>VONZ01000122.1:0-1430613 GCA_012976165.1 Labeo catla
AGATAGATAGATAGATGGGTAGATAAGGTTAGATGATAGATATAGATAGATGATGATAGATAGATGAGTCCTGAGATGAGTTTCAATGAAGTTTGAATGGATTAGAAATACAGTACATAGAAGGGGAAGTTTGATTGAGGCTCAAAGGATTCTAGGGGTTTTGACAGTTGAAATTTGAAAGTGTTGGCTCATTTGAACATTCCGTCAATGTAAGTCTATGGGATTTTTCCCAGTTTTAAACGTTATTTTTAGGAAAACCGTAAGTCCGATCAGTTAGAAAAGATATAGCACACCCGGCCATATCAGTCTGAAGATCTGGGCTGAGTTTGGAGTTTGTAGAGTTAAAGCTCTAGGACGAGTTAGAGTTAACAGTTTTAGTAAGAATAATAATAATAACTAGATAAAAAAGTTCGTCAAGACAAACTTTAAGTTGGCTTGAGAAAGCCGGACCAGAAAGTTTGAAAAAGTTTGAAAAGTTTAAAAAGTTTGAAATGTTTGAAAAGTTCAAAAGATAAATAGTTTAAGAAGTTTAAGAAGTTTTAAGTTTGGATGGTTTTCAGTCTGAAATATTTAGAAGTTTTAAAGTTTGAATGTAGTCTGTCAGATAGATAGATATTATTGATAGTATTGGTCAGATTATCAATCAACAGAAAGATAGATGATTCTAACATTATTACCAAGTTACTAGCATGTTGCTAGTCTGTTTCTAGCAGGATTAGCAAGTTGTTAGCATGTTTTTAGCATGTTTTAACATAATTAGAAAGTTTCTAGCATGTTGCTAGCAAGTTTCTAGCATGAATAGCATGTCGTTAGCATGTTTCTAGCATGATTAGCAAAGTTGCTAACATATTTCTAACTTGATTAGCATGTCGCTAGCATGTTTCTAGCATTATTAACAAAGTTGCTAGCATGTTTCTAACATGATTAGCATGTCGCTAGCATATTTCTAGCATTATTAGCAAAGTTGCTAGGATGTTTCTAACATGATTAGCATGTCGCTAGCATGTTTCTAGCATGATTTGCAAAGTTGCTAACATGTTTCTAACATGATTAGCAAAATTGCTAGCATGTTTCTAGCATGACTAGCATGTCGCTAGCATGTTTCTAGCATGATTAGCATGTCGCTAGCATGTTTCTAGCATGATTAGCAAAGTTGCTAGCATGTTTCTAACATGAATAGCATGTCGCTATCATGTTTCTAGCATGATTAGCATGTCGCTAGCATGTTTCTAGCATGATTAGCAAAGTCGCTAGCATGTTTCTAGCATGACTAGCATGTCGCTAGCATGACTAGCATGTCGCTAACATGTCGCTAGCATGACTAGCATGTCGTTAGCATGTTTCTAGCATGATTAGCAAAGTTGCTAGCATGTTTCTAACATGATTAGCAAAGTTGCTAGCACGTTTCTAACATGATTAGCATGTCGCTAGCATATTTCTAGCATTATTAGCAAAGTTGCTAGCATGTTTCTAACATGATTAGCATGTCGCTAGCATGTTTCTAGCATGATTTGCAAAGTTGCTAACATGTTTCTAACATGATTAGCAAAATTGCTAGCATGTTTCTAGCATGACTAGCATGTCGCTAGCATGTTTCTAGCATGATTAGCATGTCGCTAGCATGTTTCTAGCATGATTAGCAAAGTTGCTAGCATGTTTCTAACATGAATAGCATGTCGCTATCATGTTTCTAGCATGATTAGCATGTCGCTAGCATGTTTCTAGCATGATTAGCAAAGTCGCTAGCATGTTTCTAGCATGACTAGCATGTCGCTAGCATGACTAGCATGTCGCTAACATGTCGCTAGCATGACTAGCATGTCGTTAGCATGTTTCTAGCATGATTAGCAAAGTTGCTAGCATGTTTCTAACATGATTAGCAAAGTTGCTAGCATGTTTCTAGCATGACTAGCATGTTGTTAGCATGTTTCTAGCATGATTAGCATGTCGCTAGCATGATTAGCAAGTTGCTAGCATGATTAACAAAATTGCTAGCATGTTTCTAACATGATTAGCAAGTTGCTAGCATGTTTCTAGCATGATTAGCAAGTTGCTAACGTTTTTCTAGCATGATTAGCAAAGTTGCTAGCGTGTAGATAGATAGTAATGGTTTGATGATAGATAGATAGATAGATAGATATATAGATATTAATAGTTTGATGATAGATAGACAGATAGATAGATATTAATAGTTTGATGATAGATAGATAGACAGACAGATAGATAGATAGATAGATAGATAGTAATAGTTTGATGATAGATAGATAGACAGACAGATAGATAGATAGATAGATAGTAATAGTTTGATGATAACATGTTGTTAGCATGTTATTAGCATGATTAGCCAGTTACTAGCATGTTACTAGCATGATTAGCAGGCTACTAGCATGACTCTAATTTGGCTAGTGATAGAGAGATCCATAGATAGATAGATAGATGAGTTTGAATGAGTTTGAATGGATTGGAAATACAGTACATAGAAGGGAAGTTTGATTGAGGCTCAAAGGATTCTGGGAGTTTTGACAGTTGAAATTTGAAAAGTGTTGGCTCATTTGAACATTCCGTCAATGTAAGTCTATGGGAATTTTCCCAGTTTTAAACGTTATTTTTAGGAAAACCGTAAGTCCGATCAGTTAGAAAAGATATAGCACACCCGGCCAGATCAGTCTGAAGATCTGGGCTGAGTTTGGAGTTTGAAGAGTTAAAGCTCTAGGAGGAGTAGCAGTCAGAAATTTTAGTCTCAGAAGAATAATAATAATAACTTTAAGTTTAAGTCGGATTTCAGTAAGTTGGCTTTCTCAAGCCAACTTAATAATAATAATAAGTTTAAATAGCATATCAGTAAGTTGGCTTTCTCAAGCCAACTTAATAACTATAAGTTTAAGTCAGATTTCAGTAAGTTGGCTTTCTCAAGCCAACTTAATAATAATAATAATAATAATAACTATAAGTTTAAGTCGGATTTCAGTAAGTTGGCTTTCTCAAGCCAACTTAATAATAATAAGCTTAAGTAGCAGATCAGTAGGTTGGCTTTCTCAAGCCAACCTAATAAGAAGTTTAAATAGCATATCAGTAAGTTGGCTTTCTCAAGCCAACTTAATAATAAGCTTAAGTAGCAGATCAGTAAGTTGGCTTTCTCAAGCCAACTTAATAAGTTTAAATAGTAGATCAGTAAGTTGGCTTGAGAAAGCCAACTTACTGATCTATTAAACTTAATAAGTTTAAATAGCATATCAGTAAGTTGGCTTTCTCAAGCCAACTTAACTAGATATGTACATTTTCTGAAGAAAATGTGAGTGGTGCTTGCCGTGGCAAAACTCGGCCCTCGGTTGCTATGGAGTTGCTATGCGGTTACTAGGGTAACTGGGGTGGTTGCTAGGATGTTGCTATGCAGTTGCTAGGGTTCCCAGGGTGGTTGCTAAGGTGTTGCCCTATCGCAGTTTACTAGGGTACTTGGGGTGGTTGCTAAGGTGTTTATATCACGGTTGCAGGGGCCAACGGAGGTGGTTTAACTAGGGTGTTGCTATGCACGGTTGCTTCATTACTTCCGGGGTGGTTGCTAAGAGTGGAGGTTGCTATCACGGTTGCTAGGATACTGGGGTGGTTGCTAGAGTTTACTAAGAGTACCTAAATTGGTTGCTAAAGGTGTTGCCTCACGGTTGCTAGAATTAACGGGGTGAAGTTTACTAGAGGTGTTGCTATCATAGGTTCCAGGATACTGGGGGTGGTTGCTAGAAGTGATTTGCTAAGGTACCAGGGTGGTTGCTAAGGTGTTCTTGTGCCATTTACTACAGGGTAACGATGGTGGTTGCTAGGGTGTTGCTATCTGATTCTTAGGGTAACGGGGGTGGTTACTAGGAATTGTTGCTATCACGGTTGCTAGAGGTAATGAGGTTGGTTGCTAGAGTTTGCTAAGGTACTTAGGGTGAAAGTTCTTGGAGTGTTAACATGCCATTCTTTAGGGTACTTGGGGTGGTTGCTAGGGCGGTTGCTAAGGTACTTGGGGTGGTTGCTAGAGTGTTGTTAGGCAGTTACTAGTTGTCACAGATCATTACTATGGAGTTTTATAGAGTTCTTAGCCTGATTTAACACTTAGCTAATCACTATTAGCATGTAGCTATTCACTGCTAGCATGACTAGCATCTTAAAGATACCTATTTGCTAGCATGAATCAAAAGAACCAAGTCCCATGTCTCTACGATGTTCTGATGTAGAGATATAGGACTTGCTAGATGGTTGCTAGGGTACTCTGTTTGGTTGCTAGGGAGTGGCTTGAAAGCTGCCAATGATGACACTCCAAAGTCTGCCTGCCAGTATGAATGATATAAATCAACCCCCATGTCTCTATGACATTCAGGTTTGAAGATATGCCTCTTCAGGTTTGGGTTGCTAGGGTGCTCGATAGTGGTTGCTAGGGCGTGGCTAGGAAGTGGTGAAGCAGATTCATGACTGGCTGTTTACTGCCCCGAATCAAATGAGCCCACCCCCATGTCTTTATGACACTGTGATCCAAAGATATTCATCTGGGCTTTTATAATGGCAGTCTATGGGATCAGTTGCTAGGGTGCTCTAAATGGTTGCTAGGGCGTGGCTTGACAGCTTATCGGTGATCCTGAGAGTCTGATTGGTTGTCTGAGTTAAATGAGCCCTCCCCCATGTCTCTATGACATTGTGATGCAGAGTTATGTTCAATGCAAAATTCCTATGTAAATTACCATAGTAGGAAAAAAACATGCTTTTTAATGGGCCGTCCCTCCCCATAGTATGTCAATGGGGCCACTTTGGGGGGCTCTTGCGCCCCAGGGGTACAACTTATACCCCATTGTGAGGTATGTTCTCGTACAGCTTGCGAGCCTCTCCGGATATGGCGAATCGCATGTGTCTACGAAATTCTCGTTCGGCGCTACGACCCCTCAAAGTTGGCCGCAATGCATTGTCTATGGGATTTTTCGGCTGATTTTTCGCCCCGTGTACGAACATCGTACACCCGATCGCTTATAAAAGTCATAGCACACCATTCCCGAATAGGCCGCACGTTTCATGGGTCTGTGACAAAAACTGCGGGACGAGTTACGCGCCGAAATTTGCACGGAAGAAAAATAAGAAGAATAATAATAAGTATGTGAGATAGTAATAGTGATGCTTCGCCTTTGGCAAGCACCACTAATAAGTTTAAATAGCATATCAGTAAGTTGGCTTTCTCAAGCCAACTTAATAACTTTAAGTTTAAATAGCATATCAGTAAGTTGGCTTTCTCAAGCCAACTTAATAATAAGTTTAAATAGCATATCAGTAAGTTGGCTTTCTCAAGCCAACTTAATAATAATAAGTTTAAATAGCATATCAGTAAGTTGGCTTTCTCAAGCCAACTTAATAACTTTAAGTTTAAATAGCATATCAGTAAGTTGGCTTTCTCAAGCCAACTTAACTAGACAAAAGTTTGTCAAGACAAACTTTAAGTTGGCTTGAGAAAGCCAGAACAGAAAGTTTTAAAAAGTTTGAAAAGTTTATGAAGTTTAAAAAGTTTAAGAAGTTTTAAAAAGTTTTAAGTTTGATGGTTTTCAGTCTGAAATAGTTTTCAATTCTAAAGTAGTTTTGCATGTTGCTAGCATGATTGTAGCATGATTAGCATTTCGTTAGCATTTTATTAGCATGATTACCAAGTTACTAGCATGTTACTAGCATGATTAGCAAGTTACTAGCATGTTGTTAGCATAATTAGCAAGTTACTAGCATTTTACTAGCATGATGCTAACATAATTAGCAAGCTACTAGCATGAATTGATAAGCATGATTAACAGAGTTACCTAGCATGATTAGCAAGTTGTAGCATGTTTCTATCAAGCAGCAAGTTGGTAGCATGTTGCTAACATGATTGTAGCATGATTAGCATGTTGTTAGCATTTTATTAGCATGACTAGCAAGTTACTAGCATGTTGCTTAGCATGTTTCTGCATGACTAGCAAGTTACTAGCATGTTAGCATGATTGAGCAGTTACTAGCATGTTTCTAGCATGATTAGCAAGTTAGTAGTATGTTACTAGCATGATTAGCAAGTTACTAGCATGTTTCTAGCATGATTAGCAAGTTACTAGAATTTTGCTAGCATGATTAGCAAGTTACTAGCATGATTCTGGTTGCTAGGCATAGATAGATAGATATATAGATGAATTTGAATGAGTTTAAATGGATTAGAAATACAGTACATAGAAGGGAAGCTTGTTTGAGTCTCAAAGGATTCTGGGAGTTTTGACAGTTGGAATTTGAAAAGTGCTGGCTCATTTGAACATTCCGTCAATGTAAGTCTGTGGGATTTTTCCGAGTTTTAAACGTCATTTTTAGGAAAACCATAAGTCCGATCAGTTAGAAAAGATATAGCAACTAACTTCGGATCAGTCTGAAGATCTGGGCTGAGTTTGGAGTTTGTAGAGTTAAAGCTCTAGGACGAGTTAGAGTTAACAGTTTTAGTAAGAAGAATAATAATAATATTAAGTTTAAATAGCATATCAGTAAGTTGGCTTTCTCAAGCCAACTTAATAATAATAAGTTTAAGTAGCATTTCACTAAGTTGGCTTTCTCAAGCCAACTTAATTATCTACCCCTTTTGACCTGCAAGATATTTTGCTGCAGAGAACAAAATTTTGTGAAAACAATTCACCAAATGCATCAGTACACTATTAGAGAAGGTTTATTGAAACACATTTGAGTAATTCTGAGAACATAAGTTGATGAATGATGAAAAAATCTAATTGCTCTAAACGTTCATGTTCAAAATTATTGAACCCCCAAAAGTAAAATTTGGTACAGAATTTTTTATTCTTTAAAACCACCAATAAACACTGCTTGGAAGTGCTTAGAAGCTTCTGTCATCTCTCTACTGCAATCTTGGCCCATTTCTCGCCTGAAAAAGCTTTCAGATCACTGATAATCTTTGTCTTTTACTTTGTCACTATTTTCTTCAAATTCAACCAAATAATTTTAATGAGAATTAAATCTGGAGACTGAACAGGCTACTCAAGAACATTCTATGACTGATCCCTGAACCAAGCATAAATAGATTTTGGATGTTTGCTTTGGGATGGCTGTCCTGCAGGAAAGTCCATTGATCATCAGCTTCAGTCGTTGCACCAAAGACATCACAATTCTTGCCAAAATGGCCAGATACTTCAAAGAATCCATGATATCCTTCATACGGTCATAATTTCCACTTCCTGCTACAGTAAAACAACCCCATAACAAGACATAACAAGACCATGGAGATGGCATGCTTCTGCTTATAAGCTTTTTTTTGCATCAGACATACTGTTGATCTATAAGTCCAAAAAGTTCCATTTTGGTCACATCACTCCATAAAACATTCTTCCAGAACTCCACAGGTCTATCTAAATTAATTTTAGCATGTTCAAGTCCACCTTTTTGTTCTACTTGGTCAAGATTTCGGAACACTTGTCTAGTGTTCAGTTTATACGCTGCATTGAAATGTTTTTTCTCCTTTTGACGGTTCATTTTGCAAGTCTTTGGCTGTACATTGTAGGTTTTTCTCAGTTGCTCTGATCAAACATTTTATGTGCTTTTTTTGTTTAACATCATCAAAGGTTTTCTGGTACAACACACTTTAAACTAAAGACCCCGATATACTTCAAACAAAAAAGAAGAATGAACTGATATGACATAATGTCGAACAAAATTAGGTCAAAATGAAGTTCGTTTTGGCAGTTCGAAACAGCTCACCAAAGCGAACTTTCAGGGTAAGCTCAGTTTGGCTCCCAAACATTGGTCCGTGGTGATTACGCAATCGGTGGGTGTGTTCTGAAACTCCACCTTCTTTGACCGGAGATTTTTTTTCTGGGTTTATTACTCATTCCACGGAGGTCAGACGGGAGAACAACATTCAAAACAACAGCAACAGGTTGCTAGCAATATAAATACTCTAGTGGACAGCACATTCCAGGACCCAGTTTATTGCAAGGGGCCCTCCCTGACCACAGTAGTGGACAGAGGTTTGCTACATTTTGATTGGATCTTGGTGAACTAACATAAACAAACTGTCCAACGCCATCAGATAAAGATGCCAGGACAACAGCCAGACACCTCTTAGAGGGCAAGAAGAAGACCTTTGGTACAAAGCCCGGGAAGGACAGAACTTCCTATTGGTCAAAATGCATTTTGTGCCCTCCACCCACCTTAAAACTGATTCCTATGGTTTTGGCCTGTGACCGACCATAAAAATTCCTTAGGACCTACAGATGCAGCAGCAGACAAAGAGAGATCATGGAGATCCATCCAAATACATTCATAACTAGGTTTTCAAACCTTAAAACTGATGCACACTATAACATACACATTTTATACTTATTCAGAGAAATAAGTGTTCCTAGTGACAGCAACGTGTAGTGCAACATCTTACACAAACTCAGCTGTTAATGGACAAATGAATGCATGCATGACAGCTCAAACTTTTCCCATCATGTTTGGACTTAATGTGTTCGTAACATTGCCAAATGCATTCTGGTTGTGGTTTGATAAGTGAGAAATGCACCACTAAAATTTTAGTGACACCTTTCTAACTGTGTGTTCGGACTATGCAAATAAATTCCACAGGAGGAAAAAAGGGTGGGCCACCACGTGTCCCCTCACTCTGATGGAATCAGCCAATCACAGCACAGAAATGGAGAAGCGCCAAATTGCAATCTCCTCCTCATTGGAAAGGGATAAAGGTACCCTTCCAAAAGACACTCCTTGTTCTGAGTCTCCCGTTCAGAGAGACAGTAACAGATACACTGTTCTGAGTCTGCAGCCTATCAAAGAAAGAACTGTAACGTGTGTAACGTGTGTTACAGGTTGTGATATTTTTCACATCATGCTAAAGTTTTCAGATTATGAGCCATTCACACTTCCCATAAAGGACTGATTATGGAAATGGAATGGTTCTTGTATTGCGAACATAATACTTGACTCTAACTGCTGCTAATCGTTATTCTTTTGTCTATAATGTTCTGAACACTGGTACCCCTCTCACACCTAGATAGACCTCACCATTGCGTCACTGTTGTGTTTAGGGCATATCCGCAAGTGGCGCCACATATATTTGCATTAATCTACACCCCACCTCCAGCAGCGTGGGGGTGTCAGAATGATCGAATACAGTGTACTGTTGCTCAGCTTTTTCTTTTTGCACCAAAACGAAGAACGAAAATGAACTTCGTTTGAAGTATATCGGGCCTTAAGGAATAAGAGTGCCAGCTGTGTCTCTACAAACTTTTAATGTCTTGAAAATCTTTGTGCCTTTCTAATATAATAAAACTATTTATTCTCTATAACTTTTGTGAGCTCTGTTGACTTTGCCATATTTGCAAAATAACAATAGTTGTTATCGGGGAATAACACACCTCAGAATGTCACGACTGATCAGTCCAAATTAAGTATTTAAAAGAGCCGTGCAAAAAACACACCTTCACACAGATATGCCTCACAGAAGTAATATAATTCATGATGTTCCAGGAAATCCCTATAGCAAAGAGATCCAGCTATCCCTGTAGGAATATTTGGTTTGTCTGGGTTCTTCAACCCATTTTGGATCTATCTATCTATGCTAGCAGCATATGTATCATTGATAAGATTTTTTTTTTTTTGACATTTTGCTTTATCATGACAGGACAGTTCAGAAGTGACAGGAAGCGAAGTGGGAGAGAGAGATGGGGGTGGGATCGGGAAAGGTCCTCGAGTCAGGACTCGAACATGGGACACCTGGAGTGCAATGGCACTGTATGTCGGCACGCTGCCCACAAAGCTATCGGTGCCGACAGCATATGTATCATTGTAACGTGGGGTTTGGGTTTTGTTTCTTATTCATTGATTTGCTTATTTTGCTTTGTCATGGTTCCTATCTAGTCATGTGATTCCCATGCCCTCTGGTTTCCTGCTATTGGTTCCTTTGTTCACTGTGTCTTGTTTTGATTGGTTGTTCTAGTAACGTGTTTTGTTCTTCATTGGTTGGTTTATGTCATGTGACCCTTATTGTTTGGTATTTATAGCCCTCATGTTGCCATTGTCTCTTGTTGAGTATTGAACTGTGTAACCTGCTGTTGGTGAGTTTGTGTGTCTGTTCATGCCAAATCTGTTTTGGATCACTTCTTAATAAAAGCTGCACTTGGGTTCATCACAACTTGCCATTCAGTGGACTATATGTTACGGAATACTTGACCGTACCATGAACCTAGCAGTTTCTCACCTCGTCTGCCTTTGTCAGAGTGACTGGGCCATAGAGGAATATGTGGGGGACTTTTGTGGATTGTGCCATTTAGTGGGATTTATGATGTGGCATTGAAAGATATTTTTGAGTGGGTTTAAATGAACCCATTCATTCAAGGCTACCAAGGGGTAAGATTTATTGGTCACTGGAATGATATATTGACTTTATTGATATATTGACTGTTATTGTTAAGTGACTCTGCTTTCACTGTGGGTGTCATGGAGGAGGAACTCTGCATTTTGTCTCATGCTATGACTGCTACACCAGAACATTTCCACTTCCCAACTGTCATGTTTGGTGTTATTCACGTCATACCTGCTACACCAAATCCTGCTCAGCCTGCGTACGTCATGTCTGCCAAGTCAGCGCCTGCTCACATGATATCTGCCAAGCCAATGCCTGGTCATGTCATGTCTACCAAGCCAAAGCCTGCTCATGTCATACCTTCCAAGCCAAAGCCTGCTCATGTCATGCCAGCTACTCCTGGGCCTGCTCACATCATGTCTGCCAAATCATGTCGCCACTCTGTCCATGAATCTGTCTCTGTGGCCTCTCCTGTCCATGAGTCTTCCCCAGAGGCCTCTCCTGTTTATGAATCCCCTCCAAGGCCTCCAGAGGTGGCATTTCCACTGCAGAACCTCCAGAAGAGGCGACATCCACTGCAGAACCTCCAGAGGTGGCAGCATCTGCTGCAGAACCTCCCAAAGTGGTGGCGCCCACTTTTGAACTCACAGTCTGCCCTGTCATAGCCAAGGAGGCCATTCATGAACTCTCTGCTTGTCATAGCTAAGGAGGCCACTCATGAATTCACAGTCTGTCCTGTTATGGCCAAGAAGGCCTTTCATGAACTCACAGTCTGCCCTGTCACGGCCTTCTTGGCCGTTCATGAACTCTCTGCCTGTCCTGTCACAGCCAAGGAGGCCGTTCATGAACTCACAGTTTGCCCTGTCATGGCAAGGAGGCTGTTCATGAGCTCTCAGTCTGTCCTGTTATGGTCAAGGAGGCCGTTCATGAACTCTCTGTCTGTCCTGTTATAGCCAAGGAGACCATTCACAAACTCACAGTCTGTCCTGTCACGACCATGGAGGCCATTCATTAACTCTCTCTGCCTGTTGTGTCACGGCCTTGTGGACCGTCCTTGAACTTTCTGCTTGACCTGTTATGGCTGCAGAGACTGCTGTTAGCCTCTCTGTTCCAGTCACTTCTGGTCTGCCTTGGTGGATCCCTGCTTTGCTGTGGTGGTCGTCTCTTTCGCTGTGGGGATCTTTGCTCCTGTCTGCTCTGCTGACCTGGTGGTCCTCTGCTCCATCTTGGCTTCCTGCTCTGCCTGTTCAGCCATGGCTTCCTGCTCTTCAAGCTCCACTATGCCTTCCTTGGTCAGTTGCCTCCAGGGACCCTGTTGTTGTTGGAATGTGTGATCCCCTTCTAGCCTGGATACAATTTCTGATGTCCCATTTGCGGTTAATCTGCTCCCTGGATGTGTGTGTGCTCCCCTTACTGCGGGAGATCTTTATGAGCTCCCTACTCCTGGGCAATATCCTCCTGTCTACTTGAAAGCTAGGAACTTGCCCCTGGGCTTTGACCGCTTGCTACCGGTAGAGCTGGATCTGTCCCTGTGCTAGGGTCAGCCCTCTGCTCATGGAGCTCCGTGGCATTAACACCAGGAAGTTTGGCTGCTTGCTGCCTCCCTGATGAGTTACCCTGTTGGTCAAGCCTAGCATTTCTCCCCTCACTTTAGAGGGTTACCTTTGAGCTTGCCACTACCCGATTGAGTGTCTAAGGACTCCTCTCACCAGGTCTTGTGCTCTTTGGAGCTTCACAGAGCAGCAGCCTCAGGTTGTTGGACCTCTCTGTGCTTCCCTGTTAGGCTCCCCTCACCATAAGGGGTTACCTATGAGTATGCTGCTCCCATACTGAGTGTCCGAGTTCCTCTCCTATTCCTAGAGTTGAGCCTCTGCTCTCTAGGGCTCTGGTTAGCAGTCATGCCAGGTTGTCAGGCTGCCTTTTGCCTCCCTGGTAAGTTGCTCTTTGGTCAAGCTAGCAGTGCCTCCCTCGCCATAGAGGGTTACCTATGAGCATGCTGCTCCCTTCTGAACATCTGAGTTGAATTCTCTGCTTCCCAGGGCTCTGCTGAGCAGCCATGTTTGGGTGTCAGGCATTTCTTTGGCCTCCTTAGGCTGCTCTCATAATGAGATCAGTAGTGCTCCCCTCACTCCAGAGGGTCACCTATGAGCACGATGCTCCCTCCTGAGCGTTGAGTCTCCCGAGTGTTGAGTTCTCTGCTTCCCAGGGCTCCATGAGTCAGCAGCACCAGGCTGTAAGGCCTCTTTCTGCTTCCCTGATGTACTGTTCTTGTGGTTGAGCTTGTAGCGCTCCCCTCACTCTAGAGGGTCAAGCATTGTGTTCCCCTCTCAGTTTGAGAGCTGGGTGCTATGGTCCTTCATTTATGTATGAGCACAATGCTCCGGAGCCTTCCGCTGAATTAAGTAACTGCTTCCTGAGTGTCACAGTCACTAGGCCTATCTAGGAAACAGCTCCAGTAACCCCAAAGCAACAGTGATTCTGAAATCCATGTTATGCTAAGTGCACACACTGAGCTTCTGTGCACTTTCTAAAATCCACATTGTGGTAAGTGTGCACGTTAGGCACCTTGCACACTTTTCTAAAATCCTGTATTGTATGGGTTACGTGCTCAACCTCGTTCCCATTCTCTGAGTTGGCTCAGGCCCCGGTTCATCCTGGGCCCCACTCCACTTATGTATCTTTGTTGACACCTCTCGAACATCTGCTACCTAGGACATGTCAAGGCAGCTCCTAGGCTAAGCTCCCTTAAGTAACAGTATTTCTAAATCCATGTTTATGCTAGCTTCTGTGTGCTTTCTAAAATCCACATTTTGGTAAGTGAAATCATGTATGGTATGGGTTACATGCTCAACCTCGTTCCCATTCTCTGAGTTGCCTCAGGCTCATCATCTTGGGCCCCACTCCACTTATGTATCCTTGTTGATACCTCTTGAGCATCTGCTATCTAGGACCTTTCGAGGCAGCACTTAAGCTAAGCTCCCCTAAGTAACAGTATTTCTAAATCCATGTTTATGGTAAGTGTACACACTAGGCTTTTGTGCACTTTCTAATACCCACATCGTGGTAAGTGTGCACACTTGGCACCTTGCACAATTTTCTGGAATCCTGTATGGTATGGGTTACACACTGCAAACTCGTTCCCATTCTCTGAGTTGGTTCAGGCCCTGGTTCAGCTTGGGCCCCACCTCATTTATGTATCCTTGCTGATACCTTTTGAGCAGGGTATTGCTACCAGGAATCTGTCAAGTCAGTTCCTCTGATCAAGCTCTGATCAAGAGCTGACAGTAGCCCCCTGGGTGACCAGCCAGGGCCTAGTTATGACGTTAGATGTTTGGCTATATCCCCTTAAAGGAATCTCTTTGTTTCTGATTCCAAGCCTTGGGCTTTGCCCTGGGTTCAGGCATCCTGTAGCCCAGCCCTTAACAGGTAAGTTCTCAGCATGGCAGCATGGGTATACCGTTCCCAATAGCGACCGCTAGAGGACACTTTTCGATGTTCCCTCCAAAGGAAATGTCTCAGGTTACGTATGTAACCACAGGTCCCTAAGAAGGGAACGAGACACTGCGTCCTCTAGAAGCCATGTTCTCTCGGCGCCCTTTTATACTGTGGTCACATCGGTAGTGCCAAAGGTGTGACGCTAGGGAATGCAGTGTCTCGTTCCCTTCTCAGGGAACCATGGTTACACACCTAACCTAAGACGTTTTCTATTTTAATTGGTTTATTTAGATGCTTCATTCTCTACAGATATATTTTTAATGTCTGTAAGGCAAGCATACGTAGAGTTTAAAAGTTTCGTGCTCAAGTTCACAGAGTCTGAGATGGAAGAAAGTGCATCCTGTTTGCGGTAATTATTTTACAAAAGCGCAATTTCGTTGTTATTCTGAATGCACACAACCCTTACAAAAATTAACCATGGTTTTAAAAGTGTAGTAACCTACTATTTGACTATTGACTACTATTTGTATAACCACAATTTTACTACAAATACCATTTCTAAACTACAATTAGTGTAGCAAAACCATGGTTAATCTGTGGTTACCATTAAGGATGCACCAATAGTGGTATCCGTTTCGGGCCCGATACTGAGCTCCAGTACTCGTACTCATAAAAATGCCCCGATTCCAAACGCCAGTACCACACAGCTGTGACAAGTGCCCTATTCAGACACTTACAACAGACAGCAGAATGTTATTAATGTGTTATGAAAGATTAAGGATATCTATGAAGTATATGTATGCAATTAATATAATGTTAAACATTCAGTATTAATGCCTGCATAGCTGATGTGCGCAATCTGACCAAAGCACACTGAGTAGATAGAGCGTGCGGTGGCGCAGATGTGCAAGCTTGTCAAGTGAATATCTCCTTCTCACAGACATCACTGGAAAATTTGTAATTTGGTCGTATATGTCACAAACAAGTAAGTAAAACAATGAACAAGTACAACAATGTTCAACTAACGTTATACATATTTTAAATTTAAGAATAATAATAAGAAGAACCAGTTGTTAAATGATACTGATATATTTATAGACTGTGGAAGTAACATACTGTCGTTTGACAATGTGAAACCAGAACACAAAAATGGTGAAAATGCCCGCACGCACCTGTCCCCTGTTCTCTATGACACATGCGCAAAAGAGCCACATTTTCAACTTTTTCACTGAACACAAATAAATAAAGTAAGTTAAAGATATTGAACATTTATTTTTCTATTTCCCTTTTCTTATTTCATTTTGGGTTGACTTTAAAAATGGACATAACAATAAAGTTAAACAAAGCCCTTAATTTAGAACCTCATGATGTTTTACTTTATTCCAAAACCCATATTTTTCTGACAAACAAAATTACATCACTAATCTGTTAAAGCAAAGTTTTATATTCATAAGTCAAAAATAATTCAAAAGAAACCATTATATATTACCTTTTGTAACACTGATCTTAAATATATTTTGAAACCCTTTCTAATGTGAGATCACAAATAAGAAACTTATAAAACAATAAAAGAAAAAGAAATTAAGTTCAATGATTCTCCAGTGGTCGATGAAGTACCTGAAAGTCACACTTGAGTAAAAATACAGATATCTCACTAGAAAAAGACTTTGGTAGAAGTTGAAGTCATTTCGAACCCAGCCCAGATGGTGGATCAGCACCTAGAGACGACCTCTACAGCCCTGAATGTCAGCGGAGTCCACATCAACTAGATGAGCCCCAGAGACGGATCCACAGTGAAGACCACATCACCTAGACCGCTGTCGGCACAAGACCACGGGAACTTTTGGCCAGAGGAGAACTGGCCCCCCGACTGAGCCTGGTTTCTCCCAAGGTTTTTTCTCCATTTGTCACCGATGGAGTTTTGGTTCCTTGCCGCTGTCGCCTCTGGCTTGCTTAGTTGGGGACAATTTCTCTTAACACAATATTGCATTTTATTTTATTATTTTTGATTAACTACCTTTACCTAAAATGTGAGTGTTTACTGGTGCCTTTGGCATTGTTGATGTACTGTTTCCTATTTAATACTGTACAGCCGCCTTGTCACAATTCTGTATTGTTAAAGGCGGTATATAAATAAAGGTGACTTGACTTGACTTGACTTTAGATTATTACTTGAGAAAAAGTTTTAAAGTATGTGATATTTATTGTACTTAAGTATGAAAAGTACATATATACTGTAGTATGAAGTATATATATATATATATATATATATATATATATATTATATAATATATAATATATATAATATATAATATTAACCCTAAAATATGTTTTAATGTCATTGTGTGATCTTTAAATAATATTGTTTTTTAAAATGCAAAATATTTAAAGTATAATTGCAATAGTTCTACTTTAGCACAATCAAGTATACTTCAGTATATCTTTAGTTGGACTTCACTTCCACACAATTAAAGTGCTTTAAGTACAAAATTAGTTGTTCCAATTTAGCTGATTTTAAATATATCAGTTTAGTATACTAAAAGTACAGTTGCAGGGTGTTTTTATTAAGTACATAATATGTAAATGTATTTGTACTTAGCATGAAATAAATGTATTTTAAATACATTTTAGTATATTTACTTTTTAACTAGGGCACAGTTTGAGCAGCAAGAATCTGCATCTGAAGTGGCATTTAGATGCATTTACAGTTTAATGTAGCTCAGAGCATAAATGCATAAATAATGTAGTGTTTCCCATACATTGATTTATTCATGGCGGCCTGCCACAAACAGATTTTCCAAAAGGCTTTGGCTGCGTTTACACTTTGCATTAACATGCGACCTGTATCCAGATCTTGTCCATATACACATTGAAAAGACAAGTGTAAATGCGCTTCTGAGTGTGTCCTTGTCCAGAAGTAGTCGAGGACGCATTTTCTTTGGATCTCAGTGTAATGTAAACACAATCTAGCCATCGTATTTGCATTCGCAGGTCAGCGTAATGCAAAACCCGCACCCTCTCCCCAAAACTGTCAGAAAAGACAGGCCATGGAGCGCTATAGTGAGATTATACAGTTATTTTCATTTGTTAAATGCCCTGTGACTGAAAATGGTTTTCAGAAGAAAACCCACCACTCTGGGTCAACTTTGCACCGAGGCCATCCTCTGCAGACTTATTAAAATATTGCACAGGAAAGACAGATCTGATCGGTTATCCAGATAGGGAAGTCAGTTGATGTTGCCAAGTGTAAACGTGCTGTGTCCTGATTGACTGATGATCCGATCTGCTTGAGCAGATCACGGTGATCGCATGTTAATGCTAAGTGTAAACGCAGCCTCTGACTTCACTGAAAAAACATGAGCTTTACATGTTTCAAAATCGAAATGTGGTGCAGGTGTTGTTATATTAATGCATCTTTGAAGGGAACCGACAACAGCAATGAGCGTGCTTTCAGTGCAGCTGGAAGAGTTACAGAAAAAAAGGTGGACTGCATTGAAACTGGCTGCCCCCAACCAGAGATTAATTACTTAAATTCTAAATCATAACAAGCCTTTAATATTTAGGTTAGCCTATTCCGCGTTCAAGCACATGCGAAGCCCAGGCAAAAGTAATTACCATGAATGTGTCGGGGGGAATAGTAAGAAGATATTTTAATTATTTTTTAATAAACAAGTGTTTTCTGAGTCAGTGTCACAAAGATGAAGTTGATGATCCTGACTCATCATCTCCTAATTGGATGTGTCTTTAGAGTGAAATTCATCTTTATGGATTACATAATGACAGTTTTTTTTTATCGATTTGAATTATCTCATTTTAAAGTAGTAATTAAAGTAGTAGTTTCTATAGATATATTCATCATGTATGTGAGGCAAGTATTTGTGAAGTGCTCCTGCTGAAGACAGAGGTGGCTGAAAGCGCATCCTGTTTGTTTTCTACATTTTACAAAAGCACAATGTTTTGTTGATATTGTGAGTGCAAACAAATAAAAGTAGACCCTTTACAGTTCTGAATGATGTATTACTCTTACTTTTATGAGGAAAAATGAAGGCATATTTTAAGTTGTCCAGCGTGCTTTAGCTTCCATTCTCTGCACAAACTAATAGATAAGCATCTAGCAGTGCACATTTATCTAGGTTAAACTAACATTGTAATATGCTTGAAGTGTTTTATATCTATAGATTTTATTTTAGGCAAGTTATGATGATTTGCGAAGGCTATTGATCAAACTGATCAACTCACTGTCCGCGGCTGGCTGCTTGGTCATTACTTTAATAAACCTAGCAAATTTTAAATTTTAGAAAATTTTAATTTTTTTTAAAATTTAGCAAACAAAAAAATGTTCCAAACATATTTCTAAATTAACTTCATAAGGTATGAAAACCCATTAAAAACAAAACTCAGCTATTTTAATGGCTGCAGCAGCAGCTGTGTAGAGAAAGAGAGAGAGAGAAAAAAAAAGACACAGGCTCCAGTCGGACTCAGGCCAAGAATTCTGATAAGTTGTTGGACAAGGGTCAGGCTAGGGCCTGAGCATCCAATTTCTTTGTTATGTTTTAAAATAAATATATCAAAATATCCACAAAAACAAAACTGCTTCAAATAATTCTCAGATAAATATTTTACAACAGAGTTGATCTCATTGTTTTACACTGGCGAAATAGTATTTTGATTGTTTTAAACAATTCTAATCAAATTAAATTTATGCAGTTTTGCTGATAAGGTGAACTTAGTTTTCTTTTAGCTATTTTTAGTGGAAACAGATAGGCCTATATTTATTGCAGTGTAAATACAATTGTCTGGCTAGGCACGTTACTGACAAATTTTTTTTAAAAGGAAACGTCCAAATCTTACAGTTTTCTTCAAGTTGTATCCTTTAAATACAGTGGAATTTCTCATAATGTTGTGGGGATGCCACATCAACACCTCCATGCAGCTATGGCTGTATTAAGGTGCCCCTATTATGGATTTTGGAAAATTACCTTTCATGCAGTGTGTAACACAGCTCTAAGTGAATAAAAACATCCTGCAAAGTTTTAAATCTGAAAGTGCACCATATATAAAGTTATTGTCTCTCAAAAGAAAGAGTCGGAATCATTTAAATGAGTCATTTTTAAAACGAATCCCAAGCTGTTTCATGTTGACGTCATCTTGAAACATTAGCATATTGCCCTTCCAATTGTTGTGTGCGCAGACTCTGGAAAACTTGAACCCCCCCTTCCTCAAACACTGTTGCAGATTCCTGTGGGTAGATAACATCATGTCAAGAAGACACTGTGCTCTGCACTGTGAGGGTAAATCCGTTAGGGTACAGTTAGGGTATGTCGAAAAACTCCCATCTCATTTTCTCCTTTCAAGTGATTTTATGGGCATTTTTTAAACCTTTCTTTTTTCTAAAAGTATGCATTATCCTTTGCTTCAAATTCTTATATTTAATCAAAAAAGTCAATTCAAATATTAAGACATTTTAGACTGATGTATTTAATCATATATCATATCACCCTAATTTCATTAAGGGATACATTTTACTGGACTTAAATTGAACAAATACACAATTTTATACAAAGAGCTGCTGAACAGTAAATCAGTTGCTTTATGAACAATGACAGTGACCGCAAGGAGTCATATCACAGATTAAATTACATTTACAAATGTGTTATTCATAGCATGAGCACTTACAAATTCATGTGGATCAGAAATTATGAATCTGTAATTAATAATAAATACAAACGACAAAGCCAGATTTTGAAGTTGTTTATTTTCATTGTGTTGTTTCAAACTGAAAAGCATAAAATTGCGCTTCATTTTAGATCCATTCTCCACTCTGGTCATGTCAGTAGATATGGCAGTTTATGTCACAGCAAGCGTTCTCCATTCTAATGTGTTTTTAAATGTACAATATAAATTTTAACATCTCCATCCACTATTACCCAGTGTAGACTGTAGTTTCCGTGTCTGAAAGTCCCAGAATGCCGTGTGTTGCTGACGTCACGATCCCATACCGTATCAGAATGAATCACGCAATGAAAGAACGCGCTCTTAAATAAGCACAGTCAGTCTAGCTATTGTTTAAGCAATCATAACTCTTACAATAAATGAAGCTGTCCATCCATACACTGTATGATAAATGAATCTCTTACTTACATCTTACATACATCTGCACTTCGTTGCTTATGATGAGGGAATTCGCGAGATTCAGTCTGAACAAGACTCAGGGTTTCAGCTGATTATTCTGAACGCCTCTGATTGGCCACTGCATTCTAAACTGAGTCGTGTGTGATTGGTTGTAATGAGCAACGCTGTAAAAACGTGCAAAAATAAAATATGATGTGATGTGAGCAGGTCTAAATTTATTACAGCAATCAAATCTTTTCATTTATTTTTCATTTTCACTAGTTTTATGTTTGAAGAATTATAGTTTTATTGAAAAACTAGGAGACCCCCCCCAAACACCCTTTACAAAAAAACATAGATGTAGGACGTTTTTGAAGTTGGAGGAGAAAATGAGATGGGAGTTTTTATACATACCTGACATAACTGTCTTGAACCGGAGTACACACAGAATGCGCATGCGCCTTGCAGAGCTAGACAAGATGAGCATTGGTGGTTAAAAAGGGTATAAATAATGACAGAACCTTTCGCTAGATAAGACCCTTATTCCTTGGCTGGGATCGTTTAGAGCCCTTTGAAGCTGCACTGAAACTGCATTTTTAACCTTCAGTCCATTGAGTCCACTAAGTTACATGGAGAAAAATCCTGAATTGTTTTCCTCAAAAACCTTAAATTCTTTGCGACTGAAGAAAGACATGAATATCTTGGATGACATGAGGTTGAGTAAATTATCAGGAAATTTTTATTTTGAAAGTGGAGTAATCCTTTAAAATTGTTGCTCTCATGTACTGTGTAGCATGCAAAATACATATTTAGTTGTGTATGTTGTGTTCACTCCGTGCAGCTTGTAGGTCTCAGGCTAACCGGCTAACACCAATATCTGTTCTCTCACAATTGTCTAGAAATATGTCGAATAGTGAATGTTTGTTGTTATTATTACTTGGAGTTCTGATAAAGAATAGAGCAATACACTGGTGTACAAACTGCAGTGCTTTAGCAATACATTTGTGCTTTGGGCTAACGCACATACCATGGCTGTTTACCGCCAAGCTGTGGGCTAATGCTGACTTCATGCCATATCGTAATTACCGTAAGTTTCCAACATGTGCTGCGTGCAGTAGACCAATCACAACAGACTAGGTCATCGGACCAATCACTGCAGATTAGTGTCCCGCAAATGAGTGGTTTGGATAAGTGAAATAGTTTGGGAGTCGTTGAGCAAAAAAGGAAAAAATAAATACATATTATAAGACAATGAAAGTGCTTTTTGATCTTGCATGCATGCAAGGTCCCAAACCAAAACCAAAATATGAACCTTTCATAATCCATAATAGTGGCACTTTAAACCTATTCAAACCGGACAATGGACCATTCGACCACCAAATCCAGCAGTGTCCACTATAACATTGACGTAAGTGTGCATCATTGGTCATTTTCTCGCTGAAATAATATCTGCAATTTAGTTTAAAGAAGAATTATTTTGGACTTATAGCACTCCTCGCTGTCATTAAAACACAGGAAACAGGAAAAGTGATCAAGCGCATCCACTACAAATATAAGTTAATATAAATTTGATTTAACTTCCACTTAATGACTTTATGTATTTCAGTGCTTTCCTCCATTAATGAGTGGAATATTTAAGTGTGTATATTGCCATGAAAACAGAGTTTAAAATAGTTGT
Source organism: Labeo catla (assembly GCA_012976165.1). Lineage (NCBI taxonomy): Eukaryota > Metazoa > Chordata > Actinopteri > Cypriniformes > Cyprinidae > Labeo > Labeo catla. The sequence continues at coordinate 21,561 of VONZ01000122.1, forward strand.
TTACTTTATTAATTTTCTCAATCCAAGAAAAAGAGTTTCTACGCATGGGTCAGAGCTTGTGTGCAGGTTTGTTTTTATAAATCCCACCTTTTGAGTAGGTGGCGTATGCCTCTTTCAGGGCAGGTTTTGTGCATACGCAACAGTTATAAATGAGGCCCCTGGTCAGGAAGTAGACAGACTGGTTAAACTGACCATCTGCCGACCGCCTCACGTCACAGAAGTCAGTTAATTGTCAGCTCATAGAGACTCACCTAGATATCATACTATAGAGCAGGGGTGGCGAACTCCGGTCCTGGAGAGCCGCACTCCTGCAGAGTTCAGCTCCAACCGTAATAAAAACTCACCTGCCTATAGCTTTCTAGTAACCCTTCAGACCATAATAGCTTATTCAGCTGTGTTTGTTTAGGGTTGAAACAAATCTGCAGGGCTGCAGTTCTCCAGGACCGACGTTTGCCACCCCTGCTATAGAGACTGTGTCTGTTCCCCTAGCTATAGCAAATACAAAAAACGTCCTTACATCATAGGATTGTCACGGAACGTGCTGGATCGATGAGTCGAGAGACGAGATACGATACAAATAACAATTTAATATAACTCTTAGTAGGAACAGGCAGGAACAGAACGATAATCCACACACATCCAAATAACGTCAAGGACCGACAGCAAACTCAAAACACAAGCAGACTTATAAAGGGTGGTGATTAAGACACAGACAGGTGTAGTAAATAAACTAATCAGGACAAAATGAGGACAGGAAGAACCAAATATGGGCACAATGGGAAAAACAAACATAAACAGTCCAAATGGCACACAGAACTCTGACATTACTCCCCCCTCCCGGAAGGCGCGACCTCGCGGCGTGGAAAGGGAGTGGAAATAATAAAGTCATTGTGGGAGGAGGCTCTGGTGGCGGACGGTCTTCCGGGAGGAGGACAATAAACAAAGTCCAGGGTGGTGACGACGGAGGGAGGAGCCAGGGAGAACTCAGGAGGGACCCGGAGCAGGAGGAGCCATGCGAGACCCAGACCACAGCCATCATGACGACCCACGGTGGAGCCGACGGAGGGAGGAGCCATGGTGGAGAAAAGGCTGACGACTCCAGGGGGGCGACCGACGGAGGCGGAGCTGCTGGCGGAGGAGCTGGCGGAGGAGCCCGAGGCGGAGACGGAGAGCCGAAGATCCAGGGCGACACCGAGGATCCGGAGGGCCAAGGCGGAGCCCTAGGCTCTGGCGACCGAGGCGTAGGCGGAGATCCGGAGGTCCGCGGCGGAGCCGGAGCGACAGAGGATGGAGGCTGTGCCAGAGGGAGGGAGGAGGTCCACAGAGCCGGTGGGACGGAGTGACGAGGCGCAGCCAGAGGAATAGAGTCCTGAGGTGATGAAGGGCCGACGACCGACCAGGGCGGAGCCGGAAAGACGAGGGAGCCCGGTGGAGCTGGTGGACCGATGGGCGACGATGGAGACGAGGGCGCTGAGAGCCGTGGTGGAGCCGCAGGGTCGGAGGGCCGAGGCGGAGTTCTGGACTCTGAGGCTGGAGGCGGAGATGAGGGATCCTCCAGCCCTGACGCCGATGGAAGCTGGCAGACCCGCGGCGCACCCACTGCACAGGTGGTGGGCTGAGGGTGAGCAGAGGGGCTGTCAGGGGACAGCGGTGACCAGACAGACAGAAGAGGGGGGGTGGGTGGGAATTCCATACCGACAGGTAGATCATGACAGGTAGGTATATCCGTAGAAAAGTCTATTAAATCTCCAGAGTTAGTTTCCAGAACTTCAGTAAAGAAGTCAATCAAGTCCCCAGAGTTCAGTTCAAGCTCACCCCCAGCGGTGGTGCAGTGGGCAGGGCTCTCCATAGCCCTCTCTTGCTCCACGCAGCACTCCACCGTTACGGTAGTTGTAGCCGGCTCTCGCACCTGGTCGGACGTGTTGGGCTCTGGCTCTGTGGCGATCCTTTGCTCTGTCGCTCGTGGCTCTGGCTCGTCATCCGCGGTGGGCTCGGGCTCAAACTCCGCGTGTCGGGGTGATGGTTGGCTGGGTTCTGGGTCTGGAGTGGGGCTGACGTCCTCCTTGACGAAGTCAATGGTCCATGACGATCTACAGGACGCCAGCACCCACTCAATGTAATCGGCGATGCTCTCTCGAGGACCCTCCCCGGACAGCTGCGCCTTGGTGGTGGTGTTAAGTCCAACACGATAGAACGTGCATAAGCAGCTGTCCGGGTAGTGCGTGAGTGGAATGAGTTGCACAAAGTCTCTGGTGTGGTCCTCGAGAGAGCGGTTCCCCTGCTCCAGGATGATGATCTGAACAGCGGGATCCATAACGAAAAATCAAAAACAAACACTGGGAAAAACCGGAAAATAAAGCAGGGAAACGCCGGGGATAAACTGTAGGTCGGTCCTTCTGTCACGGAACGTGCTGGATCGATGAGTCGAGAGACGAGATACGATACAAATAACAATTTAATATAACTCTTAGTAGGAACAGGCAGGAACAGGCAGGAACAGATAATCCACACACATCCAAATAACGTCAAGGACCGACAGCAAACTCAAAACACAAGCAGACTTATAAAGGGTGGTGATTAAGACACAGACAGGTGTAGTAAATAAACTAATCAGGACAAAATGAGGACAGGAAGAACCAAATATGGGCACAATGGGAAAAACAAACATAAACAGTCCAAATGGCACACAGAACTCTGACAAGGATGAGGCCTACATCTTTGCCTGTTTTGTGCGTTGCAGGGGTGTGCTGACTTGTGAGATCAAGTGAGACCAGAAGAGTTAGGAAGTCAGTTGTCTACTGCCCGGTCTGGGTCTCAGGATCACGTGAGAGTCAGCCGGACCAAATTCCAGGCACGCTTCGTTAACAGAGAATGCTTGTAGGTCCCCTACCTGTTGTATTGTCTGAATATCAATATATTCTATGGACAAAAACACGCTGGAGGCCGAGTGCACTTAACCACTTTGTTTCTCGTTTACTTAACACGGTTCAGAAGTATATACAGGGTCACACAGCACCACCAAAAGCACAACACAACAATTGCAGGATTAACCCATTTCTGAACACAGAATACATAACATTTCCTCCCAACTTAAACGGAAGGTGACCTTACACAACAAGTAGTATTACTTTTCTTGAATTCAAGTTTAACCACAGTTAACTCATTTACTCAAGTTTACTCTGCATGAATCTCTCTTTCACAATATATATATTAGGATGCTTGATAACGGTCAGGTGGTCTAACGAGACAGGTAGGATAGCGCTTTAAAGTCTCTTTTGCTTGTTCCGTCTCAGAAGGTGCTGTGTCAATGTTACTTAACCCTGTGCTATCAGTTATCACATCCACAAGATCATTAGTCGTTTCACTGATATTCTCCAGAAGGGAATGTGTTTGGGAGTTATCAGGAAAAACGGGAACATCCGGCTCAGTCGAGGTGTCAGACGATGTGGCTCCCTGTCTCAACATTTGATCAACATGACATTTCCAGGATCCAGCAGCGCCCACTTTGACAATGTAGGAGACAGGCCCCGTTCTAGACATTACCACTCCAGGTATCCATTTTTCTCCTTTTCGGTAGTCACGAACAAGGACAGAGTCCCCAACACAAAATTCCCTTGACTTGGCGTGTTCCTGGCATCGTAACTGCTGAGCCTCCTGGGACTGATTCACGGTTCTGGCAAGACTAGGTTTAAGAAGATCGAGTCGGGTTCTTAATTTGCGATTGAGAAATAACATTGCAGGTGACTCCTTAGTAGTAGCATGAGGAGTGTTTCTGTATGTTAACAAGAATCCATCAAGTCTCTGTTGGATTGGCGCTGACCCCCTGGAAGCTTTCAGAGCGTGTTTGAGTGTTTGGACAAAGCGTTCAGCTTGCCCATTACTGGAAGGGTGATAGGGGGCAGAGCGGATGTGTTGCACCCCATTTGACTTCAGAAAGAATGAGAACTCTTCTGCGCCAAACTGTGGGCCGTTGTCACTGACAATGATGTTAGGAACACCATAATGACTGAAAAGTCCCCGTAAGACTTGAATAGTTTTGCTTGTGGTAGTACTGTCCATGATGAAGACTTCAGGCCATTTGGAGTGTGCATCAACTACAATAAAGTACGTATGGCCTTCAAAGGGACCAGCAAAATCCACATGAATCCTTTCCCAAGGATGAGTTGGCCAAATCCATGGGTGAAGCGGTGCAGGACAGGGAGCATTTTGGATACGCTGACACGACTGGCACAATTTGGATTGCGACTCGATCTGTCCATCGATACCCGGCCACCAGACGTAGCTACGGGCCAGATGTTTCATCCTTACCACCCCAGGATGGCCTATGTGTAAATCAGCTAACACCCGCTGGCGGAGTTTGAGAGGTACAATAACACGACTCCCCCACATTAAACATCCTTGTACGACGGAAAGCTCGTGTCGACGAGTCACGAAAGGTAACAAGACTGTGGGTACATCTTTGGATTTTGGGAACCGTCCAGATGAAACCATGTCCAGCACAGACGACAAAGTAGAATCTGTTAAGGTGCCACGTTTAATTTCAGCATTACTGACAGGCAGGGTGGCTACCTGATTGGCATAGAACACGTCCACCGTGTCCATTTTCTCAGTGTGTGTCACTGGCAATGGTAGCCGTGAAAGTCCATCTGCATTGGCATGGTGAGCTGCTTTCTTATATTCAAGGACATAATCATGGGCAGCTAAAAGCAAAGCCCATCGTTGCATTCTGGCTGCTGCCATGGATGGAATGCTCCTGTTTGGACTAAGAATAGCAGTTAACGGTTGATGATCAGTAAGGAGGGTAAACCTTCTTCCGTATAAGTACTGATGGAATTTACGAATTCCAAAAATTATGCTCAGGGCCTCTCGCTCAATCTGAGCATAATTTCGTGTCCGGGACGCAAAAGCAATCGGCTTTTCCTCACCATTGGGGCACAGATGTGATATCACAGCTCCGACCCCATATGGGGAGGCATCACAGGCGAGACGAATGGGTAGCTCTGGATCATCATGGGTGAGTACCGCTGGTGAGGTAAGGAGATCCTTTGCTTTTCGGAATGACTGTTCACAAGCCACACTCCAGTACCATTTCTTTTCTTTACAGAGAAGAGTATTAAATGGATTCAAAACAGATGCCAAATTTGGAATGAAACGGCCATAGTAGTTAATCATGCCCAGGAAAGAGCGTAACTGACTTACATTGGCCAGCGTGGGTGCTTCCATAATCGCTTTAATCTTTTCTGGCGATTTGTGTAGTCCAGCGGCATCAATGTAATGACCCAAATACTCCAGCGACTGTTTGAAAAATTCACATTTTTCACGCTGCAATTTCAGGCCATATTTTTCCAGTCTAGTGAGAACTTGGTCTAGTGTCTTGAGGTGCTCTGCATCATTTCGTCCTGTTATCAGAATGTCATCTAGATAGCAGTGAGTATTTGGAATCCCCAAGAGAACTTGGTCCATCGCTTTCTGAAATAACGCAGGAGCTGGGGCAATCCCAAAAGGAAGACGGTTATGGCAAAACAGCCCCTTTTGAGTGGATATGGTGACTAATTTCCTCGACTCCTGTGCCACTGGCATCTGCAAGTAAGCGTTTGACAAATCCAGCTTACTGAACAACTGACCACCCGCTAGAGATGCAAAAAGATCTTCTATGCGTGGAAGCGGGTAATGGTCCACACAAATGGCTGGGTTGAGTGTCACTTTAAAATCACCACACAGTCTCACTGAACCGTCTTTGTTTATTACTGGTACCACAGGTGTGGCCCACTCACTGTACTGTATTGGTGAAATCACTCCCATCTCCGTTAAACGTGTCAATTCAGCCTCTACTTTTGGTCGAATGGTACTAGCCTTGGTTGATAGAACTTTGGAATATGATCAGGCTTTAGTCTAATTTTTGCTTCAATTCCTTCCATAGTGCCCAATTCTTTTCCAAAAACTTTGGAGTGCCGCTTTAACACCGTTTCTATAATGTCTGCAACACCATGCTTGACTGTTTTTATGTCTTGCCAGTTAAGTTTTATAGATCTCAACCATTCTCTTCTAAATAATGGTGGGGCATCACTGTTAACCACGTACAATGGCAATCGTGCAGACTGATTATTTAATTTTACTGCTACATTGATGACCCCTACTGGTGCTAGTGCTTCTCCAGTGTATGTTTTTATTTCCAATCTTTTTTATTGGCATTTTGTCAGGACAGTATGAATTTCACTTACATCAAACTGATCAGCAAACAACAAATTGTCCTTACCATGTCCGACCCCAGACCTTAACCATCCCTACAAATGGGTAAATAAATAAATAAATAAAATAAAATAAAATAGACAAATGAATTAAAAAAAATAATAAAATAAATAAATAAATAAATAAATAACACAAACACAGGACAAATAATGCTCTCTCATACTTCACATTCTGTAATGTTCTACAAGAGACATTTCTTAAGTGTTTCCCAAGTTTGTGTCAGAGGTGCAAAGCAAGCCTTTAATAAAATTCAAGAAAGGACCCCACGTTCTACTGAAGGTTTTAAGGGAACCATTAAGCATAAATCTTAATTTCTCCAATTTAATGTAAAAGAATATATCTTGTATCCATCTATTGTGAGTAAGGGAAGTGGCACACCTCCATTTAAAAAGAATATTTCTTCTGGCTAACAAAGTAGTAAAAGCAACCACTTGAGCAATAGGACTAGAGTGAGTAGTGTATGGTAGAACACCAAAAACAGCTGTCAGTGGATTGGGACTCAGTTCTACATTGAGTGCTTTACCTAGTGTGTCAAATACGTTGGACCAAAAAGTGAGTAATTGAGGGCATGACCAAAACATGTGTATATGATCTGCTGGAGCCTGTCTACAGCGGTTACGCGCGTCGTTCTTGTCTGGAAAAAATTTTGATAATTGTGCGTTTGTCAGATGAGCTCTGTAAAGTACCTTGCATTGTATTAAACCATGCCTGCCGCAGATTGATGACGAGTGCACCCGGTATAAGATGTATGACCACTGGTCATCTGAAATAGAAATTGAAAGGTCTTGTTCCCAAATCTCTTTAAAACGCTTAGTAAGTTCAGGTATCAATGTATTAACTAAGTTATAAATGACTGAGATAAGATGCTTATTATTGGGTTTAAGATAAAAAAAAAAACAGTCTAATGTGTATTTTGGGGGACGGTTTGGGAAGTGAGGAAAAAGTTTCTGCACAAAATGTCTCGTCTGAAAAAAAACGAAATAGGTGACTATTGGGTAAATTAAACCTGGCACAAAGGGAAGAAAAGGATGAAAACACTCCCTCTTCATACAGGTCCCTAACTGAGTGTATACCATTACATGCCCATGTACGGTATGCAGAGTCTGAGCAAGATGGTGAGAAAGCATGGTTTTTCAAAATAGGCATATGTATAGAAGCTCTGTGTAATCCAAAAAATTTTCTAAACTGAGTCCAAATTTTAAGTGAATTTGAGACAACCGGATTGGAAGTGATTTTGCTGATTACTAATGGAAGTTGAGAAGTGATAACAGACCGTAAATCATATTTAGATGAAGAAGTTTCGACCTGGACCCAGGGTGGATAATCTTTGAATAAGTGGGGGTTATTCCAGTATAAAATTTTATTAATATTACATGCCCAGTAATAATGTTGGAAATTTGGAAGAGACAGACCACCTTTAGACTTAGGAAGCTGAAGAATAGATTTTTTGAGTCTTGGTGGTTTATTTCTCCAAAGAAATGGCCGTATTGTGCTGTCTAGATTTCTAAAGAAAGATCTAGTGATGAAAATTGGGATATGCTGAAAAAAATAAAGAAGTTTAGGCAGAGTGACCATTTTAATAAGACTAACACGTCCAGCTAAGGACAAAGGGAGTGTGGACCACCTTGCCATATCCTCCTTTATTCGATCAACAAGAGGTAAAATATTTTTGCTAAATAGTTGACCATATAAATTAGTAAAAAATATCCCTAAATATTTGAAACCTACCATGGACAATTTAAAGGGGAATTGGGAAAACGAAAGTTCTCTAGCTGCGGGGTTTACAGGGTATAGTTCACTTTTTTGCAGATTAATTTTATAACCTGACAGATGGCCAAACTTGTCCAAGACTTCAAGTATGGAAGGGATAGAATAAGAAGGATTGGAGACAAAAAGTATTAAATCATCAGCATAAAGAGAGAGTTTGTGGGTTAACCCGGAGCGGGGGACACCTTTAAAAGATTCCAGAGTGCGAAGCCATATTGCCAGAGGTTCTATTGCTAAATTGAAGAGAAGAGGAGAAAGGGGACAGCCTTGTGGTGTCCCTCGATGTAAAGGAAAGAAAGAAGACTTCATGCCATTTGTATGTACTGAGGCCACAGGTGAGGAATAAAGGAGCCGTACCCAGGAAATAAAATTAGACCCCAGGCCGAATTTTTCTAAAACACAAAACAAATAGTCCCACTCAACTCTATCAAAGGCTTTCTCAGCATCTAAGGATATAATGACTTCCGGAGATGCTGAGAAAGGGGAGTACAAAATATTAAGAAGCCTTCTTGTGTTAAAAAAAGAATGTCTCCCTGGACAAAAACCAGTTTGGTCATGAGAAATTAGAGACGGTAAGACATTCTGAAGCCGAAGGCTCAGAATTTTTGATAAAATTTTAAAATCTAGATTTAACAGGGAAATTGGTCGATAACTTCCACATAACATAGGATCCTTATCTTTTTTAAGAATGAGGGAAATGGAAGCTTCGTTCAGAGTTAGTGGAAGACGGCCTACTTTGAAGGAGTCATTATACAGTGCTGCTAATATAGGGGATAGAGAAGAACTAAATACTCTGTAGAACTCTAATGTAAAGCCGTCTGGGCCTGGAGATTTATTAGGTTGCATGGACCCAATTGCTTCCAAAATTTCTAATTCGGTAATGGGGGCACCCAGGTCTTCTGCCAGATTTGCCTCAAATATGGAGAAATCCAATGTATTGAAAACATCAATGAGACTGTGACTGTCAGGTAAGAAACAATGTGAGAAGATTCAGAGATTGAGGTTTTAGATTATCTGTATTTTATTTACAACACAGTATAATATAAACATACATTATGAAGGTCAACACATTATTAAGCACACTGATCTAACCACAGAGATGTGAACAGATGGTGTGTAATTCCTGAAGACTGTTTTCTGAATTCTGTTCAACAAGTAGCACAAGCAAATCATACCTGATATTTAAGTGCTTGCAAAACTCATCATCAGTAGTCAAGGAAGTTGTTTTACCAATAGAAAATCAGTGTAGCTGGAGATCTGATGTTGGTACAGTGCTCTCAGAGGAAAAGTTTGCAGGATTCATCTGTTGTGCAGGTAGCAGATCACAAACAACTAAAGCAAAACAAAAAACATATGTGAGCATGTTAATATCAGGAGCAATTTAAAGCATTCTTGCTAAATAAAAGCATTAGTTCTATAATTTCTATCCCAAAAAATATTCATATAGGTATCTAGTCACTAACATAAATAAATGAATAAATCAGTGAACATGTTGATAGGCCTGGAGCAATATTGTTACATTAGCAATCACTAATATTGCCCATGTGATTTTTATAGCTATCATATGCACACATGCTTTGTATTTATTATTATACAGTATAAAAACAACATCTGAGAAACTAAATTATTATTAAGCACATTATGTACACGTTTGAGCAGATATTTGCAGACAGAGTATTCAACAGTAAAGATTGGTCTAAGCATTCTTATACATTACTTTTATATCGTCTAAACATTAGCCCTACTTTAATGTCAATTTGTTTATGAAACATAAAATATTCCTGACGACTTACAGATGCATTGAAAAGTTGCCTATGACATTTCAAAATGTTGCACTCGATTTCACATATTTTAGTCAGCAATTATCGTTTTGGAAAAAGTCCAACTAGTAAATGCGTTCAAGTTTATGTCTCAACAACACATTATCTAATGCCAATAAGAAACATTACTTACACTGTATAAGATCCTCTCGTCAGCTGTCTGTAGCCGCGCTCGCGTTCTGTTTGTGAGATAAACAAGCTTAGCCTGTTCCTCTCAGCCAGTCCTCATCTGGAGTAAATACAAGGCTTTTTCCTCTCAGCGCTTCCTTCCAAAAACGAAAGTATCCGACACAAACACGTTGCTGCTTTGTTTACGAGTTGATGTGGGCGGTCATTTCGGGCGTCTTTCACATGGATGTTTGTAATAACAATAGCGACGCACAGCGCGTGGGCGTGAACTAATTAGCGGTAATGAGCTCAGAGGGGAAAAACAGGACATGGTATTGGTTTCATACGGATTACTTACACACAGAGTATGTGTTTTCGATTAAACTTACTTTATTTAAAAGTAGACATTCCAAGCTTTCTATAGACATATCTCTGGTGTTTGTGTGTCATGTATTCGCTGAGTTTTAGTTCATTTTAGTGACGCATTTCAACTGGATATTCACGGAGACTGAGAAGACTAAAATGACACCCTGTATATTTTCTTTATTTACAAAAACCACGAACATTTGTTGATATGTTGAGCGTACACAAATAAAAGTAAACTTTCTACAGATTCAGGTGATGTATTACTTTTATGTGTCCAATTAAAATTGAGGGAGCAATTCAAGTTCTTTTTGCTGACATCTGGAAAATATGCGAGTGCTCCCGCCGGCGGGTTAGCCGACCCCAGGACGTTAAAATTTACTTGAGTGTTAGATAAATTCTCAGAAGAATACAAGTCAGTATAAAAATCGACAAAGGCAACATTGATACCCACCTGATCAGATATCAGCTCCCCTAATGGAGATCTGATGCATGGAATCCATCTGGAAGCACTAGAAGCACGCGCTTGGTGTGCTAGAAGCTTCACAGCTTTATCACCATGCTCAAAGAAATGTTGTCTACTCTGTAGAAGCTGTCTAGCAGTCACCGTTGTCATTAGTAAATCATGTTCTGAAAGTAATTGTATACGTTTAGTGTATAAGGACGGAGAGGGGTAAGATGCATAAATGGTATCTAGTTTCTGTAACTCGTCTGCTAAGCTAACTAATTTAGAGGCATTAAGCTTTCTAGAGTATGAAATATAAGATATTATTTGGCCCTGAATGAAGGCTTTAAAGGTCTCCCACAATGTATTCAAACAGATTTCAGGAGCTTCATTAATTTTAAAATACAAATCAATTTGAGACTTTATAAAATCTGTAAATGAGTCATCTGACAGTTTAAAAGAAGGAAATCTCCAAGGTCTAAACATGTAATTGCCTAAAGAAAGATTTACATCAACTGACACTGGAGCATGATCAGAGATAACCAAAGAGTGATATGTGTGACACTGTCACACAAGAGACATGTTTTACTGCTCTATTTATTGGAATGATTTTATGTATAATAGAGTTTTAATTGGTTTACATGTTTTCTTACGTCCATTTTATTCCTCTTAACATTTTAGTGTGTATGTCTTTAAGAAATGCTTGGTTGGCCTGTCACATGACAGGAAGCAGGAACTATATAAGGAGAGCAGCATGCCAAACAAGAGGTCAATCACTAACAGCTACAAAACACACCTGGATCGTGGAGTTTTCTTTTTGTGGACTTACCTTTCCAGATTCATTTACAGCAAATTGGACTATCACTCATCTTGGATTGTATATACACTGGTGGATTCACATTGGAACATTTCAACACACTAGGATTCTTGGACTGTTTTTAGGGCATGGACAAGTGAACTGTATTCTTTTAACAGCCAGAGTTTACCTGGTTTTATTGTGTTGTTTTTAAAGTCCTTTTATGTGAACATTGTAAATACACCGTCCTCAAACTTATTTCTGTTTTATGTCATTCTTTTAACACCTCAAATTTCTCACACAGTAGAATCTGACCCCATTCTAAACTTTGTGACCCAGCCTATTAGGCCGTATGTTACATATGTACAACATACTACATCCTGTAGTAATTTATTGTCCATCAAAAAAAAGTCGATTCTAGAAAAAGTGTGATGGACATGGGAGAAAAAAGAAAAAGCTCTATCTTGGTGATATTTAAATCTCCAAGGATCTAAAAAACCCAGTTGAGATGAGTAATCAAGTACTACCCCCGCCAATTTAGACAAGGACATTTTTTTTTGTAGAGGATCTGTCTAAGCAGACATCTTGCACTAGGTTAAAGTCTCCACCAATAATAATGTAATGGTCATTGACATTAGGTAAACTGGTAAAAAATTGTATAAAAAAATCATCATTGTCCCAGTTAGGGGCATAAACAGAGGCAAGTATGATCGAAGTATTGTAGAGTTTACCTGTAACTATAACAAAGCGCCCGTTCGAGTCAGATATTGTGGTAACGGGTTCAAACTGGACAGATTTATGGATGATAATGGCTGCCCCACGAGCCTTCTGAGAAAATTTTGAATGAAATAAATGGCCCATCCAAGCCCTTTTAATGCGAAGAACATCTTTTGAGCATAAATGTGTTTCTTGTAAGAATACAATCTCAGCCTTGAGAAGTTGTAGATGTGACAGTATTTTGCTGGCTTTGACACTGGAATTCATCCCCTTAGCATTCCAAGATATAAATCTTAGCCCTGTCTCCTTTGACTTAGGATTGTTAGCCATTCACAATAGGGAATAACAATGAAACCATGCATTGTGTGTATATAAAAACAAAACAAAACAAAACAAAAAAAAAAAAAGTCCCCAAGTCCCAAGTCCCAAAAACACAACTTAATCTGAGCGAGACGCGCTCCATGGAAAACAGCGTACCTACTATGTACCTTAACTCCCAGTACAGTATACTTAAACTCCCCAAACTAGCAAATGAACACAAAACTAGAACGGAACATATTAACTGATCTCTTTACCTGTACATCTTTAGCTCAGGTCTCTTTATCAACATTTTCTCAAAGTTAGGAAATGATCTCCATCAGTCCAAGGAACTGTGACTATAGAGGGAAACATTGACTGAGGGCACTTGTAAGAGAATAAAGTGTCATCATCCTAGTAATACAAGTCCCTTTAAGTATTCCGTAGACTTTGAGTAAGCGTCGTTACATTAAGAAACAGAAGCACACATAAATCAAAAATGCCACAACCTTAGATTCAGTCAGTATCACGGTTGCGTTCCTTTACGAGGAAGAGCTGGCGCGGATGGACGATACAAAGTCCTCTGCCTCAGTCAGCGACGTGAAAGATTTCCTATTTCCATCCTTCGTTTTAATGAAAAGCCTCGCTGGAAAAAGTAATGAAGGCCTCATTCCCAATTTATAGAGATCAGCCATGATGTGTCGGAACTGGGCTCTTTGCGCTGCAACCTCCGGCGCGTAATCTTCAAATATTGCAATCGGGTTGCCTTGGTATTTTAGGTTTCCTCTCTTAGCTCTGGCTTCGCGTAGTAACAGCTCCTTCTGTTGGTATTGATGAAGCCGAATAATGACCGCTCTTGGTTTCTCTCCTGTTGCTGGCTTTGCCGTCAGAGTTCTGTGGGCTCTGTAAATTTCTGGCGGAGTAGGAAAAGTTTCCTCACCAAATACATCCGACAGCAATTGAGAAAAGAAGGAAGACGGACGAGGCCCTTCGATCGATTCTGGTAAGCCGACTACTCTGATGTTGTTCCGGTGGCTACATGATTCGAGGTAGGTGACTTTCGACTGAAGTTTGGCGTTATTTTCCAACAGCGCCGAGCATGTCTTCTCCAGAGCAAGTAAACGCTCATCTGTTACATTAGCGTTGGTTTCAAGCGAAGTAATCCTGTGACTGTGATCCGAGATAGTGGACTGAATCAAGTCAGTTTTAGCCTCCAGTGACGATGTAACAGTTTTAAAGTCTGATGAGAGGGCCTGTCGGTTCTGTTCCAGTAACTTAGCGATTGACGCCATGCTAAGTTCTGTGTCGTCGTCTGCTGAGGCTTCGTGTTTCAGATCCTTTTTATGTTGTTTGGACTGTTTAGAAGCTATGACAAAGAACGCCTAATATGATCCGAAACAATCTAAATAACGTAAAAGCGAGGGGGGGAGTATGAAAATAAGTAAAGATATCATGCTAGACGGGAGCAAGACACATATACGTCTAACTCCACCGACTGTCCGCCATTTTTCTCCAGTGTATGTTTTTAAGATAACGTCGGTCGACTGCAGTGGAATGTGCTGTAAGTCATTAGCATATTTTTCTCTTGAAATGATCAACACTGCAGCGCCGGTATCTAATTCCATCTCAATCATTTTCAATCATTCAATTTCTGGGGTTATACAAATGTGTGCGAGTTGCTCTCTTTTGGTTATCATATACAGTGACATTTCCTTCTCTGTATCTGTACTCGACTCACCACTTTGTTTTCTTCCAGCATCCAGATGATGTACCCGTCTCTTATCACTTTTATTCTGTCTTTTATATGGCTTGAACTTTTTCTCATGATTTCTTTCTTTTTCAAAATGTCTTTTATTTCTGCACACGTGTCCGATGTGGCCTTTCTTTCCACATGAATGGCAGTTTTGATCCTTGTACCAGCAGTCCTCGTCCGTGTGTTCGTTTTCCCACATCTCTTACAATTGCGTCGCTGTTTGGGCGAGGAAACATGCATTGCATTCGCTTTCAGCGACGTGCTGAGCTGCTGCGCTTCGCGAGCGACGGTCTCCGTGGCAACAGCGATCTCTACCACTTTGTGAAACGTAAGTGCAGCCTCCGTTAGAAGTCGCTTTTGTATTGCTTCATTGCGTAATCCACAAACAAATCTATCCCTTAGAGCATCCTCCAAATGTGTACCGAAGTCACAATGTTCAGAGAGTTGTTTTAAAACCGCTACATACTGTGCAACCGTCTCTCCTTCCTCTTGATTGTGTTTGTGGAAACGGAATCGTTCTGCTATTATGAGGGGCTTTGGCGAGAAATGTTCCGTTAGCGTTGTAACAATCTCTTGATACGTCTTTTGTCCCGGTTTAGCCGGTGCAATCAAGTTACGTAGGAGACTGTACGTTTTAGTGCCCATAATGCTTAACAACACTGGTACTCTTTTTCCCTCTTCAATATCATTGGCATTTGTGAAGTGTTCAAACCGTTCAATATATGTTGTCCACTGCTCGATGGCCTCGTCAAAAGCATCAATATGCCCGATAGTCGCCATTCTCTTCGTGGATTATCTTAATTTTGACGTCTTGTTGATTGCCATCTGCGTTTTCAACGAAGTGTACTCAGTTTCGTCAGAAAAGTATGCTGGTCTATATCAGTCTGCACCAGTATACACGGTTAAAGTCAATATTTCCACTCCTCGTCGCCAATTTTTGTTCTATTGTCTGAATATCAATATATTCTATGGACAAAAACACGCTGGAGGCCGAGTGCACTTAACCACTTTGTTTCTCGTTTACTCAACACGGTTCAGAAGCATATACAGGTTCACACAGCACCACCAAAAGCACAACACAACAATTGCAGGATTAACCCATTTCTGAACACAGAATACATAACACTACCCTCTTCATAGAGGCGAGCGCGGTCAGGAGCACTGTCCTTAATGACAGGAACTTCAGCTCGACTGAACCGAGTGGCTCAAACGGGGCTCTCCACAGGCCTAAGAGGACCATGGAGAGATCCCAAGAGGGAAAGAGACGTGGTCTAGGAGGATTCAACCTCCTAGCACCTCTCAGGAACCTAGTGACCAAGTGATGCTTGCCTAAAGACCTGCCGTCCACTGCATCGTGATACGCTGCAATCGCTGCAACGTACACTTTCAGGGTGGAGGGGGACAGCCTCCGCTCCAACCCTTCTTGTAGAAAGGCAAGCACCACTCCGATCGAGCATCTCTGTGGGTCCTCTTGGCGAGCGGAACACCAATCAACGAACAGACCCCACTTCAGAGCGTAGGCCTGCCTCATAGAGGGGGCTCTAGCCTGAGTAATAGTGTCTACCATGGCTTGGGGAAGGCCAGCGAGGTCTGCCACGTCCCGTCCAGGAGCCACACGTGGAGGTTGCACAGGTTGGGGCGCGGGTGCCAGATCGTGCCCATCCCCTGAGAAAGAAGGTCCTTCCTCAGGGGAATTTTCCAGGGAGGGGCTGTCGCGAGAAGCATGAGGTCGGCAAACCAGGTTCGGGTGGGCCAATAAGGCGCAACCAGCAGAACCTGCTCCTCGTCCTCCCTGATCTTGTACAGGGTCTGCGTCAGAAACTGACGAAGGCCGAGAAACACTGCTAGCAACTCGAGGCAATTGACATGCCATCGCAGTCGAGGTCCTGTCCAGGAGCCCGAAACTGCTTGCCCGTTGCAAACGGCACCCCAGCCTGTCGTGGAGGCATCTGTGTTGACCACTACATGCCTCGACACCTGTCCTAAGGGCACTCCTGCCCGTAGGAACGCAGGGTCTGACCATGGGCTGAAGAGAAGGCGGCATTCCGGGGTAACGCCGACCCGGAAGGTACCGTGGTGCCATGCCCATCTCGGGATTCGGTCGTGTAGCCAACGCTGTAGCGGTCTCATATGAAGCAGGCCGAGTGGCGTTACTGCGGCTGCGGCTGCCATATGCCCCAGGAGCCTCTGGAAATATTTGAGAGGGACCGCTGTCTTGTGTCTGAATAGTTTCAGACAATTCAGCATTGACTGCACGCGCTCGTTCATGAGACATGCTGTCACGTTGACCGAATCCAACTCCATACCTAGAAAAGAGATGCTCTGCACAGGGGAGAGCTTGGTCTTCTCCCAGTTGACCCAAAGCCCCAAGTGGCTGAGGTGCTGAAGCACCAGGTCCCTGTGCCAACACAACAGATCTCGAGAGTGAGCTATTATCAGCCAGTCATCGAGATAGTTGAGGATGCGGATGCCCTGACCCCAAAGCGGAGCTAGGGCACCCTTGGTAAACACGTGGGGGAACAGGGACAGGCCAAAGGGGAGGACTTTGTACTGATATGCCCGACCCTCGAATCAAACCGAGAGAAATGGTCTGTGTCGAGGCGAGAGTACGCGTCCTTCAGGTCGATGGCTATCCTGGTGACGCACACATGAAAGAATGCGTTTGGGAGTGAGCATCTTGAACTGTATCCTGTGAAGGGACCGATTCAGTGCTCGAAGGTCCAGGATAGGTCATAACCCATCGCTCTTTTTGGGTACGATGAAGTACGGGCTGTAGAACCCCGTCTTCATCTCGGCTGGAGGGACAGGCTCGACTGTGTCCTTCGCCAGGAGGATCGCAATCTCCGCACGTAAGACAGAGGCACCTGTGTCTGACTGGACAGATGTAAAACGGATGCCCCTGAAAAAACTGAATTGTGTAGCCGAGTCATACCGTCCTGATCAACCGACGAGACGGGCTGGGGAGCGCTAATCAGGTCCCCAGTCGACGTGCTAGCGGGATCAAGGGGACGGTAGCGGACGTACCTGCGGTGGGGCAGCCCGGGAGGGGCAGGGAGCTGACCCCAGAGAGCGGAGCACCCTGGAGGAGAGCCAGGCTGCTGTGAGCAGCACTTACCTTCTGCCCTGGATCCCGCGTTGGCGAATTGAGGCTCTGAGCTGGAAGCTGAGGAAGCTGGGCGTCGCTCAGGAACCGAACTCGATGCACAAGACCTGGGGATAGAGGACATTGCTCTTTTTTTGAATAGGTGGGTAAGGTGGCAGCAGTGAAGATACCATCCCCCGGCCCTCCCCCGGGGGTGGGGGCGGAGTTGTTGAGACTGCCCGAAGAACAAACTCCTCCATCTCCAGGTTGCCCGTGTCAGGGCCGCTTCGTAGTTTGGCGGGTCTTCTCTCTAGCGGACACCTGAGCAGCGGGCTGCACCATCTTCCTGCGGCTAGCTCGATGCCCCTGCTGAGGGGTTGCCCCTTGCGACGTTGCGGGGGGCGGAGCAGGTGTAGAAGCCACAGGGGGGCGCCCTCGGCGACGAGCAGGCGGAGGTCGAGCACCCGATGCTTTGTCACGGCGGGGCAAGATGTGTTTGATTGCCTCCGTCTGCTTCTGTACTGCCGAGAACTGCTGGGCGAAGTCCTCGACAGTGTCGCCGAAAAGGCCAACCTGGGAGATGGGTGCGTCGGAAAGCGGACTTTGTCGACGTCAGACATCTGCGCCAGGTTGAGCCAGAGATGGTGCTCCTGGACCACCATGGTGGACATCACCTGACCCAGGGCCCGCGCCGTGACCTTCGTCACTCGTAGAGCAAAATCGGTCACCGAGCGCAGCTCCTGCATTACCCCTAAGTCAGAACTACCCTTGTGCAGTTGTTTGAGTGCTTTGGCCTGGTAGACTTGCAGGATGGCCATCGCATGCAAGGCAGAGGCAGCTTGACCCGCAGCACCATAAGCCTTCGCGGGCAGAGCTGACGAAAGCTTACAGGCTTTGGATGGGAGGCGCGGACGATTCCTCCAGGTGGCGGTGTTTTGCGGGCACAGATGCACCGCAACCGCACGCTCCACCTGGGGAACGTCAACGTACCCCCTGGCTGCCCCACCATCGAGGGTAGTGAGGAGCCCTGACGTGAGCGAGCCGTGAAGGGGGCACCCCACGTCTTAGTGAGCTCCTCGTGAACCTCCGGGAAGAAAGGAACTGGGGCGGGGCGAGGTGGAACGTCACCCTTCGCACCCAAGAACCAATCATCCACCCGCGAGCGCTCGGGAGAAGGTGCTTTGGGCACCTCCAGCTCGATGCTCTTGGCTGCCCGGAGAAGCATGGCTGCCAGTTCGGCGTCAGTATCCGACTGAGCAGCCCCCGCAGTGGAGGGCTGTCCAGCACAGTCATCAGTCTCAGCTGGCGGCACATCCTCCTCTGATGCCGTGATGGACATCATACTTCTTCGGGAGCGCCGAAAGAAACACTAGGCCCACCACGAGACGAGCAAGTGTCATGTTTCGGCAACCCCACGGGGACACGCTTGGAGGGACGTGACTTCCCAGTGGAATATCACGCACTGTAACCCTCAGGTCTCCCTGGTCTCTGACCAGCACAGCCGAAGCGCTCTCGGAGCGCATCGAACAGGGCGGCCTCTCATGTAAGAGAGACGAGATCTAAGTGTGGCAATGGTCATGCGCTCGCAGTGAACGCATGACGCATCCGTGAGCCCTGCCTCAGCGTGATCGCGGCCCAGACACGTGAGGCAGAGATCGTGCCCGTCAAAAGAAGCTAGATATGCACCGCATCCATTCGTCCATTTGTAGGAAAATTGCTCTGTTTACACAATCGAGCGGGAAGACAGTCTTTTCTTCTCTCTCTTCTTTCTCTCCGTCGTGCTCAATAGGCGAGAGCTCCGAAGCAGAAATCTGAGTGGATGCACGCCGCCATCTTATATACCCGTATGTACGGGGGAGTGGCTTGCCATGCAAATTCCATTCGCCAGTTTTCATTGGCCTTTTCTCTTTAGCTCAGAGGTGATTGGGCTCCCAAGTACGATCCCAAATACGTCACTCGACGTAACGTCGGAGTAAACGACTGAGGGGGAACTGATGATATTCACAGCCTTATACCACTTGCCACAAGCTGATTGGTTCACTTCACATACGTTTCAATGGCTAAACATGAATGTTACGTGAACTCTTCAAGTGAATAGAAATTATTAGCATTTTGTTTATTTATAAAGGGGCTATAGCAATCGTAAGTACTTGTACAGCTGTAGCAGCAGTATGCATAGCTATTCAGATGCAATGTTAGAAATAGCAGCAGCATGCTTAGCAAGCCAAATTATTATCGATAATATAGCAGCAGCAGCAGGAAGTACTTTAGTCGCATAAAATTTTCAGTTTAACGTAACTCTTTAAAAGTAACTCTTTAATGTGAAATAGGCATTTTATTACTTTTCCTTATTTAACAGGACTACAGTTAATTATGTGAACTCTTAAGCAAAATAGGCATTATTTTGATGTTTAGTTTATAGCAATTATAAGTATTTTGTGCAACTGTAGCAGCAGTATGCTTAGCGTTTTTAAATAGCAGCAGCATGCATAGCAGATTCAGATGCAGTGTTAGAAATAATATTACCAGCTGCATGCTTAGCAAACTATTATTATTATTATTTTGCTAATATAGCAGAAGTAGTTAAAAGTACTTAGTCAGAATAAATTTCAGCGATTTCGCATGGATGGTCAGTGAACTCTCTAAGCAAAATGGGCACTTTATTACTTGCTTATCCAATAGGGTTTACAGCAGATTCTGCAGACTCAGACTTCATTATGTTAGCTTATTTAATAAAGGGCCTTATAGCTATTCTTAGTACTTGTGCATAGCTGTTTAGATTGCAATGTTGGCAAATTTTAATAGCGGCAACATGCAGAGCAGTTTCAGATGCAGTGTTAAATAACCTTAGCAGCAGCATGCTTAGCAAGTTAGATTATCATTGTTTTTAATATACCAGTGAAAGCATATAGTACTTTTAGTTGCATGAAATTCCAGTGAATCGCATGGGGTAAGTAATGTGAAATAGGCATTTTATTACTTTTGCTATTTAACAGGGCTACAGTACTTTTGCAAACTCTTCAAAGTGAAATGGGCATTATTGATTGCGCTCGTTTGTTTAATAAAGAGGCTTAGAGCAATTCTAAGTACTTTTGTGCAGTTGTATCAGCAGTATGTTTAGCTATTTAGATCACATTTAGTGAATTTTAATAGCAGCAGCATGTATAGCAAATTCAGATGTGATGTAACAAATAATATTAGCAGCGTCTGCATAGCAATCCAATTATTATGTTTCCAATTTAGCAGCGGCAGTAGGAAGTACCTTAGTTGATTGAAATTTATTGATAAGATAACGCATGGATAGTAAGCAGGTGACTAGGCATTTTATTACTTTTGCTTATTTAACAAGGCTTACAGCAGATTTGTGAACTCTCCAAAGCGAAATGATGTATTATTATGAAGTATTATTTCATTGTATTGTTTATATAATAAAGGGGCTATAGCAATTCTAAGTACTTTGTGCAGCTGTAGTAGCAGTATGCATAGCTATTCAAATTGCAATGTCTGCGAATTTTATAGCATGCCATGTATAGCAAATTCATATGCAAGGTTAGAAATAAGAATTTTAGCAGCAGCTTGCATAGCAAATCAAATTGTTGTTAATATACTGTAGCAATGGCAGCAGAAGCGCTTTAGTGATAACTCATGGAGAGTAAATTAACTCTTTAAAATGCAGTAGGCATCATATTAATTTTGATTATTCAACAGGGTTTACAGCAGATTTCGTGCAGCAGCAGTAAATTATGTTTAGCAGATTCTGATTAAATATCGTAACTGCAGCAGCTTGCACAGTAATCATTCTTCAACATTGTGAATAGCATTAACAGCATTTAGTCATCGAGAATAATAATTTTCTCAGCAGCAGCATTTATAGCATTTCAAGGTCACAAATTTTATTTGGTCACACTTAATATAAATAGCAGCAGTATGTATAGTGAAACGAGATGGCTATAACAATAATATTACAGCGTAGTCGCTACAAAGCAGACACTGCATTAAAATAAAGTCTTAAAGGCTATTTTAAAACTTTGCTCAGGCCAGGTGGTTGCTGGGGGTTACTTCATCTATCAGCCTACAGCGTGATCCCTGTTTGTTAAAGACACACATTTCAACCTAGGTAAATTTGAGCTATTGGCTCAGACACACGTAGTTATTTAGGTCATTAGTTAAACCTAAGGGTACAGCACTCAGGTTCACATTGCTAAGCCACTAGTTAACTTATCTGGGCTTCACTAACCCAGAAACACATTAACTCAGGTCACTAGTTTAAGCTATATGGTCAAACAATCAGGTACACACAGCAATAGTCCACTAGCGTTAAGCCATTCGGCAAAGCTGGCCCAGGCTCACATAGATAGCAAACACGCGGTCTCATGGCTCTTTGGAGCAGCAGCAGTACATATGTCTTGGCAATAGGTCTGCTTATTCTGGGGGGTTTTGTCTCTCTATTTTGCCTTTATAAGGATGATTACAAGCATTTTATTGTATAGCAGCAGTATGCTTTCATGCTTACAGCAGCATGCATATTTTAGCTGTTTCGTTATCTCATTCCAGCTTTGTTGGGGGGTATTTTGTATGCTATTGTGCAGCAGCAGTATGTCTTAAATACTCACAGCACCGTATTGCCATATGCTTTGGCAGTAGCAAGTTCCTGTACATGCTTGCAGCAGCAGCAATATTCTACAACTACAGCAATAACCTACAGCAGCAGCAATTCAGCAGCAGCGAAGTAGACCTGTTCCGCCAAGACCACATACATTAACACTGTCATATCCATTACCATGATAAAATCTTCTGAGAGTTGTCATGGAAGAAATGCCTAGTTCTTTCATGAAACTCTAGATGGTGCAGGCTGACGGGTGTTAACATAACTGATGATATTCACAGCCTTATACCACTTGGCACAAGCTGATTGGTTCACGTTGTGTACGCAGTCAATGAGTTTGAACCTTTACCTTTAAATGGCTGGTTGACAATCACTTAAGCCTTTCGCAGATGTGCGCTTTAAGTTCCTCTGAAACCCTCCACCTTCCCCAGCTCCACCTGTATAGATCTGCTATGGGTTATTTTGTATGCTATTGTGCAGCAGCAGTATGTCAGACAATAGACAAAGAACAAAGCGAAACATCATGTACTTACAAGATAAGAGAATGTGGCCAATGAGATAAGGTGGCCATAAGTTTTCTTTTTTTTTTCCGGGCATGTCCTAGGATTTCTATATTGCTTACATGTACAGGTGTCTTTGGCTGAAAGCGGCGATGTGTGCAGACTGATCAATGTATGACATCAAAGTACAGTGAAAACTATAGACAGAACTATAGACAGAAGTTCCGGGATTAGAAAAACCACACCCTGCACATACAAAATCTCGCAGATGAGAGAGATCTTGGCTCAAGTTTGCTGTATACCACATGCTCACAACAAAGACGCAAAGACAAGACAGTGCACGGTCTTGGTTCACGGACTGAAGCATCAGAACCCTGACATCACTACCCGAAGCAGGAGTAGACAGTATTGTGTGCTTCTGGGCTTGAACACAATTCTACACATGTAAACTATATGGAAAAATACATTGGACATGTTCCAGGGACAGCAAAAGAGAAATAAATAAATCCATTTTTCAGTCTCAAGTTCCACATCAGGGGGCGTATTACAGAAAGATCCTTTAAAATCTAATTCTATCTGTTTGGTAACCATGGTAATTTCAGTTAGGACCACATTTAGGACAAAAGCTATTACAGAACAGTTTTTCCTAAGTGCGTTATCTTAAGTACAGATAGGAAAAGGGTATTACAGAAACATCCTAACTTGACAAAAATATCCTAAAAACGGTCTTAACCTTTAGAGCAACCCCACAGCTGTCCTAATTTCAAAATTATTTGAAAGCTAATGGAAAAAAACACTTACAATTGCACTGTCCAACAATGGCATTGCATTTATTAATAACTGAAAATGAAAAACAGAAATGTTTAATGGTAGAAAGGAGGACCCAAAACACTTATAAGTAATTACAGACTGCCGCACAACATATTATGGTTAATTTTCGGCAAGCCTTGTCCACTCCCTGTCTTTGTCTTTGTGAGCGAGCGAAGGTAAAAACTCACCAAACAGTATCGACTTTGAAACTTTCGGTAGAAAAGGCAATTTCCACAGCACTAAAATAAAAAACTTGGTTTTGTTTATCCATTTTGTTTACCTCATCAGCAGCTAGTGCAGTGTTGGTAGCTTGGTAAGAGACCTGAGAGTGAATTGTCGAACTTGATCATGCAGTTTAAGATTTCCTAACTAGACATAAGATATGATTTTGTAAGATGGGATAAAAATCCCAAATCAAGTTAAGATTTGCTACTGTAATACGAATTTGCAAAAAAATTCCAATTTAACATATATCTTAAGTTAAGACCTAAGATAAGAAACTTTCTGTAATACGCCCCCAGATCACCAGGACCCCAGCTCATGCAATACTACCACAGAATCAGTGATGGGTTGACCTGCATTTGTTCCCTAAAAAGAAGGCGAGTCTTATGCAAAGCACTTCATTTTAAAATGATTGTGCCAGCAGCCAATAGAGCGTTTTCACGATGCGTAATCAATCGGTCATATTGGCGACACAGAACGTAAACAATGCCACTAAACCGAATGGAACTCACAAACTTTGCTGATTATTGCTGCTGAAAATGGTCAATTATTGTCATGTTTGGGGCTATACTAATTGGTTGGACCGGGAAAAACATTTGGAGTACTGCCAAAGGTTATAACAAATCATGGAAAAGAGTGCAAAAGACTGAGGAAAGAAGGCATTTGTGGTTGGCCAAACTCAATCAGGATTTCCAGGGAAGAATCTTGACAACATTTATGTTCGTTCCTATAATTTCCGGTCAGGTAGGTGAAATATTAAGCTAATATCTTAATACTGATCGTGCGTATCTTTACCACCTATCAACTTTAGTTCAAAATATTGCACCCTTTCCCTGCTTACAAAGTCCTTCTCTATATGATTTAGCAGCTTCCACACATTTTTTCCATGGTTTAAACAGCATAAATTAGCAGAACAATTTATTCAGTGGTACATTAACCGTGCAATCCATGCTGTTGTTTACGTCTGAGTATCGCCGATATGGCACCGCATCCGGTTAACTTACCAAACAGAGACCCTCATCAAACAAACCTGTGCAAGCTAATCAAGGTCTTCAGGATCACTTGGAAATCACAGGTAAGCAGCCCTCCAGGATTGGATTTGAGGAATCCTCCGTTAAAGCCACAACTAGATTATGAAATAAATTTAATGTTAGCAAACAGATCATTTATTCAGTTTCTCAGGAATTCGTGTTGAGAATTTTAAATACCTAAGTCTTTTTTTTTGGTAACTTTGTATTCATCATTTTAACTGTACATGTATTGCTTCATGACCTTTGTTCAAAGGTACAAGTTCAGCATGACTTGTCAGCTCATGGTTATGACCGACTTATCACTGGATACATTTGACAAATAAAATCTTGATACCACAGAAGATCACCTCAACAATCAATGTGTAACAACTGATATGTGCTGATTCCCAGGATTGTAACTTAACCTAAGGATCTACTGATAGGACAATGCCTGCTCAGTGAGCTTTGCCTGCTCTTGGAACAGGTCCATCCACATGATGTGACACAACCGCAGGTAAAACTCACTGAGCAGACGTTGTCTTATCAGTGGATCCTTTATTGAGAATGAATGATGATAATTTGACACTAAATTATGAAGGTTTTGTTTATAACTATGTTTTAGTCATAATAGACTTCTCCAAATCTATTTTCTTTCTTTCTTTCTTATATAATTGTACAATGTGCATCGTGAGATTATCAAAAAGAACACCTATTTTTATCACATTAACCTGCAGCCTGCTAACCTACTGAGTCAGCTTTATGTGTGGATGACACAACCACCCATAAGAGCTAAAATTATGATAAGGAAATAAAAAGAACGGTTAACGTTTTACTGTGGAAAACACTATTTTTGATCCATGTTACTCATGCCCATACATTTTTAACAAAGAAAAACAAACGGTATGACACATCATCAGTTACCCATCAGTGTCGTTGTAAATTCCTTGATCTACACTAGATGGCAGCAATTTACACATATGTGTATTAAAAGGAGAGACCAGACAAGAAGGGGTGAGTAAAGAGTAAATTATGATAGAATTTTTAATTTTAGGGTGAACTACCCTTTTAACACTTCTTCCAAAATAAAAACATGATATAGCCTAGAGAAACCAGAGCGTAAATATTTTTTTTTTGTTATGGTAAACTTGTGTATTGCTAGTATTTGTTAAGGAAGTATATTTATTTTTAGTAAAAGTTTTATCCTCAGTGCGTTGTGTGTTGAAAAAGAAATTTTTGCTCCTGTAAAAAATCTTTAAAATGATATACACTGAAATGAGATGAACACATATCTAAAATATGTCTGAATACACTCCATGTAGTTTCAGTGAAGTCCAAATCAAATGCAATATTGGCCAACACAACATATACAAAAAATACTGAGAGCATCTATAAAAGACAGTTTAATAGTACTTTCTAGTGATAGTAGCCAGGCTTGTCGTGTACATGGTGTACTTAAGAAATTGTTTTAAAATTTAATTCATGAATTAAGCCAAATTCACAAAGACTTCACACAGGCATGCAGGTCATTCTCAAACGCTGCCCTTTGGAAGAGTAACTTTCTATTTGTGTTTCAGACTATGCAAACATGTATAGCCCTATTCTCAGTACTTGGGGCACTGCAGGGGCAATTTGCCTGTGTAGATCTGAGCTACACCTGAATGAATTTACTGGGTTTTACATATGCAAATGTGCATTCACTGGTATTTATAAGTGGTGTATCCCACATATTACAGCAGGGTTTTACAGAAGAGTTATGAACAGAGTGAGGATGTGGTTATCTGAAAGAAAACCTTATGAGAGGGACAGAGGCAAGAGATTCAATAAAAACAAGTCATGCAACATTGAAATATTTTTCTTTCATTATACTTATTACATTACAACGTTAGCTACTGCTAATCTTTTCGAGGCATTCGGGTTCTTTTCTAAAATCCATGTGGGCCCTCGCAAGGTTGAGTTGGTTCAGACTGTGAACCCGTCATCTGATAGTCCATGCCGTCGTAACAGCCAAGACTTGAGCCCCTATTGGTCATCTTCACTTCCGTTATACTTTCAGCATCACCGCGCCACCTCGCGTCACTCTCCATCGCTTTCCGGATCGGACGCGCATTGGTTCATTCTTTAATTCATTCATTCCACAGCAGAGGAGCGGGCGACCTCGATCGGTCTGCAGTTTCCAGCTGTCCCGTATTGTTTTGTGGAACTAGTAGATATGGTAAGGACCAACATGTTCACTTGTAATACATGCTTTGTGTGGGATTTTCTCATTGACGAAAACATTAGAATCCCGGTGCTGATGATCAAGAAATATAATACTAAAGTAAAATCACACCCGAACCTAAAAACACTCTTTTATTTCTCTACGTAGGCAAGTATTGTAAGCATTCATCCTTTGTTTATCTATGACTGAACTTTATTCAGATTTTGTACCGACTAGAACATCACTGCAGTTAAACACTGTAAACTCAGTGTAAAAATGTTTTGACAGGTAAGCTAACATATTTACTTTTTGTTGTGTTATGTGATTTGTTGAATTTATTCAAGTTAAAAATCATGCCGAAAAAAATCAGTGCAAATGTATTGTAATGTACTTTCTATATCATAATAACCCCTTATTACCTCATGTGCGAGTTACAGCTACAGCTGTGAACCCTCTTCTCACTGCTTATGCTGTGGCATTTCAGTTTAATTCTATATACTGTAACTGTTCGTTCTCTCCTGAGGAAGCCAGGTTACAAAGGTTTGATGTCAGGGTAACCTGGCACCAAACCGAATGACCTGAAAAACTCCACATCTTCATATATTACTTTGACAGCTGTTCCAGTTAACCTGTATATGAAGTGCTTCTTGATCATTCATTTAAGGAACATACATATACTTAAAATATATAATACCATGTCACTTCATGAAAATACTGCATAGTTAACTGCATGTATAGTATACTGCATGATAATTTACAGTATGGTTAGAACACATATTATATAGCACTCATGCTGTGTACTGAAATTTTCAATAAGTTAAATAAGTATCAGTAAGTTCAAAAATCCGCTGAAGGATCCATCTGAAGGTTAGAAACCAGCATTGCATCTTAAACCTTGACAAGTCAAACAAAATTTGACTCAACTACATCAGGATGTGCAGTGTGTGTACTGGTTTGACATATATTATTAAATTGTATGCAGGTTACAGGTCTCTACACCCCTTTTTTATATTAAAAGTGTGAAAATTCAGAAAGTTTCTGTAATGGTTATGTTTTAGGGTAGGGATAAGGGATAGAAAGTATTATTAGTATAGTATAAATACCATTATGCCATCATATAGGTGTACCAACATGTGTGTGAATGTGTGTGTACAAATAGAATTTCACTTATTATACACTTTTCCAATTGTTTTGAATGTCTGTATTTAAATAGCATGTTCAGCCATAAAGATGATAGCTATATGTTCAGCTTATTTTTCCTGTACTTTTTTTAGCTGCTGTTCAACTAGCTTACTAAATTTGATGGCAAAATATCAAATAATCATATATTTAATTTCTCTACCCTCCATAATTAGATAGTTGCTACTGTAGATTATCAGCAGGAACAGTTCAAACTATTACATCCATACAGTGATTGGCTAATATACCAAGGAAGGCTGGCTTCCTTTGAGATTTTGTTTTTCTCATCAATATAACCACTGAGAAAGTAAATACACTGGTGTTTTTTTTTTTTTTTGTAGCAGTGGCAATGCCAAAGGCAAAAGCCTTTGCCAATGGGTTGCCCCATTTTCCCTTTTCAGTGTGTGGTAGAAAAGTAGTGACTAGGGATGGGCCATATGGGCTTAAACATTTATCACAATTTCTGGTATTTATTACGATAACGATATCAAAGACGATGATTTAGGGAATCCTGTTTCTTTAGAGAAAAGTATTATCTTTCCTATTTTTACCCAAAATAGAGTGTTGTGAGCATTACTGAGCACACACGTAATGTAATGACTGTTTAATTCACTGAATAATTTTTTTTTACTTGTTGTACTGGAGGCTCCTAACACCAAGACGAATTCCTTGTGTGTAATACAACACACTTGGCAATAAAGCTCTTTCTGATTTGGAAGCTGGAGGGAACTCCACATATGCTTTATAGCAGAAGTAGTAGTACTGACGACACTTCAGGAATCTCTAATCCAGTTTTATCTGAATAAAACGCAGATAGACAAATATTAACTGTGGAAACTTTAAGACAATAAACATACAATGGCTACAATATATGGTTTGTCTGTGTTCTTCAAGCAATCTTGATATTTTATAAGGATAAAGTACATTAATACTGCAATGCTAATCGACATAGCCTTTATAATACTATAAAATAGTATGATTTCAGCCTCATTCTGTGATATGAAACCATGTCTGATATCAAAAGGCTATTTCAAACACTTGACTGTGTTTTGAAGTTAATTTGGAAAAAAAAGCAAGTCAATAAATTATATCTTTGTTGGACAACAGGTTTGTAAACAATCTTATACACATGCAAAACTGCATCACACATGTGCTACTAGTACATTATTTGTAGCCTACATTATTCAAAGCTTAGACCAATTTTTGTTGCACTGTACAGTTTTTACCAAACCAGTTCTAGATTGGAGCTCCTCATTTAGCAATATACTAGTTTCATGTCTGTCCTCAGCATGTCATTCCGCACTGTTGCAAACAGAAATGTCAACAACTAGACTTTATCGTTATTATCGTGGGAAGACTAATTCTTATCGTGGGGAAAAATTTTCCCAGTATAACGCAAACGATAAGATATCACCCATCCCTAGTAGTGACATACGAATACATCATAATATTATGTGTTTTTAAACCACAGACCACTTTGGTGTATAGTGCATCCTGTCACTATAAACTGTCTTGTCACAGTTAATATCCTTATACTCCCCATTTCATTTAATTTATACTATTCAACAATTCTTCCCACCATATTGGAGAGAAAAGATGTTCATCCATCTGCCAGTCATTGAGTTTTATGCAAAAAAAGGTCCCAGTTTACATCGTTTCCTGAGGAAATGAGACCCTGCGTCAAAACACTATGGGATGGTACTATGGGAACCCTCTAAAACACGCTCTGAAACACGTGAATCAGTCCAATGGAAAAGCAATGTGGAGACCAGGAAGCATAAAAGCATGTGCAGTGAGTAAGGCGGCAGCTTCTGGTTAGAGTAGCGAGTGCGGCTGGGATGCCGGAAGTATGGCAATGAGACGCAGTGTCCCATTCCCTCGGGGAACCATGGTTACATACGTAACCTGGGACGTTCCTCTTCGGGAACTCCAGCTGCGTCGAAGCGCTATGGGAACGAGATGCCCATGCCACCAGACTTCCAAGCCCCTGCCTAGTGTGGAAGAGCACAGCTAAGGCGAGAGAACGGAGGAGCTGGGAGTTGCATGAATGTCGTAGCAGACAAAGAGCTGGGGAGACTTCCTCCATAGGGCAGCTCTGTGGACGTATGCATCCAGTGCTCACACTGGACACATACAGTTAAGTCTCTGCTGTTCCTGCTCTCGCAATGGGGGGGGGGCAGTAGGCCTGAAGCACGATGGGAGAAAAGGGGGCACCTTAAGAACGTACCCCGACCTGGGGTACAGAAAAGCTTTGGCCATGCCAGGCGCAGAGTCAAGGTGAGAAGGGGCCACAGAAAAGGCCTGGAGGTTGCCAACTCTCTTCAGCGAAGAGATGGCAAGGAGGAAGACCATTTTTAGGGCCAATGTCCTGTCTGAAACCTCTTCAAGAGGCTCGAAGGGAGGTTTGCAGAGTGCCTCCAGCACCATGGCCAGGTCCCACGTGGGGACACGGGATCACACCGGGGGCCTCAGCCTCAGCGCATTACATGTAAGAAAACATGTAACCAGGGAGTGTTTTCCCACCGACTGACCACCAAAAGGGCCGTGGAAAGCAGCTATGGCTGCCACGTACACCTTCAAGGTGGAGGGGGTCAACCCTGCGGTAAACCAGTCCTGCAGGAACTCCAGCACTGAACCAACTGGGCAGTGGACTGGGTCGAGCTGGTGGTTGCCGCACCAGGAAGTGAAAAGTTTCCACTTCCAGGCATACAGTTTCCTTGTTGTGGGAGCTCTGGATTGGAGGATGGTTTCAACAACTTCGGTTGTGACCCTCAGGGGCCACACCCATAACTTCCACAACTCTGGCCAGGGGTGAAGAATCGTGCCCCCGCTTGTGAGAGAATATCCCTCCTGATGGGAATCTCCCATGGACAGCCGTCGAGGAGAGAAATCAGGTCCGAGAACCATACTCGACCCGGCCAGAACGGGGCTACTAGCAGCAGCAAGACACCATCCCAGTGCACTCTCTCCAGAACTCCCAGGAGCAGAGCGATCGGGGGAAAGGTGTACAGATGAAGCCTCAGTCATGTCTGTACAATGGTATCCAGTCCCAGGGGAGCTGGATGAGTCAGAGTACCAGAGAGGACATTGCGATGTCTCCTGAGTCGCAAAGAGGTCCACCTGAGCCTGGCCAAACACTCTCCACATGAGCTCCACCATCTTGAGTGACGTCTCCATTCCCCAGGCCTTGGCCCCTGTCTCGACAGGACATCTGCTCCCTGATTGAGATGCCTGATAGGAGTTTCCTTGGGCCCAGATGAGGATCTGGTGCGCCAGGCTGTATAGGGGGTGCGAACGCAGACCTCCCTGGTGATTTATGTAAGAGGCCACCACTGTGTTGTCGTGCGCACCAACACATGCTGATCTCTCAGGTCCGGGAGAAGTGTTTTAAAGCCTGAAACTCGGCTAGCATCTCCAGGAAGTTTATGTGCCACGTGAGATGGTGGCTGCTCCACAGGCCCGGACTGGGTGGCCACTCATGACCGCTCCCCAACCGGTGAGGGAGGGCTCGTGTTCCCAAGTCATCCAAGAGAGAGACTCTGTTCCCAAGTACAGCCCAGAATGGGCTGCAGTTCCTGCGTCAGCACCCTGCTCTGCCATGGCTCCCTGGACTGCCTGCTCCGCCATGGTCCCCTGAGCTACCTGCTCCACTATGACTCCCTGGACTGCCTGCTTCACCATGGCTCCCCATGCTCCCTGCTCTGCCATGGCCTTCTGAGCTGCCTGCTCCATCATGGTCTCCTGAGCTCCCTGTTCTGCCATGGCTCCCTGGACTGCCTGTTCTGCCATGGCCCCCTGAGCTCCCTGATCCGCCATGGCACCCCGTGTTGCCTGCTTAATCTCTGTTCTGTTTAGTTTACTTCGTCTGCTGTTACATGTCTTCTTGTCTCCATATTGTGACCCTGCCTGCCCTGTATGCCCTTTTTGTTAAAGTCTATTTATTTTGAGTTTATCCCTATGTTTTCTCATCTCCTCATTCCCTGTCTGTGAAGTGTGACACTGTGCTACTTGCCATGTTTACAATTTGACAATTTTTTGCTAAACCAGTGGTTCCCAAAATTTTTTCTGCCGGGCCCCCCTTTTGCAGAATAAAAAAAATTCAAGCCCTACCCCCGTATTTACACATAAACATAAACACAACTTCAGAAGGATTTATCTGAAACGTAATAATTAAAATTCCATGTGTGACAACTTACTGGAAAAAACTAAACAAGGAACTAGTCACTTTTAGAGTAGAAACATTAAAAGTAAAGCATGCAGCTTTACTATGTACTATTTATTGTACTATGTAACAGCATTCACTGTTTTTTAAACAGATTTTCTCATATTTTCTTCTCTTTGTTGTAGTTGCGATCTTTGAAGTAGATTCATCATCTACTTTACGTTTACCTGGCACTTGTTGTCTTTTCAAAAACTTGTTCATGCTTAGAGCATAACTACTATGGGTCATTCATTAATGACCATATAATTCATTATAATTCATCATTCATTAGCCATATAATAAGCAAGATAATTTAACAGTGGAACTTATACACTTGTATCACCCTGAAAATGTTTCTTTTTACATAAAAATCTAGGGATGTACAGAAATGAAAATTCTTGGCTGAAACTGCTTTGTAATAATTATTTATTATTTTATTAATTAATATAGTCATTTTGTAAGACTTTTTAATTTAACTCAATTATATTAATGATACTGAATAAAAAAATCACAAGCCAATAAAATAACCACGTTTATTGAAAGTAACAATAAAATTGGACAGAAAATATATGAATATTAAATCTCAATATATTATTTTATTCAGTTCTATGAAACAGAATCAGATATAACTTTTTTGTTTTTGACTAATTATCAAAATAATGTATAGTCCTACAAAGCTATTATTATCAGTGCATGTGAGCAAAGCATACCGTCAGGAGAGGGTAGCTTCATTTTAGCATTGTTGTCCAGTACAGCAATACTACAGCATGTTACAGCACAGTATCCTACGCTATTGCAAACAGGAACAAGTATACATAGACATTTTCTGTCGGTGCGTTATTTGAGCGGTCTTTGTATTTCCGTTGAGCACGAGTGGAGCATTCATATGGGCCGTGAGAAACTCAACGGAACGCACATTCAGAGCGGAATATTGAGCGGAGCACGCCGAATACTGCCGGACTGCGCGGCAGATATTTTCGGCCATTTATCTCTTTCGAATTTCTATAAAAATCGGCTGTACACTAGCCTTGCCGCACCCCCCTTATCATAACTCCGCGCCCCCCCTAGGGGTCGCGTCCCCCAGTTTGGGAACCACTGTGCTAAACTGATGCGGTTTAATATTCAATTTGTTGACCCAGATCGATATAACTTTGTCAGAAAATTTACTAAATGTACCAAATTTCAATATAATACATTTCTGAAAGTTACTAAAATAGTCTAATAGACTGTCTTAGTAACATTCAGAAATTTATCGATATGACCGCATTGACTGACACGATTGTATAACGAAACCTGAACTGAATTAAGCTGGATGATGGTACTATTCTCTTCTTTGGTGCTGCCTTACAGCTGAAATACAACCTGCAACACTGACACGGGTGTTGAACTGAACTGAATCAACTTTTAACTGACTCAAGCTAAAAAACTACATTACTTCCTTTTGTAGAGCTGCTTATAGTTTAATTCAACTTGTTTTAAATTTATGAACTTTACATTGCTATTGATCTGAACTGAACACTGGCTTGCCTAGCTGGCAAAAAACACTTAACTTTCAGTAATTTCTATCAAGGCAACTCTCTGAATATTTTACCATTGTAATGGATATGACAATATTAATGTATTTGGTCTTGGTGGAATAGATTTGCTACGCTGCTGAAATGCTCTTGCTGGTTGGTTATTGCTGTTGTAGATTATTGCTGCTGTTGCTGCAAAGCAAGTACAACAACTTGCTACTGCCAATACATATGCCGATACGGTGCTGTAAGTATTAAAGACATACTGCTAATAGCATATATAATAACCCATAGGAGATCTATACAGGTGGAGCTGGGGAAGGTGGAGGGTTTCAGAAGAACTCTGAAAGTGCACTGCGAAATGCTCTAGTGCAGGGGTGGGCAAGTTCGGTCTTAGAGAGCTGCAGTCCTGCAGAGTTAAATGGCAACCCTAATCAAACACACCTGAAGCTAATCAGTGTCTTTACTAGGGATGCCCCTTAATAGTCGACTAATACAGAAAAGATTTTAGCATGGTTATGGATATGACAGTGTTAATGTATTTGGTCTTGGTGGAATAGATCTGCTGCTACTGTTGGTTATTGCTATTGTTGTAGATTATTGCTACTGCTGCCAGACTTGCTACTGCCAAAACATTTGCCGACACAGTAC
Organism: Labeo catla; assembly: GCA_012976165.1. Classification (NCBI taxonomy): domain Eukaryota; kingdom Metazoa; phylum Chordata; class Actinopteri; order Cypriniformes; family Cyprinidae; genus Labeo; species Labeo catla. The sequence continues at coordinate 55,848 of VONZ01000122.1, forward strand.
TGTGAGTATTTACGACATACTGCTGCTATGTAAATAGCATATATAATAACCCCCCAACAAAGCTGTACAGTGAAGATAAACAAAACAGCCAAAATGTGTATGCTGCTGTTGGCATGAAAATGCATACTTTTTCGAATGGCTTAAGGCAAGTGGGCTATTGCTGTGTGTACCTGATCAGTAGCTCGATAGCTTAAAACTAGTGACTTGACATGACTGTGTTTCTGGGCTAGTGAAATCCAGAGAAATTAACTAGTGGCTTCATAAAGTGAACCTGGGTGCTTTACCTTAGGTAGAAATGTGTCATTAACAAACAGGAAATCACGTTGTAGGCTGACAGATGAAGTAACCCCCAGAAACCAACAGGTGACCTGTCATCTTTTATGTCAGATTAAAAAATATATATATATATATATATTTTTTTTTTTTTTTTTTAATTAAAACAGTAGAATAAGAACAAGGAGAATAATAAGAATAAGTTACCAATCATATGAAATCAGTATTAGTAAAATTTTTTTGTACTACAGAGGTGGCTCAAAAATGGATTGTAGATGTTTATCGAGGTTCAGAGGTGGCATGAGTGCAATAACATTTATAAATTAAAGTTGAGGTTAATGTTTTAAATATAAATTTTTGAATATAGAAATATTAAATGATTTAAATAACTGAAATTGTACTTTAAAAAGAGACTAAAACTGCCAGTAGGTGGCAGCAAGTCACATTATTTTGTCACTGAATCATTCATTGAATTGATTCTTTTGAATGGCTGACCCATTCAGGAATGAAGCAAGTGAATGTATTTATGAATAAGTAATCATAAATCAATTTAGTTCAGTGGGACACGTCATAGCAGCATGTCCCATCCGTCCTCCATGCCCTATGGTGAACTATGTTACTATTCTAGTCTTTCTTCTTTGTCCACAAAAGTGACTTTTACTGTCTCTGGCATGTCTGTTTCTGTTATCTCAAAGTCAAGAAAAGGCCCAATGAAACCTCCTACCAGATCCACTCTGTGATCGGAAAGCCCCAGAAATGTCAGCTACTGTGTAGGAGCCATCCAGCTGTCCACACCTGGCCCATTCCATCTACACTGAAAGAGCTTCAGTGTTTCCTTGGCTTCACAAACTTCTATCACCGTCTCAACCAAAATTACAGCTCAGTCACTGCTCTTTTCACATGCCTCTTGAAAGGCAGGCCCAAGTCTTTGGCCAAAACCATCCAAGCATTCCATCTCCCCAAAGAAGCCTTCACTGGAGATCGACCGATATATCGATTTACCGATATTTTCCCGATATTTAAGCATTTTACCATAATCGGTTATCGGTTTTGTAATATCGGGTTCACCGATAAACGCCGCAATCTTGTGGGTGTTTTGAGAATTGCGCACATGCAGCGCGCCTGAGGGGAGACCCGACAATAACAGCATGCAAAGGTAAAACATAGCCTACTTTCTTGCTTTGCTGTAATTAGTCAACTTTATTTAATATAACAGCCATAATGCTCATATAAGATGTGATACATAAATGTCTGATATGTAACTAGTTTAGAAAGCTTGGCTCTAAGAAATAGAGACGAACTTACAGTCACTTAAATTAATTCAAGTCCTGTCCCAATAAACATAACTTTGCCTGAATTAAATAATATACAGCCATAAATGAGCACATGTTGGAAATTAAAGCGCTGAACTTAATTCTCTCTCTGTTGTATGTTCATTAGTCTTATGAAGTCACATATAAGCTTAAACCGTCATAAGAAATAGCTCGAACTCACTCATTTAATAATCCTTGCCTTAAATAAAATCTATAGATATAGGCCTAAAAGAGTTAAAGTATAAAGCAGTGTTAGTTTCAATGTTAAACTTGGATAAATGTGCGCTATTAGGCACATACCCAATGGTTTGTGCGGAAAGTGGAAGCTAAAGCTGTTTACAGGACACGGAGGCGCCAGCGCGATCACTAATCACATTTCTTTCAGTGGAAACAATTTAATTATTCCGTCATTTTTGCTTATAAAGGTAGAGTAATACATCATTCGGAACTGTAAAGGGTCTACTTTTATTTGTGTGTACTCACAATATCAACAAAACGTTGCAAACGGTGCTTTAATAAAACAATCATTATGCGCTTTCTGTTGTCTCAACAGGAGCACTTCACAAAAATAATCAGAAACTCAGCGAATACAAACCGCACAGACATGATAAATATACGTATAGAAAGCTCAAAATTATTACTTAACGAAATAAATCAAATCGAAAACAAAAACTCTTTCATTATGTAATCTGTAATGATGCTTTTCTCTCTAAAGGCGCGTCCAAAGAGAAGATGGCGAGTCCGGATCGGCAATTTTTTCCTGAAATCAAAACACTAGTTTATTAATAAATAATTAAATAATCTCATTACTATTTTCCCTTCGACACATTTATGGTAATAATTACTTTTGCCGGTGCTTTGCAGCAAGCTTTAGCCTATTGCGTGCACTTGAACGCGGATCTCTTCCCGCTGCGTTGAAGGCGCGCTCGCTGATGCTGCCGATGGAGACGCTAAACGCCTTCCGAGCCGGTCTCAAAAGTGAAAGCGAAAGTGAAGTTTTGTGTTGTTTCCACCAGCGCGGAATTTTTTCATCACCATAAATTGTGGATGTCAAAAGTATAAAAAATAAGAAAAAGCATAAAACAGACCCGAAGCCCAGCCCGCGTCTGAGCTATGACGTGAATATTGGCCCGAAGCCCGGCCCTAGGGACGTAAAAAAGTCGGGGCCCATCGGGCTCGGGGTGAAATGCAGTTGATGCTCTGATAGCCACCGCATGTAACTTTTAACAAGATTCACTTGTTTAAAACACCCTCAATTATATTAACATTTACTAACCATTATTTTTCTAATACACTTCTAAATATGTAGAAATACATATTTAATAGGTTCTAAATAGGCATTTCACAATAGAACGACGAAAACAATATTAGTAATTCTGATATAACATACCAGTTGAGAAATGCAACAAAATATGATGTTTTGTTTGTTATATTTGTTTAGTATATGCCAATTTTCAACACTTTTTAAGATGACTTAAAGGAGGAAAAAACAAAATGAAGTATGGACTTAATTTACTCAGTCACTTATTTACTTTATAACAGTAAATAAATATCGGTTATTGGGCACATAATTATGCAAATAATTGGTATTGGTATGGGTAATAAAAAATCAATATTGGTCGATCACTAGCCTTCACAACTGCTTCTCTCACAGGAAACCTTCCAGAAACCCTCCAGAGTCAGAGCTGTGCTTTCACAGCAGCAGGGAAATCCTTCTTGTCTCCATCCATGTGCCTTTTTTCAAGAAACTCCAAGAAAGCAGAGCACAATTATGATGTAGCCAATAGTGAATTTCTTGCCTTAAAACTCACCCTGGAATAATGGGACACTGGTTGTAGGGAGTTTGTCACCCCTTTGTTGTACTCACTAACAACCATAATCTGTGGTTCTCAGCTCTGGCACTAAAAATTACTTTAGCTTACGTTTAACAAAACATAAAATCCATCTATCTATCTATCTATCTATCTATATATATATATATATATATATATATATACACACACACACATCTACATCTGAAAAGACCATCAGGCAAACAGAACACAAAATCATAAGAGTCTTCAGTCACTGCCACCAGAACTCCGGGAACAATTCTCTACTTGGCCCGAATATGCCAGAAACTCTCACCGGCATAACAACTACAGGTCTCCCTTCATTCCAGTTACTTGGGTTCCAGGCTCCACTGTTCCGTGGTCTGGTGAGCTGTCCAAGATCCAGTGGTGGAGTATTGATTCCAGGGGAGAGAGAGGGTCTAGGACTTGGTACACCACCATATTCAGTTGGCAGTTTTCCACTACATGCTGATCAAGTTTCAAGTGTTCATATAGATATATACAAATATATATCCTGACCTGACTTGTATGCCTTCAGAATGCCTATGCACGTACTATGTTTCTTTCCAGCGCATCCATCTGATTTTTTTCTGTATCCACCTTTTTCCTGAGTAACTGATGAAGTCCGTCCAGTCCTCCACCCCTGATGCTGCCTGTTTAAACGTGTGAGCATGGAGCTTAATCTATTAGCGCATTCGTCATGTGGAATGGATTTGACTGATGGCTCTAAAAAGTGCGCAGACATATTCGCCGAATTAGAGACAGTAAAAGTGGGTGGGTCCGATATCATTGGTCTTTAAAAGTGGGTGGGTCCTGTCCCACCCACATTTAATGGTTCTGACGCCCATGTATTATCGGCTCAGAAAATATGTTAATTTGACTAGAAACACGAAAGCCCGGAAATGTAAAGCACCACTCCAGTTGGGCAAGACTTCAGTGTTTAGAAAAAGGTGGATATTTCTTGTTGTGTTCAGACAGTAAAAATTACAGGGTTTCGCAAATTAGATGGCAAATCATCAAGGTGTTTTAATCATCATGGTTTCTCTCAATTTAGTTTACTGTTTGAGTGACCTTTTAGCCAGATCCAAACAGAGAGAGACAGTGAAAGGCATGGAGAGAGAAGCAATGACCTGTAAAACGAGAGAGGACACTGTTGTTGTTTTAGTACAGAGAGAGTTTGCATTTCATTTCAGCTCTTTCTGCTTTTCATCTCTTTCTGCTGATTGAAGAGAAATACAAACCATATTAGAGGATGCATTGAAAACCATATTTGTTTATTAGAGGAAAAAGCTTGTTTAGGCATTTGGTTTAAAGAATTTGATTCAAAAACAAAACAAGCTTTCCATGATCAAATTTACAATATTTGATTAGTTCACTTTTGAAATCTGAATAGGCTACATGCATAACTCATATAAATGTGTAAAATCTAGTGCCATTGTACATCATACTATTCTCTGAGCAGGTGACTTGTGGTTGTGTATTGATCTGTCTGCATTCACATTGTATAATTTTTCTTGAAGCAAGCATATGTTGTAATCTGATTGTGTATAGGTTACTATGTCAGGCGCATGAATCCGTGGGGAATGGAAGGTCACTGAGACCTGAGCAGACACAAGCCTGCATTCTTCATACACCTTCAAGTGAAAACCTCACTTTTGTTTTTCTGCTCTTTTCTTGTGTTTCAGAACCACTTTGAAAAGATTGACAGGCTGTTGAATTCTATAGTGGACAGCCTATTTGGAGAAAGAGGTTTGCACTTTTAACACTTTTCTATTATGATGTTATTATTTGTGCCATTGTAAATAGTACCATGTAGTTTAGTGCCGTGCAGTTATCTCCTGTGTGCTTTAATTCAGTAAACAATACACAATATGCTCTTAGCATCTGTAGAATCAGTATTTATTATATATTCATAGTACATGTCCATGTGCAACAGAAACTTGATCATGTATTGTAAATGTTTAATGCATTTTGTCAGTGGAAAGAGTTAGTCTGCACCAGGTCAAAAAAATAGCCGTATTAGTAATATAAATTCTATCAGAGGGCCATGAGCATTCTTTGAGGAACCTGCAAAGAGTAGTTATGTATGTCTCGTCAACTGTCAATTCACCTGACCCAAAATGAATTCCAACGAATTACTCTGCCATTTCTTTATCCTTTGGAAGTCACTTTTAATAATGTGGATATTTCAATTTCTATCCACACGCCTCTTATACTTCTCCTTTTGAGTGCTGCTGGCAAGCCAGAAGTGATATATAGAAAAGCCTCAGTAATACAAATACTCCTTTACTCACTGTGGTACATTAGCAGGAGCTAAATATTAAACATATTAGCAGTAGCACTTAGAATCTCTGTTCATACAGCTGAAGCAAAAGGCAGTTTAGAGCATGTAATCACTCTGAGAACACGCTGATAGTAACGGACATGAAAACAGGTTAAATGAAATAAGCATTTTTGTGTATGCATTTCAACTGAGGTTTGCCATATACATCGGCATAATCTCAGTGTTCACATTCGTTATTTCTAAGGTCAGTGTTTTCACTGTGATGAGTGTGTGGTTGATTTCAGCTGCACGCAGTGTCAGAAGCATGTGCTTATTGCAGTCATAACAATGACAGTATTGCAGGAGAGGGAAATTAAGAATTATCGCTTAAGATCACTACCTATGGTTGTTGTAGTCCTAAATGTGAAAAGCATTATGGGTAGTGTAGTAATTTGCTCGTGTGATGTGTGCTATCGCTGTGCCCTGTAGTTCAAAAAACAGCAAAAGAACGTTTATATTCTGCTTTTATTTTAGTTCATTCAATTCAGTCCAACCAGGAGTTTAGTGCACTGTAACCCTGATAACTTTTATCTGCCCAAGAGAGTAAAATGGCATGCATTGGCTAACTTTGTCCGTCTCACCATTGTACAAACATGAATTAACAAGCTGTTACGCTGCCGCTGGGACGGATGAAGTGTAGAAAGTAACAGCAGACATCAAATGACTAAATTATGATATTTGCTCAGGTGGATGCTGGGGTCTTATCTATCATATTGCAACGTATATCCATTTTGTTAATTAACATTTCACATAGTGCGCTCCTAATTAGAGTTAAGCCAGTTGGCATGGTAGCCCAGGCACACATAGTCGTAGGCCACTATTGTTAAGCCGGTCGGCATGGTAGCCAATGCTCACATAGTCGTAGGCCACTATTTTTAAGCCGGTCGACGTGGTAGCCAAGGCTCACATAATCATAGGCCACTAGTGTTAAGCCGGTTGGCGTGGTAGCCCAGGCATACATAGACAGTAATGCATGCGGTTCACATGGCTCTTCGGAGCAGCAGCAGTACATATGTTTTGTTTATCTTCATGTGTGTGAATACATGCATGTCCACTGATGCAGCAGTTTATCCTTGTATTCAGCAGCGTGCATATATTGGCTTGTATTGTATTGTGTTCCGTGTCTCCTGCTTTGTGGGTGGTTATTCATATATGGTATATGTATTTCTTACTTGTATTGGCAGTAGCAAGTCTCGGTATTTGCTCTGCCGCAGCAGCAGCAGCAGCATAGCAGATCTATTCCGTCAAGACCAAATACGTTAACGTTGCCATATGTGCATTACCATGCCAATCCCTCCGAGAGTTGTCATGACAGAAATACAGAGTTCTGGCATGAAACTCTAGATGGTGCATCCAATAAGTATAACTCAATCTGCCCTAATGACATCATTATCTCATGGCAAAACTGACTGGTTTTCTCCTGTATCAGTAGCCAATTAGCTCACTGTTCAACATTCAAATATATGACTACTGCTTGCTGTAGCAGTTTGCAGCATGCTTCAGAAACCCCACCACCTTCCCCAGCTCCACCTGTATAGATCTGCTACGAGGTGATTCATGTATGCTATATGAGGGTTGTTCATATCAAGTCAAGTGACCTTTATATAGCGCTTTTAAAAATACAGATTGTGTCAAAGCAGCTTTACAGTATTAAATAGGAAAATAGTGTGTCAATAATGCAAAAGGACAACAGTAGACACTCAGTTTTCAGTTGAATTCTGTGATGTCATTATCCAGCTCAGTTTAGTTCAAATAGTATATGATATTGCTGGAAATTAAGTGCCCCCAACTAAGCAAGCCAGAGGCGACAGCGGCAAGGAACCAAAACTCCATCGGTGACATAAATGGGAAAAAAACCTTGGGAGAAACCAGGCTCAGTCGGGGGGGCAGTTCTCCTCTGGCCAGACGAACCAGCAGTTTGTTCCATGTTGCAGCAAAGTCAGATTGTGCAGAGGACTCGGTTCCCATGGTCTTGTGCTGATGGCTGTCTAGGTGACGAGGTCTTCACTGGGGATCTGTCTCTAGGGCTCATCTAGTTGACCAGTCTTCACTGACATTCAGAGCTGTAGAGGTCATCTTTAGGTCCTGAACCACCATCTAGACTGAAAATGGACTGGATCCGGGTGGCTACGGTGACCTCAGAATAAATACCGAAACAGACTAATATTAGCGTAGATGCCATTCGACTTATGATGCAACAAGTACATCGGGTGTAATGGGAAGTATTCCTGGTTCCTGTTGACCTAAGTAATGCAGCCTAATAATCCTTTAATGGATTTCAATATTATAAATTTGTTAGTGTGTTATGTGTAAGCCAGGTTAAACAGATGGGTCTTTAATCCAGATTTAAACTGACAGAGTGTGTCTGCCCCCTGAACAATGTTAGGTAGATTGTTACAGAGTTTGGGCGCTAAATAAGAAAAGGATCTGCCACCCACAGTTGATTTTGATATCCTAAGTATTATCAAATGGCCAGAGTTTTGAGAACGCAGCAGACGTGAAGGACTATAATGTGGTAAGAGCTCAGTCAAATACTGAGGTGCTAAACCATTTAGGGCTTTATAAGTAATTGGCAAGATTTTAAAATCTATACAGTGTTGACAGAAGCGGGCTAATATGGTCATACTTTCTGGTTCTAGTAAGAACTCTAGCTGCTGCATTTTGGACCAGCTGGAGTTTGTTTATTAAGCGTGCAGAAAAACCACCCAATAAAGCATTACAGTAATCTAACCTTGAGGTCATAAATGCATGAATTAACATTTCTGCATTTGACTTTGAGAACATATATCGTAATTTCGATATATTTTTGAGATGGAAAAATGCAGTTTTGCAAATTGCTATCAAGATTGAAAGATTGCTATCAAATAGCACACCTAGATTCCTAACTGATGACGAAGAATTGACAGAGGACCCATCAAGTATTAGACTGTTTTAGGTTATTACACGCAGAGGATTTACTTCCAATAATTAACACCTCTGATTTTTCAAAATTTAGCAGTACGAAAGTACTCGTCATCCAGTTTTTTATATCAGCTATGCATTCCGTTATTTTTTCAAATAGGTATGTTTTGCTGGGCCACACAGAAATATAGAGCTGACTATCATCAGCATAACAGTGAAAGCTAACACCATGTTTCCTGATGATATCTCCCAAGGGTAACATGTAAAGCGTAAAAAGTAATGGCCCTAGTACTGACCCTTGAGGTACTCCATACTGCACTTGTGATCGGTATGTTACCTCTTCATTCACTGCTACAAATTGATAGCGGTCAGATAAGTATGATTTAAACCATGTCAATGCACTTCCACTAATATAAACATAATTTTCTAGTCTATTTTAAAGAATGTTTTGGTCAGTAGTGCCAAATGCGGCGCTAAGATCCAGTAGCACTAATAGAGAGATACAACCATGATCCGACGATAAGAGCAGGTCATTTGTAACTCTAATGAGAGTCTCAGTACTATGATACGGTCTAAGTCCTGATTGGAAATCCTTACATATACCATTTTTCTCTAAGAAGAAACATAATTATGAGGATACTACCTTTTCTAGTGTCTTTGACAGAAAAGGGAGATTCGAGATCAGTCTATAATTAATTTGTTGGGGTCAATTTATGTTTTTTTAAATAAAAGGCTTAATAACAGCCAGTTTGAAAGCTTGGGGGACATATCCTAATGACTATGACAAATTAATAATACTCAGAAGAGGATCTATGACTTTTGGAAGCACCTTTTTTAGTAGCTTAGATGGAATAGGATCTAACATACATGTTGTTGGTTTAGATGATTTAACAAGTTTATACAATTCTTCCTCTCCTATAGTAGAGAATAAATGGAATTGTTCCTCAGGAGTTCTATAGTGCACTATAGACTGCATCTGATGCAATAATGTAGCTGATGGCTGCATGTTTACAATTTTATCTCTAATAATATCAATCTTGGAAGTAAAGTAGTTCATTACTACTGTGCTGTTGGGAAAAGTCAATGCCTGTCAATGCTTTATTTTTCTTTAATTTAGCCCCTGTATCGAATAAATACCTGGGGTTATGTTTGTTTTCTTCTAATAGAGATAAAAAGTAATCAGATCTAGCAATTTTTAATGCTTTTCTGTAGGATAGGGTACATTCACACCAGGCAGTACAAAATACCTAGTTTTGTTTTCCTCCAGCTGTGCTCCATTTTCTGGGCTGCTCTCTTTAGAGTGCGATTGTGCTTGTTATACCAGATATAGACTGTTTTGCTTAATCTTTCTTAAACGTAAAGGAGCAACTGTATCTAAAGTGCTAGAAAAGAGAGATTCCATAGTTTTTGTTACATCATCAACTTTTTCTGAGCTATTGGATATGCTGAAGAATTGAGATAAGTCAGGAAGATTACTTACAAAGCAGTCTTTTTTGGTAGAAGTGATGGTTCTAATGAACAGATGAATAAAATTTACAGTTTTAGGTATCTGGAGTATACATGAGACTAGATTATGATCCGAGATATCATCGCTTTGCTGCAGAATTTTAATGCCATTTACATCAATTCCATGTGACAGCATTAAATCTAGAGTATGATTTTGACAATGAGTAGGTCCTGACACGTGTTGTCTAACCTCATATGTGTTATATGTGCAGCAGCAGTATTTCTTACATGCCCACAGCAGTGTCACGATGTCGTCGTGTGCGAGAATGAACAGTCCAAATGGCACACACAGGTCTGACATTACCCCCCCTCCCCCAAGGCGCGACTCACGCCGTAACATAATACACTGGGGTGGGAGGGTGGGCGCCCTGGAGGCTGTGCAGGGTAGACACAGGAGGGAGCGTGGTTACGCCTCCAGGCGCGCTGGAGGAGGTGCCGGAGGAATCACAGGCTCTGGAGGCACCAGAGGAGGTACAGGCTCTGGAGGGCGCTCTGGAGGCGCCGGAGGAATCACAGGCTCTGGAGGGCGCTCTGGGGGCGCCGGAGGAGGTACGGACTCTGGAGGGCGCGCTGGAGAGAGATCCGCCTCGGGAGGGTGCGCTGGAGAGAGCTCCGGCACTGGAGGGCGCGCCGGAGGCAGCTCGGGCTCTGGAGGGTGTGCTGGACGCAGCTCGGGCTCTGGAGGAATGGACAGGATCAGTGGATGTTTGGGAGAGCTGGACGGGACCAGCGGAGAGGGAGAGCTGGACGGAACCAGCGGAGAGGGAGAGCTGGACGGAACCAGCGGAAACACAGGAGATAATCCACATATATCCATATAGTCCTTAGTATTCCGAGAGCTGGCCGCGGGAGGCGGCGTCCGGGAGCTGGCCGCGGGCTGTGGAGTCTGGGAGCTGGCCACGGGAGGCGGCGTCCGGGAGCTGGTCGCGAGCTCTGGGCTGAGGATGAGGGAGGAACTATGGAGAATGGGGGTGAGCGAGGGAGGACCGGAGGGAGCGAGCCCGTTGGAACAGCACGTGGAGAATGCTGGCTGGTGGTGAGCTGGAGCGGCCGCGTGTTTACAAATGGGGGGAAGATGATAATCTTCCACATCGACAAGGAACTCGGAATGACAGAGGGTAAGGATATGGTTGATAAATTCCGGAACTGATTTGCGGCAATCGTCAGGAGTTATCAAATTGAACAATCTATCATCGTTTAGCCCCATTTGAAAACACGCGTTAATAGTAGCATCGCTCCAACTCACCAGATGAACAACGCTCAGAAAATCCTCCACGTAATGCTCCAACGGCCTCTCCGCCTGCTGGATATTAAACAGGTAATCCTCAGCCCAGAGCATTTTGTTGGGTCGGTGATTCTGTCATGATGTCCTCGTGTGCGGGAATGAACAGGAGTAGAGCGGAGATCCAATGCGTGAGGGTTTATTAAACAATCCAAATAGTAATTAAACAACAGAAAACAGCAGGGAACAACAACCACGACATAAAAGAACTGAATAACAATACAATCACCAACCAGATACCAAGGGGACAACCAACCTTATATACACAGACAAACCAATCAAAACAAGACAGGTGCGAATGATAGGACAATGACGTGACTAACAAGAACAGGAAGACCAAATATGGGCAAACACCGGGAAAACACATACAAACAGTCCAAATGGGACACACAGGTCTGACAAGCAGCATGTTGTGGATGTATTGGCAGTAGCAAGTCTCAGTACTTGCTCTGCCACAGCAGCAGCAGCAGTTTCAGCGTAGCAGATCTATTCCGCCAAGACCAAATACATTAACATTGTCATGTACATTACCATGCCAATCCCTCAGAGAGTTGTCATGACAAAACTATCTATACATCTCTGCAACCACACAGCCATAAAAATGGTATTATGCATTCTAAAGAAAAATAAAATTTGTCAGTCCTTTTGTATTGCAATGATTTGACAGGCTGAGAATAACAGTTTGCATAAAAAATATGTATATAAAAATAAATAAAATTTGGATGACAACTCTGTGATAAAATTAATGCGTTCAAATGGCTTGTGATCCTATTACTTCAGCCAGAAGCAGCATTACATCAGCCTTGGTTGTGAAATGCCATATGCTCTTTTGTGTCTCGTGACCGATTGCATCATACTAATGTTTGGGAGTATCTTTTTGAATGAGATGTGAGCGCGTTAACAGAGCAGGATCATTTTCAGCGATTAAACCTTATGTTTTACTCTCTTCTTTGAATAAAGATATCGTATGGCTTCAGAAGACTCGGAATACAACACAACTTGTTTGATGATGTTTTACGTCGATGCAAGTAAAGTACAAAGCCCATGACATAATATGGGACGCCCGTTCCGCAAAGGCGCTGTATGTCGGCACGCTACCCACAAGGCTATCAGCGCTGACTACCCTACATTATTTCTGAATGTAAAAACAAAATGCAATTGTGAACCTACAGTGGACAAGTGATTTGGAGGATGGATGGGCATACTCTATTTTTCCTATGTAAAAATAGTATGTTAATAGTTGTACTAGTTGTATTAATAGTGTAAAATTGAAGTGTACAAATAATATGTAAACTGTATGTATGATGTTTATAAAAGTAGAAGCTTACAGAAAGTATTCTTCAAAAATTACTTTTAGAAACTAAAACGGTCAGCTAAAAATATATATATGTAGCTAACAGTATACTTACCTGTAGTAAACTAACAATATACTTAAAGTTTACTTGTGGTATACAGTCGGTGCAGTATTACAGAATTTGTACTTTAATAGTATGCTTAAATCGTGGGCTAATTTAGACCCAAGAATTACTGCAATATTATATACTTATTAAATATGTTGGGAAAATATTAACCCTCTAAGCGCCAAAGTCGCAAAATTGCGACAAGACGTCATACTCATTAAAACAGACTGTAGTTTCTAATATGGCGTAATATCTCATTTGTATTCCCTACCACTAGATGGCAGACATGTAGTACTTTGATTCTAGACCAAAATTACGTCATGTTCCTATTCAACATGTTTGAGGAAATAGCAAAGCAAGTGAGCTATCGTATCTCTGATGCGGAAGCAGTTCAGTTCATAGCGTGCGAGTGAATTGTGAGATTTGTGAGAGAAAATCGCCAAATGAAGAGCAAAAAGTTGTACTGTAAGGATGTGTTGCACATGTTATTCGCCGATTCTGACTCTGAAGGGGAATATTTATTTGCCTTTTGGAAATGACGATCGGTCGTCTAATAATCGCGCATCTCCCGGTACATCTTTGCAGCGCAATGGTGCTTCCGTCAAGGCGAGAGTGTTCATGAAGTGTTCATTTGCCCAACGGGGAAGGGGGTGGCAGGGGTGAATGTGGGGCTGGAAGTAGCACTAGCTCTCTGGATTCAGCGGCGCTGGATCCAGCGCCCCCCGGAGGTGGGAGTGGCCTGTGTGCTAGAGCCGGGACGCGGTAGAGACAGCTGCGGGATCTGGTTTGCAACCGTATTATAGTAATATAGTAATAATGTAGTACTTTCTCCTGTTTTATTGTTGTTTTCCTCTTCTGATCACTTGAATGAGGATAAAGAAGACAAAACAGACAAAAATCAAAAATCACATGCAAATAAGTTCAAACATCCATTCAATATCTATCATTTCTGAATATTACTGATGAGTTGATCAAAAGTAGGCTACTGTTCACATACATTTTACTACTAATATAGTAATACAGTAATAATTTTGTACTTTCTCCTGTTTTATTGTTGTTTTCCTCTTTTCTGATCACTTGGAATGAGGATAAGAAGACAAAAACAGACAAAAAAATCAAAAAATCAAATGCAAATAAGTTCAAACATCCATTCAATATCTATTATTTCCTGAATATTACTGATGAGTTGATCAAAAAGTAGGCTACTGTTCACATACATTTTACTACTAATATAGTAATACAGTAATAATTTTGTACTTTCTCCTGTGTTATTGTTGGTTTCCTCTGATAATTTGGAATGAGGATAAAAAGACCAAAAAAAACATGCAAATAAGTTCAAACATCAATTCAATATGTACTATTTCCTAAATATTGTGAAATTCAAGATGGCCGCCCCTCATGACGTCATAATATGCAAATTAGATTAGTATATTTACACCCCACATAAACTTTTGGTCATGCCCAACGTTTTTTTAATTTACAGTAGACCTCTATCTTTAACCCCTTTCAAGCCACAAGCTTTTGAAATCTTAATGTCAAAATTCAGCATTTTTCAAAAAAAACCCTGGCGCCTAAAGGGTTAATAATGTTAAGAGATCTTTTCTTTTTTTTAATATAACATTTTGGCAATAAAAATATGATACTTTGATGAAATTGGGCACTTCCAGACTAGGGAGTAGTAAGACCACCAGACTTGGGACCTCTTGGGAACACTGGGCTAGGGACTGCCCAGACCACTAAACATGGAAACACAGGGCTAGGAATTGGTGGGACCACCACTTGGGACCACTAGATTAAGGAGCACTGAGTTCACCAGCCTAGGGAGTGCTTAGACCACTGAACTTGGAACCTCACCCCAGTTAAGTTAATGAGCGAGATGGCAAAATTCCACTAAAACTTGATACGCATCATGTCAGTTTAATACATGAACATACAAAAGATGTGATTGCAAAAACAAGCAGGAAAAAAAGGCGTTACTTTTTTTCCAAAATTTTAAGTGTAAATATATATAGTTTCCAGTGGCGACCTCAGCTTTGTTTTAGTCGCAGTCTGGAGCCCTGTCTAGGACCCAATTTGCCTACCCCTGCTCTAAGTGAACCTAACTATAAACCTAACCCTCTATCTTTATGCATGTAATAAGTATGAAAAATATGTATAATATAATATTTAATAAAGTATAGTCTTGAACTTTGTGCAACAAGTTTACTTGAATTCAGATCTTGTGAAATAGCACATAATCAGTTTGGTTATAATCTTTGTTATGTCACAATATCACAATATTACCTGTATTAATAACACTTAGATAACTAGAGTACTTTGAACTGTACTGCATTGTACCAGTATGTCATATCAGGTTCAGACTTACAGGCAATAGCATGTCCAATAAAGATTAGAAGTTTTTATTTTCAGGTGTATCTTTTTAGTCATTAGTCCTTGTATATATATAGCTCTCATGGTTCCTTTGCCTAACTTTGTTGGTGTTTGTGAGTTTGGTCAAGCATGTTTATGTCACGTTCAAGTCAGTTCATGTCAAGTTTTGGTGCTTGTGTTTATGTCGTGTTTTAGTTCTGTTTGCCATTCATCAGTAAACTGCAAATGTATTCTCAACTTTGGTTTGCCTTCATACTTTTTTTTTTTTTTTTTTGTTAAATTATCCAGAAGGATGCTGCAGGTGGTGGATATATTGCAAACTGTTATTACAATATAAAATAATGTTTTTTTTATTTTAATACACTTTAAAATATAATTTATTCCTGTGATGCAAAGCTGAATTTTCATCAGCTGTTGTCTTAGGTGTCACATGATCCTTCAGAAATCATTCTAATATGCTATTTATTTATTTTCTCAGGGGTCCTCACAGAAAGACACAGAAAGACACCCAAAAACTTTGGTGTTTTGGGACCCTTCAGAAATCAACACATTTCTGCAATTTTCAGCCATTTCTGTGTTATGTACATTGATATTATGTCAAATAAGAGATAAATGCATTGTTTTTTTGTGTATGAACAAATAGTACTTTATCATTTTCTATAATTTTCCTTTAAATGGAAAGATGAGTTTTATTGGCTTGTGCACGTAACTAAAACATGACATAAACGCAAACACTAGAACTTGATTTGAACTGACTTGAACATGACATAAACATGCCTGACCAAACTCACCGACACCAACAGAGTTGGTGGAAGCATGAGACAAAGGAAGCATGCCAGCTGTATATATACAAGGACTAATGACTAATAAGATACACCTGAAAATAAACAAGACAATGAACCAATCATTATGTTTACATGGACAACAATAATCTGATATGAACACGATTAAGACAATACTCTGATAAAGAATCTACCATGTAAACAGAGATTTTTGATGACCTTAATCAGGTTAAAGTCATAT
Organism: Labeo catla; assembly: GCA_012976165.1. Taxonomy (NCBI): domain Eukaryota; kingdom Metazoa; phylum Chordata; class Actinopteri; order Cypriniformes; family Cyprinidae; genus Labeo; species Labeo catla. Next base: position 72,071 of record VONZ01000122.1, read on the forward strand.
TTGAAGTAAACACAAATCGGATTAAGACATGTGGAGTATTCCTATTTCAGTCGCATTATCGAAGCACAGTATAGACATGTTCACACCTTAATCACACTATTACTGTCATGTAGCCCCGCTGAAAATAGCAATAGAACCATCACAAAAAATTCTAATGGTTTCCACTACAAATACCATTACAAACCATCAACTTAACCATTAAAACTATTAAAGGGGTCCTATTATGCTCTTTTACGAAGTCTTGATTTTGTTTCGGGGGTGTACTAGAACATGCTTTCATGCTTGGTGGTTCAAAAAATGCATTATTTTTTAACATAATTTACATTATTACAATACATTTCTCCCAGTCTGGCACATAAGGCTCGATTAGTTCCAGGTTTAATGAAGGCCCACCTTCAACGGAAAAGGTGTTGTGATTGGTTAGCTGTCCCACTGCGTTGTGATTAGCGAACAGACGCTAAGAAGCAAGTTCCGTGTACAACTGTTAGAGCAAGCTAGATTAAAGTGATTCTTGCGTTTTAAATATGGATATTTTTCTTACAAAAACGCATCAATTCGCTACAGGAGGCGTGTGAAGCACTTTTTATTATGGATGGATGCATATTATTGGACTTGTTTTGGACTGATGAGGAGAAACACCTGTCTATGCCATTCTAAAGCTTGGGAGTGTGTAACGGGACTCTAGGATAGATCCAAGTGCGAGCTTTATTGTACAGATCGTGGTCAAGACAGGCAGGGTCAGACACCAGCAAACAGTAACATCCGAGGGCAAGACAAAAGCGTAATCCAAAAAACAGGCAGAAGGTCAAAATACCAGAGAGCAATCCAAAGTAACAAAATAAACAAGGCAGTGAAACAAGGCTATGAAACTATGACAAGAACGATGGCAAAAACAAAAACAATGAAACAATGACCATGGAAATAACGCAAAGAAACCAGGAAAACGCTTGGTAGAGTCCGCACAGGCAAAACAATACTTTGCGAGGCCTGTTTGGCATGGCCCTCCTTAAATGGCTGCCAAACAGGAAATAACCAAAGAAGAAGCAGAGGGAGCAGTAACAATCAGTACATGGGCAAGGGCTCCCTCTGCTGGCGTGGCGTTACAGAATCCCCCCCTCTAGGAGCGACTCCTGGTGCTCAAGCAACAACAGTCCAGGAGGGTGGGGGAACAGAGGCAAAACAGGGGGTGGGACGGAGGGCCAGGGGAGGGCCAGGTCCATGCAGAGGAGGTGGGCCTGGATCGTGGAGCAGTGACAGTGAAGCACTGGAGGACCTGGGCCGTGGAGCAGTGGCAGGCAGTGAAGCACTGGAGGACCTGGGCCGTGGAGCTGTGGCAAACAGTGAAGCACTAGAGGACCTGGGGCCGGAACAGTGGCAGACAGTGAAACACTGGAGGACCTGGGCCGGAGCAGTGGCAGACAGTGAAACACTGGAGGACCTGAGTTGTGCAGCAGTGGCAGACAGTGAAACACTGGAGGACCTGGGCCGTGAAGCAGGGGCAGACAGTGGAACACCGGAGGACCTGTGCCGTGGAGCAGGGGCAGACAGTGGAATACTGGAGCAGAAATCCACCATGTTAGATTCTGAGGAGCAGGGAGCAGGGAGCCATGGCAGGGCAGGCAGAGCAGGGAGCCATGGCGGGGCAGGCAGAGCAGACAGGAGCAAAGATCCCAACAATGGAACAGATGAGCCCGAAGATCTCCACGGTGAAGCAGACGACCACCACAGCAGAGCAGAAGAGAGCAGGAATCTCCACAGCAGAGCAGAGAGTATGGGACCGACCTTCTTGGCCAGAACAGGACAAGTCGAGAGTTCATAGGAGGACGCCGCCCCCTTAGAAGATTCTGCAGCTGGAGCTGCCACCTCCGGGGGCACTGACGCAGACTCATGGTCAGACGAGATCTCTGGAGTGGACTCGTGGACAGACGAGACAGTAAGTTCATGAATGGCCGCCGCCTTTGGGAGGTTCTACAGCATAAGCTGACACCTCTGGAGGCACTGGCGCAAATTTGTGGACAGGAGAGGCCTCTAGCACAGACTCATGGACAGACGAGGCCTCAGGAGTAGACTTGTGGTCAGACGAGTCCTTTGGAGCCGATTCGTGGACAGATGAGGCCTCCGAAGTGCAGTGTGCAGCCCACACGCTCAAAATGGCGACCGCCATTACAGGCAGCACAGTAGACAGTGGGATGCCTGCCGGGCTTGAGGGTGTGGAGGCTGTGAGCTTAGAGAGCGTCAAGAACTGCGTGGCTTGGGAGCGTGGGCTCTGCGTGGCTTGGGAGAGTGGGCTCTGCGTGGGCTCTGCGTGGCTTGGGAGCGTGGGTTCTGCGTGGTTTGGGAGATGAGACGAAACCTGGCGAGGCTCTGGTAGGTGAGATGAGACCTGGCGAGGCTCTGGGATGTCAGCTGATACTTGACGAGGCTCTGGGAGGTCAGCTGAGAAGTGACGAGGCTCTAGACGATCAGCTGGGACGTGACAAGGCTCTAAGAGGTCCGTTGAGACGTGACGAGGCTCTAGACGATCAGCTGAGACGTGATGAGGCTCTGGTTGAACAGCTGCGACGTGACGTGGCTTTGGAAGGTCAGACGGGACCTGGCGAGGCTTTGGCAGGACAGCCGTGGCTTGGTGAGGCTCTATGATAGCAGCCATGTCGTGAAGAGGCTCTGTTAGGAGCGCAGCTGTGTCTTGACTTGACTCAGGGAGGTCTGCCGTGACTTGACTTGACTCGTGAAGATCAGCTGCGACTTGATTTGGCTCGTGAACAACAGCAGTAACTTGACTTGGCTCACGAAGATCAGCTGTGGCTTGACTTGACTCGGGAACAACAGCAGTAACTTGACTTGGTTCATAAAGATCAGCTGTAACTTGACGTGGCTCAGGAACAACAGCTGTAACTTGACGCGACTCAGAAACAACAGCTGTAACTTGACTTAGGAACAACAGCTGTAACTTGACTTGATTCAGGAACAACAGCTGTAACTTGACGTGGCTCAGGAACAACAGCTGTAACGTGACTTCTTGTGAATTGGCTTGGGGATGGTGCCTATCTTGTGAGCTGGCTGTGGGAGGGCGGCCATGACAGGTGCAGACTCTGGAAGTGCGGCCGTGACGAGTGCAGGCTGTGGCTTGGCAGACGTGACGAGTGCAGGCTGTGGCTTGGCAGACATGGCGTGAGCAGGCCCTGGAGCGGCAGGCATTGCGTGAGCAGGCCGTGGAGCGGCAGGCATGGCGTGAGCATTCCGGACATAACATGTAAATACTTTGGTGTGGCAGATACTGGAGAATGGCAGGGTTTCTCATCAGCGATCCCCACAGTAAATGCAGAGCCACTCATCTGCAGAGCAAAGTCAATATATCGTTTTAGCATCCAGTAAGGGTCAGTTTCTTGTTTTAAGCCAAAACGAAAAATGTCCTTTAGTGCCACGTCATTAAAGCCTACTAAGTGACAGAGTTCACAGAAGTCCATGACATAATCTTCAATAGGCCGGTTACCTTGGCGAAGATGAAAAAGGCATGAAAGGCATGGTTGATCTGTATTCCGTAAGCTGCTGGACCTGTGGGTGGTGAGGTATTCTGTAACGGGACTCGTCAAAAGCGTGGATAGATCCTAGTGCGAGCTTTATTGTACAGATCGTGGTCAAGACAGGCAGGGTCAGACACCAGCAAACAGTAACATCAGAGGGAAAACAGAGGGAAAGACAAAAGCATAATCCAAAAAAACAGGCAGAAGGTCAAAATACCAGAGAGCAGTCCAAAGTAACAAAATAAACAAGGCAATGAAACAAGGCTATGAAACTATGACAAGAACGATGGCAAAAACAAAAACAATGAAACAATGACCATGGAAATAACACAGAAACACCAGGAAAACGGCCTGTTTGACATGGCCCTCCTTAAATGGCTGCCAAACAGGAAATAACCAAAGAAGCAGAGGGAGCGGTAACAGTCAGTACATGGGCAAGGGCTCCCTCTGCTGGCGTGGCGTTACAGAGTGCCAGGATAAATTTTAATATAACTCCGATTGCATTTGTCTGAAAGAAGTCATATACACCTAGAATGCATGGACGGTGAGTAAATTATACGCTACAGTATTGTTGGGTCCTATCGTTAGCCTGTGAGATCGCCAATACATGATATTATCGTGCTAATGTATTTAATTATTTATATACTTAGTTTCATTGCCCGAAACCAGCTCCAGAATAAGGCTAAAAGTGGCCTAACATAATCAAAGAACATCATCACTGATTAGCCTAGCCTATTTCAGTGCAAGTTTATGCATTTTAAAAAACACTCGCGTTATAAGTAAAGCTATCTACACTGTATGATGAATAAATCTCTTACCACGCACTGCACACGTCTGCAGCACGTTACGGCTCCGACGCGGCAACTGGAGTAGATTGCGGCTTCTGCATGTGTTTCGACCGCCTGTACTGCACACATCTGCGGCGCGTTACAGCTCTGAAGCGGCAACTCTAGTCAATGTTTGTGTTTATACCCACCACGCTGCGACTTGTTGAAGCGCTTCTCCGCGCTGCGTCTGTAAATTTAGGCTAATCCCCCACCTCGTCCCCACCCTGCCTCCAACAATTGAATTTCCGTGGGCTGGATTTAAATTAATGATATTCTAATGGACCACGTTGTGACATCATTGCATGCAGAAAACAAATATTGTAGTCCAAAGGTGCCTTTGTTGTAGTTCTTGAAAAGGGATTTTTTTTTAAAATGAAATATCTCCTTTTGGAGTGGACTTTGAGATTTGTAACTTTGTAGATCTTTTTTATGCCCAAAGATACACACCATACACTGACTAAAGTTCAAAAAGTGAAAAAGCATAATAGCACCCCTTTAAGAAATGGTTTTCTGTAGTGTGTTTTGGGACATATTCCATTAGGATTTATTGGTTTGAACAAGCCACCAATAGAAGATGACCAATTACCAGTAGAGACCAACACGGTCCATTACAATTTCCATTAAAACCAATACAAGCTCCATTATAATGAGTAAAACCATTACAAATTTTGTGATGGTGTCTATTGTTTTTTTCAGCAGGGAGGACTTTTCGCCGCATTTGGCAACAGGTTACACACACGGCAGTGGTCAACCTTTGACGGCAAAAAAAAAGAGCACAAATGTACACAATGTACACAAAAGTCTTTCAGGGACATGCGAAAGTTTTCTTAACATTAACTCTGGCATGGGAGGCAGGCGCACTAACGAGGAGGCTAAAGAATGCAGCCTCTAGCGTCAGTTGCTAGTGCACCTCTTGAGATCAGGGGAGTGAGGTTTACCTGCACAGCACCTACCAGCTGGCCTCCGTTACACTTACTTCGTATTCACATCCAGTAACGCTATCTCCGTGTTTGTCACGGGGGCATGAATGAAATGTTGCTGAAGCTGAAATAAAGGGCAGAGGAGATCTGGTGCTGAAGAATTTGTATCTACTATCATCTGTTTGCACGTATAGCATGACAAATGAATAACTGCACTTGAAGCTTTCAGAAAATTAAAAATGAAACACCAAAAGAGTAACCCACCCTCTGCAAAAGCCTGCGGAAGACCGACTCCCGACACCTGATGTTCAGGCGTTAGGGGCAGACTCGCGTCTTGCCCCAGAGCCCCCGTTCAAAAGACTCCTCCTTTGGAAGGGTCAGCCACCTTCCTCCCGAGGCTGTCCAGCCCATATGTTCAGTGGACGTTGTGTGTCTGCGTTCAGGGGGTCTGTTGTGAGGAAAAGTTCACAAGCGGTGTCACCACACTTCATATACTTTATTCCCCTCACCCAAATAATAAAGGCTTCGGCCCGTGTTCCCCGACACAAAGCACACACAAAACACAATAAATCTTACGAATCATATGAATTCGTTTCAGTGAGAGCGCATCTCTCTGCAGAGAGAGAACATCTCACCACAAATGAGCGAACAGGCCGAATTGGTAGCTCTAAGCAGTTCAACGATTCGTGTAGGGACTCTAGCGAATCATGTAACAGCTTGGATGTCTGTGAAAATGTCATATTAATTTAAGGGAGTGCGGCCCCCAGAGGGCCTTAAGGCACATTCCACTAGAGGCATTGTGGCCTCCTGGGCCCTATTTAAAGGGGTTTGCATCTGAACTCTTCATGTATGTATATATATATATATATATATGTATCAATAGGTTACTGTTTGTAACCCCGGTTCTCTGAAACATCGAGTGGAGAGATCCACCAAGTTTGCCCCGCTTGCTGCACGAGAAGCGAATATGCTCACTGAGGAAAGGTAGTGCGTACAGGCGCTTTATGCGCTCGGGTTAGGAGCGGTCCCTTACCTACCATTGGGCACGTGCTCCTGTCTGTCAAGCCAGACTTGGTGCAATTGAATGCTTCTGCAGAGGTCAGGTACGGATGCCCTTCGCATAGGTGGATCTCTGCTCTCAATGTTTCAGAGAAACTGGGGTTACAAACAGTAACCTACTGATCTTGTGCACGCACAGGCGACTAATGCTGCGAAAAGTTTAGCAACAATATAAATGTTTATATTGTTTGGATCAACTAGAGTAGACAGATATGAATATTTATTCATAACCATCCTGAAAATAAGTAAATATTGTTAGCTGATGCTAACGTTAACTGTCTAGCTAACAAGCTTGCTGGTGCTAAGTTGAGGGAATTTTTAGATATAAAGTCCAAATATTTTTATTCAACCACCTAGATAGATTACATTCGAGGGAAAAAGAAAGGATGTGATGTTCAGAACATGGTAACTACAGTAATTATTAAAGTGGCAAGTGATGCATTTGTCCAGGGGTGTTTTTACACAGACAATGTTTTAAAGTAAAAAAATCATTATGAAAATGTAATTATAGTTTCCTAACTTCAGGCCTTATTCTCATGTCATATATAACTCTGACATTATGCAAAATAACAAGATTTAAAACACTTTTTTTCTTACTGGTGAAAATTAGATGGTCAAATCTGTTTTCCCCCAGGTACATTGCAGTGTAAGCTTCACACTGAATATTACTACATCACTCTCGTCAGCATAGTCCATATCAACAACAAAAATGTATTTTTACTCCATATAGTGGTTGTTTTGGGAAAATAAAGCAGTAGGATTATAAAAAATATGTGCTAATATAAAATTCAATTAAGTAGCCTATATAAAATTGCGAAATAAATCTATGAGTACTTTTTTACTTAAGTACATAAAAAATTGGGTACTTTTGTACTTTCACTTGAGTAAAATTGAAAGAGGAGCACTTTTACTTTTACTGGAGTAATATTTTATTATACGTATCTGTACTTTTACTCAAGTACTTCGTCCACCACTGCTACCGACCACTCCACTCGGGGGATCTCCTTATACCCCCTGGCAGCCCCGCCGTCAAGAGTGTTGAGGGAGGAAGAGCCTGCTAGCCAGTTTCTGCCAGTAAAGAGTGGCATTCATGACCAGGTGAGCTCCTCATGCACTTCCAGGAAGAAAGGCACCAGGGTGGGGTCGCTGAGAACCAGTGTGGGCCACCCCGAGAAACCAATCATCCAGCCTTGAGGGCTCGGAGGTCAGTGAAGATTTCCAGTCGAGCCCGGTCTTCTCGGCGGCCCAAGCATAGCCATCATCTTTGGATCCAAATCAGGCATTGTCACTGTTCCAGAGAGCGGCAGTGCAGCTGGATCCTCCTCTCTAGAGAGCTCAGGCTCACCCTCCAAAGCAGCGATTGACATTTGAAGGAAATGACTGGTACGCTTGGTCTAGAAGGTCCAACACATTCCTTGGGCAGCTCCACTGGCTGTGGACTGTAGGAGTGTTATGAGTTGGATCTAATTACAGCCATTTTACTTCATTAATAAACAACAGCAAAGTAGGTTTCCCTCAAGGAATAAAAAAGGAAATGGCTAAGCACAGATGGTACAGGACACTAAACTGAATCAAACATGGGCTTAATTGCACAAGCGATAACAAAGCTAAAATAATACATTTTTATGTGTTTTTATTTTTTTTTTTGTTGACCTGGTTTACATCACTAAATATAGTGCTAATATGATGTACTGCATAACGATATGGCATCTCACCTAAAGAACAATTAGTTTTGCTAACAAGCTTAAACTAAAGTTATACAAATTTGAAGTATACTGTATAATAAAGATACTGTAAACAGTATGTGATGTGTGTGTTTGATGTCAGATACTCGTGTGAGAGGATGGCTCCTGCTGGATTCCTACACACCAACATTCTTGCTCACCATCACCTACCTCCTAACAATCTACCTGGGAACAAAATATATGAGGAACAGACCAGCATACTCACTGAAAAATGTTTTACTGCTGTACAACTTCTCTATTACTATGTTGTCTTTATACATGCTGGTTGAGGTAAGTGAGCATACAGTATGTTTACATGTATGTTTGTGTCTCACAGTAGCAAAATAGGTGCCTATCTGTTGGTGCCTGCTGTTCTTATCTGATGTTGTGTTTCATGTGTTTGGTAGTTGATATCATCAGTCTGGTCTGCAGGTTATCGTTTTCAATGTCAGGGACTGCATGAAGCTGGTGAAGCAGATATCAGGGTAAGAAAAACAGCAATTCCCATGATGCCTTTCTATAAATCTATCTATATTTGTAGCGTTAATAATATTGAATGTATATGTAAAAAAAAAAATGTAATAATACAGATCACATTGTGTAGATAATATATATATATATATGTTGTTACATTTAACTTGCACTGAAAATGTCATATTTTACATGTATAGGTAGCAAAAGTACTGTGGTGGTACTATTTCTCTAAGCTGATTGAATTCCTGGACACCATCTTCATTGTCCTGAGGAAGAAAAACAACCAGATCAGTTTCCTGCATGTGTATCATCATGCATCTATGTTTAACATCTGGTGGTGTGTCCTCAACTGGATACCCTGTGGACAGAGTAAGTGAGCATTAAGGACAAAGTTACATCAAGAAAAGGTCACAGGTTTAAGAGACAGTACTGATGTGAGGAAATGTGTCAAAGTTTAAGAGCAGAAGCAGTATTGTTTTATAAACATTACTATTTAAAAAAAAATTGCTTAGATTTTGCTTTATGTTTTAACAATATCCAGTTAATTAATACATTTAGATTACTACATGCTAAATACTAGCGAAAGTATTTTTGTCATTATAGATTTATTTTCTCTGGAATGGTATCGAAAGAAACACATTACCTGTTTTTAAAACAACACGTCCCATTTTGGTGTCTGAATCAAATAAAAGTTATTTTACATAGAGGCATATTAAATGCAAAAAGAATCATACAAAATGTATTATATAAAATTTGTTTTGCTGACAAATGGGCAGCATTTTTTTAATATGTGACACTGTCTTCTGTAAATCATGGTTATTTTCATTTTTGCCTTTGATAAATATTGGCATAAGGGGTGTACCAGTACACAAAATTCCGATTTGGTACGTACCTCAGTTTTGAAGTCACGGTTCAGTATGTACAAGCTGTTTTATTGACGTCTTTCCAAGGTTGAAACACTGATTGAGTGATTACATGAGATCGGAGATAGTCATTTATATTTATTTCATGCTATAACTTCTAGCAAACAGGAAGGTTTGCTGCCATTTGAACTAAGAAGCTTATACAGTGATCTCTCGCACCACATCAAAAAGTGTCAAAATGGAATTTATTGTTTGAATTTCCCAATAAAATGGACTTGACCATAAAATTAGACCATAAAATGGTCTTATTGCAATTATTGGACAAGAGGTGCACTACACAGTGTCTAGTGAGGTTTCATTCACGCATCAGTTGAAACGGCTTAGACCAGGGATAGGCAATGTCAGTCCTGGAGTGCTGATGTCCTGCAGAGTTTAGTTCCAACCCTAATCAGACACACGTGAACAAGCTAATCAAGGTCTTCAGAATAACTAGGGCTATAGGCAGGTGAGGTTTTTTTCAGGGTAGGAATCTCATTTGCAGGACATTGGCATTCCAGGACCGACGCTGCCTATCCCTGGCTTAAACTGTCAATATCAATTCATTAAAATGCTTATTTTTCATTTCAAACTGTATAATGCAACATCTTTGTGCAGGTTTCTTTGGGCCAACACTAAACAGTTTCATCCATGTCCTCATGTATTCTTACTATGGTTTGTCAACCATCCCATCCATGCACAAATATCTGTGGTGGAAACGCTACCTCACGCAGGCACAGCTGGTTAGTGTACAACCTTTCTATCCAACTACACTGTGCTCTTACATTTCCATATCCTTTTCACATTTTCATTTTTAAGTCCTCATAAGACTTTTTATTCTGTTCTGTTGCTTTTATTGTATTCTGTGTGTTAGATGACGATTGTTACCCCCAGTAATGTTCTCTTCTTTGTCTCAGGTTCAGTTTGTATTGACTATAACACACACAGTAAGCGCATGGGTTGTTCCTTGTGATTTCCCCCTGGGCTGTCTGAAATTTCAAACCTTCTACATGTGCACACTTGTTGTCCTGTTTGTCAACTTCTACATGCAGGTACTACTCAGAACTTCTGCTAATTTGAAAAAAAAAAAAAAGAACTACTCTTCAGTAAATATGAAGAGTGGATGATGAAGTTTTCAGGATTATTTTTAAAAATTACCGACAGGTGTATTTGATTAGGTTTGGAGTTAAATACTGTAGGACAATGCCCACCCTTGTTCTGTTATATTAAAGTCAAAATTCCTAAATGAAACTTGGAATGTCATGGGGCCATGGCCTTATGTCATGGCCTATGACATTGGTTAGATCATTACTTTTAAATCGCTCCACCTAAAATGCTAAATGTGTGTCCTTTCATCCTTTCAGTCTTAACAATTAACATTAATAAATGATAATAAATGGCTTTTTGCAATAAATGGCTTTTCTCTGCAGACATACAGAAAGAGGAAGTTGGAGGGTGACAGAATTGCTAAGGTTGAAGATCTTAAAAACAGTCATTCTAATGGCCTTTCATCCTCTCTCAACGGAGCTAACTCCAAACAGAAGCTGCAGTGATGCCACGATATGGCCAATGGAATTCACTTATGGGGAATATTAGCACAATAGCAGCCATAATCATCTGATAATCAAAATGCAATTTTATAAATTAGAATATAACTTTTTAACAGTTTTGTATCTTTGTTTTGCATATGTTTCTCTCAAGCCAATGTAAATGCTGTACAATAATTTTATGTGGAAAAACATTTGTCAAACTCTTATTCAAAATAAATGCCTCTGTTATGGAGTACAGTAGCTACTTTATTGCACATCTTTGGCAGTTTATCTCTAATTCCAAGAAAATGTTCTGTAATATAACTAAATCACTGTAATCATTTATTGTTTGACCAAACTTGCCTTAGGCTAAAAAGTCTTAATCCGATATGCTGATATAAATATTCAGTGTAATTGAATGTATTGATATATAGGATCGTAAATTATTGCACTAACACTACACCTTTCCCAGGTTTTCATTATCAGCCAGTAGACGTGGATTGTTAGGAATAGAGATCAGTCCCGTGAAAAATGCTCTATAAAATACATATTTAACAGTGTAAAAGACCCCATGAAAATGTTTAACAAATCCAGTTTGTGTGTGTGTGTGTTCATGTATTCCAGGGCTGGGCAACTTAATTAGCTTGATGAGATGTGTTTGATAAGGGCTGGAGCTAAACTCTTCAGTGGATCTTGATATTTCCTATTGCAACCAGAGGGCAAAGCAAAAGGTTTCCCCCTTTGTTTAAACCAGGGATGGGAAACTTCGGTCCTGTTCTGCAGAGTTTAGCTCCAACCCTAATCAAACACAACTAAACTCTGCAGGAGAGTGGTCCTCCAGGACTGAAGTTGCCTATCCCTGGTTTAAACAGCTAATAATCTTTATACTAATGCAGCGGTAGGCAAGTTCAGTCCTAGAGAGCCGCAGTCCTGCAGAGTTCAGCTCCAATTAATTAAATGTACCTGAACAAGCTAATCAGTGTCTTCAGGATTACTTAGGCTATCCACCTTTTTCTTCCCATAAGAGTGGGCATACCTATTTGTAAATTTTGTGGGTGTGACTTCTGGTCTCATCTGCATCCATGGGCCCATTTCAGAAAGGAGGTTAAGTGAAAACTCTGAACTCTGGATTTTCCTTTTCAGAATGGGAGGTTTGTCAAAGAAAGCAGGGTAATTCAAGCCTGTTTCTGAAAGAGAGGTAATTTATACTCAGAGTCAGTTACCAAGGTAACTTACTTTGTGAACCTAACCTGGTCAGGAGCAGGTTTTCTTCTTTAAACCCAGAGTTTCTTTCGGTCTCCTCCCCCTTTTTAAAGCGTAAGCGATGTTTATACCTCATTCATTCATTCACGCTTCAAAATGTATTTTGGAATCCATGCATTTTACTTAAAACATGAAAAATAATCGTTTCCATTTGCATTAAGAAGACTAAATAACTTATATCATTTGTCTCATGTAGAAAATACATCTCGATTTAAGAATCTTAAGATTTTGATTAGAAACAAGTCAGTAATACTAAGAAAAGCCTTTTTTTTTGCAGTGCAGGTGCTTTCACTTATTGCACATATTTTCATCATGCAGATACTGTCAAAGTGACAAATTTATGATTATAATTTATTACATATAGGATCTTTTTTATTTTTTGCCGTATCCCCATACATATTTATTTAAGCGGTACCATTTTTAAATGTTAGTTTTCTGCATAACATTAGGGACGCAGAGCACATTAGTAGAAAATGTGCCTCGCTCTCACACTCTGAGTATTTTTGTGTAGTTTCCTGAGCACAAACCCAAAAATAGCCCCCACCACAGCTGTTAAATGTATTTGGCCATCTTTATTTTCTACAAATACAAAAGCAACATTCTTTTTCTTATTCTTTTTCATGTTGGATTTTAATATCCTTCCAATACTTGGTATTGTTGCCATCTCATCGTCATCTGTTCTTCGTTATTTTGTGAACCTTCTTGCTGTTGGCTGAGTAGAAGTCAAATGTTAATTTCATTACTCTAGTCAAGAAATGCAACAGTTTGGATTAGGGAACATTTAATTATGTGAAAAGTACATTAGACTACCTGGAAAAGCTGCTGCACACTGAAATAGACACAAAGTGATATTTATTTAATGTCAAATGTTTGTAAAATCTTGTAGCCTACACCCATGACCCTTTTATGCTTAAAGTTTTACCTGATTGAATTGTTTTAATACTTCATGTTTAGCTTTGTTTCTCTTTTGCCTGTGGAATATCATGAAAATTAATAGTAGTTCAATAACTTACTGTTCTGACAGTTTTTACCTTTGATATTATAACAGTGCTTAGGAATTAAAATTAAGCATTTAGCATACTTTTCATAGCTGTGGTGCTAAACTCAGAGTCAGCCTACTCAGAGTGGATTGAACTAACACAATTCAGCTGTTCTGAAACCGAAAACTCAGAGTTTCCAATCTCAGTGTAAGTTAACTCAGAGTTCAAGTTTAAACTCAGAGTTGGTTGAACCTCCTTAATGAAATGTCCCCCAGCTATTTTCAGCTGTACAAAACAGCTCGTTTTGCTGCTTGATATTGCAGATTGGTGTGTCTTACCATATTATTTTAATGTATTATCTTTATTATGAGCACACTGGTTTGTAATGCAAACAGTTTTACCGTTTACTGCACACTGTTATTCTTCTCTTTATTCCCTACAGCGGATAATGAACCAGAAGTCTTACCCATAGTCTTACATCCACATTGAAGAAAAAGGTGGATAGGCAGGTGAGATTGTTTCTTTCAGGGTTAGAGCTGAACACTGCAGGACTGCAGCTCTCTAGGATCAAATTTGTCTCCCCTGTATTAACGGCACAGCCATGAATCATGATTTGTCACATCCTATTGCTAGTCTTACGAGGTGCTATCAGAAACAGACGCTTACTCTAGAAAGCATTTTATTGGATATGAAAATTGAATAGTCAGTATTTTTGGTTTGTTTTGCCAGAAGATATGAATATATTTGCTAAATTTTAATTAATAGGTACATATGCATGTACAATACATATAAATTGATGTTTTTTAAAATGACCACATAAAACCTTAATGATTGTCTTTATTATAAACTAAATAAAGCACTTGCAATAGTAAATGATACATCTGATCGTGTGATGTTTTACACCAGTACGCAAAGGAGTAGACTTTTCAGTCAAAAAAGAAGTAAAAAAAAAAAAAAAAATGAATATGAAAGAAAATGCATTACAGTGTGAAGTCCTATGAGGGATCTGCAATGGTGGCATCTTGAGGAGACACAGGCTGGAGACAAAGACAATTTTAATGACTTGCATGTTGTCTGAGTAGTATTTATTAAGTGTGTACAGGCAAACATTTAAATATCAATTAGATATTCTTGGACCTGGAAAAAGTCCAAAAATCAACATAGTACTGATAAATAAAAGCTATAATGAACAAACTGCTCACCGCAGTAATTTTGGCCTCTCTTCTATCTGATAAACTAAAAGGCACATCAGCACTCGCATGCTGGATGAGGAGAGAATCCAACCTGTGGGAGAGCAGAAGCTTTTTCAAATTCATGCACAAGAACTTGCCTTGGTCACATTCATTATTGCTTAACATGCAATAGACAGAATGAATAAAATACAATTACAGTACATACAACATACGTTGACAAACTTTGTCTTAAGTTTAGCTTAAGAAAATCTTTTCTGAAAGTTCTAATTAAAATCCTGAACTTTAACAATTATAGGGGCCTTATGTAATCTGAATATTTGAATGATTTGATGAAAGAGTTGTACATTAAAGCTTTATTAAAATTAAGTCAATCAATCAATAAGCTCTAGGGCAGGGGTCACCAAACTTGTTCCTAGAGGGCCAGTGTCCTGCAGAGTTTACCTCCAACTTTCCTCAACACACCTGCCTGGAGGTTTCAAGTATACCTAGTAAGACCTTGATTAGCTGGTTCAGGTGTGTTTCATTAGGGTTGGAGCTAAACTCTGTAGGGACACCGGCCCTCCAGGACCAGATCTGGTGACCCCTGCTCTAGGGTAAATTACGATGCAAAAATTTGGCCTAGTGTTGTGGACTATGGTAGGAAGACAAACAAACAAAACACTTCTCCCAATATACAGACAAAAACAGCTTGTGTGCTTCAAGCAAACATAAGACAGGCTTAGACTACCTCTTCTGCTGTCTATCACAGAATGCCCGAACTGTGTCAGACTCCGACTGCCAGAAATTCTGAAACATGACCAAGTGTATATGACAGAGAACAGCACTGACTTCTTGTGTTAAATATACTTTGTTCAGGTAAATATATATATATATATATAAATATTTCAGTTTGCCTTTGAAGGCAATCTATTTAATATGACCATGTGTTCATTTTATTGAGAAGCTGAGACAGACCACAGTCTCTTTCTCGATGTTTTTGAGAGACAGACAGTCCTGCTCCAAACATGCCAACTGCTGCACCACCGTGTTCTGGAACTGCTCCAAATGCACCAACCTACATACAGAACAGCATGGATTGTTTTCTGAATCTCAGCTATAATCATGTTGATTAAAAGTGAGCAGTCTTAGTGTTTAGTCATCTTAAATGGTGATATGTTTAGACTAGATTTACATGGTTTATGGATGAAAACAGGACCAAACCAAAGAAGCTGCTGAATGCCAGTGCTGTGTTTTGTGCACTGTACCTTTGGTTGTGTACAGTTCCCAAGAGTGAAGTCACATTTCTCTGACAGTCTGTTAAAGATTGCAGGGATCTGGCTGCAATCTTCTTATACCTGCTCTGGATCACAAAGAAGAGAATTCCATACTGACAAATCTGATAGATCACCCAATATGTCCCTAATGCATGTCCCTCTGTTTTTCTTCTTTTATTAAAAAAAGAGATAATTTTAAACAATGTTTGAGCCACATACAATAGCAGCATTTTTCTACTGGCCAAATAGTGCAGACCATGAAACCAGTTTAGGTGGCTAATCTACTTTAGTTTGTGCCAGCTACGGGTTTTAGATACCATTAAAGTGGCTCAACTTTTAGCAGTTTTCATTGCCATAGTATCTTACACTCCATGGCTAACCTGGGGACTTTACCATGAAGCTGGATTAACTGGCTAGCCAGGTAAGGTACAGTTTAGTTTGCACCAATCCTGGGTTTTAGTTACTATGTAAGTGGCTTGGATTAGGATCAGATGTGAGTGTGACATCTGACACACACACACACACACACACACACACACACACACACAAAAAAAAAGTCGCTCACTGGTATCTGAAAAGGTTATGCTGCCTACAATATCATCAAGCTTGACTGTTTTGGTGGTGGGTCAGTGATGGTCTGGGGAAGAATATCCATGGAATATCGTACAGACTTCCATGTGCTAGCCAGCGGAAACTATACTGCTCTATTATGTTTGTAAAACTGCCAATTCTGGTGTTCTCTGCCAAATGCTTCACAGTTCCGGGCTGTGAGCACAGGTCCCACTACAGAATGTCAGCCCTCATGATCAGAAACATGCACACTAATAAGCTGCTGGACGTCTAACCGGAGGGCATATCGTTTTCGGATAGCCATCCAATCAGAAAAACGCATAAAGTGACCAGGTGCAAACAGGCCCTGTGTTTCTTTACACCATTGTTAAACAATGTGTGCAGTGCAACAGGGCAGGAAAAAAATAACTGCCATGATGGGTGTCCTGGTCTGCAATGAGGTTTAGGTAGTACATTGCCCAGAGCATCACAGTCCCTTGACCAGCTTGTCATCCTCTCACAGTGTATCGTGGTGCCATTATATCCCCAAATAAACTTGATTTTAAAGGATACACTGCTCCAAGATACAGTTCTGTTGCTTATGTCCCCATTCTAGGGGCTTTCAGCTGTGGACAGGAGTCATCATGGACACTCTGACCAATCTGTACCTACATAGGCCCATCATTAAAACTGTCATCACATAGACCTTCTACCATCGATGAACCTTGAACTCCCTAGACACCGTCACCAAGCTGAGGTTTGTCCCTCCTCAGACCATCGTTTGGTTTGATGATTCAACACTGTCTGACCACAACAATCTGGCCCTTGTCAAAGTCACTCAGATCATTATTTTCACCTTCAACTTTTCCATTTCAAGCAGCTTGGATTCTGTGCCTCTC
The DNA here is from genome assembly GCA_012976165.1 of Labeo catla. NCBI lineage: Eukaryota > Metazoa > Chordata > Actinopteri > Cypriniformes > Cyprinidae > Labeo > Labeo catla. The sequence continues at coordinate 89,164 of VONZ01000122.1, forward strand.
GAGTCTTACTCCAGACTCTGGAACCATGATTTCAACATAAATTGCACAATTTTACTTTTATCTGACTTTGAACCACTGAACAACAGTCCAGTTAATTTTCTCCTTAGCCCAGGTAAGATGCGTCTGATGTTGTTTCTATTTCAGAAGTCGCGTGGTAGCCCTTTTCCTGGAGATGTCTGAGCGTGGTGACTTTTGATGCGCTGACTCCAGCCCACCCTTGTGAAGTTCTCCCAAGTGTTTGAATTGGCTTTGCTTGACAGTATTCTCAAGCTTCAGTAATATATATATATATATATATATACACACATATACTCAATAGACAAAGATTTTTAAAATGTGTTTGAGTCTCTGTATGGCTATATAAAAGTTTGTAAAATCCAAATAATCTTCAAAGAACATTATTGGAAAGGATTTAAACAATTTTTCATACTTGTGCTATAGTAGTTTATGGTCCGTTGATCATGCACTTGTGGAACAGTCCCTAAAATACTTATGGTTTACAGATGGTAAGCAATTAAGGTCACAGTTATAACAACTTTTAAAACATTTAAGAGACATTTCTACTGACTCTGAAAACACAAGAATGGATGCCCAATGTCCCCGATCACCTTGTGAATATGCCATAGTCCTACTGCAGGTAGGTATTAGGACTACAGATTTGGTGGTAACGCTTTAGATTACAACCCGCAAAGAACTACGTAAGTAAACTGAATTTACGGTGTATGTTTCTGTAATTATAGTGTACCTATAAAGAACGTACATGTAGGTATAAGGGAACAATATGTTATATTTGGGTAATAAGGGGATAACAAACCAGATATTCAACCTGCAAAGAACTACATAAGTATACTGAATTTACGGTGTACGTTTCTGTAATTATGGTGTACCTATTAGTACGTATGTGTAAGTATAAGAGAACAATAGGCTATATTACGTTTTGGTAATTCGGGGGTAACAACCAGATATGCAACCTGCAAAGAACTGCGTAAGTAAACTGAAGTCACAGTGTATGTTTCGTATTTATATTGTACCTACGTGTAAGTATAAGGGAGCAATATGTTACGTTTGGGTAATAACGGGGTAGCAAACAGATATACAAATAAGTTATAATGGAATTACTTAAAAACTTAACAGGTACCTGTTCTATTAAATCGTAAGTTTGGTGTATCTATACGTAAGCTTTTTAAAATTACTGGGAAAATATACTCTTGTTCCATGTAGTTACAGGGTAAGTGTGCCCTCTGCGCGCTGTAAATTAAGTGGCGATTGTTCCCCTCTTGTTCAACGAAGTTACAGGGTAGGTACAATACATAAACACACAATCTGAAAATATATCTAAAAATATTTTTTATAGTCGCTAATCCCACTTCTACCTCTAAACCTAACGTTAACTATGACTGAACAGGAATAAAACTATAAAAAACAGGAAAGTGCAATCACAATCATTTATTTATTGCAAAAATGTCAACAGCCATACAAAAAAGTAATCCAAATAACGATGCGTTTGCAGCCGCAGTCCTCTCTGGCGGAATACAGTAGGTTTGAGGTGCTGTAGGATGAGAGCAGAATTTAAATTGTTAATCGCTGAAAATATTATCCAGATTATTGTCTTGATCCACTCCTCGAAGGCGCCCGCGCGTCATTCCAACACATCTCACTAGAAACACGGCATGTCGTAATCTGTGACGAATGCAGGCGAGAGCCAATGAACGTCCGATTTTCCTGTCGCAAAATGCACTTTAGCACGGGTTTATGGCTGTTGCTGCTGGACTGGCTGCTAGAGATGGAGATGAAGATCGCCGGACAAAGCCTTGAATTTGGTTCTGGTCCTCGCAAATCGTATGGATTCTGAAGATCTGGGTTACAGCACACAAATAAAATTGTTTAATTTGTAATTATGATGCGTGTTCGGCGTATTTTATGGTTCTATTGTTAGTCACAGCATGTTAGAGAAAACGCCTTTGTGTTCCACCACGGCAAACGAAGTCAATATTACATGAATGATTAAACGATTGCAGAAATATTATTTATTTTAAGGGTTTAACGTGTAGTCATGATAACATTATGTAGACCTATTCTTGGAAACGAGCTGGCAACAGAAATCACACAGAACAGAATGAAACGTTATAATTTCATATTAAGTAAACGTTAAATGTTTAGATGATGTAAATATGTCAGTATTGTAAATTTAGTGTCTGTAAAAATGTAAATAAATGTACATTTTGTAGAACCACATTTTACGTCGCGTTGTTATATGTATTGTACCTACCCTGTAACTTCGTTGAACAAGAGGGGAACAATCGCCACTTTAATTTACAACCCGCAGAGGGCACAATTACCCTGTAATTACATGGAACAAGAGTATAATTTCCCAGTAATTTTAAAAAGCTTACGTATAGATACACCAAACGTACGATTTAATAGAACAGGTACCTGTTAAGTTTTTTAAATTAATCCATTATAAATTATTTGTAGGATATCTGTTTGCTACCCCCTTATTACCCAAACGTAACCTATTGTTCCCTCATACTTACACGTAGGTACAATATAAATACGAAACATTCACCGTAACTTTAGTTTACTTACGCAGTTCTTTGCAGGTTGTATATCTGGTTGTTACTCTCTATTACCAAAACGTAACATATTGTTCCCGTATACCTACATGTACGTTCTTTAATAGGTACACTACAATTACAGAAACGTACACCGTAAATTCAGTATACTTATGTAGTTCTTTGCAGGTTGAATATCTGGTTTGTTATCCCCTTATTACCCAAACATAACATATTGTTCCCTTATACCTACATGTACGTTCTTTATAGGTACACTATAATTACAGAAACGTACACCGTAAATTCAGTTTACTTACGTAGTTCTTTGCGGGTTGTAATCTAAAGCGTTACCGATTTGGTCAGAGGGACAAAATGCAATGTCTATAATGTAAGTTGCCTAAGACAGTGCTACAAGGAGACAGGAAGAACAGTTGACTGTCTTGCAGTAACAAACCATGTGAACTCATGTGTCCCTCCAAACGTTCAAAAACTTGCAAATGTCTTGGTGGAAGAGTGCAATTCACTAGAGAAGTGAATTGCAGTTTCTTCTATATTCGGGAACAATTTTCACTGAAGCTTTTTAGCACATTAGTAATATGGAATACTCTTGTGTTTTGTTCGTTTTTGTGTTTTTGGTAGTTTGACAGCATCCATTTACTTTTACTGAATGAAAAACAACTGCTTAGACAAATAAATAAATAAATAATAATAATAATAATAAAAAAATGGAATGACACTGCATTGACTTATTTCCCTTTTCTTTTGTTTGTTTGTGTTTGAAGAATAATTTGCCCTAACATGAAACACTTTTGATGATCTTAATTTAAAAAAAAAAAAAAAAAACTAAAAGCAGCAGTTAGCTTTTGTACTCACAGTAAAGTGTGCTCTCAACTGAGTCTTAAAGGAGTTAAACGCAGCTCTGACACCTGCACCCAACTCTTCCTCAGACTCTTCATCCTCCAGTGCTTCAGTTACTCGCTCTGACACACAGACACACACATTTTTTGAATATAATGTTTACAAAAAAGGATGTCCCCCAAGATTTTGACATTTTCAGCAAGCTTCTGGCTATGATGTTTCTCCCAAAAAATTGTTTAAGTAGATAGGTATGCAGCAGAGAGAGAGAGGCAGAGAGATTCTGTATTTTACACATCTAAAGTGCTTCGGCAATACTGTAACACAAATGTCATGCCAATAATGCAGCTTGAACTTGAGAGGCAGAGAGAGAGAGAGAGAGAGAGAGAGAGAGAGAGAGAGAGAGTCATTTGGCATTCATGTCACTCTCTTTGTTGGCAGCAGCACACAATAGCTGCTTTTTGTCCTTCTCTCAAGCAGAAAAAACACAGAGCACAGACTCAAAAAAGTGGAGCTTAGCTAAGCATGACTATCACTATTGATTTGAACAAACCCTGAACTATTAAGTATCCTAATCCTGCACTATATCGTAGAATTCCTGTAGTTTAAATTGTAGATCATGCACTAACAAGGTCATGGATTTGATTCCCAGGGAATGCATGAATTAACTGAATAAAATGAAAATATAAACGTTTAATATAGTGTAAGTTGCTTTGGATAACCATCTGCCAAATGCATAACTGTAAATCTGTGATGAACTTGAATCTCGTGTGGCTTTCTGAGCTACTGCTCTTCAGCTTTAAATACTTACATATAAAAAAAAACTATTTTATTTTTATTTAGTTAAACTACAAATGGAGAAAAAGAGAAATAACTAAGAATTTGACCAGACTCCGTGCTCTCATTTGCATTGGAAAGCTCAAGCTGTTGAAGACTGAACACATTTACCTGCAGCATCCTCTAGTGGGCTAGACATGAAAAGTCTTCTGGGTTGAAATGGTGGGTGTCTGGGCAGTTGCGTGTCCCCTTTCAGGTCCACATGCAGCTCTGTGTGGCACATACATGTCCTCAATTAACCACTGATATTATTACTTGTTGTAAATTTTTAAAGGCTTTGATGTAAACACTGTATGCCAAAAAGATTGGGTTGTGGGAGGCATCTCACCTGATGATTCACCTGCTTCACTTTTCTGGGGAGTTGATGTTTCTTTATCCAAATTGTAGTCCTAAGTCAATATGTATTTATTTTTATTATAAATATGCATTGTAAGCACACCATATTGAAATCAACTTGTACCTCTTCAACAAAATGATCAAGATCCTCTTGTGGTAAACTGGTTTCAGAAACAGTCTTGTTTTGAAAACCTTGAGAACACACACACACACACACGGTCAGGAGATTTAAATCAGCATAAGCTATCCTCTGAGATTGGCCTTATGTAATCATACTGACCTGAATCAGCAGTGGACTCTTTAAATAAGGATGATTCCATGTTCAGTGATCTCCCTAGTTTGATTTGAGACTGCCGGTCTTCACTTGCCACTCTTTCCCTTCCTTTAAGTCTTACTTTGGGTGTTGAATACTAAAAAAAAAAGAACCACATTTTTATACCCTGCATACATTTTTCCCCACTGCAAATCTACTGAAAAGTGACATTGTACCTTAGACAGCTCCTCCTCATTACTGCTGGGTGATGAAAGAGGAAGAACTATGGAAGAGTTGAAACAATGGAAAAGAGAAAATAAGGTTGCAGCATTTTTGAAAGATTTATGAAGTAATGTAGTCCCACAAAATGAGTAACTGATAGCCTACCTCTGAGTTTGTCCTTGACTCTGGGCTTTCTCCTGCTGTAGACAGCATGTGCAGTGTCCTTGCGGAGACACCATTCATCTGAATGAGTCACCTTGATTTTCTTCTGCAGTTACCACATTTTACATAATTTACATTATGCATTTAACAGATGCTTTTGTGCAAATCTACTTTAAAATAGAGGTTAGTCAAAAGCCAACAATTTTCAGTGTACAGTGCCAGGTTCATCAGAAAGCTAGATTAGGCAAACTAGAGCATTCTGCTGGAAGATAACAAAACAGCTAAATATGCATGCTGCTGTAGCAGGAAAGCGTACTGCTGCTATACAATAAGGTGCTTGTAATTATCCCTATAAAAGGCAAAATAGAGAGAACAAAGCCCATAAACTAGTGACCTGAGTTAAATGTGTTTCTGGGCTAGTGAAGCCCAGATAAATTAACTAGTGGCTTAGCAATGTGAACCTGGGTGCTGTAATAACTATGTGTGTCTGAGTCAATATCTCTAACTTATCTAGGTAAAAACGCCCACTATGTGTGACATTAATAAACAGGAATCACACTGTAGGCTGATAGATGAAGTAACCCTCAGCAACCACCTGGCACAGGCTCAGGTGGCTTGAGCAAAGAGTTTTAAATTAGCCTTTTAAGAGTTCTATTTTTTATTTATTTAATTTTTTTTTTTTTTTTTGAATGGAAATACTTACCTTTAATCTATTAATAAGATAACAAAAGTATTACACCCTGTAGTGGTAGTGTAATGTGTCCAGAAATAATTGGTTAAAAAGCAGCTGCTCACTATTTTGAGGGTTTAAAATAATAGCCGCAGGCATCTTCCTGATCTGCGGGGAAGGAAGAGGAAGGGGCCAAGTCTCGCTGGAGCCGGACCAGCCCCCCATGTTTTTGCCTCCTAGCACCCCATTCGGTTCCAGGTGCCGATGGCAATGTGTTTGTGATAAACACAGTTGTGAACCCTGGGTCCATTCAAACAATGCCCACACAACCATTCGCTGTTATAGCGGAAAAAATAAAACACAAACATTCCCAAGAGAGCACATTTCCTCTTCCACATATTACAAACAGCGAGCCCACGCAGGGCGGTCAGCTGTTCGAAACAATCCATCCCCTTGCCTTACGGGCCGAGGCTTGGCAAGCCATCCCTGGAGTGTCAAGCTGGGTGATGGGGATAATAAGACGAGGTTATACACTTCAATTCACTCTAAGACCCCCACATTTCAGCGGAGTGGTCTCCACCTCAGTTCAGGGCAAGGACGCAGACGTTCTGCGCACTGAGGTCAGAAACCTGCTGGCAAAAGGAGCCGTAGAAACGGTCCCCCCAGTTCAGAGCGAGTCAGGCTTTTACAGCCGCTACTTCCTCGTCCCCAAAAAGGATGGAGGTATGAGACCCATCCTCGATCTAAGACGCCTGAATCGCGCCCTCATGAGACGGCCGTCTAGAATGCTTACACTGAAGCAGATCCTTTCGCAAGTTTGCCCAGGGGACTGGTTCTGTTCGCTGGATCTGAAAGATGCTTACTTTCACATCCAGATTGCCCCCCACCACAGGCGATTCTTGAGATTCGCCTTCGAGGGAGTGGCATATCAGTACACGGTCCTTCCTTTTGGACTATCCCTTGCTCCCCGTACTTTTACGAAGTGTATGGACGCGGCACTCTCCTCTCAGAGACAGAAGGGGATTCGCATTCTAAATTACCTCGACGACTGGCTCATCTTGGCCCAGTCGGAGGACGAGCTACTTTCTCACAGATCCTTCCTCCTCAGCCACCTGGATTGCCTGGGACTCAGGGTCAATTTTGCCAAGAGCGCGCTGTCTCCCAGCCAATGGATATCGTTTCTGGGAACAGTTCTCAACTCGACCCTAATAAGGGAAATAGTCGTGCCAGAACGTGCACTGGCCATTCAACAGCTCGCGGCCTCATTCAAAATAGGAGCCTCTCGTTCCCTCAAGGCCTTTCAGAAGATGCTGGGCCTCATGGCCTCTGCATCTCCAGTGCTTCAGCTGGGCCTGCTTCGAATGCGGCCCCTTCAGCACTGGCTGAAACCGAGAGTTCCATCCCATGCCTGGCATCACAGACGCCTTCGTGTCAAGGTAGACCAGGCCTGCGTAGCAGCCCTAGCTCCTTGGAGGGACCAGCAGTGGATGGAGCAGGGCGTACCCCTGGACATTGTCTGCAGAAGGAAAGTGGTCTTGACAGATGCTTCCAACTCAGGTTGGGGAGCTCTGTGCGATGGCAAACTTGCTTTCGGCCACTGGTTGAAGAAAGAAAGTCACCTTCACATCAACTGCCTGGAAATGTTGGCAGTATGTTTAGGCCTTCACTCCTTTCTGCCAGACCTGAGGGGGCACCACGTCTTGGTCAGATCGGACAGCATGACAGTAGTGTCCTACATAAATCACCAGGGCAGTCTCTCCTCAAAGTGCCTCTTCATTCTGGTGGAGCGCCTCTTGGAATGGGCTCAGCTCAATTTGCGTTCACTGAGAGCGACATGTGCCGGACAGGTTGAACCAGATAGCAGACATGCTGTCTCGAAGCAATGTCCCCTCAGAAGAGTGGATGGTTCAGCCCCAGATGATTCAGAGAATTTGGGAGATCTTTGGCAAGGCAGGGGTCGACCTCTTCGCCTCAGAAGACAACTCTCATTACCCAACCTATTTTTTTGAAAAACAAGAATGCGTTGGCCCACGAGTGGCCCAACCTCCTCCTTTACGCTTTTCCCCCCGTCGCCCTGATCCCACAGGTCATCAGGCGAGTCAGGGATCAGAAACACAAGGTGCTTTTAGTGGCCCCCTTCTGGAGGAACCAACACTGGTTTGCAGATCTATCTCAGCTGCTCTCAGCAGCACTGTGGCCCATCCCCCGAGATGGGACCTCCTCTCTCAGGTGAACAGAACAATATGGCGCCCTCAGCCCGAGTTGTGGGATGAATACGAGAGCGTCCTGAATACGATCTCCCAGGCTAGAGCTGGGATCTGCCTATAGTACTGAGGGCCCTGAGGAGCCCTCCTTTTGAGCAGCTGCAGTCCATTGACCTCCGCCCTCTGACGTTGAAGACCACTCCGCTACTAGCACTAGCGTCTGTAAAACGTATGGGTGACTTACAGGCGCTTTCAGTGAACCCTGCCTGTCTGGAATTTGGGCCCAATGACTCCAAAGTTGTCCTAAAGCCAAGGCAGGGCTATGTTCCTAAAGTACTCTCGACTCCGTTCAGAGCCCAGGTGATCACTCTCTTGGCACTTCCTCCTTCTGACCAAGAACAGGACTTTAATCTTCTCTGCCCTGTCAGGGCTTTGAGACATACTTTGAGCGCTCCACTTCATTTAGACAATCGGAGCAACTGTTTGTATGCTTTGGTGGCTGTACCAAAAGGCTTCTGGCCACGAAGCAGAGGCTATCCAAATGGATAGTCAAGGCTATTGCACTGGCATACTCATCCTTGGGCCTGCAATGCCCCATGGGAGTAAGGGCCGCCCGGGTCCTCTCTGCTTAAATTGGACTTATTCTAATCCATCGCCTAGGTGACCAACCTCAATGAGTTTGGCCCCGTTATATCTGCAGGATATGCATTATTATGGCCGCTTAGTCCCTCTGGTGCTAGGGCTAGTAAGGTTTAGTCCCTCTAGCATAGGCACGGCGGGATTGTACTGGTTCCCCATACCATCTTAAGCAGACGCAGTACGAGTGAAGTATCAACAGGGAACGTACACGGTTACTAACGTAACCTCGGTTCCCTGAGATACGGGAACGAGTACTGCGTTGCCGGCCGTGCCATGTACCCGCACAACTCAGTCGTCACTTTAGTTGAAGTAACCTGAAGATCCCACGGCGAAATGCCTGCTTATATAGCCAGATACTCCGCCCTCTTTTTGGCAAATTCTGGCGCGCCTTATTGCTGTAGGCTTGTGCGGCTCCGCCGCCGAGCCATTGGTTCATCTTTTTCCTCTGCACGAACCAACGGCCGTGCAGTTACACTGCGTTATTGAAAAAGGCTTCAGTCTCGGAGAAAAAGGAGTTTTTTTCCCATAGCATCTTAAGCAGACGCAGTACTCATTCCCGTATCTCAGGAAACTGAGGTTATGTTAGTAACCGAGTACTTTGCTTACCATCCATGTGTTATCTTATCAGTAAAATTTCAAACAACTGTGGTACTCCCTACTGCCGCAACTAAATGAGCATCATAATTGATTTACTATGCAGACTCCTGCTAATATTATTTCTTACGTCGCATCTGAATTTGCTATACATGCTGCCGCTATTAAAATTCACAATGTGATCTGAATAGCTAAGCATACTGTTGCTACAACTGCACAAAAGTACTTAGAATTGCTATAAGCCTCTTATAAAACAAGCAACAACAATCAAATAAAGCCTATTTTGCTTTGAAGAGTTTGCAAAAGTAATGTATCCCTGTTAAATAGCAAACGTGATAAAATGCCTATTTCACTTTAAGGAGCTACTTACCCCATGTAATTTCACTCAAATTCATGCCACTGAACTACATCCAGTCACTGCTATATTGCAACGATAATAACCTAACTTTCTAAGTATACCGCTGCTAATGTTGTTTACCATTGCATCTGAAATTGCTCTGCATGTTGCTGCTGCTATTAAAATTTGCTAACATGAGACTGAACAGCTATGCATACTGCTACTACAGCTTCACAAGTACTAAGAATTGCTATAAGCTAACAATGAAATAATGCCCATTTCGCTTGGCGAGTTTGCAGAAACTGCTGTAACTGCCACTGAATAGCAAAGTAATAAAGTGTGTCTTTTGCTTAGACAGTCCACTTATTATCCATGTGTAATTTAATGCGACTAAAGTAAAAAGTACTACTAAAGTACTACTGCTGCTAAATTAGCAAAATAAAGCATGCTGCTATAAAATAGCTAAAATTGCTATCTAAATACCTATACATACTGCTGCACAAAATTACTTAATTACTTTAAGCCTCTTTATTAAACAAGCAAACGCAATCAAACAATGCCTATTTCGCTTAAAGAGTTCACAAAATCTACTGTAGCCCTGTTAATAAGTAATAAAATGTCCATTTGACATTAAAGAGTTACTTACCCATACATTATCACTGAAAATTTCATGCAGCTGGACTTACTGTTGCTGCTGCCATATTAGCAGCAATAATTTGACCTGCTAGCATGCTGCTAATATTATTTCAAACATTGCATCTGAATAACTATGCATACTGCTGCTACAGCTGTACAAGTATCTAGAATTGTTATAGCCCCTTTACAAATAAACAAAATGCAAATAATTTCTATTCGCTTTAAAGAGTATCATCATGCTTAGTCATGATTATGCATTATCCATGATTAGTCATTAAAACTTCAACAACTACTGTCCTCCCACTGCTGCCACTAATAAAACTTTTAACTGCTATGCATACAGCTATTAATAATTTGCTAATTATTAATAGAATTGAATTGCTGTAAGCAATAGAATTGCTGTAAGCCCAGCTGAATAAACATAAGTAAATTCCAGTTTAAAAAGTGCCCTACTAATATGCTACATTGTATATGGGCAACTAAACTGAACTGATTATTAGTAGCATCTTTATATTTTAAACTAATTTGTGATTCATTATCTTTAAACTACCACTAAACATGACTTTCATGATAAACTCTTCACTATCACTGAACCAAAAGTATGAGCGCAATAGACGTGCGGTCCCCTTTAAAGGGGTCATCGGATCCCCATTTTCCACAAGTTGATATGATTCTTTAGGGTCTTAATGAAAAGTCTATATTATACCTTGGTTAAAAATTCTCAATGGTTGTGTAAAACAATACCCTTTTTACCTTGCCAAAATTAGCTCTGCAAAAATCATCTCATTCTGGTTGAGGCTGTTTTAAATGCAAATGAGCTCTGCTCGCCCCACCCCTCTCTTCTCTCTGTGGAAAGAGGAGCCTGTTTACTTATTTAGCCGCTAAACTTGCTAACTAGCACTTTATTAGGAAAGGCGATCGCAAAGATTCATAAAAAATTACTTATACTCACTTCTGCTGTAAGTGAAGCTGGATCATGAATGATTTGCACGAAAATAGACGGATATATGTAGATTGGGAGGCGCATTCCCTTCACAAACAAACGTAATCTACTGCATCTTCAGCTGCTCAGATGTCGGGAGTAAATGACGACCACTATGTTCATTATTACATCCAGCAACACAACACCTCAATCACTCAATCGGAGATATTCTTGTCTAACTTACATCCCTGCTCCGGCATCCAAACAAAAGAGGGCGGACTGTTTACCTCAGATCAGCTGTAAACGCTCATGTCAATCAACTATCATGGGAGCGGCCTCTGTGGGTGTGACGCAACAATGACAGACATCTGAGAATGGCTCGATTTGAAAAAGGGGATATTATTTTCCCAGATTAATTAAAAACCATTGCATGGATTTTTATCATTATAGGGTAGATTTGTACATTCATTGACAACACACATTAATGTTCAAACAACATGTAAAAGTGAACTTAGCATCCGATGACCCCTTTAAGAGTGAGCGCTCCTGAATTGCAGTGTGCCACGAGTACACGTATAAGCGGGTTTATTCTTTTCTGTTGCTCATTAAGTTGTTTTGGTTTGATAAGTTGCCTGATGACAATAAGAAGTTTAAGGAAGACAGTTATACGGGTACATCTCGACTTAAAACTAAGAATAAAACTGTAAAACGGCGCTGCAACTGATTTCCACGTAATGTGGCGGGCATCTTCTGAAATCAGCGCATTTGCACTTACTATGGATGAGAATGCCTAAGAAAATATTAAAAACATAGGAAGTTTCGGGCAAATAAAGTAATCCCGTTCACTTAACTCTTCCACTTAGCGTTGTATTCTCACAAACAAACTATAAGCCGCCGCGCTGCTTTTATTTGAACGTGACATGCTTAGTTATTAGTTGCTCCTCTCGTGAATAATCTGCGTGTAGTTTTACAACTGCATGTTTTCTAGTTTAGAAATGAAACTGGCGAACACAAAAGCACTAAAATAAGAAGCGAGACCATTTATTTATTTAGCTGAGTTTCAGAGTAACTCTGAAAGCGTGCTGCTGCAAAAGGCTTGAGTAAATGCCAACCAGCCAATCATTGGCTGTGTATGCGACATGAACCAATCAGCTTGTGCCAAGTCACATAAGGCTGTAAATGTCATCAGTTACGTTAACCCGTCAGCCTGCGCCATCTAGAGTTTCATAAAAGAATAATATATACACATTTTATACATATTACACTGACCAAAATTATAAATGCACAGTTTTGTTTTTGCCCCCATTTTTCATGAGCTGAACTCAAAGATCTAAGACTTTTTCTATGTACACAAAAGGCCCATTTCTTTCAAATATTGTTCACAAATCTGTCTAAATTGGTGTTAGTAAGCACTTCTCTTTCGCCGAGATAATCCATGCAACTCACAGGTGTGGCATATCAAGATGCTGATTAGACAGCATGATTATTGCACAGGTGTGCCTTAGGCTGGCCACAATAAAAAGCCACTCTAAAATGTGCAGTTTTATCACACAGCACAATGCCACAGATGTCGCAAGTTTTGAGGGAGCGTGTGATTGGCATGCTGACTGCAGGAATGTCCACCAGAGCTGTTGCCCATGAATTGAATGTTCATTTCTCTACCATAAGCCATCTCTAAAGGCGTTTTAGAGAATTTAGCAGTACATCCAACCGGCCTCACAACCGCAGACCATGTGTAACCACACCAGCCCAGGACCTTCACATCCCGCATTTCACCTCCAAGATCGTCTGAGACCAGCCACCCGGACAGTTGCTGCAACAATTGGTTTGCATAACCAAAGACTTTCTGCACAAACTGTCAGAAACCGTCTCAGGGAAGCTCATCTGCATGCTCGTTATCCTCATCGGGGTCTCAACCTGACTGCAGTTCGTCATCGTAACTTGAGTGCTTGAATGCTCACATTCGATTGCATCTGGCACTTTGAAGAGGTGTTCTCTTCACGGATGTACAGTTTTTACTGTACAGGGCAGATGGCAGACAGCGTGTATGGTGTTGTGTGGGTGAGCGGTTTGCTGACTTCAACGTTGTGGATCGAGTGGCCCATGGTGGCGGTGGGGTTATGGTATGGGCAGGCATATGTTATGGACAACAAACACAGGTGCATTTTATTGATGGCATTTTGAATGCACAGAGATACCGTGACGAGATCCTGAGGCCCATTTATGTGTTATTCATCCACAATCATCACCTCATGTTGCAGCATGATAATGCACAGCCCCATGTTGCAAAGATCTGTACACAATTCCTGGAAGCTGAAAACATCCCAGTTCTTGCATGGCCAGCATACCCACCGGAGACGTGTAAGGCACACCTGTGCAATAATCATGCTGTCTAATCAGCATCTTGATATGCCACACCTGTGAGGTGGATGGATTATCTCGGCGAAGGAGAAGTGCTCACTAACACAGATTTAGACAGATTTGTGAAAAATATTTTAGAGAAATAGGCCTTTTGTGGACATAGAAAAAGGTTTTAGATCTTGGAGTTCAGCTCATGAAAAATGGGGGCAAAAACAAAAGTGTTGCGTTTATAATTTTGGTATACACACAATTTATGCAAATAATAGGGCCTTTACATATTCTAGCTAACCTTAGCAGAAGTTTTACCCAGAGTATCAGGGAGCGATTTGGTAGACCTGAGGGGAAAAAACAAACAAACAAACAAACAAAAACTTGTTTTAGGGAAACTACTGTACTGCACATCAGTACATTTTGACATACAGTGACCCTCCTGCATTTCATACTGATTTTAAAATTAGATGAACACTGTCAGACTAGACAGACCTTAAATGTCACTTACCCATTAGAAGATGACGTCTGACAAAACAATACAGTCTTGGCACGTGCAACCTAAACCAAAAAGGCAATCTTAAAATTTATCTTAAGCTTCAAAAATGAGAAAATGAAGAGAATTTCAAAAGTAACAAGGTTACATGTTAACTAATGGCACGATCCATTAGGGTAGTTTCTTATTTTCAGCAGTCATTTGAATGGCACTTTATGTACATTAGGCCAGATCAAGTTAAACAAATGAAGAAATTAACAAATCGTGAGCCCCAAAACATTGGTAAAGAAAATGAATATTGAATTGGTACTAGCGTTTAAGCGGACAGTGGACCTGACATGTGTCTTTGCACACCACTGACCTGGTACCTCCACAAAGCAGTCATGAAAGTTATAGTCTTTGGATTCCTGTCATGTGACTTCCCTGACCAGTCTGTGTCAAAAGTGTGACTCTGACATTGAGACACCTCAAGGATCACCTGGGGCAGCCATATACACACCTACTCATTTACCAGAAAACTACAATTCTTCAAAAAGTGTCTCTTTGACATTTTTCCTGTAATTCAGCATGCAAAATGTGCTCTAAAGTATTTACTACAAAATGACAGCTCTTGGGCTGGGGGGGAATATCAAAGGGCAGAAAATTGTGCCACCTGCTTTGGCACAGTATAAAAATTAGATATTCTGAAAATAACATTACCGAATTAACAAATATGTTTTTAATTAAACAAAACATTAAAACTTCAGAGAACAAACCATGAAGTCCAATGGCACATTAGTAAAGTACCAGAAAACACACACGCAGGGGTGTAATGCTTTTTATACTGTGGAAACTATAGGTTATGTCCCCTTACCCTAACCTTTGTGGATTTTTAGACTTTCAAAACAAACAAACAAACAAACAAACAAGAAAAACAAACACACACACACACACAACAACATTCTGTATTCTGTATAAGCTTGTTTCCTCATGGGGACCAACACAAATGTCCTCAACATATCCACATACATACACACACGTTTGTT
Source organism: Labeo catla (assembly GCA_012976165.1). Classification (NCBI taxonomy): domain Eukaryota; kingdom Metazoa; phylum Chordata; class Actinopteri; order Cypriniformes; family Cyprinidae; genus Labeo; species Labeo catla. The sequence continues at coordinate 104,253 of VONZ01000122.1, forward strand.
TTTGTGAATTGTGGGGACTTTGCATAGACTTCTATAGTTTTTATACTGACTAAACGATAGTCTATCCCCTAACCCAACACTAACCCTAAACCTACCCCTTACAGAAAACATGTTTGCATCGTTACACTTTCAGATAAACATCATTTACTATTTTTTATAATTTTTTAAAATTGTGGGGACCGCAGGCCGGTCCCCACAATGTCAAAAATTTCAGGTTTTACTATCCTTGTGGGGACATTTGGTCCCCACAATGTAGCAAGAACAAGTACACACACACACACGTGTATATATATATATATATATATATATATATATATATATATATATATATATATATATATATATATATATATATATATATATATATATATATATACACACACACACACACACACACACACACATTATATATATATATAGATATAGATATAGATATATACATCACACACTATTATTACTGTTCTTGTGGGGATATTTTGTCCCCATAATGAAGTAAATACGCAGGTACACTCACATATACACACACAGAAGCATACCTCTGAATCTGAATGATCCTTAAATTGAAAGATGTCTTGGCCTGTGGTTCCTCTGACTCTTCACTCACCAAAGAAAGAAAAGCAAATAACCACTGTTTTCTCCATTAGAAAGTACATGTACTAAAGTAAATAGTCCTACTTTGATCTTGAATATCTGCTTGGTCCACTCAAAGGGGAATGCTGAAAAATGACTGGCAGTTGGTAAAACTGGGTTTCCATATAACTTATGTAATTTGCTATCTGGATAATCTAGTTACCTGATGGATGACTTTGGTTTCTGCAGCAGATGGACTAGGGAAGGAGAAAAGAAAAAAAAAAAAAACAAAAAAAAACACACATGAAAGAATCAGATACTAATCTGTCTTACGAAGTCAAATGCAGAAATCAAGATGCCTTCTGCTCTCTCAGTGTAAACACTGGGATTTACGGAAACTTTACACAGTTAGGCAAACATGCCTGGTAAATTTCTGCAGCACTGATGTTTGTTCATGCTGGGTTCCTGTATAAGATGAGATTTCGTATTGATAAATCTGGAACAATGTACTGTAAATGAACTTTAACAAAGTATATCTGCAGAGAGTGTAAGGTTCGTGCCTTTCATCTTGGTTAAGCAATCCCCTGACTGCAAAGCATCCTAGTAAAAAAGAACATGTAATTTATAACCACTGGTATGTATGCAAGGTATATTTACATATTTGACCATGACTCTTTAAAAACAGGAAAACAGTACATGCCAACACCTTTAAGACCGAGGAAGACTGCGGTTTGTCTGGAAACACTCTTGTCAGGGCTGTTTGGATGTTGTACTCTGCACTAAAGATGATTTTGACAATTTTGCCAGTGAGGCACACTCCATGAGAGAGTGGGGTACTCATGTGAACTTCCAATATCTTCTGATCATCACACTCTAAAACAATAAGAGGAAAGAGTCATTTGAAGAAATAAGATTAATCATCTGTGGGATTTAAAAGCAATTCCACGTCACAATTAGACTCTTTCAGGTTTGTGTTTAGTTTTAATACTAAAAAAAAGAAAGCCACAATAAAAATTTATTTTTATGAAGAAAAGCTAGAGGTCAGGGCCATTTGTGATTAATCCCACCTTTAAGATCATACATGCTGACAGCATCTTTAGGCAGGTGAATTAACTCCCACAGTGTGTTCTACCACAAATGGAAGCTCAGTTTAGTTACACTGCTGATTTATGAAAAACTTTTTTTGTGCATTTAAACATTTTGGACACACCTTTGGGTCATTTACAAAGAAACTAATGGTTGATGTTCCAATGTTGAAATCCACCCAAAACTCCTTTAGAAATTCATCTTCAGGTTTGAACAGCTAAAAATGATCATTCATGGTTGGTGAAAGAAATTGCAGTGCACATGTATTTAATAATAATAATAATAAGAAGAAGAAGAATAAGAAGAAGAAGAAGAAGAAGAAGAAGAAAGAAAGAAAAAGATATTGTAGAGGAATGGTTCATGCCTACCTCAGCTGAATTAAGAAAAGCCTGAATACAAGGGAATGAGAAGACTCTAGGACAGAGGGACAAGATCATGCAAACATGTCAAAACTTTGCAAATAATGATGACTGGATAAAGCCAGCATTATTTAAAAAAAAAAAAAAAGTAGTAAATGTATAAATACATAACTTAAATATACCTTCTTGAGTTGCCAAAATAACTATTGAGTTCATTCAGAAATGTCCTACAGTCCTTAAAAAAAAAACAAACAAAAAAAAAAAAACAAAAGCACAAAACAAAACAAAAAAACAACTCCAATACCTGCAACGAAGTATTTTTTTTTACAATCAAAACATGTTTGATGATTCTAGTAGGGTGAAATCAGCTAAAATGGGCCAAATAAGGCTGTACTGTCACATCTCTTTACATTTTTACAGTCAGTCACCATAACTGATCTTGCATTGTTGCTTCAACACAAGCTGACATGTAAAAATTTTGAATGGTGTGGGGTTTTTTTTTTTTAAGGTAGGCAGGGCAGAGTGTTACATGAAGCTTGTCAGAGTAATTATAAGATAAAAAAGCCCGACGTTGTAAATTTCATTCATCACTAATAAAGGTACTAAAGCAATTATAAGTAATCTTACCAGCAAAGCTGGTAAGGTTTATGAAACATGCTCTTTCGAATGAAAAAAACAAAAAAACAAAACAAAACAAAACAAAACAAAAAAAAAAAAACTGTGAAAAAGGTAATTTTAGGCAATGACTGGTTAAGGCAATGGCTGGTTAAGATAAAATGGGCCAGATACACACACACTTTTACATAGAAATTAATGGTGAAAATAGGTTTTACAGGCCTAGATGTATCCATACAAAATGTTAACAATCTTAAAAAAAAAAAAAAAAAAAAAAAATTTGCATTGCAAATAGTATGGCAGGAGGACGAGCAAAAATAAATGAATTAAATTAAAATAAAATAAAGAAGGAAACTGAATGAAGAGAGAAGAGAAAGAAAAGTCCAATGTTAAGATCTGCAGTAGCTAGCTTCTTTTGAGAAACATTTGACAAGCATCCACGCATACATGCACACAAATGACACCAATGCACAGAAACACACCTATACAACATGATCACTTCATTTTTATTTGCATTGTTTAATTAAATATTCGCTAAACTTTCTAGTTAATGAAATAACATTTATGGTGTTTTTGCTATGGCACACTAAAAACAATAGTGTCAGTTTAGTGTTAAAAACAAAATGATTTCAGCCGAAATTACATGTGTTGTTCTATTTTTATATTGGCCCATTTTACCTGAATGTGGTGCCTTGGCTCAAGAAGGTACCTGCTGACACTCTAATTTTCATAATTTGAAAACAATTATACTTTCACATAATTCACCAAAACGTGGCCCGTTTTAGCTGACGTCACCCTACTTTGAGCAGTGAAAAATAAATGCCTAAACATACAGTTTCAAAATCTTTGTCACGAATTGAAGAAAAGGCTGAAGCAAAGCTTCTGAAACAGAACCATTTGCCAGCAAAGTCTTCTCTTAGTTTCCTTGGCGTCATCCTGCAGAGTGCTTCGGAGATAGCCACCTGCATTTCATAATCTGGTGACAGTTTCCAATAATCACAACATAAACAATGTACCAAACACAAATTTCGTCATTTATTCTTCACAAAAACTGATTGCTTACCACCAATGTCTGTCAGCGCTTTTGCCAAGTCCTCTCTGTAAGAAACGACAACGCAAAAGTGTTTACAACGAAATTTGCTCTTTTCCTAATGGAACTTGGTCTGTTGTAGAGAAATCTGTTGTCCACTAGAGCGCAGCCTTGCTTGCAATGGGATGGGGGCATCTCCCGTTTGAAATGTAAATGCGTGCGTGTACTCTATATCATCAATTAATGTATGCTGAATGAAAGCTTACAAGAGCCCGACATGGTCTTCTGACTGGCAGAGTTTCTTCCTTATATCTTTGGGACTGCTGTCCAGCATAGAGTTTATGGTTCTGATGGCCTAAGTACAAATAATGTCAAATTATTTTACATCCTAAAAGATTTAGCTAGACATTTTTTTTTTACCAATAGCTACATGAAAATCACCTCTAGACGCAGACAGAAAGGCACTTCATAATCCAAAACAACAGCCCCAAAACGCAGCAAAAAAATATCCAGGATCTTATTGTTGTCTTCGAACCATACAGAATTATTATTATTATTATTAAACTAAACAAAAATGTTATTATATATATATATATATATTTTTTAAATGGGTCACCTGTAATGGTGATCTGACACAGTCCCTGTAAAAAAAGGTAGCAGTTAATTTATAACTTGAATGAATGGAAGAATGAATGAATGAATGCTCTGTAGCGAAAATGTATTACATAAAATTATTACCATGGCAACCTCGTAGAAAACTTCGATGAGATTCATGGCGTCCCTAGGTGGTTTGTGCTGTTCTTTAAGTTGCTCTGATGAAATCTCAAACCAATTCAACATTTAAAAAGCGAGCAAATTATAGATTAACATACTGACCAGAAACATTTTATTTATTGTAATCAGAATTAGATAAATATGCTTATCTTCACAACCAAGCCGTGATGAACAAGTTTCTGGATGCTCTCTTCATCTTTGCTAATCAGATGTTCAATTGCCCGTAATATTAAGGCAACATTCTTATGCTCGTTTTTATGCAGCTCCTGACGAAAAGTAATAAGATTGTATATGGGTAAGAAAAGTCCACTTTTGCAGTGCAGAATCTTACTCAAAATTGCAAAACGTTTAATGTTTTTTTTTTTTTTTAACATGAATAATTGTAACATTTTTTAATCATAATCCTTTAAAAGTAACAATAAACCGTTGTTATTGCATAAAAATCCAGAGAAAATAATAATAATAATAATAATAATAACCTGCCTTAATAACAACTTCGTCCAGTCGATCGGCCAAGGACACGGAATATTTTTCTTCAGTGAGAACCATAATAGCCATGCTAAGGTTATTTTGGACAAAGGCATCATGAAGTCTACTCGTAAGCTTTATAATTAAGAGAAGCACTGGATGAATGTCTGGGATACTAAAAACAAAAACAACTCAAAAGGGTCCATTGTACTTCAACTTAAAGTATAATTAGTGCAAGTAAGCTAAGGCACAATCAAATTTATCAGTTCGCACAACCCTATAGATTTTTAATATAAATCAACAGTGATAAAATAAACCTCCATTGGAGAACTCACACTCATGATACACAGAATGGCCAGCTCCTCCTCAGAGTGCAGACTCTATAATTAAACACAGGTGGCTTTTAATTAGGCTTTTTCTTACGCCCATGACCCTTTGCGCGAAATATGGAAGTGAGTTCCGTTAAACTGTAAACAATCAGGGTTTGCTTTATGAAGCATTTTCAAAAACAAAAAAAAAAAGACAGATTGGTACAATGAGATTGGTACATTAGCCTACTCTACGCACCTTTCGACCATCCAATATTAAAAGAAAATGTAAAAGTCTTAAATCATTAACAAATTACTACAACAGACCTTGAATAACCAACAGCTCGATTATTTCCACAGCAATATTACAGACGTGTTAAATATCACTGTCGTAAGGGCATGTCTGTATTACTAACATACGTAGCTCAAAAATGTTCACTGAACATTGAGTGATAATATTTCAAAGTGAATTCCGTCATTTGGACAGATAACAAATACTGTATTTACCTCTGTAAACACTAATAGGGGTTAGAAGTAAAAAAAAAAAAGGGGGACAATTGCATTTTAAAGTGAAAACAAATCTGGAAAGAGACGTGAGGATTTGTGAGAAAAACAAGATATTCTTAATGCATTCCAGTGAATTATTCATGGGATATATCGTAAATTAAATGACGTTGTCTTTTTTTCCCTCCATATTATTAAAGCGAAATACAAAGATCAACAGCAGCAGCAACAACAGCAACGACAACAACAATAATTGGGAGGAAAGATCCAGCGGACTGAAAAGAGCTCCTACCGCAGACATTCAGTCACATGAAATTATTATGAAATGATTTATGAAATATTTATGAAAACAAGACTCAGGAAGTGTTAACTCCTAATTACCAGCTATTTATTTATGACAGTATTATGCCCGATATTTACTTAAACATGTATACAGAGTGTTTGTTCTGTGTTGGGTTTAACAAGGTCTGAGAAAGAATACTAGCATTAAAACTTTGGAGTATGGGGGCTGTCTTTCTGAGATGTCATAAATATTAAGTAGCACGTTGCTGGATCTGTGAAAACAGTGTAGTCATTGTAGTTGCTATAGGTTGTAGAGACATCACTGTCGTTTTTGCATAGAAGTTACAAAAATATACCAACATGTAATGTCAAAAGTGTTTAACGTTAGATATTTAAACATTTTGTACCTACCTGTATACACAAACCTATGTACATAATTATACATATCCTAAATTATAGTTTTACATACTAATATACTGAAATGGCTATCAGGTTGGATTCACATTAGAAATTCTTGCGTTTTCACAGCTTTAACCGAGAGTCAAGCCTACCAGCTAGAGTTAGTGAAGAAAAAATCGTTAAGTGAACGTTAATTAATTAAAGAATAAAAGAATCCCGGTATACAATCACATAGAGTGAAGATGCTTCTAGGAAACAACCCGAGGTTGTAAGACAATTCACAAGATTCGAAATAGCTATGATGCTTTTGTGAAACAGGTTATCGAGACAAAGTGACATGAATAGATATTCACGAGTGGATCAGAGAAGTGTCCTGACCAACCCTTTTCAGCAAATCATTGACCAACTGTATGGTAACATAATTAATAATATTCATGAGCCAAGCACCAAAGGATAGGCGTACGTAAATTCCCGTAATTGTATTGAATTGCACTGTGTATGGAATTGTAGAAGTAGCTAAAACGCCAACTTGACTTTGAAATACAATACTAGAACATCAAAGTAAGATCAAATTATTATTAGCATAGAAATAAAATGTAAATTGTTAAAAAACAACAACAACAACAACAACAACAACAACAAACGAGTACTGAGTTACTATTTCTATATAAAAAACGTGTGTGTAAAAATGTGTGTGTATTTCTCTACATATAAATGTGTGTATGTGTGTACATATGAGGCTAGCTTTTTATTTATCATGCACACAACGTTTGCTTTCATGGTTACATGCGTCTACAGAAAGAATGAACTGCAAAAGCCAATGGGTTTATTGAAAATACAAAAACATTGCACACCTCAATTCCAGACACCTTCATGAAATCAGAAGTTAATGGTGGTAAAGTAAAAAATAAAGTAAGAATAATCCTCTGCATTAGTGTGCAAATTACATCTACAAAGTTTTACATTTGCCAGCCGTATTGCTCCTTTGCATTACACTGCATTTATATACTTGCATTGGTCATTTAGTGAACAAAACAGCAATGACAAGTGATCAGTGCACTGTTGCTCTGTTCTCCCTAGAATGACAAAGTATAATGCAAATCAAAAGAAGCAAGGCAATAATACAAAGGAAAGAATGAACTAATGCGTATCGGGTAATCGCACAAACTTTAACTGAACGTAAAACAGCTTGTCTTTATATGTATGAATTAATGAGTATTATTATTGTCTTAAGAAAAAAACATTCTTGTTGGTGAAAAAATAAGAAAATTCATAACATTATAACTTTATTGTCTACAAAATGCAGATTCCAACTAAAAAGGATCTGTGCATTTATACTTGCACTATTAATATATTTTAAACAAAACTGACCACAACAAATGATTAAAACGCACGGTTAGCCTACATTTGGATTGTGCAGCCCAAAAGGTACATTTAAGCAAATTAAAAACACCAATGTAGCTTACGGTACGTCTATCATTTTGCATATGGTATCTGGTATTCTTGTATAGCCTGTCATTTTTAAGACGTCAGACTTGAGGAGATTCGCTTGCTTTTTGAGATACGAGTTCAATTTAGTAATAATTTAATTAAATATTTTGGAATATTGTAAATTAGATTATTGATGTTCTTATAGTGGAGTGACTCCAGTTGATAGATAATAGGTGATCTAACTACAAAGGTCTTGCAGTTAAGTCTTTATTGTTATTATTATTATTATTGTTATTATTATTATTATTATTATTATTATTATTATTAGATCCCTTATGTTACAAACAATCCATTCATTTAAAGTTCGTTTCCTAGGTGGATGGATTAGCCTACATGAAAATCACTTATATTTGCAACTTTCATTTAATGACATCAGTGATCGCCAATAGATACATAGAAAAGGTGCGTGTTTATGAGCTGCGTTGTGTTTGTTGTGTTAACGACCGGGTCCGTGTTGTGTCAGCAGTGCGGCTTTTCGTTTACACATAACAACTAATGACCTGCAGTAGATCACATTACCTCACCAACTGGACCAGTCCTGTTCTGTGACCATCAGCCTCGGCTCAGTCCCAGTGAAAATCGCTCGCATTAATTTTGCTGACTACGCGTGAAATACCACACCGTCGGGTTCACTTTTAAAAGAGGCTGTCATTTTCCCCTAAAACTGTAAACGCAAAGATAAAATCTGGAATGTGTAAGGAAAATTGATTTAACACAAACTGTGCCATTTCCACCCTGTAGTCAAATATCGAGCTTTCGTTGGTTTTGTCGCGAAAGGACTCGCCGTTAGTGAGGTGAAACGCAAGGATCATTTAAAGTGAAAGAACGCGGTGTTTAAGGTAGTGTCTGTCTCTCTCTCTCTCTCTCTCTCTCTCTCTGTGTGTGTGTGTGTGTGTGTGTGAGTTAGCAAGCAAGCCCAGCCCAGCCTCCTTCTTTACATAGACACAGCAGCGTTTACCTGAGACCATTACCTGTGTGAAGCGCACCTGGACGGGTTCACACAAACGTGGATTTTACAAGAGAAAATAAAGACGCTTTCTGGAAGTAAAGATCTAAAGGACGTGATTTAGAAATGTATGATCCATTTTGTAAACTGATCTAGATTCCGAGCAGCATTTTGTCTTCAAACTGATTTTTAAGTCTTATAATTGCTATGATCCGGAGTTGACTCACATCATGTCCAAATCCTCAGATCAGTTTGACAGCTCAGATTGCGTGTGTTCATTCGGGATGAAGCTGACCTGGGATATAAACGACCCCAAGCTTCCACAGGTAAAGAACATTTTTATGCATTTGTAGACGGAACAGAATATTTAAATTTCTTTTGGAATACATATCCTATTTTTTAAGTATTTAATTTGCACTTTTATAGTATCCTACATGTCGGTCCAAATTTCTGAATTACATTAGATGTCCTCTCGCAAAATAAACATCTGAATACGTTAATAATGAACACATTATTGTTATTTTCCAGGACACGAAGCAGTATGATGCGTTCCAGGAGTGGACAGATGGATATGTACGTTATATCTACAGCAGTGAAGATAAGAACGCACAAAGACACCTGAGCGGATGGGCCATGAGGAACACTAACAATCATAACTGTCAGATCCTGAAGAAGTCCTGTCTTGGTGTGGTGGTGTGTTCACGAAACTGCTCTCTCCCAGACGGGTCCAAACTTCAGCTGAGACCGGCCATCTGTGACAAAGCACGACAGAAACAGCAAAGTATGTTCAGGAACTTTTTTCCAAACACCCAGAATCTACCAAACGAGTTAGTCGTGTTAGAAACTAATCTGATAAGAAAGAACAAACGTATTTCACACTACAGGCTTGTTGTAGCGCGTAATTTGAAATACCATATATGTGAATAGCAAGGAATCACATTTTTATCAAGAATATATTTTCTGTATATTGGATATATGGTTACTTGGAGACAACAGAAGTTCATGATGTTACATTTTAGGTTTTACAGATCAGCATGTCCGTTTTAGGTATCATCCGATACCTAGAACGACCCAGTTGTTTCCTTTAAAGAACCAGTACACAGACGTTTTCTAAATAAACCACTGTACCACTGGAACTTAAATAGGTTCTTTTGTGGCATTAGGCTGAACTCTATGAGGAACTTTTATTTCTAAGACTGTAGTCTTTAGCGCAGTGACCTCTGTTAGTCAGCCTTAATAGATTTTGTAGCGAGAATGTTCAATAGACCGACAGACCCCGACAGACTCTGTTCTGTCAGTTTAGAGTCTGACCCTCTCACTCGTGACCTTGACTGTTTGACTCAGACAAAACACTTAATGTCTTGTTTGCAATGACTTGTGAATCATAATGTTAATTGATAAAACTACTGTTAAGAATTTCATTAAAATCTAAAATTAAAATCGGTAATTGTTGGTATATTTGTAAAATGCTCAGTAAAAAACAATTTATTCATAATGTATCTTTGCAGAAAAGCTTTGTCCGAACTGTAACTCAGCTCTCGAGTTGATTCCATGCCGAGGTCACAGTGGCTATCCAGTAACCAATTTCTGGAGAGTAGATGGGAAGGCAATCTTTTTCCAGGTGAGTTTAACTGATAATTGTTAAATTTGCAGATTACATTGGAAAACATATTTTGTCAAATAACTGAACAATGAGATCTATTTTAACTTATTCAAAAATCAAAAATTCATTCATCCATCCAGTCATCCACAGCCCTTTATCCTCTGCCGGGATGTGAGAGGCTGATGCCTAAAGTCAGAAATATAATTTAATATCACTGAATAAACTTGAATACTTAGAGTACACTTAATCATTTTTGAAGAATCAGAGCAGGTAGAAATAAACATCAGGTAGACATAAGTAAACAACTCCTTTTACAGTGTTAAACATTTTAGAAAACCATCAGCTTTAATTGCACAGATTGATGTCTCTGTACAACAGAACTGTGAATAATTATGCAGTTAAATATTTAAATAGTTAAGATTTATAAATATACATTTAAGATTTCCTTTATTCCCAATTTGCTCTGCACTGTCTGTTTTTAGGCTAAAGGAGTACATGACCACCCCAGACCAGAGAGTAAGTCTGAAACAGAGGCAAGAAGGAGTGCGGTGAAGAGAAGGATGTCTTCACCTCACTTTTCACAGAAGAGAAGACTGGTGGAGCCAGAGGTAATACACACACATATTCATAACAACTGTGACACTTAAAATTAATCCCAAATACACAAAATCACAGGTAAAAGATATACTTAGAGAGCAACACAGTATTATTATGTAGCATTTAGAAAACAATTTTGAGACACACAACTATACCTTCTATGAAGCCTTTATTTTATTATGAATTAGATAGGTATTCTTTAAGGCATTAATAAAGTCAATATTTGAGACTTATATTACATTATAACCAGTGTTGGGGGTAACGCATTACAAGTAATGCGAGTTATGTATTCAGATGACTTTTTTCAAGTAGTTAGTAAAGTAACACATTACTTTTTAATTTACAAGAAAATACCTGAGTTCATTTTTTTAAAAATAAGTAACGCCAGTTACTTTGTTTTTCCATTTATTGACGGACAGATCTCCTGTCCCCATGTTCAGAGAAATCGGGAGTAAGTGCAGAGGCATTGTGTGCCCCATGTATGGTTACTGTAGTTCTAGACTAAATGTGAACATGCATTTATTCATCGTACTTGCACAAAAACAAATTCAGTATTCCTCCAAATGAATTAAGAGCAGTGAAATGCCAACTCAGAATATGATGCAAATCTGCAATAATTAAACGGTAAACAACACTAATATCCTTTGTGTATTTAATCCCATTTATTAACCAATGACTTTGCTGCTGAGCTTCATTCTGCTGTACAGTTGTGGATTTACTTTTCCTCCAGCCTGACACTTATTCATTTCACTTCTTGGCATTGAAAGGGCCTTTACATTTACCAAAATTATAACTTTTTATATTAAAAACAAACAAACAAGCAAGCCCAGCCCAGATTTGAAAAATAATGCAAAAGTAACATAATACATTACTTTCCATAAAAAGTAAATATGTAATGTAATTAGTTACCTTTTTAGGAAGTAACACAATATTGTAATGCATTACTCTTAAAAGTAACTTTCCCCAACACTGATTATAACTATGGGAACTGTAATCTAGTATAACTTAAGAGGCTATAGCATGGTGTTCTTTGTTTGTTATAAATCACCTTACTCTTAGAAGTTATAGCAGGAAATAGATACGTATTGTTATGTATCATAACTGTTGTAATGATTGTTCATGAGATTAAAAACTATATTATTATTTAATTAAAAACAAATAAATACAGTATTGAGTCAAAAACCTTGCAGTTCTCTCTATATAGGGCCATTTGCAGAAAACTTATCTTTGCTTTTCTGTTGTCACCAGCCTGGACGTTACCACGACATGGCCTTCCCAAATATCCACCAGCTCACCATGGAGGGCCCAGAGCGCTTCAGCATCATTGCAGAGTCCAATTTCCCAATACAGACCCAACACTATCCTCCTTTCCAGAACACAGAGCCCTACAAGTTCCCTTATGACACACACACAACAGCGGCCATGGCGGACGCTCCGAGCTCACTGCAGAAGCCTGCCAACCACCGTCTGTATATGACCCGCCCTCCTTGTGGGTATGACTTTGCAGTCCCAGGATATCTTGGCTCAGGGCCTTATCCAACAGCACTGTATAAGGATCCTTCTAGCCCACAAACTGAGACAGAACCCAATAAGTCAGGGAGCAGTCTGAGTGGTGTGCCTCATGGCACAAGTCCATTAGGCAGCCATGAGCGGAGCTACACAGAAACTACAGGAAAGCATCATGGCTGGAAGCAAATTCTTAGTAAAGGTGCTTATGGGGAGAGAGGAGACTACTCTCAACTCCCAACCAACACCAACCACCACTACTACAACAGTGACTACCCATGTAGGTACACGGGACCTGCCCCTGCCACCCCGGCAGCACTGCAGACTATAATAACCACAACCACAAAAGTGTCCTACCAGCCATGCCCTAAGCCATCTGTTGTCAAATATGGAGAGAACATCTATGATGTGAAAGGCCTGTCTAACTGTAACTCAATCTTGGAAGATGCCTCTTCTAACTCCTACTCAGACCTGAAGATTCCAGAGGATTCGGGAGTGATCAAATCTGCCCTCTCATACCAGGACACGCTCCCAGCTAAAATCGAGAGGTCTGAAAACTTTGAGGGCTATCGCTACAGCAGTTACAGCTCAAACAGTTACCCTGAACGAATGTCGCATCCTTTTAGGTACGACAGTGGGGAATACTGAGGGACTGCAGAAACAAACAAACGGTAAAAAACAAGACAAAACAAATCAAAACAAAAAACAGAGCAAGTACATAGAAAAATGTTATTTATATTCAGTATTTGAGCTGTTTTAATGTCTTTAGTTTTAAAGTGATTGTAGATAGCGGATGGATTTTGTGTAAATTTTTTGATTCGTATTGATTAAACGACTGACTTCAGTGTTGAGTACATTTCCATATATTCAAATAACGTGTTTAAAGCCATGATTGGTAATTAGCTGTTGTCTTTGAAATAAATAAAAACATGTCAAATGAGTATTTAGGCAGGTTTTTTTTTTTTTGACGGTCATTAAATTGGTCTCTCCAACAAAACTGAGGGCATGCACAGCATGATATTCTAGAACAAACATATTTTCACCTACAACAGGAAAAAGACTAATTGTATTAGTCACATTTATCTTTTTTACAAGGAAACTTAAAGAATCATCAGAAAAATCATATGTCATCACATTTGGGATTGAAAACAGGAAAAGTCTAATACCTTTTTAGCTTTGACTCAGATCATTTCTCAAAAATACCAATGTTTGTTCAGCATGTTTATATAGGAAGTCTAAAACATGACGTAATAACATATAATCATGGGCTTTGTGACTGAAAGCTTTTAAGACATCTGAGAGAAAGCGAACACATTCTTCATAAGCCGTCTGAATCCAGCGAAGAATATTCCACTGTCAGAAGGGATCAAGAATAATCACAAACAATTAATTGGCTGCTTTGAATGAGAGAGGTGCACTGACAGGCTACAGACCTCCAACCACTCTACTTGACAGAGAAAAAGAGATACAATTAAACAGGCAGATAAAATATCTGACAGTCCAGCAACAAGAGAACACAGTAACATAAAGGCAAGGAGACTGTTAACAGGCGATAAGAGCAGGCCTGAGAAGCTGTAATACCTGCTGCTGACAGAATCTCTCCTCACAGGCACTTTGTAACAGACAAACATACAGGAATGAACTAACACACACTTAAGCTATGTTTTCAAATGTTCTATTTAGCCTACACAAATGCTGTATTTATTAGTGTAATATCAGCCACCAGTCATGATTTGGTTTGTGAATAATTATGTTTGTTGGATTAAGTGTGTGTCTGCTTGGAAAACAAAAAAACAAAAAACAAAATTCCTGTTATGCTATACCCTTAGAACAATAATATTCTTGCAGTATAAAGTAGAGAGTATTTCTTCACAAGGCTAGATCAATCAGACTTTGATAAATAATGTCTCAGATTATTTACACAGTATAAACAAATTAAAACTTAAAACATAATTTGTAATTTTATTATAATTTCTAATACCTATTAATGTCTGTGCTGTTGTTTTACCAGCAAAGTTTCTCTCTTTCTGCAGGATGATGTCATTAAGGAGTCATAAAAGACCAACAAATATAGAATATTGAAACTGACACATGCACACACACACATACGGTTGGTGTATTTGAGATATATGTCATAAATGATCCTATAAGTGACAAAATGATCTGCCCTCTTTGTCACAAATAGGCAAGCCATTAAAAAAAAAATCAATGAAAATATGACTGATGTTACTCTATATCTCTGTCACCCCTATATTTCTGCAGTAGCCTGTAGCCATCATAATCTGCTGCTAACTTCAAGCGGTGATGTTTACAAACAGAGAATGAGAGATAGGCCAGACTCAAAGACAGCTGCATGATAATCTCTGGAACCACAGAGCACTTCAAAGACACATTCATGAGTGGCACCACATCCCTGAGTGATCAGAGACACACTGAACTTTGGACTTCACTGCAAATGACCCTATATCATCTTGATGCTTTTGAGATATAGGCTACAAGTCTAAATGTTTAAAACTTAAGAGTCAAAATCAGACTAGAGTTGGACTTCTAGAGCACTGACTCTAAAAGAGATATTGCATACCTAGTGGTTTTAAATGCAGCTCAACTGCAAAAGCATCATGCTGGCAATGTTGAATGGTTTGGTTTTGTTTATCACACACATACTGATTAAATGTTTACCTAAAACGTGAATGCATTTACATTCGTTGTTAATTACAGGAAAATACTACTTATTTGACCTTGAAGTGTTTCAAGTTTACTTTATTTATATAGCACATATAAAACAGCCACAAGACTGACCAAAGTGCTTTACAATTAGAATCATCATCATAAAATTAGGAATACAAAAACTACAGCCAAAGAATAAAACACAAATAAGAAATACAAATTTGTATTTCTTCAATGTAATAACTTAACAGTAATAATACCACTTATTACTCATGCTTTTCTTTTAGAGTTTAGACCGTACATTTAAATGACACATTACACCATTTAAAAAACATTCTATATTACTTTCACATCAGTTGGATTAATATCCCGCTAATTTACCATGAACTCTGACAGACAACAGTCTGTCTCTCTCTCTCTCTCTCTCTCTCTCTCTCTCTCTCTCTCTCTCTCTAAAGCATTAACAGGAGAGAGCGCAGGTGGTGTGTGCTATGACAGTCTGAGTAATGACCTCTTACTGTCTCTATTGTTCCTTTATATCAGCCATTAGGTCTCATGCTCCTCATACTCTCCACCTGCAGTCTGGTGCTCACGAACTCATGAGAGCATGCATCAACTCTTTTTGTTCTTTGTGTCTCAACCTCTTTGCCTCGATCAAGTCAGCGACTGGAGTGCTACTATGTGCTGTAAAGCCCTTTGAAAGCACATGCATGCCTCTTTGACCCATTGAAGTGAGGAGTTTTAAAATCTTTTCACAAGTTTCTAACACAAAAGTGCATTTAGAAGCATTTGCCAAATACCCAATATGTAAAAGGAAAGATTTGTTTTGAAGATCTTAAAAGTTCTCTATTGAAACATTTCTCTGATAAATCTCTAAAAAGTTTTAACATCTCCTCCATATAACCAAATATTGTTCAGCTCTTTAAAACTATACAAATCATTTTACTCTTAGTAGTATTTGCATTCCAGTTAACAACCAAGGATTATTATGATTTTCACATTATAAAAATTCATTTGTTTCTCCAAGTTCACAAATGCACATAATTTTGAGAACTCTTTTGATGCTATGTGAATATGCCTGAATTCCCCATTTTGAGGATCACATGAATAGGACAAACAGGATGTGTTACATTTCTCACACCGTACATCTGATCTGACACACCGGTTTCAGAGGAAGCTGTCTTACTGATGGATACTGTTGTTTTGTCCTTATCCATGAACCATAGCAAGAATGCTAGCAAATGGAATGCCGGCCCAAAGAAACTGTTTGATTGCTATGAGCGACTGCATAACAACAGGTTAGTCTTTATTCCATAGTACAAGATATTGGCTACTGATTGGTACTGGAATGTGTGTGATTGGAAGATGAGGAACTTAACATAAATCAAGTGTAACCGCAGCAAAGGTCAAAGAATGCCTATGTCCATATGACTGAGGCCCCTGTAACTACAAAGTCTTAAAACTTTTACTCTCAGAGCAGTACACTTAAATTATCAAACACAAAACCACACTCAGATGTACTAGGTTTTTAAGAGACAAGTCAAAGTGAACTATTTATATATATATATATATAGAGAGAGAGAGAGAGAGAGAGAGAGAGAGAGAGAGAGAGAGGCCACTCTCGGGAAATAGATCCATTTGTGATAATGCTGTGCTGTGCTTGTCTAGTTATTAAAATCTTAACTCTAAAGCACTATATTATTTCAAACCTGTCACTGTACGTTTGGAAGGCTGTAGCATACTGACTTCAGTGACTTCTTTAACTAAGTATGCTACTAATTTATTAATCTTAACACCACTACAGGTGTCAATTTAAAACTAGGACTGTTGCAATGAATAGCCATTAGGCGGCAATTTATTTTGATTAGTTAGCTCAAGCATGTTGCCAAATAACATTTACCTTCAACATATTCAATATATAATGTTTACCTTCAACATATATATATATATATATTTTTTTTTTTCAGAGGACTTGAAAAAATGTTGCTTTACTTGATATGAAACATTAAAATATAAAAGTGTGATTATTTTTTAATTTTATCTGATTTAGAGTTTTTCATCAAATACAATGGGATTTTTGGTAATCAAGATCTGGCAGCAATCACACACATCAAGCAGACCAATGAGAATGCAGAACAATAATGACGATTCATAGCAATATAGGCGCCAACCACTGTTGTGGCTCCGTTCATTAAAATCCCACCGTAACTGGCACAGATTACACAGATATGCAGAACATTACAGTCGTTTGGTAATAAATAAGTTACGAACAGTTACATACATATTCCTAATATTTTATTCAATTGTAAGCTTTAGCCTATATTTACACCTCAAATGGGAATTTATGGGAATAATAGTTAGCCTGTCCCTGAATTCATATATAATTGCTGCCTTATCTAGTTATGTTTAAAAACCTACCAGTTTTTAGAGAGATTTGATTTTTGACACATACTTTTATTAAATTAGTATATGATGATAAAGTGTTCAAGAAAATGCATCACAACAATAAGCACAGCAAAAGACTAATAAATAAATCTCTCTCCATCACAGTACAAAACCCCCCATTAAAACACCAATGTAATAGAAATATCTAATATCTAATAGCTAATATCTAAATTCAGCTGAGATCCTAGACCTAATAAAAGCCTTAAAAAGCAGTGCTACTAGTAGCAGGCTACTATCTTGACCATGTGACTCCTTATCTTTTTTTTTCATGAATATCACCATTTTTACTTGGCCAACCAAGTGAAGTTTTTGTTTTATACAATATTTTAACTAAGCCTTTGTACATTACTTTTACTCTTATTTCATCCAAGATAAAATCACACAAACACACACCCATGTTCCATGTTTTGTGGGGACATTCCATATAATGGGTTTTATACTGTACAAACCATATATTCTGTCGCCCTACACCTATCCTACACCTAAACCTAGCCCTCACAGGAGACTGTGCACACTTTTACTTTCTCAAAAAACTCATTCTGCATGATTTATAAGTCTGTTTCCTCACAAGGACCTAAAAAATTTATAGTATTGGTCCCCATAATGTAATAAATACCAGGTACACACACACACACATACATATACTGCACACTCTAAGTGCTTAGTAAAAGGGTCTCTATTGTCAGGAAGCAAATTTCCTTGCTTATGCTGCCTTTTAAGAAGTGACACTTCCTCTGCTGTCAGTATTTTTTTTTTTCCATAATTCCTAGCAAAGATGCTTTGCCTTTTAATTCAGGTCCAGCCACTTTAACAATGTGACCTAGCAGACTTGGTGTCACACAGTCTCTGGGAGAGTTTTGGCTCTTGATCTATTACAATCTTTTTTTTTTTTTGAGATGTTAGCAGATATATACAGGTATTGAAAACAATCTTAGTACTCATGACATTTATTATTAAGGAAACATTTTATTTTCTTTTTTTTTTTTAATTTTTCTTTTTTTTCTAAGCCATTTTGTTATTCTGTTTTTTACCCTCTGGCATCCAGAAGAGGGCAGTCTGGGAAACATCATCTTGTCCAAGCTATCTCTATCATGTTCTCATTATGATGGTGTCCATACTTTCTTGTTTGCCATGGGTGAGTAATTGTTGACTAGATATTGTTTTTGGCCAGAAGATTTGCAGAATTTTCTGGAGATTCTTTGTGTAGAAGATTGACAGTTTGGTAAGGTCACTGTCATTTTCCAGCATTTAGAGCTGTAAAGTAGGGTCGAAAAGATGCAGCTCTGATACAGTCTCAGTTTAGTGTTGGTGGTATACTGTGAGGACCTCCAGACATTGTTCAACATTCTGAAGGTGTTTCTGGCCTTGGTGAAACAATTATTCATGTCACTGCCTGCTCCTCAGGAAAACGAGTCCATCTGATACCTCTTGTTTGGTCTTTGGTTGTCTGTTGCATGACCCAGTCAATGGTCATGTTGAAGAGCAATGCTGGTATACGCATCCTTGTCTGACTCCCATCTTTACCTTTAAAACTGTGATTACTGTTTCCCACTTTGCATATGAAGTTTGTGTAGCAACTTAATAAGAAGGATGATCTAGAATTACATATGCATGGAGTATATGCCATAGACTGATTCCTGGAGTCCCCAAAGTTGATGTAAATTGGTTTCTACCACTCTGTACCACTGTTTAATGTTGCGCAGGGTGAATATTTGGTCAATACGTCCCCTTCCTTTCCTTTTCCTATCTGTCCTTTCCTAAGTTATTTACTGCATCTGAGGTTCTGTGAATGATAATCTTTGCAAGAATTTTGCTTGGAATTGACAAGAGGGGGTACCCCACCAGTTGTTACAATTATTTAGGGTGCCTTTTTAGAAATCTTTACAATATTCCATTTGAGCTGACCAAATTCATGGCCGTTTGAACTACGGGGACGTCAAGTCAAGGCAAGTTAACTTTATTTATACAGCTCTGAAAAGACAATAGTACACAGTCATTGTTCAATTGAAATCAGTTCATGAAAAATGGAGGTTGCACCATCAGATGGTGGGCATAGTATGGCAGATATATGGGCCAGCAGAGGTAGACCTATTTGTGACAGCAGAAAACTCAAACTGCCCGCTGTTCTTCTCATTGGAGGAATACCCAACTCTAGGAGTGGACGTGCTGACCCACCGCTGGCTGAATATGTGTTCCCACCTGTGAAAATCTTGCATCAGGTTCTATGCAAGATCAGGCAGAAAGAAGAGTCAGTGCTGCTAGTTGTGCAGCCCCAGTTCTCAGACCTGCTAGAGATGCTGGTGTGTCCCCCTGGCCCATCCTGCCCAGTAGAGACCTTCGCTCACAGGCGAGGGGGTCAATCTAGCATCTTAAACAAGATCTGTCGAGCCTCCATGTCTGACTGTTCAGATGTATTACATAATAAATAAATAAATAAATAAAGTTTATGTGGTTTGTTTTAAAATGTTTTGTACACTTTCTGTCTATGGTGGTTTGTCCCTAAGATATAAAATATAAAAATATACCTTTTTGAAAGATCAGCAACAACCTTTTCTAATGAAATGATTCTCATTAAATTAGATTAAAATAATAATAATAATAATAATAATGAAAGAGAGAACTTTATAGTATATAAATAGCATTAATTGCATGCTTTCCGTAGAATGACCCTTATCATCTTGAAGGGCAGGTCTCCAGTTCTTGCAGGTGTAGCCAAAGTCAGTCTAAATACTGGCTGAAGTGTAACAGGGTATGTAAACAATACCCTCAGTTCCAAATGACTAAACTAATCCCTAATCCCCACCAATGTTTCAGATTCTGTGTTTACCAAATGTACCTGACGCCCCATTCCAAAAATATCAGTATTCATCCCTGATGTCATCTACAGAAGTGTGCAGCATTTTAGATAACAATAGAAAAAAAAATCTACTTGACAAATTTAACAATGTTAAAACTAATTTCTTTAGGGACCTATACTGACTACTACTACTAGTACTATTACTAATAATAATAACCTTTCTTTTTTTCTAGAGTAGCATGGCTCAAAAAGGTCTTGGGTTTGAGTCCTGCTGAACCAGAAACCTTTTCTATTGGGGGGTTTGCATGTACTCCCAGTGTTAAGTGCCAATTTCTTTTTAGTGGCTCAAAGTGGCTTAGAATACAACAAACATAGCTTAGAATTAAAGAATTAATTAATCTAATAAATCATAATGCTCTTGAATGATTTTATGAAGAAATGTCTTTCCATATTTGAGCATCAGGTATACATGATCTGCTCTATTTTACGTGTTTAGCAAAGGTAGTCATCAGATGGTATCACAAGTTTCATTATGATCCATAATTACAGTGGAAATGAGGCATGAATCAGAGCAGCAGACACACACACACTGAAGCATATTTCATCCCATCAGTCACACTGAAGTGACTCATTTGTACAGGTTTTGACACCTAAAACTGTCTTGTACATCTTTTAGAAAAGTTGTTCATATCTACATAACTGGCTCTCAGTGAACCAGAAACACTTCCTCTGCTGACAATACCTGCCGCAAAGTGGGCCGGGGGTTGGAGGGGGTTGGCATTCATGATGAGGTATGTCATTGTATATTGGTGTATTGCATATTGGTGGCTGTTTTTTAGTGAGAAATGTAACTACGTTCTGGACAACAACACCATCATGACAAAAGTCTCTTAAAGAGCCACCACACATTATTTTGCTTCAAATATTAGTCCACTAACTTGACAGCTTATACAACTAAATATGTGTCTAAAATTACTCCCAGAACACTGGCAGAGCTTCTGTCTGTAGTTACTTCTGCCTAGATGCCCTTGACCCAGGTCAAGCTACTGTTGAGTGCTTTCAAAATTGTGCCTTTTGATATTTATACGAAGAGTTTACAGTAGCTACACTGTCATGTCAGACAGGTGAATCACCTGCATAAGGTGAAGCTCAGACTTCCTAACAGATGTGTTTTGGTGCTGTGGTAACAGAGCACATGATATACAGAAATATGCATATCATGCTGTTACAAATAAAAAAAAATAGTTTTAAACATAATATAAGATTAAGTTTAATTCATCATGACTTTAAATGTCACATGGTAGTTAATGTAACAGGAACTAAACTTCTGCACATATAAGGTAGCAAACAGCAGTATATGTAAACAACAAAACACACTATTGCAACTGTATACTGTAAATGTGATCTTCTTGGACATCATTTACTAGATACTATACACTCCCATTAAATATAAACTCATAGACAGATCTGGTTGGTTCTATACCATTTCAGAGCCAATCTGATGGATTAGTTAAAGGTGTAGTTTACCCAAAAATAAAACTTCTTTCATTTACAAAATCATTTACTCACCCTTAAGTTGTTCCAAACCTGTGTGAATTTCTTTCGTCTGCTGAACACAGAAGTAAATATTTTGAAAAATGCAGGTGACCAAACACTTAACAGTAGCCCTTGACTTCTATGGTATTATTTTTCCTTATTATGGAAGTCATTGGCTACCGTCAACTGTCTGGTTACCCCCATTCTTCAAAATATCTTTTTCTGAAGCCTGTGTGAACTTTTCAGCACTCCAGCACTTTCAGTGCATACACAGTGATTACTTGTACACGACCCCTGAGAGAAATGAACCTTACAGAGTCAGCAGGTTACCAACATTACTTTGGTAAAATGAGAAGCCAAGCAGGTGTGTGTCTCAAACAGTTCCCTCTCCCCTAAAGTTTACAGTTTTTTTCTGTTACTTTTCCATTTCTTCTCATCACTCTTACTGTTCTTTAATCCATATATATAGTAGCATCCTGGTTCATGAAGAGAGCATAGCACATTAGCCGTGTTTTGTCTCAGTGACAAAACATTGTGCAAATAGATTTTTGTACAGCAAAAAAAGTGTACTTTACTCACTTTTGCTTGATCTTTGGTGCAAGAACCATAGTGAAATGTTTCTTTGTCATGTATAGCTGATATTTACACTGGTCAAAAGTTTGGAATAGTTCAGTTTATTTATTTATTTATTTATTTTATTATTTTTTTGGTATATACTGTTTTTTTCCAGCAGGACTATTCCAGTCTTCAGTGTCACATGATCCTTCAGAAATCATTATAATATCTGATATCTGATAATTCAGCTTTGTCATTACAGGAATACATTACGTTTTAAAACCTCTCTACAAAAATAAATAAATAAAAATATATTTAAAAATATATTCACATATATGCCACAGTGCCAACAGTTTATTGAGAATGTCAAGGTTTAGGAAAGCTTTTATCTAGCACAGATGCAACAAACTTAAAGCATGCATGCAATTTACAAAGCAGGATACTACCGCAGTAAAATATTATGTTGAGTGTGACATCCTTCTATTTGCCTTGTTAGAAAAAAATAAACATGCTGTGTTTAAAGAATAAAATGTTTCATTTTTCTGACTGGTGTTTCTAATATTCTAACGTTATTGTCTGTGCATTCTTGTTTATGTACTGTTGGATAATCTAAGAACGTATTTTTTTTTTTTTATCACAGTTTCCTTACCCTTATGAAAAGAAATCCACTTTAGCATACTTTTATTTTTATAAAGTGTACTTATCGTGGAAATAATATACATTAAAGAATACACTTAAGTAAGAATTAAATGTAATGTTTTCGAAAACCTAAATGTATATTTTTTTTTTTTGACAAAGTTAATTGGGACTTTAATACTTTTATTACAATTAAAGTCAAGTTACTTTAAGGTATTTGCACGAAAAAATAATATGGATTCATGCTGATATTGTCCAAAACCACATTTTGCCTGGGGTGTTTCTAAACTTTTGGAGGGCAGTGTACATTTTATGTTACATTGACATAAATACTTCACAACATGTTACATTTCAGAGTTTTTTAAACTAGGAAATTTTATTATCAGGAAATAATTGTTTATCATCTTATTTTACACTTTTTTTTAAGTACATCAACATAAGTATACTTTTTTAAAGCACTACAAAAACAGAATGATTTATAATGTATGTTTAAGTTACACTTAACTACACATTATTACAAAATGCATTTTTGTTTTTTTAAAGCTATGTTTTCTTAAAGAAAAGCCCCGCTTTTTAACAATATAAGCACATGGTCTGAAGTGCATGGCACAGGGGCACTTAGGGCATGTCTGAATCCACTTTTGCTAGTTTAACAATGGAAAAAATGGTCGGCGCTCCAGGTACATAATCCAAAACGGTTGTACCTATTCTCCTAATGAATCATGGGTGTTTTGGGTGTAACATGCAATAAACCAATCAGTCTCATCTCCCATTCCCTTTAAAAGCCAGTTGTGCTTGCACCATGGTGGATTCGCTATTTACATGGCAGAATTTGCAAGTTCAAAGACTGAGCTTTTCTCTAGAAAGGAAACGGATCTGATGTGCGCGAGGTTAAAGCATGCAGACCATCTACGAGACAAGCTTTCTTCATGTGCACAATAATAATCTTTTACATTGTAATTCTTTCATTTTTAATATTTGGCATGTGTGTGTGCGTTATGTACCCAACTATAGGTGCATATTTCTAACACGCCCTTTAAATAAAAAAATAAATAAATAAAAACACTGTGCCATTGACTTTAGACCAGGTTTTAGGTGGTCAGTGGCACTATCGTTTTCAGTTGCTTAAAAATAGCAACGCGCCAACAATGTGCCTGTACACACCTCGTTTTCAGACCAGCACGCCCATGAGCGAACAGATGGGCACAAGTGCATTTGCTATTTAAACAATGTGGCACTGGACGTGAAAATAATTACTGTGCCGGGCTAAAACTAGCAAAAAACACTAGCATCGCACCTGGCATCGCATTGTGTCGGATGTATGATAGGCCCCATAGTCATGAAAGTGTACACTTAAGTGGTCTTTAATTTAAGTAATATTTTAAGATTTGAAGTATACTAAGTGTACATTTAATACAATTAAGCATGCTTCTTTTTAATACTGTGGATTCATAAACAACTATTGCCTCCAGCTTTTGTCTTGGTATTTCAACTGTGGCAGGGGTAGTTGCAGAGGCGTGATGCAATTTGGTGCAGTCTTAGGGATGAACACAGTGGCCACAGAAAATGCATGGAGGAACACTAGCAAGAAGTTCCAAGAAAGCTGGAACTTCCCAAATTGTTTGGAAACAATGGATGGCAAATTCTGGAGCCATCTATTTCAATTCTAACGGTGCATTTTTTGTGGTTTTGCTGGTTCTGTTTGATGCTGATTACCACTTTCTAGTGGTTGACATGGGTAGCTATAAGATCAGTAGTGATGGGGGCATCTTCTCAAAGCACTTGGGTAACCGCTCAGAGATGGATCTTTGAATGTTATTCCACCAGCTGAATTTTCATGTGCTCCTGAGCTAGAAAAAGTCAGAAAAGGTCAAAAGGTTATAGTAGCAGATTAAGCTTTCCACTAAAACTGTACCTCCTTTGTCCACACCCTGGACAACACCTCCTCTGGGACATTTCGGAAAACTGATTTGTCGTCCTCAGCCATCAGCCAGTCTTCTGGCTGTGTTTACAAGTCAGCCCCACAGATGTTGATTCTATAGTAACATCAGCCTGTATCTTGTGCAATTATCTGAGGCCATTTGAACAAAACTCAAAAGATGAGGTTTAATAATAGCATGACCTGATAGAACCACTAATATATTTGCAGGGAAATTGGGCATCTACTGAGGCACAGAATCTACAAATCTACAAGATACTTGTAAAACTTGGAAATTAAAATCTTAAAATTCCCCTGCTGTGCAAGATAATTGGCAGTATAAAAATGTGCACAATTGTCTGGGGGGTAGGTAATTACCCTGCCTAAATTCCTTTTAAAGTTTGAAATTACATTTGCACTGTTTCAGAATTTGTTAAATAAACTTAAACATTACTTCAGTTATTATTTATCCTTTGTGTTCATCATTTGCCTTCCTGTATTCAACAAAATCTTGGCCCTCACTCAAGTACCAACCTCTACAATAATAGCAAACATCTTTAAAAAAAAGTGAATAATATCTAAAAGAAAAAAAAAAAAAAAGATGCAGAAAGTTGTATTTGTGTGTGTGTTTTGAACAGCACCATCAAGTTATTTTAGTACAAATAAAATATTATGA
This sequence comes from Labeo catla, assembly GCA_012976165.1. Lineage (NCBI taxonomy): Eukaryota > Metazoa > Chordata > Actinopteri > Cypriniformes > Cyprinidae > Labeo > Labeo catla. The sequence continues at coordinate 130,021 of VONZ01000122.1, forward strand.
AATATAATGCAATAACACAGTTGTGAGAAGAAAAAAAGTTTATTTGTGCAAGATAAAAAATAAAAGCTTTTAAAATGTAAAAGTATAAAAGATATGTATATAATATAATAATAGTATAATAATATAATAATAAGAATTACAAGAACTAAGAGAATTATTATTATATAAAAATAGATACATACACATCATAAAAATATTACTTTAAAAAAATAAAATACTTTTGTATAAATACAAAAGATTAAAAAAATAAAAAAGACCAAAAAAAGTTAGTGTGTAATGTTACTGTTCGAGCATAAACAATATCTGCGAAGATATGATGCTGAAAGTTCAATGCAAAAAATGCAATGGCAGTTTAATGCCTACAAATACGGCTAGTAGGGACTACAATGAACTACTTCCCAGGTTGGTGACGTCACAAAACCTGAAATTTACATAAACCTGACTCCGGGAACATGCAACAAAGGGGGGTGGGGGGGCATGCTGCTTTAGAGAAGAGGAAGAGTTGTTGCCATACCATCAAAACTAGGGGTGTCCCATCGACCATGATTCCCCTGGGTGCGTCCCCTCAGGTTCTGCAGAGCTCTCGAGACTTCAGTGGCAGAGACGGCCCTGTTTGAGGAGATTGCTCCAGCACCTCAGCCAATTGAGGCATCGGGTCAACTGGGAAATGAGCAAACTCTCCCCTGTGCAGAGGATTTCCTTTCTCTGTATGGAGTTGGACTACCGGAGCATCTCACCAACGAGCGTGGCCAATTAGTGCTGAACTGAGTTCCTTCAGAGGCAAAACAGTGGTACCACTGAAACAGTTTCAGAGGCTTCTGGGGCATATGGCACGGATGCACTGCCACACAGCCGGCCCCTGGGCCTAAGCAAGTATGCCTTTCCCCCAGTGAGCCTTCTCGCACAGAAACTGTGCAAGGTCAGGGAGGACAAGGAACAGGTCTTACTGGTTGCACCTTACTGGCCCACCCAGACCTGGTTACTTCTTCCTGGGCTTTGGCACACAGCACCTCTCTGGCAGACATTTGCAGCACTGCGGGCTGGGCAATGCACAATACCTTCGCTAGGTTTTACAACTTTTGCGTAGAAGTGGTTTCTTCCCGTGCACTGGGTAATAGGTTATTGGGAAGAACTGGCTCGGTGTTACGCTTGCTGCGCCATTCCCCCTCACAAGGGGATGTGTGTGCCTATTCTTCTCCCAGTGGCATTCCCCAGGTTGGTAATCCCATATGTGTTTTTTTCCACTGTAAGGTTTCCCTTATCACAGTTTTTTTTTTCATATCAGTCAATTTTGATAATTATCACAGTAAATGTCAAATTTTTATTTTCAAATAAAAAAAAAGTTTATATTGCCTGATAATATTAATAATAATATAATTTTTTTTTTTTTGTCTCTTAGAAATACACATTTGATAGTAGTTCAGTTGAGTACATGAGTTAGGATGCAAATGTAGATTTATGTTCATGATCAAAATCAGTAATATCTATAAAAATTGTAGCAACCTCATTTTTATATGGTGAAATTTAATTATTATGACCATTTTTTTAATTAACCATTGCTTTTCCATAGTAGCATACACTTAGATCATGATAATTGCAGTTAAAACCACAAATATAGCACCTCAGTACCGTATCAAAATGTAATATGGTTTCTAGGTATTTGCAAACAGTAGTCTAAATACATTTAATATAAACGCATAAACGCTATAGCTTAATCACAAAAATAAAAAAAAAATAAAAAATACTGTAAATATATTCCATTACTCCTCCTTCAATACATTTAATACGTCCACATTAATAATATAATACAATTTGACACAAATATACCCACATTTCTGACACAACACCACTGTGCAGTTGGTACTACTAAGTAAAGCTATGGTAAATGATTTAAACCGAGTCATTTGATTTTTTTCACTGAATTCAAGCACTTCACACTGGATATCACAGTGCTATTTAGGCCACGTTCACACAGCAGCAGAATACGATTGTCAATACCATATTTGATTCCTTAATATGGTTACGTTCACACACAGTACGGTTATTTACAGGTGTGACAACTGTATTATATAACCGAACTCACGCCCGTACATTTTCAGGACTCACAACCGCATTCTTGGAACACACGTGCTGTGTGAACGGAACAGGACTGGACAACTAGTTGTCTGTCCTGTCATTCAGTGCTCTGATGTGCGTCTACCATGTGCTGCGTGCTTTTAATGTGTGGTTTCAGTAACTTACAGTGACGGAGAAATGAGCTGTTTGTCATCTGAAAATTTTATATCCAGTCTCCACCGCAGCCACTCCCTCCCGTCAGTTGTGTGTTCAAATGCTCCGATCTCCACTCAAATTCAAAAGCTGCTGTCGGTTAATGATGATTTGATGGATGAACTCGCGGCATGAATGGACTATTGTCGTGTCAGAAAGTGGTAATACTTTCAGTTTTACGGACATTGCCATCTTAGATATTGCTTTGGTCTCTGTTGCTATGGTTACTCGTAAGGAATACGGTCTTGACTCCCGTTGCACGTTCATACAGACATCATTCGAAAAGCGACTGTAAGCTGCTGTGAACGGGACATTTTGAGACTCACACCTGTAAGTAAATGCAGTTGTCAATCCCAAAAACTGACAGTGTGAACGTGGCCTTAGTGACTGAGACTTATCAGCAAGTGAACGCATCTGCTGTAGTAAGTTCACGTGTGCCAGCGTTTGAACTTTGATCCGAGCGGATAAACGGTCCGAGTGACTCTCTTTAAATGACTAGCACTCTTTCATTCTGCCTTTACCGCATAAACATTATATCGAACATTTATCATACTCTTGTTATCGTTTATCAAGAAAATTTATATTGTGTTATAATTATAGTCATCAATTTATCGCTCGGCCCTACCCCTAGTCAGTCTATATCTATGTTGGCGTTTCCACATGTCACTGACTAGTAGTGACCGACAGATAGGAACATCTCAGTTATGTACATAACCCTCATTCCCTGATGGAGGGACACAGTCTTGGCTCCTCAGCATAAACCTGCCTTATATACCTGTATGTACGGGGAATGACTTGGCATGCAAATTTCACTCGCCAGTTTTCTCTTAAGTGATTCGGGCTCCCAAGTAAGATCCGTCCATCAGGGAACAAGGGTTACGTACGTAATCAAGACGTTACTCTTGTTTGTTGTATCTCTAAGGTTGTTTTATTTATTTTTTATTTTTTTGCTTTGGTTGCTGCTTCATGGAGATGAAAGAGGAGTGTCTTGGCATGACACCCTAATCAACCACCACAGGATCTCTGAATACCTGCTTGAATATCACATCTATAGGGAGTCTCAGCACTTCTGACTTCTGTTGTTGACAATGCATTTTCAATTACCTGAGCCTTAGACAGTAGGCTTTTGGAGTATGCAGCACTCAACAACATCTGGGGGTCAGTCTGAGGTCAATCCTCCTAAAGGATCCAGGTCATGCCACCAGTGTTACTTGCTTGCTATGGTCACATTGTGTTGTATAGATAAAGACGAGAATCGGTTTGCTGGTTCACAGGGTCTTTATTAGAAGAATCAGTAAACGACTGTTTTTTCAATACTGTAAGCACAATAAACATCCTTTTACTAAAGGTTTATTTGGGTGGCAATGCTCAAAATATAGATTTGAACATAATTTCCATTTTTCCATTTTGTCATGTCATGGTTTTAGTGACTTATTTTTATCCTACTAAAAAGTGGTAAGTAGTATTAAAAAAATGATAGGTGCATCCCAAGTTTTGACTGGTAGTGCACATTCTTAGCTTTGGTTGTGCAACATTGCAAAAGTTTGGATACCTTTGTATTATTATTTTAGATTCATAGAAGAAATACAATACATTTTAGGCTTCAGAATCAACCATAGATCTTGGGGACATGTACACACAGGAGAAATTGTAATGCTTCCCAGTAATGTTGAGTTTAATGCTGCGTAGGTGCTGAAAGAGGCTTTGAGCGAGGAGACTGTAAGTCGCATAGACAGAGACACATAAAGAACACGTGTATGAGTGTGTGTTTTATTATGAGTCTCTGAACTTCTTTGGGTGAAACAACAATCAATGCCCACTTAGGAAGTGCCGTGCTTGCAAAGACCCATATTAAGACGGATATGACAACAATACAAGTAATCCCTATATCAGCAGCAGTCATGAACTCATGGAGTAATACAGAAACACCATTCTTATGGCTCTAGTGTGTAGAACTCATTAACTGGAGTCTGTGAAACACTGGTGGTCTGTCAATTCAGTCAGTCCTATGTTTTTAAATGATAATACAACCATATACACAGGTCTATTACTATTAGCTCTTAACTAGATATTGATGAACAGAACTGTATATTTCAAATATGTTTTCTGAGTTACTTCATTAAATTAGTGAATTATTTCAAATGCAAAGTTTACACTCATTTTCCTTTTTTTAACAATATATTGTGTTTATGCTGATATTGGGCTTTTTTCGCCCTGTTATTTTATCCAGTATTTTATAAATTGGGTGACATATGTAGTAATGACTCAAGTATTACCAATTCCATGAGAGGGAATTACAAATTATTTGAAACTGTAATCTAAAGTGAAAGCATGATCCCTCCCTAATACTCCCTAATACTGACTGAGGTCATTGTAAGCTTTTGAGATATGTGTAGGGTTTTGGTAATGACTCAAGTGTTACTACATCCTTCTAAAGGAATTATTAATTACTTGGAACAGTATTCAAAAGTGAAGATCATGGTAGCCCACTAGTATTGACTCAAGTGTTACTAAATCCATTGGAAGGAATCACTATCCAGAACCTTACAAAAACCTCCAACATTTATAATCACTTCAGTCATTAGGGAGTTATCATGATCTTCACAAATAATTAGTTAATTCCTTTAGAATGACATAATAACACTTGAGTCAATACTATCCAATTCTTTACAAAACCTTCAAAAGCTTACAATGACTTGAGTCATTGATACAGTTTTCATTGCCTTCCTTTCACTATAGTGATCCAAATAATTAGTAATTTCTTCTGGAGAATTTGGTAATACTGGAGTCAATACTAATGGGTTACCATGATATTACTTTAGAATGAATTATACATTATGTACTATTCATATTAATTATGAAAAAAAGTATGAAAATATTAGCTAATAGTTACTAGAGTGCTAATAATGCATTACTCATGTGTTCATGTGTAGTTATTCAAGTCAAGCCAAGTCAAGTCCAGTCAGCTTTATTTATGTAGAACTTTTAACAATATGGATTTTGTCAAAGCAGCTTTACATTATTAAAGGAGAAGTCCACTTTCAGAACAAAGATTTACAGATAATGTACTCACCCCCATGTGGTTGATCCCAAATGCGGTTGTAAATGATCCCAGCCGAGGAAGAAGGGTCTTATCTAGTGAAACGATCAGTTAGTTTCATAAAAATAATACGATTTATATACTTTTTAATGTCAAACGCTCATCTTGTCTTACTCTGCCTGTTTTTTTTCCGGTTCATGACAGTTAGGGTATGTCGAAAAACTCCCATCTCATGTTCTTTCTCAACTTGAAAATCATTCTATATCGCTGTTTTACCTTTTTTGTTAAGGGTGTTTGATCTTCTTTGCATGTTCACCTGCAAAGACTGAATCGGTACTTCTGCAGCCATGTAGGATGATTTTGAAATGATTTTTGAAGTTGAGGGAGAAAATACGATGGGAGTTTTTTGACATACCCTAACTGTCTTGAGCCAGAATACACAGAGTTCAGGCAGAGCATGACGATGAGCATTTGAGATTAAAAAGTATTTAAACAGTATTTTTTTTTTATGAAAATAACCGATCATTTCGCTAGATAAGACCCTTCTTCCTCGCTTGGAATTGTTTACAACCACATTTGGGATCGTTTGAAGCTGCATTTAAACTGAATTTTGGAAGTTCAAACTCGGGGCACCATAGCTGTCCATTATATGGAGAAAAATGCTGAAATGTTTTCCTCAAAAAACATAATTTGAAAAAGAAAAAAGAAAGAAAAAACTGAAAAAAGAAAGACATGGACATCTTGGATGACAAGGGGGTTAATAGATTCTCTGTAAATTTTTGTTCTGGAAGTGGACTTCTCCTTTAAGTAGGAAAATAGCGTGTAATAATGCAAAATGACAACAAATAAAGTTGAGTAAACACTCAATTTTCAGTTTAAGTCAGTTCATCATTGATTCAGTGATGTCAACATCCAGCTCTGTTCAGTTTAAACAGTATCTGTGTAATCAAGCTGACAGTATCACTGAAAAATATGTCCACAACTAAGACACCTCAGTGTTAGCATGTAAGACATACTGCTGCTGGACACATAACATCCATGAAATTACCAGTAGCAGATTTATACAGGTGGAGCTAAGGAAGGTGGGGGTTTCTGAAAGCACGCTGCAAACTGCTACAGTGAACACTCGTCGAGTATTTAAATACTGAGGAGCAAGCTCACTGGCTGCTGATGCAAAACAAACCAATCAGCTGCACTGTGTGGATTACAATCTGATTACTTAATGACAGAACTATGTATTTATTTGAAGAGGGACATACTAGAAATCAGTGCACAAATCAGAATGATTTTAATCCGTCTGACCAATTACAACTAAGGATCTTTATTGCACAAAATTGCATGTTAGGCTTTTTTTTTTTTTTTATTAAATAGAATAGTCTTCTCATGGGGGAGATACTTTAATGTGTGTGTTACATACGTGCAGAGGGGTTATTATTCATCACATTGCATCACATTAAAGGGTCATGTAACCCCCGTTTCAGCACTAGTTAGTTCTCACCGGAGTTTTGAAAAATGCTGCAAAAGTGGGCGTGGTTCGCTGCGGAACGGAGGGGGAAGAGGGGAGAGAGTGAACTTCAGGTTCAAACTGTTTAGACAGTTTCATTTCTCTCCCACTGAGTTAACAACACATACAAATGCCCAGGCATTTGCACTCTGCATCGAAAACATATATATGAACGCGCTGTTGCACCTCTATTAACATTTAAGGCTTATTTTGTGGCGTTTATAATCCTTTAGATGGGTTGTCGTCAAGGAGCTGTAAAACCTGCTATTACACTCACTAACGTTATATGAATCGCGTTTGTGCCGAACTCTTACAAAGCAATCTCTCTCGATCCATGAACGTTTCTCTCAGTTAATATACGCAATCTTACAGCCTGAAGCGTCTGTCATAGCAAATCAACACAGGCTGTCATGAATAATTAGGCGAAGCGTCTTCTCATAGGATAAGAACACGCCGCCTCATGAATAATTATGAGACACCAGCGCGTCATTGATGTACTATAGTCCGTTGCCACGTCACAAACTGTGACATCAGCACAATGTAGATTTTAAACCCGGAAGATGAAAATAGCGCAAAAAAGCTCAAAATTAACCAGTTTTCTTCAACAATTAAAATTAAAAAATGCTAACATTGTCATCTATTATGTGTAACACAAACACCTCTGGTAAAATCTCAGAAAAGTAGCCCAGGGTTTCATGAACCTTTAAGACATATGTAAGGGAGTGGTAAATTATTAATGATGAATAAAAATGAAAAGATAAGAGCAACAACAGTTACTGTAATACAGACAACAATTGATTAATGCTAGGAAGATTGTATCTGAAGTTTGTATCTGACTGTAATCGGCCTGATTATATATTGCATGTGACAGTATTCATAATCAAAATATAATAACCGACAGAAAGGCGTCTCCTAATGTCACCCATGCATAAGTGTAGCTGATAGCTGAAAAGCAACCACTGTGAAATCTTCATGCATGCATTCTTACTCTGCCCAAGAAAAGTTTGCATGACCTTGTCTTTGAACCACACACATTCTGCTTTTAATCTCCATATCTGAACCAAACATGACCTTGTATAGCACATTACTTCAGGTGACGTTTAGGCTGAAGTCATCAAAGAGCTATTATGAGAAACTCAAGAGTTTTTGATAAAGAGTTCTGATAAGTTTTCCAGTAGGATTCAAAACCAACCAGAATGACTCAACCTGTTTTTACCTTTGAACGGTATCTGTATTATCTTTGAAAACCAGCTAGATCACTGTTTGTAGAACTGATATAAATAAATGAGCAATATGCTGTAGTCTGTCCTAACCAGGTGATGCGACACGATTACAGTGGCAGGCGATTAGTCTGTTCACACTGATTGTTTGGTTAGGACAAAAAATCTGATACCTCTTATTGCTTGTCAATTTATAGCATCTGGTAAGGAGGACACAATGTTGACAACTAGAAAATACAAATTACTATTAACAAGTTTAGTAGTAACAACAGTTACTTTACAAATTACTTTACAATTAGTTCTATTTTTTTTTTTTTTTTGCATATAATTTATTTCCTACATAGACCCTAAAGTGAGCTACTTTAGGGTCTCTCCTATCACTCCACACTTCTTTACCACCTAATCAAACAACATCATATTGTGTGTATCTATTTTAAAAGTTTCTGTGTAATAAGGGGTATTGTAGGCTAAATTACCCCTAACATAGTGGTATTTTGTATGTTTTATGTTGACTTGGTGTATTGGGTGGGGCAAAAAAAAATATGTTATTTTAAGGTGTCCTTCTTACAGTGTAATTACACAAATGAGTACTGAGTAACATTAATTAACAACATGTACTGTACTTACTAAAGTTAAGGTTTGGTTTAGTGTTAGTTGCTTATAATTTTGTACTTTATTTTACAGTCTTACCGTGTACAGTGTTACCAGTAAGTAAATACATGCAAAAAAGGACATTGTAAAATAAAGTGTTACGCAGTATTTAATTGAATTTGCTTTAATCTAGTCTGTCAAGTTAAAACAGATAATTATTTCAGTAAGACATGTCTGTTGTTTAATCTATTTGTATTGCTGTTTTTGAAAATATTAGATTGAACATTTCTCATGATACAGCTATGCTGCACAGAAACTGTTTGAATTTTCTAAAAGACCTTTGGAGACCTGTGGGTGAACTCTGAGATTGAAAGCAGGGATAAAAATCAAGGGATGGTATCCACCAGACATGTGACATACAAGACAATTCCATCAAATATGTAAACTAGAAAGAAGTTCTGCTATGCTGACAGAGTGAGCTTGTTTACTCTTTGGTGGACTGCACAATGCCAATTCTGACATGCTTTAGTGCTGGCATATTAATCATTCTTGGTTACTTGCACTGTGTATAACGTTTGTCATCAGCATCTTGAACAACAGAAGAAACTGGCTGCATTCCAGACAGACACCAAGCCAACCTGAAAATTGTGTCAAAACATCCCACCAGTCTCTTTGTAACCCAATCCCAGATGAACGGATAGAACACAATACTTAGAACATCTGTTGAGGTGTACAATGTGAAATTACAAGCACATCTTTACAGACATGAGCAAAATGGCTGCCATTGCATTTTAAGCCTTCCTAGTTTATGTGTTTGGTCCTTGTATACAGTTACATTCTTTGCAATCTCCAGACATCACTGATTCACAAAACATGTTCTCTTGTTTAGATGATGTGGAAATGCTGATACTTTATCAAAGCTACCTGCATGAACAGGAGTTTTCTTGGCTGCATATTGGCATGTAGCCCATAAGCGTCAGTAATGTCTACGTGCAGATCAGAGATCTTGAGTGTGAACTGGCAATGGTTTTCGGCCTTGTCGGGAAGATTAAAGACATTTCAGTGAGTCTAACCTGAACAGTTCGGCATCAGCGACTCATGCATTCATAGTAAACATTTGTGAGCATATCACTTCATGCACATACCCTTCCAGTGTGCAATGATCACTGAACCGAGTGTCGGCTGGGAACGGTGTTAAATTGGTTCAAGAAAAAAAAAAAAACTCAAGATGATCTATAGATAGACAATAAATGATATATATATTTTTTTATGATATATAATTATTTTAATTATGTGAATAACATTTTTTAATAATTATAAGATTATTTTTTTAATAATTATGAGAAGAATATCCTAAAGATATTTTATGGACTTTAGTTTACAAAACAAAACGATAAAAACCTTTCTAAAAATTGTGTGCAAAACAGGGTCTGAAAGTCATTGTTTTTTGCGTTGTTGTTGTTGTTGTTTTTTTTTTTTAGCAAATGATTACTAAAAAGAAAAAAAATGTGAGACATAACATTAGGTTTTTGGAAGTTACAATGAGAATATTTTGGCTTCTTTCCTGGCTGAGCTTAAATATAGCTCTGTATCAAGTGTACCAACAAAGAGGCATTATTGACAGTGTAATTTTGGCCACTGCGTGATTTTGTTATTATGCAGGTAACTGCCATCATGAATGAAGAGGTAGCACCACAAGGCTGTGTTTTGAGCCCATATGCTTGAAGCTTACATGTGTTTCTCCAAAGGATGTATGATGTGGTGGTGGTAACACAGTGATTAGTAATGTCGGTACAATGATTGTTCAGTGGCAGATAAAGGTGACATGGGATTGTGTGCCGTCAATGTGCCCTTGACACGCTACACAATAAGACAAACAGTATCTTAAGTATCTCATGCTCATCATGAGCTTTTTTTTTATTTCCTGTAATAATTTTTATTATAAATATTACCATAAGCTCTATGAGGCTGTACAGTAGTTGTTTTACTGGTAAGGGGTGGTCTTGATTTCCTCTCATGTTTAAATTCCCCTTAACCCTGGCAAAGTGAATGTAACCCATGTTTGCTGCTTTTACAACATGACTGCAACAACATTAGGGCTGTCATTTATATTGCTATATGTTTTTATTGTATTTTATTATAGACATGTTTTGTAATGTTCAGTCCTTTGCCTTTGTTTTTGTGTGTGTGTGTGTGTGTGTGTGTGTGTGTTTTTAAATTATGAAAATTATGTTTGCTGATTGTTACCATTATTCAGTTTGGATGCTAAGTGTTGATATCTGTGTGTATTTACCTGTGTGTAATACAACAACCACTAAGCCTACTGCATTACACCATTAAAAGAAAATAAATAAAGATTGTAAATAATAATAATAAAACCAATTATTGGCTTATGTCTTATAAGAAAATACCATTTAAGTCTTTCTACTGCAGAATTTCACTTAATTCAGTGTGTTACTTGCCATTTCTTTGTAATTAATTGTGAACTTTACTGGAAATGTGTGAGTGAAAATTGTTCCTATACCATTTTTAGTGTAGTATTGTAAACCTCATCATTAATTCCTCACAAAAGATTGTAGTGTTTATCACAGCATAAAGCATTGCCACATATTGTAAAGTCTACACTGACTTTATGATAAGGGGAGTCAACAGTCAAAGTTTAGCTAAATTTCTCTATGTACCAGTGTAATCAACATGCATTCTGCTGTATTACATTTTAAATTAAATTCATTAAATTTATTTAAAAGCAAATGAGATCCATGTTCCCAGCCAAGGGGTTACTAATCACCATTATGATCATTGTTAAAACAAAATTCAATTATCAACTATAATGAAGCATGGATGTGTTTTTGTTTTTGTTTTTTTTTTCTTCATAACACAAAGCTGTCCCAACATCTCTGTCACAATAATTAAGCAAGACTTCTCAAAAAAGCTCAGTTTTGAGCTTGCTTGATAGTCCATTGAGATAAGGCTGAAGAAGACACCTTTCCGTGAGAATCCTTATCTCAGCAGGAAGAGAAAGCCAAAAATGTACTGTCTTCTTAAAGAGGCATGAATCTGCTGGCTAAGCCTCCACCTTCCTGATAGTCATCTTATAGTCAGGATATTGTGCATCTCCACTGATAAGCAATCTGCCAGCTGCCTGGATTCCATCAGGTTATTTGCCTTTTCTCTCCCTCTCCCTCACTCTACCTCCTTCTCCTGTTTTTTTGCCCTTCTGTTTTTGATCATCACCAAGTGGCATTACTAGCAAAACAGCCATTAGCTAGAAGCCACATCTGAGGCACAGCAGAAGCAGGATGGGTTTCCCTCTTTTTTTCTTCCCATTATTGGAGTTTCTGAGAAAAAAAATGTGGATGTTTGGAAATGTGATCACATTACACTGATATAGTGATTTATTTCTTGTGTGTAAAGAGAGATTCACTGATTAGCTTTTCACACCTTTCATCAGATGAGAGAGAAGGTGATCAAACAATTGCTTGTGCAATAGATCAGTCCTGACATAATTGGACTCTACAAAGATAGGAGGCTCATCTGGTTTTCTTATAAGTCCTGGAGACATAAGGGCCATTAGGAAAAGAACAGATGAGAGGCACTGCACACTGAGTAACTGCTTTCAGCAATACTATCAATACTGAACCAGAGCAGTCAATGATACTACACTAAACTATTTAATGTAAAAGTCTGTGTTTTAAGAATGTAATCTGTATGTAGTTAAAAGGCTTTTGTTCCAGTTATTGTTTCTTTTATTCTGTAATTTAAAAGCACATACATTATTATTTATATGGTTCATACTTAGGGCTAGAGCTAAGTATTGAACTATCAAGTATTAATTTTGGGAACATTTCTATCATGACAACTCTCTAAGGTTTGGAATGGTAATGTACATGACAGTGTTTGGTATTGGTGGAATAGAGCTGCTACAGATCCCCCTGTAGCAGATCTGTACAGGTGGAGCTGGGGAAGGTGGAGGGTTTCTGAAGTGCGCTGGAACTGCCACAGCAAGCACTAGCCAAGTATTTGGATGTTAAGCAGCAAGCTCTTCAGCTGCTAACACAAAAAGAACCAGTCAGCTGCGCCATGTGATGATGATCATTATGTCAGATCAGTTAGACCTATTGGACTGTGCCATCTAGAGTTTCATGACAGATCTTTGGATTTGTGCTATGGGCATGAAAGATACTTTAAACAGTGTGGCTTGTTGAAGAGGGGTCTATTTCTAAGCAAATTAAGTTTGTGTCTGGCAGACAGTAAAACAGGCACCAGAAAAAGCCTGAAGTAGTTAAACCACTCAGAACTCATCATCGACCACAGCAACACCTTGGCAACCAGCCACTCTGCTTAGCATTGTTCAGCATGTAGGCAACACTTACGTTTCCTTCAAAATGTAAAAATCTTCTTATTTTTATATTCTGTTCTCACTGACAAAGAACAGATTAAAACACACCATGTGAAGCATGTACATGTTTTCATTGATTACATTTTATCTGCCTTGTTGTTCTCTTCATTTTTCCAAGTGCTATCGGAAGCTCATTCTCATGACCATGGTTTCTTGCGTGGGCTCTTGCACATGTCAGTCTCTGTTTGAATAGAGAGATCTCTGATTGCCAGAGATACGGGCCCCCGATTTCAGCCTCTAGTCCTTTGATGAGTACACTGTGAGGCTGTACTTCTGTAGCTGATAAGAATTTCATTCCATATTATTGTCTTCTGCACTGATGAAAGTGGATTTTACTGTGACGCTGCTGAACAGATATAGTGTTTTTTTTTTTTTTTTTATAGATGAATCGTTTAGATGATGTTACTTTTTCTCTTTTAATTTTAGATTATTGCTAAACTTCACAAGAAATAAAATTTTCCCACCTCAGCATCGGCATTCTAGAGGCATTAAAAACCACAGAGAGTGGGCAACGTGCTTATTCCAATCTGAGTAATGGACAACCAATTTAAAAGAGCCAAACATTTAAACTCAGTCAAATGGGCTGACACAATAACTGTTATGAACACATCAATTTGGGTAGTATCACTCAGCTTTGGCGTGCCTTGCAATAAATCAAACATACTAAACAAAAATAAAACAAACTGAAAAAAAAAAAAGATAACTGATAATAATGACATTTCTTTTTCAAAACATTATTTTTAAAATAATATTATTTTAAAAATATTTTTAAACTAATAATTCCAAACTTATTTGGGGATGAATGTAGCAGGGTTAAAAATGGCTGACAGCTTTTGCTATTTTTTTCTATTACACACTATTTGCAAACAATATTCTTGTGCGTTTGTGTCAGTCAGTCAATCAATCAATCAATCAATCAATCAATCAATTAAATCTAAAGAATACAACAGAATGCAACTGATTTTGTCCACTAACAACAGATTTTGTCCAATAACTAAATCAAAATGAGCTTGGCCATTACAAGTAAACATGGCACAGTAAACAAGGACTGAAAAGAAAATGCAATTGAAAATGTAATTTCATTACACTTGGTTTACCATCCAAATGTAATTTTTCAAAAATGGTTTCAGTGATAAAATGCCCCTCTGTAATGACCTCCAGTGTGTGCCCCTGCCTTCAGGCTGCACTGATGTTTAGCGTTCTAGGGTAATGAGGGGGAACAAAGAACAACAAGCAGAAGCTGCCCAACATAAACATACAGGGGAAAGTATTTAGTGCAAACTATGAGCCCAACAAGGCTGAGTGCAGTCAACGGCCCCTAATTCTGCTCTTTGTAATCTGATGCGTACTATAAACACACATCACACCCACTCACACTTATAATCGATGGACGGCGCAAAACTCAACATGAGCAGGCACACCTGGCTGTTAGGTGTAGCACAGTCAGGTGTGTTTCGGGGAGTCAAAGGTTAGGGATGCTGTATGATTTATGATCAGGTGATGATTTAAAAATATTACATGGAAAGTTGGTATTGTTGTAGAGCAAGTGGAAGTTATTTATTTATATATTTTTGGAATAATGTTATGCTGTATAACAGCATATGTTTTAGCAGCTATTTTATTTATTTAATGTATTAAACAGTCATAGTTATCAATAATTTTCATTTTAACAGCAAAACCAGAGGTTTTTAAGTTTTCAAGTATTTGCATTCAGTTTAAACAACACTCTATGTTTCTTAGGTGTGTGTTCCTTTACAGCATATATGCCACACTTTCACTTCATTTCCAATCACACACTCTCACCTAAGGCTTAACTTTTGCTATTTGGCCCCAAGTCAAACTACATGCCACACACCTCAAGTCAGGGCTGCTGCTCTCTGTACACAGATTATGCAGTCTACTTAGGGAACCAGCCCCCAGGGGAGCATTCTGACACTGTCACTTTAAGTCAAACTGTTATGAGACTTTGAAACTATTATTTATTGGGGTAAGGTTTTATATATGATTTATAGATGTTTTGTGGCTAATTTAATTGGGAATACTTTTTATGTTTTAATATTGTTTTACATGTTATGAAGCAAAAATATGTGTACATAATTTACTTTTCCTCTTTGATCCTTAAATTAACTTCCAAATCCTAATAGACTATTAAAAAATTTGACTCCAAAAATCGTCACGTTTACATTACTCATAACATTGTTAATTAATAATTAATGTATTCTGTAAACCTTTCAGTTTGCCACAGTATTAAATTACTATTTTCTGATTGTAGAATAGCAGGAAAGATAGTAACACTTTATTTTGATAGTCCACTTTAGACATTCTACTAACAGTAAGTAACTTGCATGTCAAGCAACTGCATGTCAACTAATCATTAGAGTAGTAGACCGTCTGCTTAATATCTTCTAACACTCTTCTAAACTTTGGAATTATATGTCAACTTATTCTACTAACCCTAAACCTAACCTAAAAGTCTGCTCTGAGAGTTAGTAGACATGTAGTTGCAAATTAATGAGAATTAGTTGACATGTAAAGTTGCAAATTTACTTGTAGTTATTAGAATGTCAAATTGGACTATCAAAATAAAGTGTAAACCAAACTTTTGATAAGTAGTTACCAACTGAATTCATCACATGAACATCAAGACGATCATGTCATCTATGTAGTAAAATGACACACTATGCACATCTGTGTTTACACAACAAATGTGGACAACTCTAATCCTGAAGATATCTACATTTAGATCCAAACCAAAACGCTGTTTGTCTCGCTTAAGGTGTTACTACATTAATACCTGAAAGTCAACCAGGTCGTCTCTCTGTGTTTTGTTCTGCTTGGTTTTTAGAAGACTTCTATTTAGAAGTTATCTTTTCTGACCAAATCTAAAATAAATAAATCAAATAAAAGATGTTTTAAATTGTTTGTCTAGATGTTGTTAAATCATGATCCTTTACTGAAATTTTTTGTATTAAGTAATGGAACACAGACAGCGATCCCAAAATCCAACCTGTCAACACTTCATTGGTTTTATGTGGAGGGTGCATATCATTTTAGACTTCAAGTGAAAGAGTCACTTAACTTTTTTGAAAAAAAAAAGACCTTTTTTTTAGCAATTACTGTTCAGTTGCTGCAGTGGATTTGTGCTGTTATCAAGAGTAATAATACTAATAGTAATAAACTGAAAAACTGAATAAAACCCAACATGCATATTACGTCTACAAATGTCATCATCAGGTCACTTTATGTGTGTGGCTCCAACACTGAATGTGGAAATGGAGGTGGCAGAGTAAAGTACGCCCCTATGAAACTTAATCCAGACATCTGCAGGATATCCCCCTTTACTGTGATGCTTAATGAATTCCAGTGCAAACCAAATCAAGTTGAATTTCTTCATGACAGATGGATTACTCTTGCATTAAGACAAAAAAGATTCAGCTATGCACCTTTTTTGTTCACTGTATCACTGACCCAAAATTATCAGGTTATGAGAAGCCACAGACTGAGGAGCAGATACGCAAAATTAATGTGAAATAATCTTACAAACTGTTATAAAATAATTACACAACTGTCTAAAAATTGATTTCAGTGAAAACTGAATTGTAAAATTAATTATAGTGAGTTCAAAAGATGCAAATACATTTTTTTTAGGTAAAACAGACTTTCATAACATCACCACTGTATAATGACAAATAACACATAACAGTGCTGTTGGCTTACAAAATGAAAATCTTTGTAATACTGGTGCTGTAGTTACTGCTACTATTAGGGTGTGTTTTGTTTTGGGTGAGGCTTAAGTCACACAAAGCCCTTCCGATTAAAGTGCAAAAACAAAAAGAACAGTAACTACCATCATGTTGACATATGACATCTTCTACCTCACTGCCCATCCGGCCTGACCTTCATAGACCTGTATCAAACAGTATGGCCCACTGGCTTTCACCTGCTCATATCCATCTCATTTTGGTATAAACACTCTGCATCGCTTCCGCTGTGGAACAGCACTCTGACCTCTGTGACTGTTAAGAGTGTTTCGTTCAGTGACTTTAATCAGTGTACCTGTGCACCCTGACTATGATATGTAACACATACACACTCACACACACGTGTGGCTATCTAAACCTGACCCTACCCCTAACAGAAAACTTTCTGCAATTTTACAATTTCCAAAAAATAAATAAATAAATAAATAAAGTAAAAATAGAGAACTTTATTTATTTACTTTTTTCATATATACCAGTTTTACAAATCATGACGTCCCCAAAGGGAGGCTTTTGAACATTTTGTCAGGTTTTGCTCACTTTTGGGTACAAATGTTTTGGGTACATAAAAAATGTACACAGACACATACACAAAGTCTTAGGTCTTTTGCCAGTAAAACATACAAAGGACACACTTGTATTTATTTAAATTGTGTAACACTGAATTGTATGAAACATTTTTCTAGTTAAATCAGTTAGCTTGTACTGCTGCTCTAATTGGCCAAGCCAGTTTATAGGAACGTTTTTTTTTAACATGTATAAAATGTTTAACTTCAGCTTCTTCTGACATATAAAACTTATGAAATTAACCTGTGTTTTGTTTTATATGCAATATTAAGGCAGAACACAGGCATTAAGAAATAACAATAACAATAGTAGGTTAAAACAGGGAAATAAACCCATGGAACAAGTTCTTTTGATTTTCTTTTCTTTCCAAGACACCACACTACAGTACTTTCAGAAACTTTTTGTCACTATGCACTGCTAAACTGAGGCCACTGTTTATCATTTTACAGTTTTTAACATATTGTACACTTATGTTAGATCATGTGAAATTCTAAGATTATCATATTTATATTGAGAAATAAATATTGCTAATGGGTAAATGGCCTCTAACTATATTTAGATACATTTTAGTAGGGTTTAAAAAAAAACGCAATAGCATTCTTTTTAGCATTTTCTTTTAAAACAAATTATGATTCTTAACTTTAAATAATAATAATAATAATAATAATAATAAAAGACACTTTTTGATTGGTCTTATTTGTATTGGAAAAGACTGATTACCTCTTGGCAAACTGCTAGTAGGTCAAACTCCATTTATGCAACTGGAAAGTGAGCAGATTGCGCCACCTCTTGGTGAAACAGCTTGGGAAGTCACAGGAAGTCTCGTTTTGTGAAGGACTGTGTATTCTGAATCTAACCACTTGTTCACCAAAAACAATAATTTACCCTGCAAATTTAAATTAATAGGCTACTGTATTGACCAGGCCCATACAGAAATTGAATATATTCAAATGAATGTAAAACACTGCAAAGTATATTGAAAGTGTAATTATGTGTGTGTACATATGTGAAATTATATTCATGCCTCATATCATGGTTTTTGATCAATGTGTTCTTACAGTGTAGCCTATTTTTATTTTACGCCACATTTACCATTTCTAAAGCTATTATATTATATTATATTATATTATATTATTCAATTTGTAGTTTGATGTAGCCAGTTGACTTAAACCAGGGGTGCCCAGACTCATCCTACAGATTTTAACTCCAACCCCAATTATAATATACCTGAACCAGCCAATCAAGCTCTTACAAGGCATGCTAGAAACTTCCCAGCAGGTGTGTTGAGGCAATTTGGAGCTAAACTCTGCAGGATACCGGCACTCCAAGACCGAGTTTGGGCACACCTAACTTAAACAATATGTTCTTAAGTTTCAGGACATTTTCTCTGACTTTTATGTATGTAATCACTGCGTAAATTTGACATTTTAATGCGTGTGAAAATTGAACATTCGAGTCGCATTTAAACTGCAGCGGAGTGAGTTACCACGGAAACCGAGTAGCATGTAGCAAAACTCTGTCTCTCGCTACTGTTTTCACTGCTTTCAGGTAAGCTTAGTCCCTAAAATTACAAAAACAATACATAATAAATAAATAAATAATAAACAAAAAAATGTTCCTGACACTTTCTTACATGTAACTGACATGCTTCTGTTAAATATTTACTTTACAGAAATGATTTAGTGTTTCTGAAATAGTCTGTTAGCAACACAACCATTAACTACTATAAGAAGCAGGCTAACTATAGATTTGAGCTCTTATTTATGCAAGTTTGGGCTTTTAATAACATATTATATGTAGAAGAGTGGTTTTGATATTTTTTTGCTTTTGATAGAAGTGTTTTACTGGTAATTTGTCAATGGATGAATGCAGGCCTGTCGCCAAGGACTCCCCTGCTTATTATCACAAGCAAACTTACTATTGAGAACAAAAAAACATTCATTTTATTGATCTAGAATTAAATATTGCAGTACATTTGGCATTGGCTACATTGCTCAACCAATAGAACGTCCCAGGTTATGTATGTAACCATGGTTCCCCGAGAGAGCGAGACGCTGCGTCGAAAACGCATTGGGGTACACCTTCAGCGTGACCACGCTCTGAATCATATGTGCAATCAATCCAATAGAGAAGCGAGACATCACAGGCGGGTGACGTCATAGACCAGGAAGCTTAAAAGCATGTGCGCCGGAACCGGCATTCAGCTTCAAGGCAAAAACAAGCGCTTGCAGGGATGGCGGAAATATGGTCCGAGACGCAGTGTCTTGTTCCCTCTGGGAACCATGTTTACATACGTAACCTGGGACACTCCCCTAGAGGAACTCGAGCTGCGTCGAAAATGTATTGGGGAACAAGATGCCCACACCCCCATAGTTCCAAGTCCCTGACTAGTGTGTGCTAGGGCAAAGGACAGAAGAGCCAGGAGCGGCTCGCAGGTCTAGGTCATAGAACCTGACGAAGGTTAGGGGGTGGACCACCCCGCAGCGTTGCAGATGTCCTGCATGGGGATACCCGCCAGGAAGGCCTTGGAGGCAGCGATGAGTGGGCCTTGACCCCCAAGGGCGAGGAAGGCCCGAGGATTCATAGGCTAAAGTGATGGCATCCACAATCCAGCGGCTGAGGGTCTGCTTATATGCAGGAAGACCCTTCTTAGGGGGGCCAAAACAGACAAACAACTGGTCCGCCCTTCTCCACATGGCAGCTCTGTGGACGTACGTGTCCAGTACTCGAACTGGACACATACAGTTAAGCTTCTGCTGGTCTTGATCCCGGAAGGGAGGAGGACAGGCCGTGGTGCCGACGAGGGGACCTTCGGAACATACCCAGGGCGAGGGTAAAAGAAGGCTTTGGCCATTCCGGGCGCAAAGTCCAAGTAAGAAGGGGCCACAGAGAGCGCCTGAAGATCCCCTACCCTTTTAAAAGAAGTCAAAGCAAGAAGGAGGACCGTCTTAATAGTTAGATGGCAGTCAGAGGACTCTTCGATAGGCTCGAAAGGGGGCCCACAAAGAGCCTCTAACACCACGGCAAGGTCCCAAGGAGGGACCCGAGGTCGAACCAGAGGCCTCAGCCTCAGCGCACCGTGGAGGAAATGTGTAACAAGGGGTTTCCTACCCACTGAGGAGCCACCTAGAGGGGCATGGTAAGCCGAAATAGCCGCCACGTAAAACTTCAGGGTGGAGTGGGCTAACCCTGCGGAGAACTGATCCTGCAGAAACCCCAGCACTGTTCCAACTGGGCAGTTGACTGGGTCTTGCTGGCGGTCTCCACACCATGAAGTGAAGAGTCTCCACTTCAGGGCGTACAAGTTTCCTTGTAGAGGGAGCTCTGAATTGGAGGATGGTCTCAACAACCTCAGCTGAGAGACCGGAAGCTATGAGGTGTGCCCCCTCAGGGGCCACACCCACAACTTCCACAACTCCGGGCGAGAGTGGAAGATGGTGCCCCCCACCTGAGAGAGGAGATTCCTCCTGACAGGAATCTCCCATGGAGAGCCATCGAGGTGGGAAATCAGGTCCGAGAACCACATTCGGGCCGGCCAGTACGGGGCTACTAGGAGTAGACGGACCCCGTCCTAGCGCACTCTCTCCAGAACATCCAGGAGCAGAGCAATCGGGGGAAAGGTGTACAGACGAAGTCTCTGCCACGTCTGTACCATGGCATCCAGCCCCATGGCATCCAGCCCCGCTCCCCAACCGGTAAGGGGTGCATCCATCGCTAGCATTACGCAGCGACAAGGAACTCTCAACACCAGGCCCTGAGACAGGAACCAAGCTTTTTCCACATGTCCAAGGCATGTAGGCATCGCCGCGTGACCTTGATCATGCGAAACAGGTTTCCCCTCGGGGAAAACCCTTCGGTCCTGAGCCACCACTCATGTACAGCAGGCCAAAAGGTATCACATTGGACGCAGCTGCCATCAGACCCAGCAGTTGTTGAAACTGCTTTACAGTGAGTGACCGGCCTTCTCTCACTCTTGCGACTGCAGTGAGGATCGACTCGATCCAAGCAGGTGACAGATGTGCCTGCATCGTGGTTGAATGCCACACCACGCCTAGATAAGTGGTTCTCTGTGATGGAGAAAGCACACTCTTCTTGCCGTTGAGTCTCAATCCCAGCTCTTTCATGTGGGCGAGAATCTGATCTGCTCTGAATGAGCTAGAATCAACCAATCGTCGATGTAATTGAGTATGCGGATGCCCTGTAGTCACAGAGGAGCCAGAGCTGCATCCACACACTTCGTGAAAGTGTGGGATGAGAGTGCTAGGCCAAACAGAAGAACCCGATATTGGTATGCTTCGCTCCCTGAAAGCAAACCTTAGGAACTTCCTGTGTTGAGGAAGGATGGAGACGTGGAAGTATGCGTCTTTTAGATTTATCGTCACAAACCAGTCATTGGACCTGATCTGTGACACGACCTGTTTGACGGTCAGCATCTTGAACTTCAGTCGCATAACTGGGCGGTTCACCTGACGCAGATCTAATATGGGACGCAAGCCCTCATCCTTCTTCGGAACTATGAAGTACCGGCTGTAGAACCCGGACTCCCTGATGTGAGGAGGGACTCAATGGCTTCCTTCCTCAAGAGAGTAGCTACCTCCTGTTCCATTACCAGACCCTGCTCGGGACCCACCTGAGTGGGAAATCCCGTTAAAAGGCGGTGGCGGAGCGCCAAACTGAATGCGACAGTGCGCAGGACCCAAGCAGATACATTTGGCAGTAGTTTCCATGCTGCCAAATAATCTACTAAGGGAACCAGTCTCTCGAGACTGGCCTCTGGTGTTGTTTGAGCAGCTCGGCGTCCTGCTACATTTCCGGGTGGGAAGTACTGAGGAATGAGCTCGCCGGAGACCGCTGTGCCCTGGAACACCGGCAGTGATGGCAGACTGGCCTCATGAGGGCACTGAGGAGAGACGGACACCGTGGAATGCAGTGCACCCCGCTCTTCCCTGATAGGGGCTGCCCTCAACGATCCTGGACCATGATGATCAGGCAGCCTATTATGCAGGAAGCGCTCATCTAATTTACTTCGCTGCGGTTCGACCTGTTTCTCGGTGGGCCAACTGATGTTCAACTTGGCTACCGCACGAGTGACCACCTCCAAAAGCTCCTCATACTGTGGCGATTGTGGGACTTCATCGATGCTCTCGATATCAACCTCCTCGGAGGGAGATATGCGAAGCGTTGAGCCCGTTCCCTGGGGGGAAGAAATCACAGAGTGGGCTTACGATCCCAAAGAATGGGCAGTGGATCTGGCGGGTGAGGAAGGAGACAGGGGGTTACCCGTCTCCATTCCCTCCAGCAGATCCAGCTGCGAACCCCACGAGTGCAGCCGCTGCTAGTGCTAGGAACGCTAGCGAAGGCTCCCTCGAGATCCAACTCTGCATGATCCGCTCCCAAGCAAACCACGCATACACTGTGTGTATTCCCACTCGGAATGTAGCGTGAGCAGGAAGGGACACACTGTCTATAACGTGGTCTGCTAACATATTTCTTCGCCTCTTTCGACATCGTGCTCAAATAAAAGGAGTGCAAACTAGCACAAAAAAGGAGCATGGCAACACACACACAGAGTGCTTAGCTGAATGAAAGCTGAATGCCGGTTCCGGCGCACATGCTTTTAAGCTTCCTGGTCTATGACGTCACCCGCCTGTGACGTCTTGCCTCTCTATTGGATTGATTGCACATATGATTCAGAGCATGGTCACGCTGAAGGGTTTCCCCAATGCGTTTTCGACGCAGCTCGAGTTCCTGAAGGGGAAACCTAGGTATAATGTTGCTTTTTTGTTTTTCTTATCTGAAATGTTGTAGGTTGAATGTTTTAGTTATCTGTTTTAAGATAGAACTTGATCTATTTAAATTATAATACAGGTTGTTGTTGTTTTGGTGAATGCCTGTTTCTGAGATCATAAAATGTGCCCCCCATGAAAACAAAATGCCCCCCTTATTGTAGATTTTCTTGCGATGACCCTGGATTAATGGATGTAAGCTAATGTATTTAACCTAAAAATATGCACTGTACATTAATCGGTGACGTCACTTACATGGACTAAAATGGAAAACTATTTCAAACACTTTGTGAACTTTCACTGCAATCAAATATTAATAAAAATCTGTGGTTTCAGGAGTGCCAAAAAAAAACCTCTAAAAAAAAAAAAACCTCTAAAACGCTGAGAGAAAGAAACACGTGATCTGAGAAAGCTTATTAAATAACTTAATATACATTTTCCACAATATGTTTCACCTATATTACCATGCATCTGCAAAACCTAAAAACTTTAATTCTGGTATCTTGAATTCCAACTGTAGCTTGTTTTGGGGAGTTTCTGCCTTTAGTCTCCTCCTCAGCTGGTGAAATGTTCAATTGGATTTAAGATAAACTCCTTGACTGAACTGGCAGGGAGTTTTGGGTCATTGTACTGATGCAATGCGAAGTGCTTTCTGATGAGTCTGGTGGCATTTTCTTGAATATTGGTAGCCAAGATGGTTTTGTACCCTTCCAAATTCATTCTGCTGCAGCCATCATACATTAAGTCATCATGTAAATTGAGAGAGCCTGTTCCAGAGACATCCATGCGTGCCCATGCCATGACACCACCTTCACCATGCCTTACAGATGAGGTTGTATGCTTAGGATAATTTGCAGTTCCTTTTTTTCTCCACACTTTTAATTTCCCATCACTTAGGTAAAGGTTAATCTTTGTCTCATCTGTCCATAAAACTCTGTACCAAAACTCTACTGGCTTTTGCAAACTCTCAGTAATTCTAGGTCAAAGTCTCCTGTGGACAGTAGATTGTCAAGAGCATCACCCCAGCTTTCTGGAGGTTGTTGGTGATTTTACAGAGATGTATTTTCATTCATCCTGGTTTGTGTAAGTTGTCATCGAATGCAAGACTCAGAATGCAGAAGCAATGGATTTAACTGATAAGTTGAACACTGAAACTGAACAAATAATGCAACAGAACAGCTGATCACTCAGAAAGACATGTGAGGCAACTGTTACAATACTTATGCTTGCATCAGATAGTGGGATGAAAGCGCCAATCTTCTTAGCTGGTAAAACATTTATGTGTTGAAACACCCAATAATCTTTTAATCATATTTACAAAAGGAACATAAAGGTATAATTAATTAAAGACACCAGTCATTTCATCTGATATCTTTTATAAACAATTTGTTTATATAATAAAAAAAAAAAAAAACAATTAAAAAACATTAGCTGGTGTTCACTAAAGCCTGATTTGAGAGTACATTTGTATTTTATGCACAAATAAAGACTTTATGCATGTTTGTATGCATGCCTGTTTAATGGAATATTGTAAAAGTTTATCTAGTGTTATATCAGAATAAAGTAACAAAACATAACTTGACTTTGTTCTCTTTTGTAATACAGTCAAATAGAAAATGCAGGGTATAATATGCATTGAACTGAATTGAGATCAAGGAGTTATGAGTAGTATATAGATATATGCTGCTAAATTACAGTTGTATACTGTAGATGACAAAACGGTATTTTGCTGTTAATTTCAAAAACAGTAGCACACTGTATTTTTACAGTATAATGCTGGCAACCACAGCTGCCAGTAGATTACCGTTTGTTTTACAGGGAAATTTTTTACAGTGCACAGCTGATCACTCAGAAAGACATGTGAGTCAACTGTTACAATACTTATGCTTGTATCAGATAGTGGGATGAAAGCGCAAATCTTCTTAGCTGGTAAAACATTTATGTGTTGAAACACCCAATAATAAAATGTGACATTCTGTAGTTTTGTCTCATATTCATCTTTTAATCATATTTACAGATTACTTGACTCCACAGCAGAAAGTAATTTTGTCTTTACTGTTCCAACACTTAAGGAGGGCACTATATATATATATATATATATATACTAGGGATGGCTTGTTACCATAATTTTGTTTCAGTACGATACCAGATTCTAAACCATAGGTGACAAATAACCAGCCTCAAAAGATAAAAAAGAAAGTTAAATGAAAACAATTTAGTAAGTAATGTTAACATATTAAACATGTATTAGTTCATTTATCATTTATAAATATTATTGACCTAGATTAATAAGTGCTATAATACTGTTCAGTATTCAAAATCACGTTATTATCTCTCTCTCTTTATGATTGTTTTTAGATTTCAGACTCGGATAGCCAAAGAAAAAACATTAAATATAAATCTCTCTCTCGGCTGCTTTATATTAGCAGTCGGCAGCGTGGCATAAACATTCCCTTCGTATTATTTATACTACTATTAATATAGCAAAACAATTTCATTCATTCAAATTAAATTAATATTTGATTGTTTGAAATGGAAGTGCAAATATTATGTGACCAACACTAAAATGGTTCTTGTACTTTTTACTGCACTAAGTTTCATATTAAATATCACTTAATACTTAATTGCATCAGAAATCTACTATTTTCTTTTACTGGAGTAAAAGTAATTCAAAGATTTACTTGAGTCCAAGAAAATACTACATTGTTAATGTCCTTAAGTATTAACGTTTATGAAATGTAGTGCAGTAAGAAGTATGACATTATGCTTTGGAATGTTAGATACTAAGAATGATAGATACTTTTTAAATTTACCTGAGTAAAGCAAAAATACTTTACTGTCTGCCTCTGATCAGTTGTGAATAAAAGTTAATTAAATCTGAATTTATGAATGATGAATAATGCACTCACGTGTCAATCTCTAAATTTGCGGAAAAGATCAGGATGAGCAAGTGACAAATGCTTGGCAAGATTTAATGTATTGCCTCCTGTGGCAACACATGATTTATAGCACTGATGATGGATTTCATCTGTTTGATGATCCATTGCGTTCAGTGTTGCCAGATCGGGTTGACGATTTCCAGCCCAAAAGCTCACCAAAACCCGCCCACTTCAACAAAAACCAGCCCAAACTTTTTACTGCCAAAATAATGTGATGGAATTTTATTGCCATGTCAATCAAGGTTGATAAGGACTATTTTTATCTCCTTAAAAAAAAAAAAGATGACAAAATAAAATAAAGATAAATCAGTTTCACAGGAATATGGATCAAAACAGGGCAAATGCATTAAAGGGAGTCAGAAAATATGCTTAAAATGCCCAGAAATATTTTAATAATAATAATAATAATAACAATTAACAACAATAATGTGCTTACCGTTGTCTTGTGCTTTATCTTCAGACAGAACTACAGCACGTATTTCATAAAGTACACATTTTAGAACATCATGCAGAACTTTGCACAGTTAAAACTGTTCAAGTCCAGCAGCTGTCAATGCCAAGTATACCAGAGTAGTCTGGACTGTTTAAAAGATGTTCTGATGCAAGACAGCATCGTATAGTCCCTATATTCAGTTTTGATTTGTATTAAATCATTCAACTGTTCTCTTATTTCAGTTACAATTATACTTAGAAATCTTCTATTCATCTCTCACTACGTGTAATCCACGTTGTGAGATTTAAGTCACTCTAAAACTTTTTATCGTGTAACTTATATTTAGGCCACTTTGCCATCGCAATCACTCAAATAAAACGAATGAATGAATATATAGCTGCACATTCAAAATCTTGCCCTTTATAGCGCCAAAACCCCATCACTCACGAGTCATCAGATCTCACCAACATAAAATATGGTAAATTGATTGACAGGTCTCTGTTAAATGATGTTGATGACTGCATTACACATTTTTTTTACAGCTGATTGGGCGGCTTTTAATTGTTTTAAAGCAGCCCAAATTTTGTCTACCCGCCCAATGCGTTATTCTCCGGTCCAAATCGATCAAAAGAAGCCCAACTGGGCGGCAACCCGCCCAATCTGGCAACACTGATTACGTTGTTCTGTTGTCACCTTTACCGGTTTCACTGCAGTTTGGGAAATACTGCCACCTACAGGTGAACAGCAGGTTATGAAATACCGAACTGAGTATATATATTTATATTTATTATCTACGTTATTCTTTCTCTTTTCTGCATTTCACCTCTGCTGTAGTTTGTCTAGTTCTAATAAACCTGACATTGTATACTACATATTGTTGGCTCTGTGACAAATCATTTATGTTCCTATATTTTTCCATGCTGATGGACGTGCTGCAGAGATGGAGCAGACCTCCTGTCGAAGAACACCTCCAAGATGCTATGAGCCATCTGACTAATGAGTAAAATCTCAAACAGTAAAAAGTTTATCAAATATTCAAAAAAACATATCAAATAATTTAAGAAAATGTCCTACAAGGCCATTTCATTTAACCCTGCACTGAGGACATTTGGTATACAGCAACTTATAGAGGGGTCCAACCAACCCAGTCTCACAGCAGTTTGTGACATAGTCACGAAATTTAATAGAAGGAAGAATTGTCGGGTTGTCAGTCCATGACAAAGGAGTCAGATCGTACGGATATTTACCACCTATTACAAGGTTCGACGATATGGACTGCCTTATGGCGCGGTGCAACTCATACATTCACTGCACTGCATTCATGTTCCAAAATGTAATTTGTGTGGAAATATTATGTTATATTAAATTTAGTTAGAAAAAGGCCGTTAACAGAGGCCAGAAATGCTGAAGATGTACGTAAAGAGCAGAAAATACTGTAGCAGGCAGATCAATCTCACTGTTCACGATGCACAAAGAAAGAAAAGAAGAAAATCCTAAATTTTGAACTGGGGGTAGGAGTTTATATTAATGGGTCTCTGAAGGGCATGGTCTGTTTTCAGAAAAGTTTACATGGTGTTTTCTTTTCATCTAGCCTCTGTATAATGCATTTTAAAGCAGTGTGTAATAAGCGTAGCGCAGCTTTGTGTACAACAGTAACCAGGGAAACACTATTGTTGCTGTTCTATGAGCATCGCTAGCTGAAACATTCAGCCCATCTGCTGTTTGTCCTTAAAAAAACAGCTTCATTTTATTTGTTTTTTTGTTCTGTATAATCAGTTGTGCTATTGCTTGTAATTTGTTAATTTGTTCTTATTTACTGACTGTTTAGTTGTCTTTAATAATGTTTGAACTTTATATTTGTTAGGCCAGAAGTTTTTGGTGTGGCATCGAAATAAGAGTTGTAAAATTTAAATGGTATCTAAAATGTTGGTCTCATAAAAGTTTATTTATTAAAATAAAATTAATGTGGGTCAAAAACAATGATAAAGTCATCTATTTTTTTGGTAGCACTTTACAATTCTAATGCACAGATAATCATGTGTTAATGTATACATCATGAAGAACTAAACCATTTATTAATGATTACTTTATAGGAATGGAATTTTGAGAAAAACAGATTTGAAGTGTGATGGCTTTCACTTTCAATTCACAGGATTAACGAGAGCTGTCTGTCAAGTCAGAAATAGTGTAGTTTGAATGATTTTACCCATTAACCATGAGTTCTGAGGGGCAGCATCAGTGACAACAAGTACAACATCTCCAATTTGAAAGTTCCTTTTCTTTACAAGCCATTTCTGTCATTCCTGTAGCTGAGGTAGATATTCCTATATCCATCTCCTCCAAAACAGGTCGGCCATGTACTGTACTTGTTGCCGTCTACGATGTGCATACAAGTAACCAGGGGCCTGGTAGTGCCACTGGAGACATCCCGGTGGATTGGTGGATTGGGTGAGGGGGCCTGTTATTATTTTTTAATCTAATGAATAATTGATTTGGTAAATCAAATGAACAATTGTGTCTGATTGGCCCAAATGCTACATTGTCTACTGAAAGGCAGCCCCCCCGATACTAGATTGGAGTTTACGCATGGATTCATTAATGGTATCTTCCAGTGTCTGGTTTAGTTCAATGCAAACGAGGGATTCCATCAGCTGTTTTCTCCTTTTACTCAGAGATAATAGAATTCTCTTCAGCCTCAGAATCCAAGCCACTGCCTTCTTCTGTGATGAATAATAATTAACAAGCTGTGTTACAGTACCACATCCATCCTAAGTTTGAACCAGCAATGCATTAACAGCCAAAGTCTTGATTTTGTTTTGGGTGTGTACTAGAACATGCTTTCATGCTTAATGGTTTGAAAAACGCATTATTTTTAACATAATTTACATTATTACAATACATTTCTCCCAACCTGGCACAAATGGCTAGATTAGTTCCAGGTTTAATGAAGGCTCGCCTTCCAAAAAACGAAATGTGTTGTGACTGGTTAGCTCTCCTGCTGCGTTGCGATTGGCTAACAGCTTAGACCGTGTTTCAGTACTGCCACGCCCCTTGTCAAAGCAGCAAGTTCCGTACAACTGCTAGAATAAGTGATTCTTACATTTTAAATATGGATATTTTTCTTACAAAAACGCATCGATTCGCTACAGGAGGCCTTTATTGACCCACCGGAGCCATGTGAGGCACTTTTATTATGGATGGATGCATATTATTGGACTTGTTTTGGACTGATGAAGAAAAAAAACCTGTCTATGCTGTTCTAAAGCTTGGGAGTGACAGGATAAATTTTAATATGCCAGGCTGGAGGAGAAGCGACTCCAGTCCACGGAGAAAGCAGCAGTGGCAGCGCGTAAGTTTTTGCTTAATACATTAGTTCCATAGGTGCTGTTTAAATTATTAAGTACTGCTAGAACGTATTTTTTTGTTCTCTATCTATTTGTATTGTTGATGTTTCGTTTTAATTAGCAGTTTTGATTGCACTTATTGAAATTACTATTGCTCAATTCCTGGGCACTTAAGTGCGAAGCATCTCGCTTTTAGTTTCGATTCGAGCCATTTGCATAGCTATAGACTTTCAGCTTGAGTAAGTAGCCGGGTCCAGCTGTTATCACTCCAGTATCATTTGCTTGTGTATTTATCCATTATCTGCTAGCTGACACGGAAGCGTCAGCGTAAGCGTTCAGCCCTCGTGTCCAGCCTTCTCGTGTGAAGACCGACGAGGGTAAAGACCTGCGACTTTTTCCTGGGTGGGGGTACTGGAATAGTCATTTCTAACAAATGGAAATTCTCAAACAACTCTCGGCTATGCAATTATAACTCTTTCAAATCTCATGCGATTACAGTAACAGCTCCAATTAAACTCCAGGTTGTGGTCATTTACCTCCCTCCTGGTCAACTGGGCACCTTCTTAGATGAGCTGGATGGGCTGCTATCCTCATTCCAAGAGGATGGCAGTTCACTTCTAGTCTTTGGTGACTTTAACATTCGTCTGGCCAAGCCTTATGCTGCAGACTTTCATTCACTCCTAGCTTCATTTGATTTCAAACGCCTTGTCAAGCACACACAAATCAGGCAACCAACTAGACCTAATTTACACACGCAATTGCGTTGCAGACAACAGTTCGGTTAAACCCCTACACATCTCCGACCATTTCTTCATTACATGTAACCTACATCTTGCTACCAGTGTGCCTCCAACCCCTCTACCTTTTACTCTTAGATGAAACCTACGCTCCCTTTCACGCTCCCATCTTTCCTCTGTAGTGTCCGCCTCTCTTCCCTCTACAACCCTTTTCTCATCTCTAGAGGTTAATGCAGCTACTGACACCTTATGCTCTACTTTAACTTCTTGCCTAGACGATATGTGTCCTCTCTCTTCCAGGCCAGCACGGTTCACCCCTCCTAACCCCTGGTTATCCGATGTTCTCTCGTGAACATCATTCCAAATTCAGGGCAACAGAGAGAAAATGGCGCAAATCTAAAGATCTATCTGACTTAAGTATGTATCAGTCTTTGCTTTCATCCTTCTCCGCTCAAGTCCATACTGCCAAATCCTCATACTTCCATAACAAGATCAACAATGCTCCAGATACACGTAACCTCTTCAAAACATTCAATTCGCTACACTTCACTTATAGCTAACTATAGACCAATCTCTCTTCTTCCATTCATAGCAAAAACACTTGAACGAGTTGTTTTTAACCAGCTATCACTATTTCTCTCACAGAACAGCACATTGGATGCTAACCAGTCAGGTTTCAAGAGTGGCCACTCAACTGAGACTGCACTACTGACAGTCACTGAAGCCTTGCGGATTGCAAAAGCTGATTCCAGATCATCAGTACTCATTTTGCTGGATCTTTCTGCTGCTTTTGACACTGTGAATCATCAGATCCTCCTGTCCACCCTCTCATCGCTGGGCATCACAGGGATTCCACTTCATTGGTTTAAATCCTATCTCACAGGTAGGTCTTTCAGGGTGGCCTGGGGAGGGGAAGTATCCAAAGCACATCATCTGGTCACTGGGGTTCCTCAGGGATCAGTTCTTGGACCCCTCCTCTTCTCCATATACACTACATCACTGGGGCCCATCATACAAGCACATGGCTTCTCCTACCACTGCGATGCTGATGACACACAGCTCTATCTTTCGTTTCAACCAGATGATCCAATGGTAGCTACACAGATCTCAGGCTGCCTGGCGGACATCTCGGCGTGGATGAAAGAACATCACCTACAGCTCAACCTGGCAAAGACTGAGCTCCTTGTCTTCCCTGCCACTCCGACTCTACAGCATGACTTCACTATCCAGTTAGGTTCATCAACAATTACCCCATCAAGTTCAGCCAGAAATCTTTGTGTAATCTTTGATGACCAGCTGACTTTCAAAGATCATAGAGCTAAAACTGCTCGATCTTGCAGGTTTGCATTACACAACATCAGAAAGATCAGGCCCTTTCTAACAAAGCAGGCCACACAACTTCTTGTCCAGGCCCTGGTCATTTCTAGGCCGGACTACTGCAATGCTCTTCTAGCCGGTCTTCCTTCATGCACAATCAAACCTCTACAAATGATTCAGAATGCAACAGCACGACTGGTCTTCAACGAACCCAAAAGGGCCCATGTCACACCTCTCTTTATCACCCTGCACTGGCTCCTGGTTGCGGCTCGCATCAAATTCAAGACACTGATGCTTGCTTATAGAACAGCCACAGGCTCAGCGCCCGCCTACCTCCAGGCACTGCTACGAATCTACACTCCCTCCAGAAGTCTGAGATCCACCAGTGAGCGACGCCTCATTGTACCATCACAAAGAGGCACAGAATCACTTTCCAGAACATTCTCTTACACCGTCCCTTGCTGGTGGAATGATCTTCCCACCTCTATCCGGAATGCCAACTCCCTAACAACTTTCAAGCGACTGCTGAAAACTCATCTCTTTCTAAACTATTTGACTTTAAAATATATATATATATATATATATTCAACTCTTTTCCCTTTTTAGCTTGTACTTATCTGAACAATGCCTGCTATATGGTATTATGAGCACTTCCTAAGTCGTTTTGCCTCTTTAGGATAAATCGCTTGATGTATTCCCCACTTGTAAGTCGCTTTGGATAAATGTAAATGTAAATGTAATATAACTCTGATTACATTTGTCTGAAAGAAGGAAGTCATATACACTTAGGATGCATGAAGGGTGAGTAAATAATACGCTACAGTAGTGTTGGGTCCTATCATCAGCCTGTGAGATCGTGCTAATTTATTTAATTGTTTACATACTTGGGTTCATTGCCTGAAACCAGCTCCAGCATAAGGCTAAAAGCAGTCTAACATTATCAAAGAACATCATCACTGATTAGCCTAGCCTATTCTAGTGCTAGTTTATACATTTTAAAAAACACTCGCGTTATAAGTGAAGCTATCTACACTGTATGATGAATAAGTGTCTTAGCACACACTGCACATGTCTGTGGCACGTTACGGCTCTGACACGGCAACCGGAGTAGATCGCAGCTTCGGCATGTGTTTCGACCTCCTGTACTGCACATTACCCATTACTGCTCTGAAGCGGCCACTCTAGTCAATGCTTGTGTTTTTACCCGCTGTGCTGCGGCTCGTTGAAGCGGCTCTCCGCGCTGCATCGCTAAAGTTAGGCTAATTCCCAACCTCGTCTCTACCCACCCCCCAACAATTAGAATTTCCATAAGCGGGATTTAATTTGATGATATTCTAATGGGCCATGTTGTGACATCATTGCATGCAGAAATCAAATGCTGTAATCCAAAGGAGCCTTTCATTGTAGTTCTTGAAAAGGAATTTTTTAAAAATTAAATATCTCCCTTTAGAGTGGACTTTGAGATTTGTAATTTTGTAGATCTTTTTTATGCCCAAAGATACACACCACACACTGACTACAATTCAGAAACTGAAAAAGCATAATAGCATCCTTTTAAATCTGAAGGACTCATTTTGGATATTTCAGCACAGCAGTGCTGTCAGTCCAGAACACTGAATCTTGTAATTAAATTTTCAGGTCTCTCTTCCATAGCTTGTCCATTCGGCTGGCCAGAGTGGCGGCTGTTAGTTCCATACAGGGAATAGTGATAGACTTCACTGGCGCTACTCGAGCTTTACCCATCAAAAAGGCAGAATGTACCATGTTCTGACCATTACATGGAAGAAAATACAACACAATGCTGTAGCCTTCCTCACTAGCATCCGAGAAGTGATGTAAATGCGCTAACGTGATCTTTCCAAACTCTACAGGCTTCAAACATCTTGTCTCAAATTTCTCCAAGCCATGCAGATCGTTGAGCCAATTTGTCCATTTCTGTACATACACTGACCAAAATTATAAACGTAACACTTTTGTTTTTGCCCCCATTTTTCATGAGCTGAACTCAAAGATCTAAGACTTTTTCTGTGTACACAAAAGGCCGATTTCTCTCAAATATTGTTCACAAATCTGTCAGTGAGCACTTCTCCTTTGCCGAGATAATCCATCCACCTCACAGGTGTGGCATATCAAGATGCTGATTAGAAAGCATGATTATTGCACAGGTGTGCCTTAGGCTGGCCACAATAAAAGGCCACTGTAAAATGGGCAGTTTTATCACACAGCACAATGCGACAGATGTCGCAAGTTTTGAGGAAGCGTGCAATTGGCATGCTGACTGCAGGAATGTCCACCGGAGCTGTTGCCCATGAATTGAATGTTCATTTCTCTACCATAAGTCATCTCCAAAGGAGTTTCAGAGAATTTGGTAGTACATCCAACCGGCCTCACAACCGCAGACCATGTGTAACCACACCAGCCCAGGACCTCCACATCCAGCATTTTCACCTCCAAGATCGTCTGAGACCAGCCACCTGGACAGCTGCTGCAACAATTGGTTTCTGCAAGAATTTCTGCACAAACTGTCAGAAACCATCTCAGGGAAGCTCATCTGCATGCTCGTCGTCCTCATCGGGGTCTCGACCTGACTGCAGTTCGTCGTCGTAACTGACTTGAGTGGGCAAATGCTCACATTCGATGGCGTCTGGCACTTTGGAGAGGTCTTCTCTTCACGGATGAATCCTGGTTTTTACTGTACAGGGCAGATGGCAGACAGTGTGTATGGCGTTGTGTGGGTGAGTGGTTTGCTGATGTCAATGTTGTGGATCGAGTGGCCCTTGGTGGCGGTGGGGTTATGGTATGGGCAGGTGTATGTTATGGACAACGAACACAGGTGCATTTTATTGATGGCATTTTGAATGCACAGAGATACCGTGATATGATCCTGAGGCCCATTGATGTGCCATTTATCCACGACCATCACCTCATATTGCAGCATGATAATGCACGACCCCATGTTGCAAGGATCTGTACACAATTCCTGGAAGCTGAAAACATGCCAGTTCTTGCATGGCCAGCATAGACTTGCTCTGGATCGGCGTATATGACAGCGTGTTCCACTTCCTGCCAATATCTAGCAACTTTGCACAGCCATTGAAGTGGAGTGGACCAACATTCCACAGGCCACAATCAACAACCTGATCAACTCTATGCGAAGGTGATGTGTTGCACTGCGTGAGGCAAATGGTGGTCACACCAGATACTGACTGGTTTTCAGACCCCCCTGGACCCCCCCCCAATCCACCCCCCAGTCCACCCCCCGCAAGCATCTTCATCGGCCCCAGTAAGACTATTTGACTGCACTGAGATCAGAGCATTGCCTACTGCTTGCTTTGGTTCTGCAGTTTTATCTTGCCGAAAAACATGAAGAATACTGGGGTGTTAAGAACCACACACTCTGCAGGTAATCCGCTTTTTACAATCTCTACTAATATGGCCTGTGCCAAAACAGACTCCTTTCTACTTCAAGAATTCCAGCCTTTCTTTAAGGGACTTTTTGGCCAACACAGTGCAGGAATTTAAGAAATGTTCATTGCCACAACAAAGACAGGCCACACTTTGCTTATTAGTTGCCTTAATATCTTCAGTACCCATTACAGTAACAGTGGTAGCGAAACTACTCCCCTCCATCTTAGAACGACTCCAGAACAAGGAGCCTCCAAAATGTTTCTAAACCATGATCGGTAGCAATTTTTACCTGCTTAAATACTGCCTGCAATGGGTACTGCAAGGGATCTCCATCAAAAGGCTGAATATCTTTGCAGGAAAGTAATGAAGTATTGCGTTGTTGTACCAACATAGCAGTAATTTCATTTTGTCTCTCCATAAGACGCAACATATTTCTTAGTTCATCATCAGCGATTGCCTTAGAGCAGGTACATCACCACTATTGTTACAGAATTGCTGCCCACTGACTGATGCACTTAAATGTAATGGTGTTGAATCTTGTTGAATTATTGAAAGACAGAGACTCAACAGGTGCTAGATTAACTTGAATTGACGCTGCTGCCATTACATTGGAGGAACTCATTTTATCACTTTTCTTTCTTGATTCACTTATTTCCAGACAAACACTTGGTTCCAATACAGCAGCCCCTGTACACATTAACTTTAGCCATAGACACAGCTATTTTACTTTGAAGGTCAGTTTGTTCTTTCTTCTTTCTTAAACACTCCTCTTCTTCTTCCACCTCATGTTTCTGTTGCAGCATTTTTTGACAGGCTAACAAAGCTGCCATTTCAGCTTCCGCTTGAAGACGAGCAGATGATCAAGAACCAGCAATCCATTTAAATCACATGCAATCAACTGTGCAAGTCACAGCACTGCATGTAACAAACATAAACTTTGCATTTTCAATAGAGCGCAGTTGATCCAAACACGTAGCGGCGCGCTACACAACCAGCACAACCAACATAGCATCTCCAATAGACAAGCCAGCAAGCAGATAAATAGTAATCTGATTCACATACCGGTCCAAGTGCTGTGCGTCTCATGTCCATTGCCTCCTACAATCCACAGCTGCGTTCCAATGCAGCACATGAACAGAATTACTTGCTAACAAGCGCCGTTTTCTGTTGACTAATGAAGCGGTGTCCAGTCGCCGTTTACAGGTAAGATAGTGGGATCCTCCGTGACTCATTCACTGTCGGCTGTCATGCTGGCACAGAAGGGCAGAGATAGCGTTTGATTTGTTTATTGATACAGATGTGCAATATAATGTGATACGGTGAAAACAGGTAAGTAATTCAGTTTCTTTTTGCAGGTGATTCACAACAGTGCCGGTAAACTCAGGTAAGTATCCAATACGTAAACAAATCATTCCAAAAGTATAGTTCAGTCACTTCCCTTTAAATGTCTTTAAATCTCCTTCCACAGAGACGTTCCAGTCCGAATCCTCCTGAAGTAACTCGTGAAGAAAGAACACTGACGGAGAAGTTTGCATCCACAGATAAAATGAGCCAGGTTTGTTTGATACCAGCCGGTGAGTAACACAAACATATAAGTATTTATACTGTGGGTGATTGGGTGCACAGGTGCATGTGATCAGTAGTCAGGTGACGGTTCACGTGTGTTCCGGCTTTGGGATCGTGACGATGACGTGACATCGGCATTAAGGAGTATCTTTACTCATTTATAACTTGCTTTGATTTATTCAAATGAAACACATGGGGACATAATACAGATCATACCGTTGCAACACAGTCAACAGAAAGTTGGCCCCACTACTCTCCCATTCCTACAAACAAACAAACCACCACATTAAATAAAGGACACAGAAGTGATCACTAGTGAACTCTCATGACAGCGAACAGCCAATAAGAAACAACAACAAATGAATGCTCCTACAATTATTATTAATTAACCAATCATTATTGTCTCATTGTTTTATATAGCCTAATGCATTTTAAGCTATGGTAACTACACTGTAAAAAAATTCCTGCAAATTTTACAGTAAAAAACTGGCAGCAGGGTTGCCAGCCTGTTACTGTAATTTAATTTACTGCTGTAATTTAATTTACAGCATTATCCTGTATTTCCTGATTACAGCAAATAACTGTATTTTTTACATTGCTGTTTTTTTTTGTTTTGTTTTTTACAGTAAACTACTTTAATTTGTGTATATATGCAGTACATATTTTCCAGATTGTTGAATATTAATGACTGGTAATTTAAATAATTCATTAACTGCATACGCTTTAAACAATATTTAATGTTCATCAAGCCTGCATTTATTTAAACAAAAATACAAGAAAAAACAGTAATATTGTAAAATATTATTACAATTTAAAATAAGTTTTCTATTTTACTATACTTTAAAATATAATTTATTTCTGTGATGCAAAACTGAATTTTCAGCATCATTACACCAAGGTTACATGATCTGTCAGAGATCATTCTCATTTATTATCAATTGTCAATGTTGTCCATGTCATTGTCAATGTTGTCAGTGTATGTTTTGGAGCCTGTGATACTTTTTCAGGATTCTTTGATGAATAAGTTCAAGAACAGCAGTTATAACAATATAAGTCTTTACTATCACTTTCAATTTAACACATACTTGGTGGATAAAAAAAAAAAAGAATAATAATAATCCATGAAAGAATCCTAAAAAAAGAATC
Organism: Labeo catla; assembly: GCA_012976165.1. NCBI lineage: Eukaryota > Metazoa > Chordata > Actinopteri > Cypriniformes > Cyprinidae > Labeo > Labeo catla. Next base: position 168,044 of record VONZ01000122.1, read on the forward strand.
ACAGATTGCAAAAAATAAAATAAAAATTAAGCAGCACAACTGTTAAGCAGTTTCTAAAATTGATAATAAATCAGCATATTACAATGATTTCTAAAGGATCATGTTACACTGGAGAAATGAGAAGTCTAGAGTAATGATGCTGAAAATGATGCTGAAAATTCAGAAATAAATTACATTTTAAAATATATTAAAATAGAAAAAAAATCATTATTTTAAATTGTAATAATATTTCACAACATTATTTTTTTCTGTATTTTTGATCAATTAAATGCAGCCTTGATAAGCAGAAGAGACTTATTTCATAAGAAACATAAAAAAATCGTACTAATCCCAAACTTTGAACGGCAGTGTAGATAATAAAAGAATATAATAAAAAGAAAAGGGGGATCTTGGTGTGTGTGTACTTCTTACATTTCAGAAATTCCGCTGAAAATCCTTCACTTTGCAAAGAAGAGTGGCAACTTGGGTTCACATTTGCCATTTGCCCTGTGGTTTAAGATGGCACTTTTCCTTTTAACTTCTTTGTTCCTCTTAAATACCTACAAAACAGTCAGGAAACAGACAATATGTTATTCACATTAGCTTAAGCTTTTGAGACATCTGAATCATTCTCCCTTAAAAAATCGTCTCCCTTCTGGAGTTGAGAAACGTCTTCTAACTTCCTACATGTAAAATGCAGGTATTCAGATTTTTAGAATGTAACCATTACCCTTGAATGAACTCCAAATCTCTGTCTGTCTCCTCCTGGTAAGGTTACTCCAGAGTGAATATATGCTGCGAACAGGCCAGACAAAAGGATGGGCTGGATTAACTCATTCTTTAAACCAAAGTTAGCAAAAAGCATTACAATCAAACAATAAGCGAATTAGCAAGTTATTAAAGGCACTCACACTATGGCAAGCCGTATTAACATTTAATCTAAAAGCCGTACTAGTATCTATTTCCATGCTACTAGTACTAGTACTAGTATCTTAGATACTAGTATCTTTTCCATTAAGTACTAGTACTTATTCATTAGCTACTAGTGCCTATTCTTTAGCTACTAGTGCTTGTTCTTTAGCTACTAGTACCTTTTTAAAAGATACTAGTACTTATTCATTAGATACTAGTTCTTATTTATTAGAAACCAGTACTCATTCATTAGATACTAGTACCTATTAAATAGATACTTGTACTTGTTTATTAGATACTAGTACTTATTTCAATAGTGACTAGTAACTATTCTGTTGTTACTAGTAACAAATTTTTACATTTTACCATTGATTTCTATGTGATCTTGTCACTGAGATATCAACTTTTCTGTTTTGACTAGTATGTATTCCAGTTGTGACAAGTACATTATTTTATGTACTAGTAGTTAAACATTAGGTACTAGTACTTATTTTTAGATACTAGTACCTATTATTAGATACTAATACTTAATCATTAGCTACTAGTACTTATTTATTAGATACTCTAACCTATTAAATAGATACTAGTTCTTAATTATTACGTACTAGTATTTATTCATTATATACTAGTTCTTATTTATTTGATACTAGTACTTATTTAATAGGTACTCATACATAGCAATTAGATACTAGTTCTTATTTGTTATGTACTAGTATTTATTGATTAGCAACAAGTATTTATTCAAAAGATACTAGTACACATTTATTACATACCAATACTTATTTGAAATGTTACTAGTAAGATTTTTTATTTTACTACTCAACTCAAGATGGCGGTGTGGTCAGACGCAGCGGGTACTCCGGGTCCCAACGACAGTGCTTTTATGTCTTTTAATGTCGTCCGTTCGTCTCCAAACAGTATAAATGTACCACTAAATCATAGGGAAAGCACTCCAAAACAGATTTATGATCGCCAAAGCCTTTTGGAAATCGGCAACGTACACAAACACAAACTCTCGCCGGCGGCCACTGAGAAGCTTCGAGGCCTTTGTATACTGCTGAAGCCGGACCTCGAGACTGTGGCCTCGCCTTCTGACGCTACCCGCACAAAGCGGCGGCGCTGGCGGTGTGAGAGAGGACAGAAGCGCGGAGGTATACGAGCTAGGCTAAGGGCAAACCTCACAAGACCGGCTCTTCCAACACGCATGCTCTCAAATGTTCGCTCGCTGGAAAATAAACTGGACGAAATTCAGCTCAGTCGGCCCACAGAGCACGAGGCAAGGGATTGTTGTGTGTTTGTTTTCACTGACAAAACCCCGGACTCCGCCATTCAGCTGCACAGGCTAACCTGCTGCCAAGCGGACAGAGATTCATCACTGTCTGGTAAGCCTCGCGGGGGAGGCTTGTGTGTGTATGTCAACAAGAAATGGTGTAACAATGCTGCAGTAGCGACAAAACACTGTTCATCGCTGGTGGAGTTTATGTTTGTGAAGTGTCGACCGTTCTATCTGCCGCAGGACTTCACGGCCATTGTTATTGTCGAGGTTACATTCCACCGTGTGCAAACGCTAAGGACGCATTTTGCGAGCTGTACAGCGCCAACAGCAAACACCAAACAAATAACCCCGACAGGTTTTTCATCATTGCCGGTGATTTTAATCACGCAAACTTAAAGTCTGTTTTGCCAAAGTTCTACCAACACGTGAACTTTGCAACTAGGGGAAACAACACACTGGACTTTGTTTATACAACAAATAACGCTTAAACGCTTACAGGGCTGAACCCCGCCCCCACCTGGGGTACTCTGACCACATCTCTGTTATGCTAATCCCAGCATACAGACCACTTCTCAAACTTACCAAACCGGTTCAAAAACAGATCACGGTATGGCCAGACAATACTACCTCTGCACTACAGGACTGCTTCCAGGACACAGACTGGAACATGTTTAAAGAGGCAGCCACCTACAATAACCACACAGACTTGCAAGAATATACAGAAACAGTGACTGCTTACATCAAAAAGTGCATAGATGATATGACAGTCACCAAAATCATCACCACACATGCTAACCAGATGCCATGGATGACAGGTTCGTGGGCTGCAAAAAATCCGAGATGAGGCATTCAGATCAGGAGATAAGGCAGCTCTCAAAACAGCAAGAGCCAATCTGTCTCATGGCATCAAGAAGGCAAAACATCAATATGCTCAAAAAAATCAACAATAACTTTAGCGACAGTAAATACACTCGGTCCCTGTGGCAAGCCATTCAGACCATCACTGACTACAAGCCCCTGCCACAGGCCAGTGACGATGACACATCCCTGCCAGATGCACTCAACCACTTCTACTCACGGTTTGAGATACAGAACAACACTCCTGCACAGAAACTCCACATATGTCCAAACGACCAGGTACTCTGTCTTTCCCACGAAAGGCTGCGGGCCCTGACAACATACCTGGCCGTGTACACTAGTGGGTCTCAGTGATCCTCCAAGGGGGCCGCGAGATAGCTTAAAATTAATTTAAATATTATCCTAAAATTGTTTAATTTCATTATTAATGTTTTAAATTAAAATGGTCAAAGCACAGCCTCTCGTGTTATGTGATTGATTGCTTCGGACTCGGCGCAGCAAGCCTCATCGCACTGTTAAATACAGACTGAATGGTGGCTCAAAACTTCCTCCGCTGCAAGCAAACTTCATTTTAGAGACCTGCACGGGACTCATGTTTTAGTCCCATTTCCGCAAGATTCTGTCCCGCGCCCACCTGCTCCAGCAGAGATATGTTATTTCGTCCTGCTCCCATCTACGGTATTAATGTTTTGTCCTGCTCCTCCTTGCAAAAGCCCACATAAAAGTAACCCACGTAGACATTTTTCACTACATCGATGAAATGTACATGAAATAGTTCTGTAACATCTCGTTATTTCCACAAAATCTCTGCATAAACGCTCCCGATAAAATATTTGTTATTTAGGCTAAGCATCAACATTTAGAAACCACGGCTATTCTTAACAGAAAAGCAAGCATCGACTGCTGCGTGGAATGCATGCATGGCAGAATGCGAGCACACAGCGCTCCCCTTAAAGCTGACATCTCAGTTCATCGCGATCTCATAAAGCTCTTATAACACAATGAATATATGCACAATGAATCATTCACAATGCCTACTAGGGATGTGACGAGATCTCGTGGCACGGGATTCAGTCGGATCTCGCGAGATCTCCTGACCATATCACCATAAAACATTTTGCAGTGTTTACATTAGAACTGCACGATAGACCTTTCTCACAACTTTCGTATTTTGCACCGGAAATACGCAATTGCTGTGGAAACCTATTTCCTCCCCGGTATGCCGGTAACCAGGTGAACAACAAAGATGGCGCAAGCATCGAGCAAGAGTTGTTGTAGCATACCGGGCTGTTCTTGTAATGCCCAAAAGCAGCCTTATTTATCTTTCCACTCCTTCCCTGCTAACGAAGAAGTAAGACGAAAATGGGTTCAAGCTATTCGGCGGGATGAAGGACCAACTTTTTCAATTAAAAGGGGGAGTACTCATGTCTGCAGCAGACACTTCACACCAGAGGACTACATCTTGGGGATCACTGCCACCCGCAGGTAAGAAATTCCACCTCCTTAAACGTTAACATTATGTCTCATGGTAGAGTGGTGTATTGTTACTTACCTTGAAAGTTATGGATAAACTCTTCATTGAAAAATTTATATCCTTTATCCAGTTTGTTCCTCTTTGTGACGGAGTTTTCCTCCACGACTCTTGTCACGTCGGTAAAGGTGATTTTTGGCAAACCCGTGAGGGAAGTTGTGTAGACTCTCTCCATTTTTAAATTACCCGGCTTTCTGCTGTGTTGACATTAGACAGGAAGTCTGCATTCCCTGCGATTGCGTATTTCCGGTTTCTGTGAGAAAGGTCTATTAATCCCTAAAATATCAAGATCTCGTTTCAAACACCCACGCGATCTTACTCCCGAATGACAACGATTTAGCTATGTCTATTAGGACTGTTTCACATCGCGAGTGTCAGTGGAGCATGAGAAGCACGTTTTGTCGCTGCCCATGTTAATGAATCAGAGGGTCGGGGTAAATGTGAACGCAGAAAGAGCAACACAAACAGTCTTTTTAACCACATTATAATCATTATTTCAGACATTTAAACAATAGAAGCACTGGGATAAAAGTTCATAGTTTGGGTATAAACACTTATTGTCTCCAGTAGCGATCAAACCGAAATGATCTTAACACTTGTATGTATTGTAACGCTTATCCTCTTCCGCCAAGAGGTGGCGACAACTGCCCGTTTTAAAAAGAGTATGTCATTGAATCATTCATTCAGGAGATTTCAATAGTCAAACAAGTCTTAATGAAGTGAGACACTGACTCCTTCATTGAATGTTTTTTTTTATAAATATATATTTTTAAAAGACTTAAGCAATGAACAGTTTCTCAGAACCACTAGTAAATTACGTTATTTTGTTTAGTTTTCTAATCTGTGTTCTCCAGAATCGTGAGAGAATTGTTATCTCCAATTTATTAAAAATAACTGGGATTCTCAATTTATCCAGAACCGTGAAGTTAATTTCATAAAGTTTAAAATGCACCTACTTTTTTTTTTTTGCATTTAGTCTTTTTTAGTTGAACAAAAGACTGTTTTCCCTACACATTTCATCATTGAGGATTTCTTAAGAAAAGTTTAAAAATCTCGTCTCGTCTCGTTCTCGTGAACCCAGTCTCGTGTCTCGTCTCGACTCGTGGGATAAGTGTCTCGTCACACCCCTAATGCCTACACTTTGTGTGTTGTAATGAGAGGATTCGCGAGCACGCAACATTCAGCACTGTGCAAAACTTATAAGCGGTGAGTGGATTCTAACTTAAAACACCTCTGATTGGCAAATGCGTTCCAGAAATCAACAGATGGCTACATTGCTCAAGCTGCAAACACGTGTTTTAAATCGAAACGGCGTATTCTTGCACCTGTTAATTTTTATGTTATATTAGTTGTTTTTGTTGCTTTAGTGCAATAGATGAATAACAATTTATGTTTTTTTATTTTTTATTTTATGTTTAGATATTTCTGTTTTGCGATTCTTGCGAATCATTTTATTCTCCCGCATCCCGCGCCCACACCCGCATCCACTCTCGTCCATTAAGTTTTGCACCGCACTCTGTTGCAGTACTCCCCCGGGAGTATAGGTTTCTACTTCATCTCTTGGCTGCATGAAACAAACCGTCACGCTAATGTAAAGGTAAAGACGATCAGAGTAATAGTAACGAACGTGCGCGTGCCTAATGTATGACGCTCTTGTTTATCAGAGTTGATAAAGTCGCTATTGATTTACAAGTTGTTCGCACTTTCGGGGCTCTTGTCTCTAGTATTTTGGCGTAAAATTTCAAAACATTTGCATAGTTGTCAAAATGAATGTCCTGTGAGTATTTTATAATGGATGCTCACCCATAGAGAAGGTCTTGTGAGGCTCAGTGGTGTTTATGCACATATGAGCATCAGCATCAACAGAGTTAGAATGTACTTGCTGTATTTTTCATTTGTATGTTTTATTTTATAATAGATACAAACAATAGATATGTTAAGTTCAAATGGACAGGTTTAGTGAGTGGTCTTTTTTTATAACATGACAATGTTATAACAGAATAAAAAGGCAAAACAAATGTTTTGGTTAATAAAAAGGTTTAAAAATAAACACCTTTAGAGGAAATTTCAGGCATAGGGGGGCCTTGCAAAATTGACCGGAGAAGGAGGTGGGCCCCGGCGTAAAAAAAGTTGAGAACCCCTGTCCTAACAGACATCTTCAACACCTCGCTGAGCCAGGCAGTCGTCCCCACGTGTCTCAAATCCACATCCATAATTCCAGTTCCAAAGAAGTCACCTGTGTCCTGTCTGAATGACTATCGTCCCATAGCACTGACCCCAATCATGATGAAGTGCTTTGAGAGGTTAGTCATGCATCACATCAAGTCCAGCCTCCCAAACACGCTGAACCCATTCCAGTTTGCATACCGTCCAAACCGCTCCATGGACGATGCAATATCCAGCAATCTCCATCTAACTCTCACTCACCTGGAACAGAAAGACTCTTATGTTAGAATGCTGTTCATTGACTTCAGCTCAGCATTCAACACAATAATCCCTCAGCAACTCATCCACAAACTAAACCTGCTGGGCCTAAACACCTCCCTCTGTAATTGGATCTTGGACTTCTTAACTGGTAGACCCCAGTCAGTCCGTGTCGGCCGCAACACCTCGAGCACTACCATACTGAGCACAGGTGCTCTCAGCCCACTGCTCTTTACGCTGCTGACCCACGACTGCACTGCCAAGTTTAGCTCCAACCACATCATCAAGTTCGCTGATGACACGACTGTGGTAGGCCTCATCACCAACAACGATGAAACACACTACAGAGAGGAAGTGGCACAGCTGGCTAAATGGTGTGGTGCTAACAACCTGTCCCTCAATGTGGGTAAGACAAAAGAGATTGTGATGGACTTCAGAAGAAACTCTGTTGACCACCCCCCACTGACCATCGACAGATCGACTGTGGAGAGAGTCAGCAGCACTAAATTCCTGGGGGTGCACATTACGGAGGATCACACCTGGACCACCAATGTCACGTCGCTCAACAAGAGGGACCAACAGCGCCTCCACTTTCTCCGCCAGCTGAAAAGGGCAAGTCTCCCTCCACCCATTCTCACCACTTTCTATAGGGGCACCATTGAGAGTGTGCTGACCAGCTGCATCACTGTCTGTTACGGGAACTGCAGTGCTGCTGACCGCAAGACCCTACAGTGGACAGTGAACACAGCTGCAAAGATCATCGGTGCCCCTCTCCCCTCCATCATGGACATTTTCCTTGCACGATGCTCCAGCAAGGCCTCCAGCATCATGAAGGACCCCACCCATCCCTCCCACAATCTCTTCCAGCTCCTGCCATCAGGTAGAAGGTACCGGAGTATCAAAGCTCGCTCTGTCAGATTTCTCAACAGCTTTTTCCCCCAGGCTGTGAGAGTCCTTAACTCCAATCTCCCTGTCCCCCTCTGAAACCATGAAAACCTCAGTCTCCTCCCCCCAACTCATTAAAACTGCTGACAATTTTCCAAAGTGCAATTCTGAGTGTGCTACACACAGGTGAGTGGGCTATACAAACCACCTATAGTAACACACTTATGTAGATTAGACTAGACACTTTCTATAGACACTTGCTGCTACAAAGACTCAATAGTATTATATATGTTTATTTGTGCATTGCACTATGTTACGATCGGCTTTGCCTCGCTGTTGGGCAGCTTGTCGTTTCGTCTGTGCCTTACGGTTGCTGTCTGTCTGTCTTAGACCTATAGGTGGAGCTGTAACCTTGCTGGGCGGGTTAATTGATGACCTGTTAAAAAGAGGCCTTCCTGTTGGCTCGGTGGGCTTTTTTTCCTGTTCGGGCTGTCTGTCTGTGCTGCAGGCTGCAGCCTCGCTCCTCGCTCTTACCTCCGCTCACCACACGTTTTATTTTACTGATAAACACTACACTTTTGGTTAACCATTACATTCACTGATATCTTTTTATTTAGTTAATAAACATTCTTTGTTCAATGTAGTAATCGGTGTGGTCTCCCTTTTATGTTACAATCACTGTACGAGCTAAGTGGTCTTAACATATGGGGGCTCGTCCGTTTAGTTCCTAAGTTTGATAGGTGACGTTAGGCTGCTTTAATTCCTAGTAGGAAGCTACTAGCGTGCGGAGTGCTACGTTACGGGGGTAGGCCTGTCGATTTATGAATGAATGACGTAAGTGGGCCTACTATCAGTTTGCTGGTTGGTTGGGAGAGCCACGCTGATTTTGGAGTGTGTGTGTAGTGGTGTAAGTTTAGAGAAAGAGCGTTTTTCTTTCAGTCATTCGGTGAGCAAAGTTCGGTAGCAGTTTTGGTGACTGGACAGAGAATCTTATGGAGCTATTGCTTATCCCCAATTAGTGCGCTTCGGCGTTGTGGATTTAGGTTGCGGTCACTGAAGTCTGAACGAGGGCACCGCCGTGGAGCACCGGCTGGATTGACTTTGTCGGGGCAGTACGACTCCAGCGGTATGGGTGAGTAAATTATCCTTGTTCTTGGACTTTGGTGTGAAGATAGGTTAGAATAGTAGGGGGGTAAATGTTAGGGGGATGCTCCGGAATTAGTCTGTCTGGTTACCTGAACTGTATCGGCTTTATAACCGGTTTGGCTGGATGGGTTGGGAAAGGAGAGTAAGTTTTGGTTAATTTTGTTTTGATATTTGTACATTGGTTGATTTTGTTGTTGTAGATTGGAAAATGTACCGATGGTTGTGTTGAAGGAGTTTTTAGCAGCTCCGTCTGAGCGGTTGTTAGTAGAGTTAACTAAGGACCAATTGTTGAAGGTGGCTGAGCATTATGCGATCGAGTTGCCCTCCATACTTAAATCTGCTAAGAAGAAAGAATTTGTGGGTTTTATTCGCGAGTTCTTAAAAGAGAAGCAGGTTTTGCCTGTTATAACCCCAATCAGTCCTAGTCCAGAAACACAAATTAACGATACTGCTAATGTTCCTGAGTCTAGCGTTAGGTCGAAGATGCAGTCTAAGTCCGGCGAGTTAACCTTTGAACAACAAAAACAACTGTTGAGAATAGAGATGGATATAGAGTTGGAGAAAAAGAAATTAGAGTTGGATCAAAAGAAATTGGAATTTGAGCAATTTAAATTGGCGAAGGAACAAGAGATGCTGGCAAAGCGTTTAGAGCAGGAAAATGAGCAAAAACGTTTGGAAGTGCAAGAAAACGAGAAAGACCGTTTGTTAGAATTAGAAAAACTTAAAGATAAAGAACGGGAACGGATGTAGAAAGAACTAGACTGAGATTACTTTCTGAGGGGAAAATTGATCGAAATACACCTACCGGTAAACCAGATCTAGCGGGCATGATAAGGTTCCTGCCAAAATTTAACAAACGGGAACCGGATATATTTTTTTCTTTATTTGAAAATATAGCTACTGATCGTGATTGGGATGATGAGGACAAAACCGTGCTTTTGCAAACTGTATTAGTGGGCCGCGCGCAGGAGGCTTTTGTTGCTTTGGCACCTGCCGAGAGGAAGAAATATAACACCGTAAAACAGGCAGTCTTAAAATGTTATGAACTCGTTCCAGAAGCTTATCGGCAACGTTTCAGAAACTGGCGAAAAGGTGAGAAACAAACCCATACCGAAGTAGCAAGAGATTTGAGTAGTTTTTTCAATCGTTGGCTTGCCGCTGAGGGTGTGGAAACGTTTGACGCGCTGCGAGATTTGCTGATCTTGGAACAGTTTAAAAACATCTTGCCCGAGAGAACTGCTATTTATGTGAATGAGCATGAAGTTAAGACTGTTGCGGAGGCTGCGGTCCTCGCCGACGGCTTTGTATTGACGCACAAAGGTAAAGCACGTCAGTATTTTTCACGTTATGAGTATGACCATAAAGAATATCGTTCAGATCGTGTTCATGATGGCTCTATTGTTAAATTTGATCATTTGATGAAGAATAAAACGCGGGAGACTGAGGTTGCTAGTGACAAGTGCAATTATTGTTTGGAAGCAGGACATTGGAAGCGAGAATGTCCAGTGTTGCGTGCGCGAAATAAGGTTAGAACTGCAAATGGAAAGGCTGTTGGTTGCGTGTCTTCTGTTGCGCATTCAGATAAGCCTGCTGTGTTTGATATGGATTACTTCTCTAGTTTGGAGGGTTTAAATGTCGTTCAGCCTGACGATGGTGAGAAGAAAAATCTTGGAGCTGTGTCTAGGGATGAGCGTGAAACTTCAGGGGTGTCTGGTGTGTCTGACTATGCGCCGTTCATTAGTGACGGGTTTGTCTCGTTGATAGGGGATACGCACAAGGTCCCAGTGAAAATCTTGAGGGACACAGGAGCCTCAGAGAGCTTATTTGTGCTTCAGTTTTGCCATTTTCTCCAGTATCGGATACTGGGAAGTTTGTTTTAATCTGTGGAATAGGTCTTCAATCATTCTCAGTGCCTTTGCACAGAGTTCAGTTATTTTCAGGATTTGTAAATGGTGACGTTACAATTGCCGTGAGACCCTCCTTACCTGTGGATGGCATTGATATCATTTTGGGCAATAATTTGGGTGGGTGTTTAGTGTCTCCATCGCCTGTGGTTACTGTCGTGCCTTTGCCGTTAGAGGAGCCGGATAAGTGTTTGCAAGACTTTCCAGAGGTTTTTACTGCCTGTGCTGTGACGCGTGCAATGGCTCGTGCGCAGGTAGAGTCACCATCTGACGTGTCTAAGATGTCGGTGTCTGGTTTGTTTGTTCCGGAATTACCTGTGCCGTTGTCTTATGATGAGCTGGTTGAAGCTCAAGGAAAAGATCAGGGTCTGAAAAATTTTTTTGCTTTAGCTGCAACTGATCCAGGTAAAGGTTATCTTGTGCAAAATGGTCTCTTGCTTCGAAAGTGGTCATCTTGTGTGGATCCTGATGTGGCAGATCAGGTGATGCAGGTCGTGGTACCTGACAAGTATCGCGATTTAGTTCTAAAAACAGCACATGGTATAGAGTCTGGACATTTTGGTGTTAAGAAGACCTATAATTATATACTACGACATTTTTATTGGCCACGGATTAGGCGGGACGTAAGGAAGTTTGTGAGAACTTGTCATGTTTGTCAAGTGGCAGGGAAGCCAAATACTACAATCAAGCCTGCTCCCTTGCAGCCCATTCAGTCCGTAGGCACACCATTTGAACACATCATTATTGATTGTGTAGGTCCTTTAACTCCATCTAAAACTGGATGTACATATCTGTTTACAGTAATGTGCCAAGCGACACGGTATCCGGCTGCATATGCCTTAAGGGCAATAACCACAAAGTCCATTATGAAATGTTTGTCACAGTTTATTTCTGTTTTTGGTATCCCGAAGATAATTCAAAGCGACCGAGGTTCAAACTTCACCTCCAAGACGTTTGCAGCTGCTCTGAGATTGTTATGTGTGAAGCACCATTTGAGCAGTGCCTACCATGCTCAAAGCCAGGGGGCGCTGGAACGCTTTCATGCAACCTTGAAATCTCTGTTACGCGCATATTGCGTGGAAATGAAGAGGGATTGGGAAGAGGCTTTACCATGGCTTTTGTTGGCTGCCCGTGGGGTTGTTCAAGAAAGCACAGGGTTTTGCCCCAATGACTTAGTTTTTGGTCACAAAGTACGAACATCTTTGTCTGTCTTGAAAACTGAATTAGACCAGTCAAAAACCCCTGCTAGTTTGGTGGATTATGTTAATGGTTTCCGCCGTAAATTATTTTTATCTTGGAAGTTGGCTAGCGAACGTCTAAGTGTGGCCCAGGATAAAATGAAACAGCGGTATGATCGTAAGGCAGAGGCCAGGGTGTTTAATCCCGGTGATCAGGTGATAGCGCTGCTGCCCATCCCAGGTTCACCCTTGACAGCGAAGTACTCAGGCCCTTTTACGATCATGCGTAAAGTCTCTGAGACAAATTATTTGTTGTCTACTCCTGAACGCAGGAGATCAACGCAGCTTTGCCATATTAATTTGCTGAAACCATACTACTCCGTATCTTCGGGGGTGGCGAGTGATCACGTGGAGAGTCCTGTAGGATTGGCTGTTGTAGAGAGGCTGCCAAACATCGTTCAGGGGGCAGCTGAGGATGGGGTGCAGTTTCCAGATGATGCGGTTTTATATGGGTGCTTAAATTACACACAGAAGCTGGCTGAACTGGATAGTATGTTGGGGCATTTAACAGCGCGATGAGTTAAAGTCTTTAATTTTTGAATTTTCGTCTTTATTTTCCGACACTCCGACCTGCACAAGTCTAATTGAGCATGATATTGACATACAGGGTGCTCGCCCTGTTAAGCAGAGGTTTTATCGACTGCCTCTAGAGAAGCGTAAAAGTATGGAGGCTAGTGTTCAATATCTTCTTGATAATGGCTTAGCCAAACCGTCTTATTCTAGTTGGGCATCACCGTGTTTGTTGGTTAAAAAATCGGATCAAACATATAGGTTTTGTACAGATTATAGGAAGGTTAATGCATTGACAAAGCCCGATTCCTTTCCATTGCCTCGTATTGAGGATTGTGTGGACCAGGTCGGTAGTGCGCGGTACGTTAGTAAATTTGATTTGTTAAAGGGGTATTACCAGGTACCATTGACATCGAGAGCGCAGGAGGTGTCTGCATTTGTTACATCTTCTGGTTTGTACTCTTATACCCGGATGAGTTTTGGCCTTTGGAACGCCCCCTCAACCTTTCAGCGTCTCATGAACAGAGTTGTTGCGGGGTTGGAGGGGTGTGCCGTTTAGTTAGACGACGTGATCTGTTACGCTGATACCTGGGGTGACCATCTGGCACGTATTCGTGCATTGTTCCAGAGGTTAGTGGCAGCAACTCTTACGGTGAACCTGGCCAAATGTGAGTTTGCCCAGGCCACTGTCGTTTATTTGGGTAGGGTGGTTGGCCAGGGTAAGGTGCGGCCAGTAAATGCGAAGGTTGTAGCCATAGAGAATTTTCCCACGCCGTCCACAAAGAAAGAATTGATGCGCTTTCTGGGTATGATTGGTTATTACCGTAATTTTTGTTGCAATTTTTCCACGGTCGTTTCCCCACTGACCAATTTATTGAAGAGTACAGCTAAGTTTGTTTGGTCAGCTGAGTGTCATCAGGCATTCCAAAATGCCAAGTTGTTATTGAGTTCGGCGCCGGTCTTGGCCGCACCCAAATTGGATCAGCCATTCCAGCTACAGGTTGATGCGAGTCAGGTTGGAGCGGGTGCCGTTCTTTTACAGAGCGATGAAAAGGGTGTTGAAAAACCTGTTTGTTATTTTTCACGCAAATTCAACAAACATCAGTTTAATTACTCCGTTATCGAGAAGGAGGCTTTGGCGCTAATATGGGCACTTCAACACTTCGAGGTTTATGTGGGTGGGGGTTTACATTTGATCGTGGTTTATTCGGACCATAATCCCCTCACTTTTCTCCAGTCAGTAAATAATTCCACCAACCAACGCCTCGTACGTTGGGCACTATTTCTACAACCTTTTCGTTTAGTTATTCGGCACATCCGTGGCGTGGAGAATGTGTTGGCTGATGCACTCTCTCGCGCCCCGGATGAATCAGTTTAATGGTGTCTGTCTTTCCCGCTCAATCTGTGTCTGTTCTGCTTGCCTTAAATAGCTGTCCATGGTACCGGGATTTGCTGGTTGCAGAATGTGGTAAAGATGGGGAGGGTGAGAATGGTCACTGTTGGTCTAGTTGCCCGGGTGTGAATGAGGTGCACTGGGGGATGGTGGTATGAATGAATTAGTTTTCTGTGTGTGAATATCAGTTAAATTAGTTTACTTATTTTTGATTTTGTATAATTTTGTTATTGTGGGAGCTTGATGGGTTTTTACAGAGTCCCATTAAAATGGGTCTCTGTTTTTAAAGGGGGGGTGATGTTACGATCGGCTTTGCCTCGCTGTTGGGCAGCTTGTCGTTTTGTCTGTGCCTTATGGTTGCTGTCTGTCTGTCTTAGACCTATAGGTGGAGCTGTAACCTTGCTGGGCGGGTTAATTGATGACCTGTTAAAAAGAGGCCTTCCTGTTGGCTCGGTGGGCTCTTTCTCCTGTTCGGGCTGTCTGTCTGTGCTGCAGGCTGCAGCCTCGCTCCTCGCTCTTACCTCCACTCACCACACGTTTCATTTTACTGATGAACACTACACTTTTGGTTAACCATTACATTCACTGATATCTTTTTATTTAGTTAATAAACATTCTTTGTTCAATGTAGTAATCGGTGTGGTCTCCCTTTTATGTTACGATCACTGTACGAGCTAAGTGGTCTTAACAACTATGCATCATTTTGCACTCATTTGTTTATATATGTTTATTTGTGCATTGCACTCAAGCATCATTTGTGCTGCTTCCCTCAAAATCTCTTTTCTGCACAATTTAATGCACAAAATATCTCTTTTGCACAATTTCACGTACAAATGTCTCTTCTGTAAAATGTCATGTACAGTACTTATGTAAAGTTTTTGTTGTCTCAGTTTTGTATGTGTAGTCAACTATTTATTATATAGTATTTATAGTATATGTATAGTCAGATGGTTAACCGTTGTATAAGTCTATAATTGCTTTTCTTGTTCATGTACTGTTGTATGTTTATATTATGCTTAACTAGTATGTAGCACCGTGGTCCTGTGAGACGTGACATCTCTTTCCACTATATGTCCACACATGTAGCAGAATGACAATAAAGCTCGACTTGACTTGACTTGACTTAACTGAACACTATTGTGGCCATTCGGACTAGTCATAACATAAGACGAATAAAAAAGCAGATCTGACTAGTAAGATAAAAATTGTTACTAGTAATAATTGTGAAAGATACTAGTGTCTAATAAATAAGTTCTAGTACCTAATGAATAACTACTAGTACCTAATGAATGATTACTAGTAATATTTAAATAGACACTAGTCACTATTGCAATAATTACTAGTCACAAAAGAAAAGATTATATCAAAAACAGAATAACTACCCTTCCCTGTTCATTTGGAGATATCTTTAACCTCATAAAGAACTAGTGAGAATGTATTTGGAGATATCTTTTTTTTAAAAAAAAAAAGATCATTACATAAACATGAGTACCTCTCCACCGTCCAATCAGAGTCCACATGGTAATACAATACATTAATATGCTGAATTAATTTGATTATTAAGTAGGGCTAACTGGCTTTGTATGTTAGCCTGCCTTGCTAATTGATTACCATGAAAACACAAGGAAAAATTACAAACCTGTTGTCCAACAAAAGTATAATGATATGTTTAGTCCAAATACACTTCAGTCGAGTCTTTGAAATAACATATCTGATATGGTTTTATTAAAAAGAATGAGGCAGAAATTATGCCACTTTATATTATTCTAAACGGTGATAAAGACTATGTCAGTTAGCATTGGGTTTTAAATTGACCTTTTTCTTATAAAAATACCCGAGGTGGCTTAAAGAACACAGATAAAAGCCATATATTGTCGCGATAATTGTTTATTTTATTCATGTTTCATAAGTAAAATGTCTATCTGCATGTTATTCAGCTGCTAGCTTACATCTACAGCAAAAGCTGAACGTCTTTGTCCATAGAAGGGATTTCCTGGAGCGTCATCAGTGAGTCTCACTTGTGGAGGGCGCCCTCCGACGACGAGTATGAATAAAAAAAAGAAACTACATTAATTGAATACTCATTATTGCTCACAAAACCCTGATTTGGGTAAAAATAGCAAAAATAATTAAGAACTTTGAGGTAAACATTTGCAAAGCCTTACATTTTTCTCCAGTGTAGAGAAGTGTATTTTTTTTTCTTTTTCTTGCAGCTATATTTATTATATTTATTCTTAAATGCTCAGTGTTTTTTTTATATAGATTATAGTGAAATAGTGTTATTACAAAAGTAATATTCTTTATTTTGTTTAATGTTATAGAAATAATAACCATAATCATTATTAGTCATAATGTTATATAAAAACAACATTTTTGGCCAAATTGTGCAGCCCTAGAAGTACAGCACACATTTTTTTCTTTTTTTTTTTATTAATAATATTTTATGTCCTTTTTTCCAAATAAAGCAAATGTTTGTCTGAAAACCATAAGGGTTTGGATTCTGTATGCCCTGTACAGAATATTTATGTAAAAACATTCAATGTCTGTAGCACCAGTGCTATATGCAAAAAAAGTTAACGTACAGTCCTGATATGATATTTATTGTTTTTACTGGAGGAAAAAAAGAGGAAATTAATAGATAATAAAATTGGCGTCTTTTCTCCATTCTGCCACCAGAGGGCACCCGATGACCAAACAAATACATTAGGCTAATATGTTTACAAAATTACAGTGTCTACAAAACTGGCAAATATGTTTTCTATGTGCTTGAGTACAAATTATTGTTTTTTTTTTTCTATGTGGTTTCATCAAAAAAAAAAAAAGTACAACCGTCACCTTGTTTCCGTTTCCTCTCTAATCTCCCTCCTATATGTTGCTGGTTCATTAATATTCAACATACGATTACCATACTGGCAGAAATGCAAATTCAAAAAGTACTAGTATCTGTTAAGTTCAGGATATCTCTGGTCTAAAAAGTTACTAGTAACTAAAAAATAAGTACTAGTTCTATTTTTTTCTGAACAGAAAGATTGTAATTAAATACTAGTTGGAATAAGTACTAGTATCTAAAACATAAGAACTAGTACCTAATGAATAAGTACTAATATGTAATGAATAAGTACTAGTATTTAATGGAAAAGATACTAGTATCTAAAAAATAAGTACTAGTAGCATGAAAATAGATACTAGTATGGCTCTTAGATTAAATGTTAAAACGGCTTGCAATACTCACACACCTCGCTGCTTACGTTAACAGCTTTAACAGCACCGTTCAGAGTTTACGTGACATACACTGATCCTCCGTTCTTTGGTTACCACGAATGTAGACACCTTAATATACTACTGCAGTTACCAAACATGAAAAATAAAAACTGAAATAAGTCACTTACCACAGTTGTGAATCGTTCTTCTTGCCGCGAATGTCGACCGTTGAAAAAAAAATCCCGCCTCGAATTGAAATTTACAGCATTATGCTGTAGGTTTGCATCAAACCACCACGTGCCCCCAGAGTGCATTGCCGTTTACAGCAATATGCTGTATTATAAGAATTACTTTGCTGTATTATAAGAATTACTGCAGTTCGTTACAGTGTAGAATAGTAAGGCAGATGACATTTAAAAATCAACAGGCAAAAAAAAGTTTCACAGGATTATATGAACATACCTGAAAGTGATAGACGGGCTTCATTAATCGTTTGCCAGCCCTAATATATATATATATATATATATATTGGATTGACTTGAATGACAGTTTGTGCTGGTATATATATATATGTATATATATGACCATTTCCTCCGTAACCGCAAAGCATCGCAGCACCTTGAAACTTGCAGCGCTCATATTTAATCAATTAAATCATAGCCTTTGGAAGTGGAAGCTTTATCTCAATTTACATATTTACATGTAGACATATCCTACGCAGATATCAACAGCACTGGGTTGTAGTAGGTTGCCAAGTTTAGGGGACAAATGGATTGATATTTGTATGTGTCGATTGTGTGAGATGGATGCATTTCATACAAGATCTTGCAAGGACAATCTTGGAATATGTTGACGTGATTATTCATATAATAAGGTTTGGGCCAAACAAATTACGGGAGTTTTACCGAAAGCGAACATGTAAAATACGCCCAGTGGATTTTTTTTTTATAGAAAGATTAAAAATACGGGAGAAATACGGGAGAAATGCGGGAAAATGTTTAAACGGGATTATAGAGGGATAGATTGGTAAAATACGGGAGGGTTGACAGGTATGCAGTCATGTGAGCAGTTGCAATTCAAATTTGAGGTCCATAGAGAAAATACAATATACAAACATAAATTTGTTTTCATTCATTACTTTTACATAATAATAATAATAATAATAATAATAATAATAAACATTTTACAGTAAGCGAACAATATATATTTGTGTCTGAGCTCTGGAGAGCATTAAACGTTTCTATTATTAATGTGTTTTTGCAGCGGGGTGTCCAAACCTGCTCGTGGAGCGCCAACGTCCTGCAGATTTTAGCACCAACTCGCATTCCTCCGACTCTCATTCCTAAGTTTTTAGTGAGTCAGGTTTGGACATCCCTGGTGTAGATGCAAGGCGACATTTAATTACTACATTACAACATGTAATATCCAACAAGTGGGTGTACATTGGTTAGTTACACTGTGTGTATAAAAGTAAAAATAAGATTATGATTGCATGAAATGAGACTGTGCTGTTATGAAAAACGTGAATTTATGAGAGTCAACAGAACTGAAGGGGTTAAAAAAGGGAACAACAAGCCCCATGAACCTTTGCGCATCCACGTGACTCCAAGACTTCCGCTTGGCTGTGTATTGTTAGCCGTCGCGAGTGTCGGTTGCCAGGGTGAGGATGGATCACACCTCTTTAAAAGAAAGATAAACTCACGTAGTATCTCTCTTAAACACATTTGTCATATCTGCACATACAGGCAACGACTAACAGGGAGGAGTGCCATCACAACGGGTGAGTGTGAGGTGCAAAACTGCGCGGAAGATCATGTAAATGAGCAAAACATTTACAATCAATCCAAAGAGTCGAATGAAAACACAGTTCACACTATTTATGGTGAATAATAATAAATGACGCAACTCTAGGGGCTTATTAAATGTCTTTATGTTGCAATACTAAAAAATAACTCTGAGGGTTGACAGTTTGTGCTGGTAATGTTTAAATGCAGTCTCGGAACACTTGTAAATTCGTGTTTCTGTTAACATTCTATGTTTATAGGTTGATTTTCTGCCCCATGTTAATTCATACGTGTTCAGCTTATTGAGTGACCTTGAGGAGCATCTTAACTCCATGTGTCCTCTGTAGGTCCACTAATGCTTCTTAAACCAGATTACTGAAAGAGATCTGTTTTGTGAACCTTTACTCTGTTTCCCATACAGAGCGCCTTTCACGTTTGGCTTCATGTATTTGTGCATATTTATGATGTATTGGGATTTAAAGTTCAGTGCAGTGGTGTTAGCTGTGTGTTTTCTATGTTCTGTTTGTAGGTATTTTTGGCAGATTGGATTGACTTGAATGATGTGACATAATCTTTAGACTAAACCTAAAGTGTTGCCCTGTGCTGGTTAAAAGTCTCTTTATATGTGAAGAGCAAGAAAGAAACTCAAGTCTGTTTTTGTTTTTTTGTTTATTAGAATCATTAGGCATTGTGACCATTAACATTCCATTAGATTTTTCGATTGTGACATTGTTTTCAATATAATTGAACATATTTTCCCCCAGTTTGCATTACTGTATGTACACACACACACACACACACACACACACACACACACAACCCTGTACATCTGTCTTTGTGAGGACATCTCTAGCTCCTTACCCTAACCCTACCTATCAGGACTAAGTGCCTCACCCAAGCCCTTACCCTAAACCTAACCTTTACCCAATTATAACCTGATCCCTAAAACAAAGTCTTGTCCCTCAAGGCCTTTAAAGAAAGGCCTATAAACAAAATGTCATTTTTGCCCTGATTTTCCGCTGATGTACAGTCTGGAGAAGTTGACGCTAGTTGCCGAAAGTCAGAGTCAGTCTGCAAACAAGATTTGACAGATTCCACAGAAAATTGCGTAGTGTATGATGGTCACAGCCTCCTATTCTTTTAACAGAACAATGTAGATTTACAGGAGCAACTATTGAAGGAATTGATGTACTTTTGCAAATAACCTGTTTATCATGGACATGTATATGTTTAGTAGTTGTAGTGTGCTGTCCCATGCAGCAATAATGCAGGAACACATGAGATGGCATTTCTCAAATAACCAGTCAAAGCCTAAAATACAACATTAAGAAGGTTCACTACACTCACAAAGTACTTATTTTTAAATGTTTCATTGAAGTATAGTATTTACTTTTAGAGATTTCATTTATTTACTACATGGATAGTTGTCCTGTGGTGTGACATGCTGTACTGCATTAAAAAAAAAAAGTGCATTTAACTGTTCATGAAGCTTTTATAATCCTATATTAATCGAGAAATTACATGGAGTATATAATAAAAGGCAAAAAGGTGATCAAATAATGAAAACTTAAGATATGTCATGACCAGTTACAGGACCTAAGATATACTCGTTGCTTTTTAATTTTTAAAGTTGGAATGAAATCAAAATTGACCCTATTTGTAGTCAAGTTGGTCACAACTTTCATTTCATGAAGGCGATACACTGTTTAAGGTTGATGAAAAACGTAATTTTTTTTCAACTAAATTAATAACCAAACTATACTGTATGTAAACTGCGCACATGTATTTTCTAATTAAAAGCACGAATACTAGGTCTTCAGATTAATTTGCCATTAGTAGTATTTTGAAGCATGGATTAATGTCAATTAAATTAGATTTAAGCAACATGATACAGTACAGTTAATCAGTAGACACAGTAAACAGTACATTGTGTTCAATTTTCTGTATTTGTTTTCAGTGCCAACAGTGGGATGGAGTGGTATTCACTGCTTGACTTCACATAAGCTCATCTACAGGACAGATATGATCAGGTGATCTGAGAGGAGAGACGTCCGTCAGTCAGTACTGTTTCTCTGTGTGAGAGTGAAGATGAACCGTTACACAACACTCAAGCAGCTGGGTGATGGGACCTATGGCAGTGTTCTAATGGGGAAAAGCAATGAATCTGGAGAGCTAGTGGCCATCAAGAGGTGCGTCAAACAGTTAGGCTGTGTCCAAATCCAAAGGCATGTGCCTTGCTTCTCAGCCCATCAGGGCCTTAATAGTCACTTTGACTTTGTATAAAGACACTTTCTGAAGAAACTTAGGGTTCCAAGGCAGTATAATATCTGATGATGTTGTGCAAATTCGTATATGCTTTAGAAGGGTTGTCAGTTGAAATAATCATGTAGTCTTAAAAAAAAATTAGAAGATTAATTACCTTTAAACTGCTTCATCAACCACCAAATTTCATGCACAGGGTTGTTGGATATCATAGGTAATGAAGGATACATTAATGTTGCCTTCACAATTCCACCAGATTAAGCCATTTTAGTAGACAAGCTGTTATGCAATTGGATTCGGACGTGTCTTATGCATTGTGTAGATTATGCTGAATATGTTGTATTAAAGGTCAACATGAAATCAGAATTGATTATATTAACCTATAACACATTCACTGTTGCATTCATTCAAAGTTAAATATTAAACTTTTATCAAAATGTAATAACTTCCTCTACCACTAAAACATATTTTTATTCTCACTAACACCTCAAATGCCCTTACTTCCTCATATCCAATAAATTCCTAATGGAAAACTTTCGTTTTCTCATTGAAGATTCCTTTTCACTTAGAAATCAGATTATGCAAAGAAAATGGGATCAACATTAAGAGTATACTAGATGTAATTTAGGCATGCACCTGTTTTGAGGAACTGATTGCCTTTCAGACAGAGAAGACTCCTCTGTTTAGTAATGAAAACCATGCCGTGGTATGGTTTACTGTAACTGTGCTTGTGTTTGTCTTCCTGAAGTGCCTAATATTAATCAGCTTTTTGGGTTTGTATGTTCTACCCTAAGATCATCTTCGTATTACTCAGACCCTTGACATTAGAAAAGTCTGACACAAACAAACCAAAGCAGCATCTTTACAGACCATTTCCAGTATACATTATATTACATTATTTTGCATGAGTGTCAAAACAATCCTGCCACATACTTTCCTATGGAATTCACTTAAGTGCAAGTTCATCCAAGATGCGTCTGCTCAGTGAATAGGGGCTGGTGGTGTAAATTATAAATGCCCCTCTTAGGTGTAGTAACTATGCAGGAACAGGCGGTCACTATGCAAATTGATAGCTGTGTGACAGCGAAAGCAGTGAAAGTGGCCAAGCCTACCTCAGTATCAGCTCTGCTCTCTCTTACATAATTCTGTGTGGAGCTTCAGGCTCAGGTCTCATTGAGTCCTTGTATATCAGCTCCTGGAGAGCTGTTATTACAGTGATACTCAGCTTTTTAGTCGTTCTTTAGATTCTTTTAGAAACATACAAACAAACATTCTATTTATTCTACTCGTTTTCTTTTTATTTAATATTAACAAATAATAATAACTTGACTCTCTCACTATTTTATTTCTATTCTATCTATGTTTTATTTGTTTAATTTGTTATAAAAAGAAAAAAAACTTACTGCGTGTACTGTGCTAGACTGTCCGGCTATCCAGGACTTATCACAGCACTTACATATTGTTGCTCTTTTGCTGGTGTGATTGCTTCTGTTGTTCTCATTTGTAAGTTGCTTTAGATAAAACCATCTGCTAAATGATTCAATGTAAATTTAGAAACAAAGAGAAGGGCTGCTCAAGTATAGTAACCAAAAAGTACAGAGTCGATTCAAAATCAACTTCAGTGCAAGAACTAGAATCTAGAGATATATTTAATAATATTCATTTGCACCATAAAACAGTGCATAATAATAAACAGGAACATTTTACTACACAAATGCAGCATAGGGGACTTCTGTGAACATTTTTATGTGATGGCACTGATATTGTGTTCATTGTGATACACTGATAAATTTTGAGTACTATATTAAAGCTGACTATGTAAGCAATAGTAATATTAGCATTGTTCTGTTAATAATAGGGTGGTAGATTCTGATGATTGACTGATTTACCTGAACAGTTTGTTGGTAATGAAACCATGGAGATATATTGGTCATTGTGTTTCTCACAGAATGAAGAGGAAGTTCTACTCTTGGGAGGAGTGCATGAATCTGAGAGAGGTCAAGGTACGATATCAGAGGACGCATATGGAGCTTTCATTAATCACTTAAAAAATTAAAATTGTCATCAGACATTTAGGATTTACACTGTGCCCTAACCAGACACAGTGCGACAAGCAGTTTGTTTGTCCACACCAGATTTGACATAGCTACATAGTCACATAATCAGTACTTGAGTTTATCTTTGTCATTGGGTAGTTTTTATTTTACCTTTTACCCCAGCCGTGATGTTGCAGAAATTCAATGTTTTGCATGTCAAATACTGTTGTCGCAGCTGGTTAACACAGTGTAAACGGACACAGGCACAGCTGTAAAATGGGACTTCATAGTGTTTCTGTTGGTGTTCTTTATTTTTATGTTGCAGTCACTGAAGAAACTGAATCATGCTAATGTGGTGAAGTTAAAGGAGGTGATTCGAGAGAATGATCACTTGTACTTTGTCTTTGAATACATGAAAGAAAATCTCTACCAGCTCATGAAAGACAGGTATGAAGAGATTCCATATTCCATTTCCTATTTATAAGTGCCCATTATGTCTTTGAAATGAAAAGAATAATTCCCAAAAATTAAAAATTTGTCATCATTTACTCACCCTCAATTTGTTCCAAATCCTCAAGTTTGTTTCCTTTTTTGAACATAAAAGTTATTTTGAAGAATGTGGGTAACTAAGTAGTTGCTGGCCCTCATTGAATTCCGTAGTATGGAAAAAATAACATAAAAGCCAATGGTGACCAAAAACGGTTTGATTATGATTAAATGATAACAGGATTTTTTTTTTTTTTCATTTTTTAATTATCCCTTGAAGTAAAACTTAAACTTGGTTAAAACATTTTGAAATGGTTGTCACTGTGCTTGCTTGATGAACAGCACTTTTTGACAGCTGTGCTGATTCTCTGTCTCCAGAACCAAATTGTTCCCAGAGTCAGTCGTCAGGAATATAAGCTTTCAGATATTGCAGGGACTATCATTTATTCATAAGCATGGTAGGTCACAGGGCCATCATATTTGTGTCTAACAAACTAGAACAACTGAGTCCAGTATTAGATGTCTGAAGAACTTCTACAGACTGAATTTTAGGACTTTTTCTGCTGAAGACTCAGTTGTTCTTGTATCTCTGTGGTGACAGGATGTGTGAGTATCTCAGCTGCTGCCAAAGTGTTCAACTAAATCCCATAAAATCTGATATTCCCAGACTCATTGTATCATAAACAGTTTAAGGGATCATATCATGTTTATTTAAATATTTTTCCCCTCTGAAGTTTACTGATAATGTTAGTACCTTTGAGCCTTCCATGTCTGCCTTATGATAATTGAACCTCTTGCCATGTGAAATGAGTATTAGCCCTTTTTTTGCAAGATGGGAGATAACTGTTGCTTTCAGTGTAGTTTTAAGTGCCCCATCAGTCAGTTATTCAACAGTTAAGATTAAACCAAAATAATCAGCATTTTATTAAAAACAAATTCCAGTTAATTCTTTTCTAAAGTCTAATTCACCTTGCACCAACAAATCCTGATCAACGTTAATGGACACTTTTGTTGGATTTTGTCAGATTAGTGTGTTATCTGACAATGATCTGACAATGTCTAAGAAGTGACATACTTTAATCTGGTGATTGTTGCTGTTGGTCGGTGCTGTTGGTGGAGTGTGAATTAACCGTGCTGTTGATATTTATCAGAAGGATATGAGGACAAGCAGGTGCTACTCACATCCAGAAATAGAGAAAGAAACACAAAAATTAAAAAGAGCCACAATATTAAATGTCATGGATGACATTTAATATTGGATTTTGGTACTTGGATTTACCAAGTAATCCACTATTACAAAATTACACCATAAATATACGTGACATTTAATATTTTGGCTTTTGTCACTATTATTTTCCTTTCCTTTTGGAAATCAGTCAATCAATCAATCAATCAATCAATCAATCAAACATTTACAGTCAGGGAAGTTTCTGAAATTTGGCTGATTTGACATGTAATGATCCAAATGCTCTTTACTGTGGAGGGTGTTTTGAGTTCTGCAAGTTGGAGTATGTTTTCATGGTACAATAAACATCCTTAAAATAAATCCAGTTTATTTTTCCATGATGTGATCCCTTCAAAGAAGCTAATGCTTCTTCATCGGTAGCTTTCTTAAGTTACAGTACCTTACCAAGAGCCGTAACCAAACAGAAAACCACTGAGTCTTACACATCTTGTGGGTGAAGTACTTGTGGGGCTGTTCTTTTCTTATCCTCTTTCTGTTTCTCTTTTCTTTTTTCTTCTGTGTTTCTTGTGTGTGAAATTCTCTGACATCAGGGAAAATAAGATGTTTACTGAGAATGAAATAAGGAACATCATGTTTCAAGTTCTGTCTGGTTTGGCATTTGTGCACAAGCATGGTAAGATTTTCTTACACTTTCATTTGTTCTTAATGTATTAAGGAGCCTTAATTACACCCTTAAGAAGTTTAATTAGTTCCTAATTACATTTATAATAGTGTAATGTGACATGTTTACTTTATATATATATATATATATATATATATATATATATATGTATATATATGTATATGTATATGTATAAGTATAAGTATAAGAAACTGGTCAGATGTGTAAAACATTAATGGTGCATGCAGAATTTGTCCCCCTCACTGAAAAGTTTTATCCAAAGTTATTGAAAACTTGGATTGGACTGATAACAAGTATTAATTTTGTGTACACAATCCAGGTATATTGTGGTATTTGTAACAAACAAATCTTAGAAGTTTATTAAGCTTTAATTGTGTTATATGGGCTCCATGTCTGTGCATTTGCACTGGGTAGAAGCAATAGAGGCATTCTAATGCACATGTTGACAGTAATATCTCTTTGGCACAATCTGTAGGATTTTTTCACCGGGATATGAAACCGGAAAATTTGCTATGTATGGGTCCTGAGCTGGTGAAAATTGCAGACTTTGGATTGGCTCGAGAGATCCGTTCCCGGCCTCCTTATACAGACTACGTCTCCACAAGATGGTAAGACTATAAAAAGAGTCACTGGACCCACAATATGTGACCCTGGACCACAAAACCAGTCTTAAGTCGCTGGGGTATATTTGTAGCAATAGCCAAAAATACATTGTATGGGTCAAAATTATAGATTTTTCTTTTATGCCAAAAATCATTAGGAAATTAAGTAAAGATCATGTTTCATGAAGATATTTTGTAAAATTCTTACTGTAAATATATCAAAACTTTTTTTTAAAAAATTTTTAATTAGTAACATGCATTAGTAAGAGCTTCAGTTGGAAACTATAAAAGTGATTTTCTCAATATTTTGATATTATCTAGTAAAAGAAACACATATACCTGTCAACAGTAGTAGTACCATTAATCACTTTTATCTGGTATTTGATCTGGTAATTCTTCTGACAGCTATAGTATGTTTCAAGCAAAGTCATAAGTGGGATAAAATGAGTAAATTTTTACTATATGTTATCAATTTTTACTATATATTATATATTGATCAGCTTTGATACTTTAAGAACAATTATTAAATGTGCTAGTGTCCAGCTGGCTGTGGTTTTCCCTACCGGCTGAAATGTGAGCATTTCAAAGTTCTCTCTTATATCAGGGTGTCCGCGGGGTTGTAAAAGGTAGTAAAAGGTAGTAAAAGGTAGTAAATGAAATTAGCCAAAATTAAGGGCATTAAAAAGTATTAAAAAGTAATAAACGTCGTTTGACGAGGTATTAAATTTTCGAGCCCATTTTTTTTAGATAAATTTAAATTTGTGTTAAGTGCAGGCCTTTCTTCTAAAATTTGCGTGGATTAATGTATATGTTGAGAGTAGGACCTGAGCGATATCATGTGAGGTGGTGTTCGTTCGCGCGCGCGCCGGCGCCGCTGAAACAAACTGGGTGCCCGGCTAGTTCGCTGCCAAACATGTAAGCGAGCTCGCTTCCGTTCCGTAATTAAATTAATGTAACCTGGGTGGGGGTGAATGGCGTCAAATCGCATATGGAATCAAATAGCCACCAAGCTAGGATGCGCGGACGTAGCGAGCATCTTCCCATATCAATGTTCTGCGCTACGGCTGCATCAACGACCTCAACATCGACTGCTCTCCCGATGCAAACCACTGCCAGCAGTAGTCCTAGCAGCATCGTCAGCAGGTGCGTGACAGACATTGCGAGCTGAGGTGCTGTGGTGTTTAAACCTATGGTTTAGACC
The DNA here is from genome assembly GCA_012976165.1 of Labeo catla. Classification (NCBI taxonomy): domain Eukaryota; kingdom Metazoa; phylum Chordata; class Actinopteri; order Cypriniformes; family Cyprinidae; genus Labeo; species Labeo catla. The sequence continues at coordinate 195,540 of VONZ01000122.1, forward strand.
TAGCAACTAGAGCTGTAATCGGCCTTAAAAGTTAGGCCCGACAAGTATATTTTGATTGACAACTTTTTAAAAGCCCGAACCCGTTTACAGCCCAACATTATTCAAATGTGCGCAAGCACACCGCTCTTTTGCCTTTTGTCAAGAATGAGTCAATTATACATGTTTTAATATAATTTATTAATGACTAACGTAGGCTATAAGCCACTTGGAACTTGGAACAAAGAAATAAAATAAGTCCTCTGGAACATCGTAACATCTTAGCACTCTAGCCGCGATCACACCGAACGCGTTTTTGCAGCGAGAAGCGCCTTTTTTGAATTGTTTTCTATGGTCAGTGAGCGTTATGCGCGCTGTTTATGCGCCCCGGGCGCCTCGCGTTTTAACCGCCTGCTGCGCCTCGCGTTTTTGCCGGAGCGCTCTGAGCGCCTGAAGTTGAAAAAAAAGCAACTCTGAGCGGAAAAGCGCCCGACGTCATCGCGGTTTTTTCCATTGTCCAATCGAATGAATGGAGAGGCGGGCCTTCTCTTGTGGTGACGAAAGTTTTACCGACGCTTAAAAAGTCGGAGACTGCAGTGATGGAGGAGAAACTTTTGGTGTCTATCGCGGGTTACCCGGAGCTGTATGTTTTAAGTTTTTTGCTGATATGACAGTTTACTTAACAGCTAAAAACCAAAGATTTTATAGCGCTTGCGCTATAATCCTTTGATTAGATTGACAGGACGGCTTATTTGATGGTTGCCTAGCAACATATAAAACCGCAACGCACTGCTCTTTTTTTAAAAGTCACCAGAAAAAGGCAGTGCGGTGCGCCTCGCGTTTTTAGAACTAAAAAACGCGTTCGGTGTGATCGGGGCCTAAATAGGCATACACTTAGCCAACGCGCCAATAAAAAGACTTTCTTATATTAAATTAAGATAAGTTCTAAATTAAGATGGGGTTTTGGCAGTAACTAAATTAAGATAAAGGCTCCGCGGGATTTGCTTCGCTACTTTTCTCCACAATCCCGCCTCAACGCGAGAGTGAATAGCAGCTGAAATGTAATAATTTCAGTAATAATTTGTAATAATGCCAACATTAGCCTATATACTCTGTCTACATTATGCATTTAAGACTCAATTAATATTTTGTTATAATTGAAAAACCCTTACTCACCAAGATTAGGGTACATATTTTTGTGGAGGAAAATGATTGAATCCACTGTAGTTTCAGTGTGGTCCTGCGCTCACTGATGGTGCGTCCAGCAGCGCTGAACACGCTTTCACTGCTGCTGTGACAGGCCGGGATGCAATTATATAAATTAAGCCTGAGCCCGACCGAACCCGTTGGGTTCGGGGCAAAGATCTTCAGCTCTAATGCAATTGTTACTTTTTGACATTGATTAAAACTATGGACAAAGGCCCATTGGGACATCTTGATTAATCCCTCTGCTTTACTTAAATGTATCAGCTTGATTTATTTTAATAACACCTGTGCTTACTGCACCGCCACCTCTTTTTTAGATTGCTCACACATCAGACTTACTGACTAATGATCTATGAAGAAGATGTCTCCTTTCTCTTCTGTCTTTATTTCTATTCTTATATCTGTGGGCAGTTTTTGAGTCCAGTGTTGATGTTAAGTTATAATGACCTTGTTACATTGTGATGCAGTATGTTATTCCATTTGGAAAGATATTTCATTTACGCCACTACAGTTACAGCTCTAAGTCGCGCTGGTATTAAATTTTTTTTGAAGGTATTAAAAAAGGTAGTAAAAGGTATTAAATTCAACTCAAGAAGTTCTGTATATACCCTGTATATGTTTGTGTTCAGGTATCGAGCTCCAGAGGTATTATTAAGGTCACCAGTGTATAGCTCACCAATAGACATCTGGGCGGTAGGCTGCATCATGGCTGAACTCTACACGCTTCGACCTCTGTTTCCTGGCAACAGTGAGGTGGATGAGATCTTCAAAATCTGCCAAGTTCTTGGTACAGTAAAGAAGGTATGATCAAATGTGAAGATGCATCACAACTGCATTCTTGGAACAGGACTGGACAACTAATTGTTAGTTGTCTAACAACTAGTTGTCGAACAATTAGTTGTTTGTCACGTCATTTAGTGCAAGAGAGCCACCCTGGCGCACAAATGCATGTCTGTTGCATGCTTTCATTTGTGGTTTCGGTAACGTATGGTGACTGAGAAATGAGCTGCGAGTCATCTGAAAGTTTTATATTCAGTCTCCTCCGGTGCTGCATGAGTCCGTTATTATTAGTATGCAAATAAACAGACCATGTATGTGCTCTCTCTGACTAGTGTTTTATAATGGACACTCACTGAAAAAGTGTATTTTTATAGGAGTTTGCAATGATCAGTGATGTTTATGTACATATGGGCATCAGCAATTACTCTTTTAAAAAAGAGGAATTGTTCACTGGTCATGAGCTGCCTTCAGATCACCACATTTGACAAATTCAGAATGTTTTTGTTTGCTTTTTTAATTTGTGTTTTGCTCTGTTTAATAATTCTGAATACAGATCCATATATATTTATATACAGGCAGGTTAAGGTTGGTATAGTGGTCTATTGGCGTTTCCATGTGGTCCTGTTTGGTATTGCATGTTGTACTTATTTATATATGAATTGAAAATGTAACGTTTTTTTCTCACAGTTTTTGCTGTTGCATTGTATACGTTAATTGTGAGTTATTATTAAAATTAAAAACAAAATGTTTTAATTTTTCTTGGGGGAAAAAAAAGCTTGCTGAAAATTTAGTTTTGTGGGAATCATCCTCAATCTTGATACTTTTACTTTACTTTACAATACTTTTACTTTTGTTACACTGGTATAAATCATACCGGGATGTATGCAAAAATTGTTGGATGTGGCGCCCCACCTAGAAAATTTTCCACCAGCCGCCACTGCTAAACATTACTTAAAACATACACCATAAAAGCATAACCTGTAACAAAATTAAAGCACAACTTATTTTATTCACACGCTACACATTTTAACTCCTAATATTAACTTTTTGCTTTCAAGTGTGGGAATATGCACCAAAAAAAATCCAGTTCACATTATGCTGAAATCAATTTATAAGATTACAGATTTTTTTTAACTGATGAACATGCTCAGGGTTAAGAGCTCTGCTCTCCAGCAGCGGAGAACACCCTCTCATACTGCTACCCTTATACCAGGAATGCAGAGGGTACATTTTGCCAAGTTTGATAGTAATGGTTTCCCCTGTAAGAGGTAATGGCTCTGTGTCTTTGTATTTCCTGACTTTATCGACTGCCTGATTATACAGTGACAGAGGTAAATGCTGTCTTTTAGGAGGGGAAAATGCATCTCAAACTAAATCCTCAAAAGCACAGGAGTCCAATTTCTTTTTTTTTTTTTCTCCGGCAGGTTGAAAACAGATTTGTCATATTTTTTCTAGGATTCAGGATTTGACATTCTAATGAATAACTTTTACAGAACTCATGTAGCCCATATTTTGTAGACCACATTAATCAATGCATAAAATAGGAATAACACACATACCCTTATATATATATATATATATATAATATATATACACACATTATAATACAACTAGCTGATATAATTAACATTAACTAAGTTAGTTTTCTTATAGTATATCTTACCCTCTTGAAATCTGTGATGCCTGTACATCCATTGGCATTTTAGTGTAGACCTTCTGTTGTCTGTTCGCCTCCTTCAGAAAGGGCAGTGCTTTAAAGTGCAGATCCAGTGCTGAGGCCATGGGGTCGCTTGACTTCACTGAGCATGCAAAGGTGCAATATTAGAAACCGTAGAGGTCTTCTCCTCTGACATAACGTAAGTTGCAATTTAAAGTGGCTTCAAGGCCTTTAATACATTTTCAGCAGGTTATTTCAGCCTCTGTTAATGTCCACATATCTTTGGCATTTTTTGGGGTTAAGAGTAATGCAGCACAAATTGTAGGCTGTTGTTCTATGAACCACTTCAACATGTCATGGATGCTGTTCCACCTTGTGCAAACATTGTTCATCAGTGTATGCTCAAGAAGTCCAAGTACCTTTTGTTTGTAATGCAGGACATGGCAGCCAATAGTACTCTTCCTAACAAATGTTGTGATGCGCCAAACTCTTCTGAAAATATGGGAAACTGTCAGTAGCTTCAGAGCCAGTAGAGCGGCCAGGTTCAAACAGTGTGCAAAGCGCCTCACTGGAATTAATTGTCTATCTCTGCAGTTACCAGCATGTTAGATCCATTATCAGTCACCATTACAGGATCTTTGTCTTCAGGATCTTTCCAAGCATGGAAAAAAGAGACTGACAGCAGGACATCTTGCTTAATTTCATTGCACAATCAGGGGATTGCTATTTCTGTTAAAAACTGACATATGGGTATTGTGTAGCACGCCTTAGACTCTTAAAGCAATGCATATGTTCAACAAATATGCACATTATGCATATAATGCATGTAATCAATAAAGCGCATTAATGCATCTGTTATCTTTTGAGAGCGCTAAGACATGAGTAGGAGTTTTGAGATAAAAGCATCAGGCAGCGTTGGTTCCATTTAGGATGACAGGTGTATGCTACCAGTTGCTACCAGGGCTGGATGGTGTCTTGTCATATGGAGATGGAGGTTCATTTTGTTACTGTGATATTTACCTTACGTTTTGCAGTACTTGAATGTTGTATATCTCTACTGACCCCCAGGCATCCTTCATATATGAGGGTGATCTACATGCGACTTTAATAATGAATTGTCTTTGATCAGTTTATGATGTGTTTGATTTGGTTCTTGTATATTACAGTATTTAGTATCATGGGTAAAAAGTGCTTGATAGTAAACTTTATTTTCCCCTACAGTCAGACTGGCCGGAGGGTTATCAGCTTGCTGCTGCGATGAACTTCCGCTTCCCCCAGTGTGTTCCTACACCACTGAAAACTCTGATCCCCAATGCCACCAGTGAGGCCCTAGACCTCATGAGAGATCTCCTCCAGTGGGACCCAAAGAAAAGACCCTCTGCTGCAAAGGTATATATAAATGATGTATTTTTGATCAGTTAATACAATGGATAAAAATAAAGCTTTTGGTGTAGAATGAGTTCTCTTGAGTTCTGAGTTTTGTTCATTTGGTTGGTGTGAAAAGTTCCCTTTCATAGGTTCATACTTACTGGTTTTGACGATTGTCTGAAGCCTGTATAGAATCATGCCAATTTATTGTCAGATACTGCCCACTGAGTAGAGCTCTAATAGGTTTGGTTCACCAGACCCATTGTCAAATAATACCCCTTTCGAGATTTTTTGTGTTATTCTAATTTAGTTCATTTTTGACATCCATGTTGTAATTTATTCTTATAAAGACAGTATTAACGTTTGTGTAAATAATTGTTTATAAACATCATTTTAGGCACTCAGATACCCCTACTTCCAAGTAGGACAAGTTCTGGGTCCCCTACCCATGACTCCTGATGTACGGAAGGCTCAGATAAAGACGACCCTGCCTAGTGAACCCAGATCAGAGCTGCAGTCAGTCTCAGAACCAGTGCTGCCATCACAGACTAAAGGCCAAAGCAGAAGTTCCCATCAGCCACTACAGCAGATTTCTCTGCCCCAGTCTCTTTCCCAGACAGACCCTCTTGCTCCGTACACACAAAAGGTACAAAACCTTTTTCTTAATTTTAATGTTGTAATTACCTTTGAAAACCTTTAGATTCCCATTGTGGACTTGTTTTTTTTTTTTATACCACATGATATAGCAAAATCTTTATAAGTAGGGCTGTCAGTTTAACACGTGAACTTAATTAGTTATGAAAGAAATAATGTGATTAAAATATTTTATCGCAGTTAAGGCACTGGCCCTGCCCTCAGACCTGTACATCATCTTACAGTCCATATAGATGACTGATGCAGGGCAACAACTCCATAAATGCAGTTATGCCCTAAAATTCAAGATATTGACGCAAAAAAATGCCCCTGTATGTGTTTTGTGTCATATTTATATATATCACATATCACACAATATCACAAAGAGCAACATCACACAAGTGCTGATTTTGTCCCGATGTATCACAAGCTTAAATGTGATTTTATACAACAGTTTTGCAAATATTAAGTTGATATTGTGTTATATTTTAAACACAATATTATGTGTTTTTGCTCACTTTTGCAGAGAACATATTACCTATAAAGCCACAGCAGAACTGTTGCGCATCTCCGAGCAACACTGCAATGTTTATGTTTACATTTTGAACAAATCGTGTGAACCAATGATTCACAGACCCATTCATAAAGTGAGCCATTTACTAAATTCCTAAACAAATCGTTTGAACAAATTGAATGAAAGACTCATAAAGACATGAGACAGATTTAGTTTTTCTCATAAAGACAGATTTAGTTTCTAACATAGAGTATTATTTCATTAAAATAATAAAAATAATAAACGTTAAATGGATAGTTCACATAAAAAAAAAAATCTGTCATCATTTACTCACCCTCATGTTGTTTCAAACCTTTCTTTTGTGGAACATAAAAGCAAGTATTTTGAGGACTGTTGGTAAACAAAGCTGTTTTGGCTACCAATGACTTTCATTGCATGAACAAAAAAAAAAAAAAAATACTGAGATATTTCTCAAATTATCTTTTATGTTCCATAGTTTATGTTGCAGCCTAAATGTCTATGTGTAACAAATTTTATGTTGGCTCAAATAAAATATTTGAATATATACATTTGTAATGTCTACTTGATAATTTCTCATTTAACACAAAAGTAGCTTAAAATAATCTTTTTTGGGTATTTTCACAGTTCTTCCATACAACCCTTTTTCATAGGAATTATTTCAGTAACACATAAACCATACCCAGAAATCCATGCACCTATTAAAGTTGTTTTGATTTAAAAATATGAGCTTGATACAAAGGCTACAAAGTAACTTGTCACAGTTATAGTACATAAAAATAAAAACGTAAATCACAGAGCCACCTTATCCTTTCTTGACAAAATTAAACCGTGATAAATAAAAACGAAACTTAAAGATTACCTGTTATCGTTGCATAAATGAACATCAACACACTGATACTTTTGTGTTCCTAACATGAGGTGGTCGGGGGTGAAAACAGTTTGATTGGGCTGAAGAACGGACGAAGAAGGTGGGGACAGACCAACATGAAACCTTCAGACAGCTGGGATGAGTCTGACTGTTCTGATACGGCAGCAACACTCTCTAAAAAACCCAGCAAAGGGCCAGAGGAGGAGAAAACTACTACACAGTATGATCATTACATTCAACATCAACAGTTTTGACACATTTCATTTATAGCACATTTCAAAGAGCACACTATTCTGAAACCTAGTGAGCAGCCTTGCTGTCTACTGACCTTCTAACAGAGCTAACTGAAATTGAACCATTTGATTTAAAATGCTCTGTATGGCTCTTTGTTTGTCATTAGCATGCTGCATGCTGAATATTGGAAAGCGTAGCACACTAGTTTTATATTAACTATGTGTATTGTATTATTGTGTTATATTAACTATTAACTCTATTATTCTGCTGTAAAGCAGCTCTTACAAGACAACTGTGTTATTATTCAGCTTCAGTCAGTTCAGTTTAATAAATGTGTAAAGGTAATCAATTATGAAACAAGTTCATTTCAGCAATAAGCATTTCAGCTGAATACTGTAGTGTTGTTATTCAGTTCAAAAACAGTCACTGTTGCAAAATTTGTTACTTATGAACAAATTTGATTCAGCTCTGAAGTATTTGTAAAGAAGACAATAGTGTCATTATCAGCTTAATTCAGTATTAGTTTTGTTCTTATTAGATAGTGTCAGTACCATCAAATTTGTAAAATTACTAAATATTAAGTGTCTTTCGAACTCCACTAAGCAAGCCAAAGGTGACAGTGGCAGGGAATTCAAACTCCATCAGGTGACAGAACTAGAGGAAAAAACCTTTCTGACCAGTTCTTCCCTGGCCAAATGAACAAAAATTGTGTGGTTTAGGGAGGCTGCAAGTCAGATCTGTAGGTTGATGTCATTCAATACATTTTGCATCAGTCTCTTTCTGCTTGAAGATCAGGATACTTCACATCAGCGTTAGGGGAAAGGGAGAGTTGTAGTCTCAACATGAAGGTAGAGTTGCAATTTAGCCAATAGTAGATGACTGGCTTATCAATGACCGTAAACACAAAGAACATCCTTATTATTAAAAACTCTTTTGGTCCCAGCTTGTTTTAGCATGATGTGTTCATAGCTAGCAGTAAGGATCTGTGCCAAGGGCTTGTCTAGTCTAGAAAGCTGCATAATGTTGCTGCCTCTTTTTAGCAGCCTTTTGTGTTGAGAGCGTTTCCTGTGAAACCTGTCTAGTATCATGGATGCTGACTAAGTTTGAGAACAGGTCTTTTGTAGTTCTCTATTGCTTTTTTTAATTATTCCATTTTAGATTTCACTCTTTCCTTTTTTTATGTTATGAAAACTTTGCAGGCCCAAGGACCAGAAACCCCTTTATACATTTAGCACTGTAACAAAATTACCAACCACCAGCAGATTGAACCAGCTGGACTCTAGTCACCAGAGCACCTCTTCAGCCAGACAGCATTACCTGCGCCAGTCCAGATACCTGCCAGGCAAGATTTCAGTTTGATTTATTTACTTGTTTGTTTATTTATTTATTTTTTTTAATGAATTGAAGCTGTGCATAATACATTATATCATGAATAAGATTAATGATTATCAGTGTGTATATCAAACTAGCTCACAATGCTGACAATTTCTGATGCAGCTTTTCACACATTTTTTTTTTTTTAATGCCATAAAATCAAGAATATGTTATCTGTTCATTCTCTTTAACCTTTATTTAATTGACTAAAGTACAAAGAAAAAATGTTTTCAGTGGCCAACTTTTAATTTTACTTTGTAATATAACCAAATTTTGATTGTCATGGCTAGTCCCATGCTAGTAACATTTCATTGGGGTTGTAAACATGTTCCTTTAATGCAGCAAACCGATGTACATGTAAACACCCCATTAGACTATTTTGCTTAAATTAGGTTTTACATAATGATTATGTCAATCTTAGGGTTAATAAGCAAGAACACACCATCTCTGAGCAACAAGGAATCTCAACAAGACATGTGGGACACCCCAGCTCTGATTAACAAACCTATTGCACCCATTGGAGGAGCGCCAGTGTCTAGAATCAGCCCAGGTGAGCACACACAAATTAATTAATTAGTTCTTTATTAATTAAAGGGGTCATCGGATGCCCATTTTCCACAAGTTGATATGATTCTTTAGGGTCTTAATGAAAAGTCTCAAATACTTTGATTAAAAATTCTCAATGGTTTTGTAAAACAACACCCTTTTTACCTTGCCAAAATCAGCTCTGCAAAAATCATCTCATTCTAAGGGGTTGTTCCTTTAAATGCAAATGAGCTCTGCTCACCCCGCCCCTCTCTTCTCTCTGTGGAAAGACGGTCTTGTTTACATTAGCCGCGTTTAGCTGCTAAACTTCCTAACTACCACGTTAGGAAAGGCGATCACAAAGATTCATAAAAAAATGCTTATACTCACTTCTGCTGTAAGTGAAGCTGGATCATGAATGATTCGCGCAAACATAGACGGATATATGTAGATCGGAGGCACATTCCATTCACAAACAAACGTAATCTACTGCATCTTCAGCGGCTCAGATGTCGGGAGTAAATGACGACCACTATGTTCATTATTACATCCAGCAACACAACACCTCAATCGCTCAATCGGAGATATTCTTGTCTAACTTACATCCCTGCTCTGGCATCAAAACATGGAAAGTTACTGGACTGTGACAGCTGGTCTAAGGTAAGAGCTCATGTCAATCAACTATTGTGGGAGCGGCCTCTGTCAATGTGACGGCACACCGACAGGCATCTGAGAACGGCTCGATTTGAAAAAGGGGATATTATTTTTACAGATTAATTAAAAACCACTGCATAGATTTTTATCATTAGAGGGTAGATTTGTACATACACTGCCAACACACATTAATGTTCAAACAACATGGAAAAGTGAACTTAGCATCCGATGACCCCTTTAAATAAAAAGACTTGATTCACAAATGTTTTAAAGTATTAGGCCCGCGTTTTTGCGGTGAGAGGCGCCTTTTTTGAATTGTTTTTTATTGGCAGTGAGCGTTATGCAAGCTGTTTATGCACTCCGGGCGCCTCGTGTTTTTCGCCTAAAGTTGGGAAAAAAAAAAAAAAAACTCTTAGCAGAAAAGCACCCAGCGTCATTGCGTTTTTTTCCATTGTCCAATCGAATGAATGGAGAGGTGGGCCTTTCGCTGCGGTGATGAAAGTTTTACCGTTGCTTAAAAAGTCCAGAGATTGCTGTGATGGAGGAGAAACTTTTGGTGTCTGTCGCAGGTTACCCGGAGCTGTAGTTTTTAAGGTTTTTGCTAATATGACAGTTTACTTAACAGCTAAAAACCAAAGATTTTAGAGCACTCGCACTATAATCCTTTGATTAGATTGACAGGATGGCTGATTTGGTGGTTGCCTAGCAGCATAAAAAAAACACAAAACACTGCTCTTTTTTAAAAGTCACCAAAAAAAGGCAGTGCGGTGCGTCTTGCGTTTTCAGACCTAAAAAATGCGTCCCGTGTGATTGGGGCCTTAGACGTGTTTTTTTTTTTTTTCCTCCCACTTTTCTTGTATACATGTAGTGCCAAGATATTATTTTTGAAATGCAATTCTCTCCCCATCTTGTTTCGATCCTGCTTTTAGCATTTCGTCAGTTAACGGATTTGTTGAGCTCAGTGACTTGTATGAAGATGGGGTGTTCACATCTTTTTCATCTTTGTCTTCTAAGTACAGTCTGCCCTGTAGTCATTTGTTTTGCTTCTTTCAGGTTAGACAGTCTATTAAGAAGTTGTTTCCCCACTTTCCCAACCATCCTCCTAAATGCCTTCTTGATCATTTTCTCACTTTATGTGCAGGCCAGTAACATCTAATTTTAGTTATTTACAACTTAATAAGTACACTTAATGTAGACCCTGCTGTTTCTCTTAGAGAATCTTGGGAGCCTGACCTAGGTGTTTCTGTTACTGATGATCAACGGGCGACATTGTAAATCTGGTTCACTCCTGTTACATATGTGCCTATTGCAGTGTAAAGTGCTCCACAGAGCTCATCTAACCAACACCAAACTGGCCAATTTTTTTCTAGATGTGAGTGATGCTTGTCTCCTGCCAGCCATCTCTATATGTTCTGGAGTTGCCCTTGGCTGACAAACTTTTGGTCAAATGTCTTTGATACACTTAATAATGTTTTTAACATAGACTTAGGCCACCAAACCCCTTGACTGCTATTTTTGGCATTTCCTCAAGACCTGACTTGACTGTCTCATCTCACCAGGTTATTGACTATTTTAGCTAAATGAGCAGTTCTTCTTAAATGGAAACATGTCATCCCCCCCATTGCATGATATGTGGATCCAAGAAATCTTTTGCTGTATGAAACTTGACAAGTTAAAATTCTCGCTTTCAGGATCCTTTGAATCTTTTGATATGTCCTGGAAACCTTTTTAGAGAACATAAAAGGCTTACTTTGTTCTTCTGATACTAACGCAAATAAGCAATTAACTTCTATTGGAAAGAGGGAAAATAGAAGATTGAGAGAGGAATGTTCATTTATTTTTATGTATTTCTTTATATTTAATTATTTGCTAATGTATTATTATTATCATTTTGTTCCTTCTTTTCTCTCTTGGTTTTATATTACATTTAAAATTTTCTGGATGGGAGGTTTCAGAATGGGGTTAAATTGAGACAATCTCTTACTCTTCACTGAATTTTGAAAAATATGCTAATATATATATATATATATTTTTTTTTTAAGGGGTGCTATTATGCTTTATCACTTTTTGAATTTTGAAGTTTGTGGTGTGTATCTTTGAGCATAAAAAAGATCTACAAAGTTACAAATCTCAAACTCCAAAGGGAGATATTTCATTTTTAAAAAAATCTTTCCAAGAACTACAACGAACGGCTCCTTTGGACTACAGCGTTTGTTTTCCGCATGCAATGATGTAACAATGTGGTCCATTAGAATATTATTAAATTAAATCCCGCCTATGGAAATTCGAATTGTTGGGGGATGTGTAGGGACCAGGTGGGGGATTACCCTATATAATGCGTTTTTCGAACCACTAAGCATGAGAGCATGTTCTAGTACACCCCCAACACAAAATCAAGACTTTGAAAAAGAGCATAATAGGACCCCTTTAAATGCAGTTCTACATTTTTGAACATTTTTTTTTTTTTGGTTCATGAAACGCTTAACAAATGTTTTTATTTTATAATAAAAAGTTTTTTATGTATTCTAGGATAAGTACATTAGGCATCGTAGGCTGTAGCAACCAAATTGTATAAAACCCATTCATTTACCCCATTTGAGAGTAGTTTTAACCTAATTTTAATTGTATATATTTGACTAACTTGTAATTATGGGTCCTGCACATTACTGATCAAGTGTTACAGTAGTCATATTCTTAACTGTCCCACCTAGTCTCACTAATTGTAATCAATTGTGCATAATTCAGAATTAAATTATTAGTGCCTTAAATTGACGTCAGTTCCTGAATTTGAACAAACAGCAAACAGGATGCAGAATTGTAATGAAAAAATGAAATTAATATGAATATGACAGATTAGAAATTTTAAGAAATGTCAAATATAAAAAAAAAAAAATATATATATATATATATATATAAGGAAATTATTTATCATAGTTGTTTAAAATAAGGAATGTAATTATTTTTGTTTGGTGGCAAAACTTGTGAGGGGATAATTAAATTCCTTTTTTGTTTGACTCCTTTATTTTGTTTGCATTTCTTTGAATTACAGTTCGGTTAGCCTTACATTTTCAAAGTCATTGGCCAATTTCAGTTTATTAATTCACAAGGCCAAATCTTAAATCTTAAAATTGTTTTTGCCCAGCCCTGCTTCATGTTATTGTAAGGTCTACTTTTGCTGTAATACTATCCATCTTTTCTCCCTGCATATATTCAGAGGAAAGCAGCAGTAAAGCCACAAATAAAGCTAAAGAAAGGACACTAGAGAAAATTGAACAGGTCAACTTTGCAACAGTGTTGTTCTGCCATTTCCCACATTATCATGGACATTGGTCTGGGGTGTAAATGTCTGGAAGACACTTTAAGAAAAATAGTCCAGTCACTGAGGAGAACTGTATTACTTAATACTGACATCTGATGAAATTAGTTTGAACACCTCTTGAGTAGGTATGTTTTCCAAAAATGTAGATAATCAAATACTTGTGTATTTTAGCAGGTTGTGTTCTCTTTCTTGACTCGTAAGTTGTGGCCTCTGCCCCCAGGAAACTTTGTAACCACCACATACAATCTCTCTGGAGGATATATACCATCTTTTCAGAAGAAGGAAGTGGGATCCGTGGGGCAAAGGATTCAGCTTGCCCCTCTCGGACACCAGCATGCACGTAAGAATTTGGTTTTACAATATATCCTCAAATAATTTACTTTTGACTTTCTTTGTTTGTTAACACAGCATCATGGAATCATTATTGTTATGCTTTTCTACATGCTGCATACATGTTAGCTTACTGATACATTTGTTTTGGCTTTGCAATACTGATATTAAATTTAAAGGTGAACTGTAATCTTTGTAAAATTAAAATATTTTATTTTGTTTATTATTATTTGTACGTTAGTTTCCCTGACAAATGTAAACACAATGGCACTATCAGAATGTTGCTCTATTTGATTGAGCAGCCCAACCAACCATACAATTTCCAAAACAATGGTAGGAGGCGGCACATTATTACCTAAGATGAAAACAGCCTCCCCCACCATCCTACATTTTAAATATGTGACCAGTCTAACATAGCAACATTGCCTCAAATAGTGCCATGAGTGGTATTATTGGTTTGCCTACACACCTTTTATACTTACTATTATTCTTCTGATACCCGAAATTTAAACTTAACCCTTGTTTTTTTTTTTTGTTTTTTTTGTTTCTTTGTTCATGCTCTTTGGAAATAGTGTTCTATGCATTTGTTGCTAGAGCTCTTTTAAGATCTGCTGTTTCTTTCTACATTCATTTATTCATTCATTCACTCTGTCTGTCTCCTTTTCATCTTTATATCTGCTCTTAGTTGATCTCTCTGCCACTGCTGACTCAAAAACTGGCAAAGCTAAACCTTCAAAGTCCAAACCTTCCTCTACTGTTTCAGTCAGTGAGATCTCTGAAGGTAAAATCTCAGAACAACAGAAGTTTTAGTCAGCACTTATTTCAAGGGTCCAAAATTAACGTTGTTACAGCTTCCGGGTTCGTTTTTTATTTATTTATTTAGTCTGGTAGAATTATATAACTTATGCCTTGCTATTAGTGACATACTCTGAAATTGTCACTTCCAGCAGCATATATAAGTTAGTCAGTGTATAGCAGCAGCTGTCACAACAATGTTAAGACGCATGATGATTTTTTTTTTTCCTCATATTACCATTTTGGTGGCCAATGCAGGGACAATTCCACATAAGTCACTAGAAGGTTTGTATATCTTTTTTAATCATTTCTGCTAGACTGTTGTTCAGACATTGTAAGTCATGTGATGTTGCAAGTGTTAATTTTGGACTCAGCCTTTTTATTACATAATTCTCACATAAGTAGCCATTAACACTGCTGATTTTGCACAAGCGTGAAATGCTCTTTCTCCCTTCCCAGATTATGAAGGATGGAAAAGGAGAGCAGACCGAACCCAACCTAAAGGAACGAGTTACTCGGCTCTGGGCAAAAACTCTGCCAGTCTCATTGCTCGCGCTCCACCAGTGCAGCCAGTGCATGGGCGGATTGACTGGGCTGCAAAATATGGAAGCCATCGCTAGTATATCTCATGCGAACTACAGCTGCTGAGAGGACAAAGTTTCAACACTCATGAATATTGTATAAAGGAGCAGCTAGGATAGATCCACACCAATTAAGTCCACAGCTGCTTAATTGTTCAATAAAAACAAGAATCTGTGAACAATGGATTTTTACAAACCTAACAATTTATCTTTAAATCGGTCTCATTCAGTTTATGCACCAAATCCCTGTAATCCTCTTTTTCAGTGGAATGGGTAGATCTATATCCTATATATTGCATCTATTTTTTTGTAACCCTTTTGACATTTTTTATAGTATGCAGTTTTTAAATATATTCCTTTCTTTTTTATGTTACTGTGATTTATACTGCAAAGCAGTGTTATTTATATTTCCTTGTATGTTGACTTTTTTTTTTTTTTGTCTGTAAACAATACTAAGAACTACCACATGAACATATAATGTAGATAACAGTGATTGGGTTGGGCTTAACTCAAATCAATAAATAGTGTTTCGTAGGTGTTTTATATGCATAAAATGGGCATGTTTTTAACAGAAGTCTTTAATTCACAAATTCACCCAACAACTACATTTTCATTGTACATTTTATACAAATATGGCAATGAGCTATAATGACATATTGTTCAAAGAAAATTATATTTGAATGAAAGCAGACTGAAATAAAAGGTATTATGATTGCTGAGGTTTCTGAAGCATTCCAGCTCCGAGTTTTGCCAGCATCAGGATACTGCAAGAAAAAATTTAAGAAATAGTTCAGGCAGAAATAAAAATTCTGTCATCAGACTCTAAAAGACTATAAAGGACTATAAAAGACACAGTTTGGTCTGTTCCTTACTCAAAGCTATTGCATGACTTTAGAAGACTTGAAGTATGTATAGCAGATGAGGCACATGGGCTACTTTTATTATTCTACTTATGGTGTTTTTGGAGCTTGACAATCATGGTATTATGGAAAAACTTCATGAAAGTTCTTCTGAAATTCTAACCTTTTTGTTTCATGGAACCAAGCAAGTCATACAGGTTTGCGATGACAGGAGGGGGAGTACATGAATTTTTGAGTGAACTTGCCCTTTAGCTTTAAGTTGATAACTGCAGTCATGTGATAAAATGATTTTAATAATGATAAATTGCATTTTGAGCTGCAACACATGCTGAAAAAAGTGTGTGCAGATATATTCTGGGGTGGTACCATGGTACATTGATTGAACGGTTGCTATTTGCATTAGTTCATTGTTTATTGGGTACTGCAACGAATAGCATATCATAATACCGATGGTAATACTATGGTACTTATTGTGCTACAAGTGACCTACTGAGGTTGAGCCTGAAAGAGATATAGATGAATTTGGAGTAGACATCACAGTTACATCACTTGCAGCTGTGTGCGCATAGTGGTTGCAGAAGAACACTGGTAACAAGTGGAGGTAATCGGGTAAAATCCATGGAATAAGAGAAAAAAAATTAATAAAATTGTGCCTTTTGATGTCAAAATTGGAATGCAAATAATTTTTATAGAATACTGTCGCCAAAGATGCCATTTGAAGCTAAACGCATATGTTTAAACTTTTAAAGCATAAATTTGATTTAAACAATAGGTCTACATAATATTTGCATATGCTGTTCATAGGGGATGTATTGTATTATCCCTACAGTTACAGCATGAAATATTATTTAAACCTATTACTATTAACATTTTTACATATCATTTATTTATTTTCTCACAATTCTGACTTTTTTTTTCTTGTAAATGCAAGTTTATATCTCCTGATTCTGACTTTATAACTCGATTTAACTCAAAAATAGTGAGTTTGTCAATTCTGAGAGAAAAAAGCAAGAAGTGTGGGATATAAACTCAAATTCTGAGCCGAGGGGAAAAGAGAGAGTGACAAGTTATTTTTCCTTATTAGAATTGTGAGATAAATAAAGTCAGAATTTTAAAATATAATATCAAATTTACCTTTTTAATATTTTATTCCATGGCTCCATAGACTGCCACTTGAAAACCGTCATTTTTTTTGTCACCAGATAGACTCTGCCCACAAAAAAAAATCATCATCCCTGTTTCGGATCTGTAAGACTATCCCACTAACTTCAGTTTCTTTGAATAACAGTGCTTATCGCTGGGTGACAAGCTCTTGTAATATGCGAAGAACATTTTGAAAATTACATCTAATCAATATAATCTATAATTGTTTTAAATGTAGCCAATTTGTACCGTATCCGTGTCAAGAAGTCCAGGAACAGAATTATAATATTTCTGTGTTTTTTCCCCATTACACTTTTGTCTGGAGTATGTGACTCATTTGTCTTTTTTTTTTTGTAGTTGTTAATGAATTAAAATATTTTACTAAGAGTTGAGAGCTCTATCATCCAAGTATAACTCTGAGTTAACTCTAAACACAAAGCATTTATGTATTGTGGCTTGTCCGTGAGGGAACTGCAAGGGATTTGTGAGTAGCTGAACAGCTAATAATTAAATCATTAAAAAAATATAATATAAAATAAGCAAGATCAAATATTTTGTTTGTTGACATGCATGTCACATGATTATTAACTGACCTCAGAGTACCACAAATATGCTGTTACATTTTTGTAATATTAACACAATATTAACTTATCTCAGGGGGTACTTTAAAGGGGTTTGACTGACAAAACATGGAGACCCTTTTAGGCAAATGAAATGTGATGTATGTTAGGTACCTCGCTCCAGCGATGAGACCAGCTGGAACGATTTTGCGTGAGTTATAGAATCTCTTTCCCATGATACCAGCAAGTGTCCCAGATGCAGCTGAGAGAGGAAAAACATTGATGATATGTGTAATTTAAAATCATGATCACCTAATTTTATAAAACAAACAAATTAATACTGACTCTAGATGCAAAGCATATAACTGTACAATGCGTGAAAAAATGCACACCTAAAGACACCCAAATATTTTGGGGATCTTGTGATGTCTGGTAAGCACCAAAGCCAGCCAAGCCACCAAAGAGCAGCCCTGCTGCCAGAGACGGGATACTGCCTGCAAGACAAATGAATTGACACTGTCTTGATGAATGACATAAATCTATAAAGTGTCATAAAAAAAATTCTGAGTACAGAACAAAGAGCATTTTGAACATTAATATGTTTAAATTATTATCCACTAATAACTTTTTTAACAACTTTTTCTAAACAAATTTTGGAAAAATCATACAACAGAACTGAAGGCCTTCTTTAAAGATCATGCACAGACGTTTTCACTTAATATAGAAGAACAAACAAAATTTGTGTGAAAAATTATTGAAGAAGTTTGTTTTTGTTAAAATAACATAAAGGTGGTGCATGTGTACGGGTAAAATCCAATCAAGCTGGAATTTGGCTGGTTTAGCTGATCAGTTTTTAGCCATTTTCCCAGTTTAACAAGTGCCAGCCACCCAACCATACCAGCGTGGCAAGCAATGATCAGCAAACACTTTGACAACTCTTAATCATGTAAATTCTATATACACAATAATCTCTTGAACTTTTTCATTACCTGCTTTGACATATCCTATGACTCCTCCAGATGCTACTAGTGCTGCGTATCCATATCCAGCCCAGTCCACTGCCATCATCAACACCTTAACACATACAGAAACATTTTAAATATACACAGCCTGATAGTTTACAGGCAGTATGAAAGAAAATTACACAAACATACATACATACATACATATACACATAAACATACTTGTAGTTGTGGTTTACATGGACTCTCCATGGTAATGGTTTTTATAATGTACTAAGTGTTTTTTTTTTCTATCCCCTAACTTCATACCTAACCCTCACAAAGAACTACTGGCAAACACACATTGTAATTACACATTACACACATTGTAATATTTTGCATTACACATTACACACATACATATATTCAAACATGCACACACTGCACTGATGAACTTTAGCTGATCTCATATCTGCGCATGAACGGTTCATAAACTGCATTTCTGCTGTCTGCTGTGAGTGCAGAAACTGACACGTTTTTGTTATTCAAAACATTGAATGGTTTTACTCGAAAAAGTCTATTCTACATTCATTACACTACTGCAATACAATATTAAAGTCAATACCGCTGCCTGAGATTATGTTCTGGCTAAAGTCCTTGCCTGGTGGTGCTCGTGGCCGACTTGTTATGCGCTGCGTAAACGTCCTCAAACGCCAATGAAAACTTACGCACCTGACGTACTTATGTCAATGTTTCTCAAGTTGACTTATGGGAAATGTAGTTTACGTCAACCCTAATGAATTACGTGTGTCTCTCTCCTAATTTCACCAACATGAATTATGTATCTTGCACGTATATGTTTGTGTGTATCGCAAGCCGTTTTAACATTTAATCTAAAAGCCGTAATCTATTTTCATGCTACTAGTACTTATTTTTTAGATACTAGTATCATTTCCATTAAGTACTACTATTTATTCATTAGCTACTAGTGCTTATTATTTAGCTACTAGTGCTTATTCTTTAGGTACTAGTGTTTATTCTTTAGCTACTAGTGTCTTTTGTAAAGTTACTAGTACTTATTCATTAGATACTAGTTCTTATGTTTTAGATACTAGTACTTATTCCAATAGTGACTAGTATTTAATTACAGTCTTCCTGTTGAGAACTTTTAGACCAAAGATATCCTGAACTTAATAGATACTAGTACTTTTTGAATTTGCATTTCTGGCAGTATGGTAATCGTATGTTGAATATTAATGAACCAGCAACATATAGAAGAGAGATTAGCGAGGAAAAGGATGTACTTTTTTGAGGAAACAACATAGAAAAAACAATAATTTGTACTCAAGCACATAGAAAACATTTTTGTCAGTTTTGTAGACACTGTAATTTCTTAAACATAGTAGCCTAACGTGTTTGTTTGTTTGGTCATCGGGTGCCCTCTGGTGGCAGAATGGAGAAAAGACACCAATTTTTATCATTATTAATTTCCTCTTTGTCCTCCAGTAAAAACAATAAATATCACATTAGGGCTGTACGTTAACTTATTTGCATATAGCACTGGTGCTAAAGACACTGAATGTTTTTTACATAAATATTCTGTACAGGGCATACAAAATCCAAACCCTTATCGTTTTCAGACAAACATTTTCTTTATTTGGAAAAAAGGCCAAAAAAAAAAAAATAATAATAATAATTAAAACACACACACACACACACACACACACACACACACCAGGTGTGCTGTATTTGTAGGGCTGCACAATTTGGCCAAAAATGTTGTTTTTATATATCAATATAACTAATAATGATTATGTGTATTATTTCTATATAGAAACATTAAACAAAATAAGGAATATTACTTTTGTAATAACACTTTTTCACTATTCTCTACAGTGGAGAAAGGATTTGCAAATGTTTACCTCAAAGTTCTTAATTATCTTTGCTATTTTTACCCAAATCAGGGTTTTGTGAGCAATAATGAGTACTCAATTAATGTACTTGTCGCCGGAGGGCGCCCTCCACAAATGAGACTCACTATGGCAAGCCGTTTTAACATTTAATCTATTTCCCGTACTAGTATCTATTTTCATGTTACTAGTACTTATTTTTTAGATACTAGTATCTTTTCCTTTAAGTACTAGTACTTATTCATTAGATACTAGTACTTATTCATTAGATACTAGTGCTTATTCATTAGATACTAGTACTTATTCTTTAGGTACTAGTGTCTTTTGTAAAGTTACTAGTACTTATTCATTAGATACTAGTACTTATTTATTAGATACTAGTAGGTATTCTAATAGTGACTAGTATTCAATTATACTTTTCTTGTATGGCAAAAATAGAACTAGTTCTTATTTTTTAGTTACTAGTACCTTTTTAGACCAGAGATATCCTGAACTTAATAGATACTAGTACTTTTTACATTTGCATTTCAGCCCAGTATGCTAATCGTATGTTGAATATTAATGAACCAGGAACATATATGGGAAAGAGATTACACAGGAAACGGAAATAAGAAGAAGGAAAGAAGAAGGGAAAGACAGAAGGTGAAAATGGCAGAAGTACTTGAACAAATATGTAGAAAATGCAAATATGTTGAACGATCGATAAACCAGGGAAACATTGGAAGCGCACAGCTGATGCCTAATATGTTTGTTGGTCATTGTACGAGTGACCTCTATTGGCAGGATGCAGATAAGACATCTATTTAGTTTTTTTTGTCATAGTTCAATGGCAGTTCGCATGTTTCATAATGTTGGTAATTCATTGGAGTTGTTTTTATTTACCAGTATAACTAAAAAAAAAGTATGGTTGTTATTATTATTACTACTGATACCGCGAAACATTAAAAACATAACACTATTTGGCTATTTAAGAATAAGAGGTTCATCGAGTGACCTCTGGTGGCAGGAAGGAGATAAGACACCAATTTTATTACCTATTATTTTCCTGGTTTTCCTCCAGTAAAAACAATAAAAATTATATCAGGGCTGTACGTAATTTTTTTTTTTTTGCATATAGCACAGAGACTGAATGTTTTTACATGAATGTTCTGTACAGGGCACATAAAATACAAACCTTATCGTCAGACAAACATTTTCTTTATTTAGAAAAAAGGCCAAAAAATAATTAATAAAAATTTTAATCTTGACTGTCGTGTTCACTTTATGTGGTTTCTGAAGTGGTCCTCTTGCATTATAAGGACTAAAAATCTTTGCTTGTGTTCATCTGAAGAAAGAAAGTCGTAAACATCTGGGACAACATGAGGGTCAGTAAATGATGAGAGAATTGTCACTTTTGGGTAAAAGAGCAAGATGTGATGCAGAGGCTAGAAACATATTCCAGACAGAGAAATTAATGGAATTAAAACATACAACATTAAAGTTTTGAAAGGCCACTTTTTTGTGTTGTCTATTTAACATCACTGTCTAGAAGAATAATTAATCTTTTAATTGTTTATTTGGAGCATTTAGAATTTTTTGACTAGTTTGATTAATTAATGGGGAAATCATGTAATTATTAAGATTAAAAATATATTTTCCGACAGTCCTAATTCCTACTCAATGTATCATTTAATGACATATTGTAAATACAACTTATCCACCACCTGATAAGAACATCACTAAACATGAATTACAGTTCATTTAACATACAATGTTTATTTAAACTTTGTATTTGTAACATTATTAATTGGTAGATGGTGAACTTTTAAAGCCAGAAATGTACCTGATGAAAGTCATAACTGATGTAGAAATGTGTGTGAAAACAATAATAATTGATTCTCACATTAGGCATGAATGTTTGAGCTTCTGTTTATCAATTTTAATGTGCATAAGATAAAATACAAATGTAATGTAAGGATTTGCAAATGTTCACCTTAAAGTTCTTAATTATGTTTGCTATTTTGACCCAAATTAGGGTTTTTAACCTTTTTGAGTACTCAATTAATGTAATATCTTTTTCATTCATACTTGTCGCCGGAGGGTGCCCTCGCGCACAAACTCCACAAGTGAGACTACGAAATCTCTTAAACTTTCCGTGTTTATGTAGCCTAGTAGTTGCCGTTTTGAGATTAATTCTATTACCCGTACTGGTATCTATTTTCATGTTACTAGTACTTATTTTTAAGATACTAGTACTTATTCATTAGATACTAGTACTTATTCTTTAGATACTAGTACTTATTCATTAGATACTAGTACTTATTCATTAGATACTAGTACTTTTTCTTTAGATACTAGTACTTATTCATTAGATACTAGTACTTATTAAATAGATACTAGTACTTATTATTTAGATACTAGTACTTATTATTTAGATACTAGTACTTATTAAATAGGTACTAGTATCTATTTAATAGATACTAGTACTTATTCATTAGATACTAGTACTTATTAAATAGATACTAGTACTTATTAATTAGATACTAGTACTTATTAAATAGATACTAGTACTTATTAATTAGATACTAGTACTTATTAATTAGATACTAGTACTTATTAATTAGATACTAGTACTTATTAAATAGATACTAGTACTTATTAATTAGATACTAGTACTTATTTATTAGATACTTGTACTTATTAATTAGATACTAGAACCTTTTGGAAAGATAAAACCTATGGTTTTATCTGTGTTCTTCAAGCCATCTCTGGTATTTTTGAGAATAAATAATATATATATATATATATATATATATATATATATGTATTTAAAAGACAGTGCTAATCGACATAGCCTTTAACACTGTTATAAGGTGACATGCTTTCTGCCTTATTCTGTTTAATAAAGCCATATCAGATCACAAAAGGAAGTTATTTCCAATGCTCGACTGATGTTATGAAGTGAATTTGGAGTAAAAACATGTCAAAATACTTTTGCTGGGCAAAAGATTTGGCATCTTTCCTTGTGTTTTCATGGTAACCAGTTAGCAAGGTAGGCTAATATACAAAGCCATGTAGCCCTACTTAACAATCAAATTAATTCAGCATATTCATGTATTGTATTACCATGTGGACTCTGATTGGACGGTGGATAGGAACTCATGTTTATGTAATGATCTGTTTAAATGAAGATATCTCCAAATAAATTCTTACTAGTTCTTTATGAGGTTAAAGATATCTCCAAACGAACAGTGAAGGGTAGTTATTCTGTTTTTGATATCATCTTTTAATTTCGGACTAGTAGTTATTGCAATAGTGACTAGTATCTATTTAGATATTACTAGCAAGCAGACATTAGATACTAGTACTTATTAAATAGATACTGGTACTAATTCATTAGATACTAGTAACTATTTAATAGATACTAGTAATTATTCATTAGTTACTAGTACTTATTTATTAGACACTAGTATCTTTTATAATTATTACTAGTAACAATTGTTATTTTACTAGTCAGATTAGCTTTTTTACTCGTCTTATGTTATGACTAGTCCGAATGGCCACAGTAGAGTTCAATTAAACATTTTACTAGTAAAATAAAAAATCTTACTTGTAACATTTCAAATAAGTACTAGTATGTAATAAATGTGTACTAGTATATTTTAAATAAATACTAGTATCTATTTAATAAGTACTAGTTTCTATTTTATAAGTACTAGACTAGTATCTAATGAATAAGTACTAGTGTCTATTTAATAGGTACTAGTATCTAATGATTAAGTACTAGTATCTATTAATTAAGTACTAGTATCTAATTAATAAGTACTAGTATCTATTAAATAGATACTAGTACCTAATGATTAACTACTAGTCACAACTGGAATACATACTAGTCAAAACTGAATAGTTGATATCTCAATGACAGATCCCATAGAAATCAATGGCAATTTTTTTTTTTTTTACTAGTAACAACAGAATTGTTACTAGTCACTATTAAAATAAGTACTAGTATCTAATAAATAATAACTAGTATCTATTTAATAAGTACTAGTATCTAATGAATAAGTACTAGTACCTATTAAATAGGTACTAGTATTTAATGAATAAGTACTAGTGTCTATTTAATAGGTACTAGTATCTATTTGATAGGTACTAGTATCTAATGAATGAGTACTAGTACCTAATAAATAAGAACTAGTGTCTAATGAATAAGTACTAGTATCTTTTAAAAAAGTACTAGTATCTAATGAATAAGTACTAGTATCTAATGAATAAGTACTAGTACTTAAAGGAAAAGATACTAGTATCTAAAAAATAAGTACTAGTAACATGAAAATAGATACTAGTACGGGAAATAGATTAAATGTTAAAACGGCTTGCCATAGACTCACTGATGACGTTCCAGGAAATCCCTTCAATGGACAAAGGCATTCATTCAGCTTTTGCTGTATATGTAGCCTAGTAGCTGAATAACATGCATATAGACGTTTTACTTATAAAATATGAAAAAAAAAAATAATAATAATAATAATAAAAATTACTGCAACAATATATGGCTTTCTGTGTTAGCTGAGCTATCTTGGGTGTTTTTATAAAAATAAAGTAAATTAAAAATGCAATGCTAACCGGCATAGCCTTTATCACTCTTTAGAATAATATAAAGTGGCATGATTTCTGCCTCATTCTGTTTAATAAAACCATGCCAGATCACAAAAAATAAGTTATTTCAAAGACTCGACTGATGTTGTGACATGTATTTGGGCTAAACATATCATTATACTTTTGTTGGACAACATGTTTGTAATCGTTCCTTGTGTTTTCATGGTAAACAATTAGCAAGGTAGGCTAACATACAAAGCCAGTTAGCCATTACTTAGCAATCAAATTAATTCAGCATATTAATATATTGTATTACCATGTGGACTCTGATTGGATGGTGGAGAGGTACTCATGTTTATGTAATAATCTTTTAAAAAGAAGATATCTCCAAATACATTCTTACTAGTACTTTATGAGGTTAAAGATATCTCCAAATGAACAGGGAAGGGCAGTTATTCTGTTTTTGATATCATCTTTTCATTTATGACTAGTAATTATTGCAATAGTGACTAGTATCTATTTAAATATTACTAGTAAGCATTCATTAGATACTGGTACTTATTTAATAGATACTGGTACTAATTCATTAGATACTAGTAACTATTGAATAGATACTAGTAGTTAGTCATTAGGTACTAGTACTTATTTATTAGACACTAGTATCTTTCATAATTATTACTAGAAACAATTTTTATCTTGCTAGTCAGATCTGCTTTTTTACTCCTCTTATGTTATGACTAGTCTGAACTGCCACAGTAGAGTTCAATTAAACATTTTACTAGTAGAATAAAAAATCTTACTAGTAATATTTCAAATAAGTACTAGTATCTAATAAATGTGTACTAGTATCTTTTGAATAAATACTTGTTGCTAATCAATAAGTACTAGTATGTAACAAATAAGAACTAGTATCTAATTACAAGGTACTAGTACCTATTAAATAAGTACTAGTATCAAATAAATAAGAACTAGTATATAATGAATAAATACTAGCACGTAATAATTAAGAACTAGTATCTATTTAATAGGTTAGAGTATCTAATAAATACTAGTATGTAATGATTAAGTACTAGTATCTAATAGCAGGTACTAGTATCTAACGAATAAGTACTAGTATCTATTAAATAGATACTCGTATCTAATGAATAAGTACTAGTATCTAATAAAAAAGTACTAGTGTCTATTTAATAGGTACCAGTATCTAATGAATGAGTACTGGTATCTAATAAATAAGAACTAGTATCTAATGAATAAGTACTAGTATCTTTTAAAAAGGTACTAGTAGCTAAACAACAAGCACTAGTAGCTAAAGAATAAGCACTAGTAGCTAATGAATAATAAATAATAACATGAATAATAACAGTAGCATGAAAATAGATACTAGTACGGCTTTTAGATTAAATGTTAAAACGGCTTGCCATATTGTGTGTGTTTATGTATACTAATCTGAACAATGTTTGAAACTTTGTATTACAAGTACTTTCTGTGTTTATTTGCCTCTCTATTATGAATCGCTTGCTATATTCTTATACTTCATTCTGGATAAAAGCGTCAGTCAAATTAATACATTTTAATGTAATGTAGATAAATAATGATAGCGATGTTTTTTTTCTTTTTCATCAACTTCAACTAAAACAAATAACTTTCCTACTTACTTATGCCCATCACCTTTGCCATGATATGGGTCGCCAGCCACAGATCTCCTCAGATCCTCAATCTAGGTGACGTCAACCTCGAGGTCACGTCGCCAGGTGTTTATTGGACTCTGGATAATGGATCTTGGATTCTGGACAATCCTTCTGAGACAGCTGTTGATGAAGATCTGCATCTTCCTGATGGTCATCATGTTCATCCTCAAGGTTTCAGATTCATACAGTAACACTGACTTGTTGAATAGGCAGATCTTAGTTTCCAAGGACAGGTCTTGGAGCTCCAGATGTACTTAAGATTTCATAAGACATCATAATTTTCAAATCAGGTTAACCAAGCAAATAGTGAAAATATATTTTCGTGTCAGTGTTCCTGTTCCTTGTGGTCTGGTACCAGAGTTAGAACATTGTTTTTGCCATGTTGAAACATATAGCTAATCTGAAAACAGCCAAGAGTCTCCAGAAAAGCTGATCTTTCTCAAACCGACACACCTGCCAATTGCTTTTCTACTACTCACCCAACAGCAATCCTACTTAACAAACACGTTCATTCCCTGTAACAACACCAAATCCGATTTTAAAGTCACTTCTAACACATGAGGCTTTGTTGTGAGGCCGTTTTGTTTTTTTGTTTTTGGGGTGTTCTCTGTTGGTCTTTGGTTCGGTTATAGAAAACAGATCTGGGAGAATAATATATATTATGCTTATTATTTGCTGCATTACGTCAGAAAAATGTAAACTGCCTATTGCGTTTATTATGTTTAATGTGGATGCGTGTAATCCACATAAGTAAATTGTAATATTGGTGCAGTTTGAAAAAATATCGTTTGATGGCGCCAGATGACCAAATGAAAAACATACTGTAGGCCTATATATGATGTTTAATATTTTTCTTAGAATGTGTTAGCAATACTTTTACAAACCCGTTAAAAAGTATTTTCAAAAATATAGAGCTATTTTGAGGTTTCCTTAGAATCATAACAGAAAAAGTCAAATGCATTATTAAAGTGGACATGTTGAAACGTTGAAAAGACAGGTCCTGCTCCTGCTGACTTTATTACAAAAGGTTTTCTACTCTTGTCCAATAGAGGGCGCCGGAGAACTTCAGGCTTTTTAGAGGGAGAACGTTTACGTGACAATATTCTCTAGCCTAGAATATGCCACTCACATTTCATGCTTGGCACAAAGTTTTAACAAATGATTTTAATGAAATAGTCAGTAGTCTTGTCAATACTGATATTAATAAAGAACTTACCGATGTCTTGAATGTGTAAAAGAAAAGCTACAGCAAAAACCGGAGTCGTTTTTGACGGACCTGCATTTTAATTTTTTTTTTTTTTTCTTTGGAGACATTTAGTTCTTAGAAAAGAATAAAAAAGAAAGAAAGAAAGAAAGAAAGAAACAAACAAACAAACAAACAAAGAATTCTTGACCCTACGTCAGTAGTCGCCAACAGCAACGTAAAATGTTGTTCATATTCTGTTTTTCATAATTAAATGTCAGTTTGTATACATTAATTTATTAATTAATTTATTGTTTGTTTGTTTGTCTTCCCAAATTACATCTCTGGCCACACGCTTCAGTATCAGACTGGGTGCATGCATTACTGCACTTTATTCATTTTGTGCTTAAAGATCTGGTGCCTTTTGAAATCTCTCCCTTCCTCTCTTACTCTCTTTCCTTTACTTAATTTTAATGTACTGTAATGTACTTCATTTTAAATTCCTTCTATTAGTAAATGTCTTTCTGATGTTTGCAGTAATATAATGCATAATAAAGCCCTGTCTAACACAGAGGCTACGGCAGCAGGCCTATGTGTACGGAATAGGCTAATTTTTCATTTGACCTTTTAGTTAATCCCTGATATCAGCATGTAGATCATTTTTTAAAGAGTTTAGTCCATCCACACACACAGGCAATTACAACCGAGTCGCTGCGTATTTGGGGAAAACTGCCTACTGCCTACGTGTTGGCTCTTTGCTGTATGAGTGATATTTAATTTATTAGTCTGCATTTTGCGCTTATATTATACTACTTTTTTATTTTATTTATTTTTTTGACTCATCATCATTATTATTATTATTATTATATAAAATATATTTGATTAAATTTAAAAGGACAAAACACCTTTTCATTTAGGGACAGTGAATGTAACTGTATATAATCTGAAAACACAATGTGTATGTATGCACAATACATAATCTGAAAAGCACACTAAAGCACACTGATATTTTTTATGCATGCTGACTGCATAAGATTCAGTTTTAACATTTTACACACTTAAAACAGCAAAAAACACACTCGTGCTGCTTTCTCTTCATGCTAAAGTGCAGCAGCAATCTCAACACTACTTTTACCTTTTCTAGGTGTTGTTGGCTTACACGTGCCCGTAGCAGAGCGCATGCGCCGTGAGGTGGTCCTCTGTTTTTATTGCCAGGTGAGTAGATTTTGTTCAGGTAAAGCGGAATTTTGCTTAAGGACACAAGACCCAATAAGATAACACTGTGTGATGTACCACATTCAGAAAGAAGACACAAGAATGTCATTAATGGGCAAAATGGGAGACTGGCAGGTACGTTCTTTTCCTTATAAGGTGTATGAGGGTGATGAAGGTGCGCGTTTTTACTTTTGCATATAAGTGAGAATGAAGTCTCCTCCACAGTACCTTTTCAGAAAGATTCAACAATGTAAATAAAATGCTACACAAAAGCTAAATAGTTTACGGAGGCAGTTTTGTGTTTGAGAAGGTGAAAGATAAAGAGTAAAGGCAAAAGCGAGAGTGACAAAAAATTATCTCATGATCAGATTTCTCTAAAATAAAGCACTCTTGAGGTGGCTGGTGAGAGAGTCCTTAGTTGTTGTTAGATATTAGATATGCAGGCTGTTTAATTCATTTTGCTCACTGTTGTAAATGTTTTAATTTGACTCAATCATTTCCGATAATACTGGAATTTGGTCATTTTGTCCAGGCCTACATAACGCATTTCCTATAGAACGTAAACGGGAAAGACTTTATTTATTATTTTCTCTATAAAGTTTTTTCCCCTGCAATAATAAGTCACAGTTTAACTTTTGTGTCAAACGTGATATTTAAAAAGACGATCTGGCCCAATTTGACATGATAAAAAATAAGCCAAAACAAACGGAAAAGAAACATGAATTAGTAATTTATTTTGTGAATATAACATTATAAATAACTAATAACCTATGTCCTTTTAAATACGAATATTGTTAAAGGACAGTTTTCCCACAATGAAGATTGCCAAACAGTGCTAAGAATGACGACTAGTTTTGCTTTTCTTTTGTGCGATTGGTTTCAATGATGCGGACCCCCAATCAATAAGCAGCGAACAACAAAGCAACACACCCATCCATTTCTATTGCGCGTTTCTCTGCCTCTCTTAATCGTCATTGTGTCTTAGTTTCTTTCGACCTCTCATTAATGACAACTGGACTCACCCCACCAAAAATGGTAATGGAGATAAGGGAGACAACGCCTTAGACTTGGCGACCTGTCTCCTGACCTCATTCACATTTAACAACCCATGTTGTTGTGTTAATTATTTACATTTATCAAATTGCGCCGTTACACGCTCTAAATATATGTATACCTACTGAAGAATCGACTTTTTTGCATAACACTATTGAGCGTATTTTAAAGGCCCAGGTTCACTATAGGACTAAAACAACAGTTTACAATTGTCAAACTCGAATCAGTGTGGTTTTGCTCACTAAAACACATGCATGCAGCAGCTATTTAGCATTGTTCAATATAAATTTTACAGGCTGTTCCTGGGTTGTAGATTCGGAATCTTAGAAATTCTTGAAGAATGTATGTATGCAAGCGTGTGGCCTTTAATAGAGAAGAGAAATATTTTTAATGGTTCAGGTTCTCCTTGTTTTAATAATTCCGCTCCGAATTAAGCCAACTGGATGATTAATTCAAATGAAAAGGTGAAGTCCTCCTTCACCAACAATATTACTCCATTTACAGCATTTACCCTTTTAAAAAATACAAATGAAACTCAGTAAAGGTATTCTTACTGGAATTCTCGTTGCAGTTTCTACCTGTGTATATTCATTGGCTTTGGTCTCTTGATATGCTAATGAGGGTTATTACAGTAGAGTTCGAGTCTCTCTCTTCCACCATTAGAGGGAGATCTGAGCGCGCAGCTCGAGCCTTGTACACTGTGTCAAACTCAAGCGAAGGCGCACTTCACTCTATCCACAACCAATGAAAATGCTTTGGAAATTAACTGATAATATTAAATATGAAGACTGCGAGGTAAGCGGCTTAACCAGGCTATTAATACAAAATACTGCATGATATTTACTATAATTCTGAACGGTTTAACTTTTTTCAGCCACCTTTTATTTTATTTTATTTTATTTTTTCTTGCTGTGTGTACCATTTCATTTAACACAAGAACAAGTAATAAATAACATACTGCAAACCTGCATGATCCAGAACATAATAATAATAATAACAATAATAATAATATAAATAATAATAATTATAATAATAATAATAATAATAATAATAATAATAATAAATACACGTATCACACATTAAATGTAGGAAAAAAAAATCCTTAAAACGCTGTAAAACGGGTAAAAAAATCAGACAAGAAACAAACTTGCCAAACATAAGTTTTGGAAACAATCAAACGCATCAAAGTGAATAATTTCGTTTTAAAATAATTTTTTTGGTCTAAATATATATTTTTAAGTTCTTACTTGTCTTTATCCTCTAGTATTTGGCATGATTTGTTTGGTGAATGCAGTAATATATGGGAGTAGTTTTCGGAGTGGTGAAGCCAGTAAAACGTGTTTTCGCTCGTTTCTGGAGAATCACACGCCATGATCAGGAAAGAATCTCTGCACTCCGCGTGTCCTTATGAGTTTCTTTCTCTCAGCGCACAGACTCGCAGTTGTGATTAATTGTAATAAATAATTATTTTCTGTTTCATTAAAATCGCGCATGATACGAAAGCTTAGACGGAAGTGTGTAGGATAAGTATACACGCGTAAAGTTTGTTGAAATATTTGCTCTAGCGGTGAGTTAAGCTGCATCGGCGTGTGTTGATGTGTCTTGGCCGTGCTTAAATTCGTGGTGAGGTATTTTAGTGGGCCATGGAGTACGAACAGACGAAGACTAATGTGAAAAACAATGAGGTAGACGAGCATCCTGTGAACAGTAAAAATGTGCCAGCCCAGATGCCCTCAGCGTTTGCTGGATTTTCACCAGAATCAGAGGTGCACATTGTTTCCTTCCTTGTGTTCTTCCCCCCTCGTTCTGTCTTTCTTTCACTTTTGCTTGCCCTCGAACCTTTTAAAATGTCCCCCCCTCTCTGATTCGTCAGACGCAGGAGAATGTCCCTCTTTTGTCTCTCTCTCCCTCTCTCTCCCACTCACTCTCTCTCTCCTCATCTCTGATTAGATATACTGATTCCCCATTCAATGGACGTCATTTAGTGCAGTCTGCCTTGAGTTGCTTCCTCGCTTCACGCTCGATTTCCGACCATTCTTCTCTTATTAAGTATTCGTGTAATATTAATAGTCATGAATATCTACTATTAGGAGTGCAGAGGAAGAGGCAGATCTGTGCGAACATGAGCTCAAGCGAGGGAACAGTTCACTGACAGAGCCGGGAGACGCCAAGGGGATATAAGAAACTTTAGAGAAAAGCATTGCATCTAAAGAGCAGATGAAGAACAGTGGGAATTTACCCAGATTCTGATGGATTATTGCTTTATTTGAACGCTGGCCACCGCCACCTCGCCTTACAATTATCATTGGCTTGATTTAATTTGCACGTTCATTTTCGTTTTGTCTCTCTGAAATTCTTGTCTTTTGAAGTCCTCGGAAATCCTCGCTGATGTTAGTGCACAGTTTTTCCGCGATGGTGAGTGACTGTCGGCAGTAGAGATCTGAAGACTGCGCTCAACATTTACTCTCCGATTGTTTGTTTTATTTATTTATTTATTTATTATTATTATTATTATTTTGTATCCTGTCGTTTCGTCTGTTCCATTATGCAAGCGGTTATTGGTAGCATCAAATGCTATTACAAAGACTTTATGCTTGATGTGAGCTCTGGTTATTTTTATTTGTCTCTCTGTAGGATCTTAAATTGAAAAATGAATAACAAAACATCGACGTACATTTTAAAATAGAATAACATATTATTCTGTATGGATAGTATTCTGATTATAATGTAGTGTTGTTATTGATATTATTTGTTCTTGACCAAATCAAAGGCATGTTCGGATTTCTGTTGAAATAAATTACTAAGTGCGATAACAAAACACATCTGTTTACCTTTTTTTTTCTTAAAAAAAAAAAAAATCTTAAAAACGTGTATATATTTATATGTATGTATATATCAGCACTCAAACAGAACTGTATCTTTCTCTCTCCTAAGGATCGCCACGACGGGACCAGCAATGGCACAGCCCGGTTACCCCAACTGGGCAGCGTGGGCCAGTCTCCGTACACCAGCGCTCCTCCGCTCTCTCACACGCCCAACTCAGACTTCCAGCCGCCATACTTTCCGCCACCCTACCAGCCCATCTACCCGCAGTCTCAGGACCCCTACTCTCACGTGAATGACCCGTACTCCCTCAACTCTCTGCACGCCCAGCCTCAGCCACAGCACCCGGGCTGGCCCGGCCAGCGGCAGAGTCAGGAGAGCAGCCTTCTACACCAGCACCGCGGGTTACCGCATCAGCTGTGCAGAGAGTACCGCAGAGAAGTGCTACTTCCCTCGGGTCACGGCATTGAGACTGGACTCACGGATTCAATCCCTATCCATGGAATACCTCACTCTTTAGAAGATGTTCAGGTGAGGAGAAAATCTTATGACATGTAGTGTTTATAATCCAACGCCATTATTCGGATTTGCTGCTGGTGCTATTCTCTATATAATCTGGGACCGTGAAATATCGTATATCGTATATATCACATATTTAAATTGTTTTATTCAAGTTGTTCTTTTATTGAAGATTACGGTAATGCATAACAGCGGTTTTGTCAAAATAAACTGGTAAAGTTGGTAGTAAAAATGTGGCAGTTTTTAAATTGTCGCTTGAATGTAAATAGACTTTACTGTTTAAATGTATATTTACAGGTAGTGGTTAATTATGTTCGATATTTTTATTTGATGGCCTATGATAAACGTGGCATGTTTTGTGAGGAAAACAATTTAGAGAAAAAGTCATTTTACGTAAAATTCTATTTGTAACGCAGCGCGAGTAATTAAAAAAATAGTATGATATATATATTTTGTATATATATATATATATATATATATATATATATATGGATTTCGCTGTTGTTCATCCCAGTAACTCAAAGTGAGTGGTGTACTGGGCTTTTTGATTAATATTGTCTGTCATTTTTGGAAGTGATTCTTGGCTGCCCCCCTTTTCATCAGTAATTTGATTGAGGAGAGAAGAGATCTGACAAATCAAGTGTAGACAAAAATCTCGGTTACAACAATTGCATGTTTTATATGTTTCCCTTGTTTATTCTCTGAGTAGCTAAAATTAAAATAAATATATTTGCTATAATTATGTTTTGTGAAAAAAAACAATATCATTCAAGCTTTTATTATTTTAATAAGATGCTTTAAACAGTATAGACGTAATTACTCAGAGACATGTACTTCTTTAAAGATGCTGTTTATAGTGTCTGCATTCTTAGAAATACTATGTAAAGCGTTTGTGCCTTTTTTTCTTTGGACTGCATTTAATTTCATTTGCAAAAAAGTACGATGTTTTTAGAACTTTCGATCATTATTAATATGCTTTTTTGATCTTTGCAGCATGTTGAAGATCAAGGAATTCACATCCCAGACCAAACTGTAATCAAGAAAGGTAAGCAATTTCCTCTCAAATACCGTACGTGCTTCCACCAGCAGCTCTCCGCTCGTAAAGTCTACCCGTGCTTGCTGTGAGATAGATCGGGTTAATTTGTAGGCCTTGAGATAGTCTGACGATAAGGCACAAACCATTTTAACCAAGTGTTCCATAGCGGACACTACTTATGTAGCTAATATGTGTGTCTTAATATGATGGTGCTTAACTTAGCTTAGTCTGTGACTAAATTTAAAATGGTAGCATTTCATGAAATTAGCTGAGTGTTTTATTCAAAGATGACACTAGAAACTTACTACGAAACATATTTGTTAAAGTAAATTAAACGTATGCCTACTGTGTAAATTTTAGGTTAAGTCATTATTTTGCAATTAGGTACGTGCCTCTTTGTTTCGTTCGGATCGCAGATGGTCAAAGAGGGCTAAAGGAGAATGAGTGTGTTAAGATCGAATTGTTTTCTCATATTTACGTACGCTGTGGTTAATTTAGATTTTTTGTTTTAACAATGTAAAAGCTTTGAAATGTTAAATTTGATGCACCATGTGTAAATCCACAAAAATACACGGTTGCACATACACATAATAATTGCGATCTCACGAGTTCGTTTAACTGCTCTTGTCTCTATTAGTCTCCCCTGAGCTATTAATGTCACTAGTGATCTATCCAGTAGTGCCTGTGCTTTTGTTTCCGGTTAGCACATAAAGAAACAACGGGCGCTGCAGCAGGATTTAGGCCTGAACACTTATTTGTAAGCGCTCGTGTGTCGAGTCTGAGTGTGTGTATTTCGGATTTGTGGGTGTCATTCATTGTGCCTGTGTGGCTAGGTTACTGACTGTTTAAAGATTAAAACTAGTTTGTAATTATGAAAAACAGTAGGCCTATGCAGTTTTATTTGTAGGAAGTAGGCTGTTGGATTAAAATGTACTATTAGTAGTAGTATTTAAATAATAACTGCAATAGTAAAAATGCATAGCCTATACATTTATAAAATATTTCCGTGGATTATGCCACTTTTGCCTCTCTCTCTCTCTGTTTGATTATCAGTTTCTGTTTTATGAAGTCCAACAAATAGCAGCAACACAGAACAGTTAGTGGAAAATTTGAGGCAATGCCATGCTTGTTGAACTGTCATTTTCTCCGAGCTTGGTGTGGAGTCACCATTGCGATAATATGAAATATTTTGATGGCTGGGCCACTTCATTACTTGGGGCATATTGCAGCAGTTACATTCATGAGCTGAATGAAAAGCTATTGCTGTGGTATCTATTTTCCTTCCTCTCTGATAAGACCTTATTGCCTTTGATTCCACATAAGCGTACGAGATGATATGCATATAAACGCATATGTCTAATCTTACTCAAAAGCTGCCTGCTGCATAGCAATTCATCTTTTTCCATTTGGTTGGTGCTGTAGACTGGAATGGGGGGCCTAATCATGTTCTTTTTTTTCAAGGTCCTGTTTCCATATCCAAGAACAACAGCAATGTCTCTGCCATACCGATAAATAAAGACGGGCTTTTTGGAGGTGTGGTAAACCCAAACGAAGTGTTCTGTTCGGTTCCGGGTCGTCTGTCTCTTCTTAGCTCAACGTCAAAGTACAAAGTCACAGTAGCGGAGGTGCAGAGACGCCTTTCTCCGCCTGAGTGCCTGAACGCTTCCCTGCTCGGCGGGGTCTTGAGGAGGTGAGCTGGACATCTATTGCATACAGTAACTATATTTTATCAAGCGCTTTCCGTCGCCACAACCCACCGAAATATCAGCCTATTAAAGTCATACACCAGGACAGGCAAAATTCTGAACCTGAATTATATTTTTTATGCTTGTAGTTGCCTACCCAGTTGCAATGAGCACACGCTGTAATATCTTAATGCAACACGAGTTAATAGACACTTGTAACCTTAGTGTGGCAGTTATATCTCACGTGATAATAAAAGATAAAAATGTGATTTGTTTATTTATTTATTTAAATATTTACTTTAAACATTCCATGGTATCCCCTAAGGCAAAATGTTTTTTTATTATTATTATTTTATTTTTAATCATTCAAGGTTATGCGTGCTCCAAACTATTATAAATATTATACATTTTAATGTAAATGATATGTAAATATATAGCATGTATAATATGCAGTATATATCAAGAATAGCAGTAAGAGAAATAAGTTTAACATTATTACAAGACGTATAATAACATTTAATAACATTTTTGTCATTTACTTTAAAGGGCAAAATCAAAGAATGGCGGAAGATCTTTAAGAGAAAAACTAGATAAAATCGGATTGAATCTACCAGCAGGGAGACGCAAAGCTGCCAATGTTACTCTCTTGACGTCCTTGGTGGAAGGTAAGATTTCTGATGAATATAGATTTTTAATAAAGCAGGTGCTTATTGCTTCTACATGAGACATTCTAAACCAGCATTTGCATGCACCCGTGAAAAGGAGAGAGTTTGTCTTGCAAGCAGAAAAGCTGAACGATAAAAGAATAAAAGAAAAGAGAATTTGGAAAACAATTTTGTGGGATTACTGGAATCTCTCTCTCTCTCTCTCTCTCTCTCTCTCTCTCTCTCTCTCTCTCTCTCTCTTTCTCTCTCTCTCTCTCTCTCTCTTATACCATTAGCAGCACCACTTGTCTTTAAATTTGAGCATGGTGTAAATTCAGATGTCTTTGGAGGGCCCTACTTTGTCATATTTGTGTCATATGTTGCACTTTTTTTTATGCAGTTGCTAGATGTATGGCACAACACCACAGCCGAAATCAGTGTGACATGTATTATTATTATTATTATTATTATTATTATTATTATTATTATTATTATTATTATGTGTGGATTTTATCCTTGTCTGCTTGATGCAGTAGACCTGTAGGTTGAAAGCCTATTATATAAATGTGTTAATTATGTTGCACTGCGAAGATGCCATTGCTGTTGAATAAATCCATTTTGCTTGCAAAGTTGGAGTTGATTATTCCGTGCAGTGGTATTTGGTATGCCATGGGTTTTAAAGGTGAAAGCTGGAGACGGTTCATTGGTTCCTGTTAATCATTGCCGCTGAAGACTGAATGTAATATTCATCTTGCTTCATTGAAATTTAGTCTTGTATGGTAATGAGCCTGAAGAAATGTATGATTCCTGCGAGATAAGGGCGAGAGGGTGGGGGTGGTGGACACGCAAGCAGACGCTGAGTAGTCGGAGGACACTGGCTTCTGAAGTGCTGTTATTGTTTATGATCTGCTCCATTTTATGGAAAGCAGTTTAGTAGACTTGAGCTTTGATGCTAATTGGCGCATGCGTTCTTCCGGATTCGAGGCTTATGACAGGAAGGCTCGCAGTAAAAATCCAACTGTTTTAGGAAATTAAAAAAAAAAAAAACAAAGAAAGAAAGAAGAAAGAACGAAAGAAAAGCAGCCAAACACACAGGCCTAGTCGGAATAACCTATTCTACATGGCTAAAGAATAAAAAGAATGTTTAATTAAAAAATAAATAAATATATATATATATATATATATATATATATATATAGCAGTTTTATAGAACATCCTTCTAATGTTGATACAAAAAGATCACAAATCAATGACATGGTGCCATTTAGAGTCAGGTGTTCTATATATGATGTACTGTTAATCTCACATTTTGACGCATGCGTTTGACAGAATTTAATTTTCTATTAGGTAATAGAAAATAAATGTGCATTATCGATGTCACAATTGATAAAGAGCAATGTCCTGCTCAGTGGCCGAGGACGTTAATTAGATGACAATTAGGAAATATGTTAATTACTCTACATTTTATTGCAGTAACATGTTACACATACTGACTCTCATTTTCTTCTAGGTGAAGCGGTGCATCTGGCCAGAGATTTTGGTTATGTATGCGAGACTGAGTTTCCAGCCAAGGCGGTAGCTGAATACGTGAACCGACAGCATTCCGACCCAAACGAACAAGTCCAAAGAAAAAACATGTTATTGGCAACGAAGTAAGTGATATTGTAGCTATTTAGATGTCATTGCGCATTTTATTGTTTATGACAGGGTTTTTTTCACGGCAATTGTCGTGTTGTATTTAACACCATATTGAAATTTGCTTTCTGCTGGATACACAGGTGGTAGCATCTATGTAGGCCAGCTATTGATAAATATGGCTGGAGTCAATGTCTGCGTTTTGGAACCAAGTGGTTTCGTAAAATACAATGTTTGCATTATTCGCCACCTGTAACGAATTGGTATTTTCCCGTGATTTTTTTTTTTTTTTAATTTCCTATGAATTAAGCAATTATAATAATAGTATTAATGATGATGATGATGATGATAATAATAATAATAATAATAATAATAATAATAAATAAATAAATGGGAAAAAAACAGACAAAGTATAAACATGCGCACCACTCTCAATTAAAATATATTAATCATAAAAACGCAACAGCGCAACGACATTCTTCTTTAGATGCCATGGAGCATAACTTGTAGGTGTAGGCTAATCCAATTTTTACGTCTCCACTTGACGTATTGCTGACATATATGAGACTCCCTTTTCAAACTGAACTTGAGTTGTCCATCGCTGTGATGGACACTGCTTAACGAGCTGCTGTCAAAAGGAACGCTAGTGCCATTGATTAAGGGACACATAAGGAGTATATAGTCTTAATACATTTCTGACTTCATACATTCAGCTGTAATTAGCTTCATCCTGACACGCATCCTGCATTGTTTTTCTTTCTAGACAAATCTGCAAAGAGTTCACGGACCTGCTCTCGCAAGACCGCTCGCCCTTGGGGAATTCACGTCCACAACCCATTCTTGAGCCCGGGATTCAGAGCTGTTTGACCCACTTCAGTCTTATTTCTCACGGATTCGGGACTCCGGCCATGTGCGCGGCCCTCACGGCACTACAGAACTATCTGACGGAGGCCATTAAAGCCATGGACAAAATGTACCTGAACAACAATCCTAACAGCCACAATGAGACGGGGTCGAAGGCAGGTGACAAAGACGAGAAGCACAGAAAGTGATGTTCAGCCACATCCCAACTGATGTATGAGAAAATACTTATATAACAAACACTAGTGATCAAGATGCAACACTGAACGCACCACCTCCCGATCTTGACATTTTGAAACTTTTTTTAAAACCATAATAATAAAACCGTTCACTTTGGGATTCGTGGACAAGGCATTTCTTCAAATCAAAATAAAGCAGTGTGCCAATGAAAGGAGTATAGATCTGCCAATGCAGGACTTTTCATGAACTCCCTTTGTATGAGTTCAACTGACTGAAATTCAGCGATTTTCCCTCAGTATCCCTATGTACGATTGTAGCCATGTGACAACAAGAAGCTGAAAGAGGAAGATTTTTTTTTTTTTTAATCAGTATTGTGAATTATAAACTTGAAAGAAAAAAAATCTAC
This sequence comes from Labeo catla, assembly GCA_012976165.1. Lineage (NCBI taxonomy): Eukaryota > Metazoa > Chordata > Actinopteri > Cypriniformes > Cyprinidae > Labeo > Labeo catla. The sequence continues at coordinate 235,295 of VONZ01000122.1, forward strand.
AGCTCCACGCCATGACTTCAAGAACTGACTTTTCACTCCACCAAGCGACCAACTTGAACTTTGAATTTCAACACGATTCACGGTTGTATGAGGGAATCTGTGTTCATGTATGTATATATTTATTTATGTGTAATTTAATGGGAATTGTAAATATGGTACGTCTGTTCAAACTTCTTTTTTTATTTATCTGGTGCCTCCTGTTTTAGTGGGTTTGAATATTCGCTTAGTTCTTCATGTGGTTTTATGGTTCTTAGAAAACAGAAGTTTGGGGTATTCTTCTCTGGGATATTTCAATTCAGCCCTCTTGTAGCATGTTGAGGCGACACTGAAGCAAGTGAACAAATTTAAAATTAATAAACGTAAATTTCTCTATATATTATCCTTATGCCATTCAGTTTTAGATCGAAAAAGGTCATTGCAGAGACCCCGACGATGCTAGTTTTGTGTTTCTATCTTCTTGTTTTTATACGAGCTTTTTATGTGTTGTGCCAATCACCTCTTGTTCTTCCCTCAAAGCACCACAAGAGCAATAAATGGATATTGTCTTACGAATTCTTCTTTTTCTTCCTCGTTTTTTTTTTTCCAACATTTGGGACCATCTGATATCTTGTGTGTCCACTGTCTAAATTGGAGGCGGTTTTATCTGTATTGTATAAACCTGTGCTGGCAATAGCTCCCTTGCCTGTCAATGTATTATAGTTCATTGTTGCCCAGAAAAAAAATAATAATAATAAATATTTGATACGCTTCATGTCGATTTTTATTCATTACTTTTTTTATTCACTGCTTGCTGCAATGTATTCCTTTTTCACTCGCTCTCTCTCTCTTTTCTATTCAGCACAGTTACTGTAATTGAGTTTAACTCTCCCTTGACGATTGCTCCATGCAATAAGCAGTTGAACCCATTGTTTCCCTCAAGTATAATAAAAAAAAAAAAAAAAACTTACTTTTAACTCTTAGTTCAGAGTACAGGATCATTCAAATATGGCAGGGAGCTTTTTGCCAAGCCAAATGACACAGAAAACAATGAATTCTCTTTCGCGTTTGAAGTGTATGTGAGTTTTAGCCCTCGAGCAAGAGCGCTTTTTAAATCAGTCAGATGTAGAATCTAGCTGAAGGTTAGTGCAGTTGCCATTCAGTGCCTTTATTTGTAGACGTTACCTTCTTCTCCTAAAAACAGTCATTATGCTAAATATTTATGTCATTAAAATGCATATCGCTGAAATCATTTTCGTTAAAACAAAAAGCAGCAACCATGTCGTATTTTTCTTCTTCCAGTTTAATTTTGTCATTGGTACACTTGCAGATAATGTCATGCCAGAACACGTATGGTTATTTTGTGCATTGCATAACTCAATTCAAATAGAGTTTGATTGTTTATTGATGGCACACGCCTGGAAATCAATCTCTATTGGAGCTTGTTGGATTTGCTGGCTGTATTCTGGTCATGTACAGCAGACGTCTGTCATGGCACTGAGAAAAGAACTGCCTGCGCAATATTTTCACCATAGTGGCCATTCGTTATTTTTTTTTTTCTCCTGTGCTCAGACAGTCTGTTCGACTCAGATGCAGTTGTTTTCAAATAACATGAACGGAGCCTAACTGTACATGTCCTTGGCATAATTGCAATGCACAGTGCAGCAGCAGGTGAAGCGAGGCATTGTCTGTCAAGACTGTTTTTGTTGGCTGCTTCTCAGATTGTGTGTGGGATTCTAACCTCGGGCACAATAGCTCTCTCAGAAAGGATACCCGGCTGCTCCTCCTGTTCAGGCGCAGAAAACGCGCATGAATAGTCATTTTAAGAGAAATCACAATCATGTTAAATCGTATTCATCGGAATTAGGAATTCCTTCACGTGCATGTATCATTAACGCTAATGTCATTGATTAAACATATTAGAGACCGAACGATTTTTAATGCAGTGAAAGCATTTGTATACAAGCATGAGCGTTTTGTCGCGTGTTTTACCTCAACGAGCACATAGATATTTGTGGAAATGGAAATTCGAATTTTACTTTTTTTTTTGTTTTGTTTTTTTTAGTTGAACTAGTTAAACAGAATAATGCCTTGCAGTAAAATGGATATATATATATATATATATTTATATATATTTAACTTAAGAGTAGCTTTGGAGTTTACTGAAATACTCTGCTGATCTCGGTTAATTCACTATAACCTCCCGCATCAGCTATATCATTTGCTACACAATACATAATATCAGTCACATAGAAATGAATAATTAACACGTATGTCGTTTTATTTAATTTTCTCCAAATCAACGTTCTTGAAGAATATATATTCTTCGTTCTTCGCTCTGCCGAATATATATATATATATATATATATATATATATATATATATATAGCCCGTGAAAATGAACAGTATTCTTTCTCTCTCGTTCTCTCTCTTACTCTCTGTCACACACAGACTGTCTGTTATGCATGCACACAGTGTGTGTGTCTGAAGAGGAGGGTTTGGGTGTGAGAGACATTTACGCAAGCGCGTTTGGATTTGCTTCGTACTTGTAACCATCGTTTTTGAACTTGCTTGAATTTATCTCAGTATAAACACTTTTTTTTTGGTAACTGTCTAGTGTTGTTCTTAATATTTTACATATTTACCAAAAAAAAAAAGCCTCCCTCTCTCTCTTCTGTTTTACTCCCGGACTCCTATCTGTAGCTGTAGCATGGCATGTTGCACATTAGTAGACACAATTATTGACCGCAGTGTTTAGACGTTAACCGGATAATTTACACTAAGTACCTCTTTATATCTTTTAAATTTCATCTTTGAAGCTATCTTTTAATATTTAGGGAGCCACAGCTATAGGCTAGATGGTATTTCACAGCCCCTTATAATGCTACACATATAGCATGCAATCTCATTACATGCGTTCACCTTGGGCTACTTTTTAAAATGTATGTAGTTTATGTATAACTTACCGCCATGATTAAGCTTTTTAAGTTTATTTTGCCATATTTATTGATAACTTTCAGCGTACATTTTGTTTGGAAATATTAGAGTAACAAAAGTGTAAAAGAGTAAACAAAAGAGTACAAAAGAGTATTAAAGTAAAAAAAAAAGTTAGCTAGTTTTGTACTCCGCTCCTACTTCCTCCTTTAGGATGACATTAACAGCATGTTTTGAACCATAATCGGCATTTATTAAAATATCATATAATCAGTTGTGAGCAAACTTAGAAAGCGAAGTTGACAGAGCAGAAATATATCGCAATGTAAAGCGATAAATAAAGTTATAAAGTTGTTACTACTAATACAAGTATTAGCAAAACACTGGTGAAACAAATGGAAACAAATAGCGCTTATGATTCAAACAAGGAAAATATTTATTTGATTGCGGTTACAAGTTATAACCTTGCCTCAAGCCGTGTGACCAACGACTGATCATTTAAACCTTGCTCAGGAAGTTTTAGGAAGAAAAACCCGCGAGGTTCGGGGCAAATGACACACGTCCCCAATCGAATGAAGTGATTCTATTTCAATTAAGTTTTTAATAGAGCGCAAAATGGTTAATTGTGTTGGACTCCTACCTGTAACTTCATCACCACCTCAACCGACCCCTCCCGACTAAATAGAGCGGGTCCCCTTAATGTCAAAAGAGGTCAGAAGCTTCATCAAATCACCAATGATTACTTGAGACATACGGCAGTCCATTAGATAATATTAAGTGCCTTTGAATAAACAAATCATTGTAAATCAGTGGACACTTCTATGAATGCATACATTTTGCGTTTAGATACAGAATGAAATCTGAATAAAATCTCTCTCTCTCTCTCTCTCTCTCTCTCTCTCTCTCTCTATCTCTCTCTCAGCGCTTCATTGCTTGATCGCAAACATTTACACGATTGCCAAAGGGTGTACAGTACTTACAGAGCAGAAATGTAAAATATCTCTAAAAATTATAGATCTAGTTGATGTTCCAAGATTCTTAAAATCCGAGAGTATTAGATTTTAGTTTTTTCTATAATAATAATAACAATAATAATAATAATAAATAAATAAATAAATAATAAATTAATTAATTAATAAATAATACAAATAAAACATGTTATAATTATAACATGTTAAGAGTGAAGAAATAAGAAAATAAAAAAGCTATGTGAAATGAAGGGCGAAATAAAAAAACTAAACAAAACAAACAAACAAACAAACAAACAAACAAACAAACAAAAAAAACGAACGGAAATAATAATAAAAAAAAGCCATTACCACGGAACAAGGTTGAATGTTTGATCATGCTAACCGTATATCTTAGGAACTCGTCAATTCAGTGTTAATGCAATTCACTTTTCAGGTTTTTCAGTCATTAAAATCTTGATCGAACCACACGTCCTGACCTCCTACATCCGAGTTCTTCACACATTTGTGTGTAGCCCAAAATAAAGCGTCCACAACTGTGTTATTTCGCCCTTTTCCTCCAAATAGTTGATATTCTACTTTCTGCCTCCCTCTCTCTCCTCTCATTCTCTGAAGCCAGCCGGGGGGAGTGTCGCCGCGGGCCAAACATATGCTTCTTTCCATTGCACTAATCCAAATTCAGCGTGCAGGAATAATTGCTGGAGTGGCCGTGCTTTCGCAGGGCTTTGTCCCGCTCTGGCTCCCGTCAGCCAGGCACACGCCATTTCAATCAACTGCTTTTGAGGGCTGTCTCTTTTTATCAAACCTCAGAACCTTGCCAGTGATGTGAACATTTAACAAACCACTTCACGCTTCACCAAGAGAATGTACATCATATGAAGAGACTTGCAGTTTCTGTATGTTTGTTTTATGTATTTCCTTCTTGGTTAGATTTTCTTAGCTTTGCTTATCCCAGTTTATAACCCCTCTCAAAGTAATGCCTCACTGCGTCGATCACTGTGCAAATCTTGATATATTTAACTAATGCCAACACCATCCGCACGTTGTTTATTGTCTATTTCTACTTGATCTGACACTTCAATGATATTATATTAGATATAATTGACTAGAATAAAACTATGTAGATAGGTGTAACAACATATTAAGTTAAAACGAAATATTTTACAGCGAACAAACAAATCATTATACGCTTTGGAAAATAAAATAGATAAATTAATACATTACAAAAACCAATAAATAAATAAATAAATACTGGAATCCGACAGGCAAAATTGCTCTTTAGAAATTGAAATGTGGACTGTCAAGGGACAGAAAAAACAAACATCTCTCACAAAATAATGTCATGTTTTAAAGAACTGATTTGGTTATGTGAATGATTATGAAACATTCCAAATGACAGGCCTTTATGAAGGTAAGGACATGCAGTGGCGGTGTGATAAATAAACAAATGCGTGGGAACATGCATAACAACGTTATGTTTTTAATTCTAACATTTCCGTGTTAATTCCTCTTGCTTGCAGGTTGTCTTCTGTTAATCAGGTACAGTAACGATAAATTATTATTATTATTATTATTATTATTATTATTATTTACCGGTACACTTTATTTTAGGTGTCTTAACTGGGTACTTAAATACTTGTTGTGTGCCTGTTGTTACATTATACTTTCATTTACCTGCATGTAATTACACATGTAACAAATGATACTACTACTACTACTAATGCTACTACTAATACGAATATATGTGTGTAGCGTTTGTTTATATATATAGATAGAGAAGAATTGATTTCTTGGTGAACTGCTTATTGAATGTTTAATGTTTTGCGTGTTTCCTGACTTGTTGAACGCTGTTATTCTACTTTGTCTTAACCTTTTTCTGAAAATCAGTGATGAAAAATTAGTCGCTTGGGAATTACTCCCATTTTCTTGGGAATCGCATGTTTTCACGGAGAGGGAGAGAGAGCGAGAGAGAGAGAGAGAGAGAGAGAGAGAGAGAGAGAGAGAGAGAGAGAGAGAAGAATTAATAGACGTGATAATTTCACACTAAAGAAGAACACTGTCTCATGTGACTCTATCTGTTCCATCAGAGCGCAGCTGTGCTGTTATGATGAAGTTTGATGATGATGGTCTGAATCTTCCTCCAGGCGACTCATAGCTGCAGGCAGTGCCAGTGCCCGACCCTGATAAACGACTTAAACACACACGAGCTAGCCAGATCACTTTTGTTGCTCTCTTCATTTTTTTTTTAAACAATACACACAACCTTTTTTTCTTGGCTCTTTGCACCTTTACCGGATAGGATAGGCTATATTTATTTAAATATCGATGGTACAGCACAAATACGAATTTGTTCAAATTAGAATATATTTCCTAAAAATATTTTGAACAAACGCTAGATCTTACATTTTGCATGCTGGATTTCAGTACCTTATTTATAAAGTGTCTATAGCTAAATGCCTCTTAGGATAATTCCAACAGGATAGCAAGAATGGTTTACATTAATGGGTGCTATATATTTTGATTGTCTTTCTTTCTTAGTTAAAACTGATAAAATCAGCGAGACAAACTAGTAGAAAGAAAACATCAGGCACATTCAACCAATTGTCTTATCAGTAAAATTCAACATTTGCAACTCACCAGTGGAGAGATATGATGCTGGTTGACATTTACAAACCAGAATGTTTCGATTTATTATTATTATTGTTATTAATAATAATAATATAATTTACTCACCTACTTGTGCTTCGTAAATGGTTTTAAGAATAATGTGCTCTTGCATTCTTTTCAGGAGCATTAAAAAAAACAAACAAACAAACAAACAAACAAACAAACAAACAAAACACCTTACTTAGTTCATAACCTTAATCATGTGGTGTTTTGCACATGTAATGTTAAGTTGTTTTGTCTACCTCTGAACATGGTTGAAAGTGAACTAATCTCTTTTGAGCCCATTTAGACCTGAAGTTTGCGTCGTCCCGATTCACGGCCAGAAACGGACACTAATGCCGGGTGTAAAACACTGTTCATTAATGCCTCAGTCTCTCCTTTTTTATGAACTTAAAATCAAAACATGTGATCTGTGTTTACTGTGAATGAAACCTATTTGGAAATTGCCTTTTAAAACATGCTTTGACATTACAATGTGGTGAAGTAAATCTGGTTGCATAAGAATGCAAAGGAAGCTGTAAATAAATTAGCGGTTATGATCAAAATGTAAACCTTCTCAGAATATGCTGAAACAACGCGTCTGTTGTATCAAATATCTAATTACTTTCTGCAGTGCTGTGCGTTTAGAGAAGACTTCCAATCCACTTCCAAGAGAGAGACATCTGTATAACAAAAAAAACCCACGAAGTACGTTAACACAGTGCGTGGGACTATTTTGCCCCCTGTTTAACATTGTTAAATGGATTGAAAGCGTTAAGTGCCCCAAGTTTTTGCCGAAAAAACGGTGTTTTTAAATAAATAAATAAGGACAGAGAGTTTACAGCACCTTACATGATGTAACTGTCTTTGTCTTTTCTTTATTTTCCACACATTAGGTTTTTCTTGAATATCTTTCAGCTTCTGAGAAGGTTTATTTATGAGTGAGGGTGAAAAGGTTTAAGTGGTCCATAAATGCAGCATAACACTTCCAGCCAATACATATATGATTCCTGAGAGGGACCTCCTCAGATAACTAATTACAGGAACAATGCATCAAAAATACAGCAGTATGGCAATAAGCAGTTCATTAGGGGATATGCTGCCCCATTATTGGAAAATTTGAGCGATTTGAAATACATTTTATGTGTCAGCTTGTTTCTTCTCATTTTTGCTATTTTGCCAGAAATCTTTTAGGGCATGAACAGAAGATGCTCATAGGAAACAATTCTGAGTCAGTGAAGGTGTTTCCCAATGGTACCCATCTAAGCCACATCTCATCTATTGCATCATATAGCTGCATGAAACACTGAACCTGTTCAGCACATCATTGTGAAAAGAAATGCAAACATCTCGGGAGAGTTTAAGGAAATATATGCTGTCACCCAATTTTGACTTTAAGTGCAGGCATGTTAAGGTTTGGTTTATCTGGATAAATTTTATTATTAGATTGATTTGTGTATTGTTACTGAGCCACTATTTTATCAGAAAAATGGCAGGTGAATGCTTGAAAACTTTCAGGATATGATTCAACATACTGTATGTCACTTGTTTAAGTTGTGATTTGTCATATCAGCTTTATTATATTAACTGTGTTTGGAAATAGCAGTAAATGTACTTTTAAAGGTAACCATAGTCATGTGGATACTCATATAGACATAACTAAAAACAGTTCACTGTCACTTTCTTCACTGATGTTTGTTATCAAAATGCACAATAAATATCTCATCCTTGACTGTGTTTAACACAAGTTTCATTAAAGTAGTCCATTACTTGTAGAGCCTGAGGCCTGAGAGCAGCAGGAGATAGAAAGAAAAAGAGAGCAACAGTGAGATAAAGAAGGGTAGAGAGCTGCGAAAAGCTCATTGATAATTAAGTGTTGGTTGCTTACTGTGTGAGGTGTCGCTATACTTTGCTTACCAATCCAATGGCTGTTGGTCTTCTGTTTGTGTCAACATCACAAGCTGTCTAATAGGCTTCAATTAGAGCAACGGGAGCTGGGGTTAATTATGACTTAACACATTTGATTGAGTGGATCAGATCAGCAGCGATGGGGGCTCAAGGGGAGAGGGACCCATTTATTAGTCTCTATTTGTGTCCTTGTTTCACAGTGTTAAAGATGGTGGCTAAATATTGTCTGTGTGGGACTCTCCGTGCTTCTTGTGTCAGATCACGCCAGGCGCATTTGCGTGCTACATTCAAACCATGCGCTTTGCATGTCCATAACTGCACGCACCTGCCCCGGTGGACTATCAATAGCGTAATTGGATATAGGCAAGAAAATAAACACAGGCCAACATAACAATACTGTTTGCAGTTAGAAATGACTTACGTAACAGATTATGAGTTTTATCAAGAAAAGGAGGCTTGACCCGGAAAGCATCTACCCATTCCAATGGAAGCCAGAACTTCAGCTGATTACAGACAATTCTGGAAAATTCTTCTGGCTGTCGAAAGATTCTGTTGCTTCCCCCGGGACATCATCACGGCTGTTTCCCTCTCCAAGTATTCTCGAAGGTTAAAGTCATCCTTCAGTAACAAATTCTAACTTACAGCCCAGAGACACAAAATCAAGGAACCATCACTGAAGAGTAAATATTTACAGTGATAGACTTGAAAGAGTGGGAGGAAAAATAAAAAATTTAAAGATTGAAAAAGGACAGCAAAAAGAATGACAGAAAAGCAAGTGATTTATACCAGGCAAATTGATCGTGATCATTATGCCAAATAAGTGACTTCCTCCCACTGTTGAACAGATCCACACAATAAAAGTAAGTTGGGAATGAAGCTTTTGACAGGCTGCTAATGAATCGCTGTAGGCCCATCTGCCTCAATGCAAACAGAAATGTGGTTGGATCTCGTGAACTGTTACCACTGTCACTGTAAACAATAATTGTCAAACATATTTACTCGCAATCATTTTAGCAGATGTCACGCTTTTTGTTTCCGCCCGGCTTTTGTATCTCTCCTTTGCAGACATGCCACTTGCCCTGAACGCACTTTTTGCTTGAATATTGAGCAGGTATTTGCAGAGGTGCTTCGGGGCACAAGGTTGTGAGGGGGAGAGAGGTTAAGAATGGATGTAAAGCGAGAGAGAAGGAGATTATCTGCCCCCCTCATCAGGAGAGCAGCCCATTCCGTACCCATGATGCCCTGAGGCCTAGGGGGGCAGCCCTGCCTTGCAGTCATGCACCTCTTTATCACCCTAATCTGTTAATTGTGGAAGCTCAATTGGCACATGGTGGCTTTTTATTACAGCCTACCCACATTAACCAGACAGAGACTGCGGCAGAGTCTGCGCAGCCCCTGTGTCCTGTCGTCCTCCACCCCTCTTTAGTGTCAGCTTTAAATGGGCTTGGTCCAAAACGTGAGTCTTTTTTTGAGACTGTGCACAAATGATCCCATCTCTAGTGCTGTTTTCACGCTTTTCCTTTCCCTCCTGCTCGCTATCTTTTGTGTGACTTCAAACACACACACACACACACACACACACACAAAACAAAACAAAACAAAACTAAAAAAAAGCATTCTGCTGATTTGTTTTTTTTTTTATGTGTTAACCACATGGAGAGGGCTGTCTGTTTCAAATTGCTCTTTTACTAGGACTGTCTGACTTAATTTCCTCTTTTCTGATGCCCAGCATCTTTCAAGTCAAAAGTTTTGATAACAGTGATGCGAAAATATCTTGTGCTACACACTGGCAATGTTAGAGAATGCAAATCATGTTATTCTGCATGGTAAAAAATTAATGTAAATAATACATAAGCTACATTATATGTTATTTCAAACAATATCATGTTCTTGACATGACAATATAACTAGTCAAATTTAAGCAGCCCCAGAGCAGTATAGGGCCCGTTCAGTATTGGTTATTCAAATCAGAGAAATATTTGAATTCAAACTTTTTGTAAGAAACACTGTTTTCTCATTTTAAATAATGAGATAATTCAAAAAGTCTACAAACTTGCATAACTTTCATATATATAGACAAAAACGTGCACACCTCTTTTAGTACTGTACAATTACAGTAAAACCTCCTATTCTCCATTTTGGGGTATTTTTTTTTACAGTGTAGATTTCTAAGTTATGTTTTATATAAAGTTATAACCTAACCCATACTTTTTCCCTGAAATAAAATGTTTAAAATATAATTGAGTTTATTTATCATTTTTATTTCTAAGTTAAAGGTTAAATCTGGTTCTTTCATATTTAGCTTACTTGTGTAGTAAATCAGCTTTGAAAACATCTTTGAAACATACTTTGCCCTAGTGATCTTAATCAAAAACTGTTGGTTTGAACTGAAAGTCCAGGCCACTAAAAATGTGGTACTGCTGTTGGTGACAGCACAATGGAGTGAGCGATTTATGACAGGCTATTAACGGTTGGTGTTCTCAGTCACTCCAAACAGGTGTTTAACTAATCTAATGAAACCTCCATATAGGAACACTTTCTCTGCACTTCAGTGCCAACAGCGCTTGTACACAAGAATACTCCAAGAAGCACATCCACACAGTATATGCAAGCTTTTCAGTCATCACATAATATTACAGTTATATTAATACCACGGTAATTCCACATAAACCATGGTACTGAATAATTAATTTTATTGAGACGGCAGTGCAAAGTAGTGCAGTACAAAAGAACAAAACAAAAAACAAACAAACAAACAATGGGATGGTGATTACTTTAGTGCAAACTCTGTTTTTCTGATGCTGTGTCACAATGACTCTTTCATTTTAGGTGGATCAGTCAAAATGCATCTGAATGAAAAATTAGATTTGGGGAAGATTCAATTTGACCATTTTATTTAATGAAATTTAGCAAGACTGTTGAAGAATAACTAATTTAGCAAGACTGTTAAAGAATAACTAATTAAATACAGCAACAAAAACAATGTAAGCTACTTTGCAGAGAAGCTAAATAACTTTTTTTTGTGCCATTGCTTGTGAGCTGTAATAAAAATTAAATACACTGAAAAATACACTGAAAATACACTGTTTCATTCATCATTTTGTTTTGTTTTGTTTTCAACATACAGGGTAAATTTTAGTAGCTGTTATTTTTATTTATTCAAAAAAATCTTGGCCTGCAAAACATTTTGTGTTTTGTGCCAGACAAAATACAAATTATATAATTGGATAGTTACAACTGAGAAAAGATATTTCCCCTTAATGTAGCTTCATTATAGTTAACTTCTCTCACAATGAAATGCTTAAAATAACAACTAATATTCTACAGGTGTATGCAGAGAACATATACTTCTTACAGATCAGAAAAGACAGTTTCAACACACAGACACTGTTTTGTATTAAAAAGACTTAGTGAATGTTTGATTGGTTTATTTGTCTCATTAGGTCAGATATCTGGATTTGCCTCACCCCATAGATAGCTTAAATTTGAACTCCTCGTTTGTCTAAATGTAGTTCATTTTATCATATTGGTGCAGCTACAGTAGGTGTGTAGGCCAACCCAAATAGGGTTTTACAAGTTAAAAGAAGTCTGTACCCCAGGCAACATTTTATTACAACTACTGTTTACCTCTGACAATACATCGTAAGTGTTTTATTATTAAGTTTGGACAAATCATTTGCCTGGGGTTGAAGGTGCTATGCCATTGAAATGTAATCCCACAGCTGATCTCATTACTGCCAAGACAAACAAGAAGAAATCAATTTCAAGGGAAAAGGAGAAGAAGAGGAGGAAAAGAGGGGAAAAAAGTGAAAGAAATGAGATCAGAAAAAAATAAGAAAGATATTCGGATGACATCGGATACAGTTTTCTTGATTCGTCTTTGCTTTACACTTGTGCCTCAATGTGCACATGAATTAAACATGAAATATGAATAGCTTAAAGAGGTATTATATAATTTAATGACTTATATAATTAGGAACTGTAAAATATACAGCTACCAGTATTCCAGCCCGTCATGCTGATAACATGATATGATGTAGTAACAAATCTAAGTGATCAGAACAACAATTTTCACTTAGTTGTCGATAAAACAGGTGATCTAAAAATGTATCTAGGACTAGAGTGTGTACCTGACTAACTGACAAATATCATTGAAAATCAGAGGAGAAGTCAGAGGAGTAGCCTGTGCTTTCTGAATACTTGCCAATATATGCTGTCTGCCTGTCAATTATTTTGCACGTTCAGAGCTGCATTTCCCAAAAGCATCATAGGTAAAGGTGATCATTGAGAACACTTGCACCAATGGTCACCACAATCAACTTTAATGAGCTCACTATGCTTTTGGGAAACACAGCCCAGGTGTTCTGACATTTCTTGGAAGGGTGGGATTTTAGAGAGTGTGGCTTAAGATAGCAAAATGACAGATTTTTTTTGCAATACCAATAGACAATACTAAATTTAAAGAACAGCATTTACATACACACAGTAAATGGTGAGTGTGTGTGTACATGTGTGTTTGTAAGATGTAAGTGTGTTTAGAGAACAGTAGAGGATAAGACAGAGTCAGCATAGTAGACACACATACACACAAGTACACATGATCACAGAGCAGTGAAGGGCTACAGTGCTCATTCACCATTTAAACGTAGGGCAGAAATTAGCCTGAAGATGAAATGCACAAGCAAATCTGTGGCACAATGCCACTACACACACATAAACCCACAACAAAACAAAAGGAAGGCAAGGTGAGATGCACGTGAAGAGGAAGAGCAAGAGGAAGATGGAAAGAAAAAGCTGCAAATAACAACCAGCTAACAAGGTTAATGCCTGATGAATGATGTCATGGAAAAGTTGGCTGTGCTCCTGAGTTGTGCTGCAGTGGTCTGATCAGTGCTGTATTTTGCTATGACAGGATAGCCAGAGTGCTGGACCGGCATGGCCTGGGCCGGACCTAACTCAGCTGAGCTACACTGATCTTCTCAGGTGTGGTTAATTCCTGATATGTTAATGATCTTTTCAAGTTTCCACATTTTTCTCAAATGTCCTAAACATTTCCACACACAAATATAACCAAATCAATGTCTGATTATGGTGTACTTTACTAACTGACACTCAATATGCACAAAATATGCATGAATGAACAGTCAACTGTAGGTGTGTGTGTGTGTGTGTGTGTGTGTGTGTGTGTGTGTGTTTGTGTATTGTAATATAAATCAAACAAAAGTGCTCTGAAATATACCCAGAATTTTAGGAAATGGGTCAAATCAACTCCTATGGATGAGCTAGCAAAATAATTCTGAGTATATTCTTAACAAATTGCACATATAACTATGCAAATGTACTTATTATATGTGCCTGTCCTTTAAAAAAATATAATAATATATTTACTGGAGCTTAAGGCATTTGTGTAGTAACAATGTGTTTGTTCTTACCCACAAACAAACTTGAGCTTCCTGTGAAGTTTTATTTACCTTGACCTCAGATCCGTGTTCTGTCACTGTGAGAGCTGCTGAGACTAGCTTGTGCTCAAATATGCAAATAGAAGTTGATTAACCAGATCTGCAACAATTCAATAACAGCTTGAATATATGTGTTTGTGTGACAGACAGAGACAAAGAGAGAGAACAGATATCATGACAGTTGTGGGAAAGTGTGATACAAAGTATCTGACAGTTCAGTCTTAAAGGAATAATTCACACATCTGTTAACCAAGACAGTATTTAGCTGTAAATAAGGACAAAAAACTGAGTAAAAAACATTCTATTTCAGTATTATTTAGTAGTAGTATGTATTATCTCTTAAAAGCAACATTCACTGTGTGTTTTTTATAATTAGAACAATAAAATTTCATATGAGTGTAAAAGTTGTTGTCAGAAATATAGTAATATGCTAAATTCAAAGTACTCTTTAAAATAATATTGCATTTTAATCACTGCTTCTCAGATAGTAATAAAAACTAAATGTGAAAAATGTGTGCATGTGTGTGTGCGTGTGTGTGTGTGTGTGTGTTAAAAAACAAACAAACAAACAAACAAACAAACAAGCAAACAAAAACAATCTAACCCACCATTACCATTCGCTCCACAGTGAGAAATCAGCCAGTCAGGAATGTTCTTGATGTGAGGCAGCTGAACAGAAGGAATAACATGCCTGTAAAGCATGAACATTTTATTTTTCTGTATGTCCTGTTGTCTACGGCTGTGTATTTTAGAGTAGATCCAAAGATATGAGATGACAAGACAAAGAGAGGGGGAATCGCCCCAAGGGCACTTGTGCTTAAAGTCGTGTCATTTCCCTTCATGGCAGGCAGCACTAAATAAGTAACTTATAAGCATTTATTGATGCACGAGTGTGGCATCTGTTCCTGTGCTGAATCTCTGGCTGCATTTAACCCAAACCTTACACTTCAATCAAGCGTCACGCTTTTTAAAAGAAGACCATTTGCTCCCCCTTCGTCTTTTTTCTTGCTTGTCGCAGTGCGCACAACACACATCTTCGAAACATCATCATTAGGCTCTGATTAAGTTATGCCTAACAAACAGTAAAAGAAAACAGCAAACAGTAAAATACAGTAACATGACATGAGCAGAAACTGGTGGTGGCAATTTTCTGAGAGAAAGAGCAGTTTTTTATTTGGAATTTTTAAATAGCAGAATACAACAAACCAGATGGGAACTACGCACATCTGATAATAATGGTATACGTTTTAAAATAATTGTGGGAGTGATTCACAAACTGGGAGCTAATAACAAAGTAAGTCTGATTAATTTCTGGAAAATTTAGGTATGTAATATGTAATATCTAGCTTGTAATATATATGTAATATATATCTTGGGTAGAGTCTTTGTGTTGAGTCTTGTTTGATATTACCAAGGTTTTTTTTTTTTTTATTACTGAGCGCTTGACATGATAGATCAACCATAAAGTGTTCACAATGGCCTAGACTGCATCATACAGTAAATGTCATTTGCCATTAACAATGCACCAGTGAGGTACATAAACCATTAATATACCGTTTACGACTCGGGCTAACTGGACATGTCTCCTGTCTTGCCTGTCTTTAATTTTATGCCATTGCTTTACCTGAAATTAATTGAAACCATGCAGACATTACACATGTTGACTCTTTAATTTGGAATCAAAGAAGTCAGAAAAGAAAACAAAGAACACAAAAACTCATTGTGTATTTGCTAGATGCTATCTGGAGTCTAGGTAAACAATTTCCAAACATTATAGTCTCTAAAATGTGAGCAAATAAACTGATTGTCAGATAGAGACCCGCTGGGTGGTGGAAGAAATGTATAATATTGATAGATGAGTCACTCATTTAAGACACTATTGTGGAAAACAGTAACTGACAGGGCGATCCATCAACCCCAGGAGTGAGACACCCAGCAAGATCCATGGAGCCGGTCTGAGTCGGCACTGCCGCCCAGCTATAGATCATCAGGGGGAGTCCATTGGGCAGAGATGTGACTAAAGCCACACAATGGGCCACAGTCTGCAGGACGCAGCTAAGCAGCTGGGCGTCACCATCCTGAATAGGGGACTGAGAGACCCCCTCAGACGAGCCTTTATGCATTGTCTGTCCCGTGCACTAGGGTAAGATGGTCAGAGCTAGTAGGGTTCCTATCATTGGTGACTTATGTGGCCAGTTGACAGTAATAGATGAATAGATGAGATAGGGGAAAAAGAGAGGCAAACATGAGAGATGCTTACAGAGAAATTAGAGAAGCACAGGCTGCGCATTAGAAGCCTGAAGCAGTTTGTCTGTGTTTATTTGGAAGGGAGGGAGAAAGTAAACAGGATACGTGCTGTATGAATGGAATAAAGTGTTTCGAAAGCTCATTCAATGAGATATTACCAGCCAGCTTTGGTTATTGCATGAGTTGGCTCTTAATTTGCAGCAGGTCCATTGGTATGTCCTCAGTCATGAGGTTTTAGGCATAGTAAAGGCTTAAATGAGGTTGTTGTTGTCTCAGATCTTGGGTTAGATATAGTGGAAGGACTAGGCCAATCTCTTCCTGGACTCCTTTTTCCAGAGAACACTCAAGACTGAAGAGATGAAAATCTTTAGCTATGCCACAATATAATTTCTTCCTGTGTTTTAGTCAAGCGTGTCCAGGCACATGTTTGTCATTGAGATCCCACAAACACCTGCTGCTATTGGTCCCACCTCCGGACCGTCATTATTCCCATCTAAACTCCACCCATATACACATACACATTAGGGAGGAGTTGTCTGCATTATCTTGACTCTGCTTTCACCACAGCCTTGAACTTTTCCAGCACTGCCCTTGGTAGGGGAGCGTTTAATCATATTAATTGAATTCCCTCACCTTCTAGCTGGCACAACATGACGAAGAGATAGCTGAGTCTGGTGGTGGAGAGTTCACCCTGAGTTCAGCACGTCTTTAAAAAGGATCTTATGTTCACATTATGATGGCACATTAACCTTTTCTTTAGAAGCACATAACAGAGAGATGGATTTGATTCAGTCCTATATAGACAGTAATGTACTATGATGAATCTCTGATACTTTGGGTACAAATAGATCAGAGCTGGTTCTTACCTCTTGCTTATCACTTGACCAGAGTAAGTGAGCAGATTAGTTCCTCATTTATCATGGCCTAGTCACTCCCTGACCCCAGTACAATTACAAGTCAGATGTCAGTGCATGGATAATAAAGTAATGGTTTCCGTACAAATTTTCAGCCTAGATTTGAAAATGAAAAAACGACTGAAAACGATTTTGAGACAAAACGTTTTGATGACTAAAATTTTCAGAATCCATACACAATCAAACGTTAAGAATGATTTACTTCAGATCTTGAGATCAGAGGTTCATGACAGGTTGATTCACATGGGGTTCAACTCTCTAACTCCAGCCCTAAATCCAAACCTAGCCCTACCTGTTCTTATTACTGAAATCTGATTGGTTGAAAGAAATGTTGTACCAGGACCAACAAGTCCTGCTTTGTCAATTACGGTCACAGCAGCTTTACAGTTGGATTCAACTCCTAACTAGGGTAAAAAATGTAAATGCATGGTGGGATTAAGATTGCTAGTCCTCATAAAATTTATTTCTGCAATGCGAACTGCTAATTGTCAGTACTTCTTTTACTTACTGTGGTTTCAACTTATGCTTCCTGTATCTTTATGATGGTGGAGTCTCCTAACTCTAACTGGGTTTAGACAGTAATGAGAGCACTCAATCAGGTCAGTATCTACTTAAATACCACACACTGTGCTAAATGAGACCACCTGATGGTGCTGCCTCTTGAAGGTCCTCTTGGTGTGGACAGAAGGTGACATATGCATTGAGTTAACCCCTGTTACAGGCCCTACCCTAACCCTTCCCATCAGCCAGGATTTTCTTCTGCCAGGCTAACTCTGACATGACACACTGAAGACACAATGAGTTAGTAGTGGTGACTAATTCACTGGATCTGAACTCTTGACGGACCTGGATAGACCCTGCAGCCTAAAAGACTCCTTCTTACGGCCCTACACCACAGGAGGTCATCCACGGAAACTTCTGCCAACACAATACTAATGCTGTGTTGAGACAAAGAGGTACTTGTGACTCTTTATGAGAGGAACCAGGGTATCCACATGTTTCTTTCCCACACTTTTCATTGCAGCAGTTGCGATGGATTACAACAACGATGGCCAAAACAGAGAAATCACACAGTCATTGATGGTGGTCCCAAAGATACCAAGAGCTCATTGTTACACATAGACAAATGTGTTTATGGTCAGAACTATAAATAGAAATTACATTTGAGATAAGATAGCACAGTTCTGCAAGTCTTCAATCATTTTGCAAGCATTTATGGAATTTAAATTACATTACGGATTACATTTATAGATAGATACATACATACATACATACATACATATGGGTCATTCTATAATTAGTGGTACATTTAGAATTTGACAACGTGAAGAAAAAAGGTTTTCCTGTTTCTTGAAAACCCAAACATGACCTTATATAGCTGCTTTGAAACAATCTATATTGTGCTATATACATAAAGGTGATGTGTAGAAATATGTGCATAAAATACCATTTGTGTTTGCTACTGTCAACCATGTTACCTTTACTGGCTAACACAGTTGACAGGTAACTTAGTTGACATTTTTAGTGTTTTGGGCCCATACTCAACATGGAAGCCTAGAACTACTGAGCGTGTGGTATGTTTAGAAATATATTTTCATGAACAAAACATAAGTTTTAGCTAAATTGTCTTGTTAAAATTTGCAGCAATAATATTTGTGTAACACTGTTGACAGTCAATTAATCCACTCTTGACACAGGTTTGCTAGTTTAACCAATACTAGGGGAACGAGAGAGAACATAACTTCTAGTATTTCATCCATGTGCTTCTAGAGGAAATATCACCATACTGTGCAAATTATGAGGGTTTTAGTGGGTAACTTAGTTGACGATGGTTTTTTGGATACAAATAAAACAAGTTATATCACAATAAACACTTATTATTTTTGACGTACACACCCAAATGTCTTGGTAACCTAATCTAAGGCAAAACTATGAAATTAATTTATATTTATATTCCCATTTATATCTGAATGCTAGGGGTGTATGTGATATGAACATCATTTTTGAACAAAAGGTATGGCTTTTTCAACATATAGTAGTGTGATTGGGGAAAATATAATTGTGTACTAGAAAATTAAGCATTGGGGATTTATATTGATGAAAATATATTAAAAATATACTTCACAGACAATTATAGAATGACCCATATATACATATATACATAGAGATGCTCAATCTTGTCTTCCCAATTAAAACAACTCAAGGGCAAATCTAAAATATGGATTTATCATTTCTCATTGTATTGTTTATTTTCCAATTGTAAAACTATGTGATAAATGTGTTTTTCAGTAACTGTAGATTACAATAATCTTAATGAGGCCTCATCCTCAGTAGGCTAATATGTCACTTTCTTACACTTTAAACGACAGGCAGTTCCATCATGTGTTGACAATTATAACAAACTGCCCAACCAGTGAGGAAGAAATGCAAATATGTGTATACAAACTAATACACATGCTTTGTCAGAAAAAAAAAAAAAAACATTCAGCTGTATTTTAGTAGCTAAAACAGGTAATATGCTACACAAAAAAGAAGTGATGCACAGCAGCAATGAGCCTAAAAAGTGGATTCTGATAAAAATAAGTTGTACTTAAAAAAAAAAAAAAAAAAAAAGAAAGAAAACGGGCTCCTCCAGAGAGAGAAAGAAAAAGAAGGAAAGAACATGTTTGATGTATGTATTATGGTTTGCCATTGTTATCCTCTAAATATGCTGCAAGGGAAAAATGTAATTAATTACAAAGAAATTATGACTTTGTACTAAAATCAGAAAGCACAGTATCATAAATGGTAAACAACCCCCAAACAGCATTATACAAATGTTAAGTTCTGTTATTCAGGCCTGAATTTTAGTGTAGATTTGATGACTGTCTTTTAAAGCACAATTTTCATATATATTCTGGTCATTTCTAAATGTATGTGAATATATTTTTCTGGCATGATGCAGTGTTTTGACCCTTACTCTCTGTTGTACCTCCATAGATATGAAAAGATGCGTGATGTGTGCAAGAAATTTAGTCTACGTTATTAATAGCAAAGTTATTAATAGCTGAACTTAATAGCAAAGACAGATACTGTACAAACATATAAGCATATGTCACACATTTCTGAGGAGTTTCTATAATAGGTGTAGTGTTTGTGCTTTGAAGACTTAGAATGTAAAACATGTCATTAAACTGCAGGGTGTAGTTTATCTGTGCAAGACACACAGCTTGCAATTTGTTCCAGGAGTTTGTCCATTGTGAGCAAGAGGGACCATTCTTTACCCCACTGCTGCTCTTGGGTCATTCTTGGGAAATGCGGCTTTATGTGTGCCCATGACTTGCTACAGATATAATTAACAGGATACTAAATCATAATCTGTTTAGTGTGTAATGTAGAATAACTGTGAGAGACTGAACATCTAAATATTAAAAGAAAAAAAAAAAGAAAAAAAGATTGTTACACTTTATTTTGATGGTCCCCTTTAGATGTTCTATTGGCTATAATTAACTTTGCAACTACACATTAGCTAACTCTCATTATAGTATTAGAGTAGAGAATTAGTGCACTGCTACTGCTACGGTTAGCCATAGTTGTATAATAGAATAAGGTGACATTTACTTGCAGTTACGTATAGTCAGTAGAATATCTGTTAGGGGACTATCAAAATAAAGTTTTAGTTCAATATGTTAGTTAAGGAAAAAGTCTGATACAAGCACAGCTGTATTGTTAAGGTTACATATAATATGTACTATGTAATGGTAAGCTAAAAAGAAAATAAACAAAACAAACAAACAAAAAAAAAAAGTAGCCAATTCTGGACCTAAAATAGCAGCAGATGGTCATACAATTATTTTTTTGGTGAATGTGACAACAATTCCCTGTTCTTCAATGGGCCCCAATCACTGATGTCCCCAGCACACACACACACACACACACACACTCCTCTCATTGTGTTCCTTTATCATGCATGTTTTGATGGTCGGGTGATGGTCATTGAACACTTAGCCACTGGAGGAGCTGCTGATAATTAAAAGTTCTCAACCCCTGCAGCCCTTAAGGGCCTCAAGGGCTGGCTGATCGGCAAGGAGCCGAGCCCACGCAAACAGCCACCAATGAGTCGCAGCTGTCATGCGCGGCCACTGTTCGATGCGACGCTTAACACTTATTACTGATTGGTCAGCACTGACTGAGGCTATAGTCACCAAATCACAGTTGTCCCACAGACATAAACACCACACTCTCTGATAAGGCTTTCATTCCCAGTCTGTGTGTAAATCTCATTCAGTGCACAACAGAAAAGCAATAGATTTTGTTTGTTAATCTTTATCAAATTAGTTTTCTTTTCTCTGTTGTGCTCTCACTGTACTCCTGTGTATTTGGTGGCTTCTGTAATAGATTCCAATGTGATAGCAGATATCATACCTTAATAAACAAAATCCTTTAAAATTGTATAATTAATATGATGTTATTTTTTGAAGTATTTTCACAAAATATCATTGAACACAGCCAGTACATAAACAGTTTTACAGTTCTTACTAAATCATCAAAACAAACTAAAACGCACATGTGCAGTTCATGTGTCTAAGAAATACACTTCAAGTACAACCAAAGTGGGTTTACCACAAAAAGAATGCCCCATGTTGACATCTCTGCTCGTAAGCATCATGCTGTAAAAAGAAATTCTTCCAGCATGATGTGACAGATTTTACAGCAGAAAGCAGATGCTCTGGGGACAGGTATGAAGCAAAGTGCTGGAGCATAGCAATCTACATTTAAATTACACACAGTGTGAGTGTTTGAGTGTGTGTGAATGTTTGTGGATATGGGATGTAGAGGGGTCTTGTCAATGTGAGCAGCATATCGCTCTTTCCCCCCTCAGGCGAATGCTTCAGTGTTTTCAGCAAACAGGTTTTTCTTTCTCTAGTTGTAAAACTGCTTCCAAAATCTGGCAAGCATGAAACTTTTGACAGCACTATACTGTTTTAGAACTTCTTATACTACACTAAAAAAAAAAAAAAAATATATATATATATATATATAATATACAGTAGTCAATATTTGCAGTTGATCAAAAAAGGTAATCAAAATTGTTCCAAGACAACTTCTTTTGGTGTTAGGACAATTTGGATGAAAGGTTTTATCCATTTCAAATGTTGACTAATGTATATACAGTACTCCTTTTTTTAACATTAACAAGACAGAATTATTTGCATCATAAAGTATTCATCGATTTAATGTGCATGTTTGTATGTGTGTGAAATGAAGGCCATGATTCTTGACTTTTAACTCTATGGACAACAATGGCACTTCTAACTCCTTTGACCAAACTTTGGAGATACCTGATGTAGAAAGGTCCATAAATACCTGGCCACATAATCATGCTGAAATCATTGATGAATCTGCATTGACAAATTTTATGGCTTGCGAAGCATCAGGAGCTATAAAAGCCCTCAGGCAGAGATTAATGAAAAGCATTCTACTGGAGACAAACACTACAGCTCCAAACAGTAAGACAAAAAAGGGCCATGAAAGCAGGCTGTCAGAGAAAAGAGGAGATTTGCATCAGTCCTTTCTTCTCTCGCTGACTCTATCTTTCAGTACCGGTGAAAGCAAAGATGCTTTGAAACGATTAAGGTTAAATAAACAGCGTGAGGCCTGAGGGTGTGAGCGTGCAGGCCAGAGAATCTGATGCTATCAGACAGGTAAAGCCAATAAGCACAACAGCCAGAACTGACCCAACCCTCTACCCAATCATCAGCATGTACATATTTATCTACAGTTTGGCATTTATGCAGACTACAATGCGTCCACTTCTCTTTCCTTATGAGAAAAAAAGTACTGTAGTGGTACTGAAATAAGAATTGATCAGCTGACATTCATTGGCATTTTGATATATGGGTCATCTTAGGAAACTCCCATGATTTACCACTGACAACATTTACACAGACATGACTTCATTATTCACATTATTTGATAGATTTGGCATTGTTTAGTGCATGGTGCATTTAGTGTAAAATTATATTAAAAAAAATATTATGTAATGTTTCACATTTTTCATTAAAGTAGTAGTTCACTTCCAGAACAAAAATGTACAGAAAATGTACTCTCACCCCGTTGTCATCCAAGATGTTCATGTCTTTCTTTCTTCAGTTGTAAAGAAATTATGTAGATAAAAAATTCTGAGATAATTCCTGAAATGTTTTCCTCAAAAAAAAAACATAATTTCTTAGTAAAGAAAGAAAGACATGAACATCTTGGATGACAACAGGGTGAGTACATTATCTGTAAATTTGTGTTCTGGAACTACTCCTTTAAAGCCCATGCTTATTTGGTATAATAATAAAAATAATAATAATAACAATAATAATAATAATAATAATAATAATAATAATTATTATTATTATTATTATAATTATTATTATTATGATTAATAATATTATTATTATAATGTAGAGCGATATCACACGGCTATGAGTGACATTGTGTTTATACAACAATTCAAAGGCACAAAGGTGTAAATTAATAAGAAACAACCACAGAGTGTGCAGAACTACTTCCTTCCACCACACATTCAAATCTAAAGTTGACATTCTAGAAATGAGCCAAAGTCTCTTAATCTGTTAATAATTCAAAAACGTCATTTCAGATATAGTAACAAAGGAACGTTGTTTCATCAAGCTTATTGTATTAGGCTGGGTATAGTATTGTGAAAGAAAGACTAAGTTGACTAAGTGAGTGTGATTACCTGCATCTGATGCAGCATTCATTCTTAAACTCAATCTCATTTTCAGAAAGAAAGAAAGAAAGAAAGAAGGAAACATTAGCTTGAATGTCTGCTTAGGAAAGCAGTATCTTTGTCGTAGTATTTGTAACAATGTAAACAAAGCCACCATCACTAACACACAAACTGTTTCTAATTCCAAACACTGTTATCAAATACCACTATTATTTATATAAAATATTATTTAGTGAACAATAATATTTAATAAACAGCAACAGCCACTATAAAAGTTGGTATTCAGTCAGGAAATTCAGCAATTCAGTCAAGAATACAAAGACAGCGGTGTGATGAAGACATTAAAATTATGTAAAAATGTAAAATTATGAAACTACGTTCTGACACAACAGTAGTATTTCTAGTGGGTTTGGGCCTCCACCATGACATGCAAGTGGAGTGATAAAAACAGTAAAACAATTCCTGTTTTGTTAAATGCAGAAAAACTATATATATATATACAAATATATATACAGTATATAACACAAAACACCTGTCTACTCATTTTCTGTTAAGATTTCAAACAAAAATGTTCCCTTTTTTCTTTTTTTTTTCTCTCTCAAAGACATGGTTTTGAGAAAAGACTATCTGAATAAAAAAGATCATTGCAAGAGAAGATCATATTTGCCCATGCAAAGATTCTCTCAGGTTACACCTTCACAGAGACAATAGGCCAGGATCTTAATTTATGACCAGACAGCACCCTGACATCATGGACCACACTTCATTCTTCAGCCAATAGGAAAGCTGCAGCCTGCTGGACATGTATGGAATATGATATTAAGGTGAATAGTTTGCGTGTGTATATGAGATGAGGTGAGGTCATGCATGGATGGTGTTCTGTTTAGATCATTGTGCAGGTAATCTGATAACAGGAGAAACATCCATATCTGTCCAGCATCACACAGACAGAGAAAGATTCAGTAGTGCAGTAAAAAGGCCCTCACAACCAGGCTCACCACCACTTAGTGGCCTTAGGAAAATAGTGAACGATGGGCAATATGCATTTAAAGTGGTAAATATAGAAGGAATATGACTAAGTCATATGTGCCAAAACTTCCCGCTACCAGGTGGTGGGGCTATGACTATAACTGGATGTTGGCTGTAGATGTCTTCAGGCCAGCACTTTTATCAAACATATTAAGTTTGGTGCAGATTGAACATATTTTTGAGTTAGTGCAAAGCACAATGTATCATGTTGCCAACAGGTAACGCTATGATTATAACTAAATATTAGCATTTAGATGTCTTCAGGCCAGGACTCTTATTGAACGTGAAGTTTGGGGCAGATCGGACACTGTATGGCTGAGTTACAACAACAACAACAACATTTTCTATGACGAAACATTGAACTTTGTCAGGCTGCCACTGACAAACCCTTGAACAAAAACTCAAGATCTTCGCAATTTAACATCATAGAGGGCTTTAAATTACACTGACCAAATATAAGTTTGATGTCATGAAATCTCTTTGAGGAGTTTGTTAGAGCATAAAACATGACACTTCCTGTTGCCAGAAGGTGGCGCTATGGCTATAACTGAATATGAGCATGGGAATGTGTTCAGGACAGGAGTCTTATCAAACATGTGAAGTCTGAGGCAGACCGGAGATTATATATGTCAACGTTTGTCAGGCCTCCACAGGCACACTCTTCAATGAAAACTCAAGAGCTTCGCAATTTTCGTCACAAAGATTACACTGACCAAATCTGGTGTTGATCTGTTTAAATCTCTAGGAGGAGACTCGTTTAAATACAACAGCTGAATGGCAGATGAAGATTCAAAATAACAGATTTCCTGTTGGGCATTTTTTTGTAGGTATTGGTGTGTTATATGTGTCTACCAAATTTCATACATGTATGAAACATAGCTGCAAGGGCACTTTGTTGAAATTTTATAGGTGGTGCTATCGAGCCATTTTGCCACACCAACTTCTGAAACCCATATCAGATGTAAATGTTCATGACTTTTGGTGTGTGTGCAAATATTCATGAGTTTTTGAGCATGTTTAGGCCCTCAAAAATACAATTTATTTTGTAGAAGAAGAAGAAGAAGAAGAATCTGAGCAATTCCTTGCACCATTTGTGCTCGGGCCCTAAAAAGGTATATATAGATATCAGATATCAGATAGATAGCAACTGTGACAAACTGAGACAAATTTGGCAATTGTCCATAAATGAGACAAATCGATACACAGTCCTACACAGCTATTACTACACAACAGTTTGTTCATAAACTTTATAAAATGGATATGAATGAATGAATGAATGAATGTGAAAAAAGTCACATTCATGTTCTGTGATTGTACAAAAAAACAGACACTGTCTTTTTAGGAAATTGTGTTGAAGTGTCTTGTAGGATGGTTTGGAAATGACCATCCACTTTCACCAAAAGTCTTTTAGGAGAAAAAACTGAGATTCCTCAGATTAAAAGCA
Organism: Labeo catla; assembly: GCA_012976165.1. NCBI lineage: Eukaryota > Metazoa > Chordata > Actinopteri > Cypriniformes > Cyprinidae > Labeo > Labeo catla. The sequence goes on from VONZ01000122.1 coordinate 261,538, forward strand.
TCGACTTCTCTGTTGTTATTGTAAATACAGTGAAAGCAGCACAACAGATAGATACTGTAATCTCCTACATTTATAATGTGGATGGAATCAGTGATTGGAAGCATTGGATGGAATCAGTGATTGGAAGCAAAAAGGGTAGAAAAACTGAATGGAAATCATGACCTTATTAAAACTTTTATGTATTGTGCTTGTCATGTTAACTGTTTTAAGTTTCCTTAAAATGTATTAAAAAAATCTAATCAAAGCCATTACAAATGAAATTATACATAAATACTATATGAAATAAACTTTTCTTTTCACATTACACTAATTCCTCTTTACATAATAAGTCTTAGCTGCCCTAAAATTAGATTGCATTTTCTTAAAGCAAAATCAGTTTCAAAAATTTGTTGATTTTGGTGGGGAATACGACCTGGGCAGCTTGACAGGTTTTGTGAGATTAACCCCTTTGAAGTGTGACCCTCTTACAATAAAGAGTAGGGGTGGAGTGAACAGGTGGGTGGGAGTTTCGTTGAGGATGACCCTAGAGATTAAAATGGTGGAACTTTATGGCTTAAACATAAAACCCAGAGTGACAATGAGTCACAACCTCTCTGGAATACTGCAGAGTTGCTATCAACACACGTAAAAACAGTCAAATATGTCTAGATCAGGGGTTTTCAGACTTCTTGGAGCCAGGGACCCCTTACAGGGGAGAGGATTTTCCAAGGACCCCCTCATAATTATAACAGTGTTTAAGGCTAAAGTTAAATGTGGGTGGGGGTACTGAACATAATATGACACTTAACATAACTCGTAAACTGCAACTTTAAGAAACTTTGCAAACATGATAAACACTATAAACATGTATTTTCCAGAACCAAAATTTACGGATAATTTATTCATCCCTTTGTCATCCAAGATGTTCATATCTTTCTTTCTACAGTCGTAAATAAATTATGTTTTTTGAGGAAAACATTTCAGGAATTATCTCCATATAGTGGACTTCAATAGTGCCCCTAAGTTTGAATTTTCAAAAATCCAGTTTAAATGCAGCTTCAAATGGGTCTAAACAATCCCAGCCGAGAAAGAAGGGTCTTATCTAGCGAAACAATCGGCCATTTTTGAAACAAATCGACAATTTATGTATTTCTATATATTTAATATAATTATTAAAATTAATCAAATTAATCAAATGCTCGTCTCGTCTCTGTGATGCACATGTGTAGTCTGTGTAATCCGAGTCAATACAGTTAGGGTATGTCAAAATTCAAAATCATCCTACATCGCTGTTTTACCTTTTTTTGTAAAGGGCGTTCGATCTTCTTTGCCTGTTCACTTTGTAAACACTGGGTCGGTACTTCTGCAGTGATGTAGAATAATTTTGAAGTTGGGGAAGAAAACAAGATCGTAGTTCCCCTTCAGTCGTTTCACTACGACGTTACATATGGGAACTCGCCTGAGAGACCAATCAGCTCTGAGCCTTATTCAAAAGGCCAATGAACATTCATGAACATTGGCGAGTGGTATTTGCATGCCGAGCCACTCCCCCGTACATACGGGTATATAAGATGGCGGCGTGCAACCACTCATTCAGATTTTCGCTTCAGAGCCTCGTCTCGAGCCTGGAAGCCTCTGAAAAAAAAAAAAAAAAGAGTTCCTGTGAGTTCCTGCTCTCTCTCCACTGGCGTGCTGCCAACACTAAAAGAGCTTAATCTAAAAGAGCGTTTGGCAGCCGCCAGCGAGATCCTGCGGGCTGCCGTTATCACGGCAACAAGAAGCCTTTGCAAACCAGCGAGCCTCCCGTTGAGTGCACAGTTGTGCCGCGGTCCTCCCTGGGCAAACCGGGATCTAAAAGAGCAAATTTCTCACGGCTGTCGAGGACATTTTTCCCGGGATGTCTCTCCGGCCGTGCGCTTCTGGGTGCGGTAGTTTCCTCGCCTCGCTGGACGGACATGATCGCTGCCTCACGTGCCTGGGCCGAGAGCACGCTGAGACAGCGTTCACGGATGGTTCGTGCGTTCATTGCGAACGCATGACCATGGCCGCGTTAAAGTCCCGCCGCTCGTTTGCGAGTAGGCTCCCCTCGTTGTCTTCCCGCGGCAAGTCTTAAAGGAGCCGTCAAGGTTTTTTTTTTCGGCTGCCGCGGCGACGCGCGGGGGGGACATCCAGGTGATTATGCAGAATGCTCCGCCGGCCAGCAAAGCCCCGCGGACTTCTGCACCACCGCGTGGTCCCGTTGAGTTGCCAAAGCAGTTCGCTTCCCCGCACGCCGGGCTGAGTGTCTCCTTTGGCGCTCCTCAGGAGGTAGAGATGTCTGCTGCTGCGTCAGAGGGAGAGTCGGAAGGTGAGGTGGACAGCTCGGCGGCTCGGCACCCCTCTGCGGTCGCCGCCCGTCTGAGCTGGACGCTGAACTATCGGCTATGTTCCTCCGAACCGCCAAGGAGATCAGTCTGGAGATGCCTAAAAACACCTCCGGCTGATCCTTCAAGGCTGGATGATTGGTTTCTGGGCAGGGCCTCCGCGGCACGGCCGCGCCCCCCCCCAGTGCCTTTCTTCCCGGAGGTGCACGAGGAGCTGGTGAGGACTTGGCGAGTCCCGTACTCGTCTCGTTCACGGCCCAGTTCCTCTCCCCTCGCCACTCTCGATGGTGGAGCAGCCGGGGGTTATGTGGCGGTCCCACAGGTTGAGCGCGCGATCACCTGGCGGGATCGGCCGCATCTCCCCTCCAGGGCGTGTGAGCTTCGTCCGCTCTGGCGGGCAGGGCTTACCACGCCGCTGGGCAGGCTGCTACCGCCCTGCACGCTGTGGCAACCCTGGGGGTCTACCAAGCCCGGGCGTTGAAACAGCTGCACGAGGGTGGTCCTGACCAAGGGATTATGTAGGAACTCCGTGCCGCCGCCAACTTCGCCTTCAGAGCGACGAAGGTTACGGCACGTTCCCTTGGCCAGGTGATGTCCACAGTAGTGGTCCAGAAGCGACACTTATGGTTGACCTTGGCTAGATGGCAGACGTCGACAAAGCTCTCTTTCTCGACGCTCCCATCTCCCAAGGCGGCCTATTCGGCGACACCGTCGAGGACTTAAAAACGAAAAAAAAACAGTTCTCGGCGGTTCAGAAGCAGATGGAGGGCCGGGAGCTACTGTCTGCTATTTCACAGAAGGATTTTCTCACCTCTGGGGTCCGGCCCCGAGTTTCCTTTTCCCCGCAGCGCCTTGCCTCCTCGAATTCGGACTCGGAGCTCGACATCGCCAGCGCGGGAACCAGGGAAGAAGGTAAGCGCTGCCCAGTGCAGTCAGACTTTTCTCCAGGACGTTTTTTCCTTCTGGGATCAGTCCCTTCCCCTTCCCCCCCCAGGCTGCCCCCCCGTGGTCACGTCGGTCAACGTTCTTTTCATTCCACCTGGCGACCAGGCTGGGAGTCTGGCTTCAGCTCCCCAGCCCCTCGCGGTGGTTGATTCGGACGGTACGTCTCGGCTATGCGATTCAGTTCGCCAGGTGTCCGCCCAGGTACAGAGGCGTCCTTTCCACTTTTGTCCACTCGGACACACATGCCGCTGTGCTTCGTGCGGAGATTGCTGTCCTACTGGCGAAGGACGCAATCCAGCCTGTCCCTCCAGCCGAGATGAAGTCAGGGTTTTACAGCCCTTACTTCATCGTGCCCAAAAAAGAGCGGTGGGTTAAGACCTATCCTGGATCTTTGAGCCCTGAATCGGTCCCTTCTCAGGCTGCCGTTCAAGATGCTCACGACGAAGCGCATGCTTACATGCACTCGTCCGCAGGATTGGTTTGCAGCCATCGACCTGAAGGACGCGTACTTTCACGTCTCGATTTTACCTCGCCTCAGACCCTTCCGACGGTTTGCTGTCGAGGGTCGAGCGTGTCAGTACAAAGTGCTTCCATTTGGCCTGTTCCTCTTTCCCCGTGTCTTTACGAAAGTCACGGAGGCTGCCCTGTCCCCCCTAAAAGCTGGCTGACGGGCATTTGCATTCTCAACCATCTCGACGACTGGCTTCTCATAGCTCACTCGCGAGATCTGTTGTGCGAACAGAGGGACGTGGTGCTCCGGCACCTCAGCCATCTGGGCCTTCAGGTCAACCGAGAGAAGAGCAAACTCTCCCCAGTGTAGAGGATCTTTTTTCTCGGTGTGGAGCTGGACTCGGTCGATATGACAGCCCGCCTCACCAACGAGCGCGCGCAGTCAGTGCTGAAGTGTCTGGAATCATTCAGACACAAGACAGCGGTCCCTCTCAAAACATTTCAGAGGCTCCTGGGGCATATGGCAGCTGCAGCCGCAGTAACGCCGCTCGGCTTGCATCATATGAGACCGCTTCAGCACTGGTTACACGATCGAGTCCCGAGATGGGCATGGCACCGTGGCACACTCCGGATTGGCGTTTCCCTGCAGTGTCGCCGCCAGTGTCGCCGCCTGTTCCACCTCCAGACATCTTGTGGTTTACACGGATGCCTCTTCCACGGGTTGGGGTGCTGTATGCAACGGGCAAGCAGCCTCGGGCTCTTGGACAGGACCTCGACTGCAATGGCATATCAATTGCCTAGAGTTGTTGGCTGTGCTTCTTGCGCTGCGTCGCTTCCGACCGATGCTGCGGCACAAGCATGTGCTTGTTCGCACCGACAGCACTGCGACCGTAGCCTATATCAACCACCAAGGTGGTCTTCGCTCCCGTCGCATGTCACAACTCGCCCACCATCTGCTCCTGTGGAGTCAGAAGTGGCTGAAATCGCTACGCGCCGTTCACATTCCAGGAGAACTCAACCGTGCAGCCGACCAGCTCTCACGGCAGTCCACCCATCCTGGAGAATGGCGACTCCACCCCCAGGTAGTCCAGCTGATTTGGAGCCATTTCGGCGAAGCCCAGATAGATCTGTTTGCTTCCCCCGAATCCTCCCACTGCCAGCTGTTTTACTCCCTCAGCGAGGCTCCCCTCGGCAGGGATGCGCTGGCACACAGCTGGCCTCCGGGGCCCAAGTACGCCTTTCCCCCAGTGAGCCTCCTTGCACAGACACTGTGCAAGATCAGGGAGGACGAGGAGCAGGTTCTGCTGGTTGCGCCATACTGGCCCACCCGGACCTGGTTTCTAGATCTCGTTTCCCTCGCAGCAGCCCCTCCCTGGAAGATCCCCTTGAGAAGAGACCTTCTTTCTCAGGGGATGGGCACAATTTGGCACCCGCGTCCCGACCTATGGAACCTGCACATCTGGCTCCTGGACGGGACGCGTCAGACCTCTCCGGCCTTTCACAGGCCGTGATAGACACTATCACTCAGTCTAGAGCTCCCTCTACAAGGCAGGCCTATGCACTGAGGTGGGGTCTGTTCGTCGACTGGTGCTCCTCTCGTGGAGAGGACCCACAGAGATGTCCGATTGCAGTAGTGCTTTCCTTCCTGCAGGAGAAGTTGGAGCGCAGGCTGTCCCCTTCGACTCTCAAAGTGTACGTTGCTGCCATCGCAGCGTATCACGATGCAGTGGATGGAACATCCCTTGGTAAGCACCAACTGGTTGTGAGGTTCCTTAGAGGTGCGAGAAGGGTTAATCCTCCCAGACCGCACCTCGTACCCTCTTGGGATCTCTCCATCGCCCTACCGGGGTGTACGGGAGGTCCCATTTGAGCCACTTGCGTCAGTAGAGCTAAAATATCTGTCACTTAAGACAGCGCTCATGACTGCACTGGCCTCCATCAAGAGGGTAGGGGACCTACAAGCCTTCTCTGTCGACGAAGCGTGCCTGGAATTCGGGCCCGGCGATTCTCACGTCATCCTGAGACCCCGGCCCGGTTATGTGCACAAGGTTCCCACCACGCCTTTCCGCGATCAGGTGGTGAACCTGCAAGCTCTGCCCCTGGAGGAGGCAGACCCGGCCTCTGCACTGCTGTGTCCAGTCCGCGCCCTGCGTATATACGTGGACCGCACTCGGCACTTCAGACGCACCGAGCAGCTCTTTGTCTGCTTTGGAGGTCAGCAGAAAGGGAATGCTGTCTCCAAACAGAGGTTGGCCCATTGGGTGGTAGATGCCATCTCCCTGTCGTACAAAAACCAGGGAGAGCCATGCCCCTTAGGTGTTCATGCCCACTCCACACGGAGTGTTGCTTCATCCTATGCGTTGGCTCATGGCGCCTCACTAGCAGATATCTGTAGGGCTGTGGGCTGGGCGACACCCAACACCTTCGCTAGGTTCTACAACCTTCGCGTCGAGGCCGTGTCCTCCCGTGTCTTAACATAGACATCAGGTGAACGGGAGATCGGCTGGTGTCGGCTTGCTGCGCCACTCCTACGGGATCCGTGCGCTATATCCCTCAGTTGTTCCCTCCGGTGAACCTTGGGTCCTCCATGCCCCGCAGTCAGGCCTAGCTGCGGAGTAGTGCCTGACTGTGCTCCGGCTGGGTCTCCTTCGCCCAGCAGGTTGTGGCAACATGTCTCAGTATTCTTCCAAGGTCAGCTAGAAGGCCGCTGTTTCCCTCATATATCTCTAAAAGTTATAGATATATTGAATTCCTTTAATTCCACATGTAGAGATCTCATGTGCTCCGCCCCCCCCAACTCCTGCTTCAGTAACAACTGGCATCCTTGTGGGGCCCCTCTATCGGCCCCCAGGGCGTTGGGAAGGTTACGTTCATATCCGTCTGCTGACACGTCCGCCTGTCAGCACGCGGGTCTGTGCGTAACGCGGCGTCAGGGTCGTGGCCTGTTCCATGGGTCTGTTCCCATATGTAACGTCGTAGTGAAATGACTGAAGGGGAACGTCTAGGTTATGTAGGGTTACCTACGTAACCTAGACGTTCTGCGTGCATGTGCGGGAGGCACCAGCGTGAACACTTGGATTTCTTATATCAGCAGAAAGATGTGATATCCCTCAGATATGAGCAAGACCATAATTCAAAATTATTTGTGTACCTTCAAAATAATAGTGAAACACTGAACTTTTGTAAAATAAAGAAAATTAACTAAATGTGCTTGCCGCCTTAGTCTCTGTGAATCTCTTCCTGAAATTAAGAAAAACTCTGCGATAGGCTACTGTTTACTTGTTACACAGACTTTAGAAATATATTTATAGAAACCTTGAAGTGACCACTTCTAAGTGTTTACGTTTTGCTTCTTTGGCATTAAAGGCATTATATAAGTCACTTGGGAATGTAAATCATAGTCAATTTGTAGTCAAGAAAAGATGGTATAGCAACTAATTTTGTGGCCCCCCTGGCTTTGCGTTGCGTCATGGACCCCAGTTTGAAAACCCCTGGGTCTATATATACATACACACACACACTGCCAAATGTACGTTAGAGCACTATGTATTAGTGTAGTGGTCAAGGCTCTATGTTAGTAGCACACAAGAAAGTCCTACAACACTCCAGTGCCCTTGAGTGAGGCTCCTGCTGTAGAGAGGTTACTGGAATTAAAGTACTGTGTTAGAGAAAACAAAAGCATGATGAATGCAATCAAGTGAGGTTGTGCCTTAAATTGCTGTTTTTTTTTTCTTCTTCTTCATAAATTAACTCAACAAAGCAGTAGTTTATGATAAAAAAAACTGTTAGTTTAAAGCTGAACTACAAGTTAGAAGTCCACTACATGAACTACTACATGTTGTCACTATTTATTTCTAAACATTATTTTTTAATCTGTGAATAAAAGACACCATGTAAACGTAAAAAAAACAACAACAACAAAAAACAACAGTATTGCGTTTTAATGTTGTGCTCATGCACGTACACTCACTGATAGCTGTATAACATTGTTTCATTTCATAGTCAAGAGCCATGAAGATTTGTCAAAACTACATGACAAAACTCTCATGACGATTTTGTCAACCCATACGTCTCTTGTAACACCCTCACTTGAGTTTCCTGATTTACCAGAAAACAAAACACTTCTGATGGTTCACACTTTAACACAGCTTTGCTGTGTGTGTGTACCTGGGGTCTGATCCTGTAAGTGATCTCATGCGGGAAACCCCTGCCATCTGATCTTCACTGTTTCACCCATTCTTATGGGTAACTAATACTTACTGTTGACTCAAAAATAATGATACTAATGACACTCAATACTCACCTCTCTCTGTTCTCAGCTCACTTGCGATACATTTATTGTACATACACACACAAACACAATGCAGCAATTACATCATTAGTTTTTCAGGTTTTTACAGAATGTCTGTTTTAAAGACATGTCACATGATCAACTACTTCTATCTGTCTATCTAAAACTATGATTGTTATTTATGAAATTATAGCTACATAATCAGAATCAGGGGTTTTGTTAACTCTATTAATATATAATATTAATATAGAGCACATGATATAGTGTTTTCCCCCTCCCAATTGTATTATTTTTGACACCTTTTTGATACTCAGGTTACTTCCCTATGACACCCTTGAAAAATAAGAAGCTAACTGTAAAATGAAATATTTTCAAATTATAATTTGTTTGGCAGAGTGAATCCTATAAAATGAAAGTATTTTCTAAATATTTACTAAATATTAATTCACTGAGAGCAGACTGGTTATTGGTTCCACATACTGTTGCCTTTTCTAATATATGAAACAATGTTTTAATGAAGTTTATCTTTCTCTCTTGAGGTGAAGGGTTTGAGGAAAAGCAAGACTTTCTCTAAGGGCTGTGGTTGAGTATCTCTGGCCATTATGTTAAAAAGAGAGGTTACCCCTCCCTCCTGTCTTTAGTCTTGTGTAAATGTTTAAATGTTACCTCGGCCCTTGCCTTTGTGTCAGGCTGCAATTAAGGGCCCATGACTGTGAATAACAAAAGCAGCACTGCTCATCTGTGTCTGGCCCCAGGTGCTATTGACACGGCCGCACTTCAAAGACATTTTTAACCTTTTGCAGTCCCTTCTCTCAGGTATTAATCCACACTGGAAAACATCATTCTCATCATCCATAATCCCACAGGAAAAGAAGGATACCCCAAACAGGTGAAGAGAGCATAGTAACACTACATAACACTATATATGTATACACACACACACTGTCATCATCTTGTATTATTCAGTATTTATGTTGTTCAGTATTCCAGTAGTGTCTTTTGACAATTATCAGATGCAACATCATTTCAAACAAACATAATGCAACATTTTTTTTTAAATTTATTTATTTATTTTATGTTTATTGCATTAAGTAAAATCCAGTAAGACACACACAACAATACAAACAATATAACAAAATGAACTAAACCATTTCAACGTTTTTACTGGACATTTTTTTAATTCAGTTTCAAGTCGATTTATGGATATGAAGTGATTTACCTAACTCTAAAATGGCTTTTGCACATTAAAACCACTGTAATTTTCATGATATTGGTTAATTCCTGGCAAAATTCTTATAAATAAATCCTAAATATTCAATAGATTGCCCAGCACTGGTTGTTTGTGTTCAGTATGGCGTTCACTTTTAAAATGTGAGATTTTAAAAGTAAGTCTCACTTCTGGTGAACCAGATAGATATAAATCAGTTTTGAGATGTCTTGAGATGAAAAGTATTTGAAGCATAATTGTATTTAATTCTTACCCATTTGACTAGGCAGATGTGTTATTGAATTTAAACCAAATCTATGAAGCATTTTTAGCTTGCATCTAGTGTTTCATTCATGTGACAGAATGGCCTCGGGTTAGGGCAAGTTATTGGAGAGCTACAGGACAAAAGTGCACCATGCCAGAGAACTGACTTCATTAACACCATGACCCTTGTCCACAGTGACCTGCTGCAGGTTTGAAAGCTGTATGATGACAGGAACAAGCTTTCATTTATCTCAAGTGTAGAACAGGAAGACAATGTGCGGAAAACTAAATATCAGTGTACAGCCACGACACAGGAACTGATGCTTTCGTATTGATAATTGTGTTTTGCACTGCACTCATGCAAATAAATGTAAATGCAGACACACACTGCCTTTACGACATCAGTTTCAGTGCATTCTCTGCCTAAACAAACTCTTTCTTCCTTGAGTTAAGCTCTCTACATCTATCAGCATCCAAATGTTTCCTATGCATCTAAGGAAATGAACAATAGAAAACAGTAGACAAAAATTACACTCAATCAAAATGCTGCCATGTCTCTGATTAAACTACGGAAGAATTTTATGTAACAAGGGTGATGCACGCAAGATGTTTTTGTAACTCATCACACACTTTACAAACCTCATAAAAACAGGCCTCCTGCTCTCTGCTTTATTAGACACCCCACAGTGTCCTACATACAGTGCTTTGATCAGATTACACACATAAACACACACACACACACACACACACACACACACTGGTTTCCATTTTTTTGTGGGGACATTCCATAAGTTTTTAAAAGCATCACACCCAACCCTACACCTAAACCTACCCCTCACAGGAAACTTTATGCATTTTTAGATTCACAAAACACTTCATTCTGTATCATTTATAAACTCGTTTCCTCATGGAGACCAAAAAATGTCCCTACAAGTTCAAACTTTGGTCCTCATAATGTAGGGAACATCAGGTAACACAAGAACATCACACACACAAACACCACATTTTGCGGATGAACTTTAAATTTCAGGAATGGTCTAATTTCTAATTTCTTTTCTTTTCTTTTCTTTTCTTTTCTTATTTGTTTAAAGAAGATTAATGCTGTACTAAGAATCATATTTCAACATCATGCCCAAATTTCCAGTGCTGTAACAACACTGTGGGGCCACATAGTGGAATGTGTTCTCAGTGAATATTCAAGTTAGCGGTCAACAACTGTGGACGTTACACTGGATGATTTTTAAACTGTTATACCAATCCTATCTATTTAATTACAGCTCTGCACAGTAAGAATTATGTATTCTTACTAACGTTAAAGAACTACATAATTTCAACCCTGTCACAGTAAAGTTTGAAATTCAAATAAATGTGAATAGATAAGTCCGTGAAGAGATAATTCTGCTAGTATCATACAGTTTGGGTGTGTCTTGTAATAAATCACTCTTTGTAATTAACCCATGACATTTCTGCTTGTTATGTGCCAACCCTGTTTCATTCAAAATATTTAAGGGTTAAAGGTTAGGTGAAGATCAGAGAAAAATATACAGAAACTACTTTAACTAGAAAATATAATTTCACCACATCAGATTATTTACATATTTGCAGTTATATATAGTATATATAGTTATATATAATTTGCAGTTATATATATATTGTTATGATAAAAACAAATATATAAAATAAAATTACAATTATAAATAAAATCTACCTATCTATCTATCTATCTATCTATCTATCTATCTATCTATCTACTTGAGTAAACCATATTCTCTGAACCATCAATCAAGAAGTTACATGTTAGAACCTGCAAAAAAAATATTTATGGATAACGCTTTACTCCATATTATGAGAGTAATGTGTAAGCACATTTTGTGATACTTGAACTTTAAGATATGTCACTTGAAGAGGTTCGATTATTATTTACCTGTTACTAAGCAGTGATTAGTATCAACTGATTAGCAAATATTGTAAAATGGTTCTACTTTCTCCAATTTTGCCAAATGACACAAAGACAAAGCCACTCAGAAAGAACATTTCATTATTGTTGAGTTTAGGATACAAAAACTTTCAAAATACATTAATTTGCACTTCTCCACCCAAATGGAAATTCTGAGGGATTTAAAGTTTACTTTAATCCACACATTAGAAGTGCAGTACAAGCAGAAATGTCTTGACAGTCAAGTAGAAGTTAAACTAAACACAAAAAAAAAAAAATCCAAATTACATTTCATGTGTGTACATGCATTGAACACAATAACAAGCATACTTGGTTGGGATGCAATTGCTGGAAATGTAATTTATTATTATTATTTTTTTTATGCATTTTATGCACAAATGCAATTAAATTATTAAAAAATAAAAACAATTATATGCGAAATCTTGAATTGGAAAGGACTGCTTAGCAAATATGCAAATATACAAATACTCAGTTCAGTTATGTTGAATGACACACATCATTCTGCTCTACAGTTTGTATAAAAACATGAAATAACATTCACATAATGTATAAACACGCCTTGCATGTTTAGTAAAAGCACAAGGAAATTCATCTTCTTGATGATGACAGGGCTAAATGTACAAATGCACAATATCTCTCATCAGAAACTTTGTGAAGAATTTCATAAACTGAGGTTGCTCAGCCGTGACCCTCTAAACTGTCACACATTTCAATAGAGTAATTTAAGAGCTGCCAGTAAAGTAAAACTACTCCTCACATTGACACAGCGTTTTAGATCAACAGATTAGAGAAGAAAGCGACTGAGAGATATGAGAGAAAATGCTCCTTAACCATTAGTCAAAGTTTTGAATATGCTGCATAAAAGAGTTTTCAGTTTTGAAATGTGCTGAAACCATAATAGGCATAATGCAAAAATATATTTAATGATTAATTAATTTATATTTTTAAATTCATTTTAACTATTTAATTTTTAAACACTACCAGTCATAACTATGGACAGACTTGATTGAATTCATATTTTTGATGATATAAAGGAGAAGAAGAAGAAGAAGAAGAAGAAGAAGAAGAAGAAGAAGAAGAAAAACACTTTTGATCTATTAGCTTGCTTCTGTAGAGTGTGCCTACACTAGTAATTCTACAAAATGAAAATTATAATACATTCAAGCACACATGCACACACAAACACACACACGTATATAGTAGTCAACATTTGAAATGGATCAAAAAGTATTTTTCATCAAAGTTGTCCTAAAACCAAAACAATACCCGTTTTCATCTTAGAACAAGTTTGATTAACTTTATTGATCCATTTCCAATGTTGACTACTGTATATATATATATATATGCACAATGCATAGGGTGGTGTCTTTGAAGTGGCTATATTTAAATCTTATGTCCTAAAGATAAAATTACGTATAAGATCCGTTTGATCAGTTTGTCTGTTACTTATATTTTTGTGATTTTACAGTTTTATTTTACTACAAGTTTTGAATACCACGTGTATTCTAAAATGTTGCACAAAGATTTATTAGGGAATAACTAATTGTTTCCAAACTTTTTACTAGTCACAGTAGTGTTGTACACAGTGTTTTATTGTACTCGTACCACTGCCTGTATACTGTATAGTTAAACTATGAGTCCAAATGCTGAGAATAAGGCATGGAATTCAAAGCTTGCATGTAATTACACAAAGTAATTCACATGTAAAGGCTGTCACATGGGTGATCATTGTAGATGCCAAATATTAGTTTTGCTTTGACAGCACTGTAGTGTTGTGTATTTGCATGATGACAGTTGTGTGCATGCAGGAAAACACTACACAGAATGCCATGTGTGTCTTCTTTATCTGTTAGTAAACTCAATAACTACAGACAACTGAAAACTTAGAATGGAATAAAGATATAAGTAATCTTCCCTGACCAAACATGCTCAAAAACAAATAAATAAAACATAATAATAATAATAATAATAATAATACAATGAGAGATTGCTGTAAATGTGATGAAAAAGAGATGTGGCTCTATATCAAAGGCAATAATAAGGCAATAATTATTAGTGTTGACATGTGCTAATAATGAGGAGGTTTAATTTTCCTAACAGAAGGGTCAGGAGCTGTTTCAGAAGTCACTGAGACAAGATGTTCTCTCAATAGAAAGCCTTTTTATGCTCTAAATCTAATCAGATGAGGGCAGGTTCCAGAACAGACACAAGAGATGTGACGCACACAAACCCCTCTATGAAACATCACAGTTTCAATAACAAGATTCAATAGACATTTACTGTTGCACAGACAGAAACATCAGAAGAAACTGCCAAAAAACAATTTTTTTTTTTTTTTTTAATACATATGACCCCCAGAAGACACACAAATACTGTACTGTACTGTACTGTACTGTACTGCACTATATAAGGTTTCCATAAAAAAGTATTTGGACACATTTAGTGTCCTTGTAAAAATGTCTGAAGTCATTGCTCTTAATTTAAGTGCATTGCTAAGCTGTGCTATTTGTGGTCACATGTAAATGAAGTAAAAATATCACAGAATCAACCCAAATACATCTAATTAGACCAACAAAATTAATTAACCCTTAAATGCATACCTCAGGTCTTAAGCGACCCGGGACATCATTTACTACCCTCTCCTTCCTTAAGTTTTTAAAGTTTGACATCAGCTTTCTTAGTAATCCTCAATCTATTCATTATAAACAATAAAACAAGAAAAAATGTATATATATAAAAGAATGTCTGTTTTCAGATAATTTTTTTGTAAAAAGTGTATACAGTCTATAGGTATATTTTTCGTTTGCAAAAATATGTACATTTCTGATGACTAAATACATGCAATTCACCTTTATTCTTCTCGGTGGCACTGTTTGATAGACAATAATGATGTGATGTTTCACTCATAATTATCGAAGGCATAAAATAAAAGAATATCATCAGCAAAAACGTGGTTTGAATGGCTTTTTTGCAGTGCAAATACTGTATGCAATAAAATATAAATGTCGCTGTTATTTGATGGTGAATGTGGTGAATAAGCTGCCAGGGATCAAACTATTGATTTTGAAGTCAGTGAAAATGATAGTTTTGCGAATATGGTTGAGATCGCGAATATGAGCCAGATGCTGAATGTATTGTGGAAGTGCGCTCTGACAGTGATGCCGATGGTATAATCATCTGCTTAAATTGAACCCTTAAATTGAAGTTTCAAAAGGTAAAGAAATAGGCTTTATTTTATTCTTCTGTAATTGTTCTTAAAATATCAAGATAGTTTTTTGCTACTGCATAAATTAGAGATACATCCGTGCTGGATATATTGTTCTGGGTCACTAAAGACCCAAATATGTAATAATGATTGGCGAAACTGGCATACATTTAAGGGTTAATAAGGGAAACACATCTCTAGATTACGTATATAATCATGGTTCCCCGAGGGAATGAGATGCTTTGAAAACACTTTGGGAATGCCTCTGCGTGACCACGCTCTGAAGCACATGTGGAGTCAGTCCAGTGGAATGGGCATCATGGGCAGGATGACGTAGTGACCAGGAAGCTTAAAAGCATGTGCGGTGGAAACAGCGACATCTTCTGACTGAAGAAGGAAGCGCTAACTGGGATACAGGAATTATGACAACGAGACGCAATATCTCGTTCCCTTGGGGAACTATGGAGACATTCCACTTCAGGAGCTTTTTAGAAATGCTTTGAGAACGAGAATGCCCACTCCGCCATGCTTATGAATTCCTGCCTAGTATGGAACACTACACAGCTAGGATGAGAGAACAGAAGAGCCAGGGGTGGCTTCAAAGTTGACCAGTGGACCAGCCTGCAGCGTTGCAGATGTTGTGCATTGACACTCCAGAGAGAAAGACCTTGGAGGCCACTACACTTCTAGTCAAGTGCGTTTTAAGCCCCAAAGGTGAAGGGAGGTCAGAGGACTGATAGGCCAAAGATATCACATCCACAGTCCACTGGCTTACAGTCTGCTTGGTTGCCGGGAGACCCCTCTTGGGTGGACCAAAGCAGACGAATAACTGATCGGACCTTCTCCACAGAGCAGCTCTGTGGACATAAGTGTTTTGTGCTGTGACTGGACAGATAAGATTAAGGTTCTGCATGGTAAGCAGCTATGGCTGCCATGTACACCTTCGGGGTAGAGGGGACCAACCTTGGGGGCGAACGTTTTCTGCAGGAGCTTCAGCACCGAACCAACCGGACAGTTAACCGGATCCAGCCTACGGTTGTTGCACCAAGAACTGGGGATGATGAGAATATCCCAAGTAGAGCTGTAGAGTAGGGCCACCAGGTCCCAGAAAAAACTCGGCCCAGCCAGAATGGAGCTACCACCAGAAGATGAACCCCATCCCGGTTGCATCTCCAGAACTAGAGCAATAGGGGAAAGGCGTACAGACGCAGCCTTGGCCATGTCTGTACCATAGCATCCAGTCCCAGAAGAGCTGGATGTGTGAGGAAGAACCAGAGTGGACAATGTGAGGTCTCTTGAGATGCAAACAAGTACACTTGTGTCTAGCTGAACACTATAAAGGTATAGCCTTATAAAGGTATCAGGAGCAGCAGGCCAAAAGGTATCATGATGAATGCAGCTGCCATCAGACCAAACAGTCTCTGAAACTGTTTGACAGTGAGTGACTGGCCTTCTCTCACTCTCTTTATGGCTGTGAGAATCGACTCAATACGAGCAGGACACAGATGTGCCTGCATCATGGTTGAATACCACACCACGGCCAGATAAGTTGTTGTTGTTGTTTGTTTATTTCTATAGCACAAATTAATACAACCATTGTTGCCCAAAGTGCTGTACAAAATTAGAAAACCAAAAAAAAAACAAAAAACAACAAAAAAACAATGAAAAATGAAAAAATAAAAACAGAAGAAAACATTTACATAAATATTCAAAGACAATGACATAACCATAACATTTACATAAATATACAAAGACAATGACATAGCACCACACAGGAACTACCCAAAGAAACATAAAACTCAGCACTCAGAGAGATTAAAAGCCTGAGTTAATAAATAAGTTCTCAACAATGATTTAAAACTAGAGATTGTCTGAGCTGATCTAATACTCAAAGGTAACAAATTCCACAGTTTCGGGGCAGCAACTGAAAAAGCGCGATCACCCTTAAGTTTTAATCTAACTCTGGGAATTGTTAAAAGTTGCTGATCAGAAGATCTCAAGGATCTGACAGAAGTGTGACATTTTACTAAGGTACCAAGATATGTTGGAGCTAAGCCATTTAAAGATTTAAAAACAAACACTAAAAGTTTGTATTCTATTCGAAAACGAACCGGCAACCATTTAAGAGAGAACAAAATCGGCGTAATATGCTCATGCTTACGTGTACCTGTAAGCAGTCTAGCTGCCGCATTTTGAACTGCCTGCAACCGTGCCAAAGCTGTTTGGTTAACTCCTGTATATAAAGTGTTACAGTAATCGAGTCGTGAAAAAATGAAGGCATGGATGAGTTTCTCAAGATCATTAACAGAGAATTTTTTTTTTACTTTAGCTAAAAGTCTCAGATTAAGAAAGCATGATCTAACAACATTGTTAATTTGCTTATAAAATTTGAGTTCTCTGTCAAACCAAACACCTAAATTTTTTACAGCTACTTTGTTGTACCCAGCCAGAGGACCCAAATTTACATTTACAGAGGGTAAATTTTCAATTTGTCCAAGTAAAATAATCTCTGTTTTACTATCATTAAATTTCAGAAAATTTGAGGCCATCCAGCTTTTTACATCCCTTAGGCAATTCAAAAGTGGCGTTAAAGCATTCTTATCATTCTTTTGAAATGGCATATAGATCTGTGTGTCGTCGGCATAACAGTGAAAGGAAACACCATGTTTTCTAAAAATAGAACCCAAAGGAAGCATATACAATGAAAACAGAAGGGGAGCAAGAATGGACCCTTGAGGAACTCCCGAAGTAAGTTGACAGACATTCACCAAATTTAACTGCAAAACTTCTATTCGTTAAATAAGACTTAAACCTTAAAGTGGTTATCTATACTGGAGAAAGCACACTTCTCTTGTTTTTTTAGCCTTAACCGCAGCTCTTTCATATGGGCGGGGACGACATCTCGATACTGAACCGCTATCTGCTCCATTTGAGCTAATATCAACCAATCGTTGATATAATTAAGTATGCAAATGCACTGAAGTCACAGAGGAGCCAGAGCAGCATCCACACACTTGGTGAAAATGTGGGGTGAGAGTGCTAGGCCGAAAGGAAGAAGCTGATACTGGTAAGCTTCGCCCCGAAAGCAAACCTCAGGAACTTCCTTTGTTGAGGGAGGGTGGAAATGTGGAAGAATGTGTCCTTTAGATCTACATGACAAACCAGTACTCTAACCTGATTTGAGACACAGTCTGCCTGAGCCTCAAGACTGAGCTTCATAAAATTACGATTGAACCACTGATGTCACATGGACTTTGACGATGTTTTTGCTACCTTTCTGGGCCTTGAACGTGGAAGGACCCTTGCTGTCTATGGAGGATTAGAAAGCTCTTGGATTTCATCAAAAATATCTTATGAACGAAGGTCTTACGGGTTTGGAACAACATGAGGGAGTAATTAATGACAGAATTTTCATTTTTGGATGAACTAACCCTTTAAGAGGGTTACATTACATTCAATAACCTGTAAGAATGTCTAAATAGCTATTTGTCATTTGGTTAACATTAACCAATAGCTTGCATGGCCTTTGACATAAATGCAACTTGTTGTATTATCTGTTTCAATTATTTTTCAATAATTCAATTATTTGTCAATTTTATACTATATATAAATTTAGTTAAAAAGCAATTTTGATGTTGTATTGACCTACTGTATTATTTGTGATTTTTTTTTTTTTTTACCCTTGGAAAAGTGTGCCTCTGCTTGCTTTACTGCTTACATAAATGCAACTTGCTTTGTTATCTAATGCAATGACATTCATAATCAAGTGTGCTTCAAGTGTCCAAATTTTGCATGTCAAGACATATTTTTATATGACACTTTTGTGTTCTTCAAATGGAACTTCCAAAAGAGAACACAAAGAACGTCTTGATTTTACACCTCGACTGAATTTTCTATCCTGAGCCAAGCCCTCCCATGTGTGTAATCGTAGCTTTGGTACCAGTGGCTGACAGGCGTGCCATCCCAGCTATCCTGGTTCCAGCACACTCCTTGCGACATGCTCATACCCCCCTCTCGTTGTCTCTGTCTGGGGAGTGTGGATACAAGGCCTTCTGGGGGGCTTCAGTAATGCATTTACATACACACACAAATGCATTCATGGGTGCGTCACAGCAGCGCATATAATTAAATCAAAGGGAAATTTCCCTAGTCTCTGGACCAAGCTTTGGGCTTCCTTCTGGAAGTGTCACGAATGTAACAAAGAATAAAGAAAGAGAGCGTGTGGCCTCAGGGCCTGGGATGCATGCATCATTCCTCTCTGCTTCTCTGACCGCATCCACCCATTGGGAATGGCTGTTGACCTAGACCAAAGTAGTGGGATCCAGTGGCAGCATCCTTAACCTGTGTGTGCCACCTCCACACTCTCCCCGTTATTATCTAACTCCAGCAGTTCTCCACATTTTATCTCTTATTTATGCTGACTTTCAATTCTTATAATGTGCAGCAGCGACCACCCACTTTCCAGCACTCTTTTAGTATTTTTCCCATTCATTATCTCTATAGGAACTAAAATTAACTGAACCAAACAGCTCTGTGATGAAGGGCAGATTTGGAAAAATTTAGCATTACATCATTTGCTCTCCAATGGATCCTCTACAGTGACTGGGTGCCTTCAGAATGTTAAAACACTATCATTTGTTTAAGCTTTCAATGTTTTAACTTTAAACCATTGCTTCTGGCCAAAATGTGAGTCCATAATCTATATTAACGCTGCCTCTAGTAAAAAAAATAAAAAAATAAAAATCATCTCCTGTTGCCGTCTTATATAAACACCAGTATTTGTTTAAAATTGTTTTGGTCTATTTTTACTTGTAAACAGTGCTTGATCTGTGCACATTTCAGAAGAATCATAAATTTGTTGGTCACAGAGCTGCAAAATTAATTCAAAGGCCAGTGGAAAAATACTACTGGCTTTTTGGCCAAGTCAAGTCAAGTTACCTTTATTTATGTATCACTTTATACAAGATTGTTTCAAAGCAGCTTAAAAATAAACAGACAAATAACAGAATCCTTGATGCAAACCTCTTCAAACATGAGACCAATTTTAAATTGTGCAGGGAACAGCTCTAAAAAGACAATAGTGTAATTACTCAGCAGGTGACAACAGTGTCATTGTTCAGCACAATTCAGTTCAAGTTTTGGAAGGGGAACAAGGGTGATGCTAATTTCCGGGTCAGCCTAAAAAATAAGTCATCACTACAGCACTCTATTCTATCTGCCAGTTTCCTGCTCACCTCATGTCAATCCAGTCTTTCCCTTCCTGTGTCTCTCTCAGGTCCTGAATTAATATAATAATGGATTGGACTGCAGCGGTTTCATTGTATCTCACATTTCAGAAACTAAAGTTCATTAATCATCACATGTAGTTCTGACAAATGAACCATGGTCTCCATCAGAATGCACCCAATGGTCTAAACACACCAGCACGCAACTGCTCCAATGCTCATTACAGATGATCAGGGGACCGCTGTGTATCTTTCACAGTGTGTGAGTGTGTGAACATGTTTCTACAATAAGTCATCTGTTAAGATGGATTTTGTAGCTATGACGCAGGCCTCCAAGTATGCATGCTCAATGGAAGTGGTCATTTCTCATTTTTTAAAGCTGTTTCTGGCTAAATCGAATTATAACCATGGCGCCTGGTTGGCACATGCTATCAGGAAAAATCCCCCAAAACAGCAGCAGCTTCACTCATGTCTGTCATACTTACACCACAGAGTCATGATAAATGAGCTACTGAAAGGGGCTGGTGATATTTTGAGCACTGACGAAACACAGATTGACACATGAAGCAATGGTTCGAAAAAAACCCTTGAGAATTTATAAAATGACACGATGAGGGTGAAAAGACGAATGAATGGACAAATAAATGTGAATAAATGGATATGTGGATGGTTGAATAAATGAAAGAGTGAGTAAATAACTGAGCAAAATAATGACTTAATACTTAAACAAGTGTGTTGGAGCACATTTGTGCAGGGAAGATAATTCTGTTTTTCAGTGGAGACTTGTCTGATAAAGCCAGAGATAAAGAAAACAAGCATGTGTAGTGTTTCCCTGCACAAACATATTGTACACACTTATAGATACACATGGACAGGAAGGAAGTAGAAATACAGACATTAACACACTGACACATTAATCTATAGTGCTGGATGACAGACGGATCTATGAACGTGCTTGTTTGTGTGTTTGTCTGATCAATAGCCATCAGTGACCCTCCGCTTGGCTCTCACAGCTGTGATATACACATTGAGTGTGAATTCACAGCATTCTCTGTTTCAGAGAGTTGTTTTTAAATCTGCTGTTCTGCCTGCTTGT
Source organism: Labeo catla (assembly GCA_012976165.1). Classification (NCBI taxonomy): domain Eukaryota; kingdom Metazoa; phylum Chordata; class Actinopteri; order Cypriniformes; family Cyprinidae; genus Labeo; species Labeo catla. The sequence continues at coordinate 282,520 of VONZ01000122.1, forward strand.
AAGGTTTTTTTCCCCATATAACCACTTGACTGATCAGTGGGTCTCAGAGGTATTGATCAGCTGCCACACACTTCTGTCAAAACATAATTATTCACTACAGATTGAGACACAGCCCAATCATTTTGTCATATTGCAAAAAAAAAAAATAAAATAAATAAATAAATAAACAAACAAACAAAATGCACACACACATTCACACACACACACACACACACACACACACATTAGTGAGGAGAAAAATGAGCAAAATACTTTTCCAATGAACAAAATATTCATAATAGCAAACTAGAAAGTAGAGGTCTGAACAGGCATTAACTTCCGATTAACTTCAGATCATCAGCTCATTAGGAGAAAGATCCATGAACTGAACTGAATGTGTTGAGGACCACTGCTCTAGGCTATTAAGAACAAAAAAATACACAATGCACAATGAAATAGCACATATTTAATAGTATAATAATATATTATTATTAATAATATTGTCTCTTAGAACTTAATACAGTATGCCTCTCAAAGATGGAATATCCCTCATAGCCTCATTTTTTATTTGTGTCCGATTATGGCATCTACTGAAATATAATTTGTGAATTACACTTGTAGTTGAATGCATACACAATCTGTAACTACAAAGAAACAAATGAAGAAACAAACGTTTGTAAATAAGACATGCAATCACAGGGCCAACTCTAATGAGGAAGTCAGTCACACATGTGAAGAAGTGTTAGCTATAGAAGAGAATAGTGTTAATTGCTCTGCTAATTAACGTATGATTGCATTGCACTTGTTTTGCACTTGCAGGTGATTAAATTTTTAACGAAACATATTACTTGGCACAGTTAACAGGTGCCCATCACACACACACAGTGGTGGGGGAAGCAGGTTAGATTCAGTCAAGCTGTGCTGCATTGGGGTAATATGCAAAGAGCAGCAACCTATTAAAAATTGGCGCAGCATTCTGGGTCGTCCAGATGCTGTAGCGAAACCCACCGAGGCGTTATCAAAAAATTAGGCAAAGTCCCGGCTGCCAACTCACACCAGTCCACACTCTTCATTTAGAAAACATGAAGCCACCACAGGGACGGCGTGTGCTCAATATGACAGCGAGTTTGGCGCATGATTTATTCTGTCCCTGTCCGCGCGGGAAAATCTGCATCTGTCACGCATGCGGAGCACACATGGGGATCCGATACTACAAGATCTCCCAAATGAGGAGTTCACATCAGTAATGCAGTTAAAATCTTGTTGTGTAGAAACAATTTTGATGTGCAATTTCTAGTTTTAACAAAATGAACACTAGAATACCTCCTGTGTTACATGAAGTTAGCTCACTAGGTCTGTAGATGTGAAACTTATTGTGTAATTGATGATTTCTCTGTGTAGTTTATGATTCTCACGCTGCCACAGGGGATTTGTGGGAAATGTAGTTTGGCTTGCTAAAGTCTTTCTCTTCATAGACCAAATAAGTAGTGTTTTCAAGCAGGCATTATCATTATTTTACATCAACATCAATTTTACATCAATCCTAGGGACATACCTGAAGCTGAATATTCTCTTAAAAATAAAGATGCTTTAAAAGGTTTTTCATAGCGATGTCATAAAAGAACCATTTTTTTTTTTTTTGTTCCAAAAATAACCATTCAGTCAAAGGTTCTTTAAAGAACTATCTCTTTCTTACCTTTTTAGAATATGAAGAACCTTCTTTTGCCACAAAGAACCTTTTGTAAAACAGAAAGGTTCTTCAGATGATAAAGGTTCTTTATGGAACCATTTAAACAAAAAAAGATCTATGGCATCGTGAAGCACCTTTATTTTTAAGAGTGTATCTAATTTGTAAAGGCACACATAATGACTTCAAATCAAATAACGAATTCTGATGAGTAATAGGAAAAATAATCATCCTACACAGTCACTCCTCATGTTTGCTGGATAAGTAATCTAGGAATAGCACGATATTAGTGACAAGCTGAAATTTTAGCAACCGAAAATTTTCAGCCAAGACAGCAATTTTTGGTTTTGGCTGGAATAGATTTGGAGGGCCAAAACCTTGCCTTGCCTGAAATTTACACAAGAGTAGATAGCTGCAGTGAGGGGAGGAATAAAATAAATGCAGTCAAGATGGACAGTTCTCACTTCTCATAGCAGATCAGCACCTACAAGATCAAATACAGATATTGTGATCCAAACAGATATTGTGATCCTTTGTTACTAATACACTTGATGTAAGTTAAGTTCTGTTGCTTTTAATCCATTTTTTTTTCTTTTTTATCTTTTGCTGATTGTTTACAACAGGGGGACCAAATCCAGTTCCTGGAGGTCAACCTACATGTAGAAATAATTTCCATTGATATCTCCACTCCACTGAGAACAGGCCTCTTCCATTGACATCTGTTTAAAAAAAAAACTGTGTCAGAATGACAGCAGAGCAAGTCAGATGACGGCATGCTTACGGTCATCACGAATGATCGGTTCTGCGCAGATTTTGCTCAGCTCAAAGGAGCATAGTGTCTACTTCTTGCACACAATGTGGATAAACTACAACATATAAACGTCAGCTGTGTGGACCAGTGTTGGGGGTAACGCATTACAAATAACGCAAGTTATGTAATATTATTACTTTTTCCAAGTAACTAGTAAAGTAACGCATTACTTTTTAATTGACAAGAAAATATCTGAGTAACTTTTTTCAAATAAGTAACGGCAGTTACTTTTTCCCCAATTTATTGATTAAAAGCTCTCCTTTCCCCATGTTGAGAGAAATCGGGAGTAAGATATTAGTTTTAGAATAAATGTGAACATGCATTAATTCATCTCACTCTTCCTCAAAATGAATAAAAACAGTGTAATTCAACTCAGAATATGACGCAAACCTGCAATAATTAAATATGTTAAATAATACAAATATCCTTTATGCATTTAATACCATTTTATTAACCGATGTCTTTGCTGCCGACCTTTAATGATTCAATTCAACCATACTAATAAGCAAAAATTACTCTAATAGTTAAAGATAATCTAATATTTGTTTTCCTTTTTTTATATTGCTGAAGAATTTATATTTTTTCTTCTGCGGTCTACTGTACAGATGTGAATTCACTTTTACATTTGCCTAAAATAGAACTTTTTATATTAAAAACAAACAAACAAGCCCTGCACAGATTTAAAAAGTAACGCAAAAGTAATGTAACACATTACTTTCCATAAAAAGTAACTAAGTAATGTAATTAGTTACTTTTTTAGGGAGTAACTCAATGTTGTAATGCATTACTCTTAAAAGTAACTTTCCCCAACACTGGTGTGGACACTAATGCTGGATTAACCACAGTGATTTCTTGTTTTTAATCGATATTGATTCCTAAATTTCAAGTTCTTATTTTTTATTCTTATTTATTTATTTATTTTGCTGTTATGCTGTTTTCTGTTGATTGAGAACTTCACTAAACATTGTAGTGCACTTGCTATCCAATAATCGCAATAAGCTTTTATTTGCTTTGCTTTATTACATTTAATACAAATTCTAATAATTTTATCATGCAATACAAACAATAAATATGGTTTTGACGTTCTTTAATGTGGTGTGACAGACTGCTGTATTGTGAATTCTAGCTGCACATGAGCCGATTATTTCTTGTTTACTAGTAGTTATTGCACCAATAAACATGAATGAACATCAGAAGGTATGTTGAAGGAATCAGTACAACTTACTGAAATATTAATTTTGTCATTTGGGGGAAAGAATAATGAAAAACATTTTTTTTTCAATAGATTGAAATACATTTGTACATTTGCACAAACTGAGTAAAAGAAGAAGCACTGTCTTGTTTTTCTTTCTTTCTTTCTTTCTGTCTTTCTTTCTTTCTCTCTCTTATTTTTTTAGTGTGATTGAGATCAATGGGTCAAAAAATATACTATCTTATAAACAGCTGTATGTGCATTTACATCAACCTGAACTATTGTTTAAAAATTGCAGTTTTCAAATATACTGAGACTGGTGTTTTTTTTTTTGTTTGTTCGTTTTTTGGACGGTGGGCTGTATAAACTTTTTTTGATTATTTATATTATTATAATATTACATTATATAAATTATGATCTACACAAATCATCTTTTAATACATCCTACCCTAACATTCATTATTATTATTATGTAATACTGTTGAACTGGTAAAACCACTGAAACCATTCCTCACTCTTGTCGATGCAGTTGCTATCCCATCTAACAAAAACAATGGTAACCCCTTATAGATTTTGTATGTTTTAATTTTGGACCATCATTCCTATCATCCTATCCATTTAGTTAGTATTAGTGTTAATTAGTAGCATTGCTACTAAGCAAATTGCTAAGCAAACTTAGCAAATTAGCAGCATTGCTATTAAGAGTTAGCTACTCCCCTCTACTCAGCATCTAAACATTTTGGTGTTCTTGATCTTTCTTCAAAATTGGTCTTTCTCATTATTATAAAGCTGAAATGGTTTCTGTCTTGGTCCAGCTGGCAGAAACGAATGCAGTGGAGTTCTGCCCTCAGCATCCACCTCCTCCCTTGTGCAAACCCGCTCCACTGCATGCGACTGCAAGCAGCCTGGCCTGGGTAAAAGGTCAAAGGTTCAGACACACCCCAAAAGTGTGTGTGGGTGTGTGTGTGTGGGAGAGGGGTCAGAGTAATTAGTTATGCAGCTAAATGTGTCTCTCAGGTGTTCTAGGTGTGTGTGTTTGTATGTGACATGCATATTGGCCATATTGACTGTAAGTCCATGTGCAATGAAGTGTCATGCTTGAGTTGATTTAAAATGCCACTAGTTTTGTAATGATTATTGTGTGTACACTGAATGAGCATTCAGATTCAGACACCTAAAGAATGTATGTGATGTTGTGTTTCCATGTTTTATGGGGACATTCCATAGGCATAATGGTCTTTATACTGTACAAACCATATTTTCTATCACCCTACACCTAAACCTAGCCCTCACAGGAGACTGTGCACACTTTTACTTTCTCAAAAAAAAAAAAATTCTGCATGATTTCTGCATGATTCCTCATAGGTGCCTAAAAAATGTCCCAAAATTTACTGGTATTACTATGCTTGTGGGATAATAATGAGATAGATACCAGGTACAGACACACACACATGTTTGTTTTTGTGAATTGTGGGGACTTTCCATAGACTTCTATAGATTTTATACTGACCAAACGATATTGTCTATCCCCTAACCCAACCCTAACCCTAAACCTAGCCCTCACAGAAAACATGTTTGCATCATTACACTTTCAGATAAACATCATTTACTATTTTTAATTATTTTTTAACATTGTGGGGACCGCAGGTCGGTCCCCACAATGTCAAAAATCTCAGGTTTTACTATCCTTGTGGGGACATTTGGTCCCCACAATGTAGCAAAAACAACTACACACACACACACACGTTCACACACACACACACACACACACACACACACACACACACACACAAACAAACAGTTCTGGCTATAAAGTCATATGACACGATTTAGCAATGACAGCCAGTTGCACACACAGACAAATCATTCTGTTCTCAGGTTTTTAAACAGTGAAACATTGTTTGAGTGTTGATAATAAAATTAGTACATACCCGTGTACATGTAGCATCTTTTGTAATGCAACATAATACTATACGTAATAATAGTATTTTTTAAACATTATACTGAAAATTAAGCAAGCAAAAGCAATTACCTCGCTGAAACAGACTGTTGCAGACGCTGTGGTTGCATTGTCTCCATTTCTTCTGACACACACTCAGGCTCATACAGTATATAGCTTTATCACAGCCCTTGCTCTTGTAAAACATTTTGCCTGAAAGTGTGGTTGTGCTATCTCTCACCTATTTTGAAATTATGTATAATAACGCATAATCACACATTTTTAAGTGTGGCTTTTTTTTTCCAAAAACTGGGGCCTACTGTAAATTGTTTTGGGTGAGAAAACGATCAGGAGTGCGTTTCCCAAAAGCATCATTAGCTAACTACACTGTAAAAAACAATTTGTTGAGTCAACTTAAAATAATTTGTTACCTGCCTGCCTTAAAATTTTAAGTTAAGTCAACTCAAAAAAAGTTTATGCAACTTATAATGTTAAATTATACTAAGTGACAGCTTAGATATTTGAGTTGATTAAACTTAATATTTTAAGGCAGCTGGGTTACTTACCCATCTGTTAAGTTTAACAAACACAATATCTAAGTTGTTACTTAGTACAACTTAAAATTTCAAGTTGACTAAACTTATTTGTGTTGACTGAACTTAAAATTTTAAGGCAGCAGGGTAACTAATTATTTTAAGCTGACTCAACAAATTGTGTTTTTTGTTTTTTACAGTGTATGGTGGTAAGGTCCATTGAACTCTGGACCTCTGTCCATGACTAACTCCAAGGTTGATAAAACAGGTAAAGACATAAAGAGATGACAGAAGCATAATATTAGATAGCTCCTAAACACACCAGCAGTGAAAGTGAGGTCATTATGAAACAAACTTTTCCTCTTATGTAACAGTTCCAGTTTCTTCTAATTGGGTTGTGACAATAGTCAAGGCATCATCGTGCCATGGGTTCAGGTGTCACATACAGAGACGGGCTATCATATCGCTCAGCTGCAAAATCCCAGCATCCAGTTGTCAGTCTCTCTGGCATCAGCGCACTGCTGACTGCTCCATAAATATGACACCTTGTTTTGTCCTGCTGGTGTCTGGAGGTGCAGCGTGGCCTTTGAGGGGGAGACAAGTAAACTAATAGGCTCTCTCTGATGCATGGGAACATGGGCTTGCGGCTCAACGATTGCCCCGCGGCGACTCCTGACAGCCACATAATGACTGTATACCTGTCAACTGAAGGATATCTGTCGAGCCATAAATACAGAGTTGCCTTTTTGACATCATTTTTTTTTTAAAAACTCAGTGATCAACAGAACACAGGCCGCTTGCACCCAGCCTTTTTTTTCACGCAAAATATCACAAACTCAGACATGCACAGCCACACACAGAAAACAGCTTCTGAGGGAAAATGTATGCTATTATAATTGCAATTTTCTGCACTGCACTGCACTTGTGTTTGTGTGTGAGTTGTCGGCAGGAAGCACAATGCAACGCAAGGTGAATGAGATGTAGAAAGCAAGTGTGCATGTGGGTACACTGCCTAAGGGTTACAGGTGAACACTATCGCTCCTTTCTTAGGTTGCAAACACTGTGCAGCAATGAGTAGCAAAGGAAAATCACAAACAAGATCTCTTTCATATTTCAGTTGTTTCTCTTATACAGCACTGATGGTTCTTAACCAGGAGGCTTAATTGGGGGCCTACGGATGACTTAAAATGACTCAGAACACTTTGAAATTACTAAACAGTAAAATAAGCTAAATCAACTAAAAGTGTGACATTCCTTCAGGTAATTTAACCTCTCAAACAAGCAGTTTTCAATCTGGATCCAACCCTTATAAAGATCTAAGATGACCCAACACCTGAGAAGAGACGATGCCAACCCCTCAGAGGACCTCAGAAGATGCCAACCCCGAAAGAAAATACAGAACTAACAAATTTTGCTATAAGTTTGACTGCAACATATAATATAATCAACTTGACAGTCACCACTGATATGCTACTACTAAATATATTGTAGAAACTAATTATCTGTAAAGCTGCTTTGCAATGATTTGTATTGTGAAAAGCACCATACAAATAAACTTGAATTTAATTTAATTGAATTATCGAGTTAACTGGCAAAATCATGTATTGTTTAGAAAGAGTAGGATAACGTCTAGGTTACGTACGTAACCCTCGTTCCCTGAAGGAGGGAACGGAGACGTTACATATGGGAACTCGCCTGAGTGACCAATCACCTCTGAGCTTTACAGAAAAGGCCAATGAAATTGGCGAGTGGAGTTTGCGTGCAACGCCACTCCCCCGTACATACGGGTATATAAGATGGCGGCGCGCATCCACTCATTCAGGTTTTTGCTGAGGAGCCGAGCCGCAGCCCGGCGTCAGCGCAGCCTAGGGTTGTGGCAGGGGATGTAACGTCTCCGTTCCCTCCTTCAGGGAACGAGGGTTACGTACGTAACCTAGACGTTCCCCTTCAGTCGTTTCACTACGACGTTACATATGGGAACAGACCCATGGAAAAGGCCACAACCCTGAGGCTGCGTTACGCAAGACACCAAGTGCCGACAGGCGGACGTGTCGGAAAGTGGAGTCACTACGTAACCTTCCCAACGCCCTAGGGACCAGTAGAGGGGCCCCATAGGGGTGCCAGATGTACTGAAGCATGGGTTGGGGGGGCGGAGCACATGTGGTTTAGGCATGTGGAATAAAGAAATTGAATACATCTAATCTGTTATAGATGTATGAGGGAAAACACAGCCTTCTGGCTGACTGTGGAAAAATACTGAGACATGTTGCCACAACCTTCTGGGCGAAGGAGACCCAGTCGGAGCACAGTCGCGGACTACTCCGCATCTAGTCCTGACTGCGGGGCATGGAGGACCCAGGTTCGCCGGAGGGAACATACTGGGAGATAGCGCACGGATCCCGTGGGAATGGCGCAGCAAGCCGACACCTGCCGGCCTCCCGCAAATTACCTGATGTTACCTTAACACACGGGAGGACACGGGCTCGACGCGGAGATTATAGAATCTCGCGAAGGTGTTAGGTGTCGCCCAGCCCGCAGCTCTGCAGATGTCTGCTAGCGAGGCGCCGTGCGCCAGCGCATAGGAGGAGGCAACACTACGAGTGGAGTGAGCTCGAACTCCTAGGGGGCACGGCTCCCCCTGGCTTTCGTAGGCCAGGGAGATGGCATCTACCACCCAATGGGCCAACCTCTGCTTGGAGACAGCATTTCCCTTCTGCTGTCCTCCGAAGCAAACAAAGAGCTGCTCGGAGCGTCTGAAGCTCCGGGTGCGGTCCACGTAAACCCGTAAGGCACGAACGGGACACAGCAACGCTAAGGCCGGGTCTGCCTCCTCCGGGGGCAGAGCTTGCAGGTTCACCACCTGATCCCGGAAGGGTGTGGTGGGAACCTTGGGCACGTAACCGGGCCGGGGTCTCAGGATAACGTGAGAATCAGCCGGCCCGAACTCCAGGCACGCTTCGTTGACAGAGAAGGCTTGTAGGTCCCCGACCCTCTTGATGGAGGCGAGCGCGGTCAGGAGCGCTGTCTTAAGCGACAGGAATTTAAGCTCGACTGAAACCAGCGGCTCGAAGGGAGGTCCCCGCAGGCCCCGAAGGGCGACGGAGAGATCCCAAGAGGGTACAAGGTGCGGTCTAGGGGGATTAACCCTTCTCGCACCTCTGAGGAACCTCACGACCAGTTGATGCTTCCCGATGGATGCTCCATCGACTGCATCGTGATATGCCGCGATGGCCGCGACATACACTTTGAGAGTTGAAGGAGACAGCCTACGCTCCAACTTCTCTTGCAGGAAGGAAAGCACTACTGCGATCGGACATCTCTGTGGGTCCTCCCCACGGGAGGCACACCAGTCAACAAAGAGACCCCACCTCAGTGCGTAGGCCTGCCTCGTGGAGGGGGCTCTAGACTGAGTGATAGTTTCTATCACGGCCTGTGGAAGGCCGGCGAGGTCTACCGTGTCCCGTCCAGAAGCCACACGTGCAGGTTCCATAGATCGGGACGCGGGTGCCAAATCGTGCCCATCCCCTGAGAAAGAAGGTCCTTCCTCAGGGGAATCTTCCAGGGAGGGGCTGTCGCGAGGAGCGTGAGGTCGACGAACCAGGTCCGGGTGGGCCAGTATGGCGCAACCAGCAGAACCTGCTCCCCGTCCTCCCTGATCTTGCACAGGGTCTGTGCAAGGAGGCTCACTGGGGGAAAGGCGTACTTGGGCCCCGGAGGCCAGCTGTGTGCCAGTGCGTCCCTGCCGAGGCTGTTGGGAGCCTCGTTGAGGGAGTAGTAGAGCTGGCAGTGGGAGGATTCCGGGGAGGCAAACAGATCTATCTGGGCCTTGCCGAATCGACTCCAAATCAGCTGGACTGTCTGGGGGTGGAGTCGCCATTCTCCAGGGTGGGTGGGCTGCCGTGAGAGCTGGTCGGCTGCACGGTTGAGCTCCCCTGGTATATGAACGGCGCGCAGCGATTTCAGCCGCGTCTGACTCCACAGGAGCAGATGGCGGGCGAGTTGCGACATACGACGGGAGCGTAGACCACCCTGGCGGTTGATGTACGCTACGGTCGCAGTGTTGTCCGTGCGGACAAGCACGTGCTTGTGGCGGAGCATCGGAAGAAACCGACGCAGCGCGAGAAGCACTGCTAGCAACTCCAGGCAGTTGATGTGCCAAAGCAGTCGAGGTCCTGTCCAGGAGCCCGAGGCTGCTTGCCCGTTGCATACAGCACCCCAACCCGTGGTGGAGGCATCTGTGTAAACCACAACATGCCTGGAGACCTGTCCTAAGGGGACTCCGGCCCGTAGGAAGGCAGGGTCTGACCACGGGCTGAATAGGCGGCGACACTGCGGGGAAACGCCAATCCGGAGTGTGCCACGGTGCCATGCCCATCTCGGGACTCGATCGTGTAGCCAGCGCTGAAGCGGTCTCATATGAAGCAAGCCCAGCGGCGTTACCGCGGCTGCAGCTGCCATATGCCCCAGGAGCCTCTGAAATGTTTTGAGAGGGACCGCTGTTTTGTGCCTGAATGATTTCAGGCAGTTCAGCACTGACTGCGTGCGCTCGTTGGTGAGGCAGGCTGTCATATTGACCGAGTCCAGCTCCATACCGAGAAAAGAGATCCTCTGCACTGGGGAGAGTTTGCTCTTCTCTCGGTTGACCCGAAGGCCCAGATGGCTGAGGTGCTGAAGCACCAGGTCCCTGTGTTCGCACAACAGATCTCGCGAGTGAGCCATGATGAGCCAGTCGTCGAGATAGTTGAGGATGCGAACGCCCTTCCGCCATAGCGGAGTCAGGGCACCCTCGGCGACCTTCGTAAAGACGCGGGGGGACAGGGACAGGCCAAATGGGAGCACCTTGTACTGATACGCTCGACCCTCGAAAGCAAACCGTAGAAAGGGTCTGTGTCGAGGCAAAATCGAGACGTGAAAGTACGCGTCCTTCAGGTCTATGGCCGCAAACCAATCCTGGTGTCGAACGCACGAAAGGATACGCCTCGAAGTGAGCATTTTGAACGGCAGCCTGAGAAGGGACCGATTCAAAACTCGAAGATCCAGGATTGGTCGTAACCCACCGCTCTTCTTGGGCACGATGAAGTAAGGGCTGTAGAACCCCGACCTCATCTCGGCTGGAGGGACAGGCTCGATTGCGTCTTTCGCCAGTAAGACAGCAATCTCCGCACGCAGGACAGAGGCATCCGTGTCCGAGTGGACAGAGGTGAAAAGGACGCCTCTGAATTTGGGCGGGCGCCTGGCGAACTGAATCGCGTAGCCGAGACGTACCGTCCGGATCAACCACCGGGACGGGCTGGGCAGCTCTAGCCAGGCTGCGAGCCTGGTCACCAGTGGGATCAGCGGAGCGTTGACCGACGTGACCGCGGTGGGGCGGCCTGCGGGAAGGGGAAGGGGACTGGTCCCAGAAGGATGAACGTCCTGGAGAGCAGTCTGGCCGCTCTGAGCAGCACTTACCTTCCTCCCAGGTTCCCGCGCTGGCGAATGTTGGCTCCGAGTCCGAACCCGAGGAGACATCTTGTCTGACAGGAACAGAACTCGGGGCACTTGGCCCAGAGATGTGGAAAATTGCTCTTTCTGTGAGTGGGTGGGTACCGCCGACCCGTAGGTCGACGGCAGCTGAGCGCACAGACGGCCCCGGCCCTCCACCGGGGGCGGGGGGGCAGATGTTGTCGTCCCCCGAAGAGCAGCTTCCATCATCTCCAGGCTGCCCGTGTCAGGAGCGCCGCGCAGACCTGCGGGTCTTAGGTGTATGAGGGGGCTCCTGAGCAGCGGGCGGCGCCGCTCCCCTGCGGCGGCCACGACGTCTGGCGGCGAGGCGCGCATCATGGGCCTCAGCCGGAGACGGAGCAGGTAGGTCTTGCTTCTTGGGGGCCGCAGGGGGGCGCCCTCGGCGACGAGCAGGCTGAGGCTGGGCACCCGGGGACTTCGTGGGAGTCGCACGCCGGGGCAAGATGTGACTGATCGCCTCAGTCTGCTTCTGGACTGCCGAGAACTGCTGGGCAAAGTCCTCGACAGTGTCGCCGAAGAGGCCGGCCTGGGAGACAGGAGCGTCGAGAAAGCGTGCTTTGTCGACATCTGCCATCTGCGCCAGGTTCAGCCAGAGGTGGCGTTCCTGGACCACGAGTGTGGACATCACCTGACCAAGGGACCGCGCCGTGACTTTAGTCGCCCGGAGGGCGAAGTCGGTCGCCGCACGCAGCTCCTGCAAAACCGCTTGGTCAGGACTACCCTTGTGCAGTTCTTTTAACGCCTTGGCCTGATAGACCTGCAGGGTGGCCATGGCGTGCAGGGCGGTGGCGGCCTGGGCCGCAGCACTGTAGGCTTTGCCGGTCAGAGCCGACGAAAGCCTACAGGCTTTGGACGGGAGGCGCGGAGAGCCCCGCCAGGTGGCGGCGTCTTGCGGGCATAAATGCACCGCAACCGCACGCTCAACCTGAGGGACCCCCTCGTACCCCCTGGCCGCCCCGCCATCAAGGGTAGCGAGGGCTGAGGAGGTAAGGCGTGAACGAGCCGAATGAGGGGCCCGCCACGCCTTAACCAGCTCATCGTGCACCTCCGGGAAGAAAGGGACTGGGGGCGAGCGCGGCGGCGCCGCAGACCTCGTCCCCAGAAACCAATCATCCAGCCTCGAAGGATCGGGAGGAGGCACCTTCGGGACCTCCAGCCCGATCCCCTTGGCGGCCCGGAGGAGCATGGCCGACAGTTCGGCGTCCGCCTCAGACGGAGCAGCGACCGCAGAGGGGCGCTGCTCCGCCGAAGTGCCCGCCTCATCTGCCGACCGTTCACCCTCTGATGCTGAGATAGACATCTCTTCCTCCGGGGGAGCACCAAAAGAGACGCTGGGCCCGCTTTTAGACGGGGGAGCGGTCTGTTTGGGCATCACCACGGGACCACGCGGTGGAGCGGAAGCCCGCGGGGTATCAGCCGGCGGGACATTCTGCACCGTCACCTGGAGGTCCCCCAAGCGCCTCGCCGAAGCAGCCGTAAAGCCTTTACGGCTCGCCGAACTACCTCGGGAAGACGACGAGGGGAGCCGTCTCGCGAACGAGAGGCGGGACCTCAACGTGGCCATGGACATGCGTTCGCAATGAACGCACGAACCATCCACAAACGCTGCCTCTACGTGCTCTCGGCCCAGGCACGTGAGACAGCGATCATGACCGTCAACGGAGGTGAGGAAACTACCGCACCCAGAAACGCACGGTCGGAAAGCCATACCGGGACAATGGCTCTCGACGACCGTAAGGAAATTGCTCTCTTAGATCCCGGTTCGCCCAGGGAGGACGCGGCACAACCGTGCGCTCAGACTCGCTGGAATGCGAGAAGCCGGCTCGTCCGATTCTTCTTTAGGCAGCCGGCTCGCAGGATCTGACACGGCACTTCTTCCTGATGCAGGTGTCGGAGAGGCTTCTATTTAAATAGCTCGCAGGCGGTGAGGCTCTGAAGCGAAAATCTGAATGAGTGGATGCGCGCCGCCATCTTATATACCCGTATGTACGGGGGAGTGGCGTTGCACGCAAACTCCACTCGCCAATTTCATTGGCCTTTTCTGTAAAGCTCAGAGGTGATTGGTCACTCAGGCGAGTTCCCATATGTAACGTCGTAGTGAAACGACTGAAGGGGAACTAAAAAGCATTCAGGTCTGGAATCATGTCTGGAAGGTAATTATATTAATTTTTAATTATAACTATTTTAGTGAAATGTTTAAACTTGCAAAACCTAGGAATAACCTTAAGATATGTTTTAAAGACAGGGCTAGGGATCATTTAAATATTTTTGTGTAAAGTGGAGTTACAAGGTTAAAAACATGTTTCTTAATGTGCAGTAACTTGCAATGTTTTTTAAATGCTCCCAAGACAATAAATTATTTGATATATGCTAGTCACATTGATTTTAGAGCTCTATATACCAAAATATCTAAATTTGTGCTTTTCTCTCCTAAGAGATATAAAGTTGGTGAAGCATAAGTAAGAGTTCCATTAAGCTATGGATTGTTGGGAAGGTCTGTCTATTCCACAGCAGACCCTGGACACACTCTTTATAGCAAACACAACATTCTTTAAATAGAACAAACAAAATTGTTGTGTGGAAATTCAAAGTAAATGCAACTGCACATTAAAAATGCGAAGCACCAGGCAGCCCTCCATGAAAGGAATTTATTTATTCTTAATGACACGATTTAGCAATGACAGCCAGTTGCACACACAGACAAATCATTCTGTTCTCAGGTTTTTAAACAGTGAAACATTGTTTGAGTGTTGATAATAAAATTAGTACATACCCGTGTACATGTAGCATCTTTTGTAATGCAACATAATACTATACGTAATAATAGTATTTTTTAAACATTATACTGAAAATTAAGCAAGCAAAAGCAATTACCTCGCTGAAACAGACTGTTGCAGACGCTGTGGTTGCATTGTCTCCATTTCTTCTGACACACACTCAGGCTCATACAGTATATAGCTTTATCACAGCCCTTGCTCTTGTAAAACATTTTGCCTGAAAGTGTGGTTGTGCTATCTCTCACCTATTTTGAAATTATGTATAATAACGCATAATCACACATTTTTAAGTGTGGCTTTTTTTTCCAAAAACTGGGGCCTACTGTAAATTGTTTTGGGTGAGAAAACGATCATGAGTGCGTTTCCAAAAAGCATCATTAGCTAACTACACTGTAAAAAACAATTTGTTGAGTCAACTTAAAATAATTTGTTACCTGCCTGCCTTAAAATTTTAAGTTAAGTCAACTCAAAAAAAGTTTATGCAACTTATAATGTTAAATTATACTAAGTGACATCTTAGATATTTGAGTTGATTAAATTATTTGATATATGCTAGTCACATTGATTTTAGAGCTCTATATACCAAAATATCTAAATTTGTGCCTTTCTCTTCTAAGAGATATAAAGTTGGTGAAGCATAAGTGAGAGTTCCATTAAGCTATGGATTGTTGGGAAGGTCTGTCTATTCCACAGCAGACCCTGGACACACTCTTTATAGCAAACACAACATAGAACAAACAAAATTGTTGTGTGGAAATTCAAAGTAAATGCAATTGCACATTAAAAATGCGAAGCACCGGGCAGCCCTCCATGAAAGGAAATGATTTATTCTGAATGCACATTAAAGGTCCTTTTATTCATATGAAGGGTTATTTACAACTCACTAGCTGCTTACTGCCCCTGTAATGCCTGTGATATCCCAAAAGCAGCTCCTAAACGAATGCATCTTTTCAAGATCAAGCTGGGTGTTTTTCTTCATGAGATATATGTGGTCTGCTGCCAAGGTCGTGTTCAGTGTTTCCTGCTTTAATGTGAGTATGCCTGTACACATTTCTATACTGTGGTTGTATGTTCACGATGCGATGTCTTGCAATATTCGCATAATTGGCCAGCGGGGAGACACAAAAATATATATACTAAATAGATTATAATCACAGAGACATTTATTTTCTGGTCCTAATTTATTCTTTCTCTTTCGTTTGAGTTCCTCTTCTCCTTCTTCTGTATTAAAAAAAAAATCATGGCACATGCACTGATAAAAAATATTCTGGGGTGTAGTAAATATTACAGAAAAACAGATGGAATTTCTACATGAAATTATAGTTCAGGCAATAATTTTAAATAAAGTAAATTCCACATTGGTACTTAATTCAAGCTTATAGACGTTATAAAATTAAGTAAAATCTGCTCAACTTTTCTGATACTGGTGTTCCCATCATGCACTGGGGCATGAATAATTAATAAGGTTGATTTTTCTGTCCTGTTTGTCAGTTTGTTGTTAGATTTAGTAACTTGTGATTTTGTTAAATCTGTTACATCACAGTAACATCTGTGTATAGTACCATATAGTACCTATACCAAGTACAGAAGTCTCTGTGTTTGAATGAGTGCTGCTTTACTGGTTATGTAGATATGGTGTCTACTTGACATCTATTGTATAATTTACTTAGATGTTTCTAAATAACATACACTTTAAAGGCATGGTTTAATTAGGTTCTATATTAAGTAAAATCAAAGTATTGCAAAGTATTAAGTAAGCTTGGACTAAGTAAAAATTACTCAAACGTTTACCGCCCAAGCTAAAGCTGCTTATTTTGTTAATTAAATTTACTTAACTTGGGTAAGTAGATTTTACTTAATTTTATAAGTGAACTTATATATCATTAAATATTTACTTAATTTCTATTATGAATGATACGTTCAATAGTAAGTAGATTGTACAGTGCAGTAGCAGTAAAATGTACTTAAAATGTATTAGTGCAGATTGTTTTTTTTTTTTTCAGTATGTCTTTTGAACTGCAATAGTAATGGCTGATTTCACTCAACACATCATCCATTGTTGTCTCAAACAGAAAACAGTCCCAAAATAGCTCACACCATTATTGGTTGAGCCAGTGCTGTTTTGTCATTGTAAAATTGTTTCGTGCTGCTATAAAGAAATTTTAATTTTTATCTTATGCTTCTGACCTTATCCTATGGCCTCTTATAATGTATAGTAAATAATGTAAATGTAATGTATGTAAAAATAAAAAAAAAAAAAAAATAAAATAATAATAATAATAGTCATTTGACACTTTTAATGTGTGTGTGTGTGTGTGAGAGAGAGAAAGAGAGAGAGAGAGAGAGAGAGAGAGAGAAATTCAGCAATCCTCATACATCTCTTCTCTGCACACACAGGAACTCTTTCTCACATTTCAATATGAGCTACATTTGTGTAAATTTGGAGAGAGAATTATTGGGCCCAATGAAATAAGTGTGTGACAGGAAGAGGAAATGAGCAGCCGTGCAAATTAATCACCTCTTATTAGCGGCTATGCTAATAATACCTACGTTCATGTGACACTCAAATTAATTGATTTAATTGTAAAAATGGATGAAGCATGGTGAAAGATTTTCATTCTGCATTCAACCATTTCAAATGCTGTTGAATATGCTTTAGAATTAATTCTAAATAAAATTAAATAATTTAAATGCACACACACACACACACACACACACACACACACACAAACACACAACAGTCACATATCTGTGAATACATTGTATGTTGATACATTCAGCTTATACACACGTCTTCATAATGACAGACAAAGAGACCTGAAACCTATAGGGAACCTATGAACCTATAGGGACACTATCACACCTGCATCCAAACTGGCATCTATTAAAGGAGTTAACTGAGCTAAAAACAGGAACAGATGCTACACACACACACCTAACACGGACAGGTGACGTTGTATCACAGTAGTGTATCATGACAAAAACTCACAATGCATGTGTTTGTTTGTGGTCAATCATGAAAGCTGCGGCAGATAACAAAAATTTGATTGAACTGCTGGAGAGCTCAGAAGAAATATTACAAGAATTGTACTTATGGCAAAATTAACAGACACAATTGAGCGTACATGAGAAAGACATGGGTAATACCATCACAATGTATGTGCGTGAGCGAAAATGGCGACAATTAATTCATAGGAATGGAACATACTTAATGCAAGTATGCAAATTTGGACATGAATGCTTGGCCTGTTGTATATACTCAAGGTTTTTGCATTATTGTAGCAATTAACTGTGATACAGTTCCCTTAAAGGGGTCATCGGATGCCAAACTCACTTTTACATGTTGCTTGAACATAAATTTGTGTTGGCAGTGTGTGTACACAACCACCCTATTATGATAAAAATCCACCCAGTGGTATTTTTGTAATCTTTATTAGAAATATCAATATCCCCTTTTTAAAATCAAGCCATTCTCAGCTTCTTGTCGGTGTGACGTCACACTCACAGAGGCTGCTCCCACGATAGTTGATTGACATAACCGTCTTACCTTAGACCTGCCCTAACTGAGCTTTCAACAGTTCGACTCCCATGACTGCCTATGTGTCGACTCCGGTGCAGGGGAAGACAAGAATGAGTGATTGAAGTGTTCACTTGTAGGATGTAATAATGATTATAGCAGTCATAATTTACTCCCGACATCTGAGCCGCTGAAGATGCACAGGATTAAGGTTACTTTAGTTTTAGAAGGAAATGCGCCAGGCAATCTACATATATGCGTTTATGTTCACGCAAATCATTCGTGATGCAGCTTCACCTACAGCAGAACTGAGTATAAGGGTTTTTATGCATCTTTGCAAATCGCCTTTCCTAACAATGTGCTAGTTAGCAAGTTTCGTGGCTAAACGCGCTAAATGTGGCTAAGTAAACAGACCGTCTCGTCACCCCACAGAAGAGAGGGGCGCGGTGAGCAGAACTCATTTTCATAATTAAAGGAACATGCAATAGAATGGTTTGCTCTGAACAGGGATGATTTTGACAAGGTAAGAATGGCCTATTACACTCTTAAAAATAAAAGTTTCTTTTCACTGATATGTTCCTTAGAGAACCCAAAAAAGTTATTCTATGGCATTCACTGTGAAAACCACATTCTGGAACCTTTATTTGGAGTGTATGCATTAATAAAAATTGGCATGCTGCAGCATGTGCAACTGAGTTTGTGTAGTTATTAATTTGCTCACACTTTGTTTAGATAGTCCACTTTAGACATTCTAACTAAAACAACTTTGCAACTACATGTCAACTAACTCTAATTAGAGTATTAGTAGACTATTAGGTCTGGGTTAGAGTTAAAAGTATATGTTGACGTACTTGCAAAGTTACTTAAAGTTAGAATGACTAGTAGAATGTCTAAAGTGGGCAATCAAAATAAAGTGTTAAAATAAGTTTTGTCATATATTTATATAAAGTATATTTAATACTTCAAAACAAAGGCATTGTTCATGATTATACTAATTAATTCTTTCTTTCTTTGTTTCTTTGTTTCTTTCTTTTTTTCTTGTCATTTTATAGCTAATCCAAATCTAAAAATGATTGTCTTAAAATTTATTCAGGATAATAATTTTAGGAAATAAACAAAATATTGCATTGCTAGATATGTAATTTTAGAATATATAAAAAGTACAATTTCACTACAATATTATGCAACACCTCTTTTTTAAGTATTCCAAAACTAAAACCAGTACGTTTGCAGCTCTTTTTTCTTTAGCAATCTGACAGATTTTTGAGTAAAACAAGTCAATTAAAGATGCAAAAACGCAGGTTTTATCAGTTGAAAGTTTTTGAAAACTGGGTGTTAAATATTAGAATGGAGCCTGGTATTTGAAGTGGAAGTGATGAGCAGTTTGAGGAATTTGTGAAACAAAATGTTGTTTCAAAGTTCTTATTTATATTAATGTATTTTAATGAAGACATTTTGTTGTTGTTGTTGTTGGAATAATGTGCACCAATTATCAACCAGTCAGGAATTATGCACATTTTTTTCTATCTTTTAAATATTACAGTAAGATCACATACAAAGTCCATGCTTTCTCCCATAACTTCACCCAGTCTCATATCATCCAGTCTGTGGATGGTCTCTGGCCCACGTCCCCACTCTCTTTGCGCTCTGTTATCCAAACTGGGGCCTGGATGCGTTTGGCTGTACTTTCGCTCTCTGTGGCAGTGCATTGTGGGCCAATGCAGAGCTTGTAGCCGCGGGCATCCTCTGTTTCAGGTCCACGCAGCCCAGCGCTCACAGATGTTCTCCGTTTGATACCGCTCTCCCCGTGCTCTTGGAAGCGTGGGTGGCCAACCATCATGCCTGTTGCACCCGCTGCTGACATGCCATTGGCTGTGATAGGGTGACGCGTGTTGAGCAGAGGGGCGATAGGCGGTCGATTTTTAATCCTGAGAGCATGAATAATCCCGGTGAAGACCCCTGAAGAGCCAGAGGATATCTTCCTCCAAAAAACTCAAGGAGAGTGACACAATTTTGCTTTTGATTTTTACAACGGCATTGTGTTATTAAATATTGAACGATGAAACTCCGGGAGTATTTTGCTTCCTAAGAACAATTACAATTTCTATAGCGTGACTTTCATTGTAATATCATCACCTATGATCCGTCATATAATCCAGCATAGTTGGAAATGTATAGCAAAACATAGGCTTGTGGTACATAGGCAGAGTAAGAATAAGCTCTCATCCTCAAATTTCTTAACATATGACAAAAATTATCACTTTATAATTTCACTTCACTTTTGAGTGTTTAACAAAGATGATTTTACATAAACAACTTTACATAAGATATATATATATATATATATATATATATATAGGCTTATGTCGATAGAGAGAGAGACAGAGAGAGAGAGAGTAAAATTAGATAGATAGATAGATAGATAGATCTCTAATATCAAAAGAAAAGAAGCAAGAGTGACATGGTTAATTATTATCCAGGATTTCTCATCACCACTGTAGAATGTTTCAGTCATGGTCTGGAAACCACAGGTCAATATACTCTCCTGCATATGCCGATTTTTGTCCTCTGGCAATGATCATAATGAAACACTGGTTAGTTTTTCAAGTCCCTATCACACTGATCACATTTTTTGCATTTATACTTTGACTTTAAAATGCCTGTGATGTAATAACAGGAATGTTGCGGAACTGCTTTCAAACTGTTGGTCTAAATGCATGTTGGATTAGTAGTGACAGGTTCTGCTCAGAGCTATTTCCTCATCGCTCTTCTCCCCCACTGGCCCATTTACAGTGTCTCTTATCTGATGAGAATGAAATCTAGTGACCCCTCCTCAACTTACTGCTGGAAACACCTCAGTTTCTCTCTCATACACCCTCTCTCTGAACTCTGATCATTCACACATGATAAATGGAGCAGATAGATCAGTCATTCCACTCTCAGGTCAACATATTACTTTTCATTTTTCCCTGACTGAAAAACTGAATCTGTAAGAAGAGACAGACAGCAGTTGAGGAAGAATGGCAGAAAACAAACACAGAAAGAAACAAACAAACAAAGAGAGAGAAGGCACGGGTTTTTATAGAACAAAAGCAGTCAGGAAGAGCAGGAGTTTGTTAATGACAGATGAAGGGGTGTGTATTAATAATGGAGAGTGGAGTGGAATAGAGTTTTACTTATTCAGGACTGCTCGCTCCCCTCTTTATCTCTCTCACACCTTCATACTAGAGTAACAGAGACAGAACAAGTTATTCAGAACTAGAAATTCTGCTGCTTGCTGCCATGATTTGAAGGTGATTTGAGTGGTTTCCAGATTTATGTCAAGTCAAGTCAAATTTATTTGTTTAGTGCTTTTCACAATACACACTGTTTCACAGCAACTTTACAGAAAATTGTGATGTTAAAGGAGAACTCCACTTCCAGAACAACAGTTTACAGATAATTTACTCACCCCCTTGACATCCAAGATGTTTATGTCTTTCTTTCTTCAGTCGTAAAGAAATTATATTTTTTGAGGAAAACATTTCAGCATTTTTCTCCATATAATGGACGGCTATGGTGCCCCAAATTTTGAACTTCCAAAATCCAGTTTAAATGTGGCTCAATCTATCCCAAATGCAGTTGTAAATTATCTCAGCCAAGAAAGAAGGGTCTTATCTAGCGCAACGATTGGATATTTTAATAAAAATAATACAATTTTTATACTTTTTAATGCCAAATGCTCGTCTTGTCTTACTCTGCCTGGACTGTTTTTGTTCCAGGTTATGACAGTTCAGGTATGTTGTAAAACTCCCATCTCATGTTCTCCCTCAACTTCGAAATGGTCTTATATCACTGTTTTACCTTTTTTGTTAAGGGTGTTTGATCTTCTTTGCATGTTCACTTTGCAAAGACTGGGTTGGAACTTCTGCAGCGATGTAGGACGATTTGGAAATTAGTTTTTTGACATACCCTAACTGTCTTGAGTGAGAATACACAGAGTTCAGGAAGAGAAAGGCAAGATGAATGTTTAAGATTAAAAAGTATTTAAATTGTATTATTTTAATGAAAATAACCATTTGTTTTCGCTAGTGTCACGAATCTGGTCGGTGACCTACGGACTGCTCACCACCAGATGTCACTCTCATCTTTCCACTTCACTCTGACTGTTACGTTGCACTTCGGACTGCATCTCCCATCCTCCACCGCACTGATTGCGTCAGCCCCCGTGACCAATCAGGCGTTCTATAAAAACCCCGGTCCTCCCCAGTTGCACTTCATGGATTGTTGTGATTGTATTGTTGTATTCCTAGTTCCTGTTCCAAGTTCCTAGTTCCTGGTTTTTTGTTCTCCCGCCTGGTTTTCTCGTTTACGTCTGTCTAGCCGCCTGCCTTGTGATTTATCGTTCTTGTTTATCAGATCATTCTCTACGATTGCCTGTTATATTCCTGTCTGCTCCTGTCTCGACCCTGCCTGTACGACCATGTCTTTGTCACGTCCTACAAATAAAAGCTCGCGCATGGATTGGCTCGCCTCTCGCCTCTCACTCAATGTTACAGAACAATCCATCACTACAGGATCCAGCAGCTTCACCGCCGGACAATCAGCCGATACGGACACAGACAGAACTCTATGCCGGATCAAGCAAGGACCAAACACACTCGGACAATATACCCGTGAGTTTCTGGCCATAGCCAACTATTCCACCCTCCCGGACAGTATAATAATAGAAATATTTTGCGATGGGGTAAATCAGCCTTTGAGGGCGAGGCTGAGACGCGAAGGTCCGCGTTCATCGCATTTTTGAACTTTGCTTTGTTGTGTGTGGGTTCGCCGTGCACCGTAGAGGTCGCGGAGAGGGAATGCGACAACGGGGCAATGGCGACCGTGCGTCCCGCTCGCAGATGGACGGTCATGCCGGAGCACGATCCCACAAACACGTTTGCCGCCTGGATCGCTCGTGAAATGGCGGCCGTGTCGGAGCACGCTGGAGCAATGGCGACGGCTATGAATAGCGCTGCTCTAATGGCGGCGACAGCGGCGCCCGTTCACAAAATGGGGGCCGCGCCGGAGCGCGTTCATACCCTGGCGGCGACAACAGAGTCCGTGCACAAGATGGCGGCGACTGCGGTGCCCGTTCGCACGATGGCGGCGGCGCCGGTGCGCGCTCACGAGATGGCGGCGACGGCGGAGCCCGTTCACAAAATGGCGGCGAAAACAGAGCTCCCTCATGTCACAGCTGCCATACCAGAGTCAAGTCAAGTTGCAGCTGCATTTCCTGAGTCAAGTCAAGTTTCCAAGTCAAGTCAAGTTACAGCTGCATTTCCTGAGTCAAGTCAAGTTTCCAAGTCAAGTCAAGCTGCAGCTGTGTTTCCTGAGTCGAGTAAAGTCACAGCTGCCGCCCCTGAGTCAAGTCAAGCTACAGCTGCTGTTCCTGTGTCAAGTCAAGTCAGAACTTCTCTTAAGGCAAGTCAAGTTAAAACTGTGTTTCCTGTGTCAAATCAAGCCAGAACTGTTGTTCCTGTGTCAAGTCAAATTACAGCTGTTGCCTCTGTCTCAAGTCAAATTACAGCCATCTTTCCTGAGCCACTGCACAAGATGGCTGCCACGCCAGAGCCACTGCATAAGATGGCTGCCACACCAGAGCCATTGCACAAGATGGCTGCCACGCCAGAGCCACTGCACAAGATAGCCGCCGTCTCCAAGCAACTGCATAAGATGGCCGCCGTCCCCAAGCAACTCCGCAATATGGACTCCATTCCAGAACCTGTGGTCAGCACCCGGACGCCACCTGTGGTCATGATGGCCCACGTGCTGGACACACCCCTAATGACGGTATGGGCAGCTAAAGTGGCGCTCCTTCATGTCGCGGCGGCTACCCCTGAGTCAAGTCAAGACACAGAGTCAAGTCAAGCCAAAGTTGTCGTTCTCCATGAGTCAAGCCAAGTCACAGCTGTTCCCCACGAGTCAAGTCACGTTACAGCTGTTGATCCTGAGTCAAGCCATGGTGTTCCTGAGTCCAGTCACGTTACAGCTGTTGTTCCTGAGTCAAGTCACGCTACAGCTGTTGTTCCTGAGTCAAGCCATGTTGTTCCTGGGTCAAATCCCATTACAGCAGATCTCCATGAGCCAAGCCAGGTTACCGCAGATCCTTATGAGCCAAGTCAAGCTGCTGCTGTTCTTCCAGAGCCAAGTCAAACTTCAGCTGCTGCTCCAGAGTCAAGTCAGGCTACAGCTGTAGCCTCCAAGTCCAGTCAAGCTTCCAAGTCCAGTCAAGCTTCCAAGTCCAGTCAAGCTTCCAAGTCCAGCAACGTCAAAGCGGTCGTCCCTGCGTCAAGCAACGGCAAGGCAGTCGTTCCTGCGTCAAGTGAAGTCAGAGCCGCTCTTCCTGAGTCAAGCAAAGTCGCTGTCGTGGTCCCTGAGTCAAGTAAAGTCATTGATCTTCACAAGCCAGTTCAAGTCACCGCTGGTCTTCACATGTCAAATCAAGTCACCGTTGATCTCCATGAGTCAAATCAGGTCACCGCTGATCTTCACGAATCAAGTCAAGTCACAGCCAATCTCCATGAACCAAGTCAAACCACAGCTGATCTTCATGAGCCAAATGAAGTTATTATTGCTGTTCCAGAGCCAAGTCACAGCTAATCTCCATGAACCAAGTCAAACCACAGCTGATCTTCATGAGCCAAATGAAGTTATTATTGCTGTTCCAGAGCTCCCCTCTGATCACAAGCCTGCTTCAGAGGTCCCGTCTGGTCTCAAATCTGCTCCAGAGGCCTTCCCCATCGGAGAAGCTGCGCCAATGCCTCCAGAGGTGTCGGCGTCTGCTGTAGAACCTCTTATGGAGGGGGCGTTAACCGCTAAACTCTCTGCTTCTCCCTTTTTTCTGTCTGCATCCTCTGTCACTGTTCTCCCCAGGTCCCAGTCTATGACGCAGCCTCCTGTTCCGCCCCGGAGGGCTGCGGCACCTCCTGCTCCGCCTCCTGTTCCGCCCCGGAGGGCTGCTGCGCCTTCTCCCCCTATTCTGTCTGCCTCCTCTGTCCCTGCTTTCCCCAGGTCCCAGACCGTGACGCAGATTCCTGTTCCGCCCTGGAGGACTGCCCCGCCTCCTGTTCCGCCTCGGAGGGCTCCTGCGCCCCCTGCTCCACCCTGGAGGGCGCCCGCGCCTCACGCTCTGCCTCCGGCTCCGCCCTGGAGGGCTCTGGCATCGCCTGTCCCGCCTCCGGCTCCGCCCTGGAGGGCTCCTGCTCCGCCTCTGGCTCTGCCCTGGAAGGCTCCCGCTCCGCCTCCGCCCTGGAGGGCTCTTGCTCCGCCTCCGGCCCCGCCCTGGAGGGTACCTGCTCTGTCGGTCCTGCCTCAATCTCTGGGCTTCCCACATGGACCTGGTCCTCCAGCCCTCGCCCTGTCTCGCTCCCACCCCACGAGCTTTTATTTGTCCTACAAATAAAAGCTCGCGCATGGATCCGCTCGCCTCTCGCCTCTCACTCAATGTTACAGCTAGATAATAATACCCTTCTTGTTTACAACCGCATTTGGGATCGTTCGAAAGTTGCATTTAAACTGCCTTTTGGAAGTTCAAAATTGGGGCACCATACCAGTCCATTATATGAAGAAAAATGCAGAAATGTTTTCCTCAAAAACATCATTTCTTTACGACTGAAGAAAGAAAGACATGAACATCTTGGATGGCAAGGGGGTGAGAACATTATATTTGAATCTTTGTTTTGGGAGTGGACTACTCCTTTAATGTCTTATAG
This sequence comes from Labeo catla, assembly GCA_012976165.1. Lineage (NCBI taxonomy): Eukaryota > Metazoa > Chordata > Actinopteri > Cypriniformes > Cyprinidae > Labeo > Labeo catla. The sequence continues at coordinate 308,196 of VONZ01000122.1, forward strand.
TCCCATTTAGCAGATAAGAGCTGGTATATAAAAATTTAGTTCATATTTTGTGACGATACAAACAATCAAGCAATTGTTATACTATATTATACTGTGTCTCCCTACATGAGTGGCAAAATATTTTTTCCCAAATTACTTCAGTGGAGTTAGCATTGTATAGATAATCAGCAGTGATCACCATGACCAAATTTTGTTTGTTTGTTTGTGCTGCTAGAATGTTCTCAGTGGTTGCTTAGCCCAAGTCAAAAGAACACACCACCAAGTCGGTCTGATAGGCTATTATGGTGGTCTCTAGATATGATGCTATTTAGGTTGTAGGATGTATAATTGCTCACGTAAGTAATAGCACGCATTTCCTCATCAAGTTGATTTTAGGTCTCATTCATCATTCACAGAGGAGACAAGTTTAATGTTTAACTCAAGTATGAGTAACTGTGTTCCTGTACCTTAAGTAATTGAGCATCATGCCAAGGTCATGAGTTTGATTATGTGATGGTAATAGTGATGCTTGACTTGATTATATGATAGTAATAGTGATGTCTGACTTCTAACTCGACCTCCAGCTACTGCAGGTATTCTGTGGTCATTTAACAGCTAGTTAGTCTTTTGTGCAGTTTATCGTAATGTGCTCCAATGACCTGCAGTTCTGTGCCTGGCTATTGTTTAACTATTAGTGGGCTGGTGCTGAAACTTCTGATGCCCCAGCAATCATGTTATTCTCATAGTCTTGATTGGTGAAACAAATTGAATGCAAATAAAGCTTGGATAGAGAGAAAGGGTGCTTGAAATGGAATTAAAGGTGCAAAAGAGAGGTGCTCTGTGTGTGATTGATAGCAGAGAGTTTAAGCGTGTTTCTACAGAGCCACGTTCACATGCAGCTGCCTTTGCTCATTACAGTCAAGCATAACTCACATTGTGATGTTGGCCGTATATGTCAGAGAGTCATCTCAACCCATCCACCGCACGCTTTCTTCTGCTGCTTTCTGTCAATCCATCACAGGCCCAGCCACACACACCTGCCGCCCTCCGGCAGGCTGTAGCTGCAGGCGACAACTGCCTCACCTCAGTGACTGCTAGTACACTATGAAGGAACCTCATTTCCCTGTCAGATGTTGAGTGGGTGCTGCAGCAGCATTTGGCATCTAGAGTCTCTTAAGGCATTGTTCACATGAACATAAGTTGGATCATTGCACTTAAAAGCAACGTCTGTGCACAGTGTGCAAATTGCATGTTGAGTCCTCCTCTTTAGGTTCACAGCAACTTTAAGAAGCAATTTGTCTCTATGGCTCCTCATGGGACACTTCCTGTTAATAAGGAAGAGCTCAGCAGCCATTTCAGATACGTTGTAGTTCTAATTAAAGGTTCAGGCAGATGCCACGAATACAACTGTCCGTTTGAAACCTCATGCTTTACAGTAGCTGGATTAACACCACATTTTCCTCAAAGGTGAGACGTGTTTTTGTCCCTGCGCTTCGAGGAAGACCCGACTAAAGTCTTCATGAATAAAACAAGGGTTTTAACCATGCCAGCTTAGCTTGCCTTTAGACAGAGATTCCTCCACCAAAATAAAAGAAGCGCATGTTGTAGACATCTCCAGTCTGTTTGAGGACTGAGTCTGGTCATGGTACTCATGCAGTCCTGGAAAACAGAATACACAGGCGTTACACAGGATTATTGAAGCCACCGCACAAAAACAATGGTGGGAGTTGATACATCGAGAGAGATATGCACGGAGTGACAGCCATGGCAGGCACATGGAGCACAGAGATAGGAGGAATTAGCTCCGTTACAAGGCCACAACAACAGCTATTGTCTGCATAAACATCAACAAGAGCTCAGTTCTATCCAACTTGTGGATTTGACGGCCGAGATTGAGATGATGCGACGAGCTCATTGTTTCCTAAATGCTATTAACCGCCGCGCCACTGACGCATAAAAGTACGAGCTGATGTAAATGACAATTCTGCTGTCATAATCCACATGCTGATGGGAAACCTTACAGCAGCCTTATGTCTTAACAACAGATTACTTCCTGAGCCCGGCTCTTCACCTCTTCCCAAAGACTGATGCCACAGGATTTCTGCTTCTTTATACATTCGCTGATGTTCATTCTCCCTCTTTCATTCTTCCATTGATCCCTCTATAGCATTCAGGATCTGCCAAGGGTTCATGCCTGCAGGGGTCCACAAAACCCATTATCAGGTAGAGCACCCACCTCCATGCTCTTTAACTCAAAGATATTTGATTTTTGGAGGGTGTGTGCTAGTGTGTGTGTGTGCATAGATGTGTCTTTCTTTAACCTTTGATGGAGATTTAAAACCTTTTTGTAAATAATAAAAAACTGTTATAGTAATAACAATAAAAGTTTAAATTTCAAAATGCAAAAATGCAAAATGCAAAAGTTCAGTTCAAAGTCAAATTACAAACAAAATACCTCCATTCTTTAAATTTAAAGTACATTCAGAAAATAATAATAATAATAATAATAATAAAGTATATTACAAGTAGTTCAATCTAAATTAATTCACCAGCTAAATGACAACCAAAAGAAAGTTCTCCAAAATACACACACATGCCAGTTAAGTGAGTATAACACAGCAAGACAACATGCATCCATTGCATTGGCCATGCTGTGGTTTTGGTTTGCTGTACATTCTGTTTGTGGGCATGTATGTGGTGTTGTATCTTTAGGCTGTGCAAGTACAGTGTGTGTATGTGGTTGGCGGCAAGGTTTGTGTTGGATATCTGCCACCCCTAGATAATTCACTCTACTGGGCTTTTCAGCAGACACTGGATGGGCCATGGGGAATCAAGCCAGAATGAGTTGCACTGGCTTACATTCCAGGATTTCAGTAACTCTCATTCATATTGCGATAAATTAGTCACATGACTTCAACTTACCTTACTAGACAATTGCATTATCGCTAATATTTCAATATATCACTTTTGCAGTTTTTGCCCTGTTGAACAACAGAAGTTCAGATTCGTTGCATCGGAAGGGGGGGTAGATGTATATGAACGTTACAGTGTTTATGCAATCATGTGGCATGCTGGGTCTTGTTTCCTCTTTTGACTTTGAAACTCGAGGTAGCAGTTCCTGTGACCCAGCCTGAGGGGCAGCAATGCATTGTGGAAGTCAGGTACTTGGTCATAATAGCATAGCTGTTTTTCGGTAGAACAGACCTACCAATGAAATATTTCATATTCACAACATAATTGTGCACCATTCAGAATCCCATTTTAATTTAATTACTGAATTTAGACACAAGACAGAATGCAGAACTTTTATTTCAACTTTTTTTTATTACTCATCATATAAACAACATATGAGGGATTTCCTTACATAATAGTAATGCTCAGTGTTTGAAATTGATTGAACTCAAATATCATTTATATAAATCATAAATTACATAATTTCATGAATTATAAATGTATGTACTGTTATGGACGAATGCTTCTTTTCACACAATGTTGTAATTTACTCAAAATTTTTGCACAACTCAAGAAAATTAATGATGCAGTTATTTATTTTTGTCACAAACATTCTAACTTAAATTCTAACTAAACAACCTGTGAGGCGTGTGGTTAGTTCAAGTTGAATTCTAACTTATGAACTGAAATTCTTAAATAAATGTGCATAAAACCCACCCATTCCCAAAATATATATCCAACCAACTAAAACACTTCCAACTCAAATGCAAATAATAAAAATAAAAGGAGATGATCTGTAAAGGTTAATGTGCACAATCAAGCATATACATATTATGGTGCAGTAGTGTGTGTATGGATTTACTATGCATGAGCATGTGTCCCTCATGACATCAAAAGACAGAGACAGAGATGAGGAATGTGTTGCTGTGTGCATTTGATGGCACTTGAAGTCGGGTTCTGTCCCCGTGTTCCCATTTCCTGAGGGCTCGGACTCAGAGAGTTGTCACCTTGGAGTATTCCGGGGCCTGTGAAGTGCTCCAGTCCTCTGTGAGAATGTCACGTCCCGCCCAGGGCAGTTTTGACAAACAGAGTATATATTGATACATGATAAAGTATGCTAGAAATCACCCCACTGCTAAAGGCTACTATAGTTTTAATATCATCATTTGAATTAACAAGCATTCTGTGCAGGAATAATGAGTCTTCATTATTCAAAACATCATCCTTAGCCGCAGAGCTCTCGGGCTATTACGGCATGAGAACTTAATGAAGAGAAGATAAAGAAGGGTTGAGATAAAAGTTTCAATGGCCTCACTCAGTAACCAGAATTAAATTTTAATGCAGGGTGGGAGGTGATGGATGGGCAGACTAGAGCTGACACCCGCTGAGGTGGAGGCCATCTGATGACCACGTACAGGAGCTGACATATGGATCCTGTCTATGCCAGCCTTTCGATTTGGGTTTTACGATGGAACACCATGACCTGACAATTTAACACCTAAAACATATGCTTTGCGACTCAGGGACATCCAGATTAAAGGATTAGTTGAATAAAAAATGAAAGTTCTTCTGCACTCCCATTAAATAAATAAATAAATAAGATTTATGTATTTGAATTGCATCTAAAATGGTAAGATGAAATAGGTAAGATTTCTGTGCTTAAAAAATATGGCATAGTTTATTAAATATTTGTATCTATTTGATTTTATTTACAGTTTTTTGTTTGATTATATATATATATATATATATATATATATATAATATAATAAATCTTAAATATATATTTTTTAAGTTTGTGTAATAAAATAGGAGACTGTTGGCTACTACTTTCCGTTATTATCTTCTGAAGTCACATGGAATAGCTTTGCGAGAGGAAAACACTGAAAATTTAAGCCATCAGTCACAATTAATATTACCTGTGCTGAAGCTTTGAAATGGAGCCATGCAAAGTACAAAATTGTTGTTTTGACATCACAAAACGATGTAATTAAATTTAAAAAAGGAAACTGTGTGTGTATGTTTGAATGTGTTTTTCCCAGGAGCTTCAGACTTGAGTGTGTTTGCCTGCTGAAGCATTGTGATGCTCGCTGGAGGACATCTCTGTGAATGGAGACATCTGACGAATGAATGGGTCTGGTGACCGATCTACACTCTGCTGGCATAAAGCATGCGGTCTGGGTGAGAGAGACTCACAAATCTACACATCTCTGACTCTAAGTCACCACAGAAACCCTCTAGCCTGCAGATGCAGACTTGGACGAGTGTGGCACTTCCTGTGTGCGCTTCAATGCTTGAGGAGAACTGCAAATTCAATGTATCCAGCCGCAATCATGTGGAGTAGGCTGTTTACATGAATTTACTAGCCTCCAGGGATACAATCGCTGTGGAAACTAACAAGAGAGAGTCTGTGGATAGTAAATTAAAGCAATAAGCCATAGGAGGTTGTGCGTTACAGTTGTTTTACCACGGTTAAGGGATGTTGTTAGGCACAACTTGAAGTGGAACCAATGCTCAATAAATAATTAGATTTGTTAAAAGTAGTCATGATAAACAATTCTTTTGCCAAGTTATTTATTTCATTAACAATAGGCTGTTTACAAGTTGGTGCATTAAAAAAAAAAACTGATATGGAGGCACAAGTGTGCGTATATTGGCTATAGATTCGGTGAACGAGGAATTATTTATTTTGGGCACACTTTAGTGTATCTTTAGTCTGTCTGTCTGTCTGTCTATCTATCTATCTATCTATCTATCTTGATTGTGCTAGCTAGAAAGCCAGCTAGTAAACTATTGCAGTAGTCCAATTTTGAGATGAAAATTTATTTTTTGAGTTTTATGACTTTATTTTGATAAGACAGTGAGTGGACAAGAAGCAAAGTGGGGGACAGGATAGGGAAAGGTCTTTAAAAGAGAAGTCCACTTCCAGAGCAAAAATTTACAGATAATGCACTCACCCCCTTGTCTTTCTTTCTTCAGTCGTAAAGAAAATATGATTTTTGAGGAAAACATTTCAGGAATTTACTCCATATAATGGACTGCTATGGTGCCCTGAATTTGAACTTCCTAAATGCAGTTTAAATACGGCTTCAAATGATCCCAAATGCGGTTGTAAACAATCCCAGTTGAGGAACAGTCTTAAAAATAAAGGTGCTTTAAAAGGTTCTTCACAGCAATGCCATAGAAGAACCATTTTTGGTTCCACAAAGAACCATTCAGTCAAAGGTTCTTTAAAAAAAAAAACGTTTCTTTCTTACCTTTTTATAATCTGAAGAACCTTCTTTCACTACAAAAAAAAAAAAAAAATTTTTTTCAGATGTTAAAGGTTCTTTATGGAACCATTTAGACAAAATGGTTCTTCTATGGCATCGTGAAGCACCTTTATTTTTAAGAGTGAAGAAGGGTCTTATTAGGGACTCGATCGGTTATTTTCATTAAAAAAAATACAATTTAAATACTTTTTAATCTCAAACGCTCATCTTGTCTTGCTCTGCCTGAACTCTGTGTATTCTGGTTCAAGACAGTTAGGGTATGTCGAAAAACTCCAATCGTATTTTCTCCTTCAACTTCAGAAATCATTTCAAAATCATCCTACGTTGCTGCAGAAGTACCGACCCAGTCTTTGCAAAGTGAACATGCAAAGAAGATCAAACACCCTTAACAAAAAAAACGGTAAAAGAGCAATATAGGACGATTTTGAAGTTGAGGGAGAATATGAGATAAGTTTTTTGACATACCCTATCTGTCATGAACTGGAGAAAAAACAGAGTTCAGGCAGAGCAAGACAAGACGAGCGTTTGACCTTAAAAAGTATATAAATTGTTTCACTAGATAAGACCTTTCTTCCTCAGCTAGGATCGTTTACAACCGCATTTGGGATCGTTTGAAGTCACATTTAAATTACATTTTGGAAGTTTAAACTCGGGGCACCATAGCAGTCCATTATATGGAGAAAAATCCTAAAATGTTTTCCTCAAAAAACATAATTTCTTTACGACGGAAGAAAGAAAGACATGAACATCTTGGATGACAAGGGGGTGAGTACATTATCTGTAAATTTTTGTTCTGGAAGTGGAGTACTTCTTTAAGCCAGGACTCAAACTCGGGACACCTGAAGTGCAACAGCTACAAGATTATCAGTGTCAATGTAATTTAGCATTTTAAGACATTTTAATTTAACATTTAACAACACTGTTCTGTGTTCTTGTTTTTAACCTAATTCACAGTTAACTAATGGTTTTGTGTAATTATTAATTACATGCTGGTCATTAAGACAGCTAGTAAACTATTGCAGTAGTCCAATTTTGAGATGAAAATTTATTTTTTGAGTTTTATGACTTTATTTTGATAAGACAGTGAGTGGACAAGAAGCAAAGTGGGGGACAGGATAGGGAAAGGTCTTTAAAAGAGAAGTCCACTTCCAGAGCAAAAATTTACAGATAATGCACTCACCCCCTTGTCTTTCTTTCTTCAGTCGTAAAGAAAATATGATTTTTGAGGAAAACATTTCAGGAATTTACTCCATATAATGGACTGCTATGGTGCCCTGAATTTGAACTTCCTAAATGCAGTTTAAATACGGCTTCAAATGATCCCAAATGCGGTTGTAAACAATCCCAGTTGAGGAACAGTCTTAAAAATAAAGGTGCTTTAAAAGGTTCTTCACAGCAATGCCATAGAAGAACCATTTTTGGTTCCACAAAGAACCATTCAGTCAAAGGTTCTTTTAAAAAAAAAAACGTTTCTTTCTTACCTTTTTATAATCTGAAGAACCTTCTTTCACTACAAAAAAAAAAAAATTCATTTGTTAAAGGTTCTTTATGGAACCATTTGGTTTTGTGTAATTATTAATTACATGCTGGTCATTAAGACAGAATTTTAACTTTGCTGAGCACACCCCAAAGTCCAATCTCAGCGAAATTCGGTTTGTTTTCATTTCTCATTAAGGATAGTTGACTGGGAGGGTGAGAACAGAAGATTTCAAAAGTACACAAATAAGGGCCACCCTTGTATGCAAGTTATTTTATTGAATTACACATGTCTTTTTTGTAACTATCCTTGGTGTAACAAATGAGATGTTTTTTGACAGGAGAAAGAATCAGCGGTCTCAGGTTTTTACAAGTACCTCCCTGTGGTTCAGGTAATCAGTTCAGTAAAGCCACCGCGTCTGTGTTTGCTTTAGAAAATGACTTACACCTTGTCACCATACATCAAGCCTCCATACATGTGCTGCCAATGTGCATTTCAGTATATAAAATGCTTATGTTGGGTTGTATAATCTTTTTAAAATAACCAATTAATGCCTCTACTAGCACAATAAAGTTGGACATCAAACTCAGGTGCTCCATGGAAAAAGTAAATATCATTTGAGTGTGTTTAGCTCAGCGGTTTTACGGCTCTAAGCAGAGTGCATTTCACACTTCAAAGAGTGAATTTGGTTTTCTACACTCCCATAAAGGATCTCCCTTCATAACACCAGTCTGTTTATGATGGTCATATAACCATAATTAAACAGAGACATGTGTTCCCTTGCGTTGCATGAAACAGTGATGACTATGCAGACAGGAAAGGCTCTCTCTCTGTACTGTTTTTAGCATTATTTTTCAGAGCAAGCTCTTTTTAGTACGCATTATGTTGTCTCATTTCTTTGCTCCAAAAATGTAAATGTCTTAAACTAAATGGCATTCAAATAATACTACATAAAAATTAGATGTGGTGGAAACTACATTTATTCATATTGACTCACAGAGAGAGACAGAAAGACAGAATTTACCTGTGATGTATGCTTACTGTTTGACACTAAGACAAACATTTTTTTTTATTATTATTATTTAAAAGTTAATGTTTGTAGGGAGTTTAATTTCTAAATTTTCTTATAGTTTAAGAAACAATATAATACTTTGTATTTTGTATACTTATACTTTGTATAAGCCCAAACATGTAAACATGTAACAAACATTATTAACAAGTTAATAATGGTCAAATACAGCATATGGAAGCTGGCACAAAAAAATATATCATGTACTGGCAATGTGTAATCTAAAGGAATTTACAGCACCATGAACACCAACATTACTGATTACTTCAGCTTTTATAATTTGCCCATTTCATCATTGGGATTTATAGTCATGGTCCACATGGCGGAAGAGTGCCACCCACTTCTGAATCTAAACGACCTCACGGCAAACATTCACAAGCCCCAACCAGACAAAACTATAAAACAGCTCACTAATCATTTCAATTCACGGCAGCTGACGTAACCCAATTCTTTTTGTTTCTTACTTTCTTTGTTTCACCTTTTCTCATCTGACCACTGATTTTTAATGATGCCTTACAACAGTTGGTGCCAATCAAAATTGTAAATTTCTCAAGGTCAGTTCTTTTCAAACTCTTAACCAGATTTTCTAACTTCTAAAATGCAATGACAGGTTGTTATTGAGGCACTGATACAATGAAGGGCTTATTTGGTTAGTTTTGGAATCAGTTGACACCCACAGGCTTCTGTACAGGTATTTGATTTACGAAGAGGAGGTGTGCCTGGCACGGAGCAGCGTCTCCAGAGAGAATCTTTCCTCTGATTTCCCTTGAAATCATAAACAGCTGTTGTTTAACTAGATCGGATCAGTGTCACACGGCTCCAGGCCAGAACAGGAGCCACAGCAGTCCTGATCATGCAGTCTGTCATCTGAATATATCTTGTAATTTCTTTCTGTCTTTTGTGCACTTTAATGTTCATATGGGCCAAATGTTACCTGGGAATGAGAAGAGAAGATCTGAGACTGTGATATTTTTAATTTATCATGATATAATGGAGCACACTACACTACACAATGGAGTGTCACTACAGTAAGTCTGCAAAGTATACTAACCAAAATATTTTCGCCAAATATTTTAACTAAAAATACATTTTATCTAAAGTAGTATTCTCTGTCAGCTTTTCAGAATCAGTATTAGCAATATATATATAGCGATCAATGTTGGAAACAGTTGTGCTGCCAAATTATATATATATATATATATATTTGGAATCTGTGATTCTTTTCTAGCAATGCAAATCTATGCTATCACATTTCAGTAATTTAACACATCCTTGGTGAATAAAAGTATTAATTTCTTTAAAAAAAAAAAGTGTATATTGTAAGATTTCTATTTTAAATAAATGTTGTTTTTTTAAATTTTTATTCATCAAACAATCCTGAAAAAAAAAAAAAAAAAAAAACACACACATCACAGGTTCCAAAAAACGATTAAGTAACATAACTGTTTCCAGCACTGCTAATAAATCAGTAGGAAAATTCAGCTGAGGAAAATGCAGCTTTGCATCACAGGAATATATATATAAAACCATTATTTTATATTGTAATAATTTTACAATATAATGCAAAATAACATTTTGCAGTATTATTGTTTTTTTTTTCCATATATATTAATATTAAGAACTTGCAAACAATACAATTTTACATTTTTCAAAAATCATGTTTTTTTTTGTTTTCTTTTTAATATAATAATGTTAGCATGTTTTTATTGTGTTTTATTCTGTCAGTTAGCTGCATTTTTAGGTATTTTTACTTAATCAAAATAACCCAACTGCAGTTTGTTTAAGATCAACTGGAATGCACAATGAAAAAACATGATTTTTGAAAAAAATGTAAAAACTACTTATTCTGTCTAATAGTTCTGTAGTAGCCTAGTTTGCTACATTTTAGTAACATACTCAGCTGTATACTAGACACTCTTTTTGGAATCTCTAAACTCTCTATACTGCTTTAGATAGAAATGCAGTAGAACCAGACCTTACAGCCAGGACCATTCTAGCCTTTGGATGTTAATTTACAGCTCTGAGAAGAACCCTACACTTGAGCGTGGTCCAAATCAATAAACCTCACCACAATAAATTCTTGTTTGGACCAATCACCTCCTGAGGGCAAATCCAAAAACGGTAATCTGAAAAGTAGCTTCAGTTGAAAGCTGACAGAGCAGGTGTCCTATATTATCTTGAAAGACTTTAGATGTAGATTTTTTGCATATACAGTGCATAAATACTGGCAAAAGAACACAGAAACACAGAAATCGTTTCAGATTAACCCTACTAGTGTATTTTATGTCTCTGTATGTGCAAGTGTCTTTTTAACAGTAATGTGGTATATTTAATGAGGTATGTTGTGTTGTAAACATTGTTTACATACTACAAGGTGGGACAGCTGAAGCCAGAGTCCTATAGAAAAAGAGTTTGGGTTCTTTTGTAGTGTATTATGCAGTACAGTGAAATGTTCCTGTCTTTCATTGAAAGAGATGGCAGAGAAAATTATAGCACATCAGTCCTCTAGTCTGGCCTTCAGCGTCAACGGAGCCTGAACTTTAAATATCAAACACAGCTGCTTTTACTGCAACTGTCTGCTACTGTCTGACAAAGACCACAGACCCAAGTACAGATCTACAGGGCTCAGTCTGAACGCATGAATGCACAGGGATGAACACGGTGAACCAGGTGTTTTCTTGTGAGAGAGTGTGAGTTGTCTAATATGTGTATGTTTGAATCAGAGACAGGATTTCCTCTTCACACACATCCTAAAAACACACAATTGTTAAACTGTACTATATCACACAAATGAGATCTTTCAAAAAAAAAAGCCAAGGCAATTGTTCTTTACGTTTTCTCCAAGTCTGGCTACATTATGCTTCTCTGTGCTCTATTCACTTTATTCAAGCCTTAGTCAAACCCCAATGTCTTTGGGGTTTAAAAGACAACAAATTAATAAGTTTATCAATTTGGATGCATTTGACACTATTGGATGAGAACAAAACCTGAAATTATTTTAGCCGAATGAAGGCACTATTGTCTTCTGTAGAGATGCTGTATATCAGCATCGAATGGGTTTTATAATTAACAAATTTTGCAAAATCGACTTGAATAAACACGGAACTGACTTAGACTGAATAATGACACTGTGGTCTTCTGTAGAATTCAACTGGTTTTATAATTAATGACTGTAACATCAATTAATAAGGCCTGTCATTACACATGATGGCCTTTATGGGGAACATTTAAAGATGCTGTGTTGAGAAGAGTGTTTTAGGGTGATGACAAATCAAGGCATTGCTGCTTCTCTTAATACATCTGCTGGTTTTAGTGATGAGTGGGTTTTACATCATTGTGAATGTGTACAGATCTGCACTGAGGTTGTTGCTCTTGAAAACATTGTTTTAAAATTGGAAAAGGATTTTAAACACTGTTGAAAACAATCTTAGCTATGAAATTGGCTGTAGATTTTAAATTTGGTAAAATGGAGAAATCTATAAAGGATGCCGTGGTGACACTGGGGAAAAAGGTCATTGAGTGTTTTAAGAGGACAGACAAGAAGTGGGCAAAACAGGTGGAGCAAACCAAGGATCCAGAAGCTGCTTTCTGTCCATGCTTTGCGACGATCAGCCCGATCCCTTCTATATCAACCCGTTTTCTCTCCAGTCAATAATCCCACTGCATCATCCACTTCAGGAATCATCAACAGATTGACCGATGGAGAAGTCTGTGCTATCATGCCAGCTGGGTCAGATTTAAACTCCATATCTGAGAGGATCGAAGTGCAGAAACACCAGGGCTTCCCTAAGATCCTGGTCCAACGAACGATACAGCACTTCCACGTAAAGACCAAAGAGAAACGACATGAACAGCTAAAGTCCCTCCTGCAAATCCTGAAAGTTGCCTGGTGGCCTACGATCTGCAACAACATCTGGACATTGATCCAGGACCACAAGTCGTGTGATGTGGAGAGCAAGGAGTGCACTGTCATTAAGCCTAGCAGGAAACCACCTCGCAGTCAGCATCATCACCATTCATCATCCAAAGAGACATCACACCGACAAAGGCCGCTCCCACGATAGTTGATTGACATGACCGTCTTACCTTAGACCTGCCCTAACTGAGCTGTGAACAGTTCGACTCTGACAGCCTATGCAACAGAAGACAACAATATCTCTGACTGAGCAATTGAGGTGTTCTGTTGTTGGATGTAGTAATGATCATAGCAGTCATCATTTACTCCTGAAATCTGAGAGACGCTGAAGACGCAGAGGATTAATGTTATTTTCGTTTTAGAAGGAAATGCGCCTGGCCATCTACTTAAATGCATCTATGTTCATGCAAATCATTCGTGATGCAGCTTCGCCTACAGCAGGAGTGAGTATAAGCTTTTGTATGCATCCTTGCAAATAACCTTTCTTAATAACATGCTAGTTAGCAAGTTTTGTGGCTAGTTAGCGAGTTTTGTGGCTAAACGTGGCTAAATGCAGCTAAAGTAAACAGACCGGCTCGTCACCCCACAGAAGAGACGGGCGGGTGAGCAGAGCTCATTAGCATTTAAAGGAACGTCTAGGTTGCATCTGAACGGAGACGTTACGTCATAACTGACGTATTTTGGGTCTCACTTGGGAGCCCAATCACCTCTGAGTTAGTTAGGGGTGCCACGACCAGGAGGGGTGAAGGAAGCCCTTACCGGACATAGTCTAGAGTTCCCAGAGTTCACCTAAGGGAACAACTGGGAAAAAGGCGCATGGATCCAAGAGGAATGACGCAGCCAGCTCAGTAACACTGAGCCATCCTCCCGCAAATTACCTGATGTTACCTTAACACACGGGAGGAAACAGGCTATACGTGAAGATTGTAAAATCTCGCAAACGTGTTCGGTGTCACCCCGCCAGAGTGATGGCATCAACCACCCAATGACCCAACCTCTTCTGCTGTCCTCCAATGCAAACAAAGACACAGCAACATCAAGGCCGGAAATCCATCTGCCTCCTCCGGGGGCAGAGCTTGCAGGTTCATCACCTGATCCCTGAAGGGAGTAGTGGGAACCTTGGGCACATAACCAGGCCAGGGTCTCAAGGTCACATGAGAATCAGCAGGCCCCCACGATGGAAGTGAGAGCGATCCGGAGCACAGTCTTTAGAGACAGATATTTCAGCTCAACTGATGCAAGCGGCTCAAAGGGGGCTCTTCGAAGACCTAAGAGGACCACAGAGAGAACCCAAGAGGGGATGAGGTGTGGACGAGGAGGATTTAACCTCCTAGCACCTCTCAGGAACCTGACGATCAGGTGATGCTTCCCCAGGGACAGACCATCAACCGCGTGTTGGTACGCAGCGATGACCGCCACATAGACTTTTAAAGTGGAGGGGGACAGCCTCCGCTCTAACTTTTCCTGAAGGAAGGAACGCACCACTCCGACCAAGCATCTCTGAGGGTCCTCTCGGCAAAAGGAACACCAATCAGTGAATAGACCACACTTCAAGGTGTAGGCCTGCCTCGTAGAGGGGGCTCTAGCCTGAGTGATAGTATTAATCACGGCCTGGGGAAGAGAGTAAAATTCCCTGGGAGGATTCCGGGGAAGCAAACAGATCTACCTGATCTTTGCTGAATCAACTCCAGATGAGCTGGACCACCTGAGGGTGGAGTCACCATTCTCCAGGGAGAGTGAGCTGTCGTGACAGCCCATCGGCTGCACCATTCAGCTCCCCCAGAATGTGAACAGCACGCAGCGATCTGAGCTGTGTCTGACTCCAGAGGAGATGGCGGGTGAGTTGCGACATGCAACGGGAGCGCACACCACCCTGCCGGTTGATGTACACTACCATCGCTATATTGTCTGTTCAGACTAGCATGTGCTTGTCGTGTAACACCGGCAGGAACCGGCATGAAGCAAGAAGCACTGCAAGCAACTCGAGGCAATTGATGTGCCACTGCAGTCGAGGTCCTGTCCGTCCTGCCTTTCTTGGAGGGATCTGTGTTCACAACCACGTGCCTCGACACCTGGCCCAGGGGCACACCTGCCCGTAGGAATGCAGGGTCCATCCAAGGGCTGAAGAGGCGGCGACATTCCGGGGTAACGCCGACCCGGAACGTGCCACGGTGCCATGCCCATCTTGGGATCTGGCCGTATAGCCAGATGTAACTGTGAGGGTCGGCGGCAGCAACGAAGTCACACTCTCTCGGTCCTCCCCCAGGAGTGGGGGCACAGATGTTGAGGTCCCCCCGCCGAGTAATCTCCTCCATCTCTGGGTAGCTTCGGCAGCTTAGGGCAGCTTCGCGGACTTGCGGGTGTTCTTAGCGGGGCCCTGAACAGCGGACTGCGCCACTCTCCTGTGACCAGCTTGATGCCCCGGCTGAGGGGTTGCCTCTTTGGATGTCGCAGGGGGCGGAGAAGGTGTAGAGGCCACAGGGGGGCGCCCTCGGTGACGAGCAGGCGGAGGTCTGGCACCCAGCGGCTTGGTGGACTCACGGCGAGGCAAGATGTGTTTAATCGGCTTCGTCTGCTTTTGTACCGCCGAGAACTGCTGGGCAAAGTCCTCGACAGTGTTGCCGAAGAGCCCGGCCTGGTAGATTGGTGCGTCGAGAAAGTGTACTTTGTCGGCATCACTCATCTGCGCCAGGTTCAGCCAAAGATGGCACTCGTGGACCACCATTGTGGACATCACCTGACCGAAGGACCGCGCCGTGACTTTAGTTGCTCGAGAGCGAAGTCAGTCACCGTGCGCAGCTACTGCATCAACCTGGTGACCACATGAACCATCCACGAACGCCGCCTTAGCGTGTTTCCGGCCCAGGCACGTAAGACATCAATCGTATCCGTCATTAGAGGTGAGGAAGCTACCGCATCCAGAAGCACACGGTCGGAAAGACATCTTGTGAGACGCTCTCAACGACCGCGCTTCATTGGAAAATTGCTTTTTTAGTGCTGGTTTGCCCAGGGAAGGACCACGGCACAAGCGTGCACTCAAGAGAGGTTCTTCGCTGAAGTGCAAAGTTACTGGTGCAGAAATGCAGCTGGCTACACAGCTCGAGAGAATCCAACTGAGAGACCATTTTGAAGGCTCAGGAAACATTTGCAGGTGTTTTGAGTTGATTAGCTGATTGGCATGTCACCATATTCTAATTTGTTGAGATTGAATTGGTGGGTTTTTGTTAAACGTGAGCCAAAATCATCACAATTAAAAGAACCAAAGACTTAAATTACTTAAGTCTGTGTGCACTGAATTTATTTAATACACAAGTTTCACAATTTGAGTTGAATTACTGAAATAAATGAACTTTTCCATGACATTCTAATTTATTGAGATGCACCTGTATGTCCCCACCAATGTCAAAAGCCAACTTACGCTCTTAGTATACACCGGTGGACACTTTCACATTGGGACTTTCAGCATCCTAGGACTCTTAAGGCTGTTTTATGGTACGGAACCAAAGCACTCTGTGCTTTTAACAGCTTTGGTTTTCTAGTTTTATTGTGTTGTTTTAAATTCCATGTGAAGATTATAAATACATTTTGTTTATTCACCCTGCAACTGTTGTGTGTCTCATCTTTTTAAACACTCTTAACCTTTTAATCTGACCACATTTTAGTAAGTCTAACATCTACACAGAACTACACAGTTATTGAACTGAACTGAACCAACACTGAATTGACTGAGCTGAATAACTATAGACTACTATTGTCTTGTTATAGCTGCTTTACAGCAGAATTTTGATTTGTCTCATTTTTGATAAAGTTGAAATAATTTGTGCAGATTTGGATATTAACAACCATACTATAAGATGAGCAGGGGAAGATACATTATGAGAACCAATTACATGCAGCTGAAAAACAGTACAACCCACTTTTTACCAGCAGTATGTGTGTGTCAAAAAGACTAGCACTGATTCACAAAGCTGTATTTCGCAGGAGGGAATTGGCCATAAGACACAGAAACACTCATTTCCCATTATTTAGGGGGGCAGTGGGTGGTGTCAGAAAAAGACATTAGAGCCGAGTGCACTGTTCATTACCAGACAAGAGTGACGGCAGGTATGTTGTCCCATTAATTAAAATAATCACATCATAGGTGCTGGAATAATTCATTAACTCAGATTTAGTTAAGGCTTAATTTAATATGTCACTGTTGGTCAGGAGGACAGAAGAAATGAAGAGAGGAAAGACGATGAGGATATTATGCTACAGGATTGAAATTGTCAATTTGTGTTGGGCTGCTCCACTGGGGACAGCTTTCCCTCTTTCTGCAGATCTATCATTTCATGAAAAAGAAAAGAGGCAAACGTATGGGGGAGGGAAATCAGTCGCCTACTATTTTTAACTGCCCCATAAATCTGTTTTTAAATTCCTTTCCATTTAAAATACCCTGGTGAAGCGTGCCTTCATACAGCCTGTTAAGTACCACAATCCATGCATGGCGCTACATTTATCCTAACAGTGTAATTGGTCCAGCTCCCTCGGCTGGTGGCTCAGTTACCGGTCCTCCCCCAGGCCTGCAACCAGGAGAAATCCCAAATCACCCAAGGATCCCACGCACAAAGACCCGGCACAGAGACAGTGAGAGAGAGAGAGAGAAAGACAGGTACCCTCTCTGCAAACATCAACCCCAGTGTTTCCCAGCGTTTTTGTCTTCTATATTACCACAGGGCCAGGATGCTCTATGCCCCTTCATCGACACCAATATCAAAAAACAATTTAAGACATAATGTCAACAAAATGCTTAACATAAGTCGTTTTATACAATGACACGCAGATTTCATCAAGTGTGCCAGCAGCATAACCAAATGCAATTACAAAAATAAGGACTGTTTTCGAACAGGTTTCCCGAACAACAACAAAAAAAAACAAAAAACACATAAACACAAAAAACACACAACATCCCAAACTCATGCTATTTGTGCAGCTAGTTGCTTCTTGGGGCTGGTCAGGTGCTTAAACAAACAGAGCAATGTTTTTTTGTTTTTTTTTTAATGAAAGAATATTCTCATTGATCACAAATAACTGATTGATTTGTATAAATCTTTTTATTTTTGTATTATTTATTTTTATTTGAAATATAACCAAGATTTTTCCTGGAACCTGTTTGAGTACCCCTTGAGGGATGCCTATGCATGTTTGGGAATCACTGAGCTACTCCATGCTGGCTAATAGTTCCACTAGAGGGAAGTGTGTTTGTGTACGTGTGTTTGAGATATGAGCTGGTTCTACAGTCAACAGATGAAAAGCATCACACACACACCCAGAAGCACACTATCACCCTGAGCACATTTGCTGTGCGGCACCATGCACGTTACAATTACGTGCAGGAGGACAAAAGCCTGAGAGAGGGGCGGCAGAAGGCCGACTGGCAGCGAGTTTCACCTGCAGCTAAACTCAGAGGAGGGGCCGGAGAGGGTGAACGGCGCATAATCAAGCCCAGCACTAATTTAGAGACTCCAGCTGCTCCTGCCAGAGGGGCCCAGGAACACCTACCAATAACCCCAGACACTCTCTCTTGCTCGCTTTTCCTGTTAATCATCCAAACGACCTCCTCCTCTCCTCGCTTCACGGATGCCAAAACAAAGAGGCAGCAGTGTCAAACACCTTCAAATGTCAATATGTTTGGGGTGGCACTGCAGGGGCGGGGCTTGTATATATGTTGTGCATCCTGCTCATACACCCTTTACGAACATCAACAGTGAACGCCCAGTTTATTAGGGCCCGAGCACTGCAGTGCGAGGACCCTATTGGAATTGCTCTGTTTATTAGGGCCCGAGCACTGCAGTGCGAGGACCCTATTGGAATTGCTCTGTTTATTATTCTTCTTCTTCTTCTTCTTCTTCTCCAAAGTAAAAAGTCTTTTTGAGGGCCTAAACATGCTCGAAAACTCATGAAACTTTGCACACGCATCAGTCCTGGTGAAAATTTACATCTGATATGGTTTTCAGAAGTGGGTGTGGCAAAATGGCTCGATAGCGCCACCTATAAAATTTCAACGGAGTGCGCCTCGAGCTGCGTTTCACGTACATGTACGAAACTCGGTACACAGGTGTAGCACACCAATACCTACAAAAAAGTCTCCTGGTACAACATCCTAAACCCAACAGGAAGTCCGTTATATCGAATTTCCTGTACGATTTTTGTGCAGTTTTTGCCATTTTCAGGCCTTGTACTTTAACGAACTCCTCCTACAGTTTTTATCCGATCATCTTCAAATTTGCTGAGTGTTATCATAAGGCCCTTGCGATGTTAAATTGCGAAGCTTTTGAGTTTTCGTCGAGGGGCGTGTCCGTGGCGGCCTGACAAAATTTGACGTGTCGCCATGAAAAAGGAAGTGGCTGTAACTCAGGCAAACAATGTCCGATCTGCCTCAAACTTCACAGGTGTGATAAGAGTCTGGTCCTGAACACATGTCAGTGCCCATATTCAGTTATAGTCATAGCGCCACCTGATGACAACAGGAAGTGACATGTTTAACACTGTTACGGACTCCTAGCAACATATTAAAAAGCATTAGCAAGTTTTAAATAGGCTAGCAACATGCTACAGTCATGCTACAACATGCTAGCAACACTTAGCTAAGAGCTAATGCATGCTATTAATACAAAGAAAAAGAAAATTGCTGTAACTCATGCACACAATGTCCAATCTGACCCAAATTTAATATTCAACATGCTACTAACATAGTAAAGCATGCTAACAACACTTAGCTAATATGCTAAAGCATGCTAATAATACTATAAAACAGGAAGTTACTTTAACTCGGGCATACAATGTCCAATCTGCCCCAAACTTGACATGTTTGATAAGAGTCCTGGACTGAACACATGCCCATGCCCGTATTCAGTTATAGTCATAGCGCCACCTGCTGGCAACAGGAAGTCACATGTTTAATACTGTTGTGGATGCCTAGCAACATTTTAAAAATATCAACACGTTAAATAGGGTAGCAACATGCTAGAAACATGCTAAAACATGTTAGCGACACTTAGCTAAATGCTAAAGCATGCTCTTAATGCAATGAAACAGGAAGTTACTGTAACTCAGGCATGCAATGTCCAATCTGCCCCAAACTTAATATGTTTGATAAGAGTTCTAGCCTGAACACTACGTGCCTATATTCAGTTATAGTCATAGCGCCACCTACTGTCAACAGGAAGTGACATGTTTAACACTGTGATACACTATTATCAACACACTAAAAAGCCATTGAGTGCTAAAGTAGTTAAAAACACACTCAAACATGCTAGCAACACTTACTTAATGCTAAAGCATGTTGTTAAAGACATAAAACAGGAAGTTGTTGTAATTCATGTAAACAATGTCCAATCTGCCCCAAACTTCACATGTTTGATAAGAGTCCTGGTCTGAACATATATACATGCCCATATTCAGTTATAGTTATAGCGCCACCTCCTGACAACAGGAAGTGACATGTTTAACGGTGTTACGGACTCCTAGCAACATATTAAAAAGCGTTAGCAAGTTTTAAATAGGCTAGGATCATGCTAGAATCATGTTAAAACATGCTAGCAACACTTAGCTAAGAGCTAAAGCATGATATTAATACAAAGACAAATTGCTGTAACTCATGCATACAATGTCCAATCTGACCCAAACTTAATATTCAACATGCTACAAACATAGTAAAGCATGCTAGCAACACTTAGCTAAAATGCTAAAGCATGCTAATAATACAATGAAACAGGAAGTTACTGTAACTCAGGCATACAATATCCAATATGCCCCAAGCTTAACATGTTTGATAAGAGTCCTGGCCTGAACACATGCCCATGCCCATATTCAGTTATAGTCATAGCTCCACCTGCTGGCAACAGGAAGTGAGATGTTGCACTCTGTAATGAACGCAACATTTTAGAAATATCAACAAGTGTTAAATAGGGTAGCAACATGCTAGAAACATGCTATAACATGTTAGCAACACTTAGCTAAGTGCTAAAGCATGTTATTAATGCAATGAAACGGGAAGCTACAGTAACTCAGGCATACAATGTCCAATCTGCCCCAAACTTAACAGGTTTGATAAGAGTCCTGGTCTGAACACATTTACATAACAATATTCAATTATAGTCATAGCGCCACCTACTGTCAACAGGAAGTGATGTTTAACACTGTGATACACTATTAGCAACACACAAAAATAAGCCAGTGAGTGCTAAACTTGCTAAAAACACACTCAAACATGCTAGCAACACTTACTAAGTGCTAAAGCATCTTGTTAAAGCCATGAAACAGGAAGTTGTTGCAATTCCTGCAAACAATGTCCAATTTTCCCCAAACTTCACATGTTTGATAAGAGTCCTGGCCTGAAGATATCTACATGCTCATATTCAGTTAAAGTCATAGCGCCACCTGCTGGCAACCGGAAGTGACATGTTTAAGACTGTGATGGTCTATTAAAAGCACAGCAAAATATGCCATATTGTGCTAAATATGCTAGACACACTTTCTAAGTGCTAATGCATCCTATTAATGCCATGAAACAGGAAGTTGTTGTAACTCAGCCATACAATGTCCGATCTGCCCCAAACTTCATATGTTCGATAAGAGTCCTGGCCTGAACACATCTAAAGGCCAATATTCCATTACAATTATAGCGCCACCAGCTGGCAACAGGAAATGACTTGTCTTACACTAACTCAAGCATACCATGTTCAATCTGCACCAAACTTCATATGTTTGATAAAAGCGCTGACCTGAAGACGTCTACATGCCAATATTCAGTTATAGGCATAGCGCCACCAGCTGGCAGCATGAAGTTTGGCACATCTAAATGACTTTGATATATTCCTCCTAAATTTACTATGTTAAAAGCATAGTGCCCACCGTTCGCTGTTTCCCTAAAGCCACCGGTCGGCGGTGAGCCCGGGTGCGAGGGCCCGTTCATCGCTGCTTGCAGCTTTAATTGGAATTGTATTTTTTCATTCATTTTCTCCACAGAGAATTCTTTAATAAAGAGCTGTCAAAGAATAGCAAAGGCTACATTATTATTTGTGTTTCATTCACTTTATTCAGATCTCAGCAAACTATGACTTGTGAACTCATATAGCATAAAGATGTTTAGAATAGCAAGTAAATGTCACATTTTTTTTTCCATGTAACCTAAAAGTGCTTCATGTGGTAACATCTAAAATTGACAAAGAAAAAATTGTTTTAAGGAAAAAAGAAAGATTATATAAACTGACTATATTATTTTAACTTAAAATGCCACTATGAGTTCAGTTAAGTAGAAATAGTTACTTAAAATGTTATTTCAGCATACCTTCTGATGTTTAGTCATATTTATTTTACTTGATAACTTGTAGGCGCATTGGGTAACACTTTAGAATATACTGTTCCATCATTAATGAATAACACAAGAACACATGAGTAACACAATGTTACCACAGTAGTAACTACTGTTAACTAACAACAAACTCTGATTAATGCATTAGTAAGTAATAGTGAATGAAGGAATTAGTAATTATTTGGATCAGTATTCTAAAGTAAAGGTTATGGTAACCTACTAGTAATGACTAGTAAGTTAATAAAACAATAGCACTCTAGTAATGACTGAAATCACTGTAAGCTTTTAAGGGTTTTGTAAAGTACTGGATAGTGATGACTCAAGTGTTACTACATCCTTCTAAAGGAATTACTAATTACTTGGATCAGTATTCTAAAGTGAAGATTAGAAAACCTCCTGAGATTTTTGTAAGGTTCTGGATAGTAAATAGCTCCAATGGATTGGTAACACTTGGGGCAGTACTAGTGGGTTACCATGATCTTCACTTGAGAATACTGATCCAAATAATTAGTATAATTCCTTAAAGATGTAACACTTGAGTCATTGCTATTCAAACCCTTATATATACCTCAAAAGCTTGCAATGACTTCAGTCAGTATTAGGGAGTTGTCAATGCACTTTAGAATATTGATCCAAATAATTAGTAATACTTAATAATTAATAATGCTTGAGCCATTACTAGTGAAAGGTTCGTAATTTGGTATTGGGAGTCCTCAACAACAGGTTTACATGCATGCAAGGTCAAAAACACTTTGAATTTCTTATAAAGTTAATTTAATTTTACCTTATTTCTCAACTACTCTCAAACGATTTGTTAAAAGATTCAGCTTTCCAAATCCTTCCTTTGCGTGAGACTACGCTGCACTGATTAGTCCAATGACCCGCTCTGTTGTGATAGGTCTACTGCGTACAGTGCATGTCGGAAACTGAACGTAGGAAAGACCCAAACAATATATTAGCTGAACACACACACGGAGTACTGATGAATCGCTGCAATTTGTAAACCAGCGTTATGCTCCATCCTTTATCATGACTCAAAGTAATAAGAACGACAGACATTGTAGTAAAGATTAATTTTAACCACTGATTCTTCACAGCCTCATCTTTTGTAAGTGAAAATAAGTGGAATTTTTTTTTCACAGTGCAGAGCACAGCGTCTTGTCGACATGTTATCTACACAAACGAGCTACAGCGTTTGAGGGACGTTCAAGTTTTTGTGAGATGTCCCCCCAAACATAGACAGGCATTATGCAACTGTGGTATTTTGTGACGTGCGAACTTCATGGAAATGACATTTGAATTTTAAACAACTTGTTTTAGTGGCTGAGAGTCGACAGTTTCTATTGAGAGACAGAAACATTATTTATGATGCACTTTAAGCTTTCCAACTTTGCAGACTGCATTCACATACAGCTAATTTTTCATTAATTATGCATTTGGCATTATTCACGTTAATTATGAACCTGCATATAGTAGTTCTTAGCAGTTCTTTGGGAGGTATGAAAGATAGTAGTAACTGATTAACTAATAGTGAACGTCCACTTTTAACTGAGTGCTATGACTTACTGATAAATTAATCAGAGTTTCTTGTTAGTTAATAGTAGTTACTAGAATGTTAAAAGTGCATTAGTCATTTGTTCTTGTTCATTAATAATTCATAATTATAATAATTATCATCATTCACTAATAACAGAACTATTCTAAAGTGCTATTGGTCAAATAGAACTGTTAACTGTGCTTTTAGGTGAGATTGCATTGATGTGTTATTATCGTCTTAACTTTGCCAACACTAAATTCTATACAAAATACCTTGTATGCTGACACATTTTTCCCACCCGCTTTAAAATACTGACAGTATATTATCAGCCCCATACATCGCCTGTTTTTTAAACAGTATTTCAGATAATTGCTTTTACTGACAGATACTATTTATGGACAATACATTGGTGCATTAGTTATTTAGAATATTTGTATACTTTGTAAGATTAATCTTTTTGATTAGGTTGTCTGACCAAGCATTTATATGTAGTGAAATACCACAGCAGGGGTCTGTGTCACAAATTTATCCCCATAAACCCATCATGTACCACTCAATGTCCCCTAAACACATGAAGCTGCAGTAATTTCCACCTCAACCTCAACAGCTTCTTAAACATGTCTAAACACTTAATCACACACACTCAGGTTAAAACACATTTTTAATAACGTGTTGGTTGTTGTGTTACTCAAAGAGTTTCAAAAGAAAAAAAAAATACTATATATATATATATATATATATATATATATATATATATATATATATATATAATTATTAATGCTTCAAATTGTATTTTTATTAACAGTGAAGCTCTGGAAAACATATAACTCAATAACTATATCATTAAAAGAAATGTACAACAAACCCTGCATCCCCTATAGATCAAACACACAGAGATACACACACGTGTAAGAACAACAGAACAACAGTAAATGCAATAGTACTGGATGATTGTATGATGAAAGATTGTGTACTTTTCTCATCTCCCCTCCACAGTTCCAGCCCGCACGATTAAATAAAACCTTGCCTGAGTTTCACTAAATGCATTAGAGCAATCACATTCCCCAGACAGAGATTAAGGGACTGGCCTCATCGGATTGGATTACTCAGGACAGTCCGCTCGCTCTAACACTGCTGTCTCACTGTGGAGGAGCATTTGGACACTCACATGTCCTTTATTGCGTCTTGATTTTGTCTAATTTCACATGGCTTTCAATCATTTCTTGTGTGAGAGGAGAGGGGTGGGGGTGTTTAAGGTTCAAGCCCTGCAGCAAAGAGCTGTGATACTGTAATGATGACAGATCACAAGAATGATTGACATCACGCCACATCGACAAGAGCCACAGGTTGACAGCACAGGTAAAAATATGGAGCAATCAAAAGAAAAAAAAATAAAGAAATTCCATTGGAAATCAAACTTTGGAATGTTTAAGATCAGAGAGAAAGTCAAAAAAGTATGTGTGGGTTTGCTAATACTTTGAGGACAAAATTTGATATATGAAAAAAAAAAAAGTTTTGTTAATTAAAATATTTTTATTTTATTACTCTCAATATGCAAAAATATTTTATCTTAGTGGCAGGGTCTTACTCTGCAGTCACTGTAATTAATTTAATATAAAAACAATACAAGTAAAGGTTATATCCTCATTTAGTTAAGTGTGTGTGTGTGTGTGTGTGTGTGTGTGTGTGTGTGTTTAAGTGTGAGTGTGTGTCGGGCGTGTCTGTGGGTGTTACACACACTGTGGGAAGATTCCTTAGATGCCCAGTTTGATTAAAACTCAGGATTCCACCACACACACACACACACACACCTGACAGGCGCTGACAGGCAGTCAAATCTTCTCCACACCCTTTCCTGTGCTCCTGCGCACTGAAATGTGTTCACTCCGAGGGTTGAATATCATGACTTGGCCACAGGTATGATCTTTAAACGTCTCTGAAGTTTGTTATATCCGTTCTCACGGCGTGCTTGGTTACTGTAGACCTGTGGTGTTACTTTCAATACACTATAGGATATCAGAGTGGATCCGAAATGTGCGTAATACTCTACGCTTGAACAGAAATCTGGATTCATTCCATAAACAGTGTGTCAATGTATGGGGTTGTGCTATATAGTGCGTTTACATTATTTCGCAGTTACATATCTGCATTCCTGGCTGCAATAAATGCATGTTAACAAACACAAACAGAACGGGGTCAGGCTTAACTTTGTGTAGAGACACATCTGCTATCACATCTGCTCTGCCTTCACCTTGAGTCACTGTACACAAACAAACACACACATGCTGAATCGTAACAACAGATAATGTCAGATGTGCAGCACTTCCTGTGGGACAACCAGCATACAGTCATTGACCATGATTGCATTAAACACAGAAATAGTACACAATAACATTAACAACAGCACACACACAAACACACTCAAACTATTTGAGAAGGCCATATTTATCACTGTATGACGTGCAAATGGCAGACCGCTCCATCATGCAGCCATGTCACACTGTTTAGTTCAACCCTCATTCACATTTTAAACATTCAATCATTCAGCTCTCATAGCTTAAACACAGCCACACACACACACACGCGTTTGTTTTTGTGTATTGTGGCGACTTTCCATAGACTTCTATAGTTTTTATATTGACAAAACGTCCCAGGTTATGACTGTAACCCTGGTTCCCCGAAGGGAACGAGACGCTGCGTCATTAAAAACGCTAGGGGAACGCCTCCAGCGTGAGCACGCTCTGAAATCACATGTGTAATCAGTCCAAAAGAGAAGCGAGACGTCATGGGCGGGTGACGTCACGGACCAGGAAGCTTAAAAGCACATGCGCCGGCACCGGCATTCAGCTTCATGAGAAGCGAAACGCCAGCAGGGATGCAGGAAGTAGGGCCTGAGACGCAGCGTCTCGTTCCCTTCGGGGAACCAGGGTTACAGTCGTAACCTGGGACGTTCCCCTTCAGGAACTCGAGCTGCATCATCAAAAACGCTAGGGGAACGCTATACCCACGCCGCCCTAGTTACAAGTCCCTGCCTAGTGTGTGTGCTAGGACAGGAGAACAGAGGAGCCAGGAGCGACTCGCAGATCTAAATCATAAAACCTGACAAAGGTAAGGGGCGAGGACCATCCCGCAGCGTTGCAAATGTCCTGCATAGGGACACCAGAAAGAAAGGCCTTAGAGGCAGAAATGCCTCGAGTAGAATGGGCCTTAACCCCTAAGGGAGAGGGAAGGCCCGAAGACTCATAAGAGAGAGTGATGGCATCCACGATCCAGCGGCTAAGAGTTTGCTTAGAAGCAGGGAGGCCCTTCTTAGGGGGGCCGTAACAGACGAACAATTGTTCAGATTTTCTCCACAGGGCAGATCTATGAACGTATGTGTCCAGTGCTCGAACTGGACACATACAGTTAAGCTTTTGCTGGTCCGGATCCCGAAAAGGGGGAGGACAAAAGGCCTGAAGTACAACGGGCCGTGGTGGTACAGAGGGAACCTTCGGTACATACCCTGGTCTAGGGTACAGAAAAACTTTGGCCATACCAGGAGCAAAGTCCAAATGTGAAGGGGCCACAGAAAAGGCCTGAAGATCTCCTACTCTCTTTAGCGAAGATAAAGCTAAAAGAAGAACTGTCTTAATTGACAATACAGTGATTCCCCTAGGATTCCAGGTTACATTATAAACCGTACGGTACATTACTCTCTGTGTAATAACAAAAACATTTATTTCAGTGAAAAAATAAGCAAAAAAAATCTCAATTTCAACATTTTGAACAATAGGGCTAAAAGAAGAACTGTCTTAATTGACAATACAGTGATTCCCCTAGGATTCCAGGTTACATTATAAACCGTACGGTACATTACTCTCTGTGTAATAACAAAAACATTTATTTCAGTGAAAAAATAAGCAAAAAAAATCTCAATTTCAACATTTTGAACAATAGGGCCCTACAATCTTTTTCTTTTCTTTTTTTTTTTCAGAAATTCTTGTGTTTTAATTTTTCTGATAATCAAATACAGGCATTAAATATTTATTTTTAATGAAATTAAATTAATTAAATTAAACCTTTTTATTTGTTGCCAAACAAGAGTTTTTCTGTTATTTCTGTTATTATTATAATTTCTGCATTTAACGGTTTAATTAAATTTGCCAAAAATAGGAATATTTAAACACCTACATTATACTGTACAAAAGTAATACAAGATTAAAACATTTCTGTTACATGTTAAACCGTACTTTTATTTTGACAGTTTGCCGGTTAGTTTTTGTGTACATACTACGGTATGATGCTAATTTTCTCAAATGAAACGGTAAATTTACATGAAGTGACTCTCACAGCAGTTCTGGAGATTAAGTTCATGCGTTTATGTCGTCATATAATGAGAGGCAGAGGCCGAAAATAACCGCGAGTCACGTGTGCTTCATTATTTGTGTAGTAAACAAAGCCGCGTCTCCGCCATTCATTCATACAGAGCCAAGCGGAACATGGAGGAATCATATTTAAACCGTCTTGTTGCATTTTAATATTCACAGACACTAGTCTATATCGCGATTCGAATTAAGTGAGAGACCTACTTTTGAATTATTAAACCAAAAATTGACGAATTCTGCGGCATCCCGCGCTATAGAGTAAATTCTGTTTTTATGAATGGACTCCGCGATCCCGTCCGCGTTTTAGCGGAGGAGAAATTGTAGACGCGTGACCACGTAACGTTAGAGACAGAAATGACATGCCGTTGTGTAAATAAGATAAATAACATAAGGATATTTCGTTTTTTAAATAAAAGAACAAGGTATAGACCTGTTCTATAGGAAAGGTAAACTTAAATGACGTCTGTTGTGATCTGGCGCTATATAGAAAATAAAGTTTAGATGACCTTAAAGGGGGGCGGCGGCTGCCGTTGGGGGGGCGGGCCGCCCCCCAAATATAATGGTAGGGGAAACACTGCAATAAATGATCAGAGGACTCTTCGATAGGCTCAAAGGGGGGCCCACAAAGAGCCTCTAGCACCACAGCGAGGTCCCAAGTAGGGACCCGAGGTCGTACAGGAGGCCTCAGCCTCAGCGCACCGCGGAGGAAACGTACGACAAGGGGATCCTTGCCCACTTAAGTGCCACCGAGAGGGGCGTGGTAGGCCACAATAGCCGCCACATAAACCTTCAGGGTGGAGTGGGCTAACCCTGTGGAGAACCGATCCTGCAAAAACTCCAGCACTGTACCAACTGGGCAGTTAACTGGGTCTTGCTGGCGGTCTCCACACCATGAAGTGAAAAGTTTCCACTTCAAGGCGTACAATTTCCTCGTGGAGGGAGCTCTGGATTGGAGGATGGTCTCAACAACCTCAGTTGAGAGACCGGAAGCTACGAGGCGTGCCCCCTCAGGGGCCACACCCATAACTTCCACAACTCCGGGCGAGGGTGAAAGATGGTGCCTCCCGCTTGCGAGAGGAGATCCCTCCTGACGGGAATCTCCCATGGAGAGCCGTCGAGGAGAGATATTAGGTCCGAGAACCATGCTCGGGCCGGCCAGTACGGGGCTACTAATAGAAGACGGACCCCGTCCCGGCGCACCCTCTCCAGAACTCCTGGGAGCAGAGCGATCGGGGGAAAAGCGTACAGACGAAGCCTCGGCCACGTCTGTACCATGGCATCCAGCCCCAGTGGAGCTGGATGAATCAGAGAGAACCAGAGGGGACATTGCGCATTCTCCTGAGTCGCGAAGAGGTCCACCTGAGCCTGGCCAAAAACTCTCCAAATCTGCTTCACCACCTCGGGGTGAAGCATCCATTCCCCGGGCCTCGGCCCCTGCCTCGACAGGATGTCTGCTCCCATATTGAGATGCCCAGGAATATAAACTGCTTTCAGTGAGAGGAATTTGTCCTGGGACCACACAAGGATCTGGTGCGCCAGCTTGTGCAAGGGGCGCGAACGCAGACCTCCCTGGTGGTTGATATAATAGACCACCGCTATGTTGTCGGTGCGCACCAACACATGGCAGCCTATTAGGTCTGGGAGAAAGTGTTTCAGAGCTCGAAACACGGCCAGCATCTCCAGGCAGTTGATGTGCCACGTGAGATGCCGACCGCTCCACAGACCGCGGGCTGGGTGGCCACTCATGACCGCACCCCAACCGGTGAGAGATGCATCCGTCGCTAGCGTTACGCGGCGACCAGGAGCTCCTAACACCGGGCCCTGAGACAGGAACCAAGGATTCTTCCACATATCTAAAGCACGTAGGGCTCGCCGCGTGACTTTGATCATGCGGAACGGGTTTCCCCTCGGGGAGAACCCCTTGGTCCTGAGCCACCACTGTAGGGGTCTCATGTACAGCAGGCCAAAAGGTATCACGTTGGACGCAGCTGCCATCAGACCCAGCAGTCGCTGGAACTGCTTTACAGTGAGTGACCGGCCTTCTTTCACTCTCTTGACTGTCGTGAGGATCGACTCGATCCGAGCAGGTGACAAACGTGCCTGCATCGTGGTCGAATCCCACACCACGCCTAGATAAGTGGTTCTCTGTAATGGAGACAGCACACTCTTCTTGGCGTTCAGTCTCAACCCCAGCTCTTTCATATGAGCGAGAACAACATCTCGATGTTGAACCGCCATGTGCTCCGATTGAGCCATAATCAACCAATCGTCGATGTAATTGAGTATGCGGATGCCCCGGAGTCGCAGCGGAGCCAGAGCAGCATCCACACACTTCATAAAAGTGCGGGGGGAGAGTGCTAGGCCGAACGGAAGAACCCGATATTGGTATGCTTCGCCCCTGAAAGCAAACCTTAGGAACTTCCTGTGTTGAGGAAGGATGGAGACATGAAAATAAGCGTCTTTTAGATCTATTGTCACAAACCAGTCCTCGGACCTGATTTGTGACACGACTTGACTGACTGTCAACATTTTGAACTTCAGCCGCATGACTGAGCGGTTCAACTGTCTTAGATCTAAAATAGGACGCAGGCCCCCATCCTTCTTCGGAACGATGAAGTACCGGCTGTAGAACCCGGATTCTCTGACCTGAGGAGGAACCACCTCGATGGCCTCCTTCCTGAGGAGAGTTGCTACTTCTTGTTCCATTACCAGACCCTGCTCGGGGCCCACCACAGTGGGAAAGACCCCGTTGAAAGGAGGAGGTGGAGTACCGAACTGAATGCGATAACCCCGCTCTACAGTGTGCAGGACCCATGCAGATACATTTGGCAGTAGTTTCCAGGCTGCCAGATAATCTACTAAGGGAACCAGCCTCTCGAGACTGGTCTCTGGATGTTTTTGAACTGCTAGATCGGTGCCCTGTAACGCTGCCCCGGCAGGAACTAACCGAACTAACTGTTCTAGAGACTCCCGCAGGGGTGGCCCCCCAGCTCCGCTACGTTGCCGGGCGGAAGAGACTGGGGGATGGGCTCGCCGGAGACATTGGTCTCCTGAGGGCACTGAGGAGAGACGGACACCGTGGAATGCGGTGCTACCCGCCCCTCCCCAGCAGGGGCTGCCCTCAGCGGTCCTGCACAACCGTCAGGACCGCTTCGCAGAGGACTTCTTTGCCTGAAGCACAACCCTCAGGTCGGGCTTCGGCTTAGAAGTCCCCGGCTTAGAGCGCCGCTGATCTCGGTCCCGCTGCGGAGGAGCACGAGAGGCGACGCTCTGCTTTTGACTCGCCCTATGCGAGGAGCTGGCACTCGGCTGGGGCTGCTCCCGCCCAGCACCCCCAAGAGCTATAACGCGACGAGGGAGGAACCGCTGAAACGCCGCCGCTTGTTTACGGGCCTCCTGGTACCTGTCGACGACGGAATTGACGGCGTCGCCGAACAGGCCAGAAGGCGCAAGCAGGGCGTCTAGTAGGAAGACCCTGTCTTTCTCCTTCATATCAGACAGGGTCAACCACAGATGTCTCTCCGCCACCACCATAGCTGCCATAGACCTGCCGATGGCACGGGCGGTCTCTTTGGTGGCGCGGAGAGACAAATCAGCGGCTCTCCTTAGCTCAGAAATGTTATCTTTGCTAATCTCGTCACTCTTATCTAGCTCTTTCAGCAGATCAGCCTGATATGCCTGCAACACCGCCATTGTGTGCAGACCAGAACCAGCCTGACCTGCTGCCGAGTACCCCTTACCCACTAGCACTGATGTTGTACGCAACGGCTTAGTGGGTAAGACCAGAGCCTTTAGAGACGATGAGACCTCGGGAGACAGATAGCTAGCAAGCGTCTGTTCTACCTGAGGGATCGCTCTATAACCGCGTTCTGTTGTCCCCACCACATTTCCATAATAATCAGAGGCGGGGACAAAGAGACGGGCCGAGTATGGTTTACCCCACGATCTCGACACCTCGGTGTGGAGATCGGGGAAAAACGGCAGGCTCCGGTGTGAAGGAGGCGGCCTATTACGCAGGAAGCGTTAATCTAGTTTGCTTCGCTGCGGTTCGGCTTGTTTCTCGGCGGGCCAATCGATGTTTAATTTAGCAACCGCTCGAGTAACCACCTCCAAAAGCTCCTCATATTGGGGCGAGTGTGGGGCCACCCCAACGCTTTCAGATTCGACCTCCTCAGAGGAAGAAAAAGGGAGCGTTGAGGCTGTTCCCTGGGTGGAAGGAACCGCAGAATGGGCTTCCGAACCCTGAGAACGGGCCCCGGATCTACCAGGTGAGGAAGGAGATAGGGGTTCACCTGTCTCCATTCCCTCCAGTAGATCCAGCTGCGAACCCCACGAGTGCAGCTGCCGCTCCGCCTCGGCGGAAGCGGGGCCAGACCCGTGAGGAACGCTGATGAAGGCTCCCTCCGCAAAGAGAGCCTTCCGGGAGTGGAGAGCACGCAGGCTAAGCAGCTCGCAATGCGGGCAGTCGGCCCCCTCGAGAGCCGACTCTGCGTGATCCGCTTCCAAGCAAACCACGCACAAGCTGTGTGTATCCCCGCTCGGAATAAAGCGCGAGCAGGGAGGAACACACGGCTTGTAACGTGGATTGCTTTTATGTTTGAGCTTTCTCAACACTTCGGACATTGTGTCTCAAAAGAAAGGGGTACGAACTAGTACCAAAAAACAGACACGTTATTTTTCTTTTTTGAAAGACACACACACAGAGCGCTTCGCTGAACAAATGAAGCTGAATGCCAGTGCCGCCGCACGTGCTTTTAAGCTTCTTGGTCCGTGACGTCACCCGCCCATGACGTCTCGCTTCTCTATTGGACTGATTACACATGTGATTTCAAAGCGTGCTCACGCTGGAGGCGTTCCCCTAGCGTTTTTGATGACGCAGCTCGAGTTCCTGAAGGGGAACGATATTGTCTATCCCCTAACCCAGTGGTTCCCAAACTTTTTCTGCCGGGCCCCCCTTTTGCAGAATAAAAAAAATTCAAGCCCCCCCACCCCCTTTATTTACACATAAACATAAACACAATTTCAGAAGGAATTATTTGAAACGTAATAATTATTACACTTATTATAATTCAGTGTGTGACAATTTACTGAAAAAAACTAAACAAGGAACTAGTCACTTTTAGAGTAGAAACATTAAAAGTAAAGCATGCAGCTTTACTATGTACTGTTTTTTTTTTTTACTATGTAACAGCATTCATTGTTTTTTAAACAGATTTTCTTAATTTTCTCATATTTTTATCTCTTTGTTGTAGTTGCGATCTCTGAAGTAGATTCATCATCTACCTCATCTACCATCTATCTACGTTTACCTGGCACTTGATGTCTTTTCAAAAACTTGTCCATGATTAGAGCAGAACTACTATGCGTCATTCATTCATAATTTTACTCGGCTAACTGCAGTTCTCATTTCTGATATCAATTGCACCACCTAGTGGTCTGTTATTTTACGACAAAAACAATTACAACTGATAAAAGACAGCTGCAGCGGGTACTGCGAGTCGTCTTGAGGTAATAAAATATGATGAAATTCATATTTTGTGTTAAATTATTTACATAATAATATAATAAGCAAGATAATTTCACAGTGAGGTCTTGTATCACCCTAAAAACGTTTCTTTTTACATAAAAATCTAGGGATGTACCGAAATGAAAATTCTTGTCCGAAACTGAAACTGCTTTGTAATAATTATTTATTATTTTATGAAATAATATAGTCATTTTGTAAGACTTTTTAATTTAACTCAGTAATTTTAATGATACTGAATAAAAAATAATCACAAGCCAATAAAATAACCACGTTTATTGAAAGTAACAATAAAATTGGACAGAAAATATACGAATATTAAATCTCAATATATTATTTTTTATTCAGTTCTATGAAACGGAATTAGATATTAGATTAGAACTTTTTTGGACTACTTATCAAAATAATGTACAGTCCTACAAAGCTAATATTATCAGAGCATGTGAGCAGAGCATACCGTCACGAGAGGGTACGTCATTTTACCAGCGCTGTCCAGTACAGCAGTACTATAGCATGTTACAGCACATTATGCGACGCTATTGCAAACAGTAACAAGTATACATTGACATTTTCTGTCGGCGCGTTATTTGAGCGGACTTTGCTTCTCCGTTGAGCATAAGCGGTACACGAGTGGAGCATTCATATGGGCCGTGAGCAGCTCAACGGAACGCACATTCATAGAGCGGAATATTGAACGGTGCGCGCTGAATACTGCCGGGCAGTGCGGCAGATATTTTCGGCCGTTGTTCCTTTCGAATATATATATAAAAATCGGCCGACTGTACACTAGCATTGCCGCGCCCCCCTTATCATAACTCCGCGCCCCCCAGTTTGGGAACCACTGCCCTAACCCAACCCTAACCCTAAACCTAGCCCTCACAGGAAACATGTTTGCATCGTTACACTTTCAGATAAACATCATTTACTATTTTTAATAATTTTTAACTTTTTTTAACCGGCCTGCGGTCCCCACAATGTCAAAAATTTCAGGTTTTACTATCCTTGTGGGGACATTTGGTCCCCACAATGTAGCAAAAACAAGTACACACACACACACACACACACACACACACATTTTATATCTAAATAGTACAAACGCTGCACCTAAAAGATCGTTTGAAATTGTAGAATTTCATGTTTGAATTCAGTTCATGTATGAATATTTATTTATTTATGATTGTACAGTAGTATTATGGTACAAAAAACAACAACAACAACAAAAAACATTGTTGTTACCGTCCAAATACACAGGTTAAAAAACAAAACAAAAACAAAGTATGAACAAACAATGTGATGATATAAAATGAGTAATTACTTCAGAGCAGTCTGCAGCTGATGTCATTTCCTCACCCAAAGCTGATTGGTTGGCTGAGGGAATAGAAGGTTATTTCATAGCCAATCATTTTAAATCCTTCTTTAGCTCCCAGCTACCACAAATTGAGAAGATTTGCATCATGACAAACATGTCAGGGCAGAAGAGCTGAGTGCAACTCAGAGTCATAAAAAAGTGGGCAATAAAACCAGTGGGTGTTGTTTGTGCAAGCAAGTGTGTGGTTGAGGCACACGTGTTAATGCAGTGTTTGTCTCTTTCTCTCTGTGAAACAGATCTAACACACAGCGGCCTGAGGTCACATGCACAGCCTCTCTCCCTCAGGGATGTGTGTGTGTGTGTGTAAGGTGTTCCTGCAGAAACACTGCATGCAACTGTGACACCCTGAACGATAACCACACACACACATAAACTAGGCTGGTTTGAGCTAGAGGGTTTTAGGAAAGCCCTGTATTTCTCAGGCTTATCTGTCTTCCTCTATATAGTACATGTGTATATGGGTTTACTTGGCTATCGTTTGGGGACAAATGTAAGTAGTTAAATTTGAATTTGAAATCTGAAAAAGTTAAATGCCTTTTAAGTGTACTTACAGAGAACACTTTCATAACTACTTCTTAACACACTTCTGTACACTTTTTGTACTGTCAGCTTAAGTTTTACTTTGAATTACATTAAAAGCATCTTTTAATAATCTTTGAGCTTTGAGCTTTAAATGAGCACACTTATTTTGATAAACATCATGTGTACAAATTTAAATTATAGTGATACTCGATATTACATTTAAAGGTAGTATATTTAATTTTTATAAAATCTATATTTAATTTTTATTTATGTACTAAACTGCAACTTCATCACTACTAATGTGTAAAGTACATTTTAGTTGACCATAAATGCTTGTAAGTACTTTTGGAGCCATATTTCACAAACAATAGGTTGAGAGAAGTAAAAACAAAACAAAACAAAACAACAAAACAAAAAACACTCTTTAGCTAAGTTCAGCTGTTTGCATTTAATATAATGTCTTTCTATAGGAATATTAATTAGTTCTAAATACATACATACATACATACATACATACACACACACACATAACTAACAAACTAACTAAATATGCTTCCATTTAGAAATGTGGGTGGATTGGAAGGTGTGTGTGTGTGTAATTGAGTATCATGAAGCATCCTTATAACCCAGTGTGGGAGCTGTCAAACAGCACTAGTCCCAGCTTGCATGACTATTTCAAGATATAGCTGCCTCTGGTTCTCTCTCTCTCTCTTTCTCTCTCTCTCTCTCTCACACACACACACACACACACTTGTAAGCATAGTTATGTGGTAAAAGTTGTGTCATTTTAGTTTTAAACTCTGTGCACTTCTGTCTAAATCAAACACATCTGACCACCACAATACACAACCTCAGATTACATCATGTTGTATGTGAACAAATATTTGGAGTTCACACAGTTTTGAAGTTCATTTCAGAGGACTTTTCTGTTTCTTTAAGTCTGGTCATTCCTTTGAAAATGAAATTGAGTTTCATATGCTTAAGGTCGCATGGAAATTAATTATGAACATGCAGAGTTATGAAAAACTTAGCTATTTAAAAAGGTACCAAGTGTTTTATATACAGCAGATACACTATACAGACTCCCACTATATGAGAGAGGAAGACAGGAAGTCATGGACATGATAGACAAAAGTCAAAGGCAG
The DNA here is from genome assembly GCA_012976165.1 of Labeo catla. Taxonomy (NCBI): domain Eukaryota; kingdom Metazoa; phylum Chordata; class Actinopteri; order Cypriniformes; family Cyprinidae; genus Labeo; species Labeo catla. Next base: position 344,674 of record VONZ01000122.1, read on the forward strand.
CTACCTTCTGAGGCATACTAATGGACAAGGAAGCTCACATTTGACTGATCTACTGGCCACCCATCCAGAGTGTTTCTCTGCCTATGGCCCTAGATGCTGGGACAGAAGCCAGTTTTCTCACAATCCATAAGACAAGTGGTTTGGAGAATGGTTGGAAGGAAGTGACTCATCTGAAATTCTCTTCATGGACAAGAACTCTGAGCAACACAAATGGCATCCCACAACCAAGAGACAAAACCAATAGAGTTATGTTAGAATGTTGCTAAACCAATGACACAATAAACAAAACACATCATCAGCACACACACATAAAAACATTAATTGAAAATTTTTTTTTGTTATTAGTTCTCACAAGTGAGCACAATTACACCACACTGGCATGCATTCAGATGAGGGGCAATTTTAATTTTTGTACTACATAATTGATAATTGGCAACACAAGATGTGCTAAAAAGCCATATGAAGAGTAAATCTATGATAGGTCATGATTGTGAAAGCTTATTTCCATTAGGCGTCACAACATGCCCACAAAATTCCTAATAGGCATCCCATTGTGAAAAATAATTACTGTAGTGTACACTAGCATACTTTTAAAAAGAGTACATATTACTGAAATAATATCAGCTACTTTAAAAGTTAAAACTTTAAAATTTAAAGTTATTTTCATTGTAACTTCTATGCCATGTATTTAAATATATTTGTAGTTACATGTTTGTAATGATGTGAGTTGAAATTTAACTATGTGCTTTAGTATGTTATTAAACACATACAAAATTTCACTTTTGTTTGACAAAAGATTATTAAAACAACAATCTGACATATTCATTAAAATCCATGCAAAAGCCAGAATAATGTACATAGCAAGTGAAAACACAACTGGATGTTTAATATCCAGTTGAATTACCTTAGTGTACACTTTTGACTTGGGCCAGTAAGCAGCCATCCAAAAAACTCTTGAAATGCACTAGAACACCCTAACACACACACACACACACACACACACACACACACACACACACACACAAGAATTAAAAATACTTAATACACCTATGCTACCGCATAGTATCATGCTAAAAAACTACCCATAACACCCTAGGAATGGGCATAAGTTTTGCACTGGAAAGCTGCGCTCACATTTTCTTCAGATAATATCAAAATGTAGTTTGTTTTAAAGCTCCACTGATAGAGGTGGGTATGGAGTGACAGAGCAGTGAGTGTGATGAGAAATGTATTGATCTGAATGTTGTGTTTCCTCTCATCAAAAGAGTGTATGTGGTGATAGACTACTCTATTGACTGGCCACACTGAGGTCCTTGGTGGTGTGTGTGTGTGTGTGTGTGTGTCTGCGTGACAGATGGAATACAACGAGACTATGATTATTATGATTACCATTCATAACAACTAAAATGCAACAAACTATGGACAGAAAAGTGTAATTAAGTTTCTTTTGAGTCACTATTTTGTTGATCTTACCATTATCATAAAAATGCAGTGAGGTGTGGGAATCTAACAAATGACACATATGATTCTCATTAAGATTTCTCAGTTTTCTATTCATCAAGGCTGAGCAAAACCCTCTCTGACCCTTATGGAGGGTTACAAGCCCCCAAAACACCACCCATCCCCAGGCTGGGAGTTCCTCTGTGACCCTGAGTAGCCTTTAACGCAAACCCTTAACGTGAGAACCCCACAGCTGCTGCGATGAGAACTGCCATTACTTTTCCAACACACTGATTCCACCTCCATTAGCCTAAGCGGCGCTCAGATGGCTAATACTGAAGATAACGTCAAACAAGCTCAAGCTTGCTAGCTAAATCCAAGGGTTCAACCACTCCTAAAGATGCAGCGTTCAGGTGAGTCCAGGCCTGGGCCTGTATGATAATCAGAGGTAATGTTAGAGGCTGTTCCTCTTTGTCTATGTCTGTGTGTCCATTCTAATAGAGGCTGACAGTTAGCTTTGCTCTTTTATGATCTTTGCGTCACTTGGAATCAGTCATTGTGAAATCAGGCGGTAAGAGGAGGGCAGGGCAGGGCGTATGTGAACACCCTCCCTCCCTCACTACATTCACACAGACACACACACACACACACATTGGCCAGGGTGTGGGTGAAAGCCAGGCCGTTCTCGGGATGTGGGTCACTCTGCCCTGGCCTGTAAAGCCGTATTGATTTTTTTCTGCAATCTGAAAAAAAAACAAAAAAACCCAAATATGTAGCCACTGTCACTCCAGTGCTTCAAATCATTCTCTCGCTGCTTTTCTCTTTTCCATCCTGAAATAGACAGACAATAGATGCATTTGATAGAATGGAGTCTGATAATTCGAGAGAAAGTCAGACAAACAAGAATTCTGCTTACCCCCACCCCCTGAGTGTGGAGTTTCACCCATATGTTTGTCTGTCAGTGCAGAGAATGTAGTCAATTGCAAAGAACTGATTAGATTCTCGTGTTTGTGTACTTACTTAGCTATAGATTATAGACAAAATTTGTCCCCACACGGTAAATACAAAATAATATTATTAATTTAAGGACAAAATTAGTCAATATTTAAAATAGTTTTTGTGATTGGCCCTCTAAAACAAAACAAAAAAAAAAATAATCTGGGGAATCCTCCCTAAAATCTTATATATATATATATATATATATATATATATATACATATAATTTATAATGTTTTATACTTTTGTTTTCTTCGATAATGTTCTTTTGAAGACTAAGGCATGTTACACATCCTGTTCAGTTTTAGTTTTACACTTTAGAAATTTTTGTGAACAGTCATCTAAGTGGTGTACAGTTTTCTAAAAACCATGTTTTACCATGTTTGAAATGATGTAACCTCCGGTTCACAAAAAATAGCAGTGTGAAGATTAAATCATCCTTACGTGCTCCACAACCGAAGTCCAACATGGCCAATCAATGGCAATTTGTAAGTGTTTTATGTTCTGGCATATTGGTGGCTAATTTGTATTAATTCATTCAGTCTTTGTTTTTGTGTGAACTCCACAAAAAAAGTATGTTTCTGTATGAATCACATTACACAAATTCATACAAAAATTGCTACTTTGTAATACAGTATTGTTTTGTCATGAGATTGGGTTGGAAAGTCAAATGAGTTTTAAGCAACATGAGGATGAGTAAATAATGACAGAACTTTCATTTATGGGTGAACTATCACTTGTAAATGCTTACAAACATATGCTGAAAACTTTAAGAATTGATTTGTCAGTTTTAAGAAAGCTCAGACATGTAAACTGAATTTGGAATGATAGGACCACAACCATGAAAATGAAATGAACAGCACATGTCAAGAGTTCAGAGCCCTTCCAACATCATCGTGCATGGACTGACCTTTCCACCCCACGCTGATCTCCAGTAATTCTGAACGGGCAATGCTGAATAAATAAAACTCATCTCTGCGCAGTGAAATCTCTCCTTTTCCACCACAGCTGTGTGTGTGGCATGAAGGGAAGGTTAAGTTAAGAGATGTTATAGCAGAAACGCACCATACTCACTTCCCCACCAGTGCCCGTTTAGCTCTCTCATTAGCTCGCTATTCGTTATCAAGTATGCTGTAGGCCTTTTCTCAATTATACTCATTTAAGTTCTGCCTGGTAATTACATTCAACTCTGCTACCTGTAAGGTGGGCAACTGTAAATTAATTTTTAAGTTTTTTGTCTTTTTCTCTAGGGAGGTCATGCTGATGGTGGGACATTATTCAATGCAGCAAAGTTACATTGAAATACATTAAAATTAACACATTTCAGAATACTGTTCTGTTGTTAATGATTAACTACATAGTAACAAATGACTAACACACTATTAACACTCTAGTAACTACTATTAACTAAAAAGAAACAGATTAATGAATTAGTTGGTAATAGCACTTAGTTGAAAGTGGTAGTTTATTATAAGCTAATCAGTAACTAATATTTTTATATATCCTCGAGAACCACTAAGAACTACTACGGGTTCATAGTTAATGTGAATAATGCAAAAGGTATAATTAACTCTAAAGTGAAGATCATGGCAACCCACCAGTAATGACTCAAGTATTACCAGATCATTCAGTAATGATAACTCCCTAATATTGACTGAATTCATTGTAAGCTTTTGAGGTATATGTAGGTTTTGGATAATAATGACTCAAGTGTTACTACATCCTTTTAAAAGAATTCTATATTCTAAATTCAGGAATTCAGTATTGTAAAGTGAAGAACATGGTAAAGATTAAGTGTTATCCAAATCCATCGTAACCATTTACTATCCAGAATCATACAAAACCTCAAGATTTTACAATGACTTAAAGGAGAAGTCCACTTCTGACGCCACCTTAAGACCGCTGAGGGCAGCCCCTACCGGGGAAGATTGCATTATACAGTGTCCGTCTCTCCTCGGTGCCCTCAGGAGGCCAGTCTGCTACCCCTGCCAGGGTTACAGGGAGCAGTGGCCTCCGACGAGCACATATCTCGGGTCCCTCCGCCCAAGGACGTAGCGGTCTCTAGAACAGTTAGCTCGGCAGTCTCCTGCCGGTCCACCACTACAGGGCTCCGAACTAGCAGTTCAGTCAACACCAGAGACCAGTCTCGAGTGACTGGTTCCCTTAGTAGACTATTTGGCAGTGTGGAAGCTACTGCCAAACGTGTCTGCATGGGTCCTGCGTACTGTGGAAAAAGGCTACTCTATTCAGTTCGGCGCTCAGCCACCACCTTTCAACGGGGTCTTTCCCACTCTGGTGGGTCCTGAGCAGGCTCTGGTTATGGAGCAAGAAGTAGAAACCCTTCTGAGAAAGGAGGCCATCGAGGTGGTCCCTCCTCAAGACAGGGAGTCCAGGTTCTACAGCCGGTACTTCATTGTTCCAAAGAAGGATGGAGGGCTGCGTCCTATTCTAGATCTATGACGACTCAATCGATCAGTCATGAGGTTGAAGTTCAGAATGCTAACAGTCAAGCAGGTTGTGTCACAAATCAGGACTCCGGACTCACAGGACAAATCCGAGGACTGGTTTGTGACGATAGATCTAAAAGACGCCTATTTCCATGTCTCCATCCTTCCTCAACACAGGAAGTTCCTGGGGTTTGCTTTCAGGGGCGAAGCATACCAGTATCGGATTCTTCTGTTCGGCCTAGCACTCTCACCCCGCACTTTTACGTGTGTGGCGCCGCTGCGACTCCAGAGCATCCGCATACTCAACTATATCGACGATTGGTTGATTTTAGCTCAGTCAGAGGAGATGCCGGCTCAACATCGAGATGTTGTTCTCGCTTACATGAAAGAGCTGGGGTTGAGACTGAACGCTAAGAAAAGTGTGCTCTCTCTATTACAGAGAACCATTAATCTGGGCGTGTGTGGGATTCGACCACGATGCAGGCACGTCTGTCTCCTGTTCGGATCGAGTCGATCCTCACCGCAGTCACGAGAGTGAAAGAAGGCCGGTCACTCACTGTAAAGCAGTTCCAACAATTGCTGGGTCTGATGGCAGCAGCGTCCAACATGATACCTTTTGACCTGCTGTACATGAGACCCCTACAGTGGTGGCTCAAAACCAAGGGGAAACCCGCTTCGCATGATCAAGGTCACGCAATGGTGCCTACATGCCTTAGACATGTGGAGGAAACCTTGGTTTCAAAGTCAAGGTCCGTTGTTGGATGTTGGGAGCGACAGATGCGTCCCTCACCGGCTGGGGGGCGGTCATGAGTGGTCGTCTTGCCCAGGGTTTGTGGAGTGGTCGCCATCTCAGCTGGCACATCAAATACTTTCTCCTAGACCTGAGAGATCGCCATGTGTTAGTATGCACCGACAACACTCTCATTACGAGCAGTTCATGTCCCTGGGCATCTGAATATGGGAGCAGACGTCCTGTTGAGGCAGGGGCCAAGGCCCGGGGAATGGATGCTTCACCCCAAGGTGGTGAAGCAGATTTGGAAAGTGTTTGGTCCAGCCCAGGTGGATCTATTTACATTGAAGGAGAATGCACAATGTCCCCTTTGGTGCTCTCTGACTCATCCAGCTCCCCTGGGGCTGGATGCCATGGTGCAGACACGGCCGAGGCTACATCTGTACGCTTTTCTGGAGAGAGTGCGCCGGGACGGGGTCAGTCTTCTCCTAGTAGCCCGTACTGGCCAGGCCGAGTATGGTTTTCGGACATGATTTCTCTCCTCGACGGCTCTCCATGGGAGATTCCCGTCAGGAGGGATCTCCTCTCACAGGCAGGGGGCACCATCTTTCACCCCCGCCCAGAGCTGTGGAAGCTGTGAGTGTGGCCCCTAAGGGGGCACAGCTCATCTCTTCCGGTCTCTCAGCTAAGGTTGTTGAGACCATCCTCCAATCCAGAGCTCCCTCTACGAGGAAACTGTATGCCCTGAAGTGGAAGCTTTTCACTTCATGGTGTGGAGACCACCAGCAGGACCCAGTTAACTGCCCAGGTGGTACAGTGCTGGAGTTCCTGCAGGCTCGTTTCTCCACAGGGTTAAACCACTCCACCTTGAAGGTTTACGTGGCAGCAATCTCTGCCTACCATGCCCCTCTTGGTGGCATGTCAGTGGGTAAGAACCCCCTGGTTACATGTTTCCTCCACAGTGTGCTGAGGCCTATAGAGGAGATTTCGGATCCGTTTCTTACCATCAAGACTGCTTTGCTCTTAGCACTAACTTCCCTCAGCGGGTTGGGGACCTGCAGGCCCTTTCGGTGGCCCCTTCGTATTTAGAGTTTACTCTTGTTATGGCCAAAGCATTTCTTTACCCCAGAGCAAGGTAAGTAAGACGGACCAACTACTTGTGTGCTATGGTCCCCCTAAAAGGGGTCTTTCTGCCTCTAGGCAGACCCTCAGCAGGTGGATTGTGGATGCCATCTCTACTGCTTACGAGTCCTCTGATCTCTCCTCGCCTCTGGGGGTCAAGGCTCACTAGACCCGTGGTATGGCGGCCTCCAAGGCACTGTTGGCAGGTGTCCCCATGCAGGACATCTGTAATGCTGCGGGATGGTCCACGCCCCCCACCTTTGTTAGGTTTTATAACCTGGATGTCCGAGCCACTCCGGGCTCTTCTGTCCTCCTGCCCTAGCTGTTCCCTAGCCAGGGATTTGGAAGTCTGGTGGCATGGGCATCTCGTTCCCATAGCGTTTCACGCAGCTCGAGTTCCTGGAGGAAAACATCCCAGGTTACGTATGTAACCCTGGTTCCCCCAAGGGAACGAGATGCTGCGTCTCGAGCCATACTTCCGGCATCCCTCCGAGCGCTCGCTTCATTCTCCAAAACTGACGCCAGCTCCGCCGCACATGCTTTTATGCTTCCTGGTCAGTTACGTCACCCGCCCATGACGTCTCGCCCTTCTTTTGGTCAGATTACACATGTGTTCAGAGCGTGGTCTCACTGTAGGCGTTCCTATAGTGTTTTCGGACGCAGTGTCTCGTTCCCTCGGGGAACCAGGGTTACATAAGTAAACTGGGACGTTAATTACTATTACTTACTAAATCATTCATCACAGTTTCTTGTTAGTTAATAGTAGTTATCAGAGTGCTAATATTGCTTTACCCATGTGTCCCTGTGTAGTTATTCATTAATGATGGAACAGTATTCTAAAGTGTTACCCAGACATCTTTCTTATTAAAATGTACACACACCTTTATGCAGATATGGTGGATTTACATTTGGCCACTATGTGCATTCTGGGTTTGAGTTTATCATCCAAACCCGTTCATATGCAGCCCAAACTCAAATGCACCACAAACAACCTCCTGAGGCAAAATAGCAAACAATTGGCTTTGGTGAGTAAATAGAACTGGTTGGCTGGGGACTGCAACACTACTTGACTATTTATAAAGCTTTTAATGATCTAAATCCTCAATAACTGAACTCTACAAGAAGATAAATGTCCAGGAACTGGAAATAAATACCCCTCATCTAAATTATTGTCAGTGGTAATCAACCACATTTGGTAGACAGCGGTGCCAAAATTATCAAAATTAATGCAGGCTTTTTTTCCAATTCACTATCTCAACAAATTAGAATACTTCCAATAAAAAAAAAAAAAAAACATTTTTAGTGAATTGTTGGCCTTCTGGAAAGTATGTTCATTTACTATATATGTACTCAATACTTGGTAGGGGCTCCTTTTGCTTTAATTACTGCCTCAATTCGTTTCAAGTTTTTGGCAGTGTGGGCAGGTGCCAAATCCTGCTGAAAAATGAAATCAGCATCTTTAAAAAGTTGGTCAGCAGAAGAAAGCATGAAGTGCTCTAAAATTTCTTGGTAAACGGGTGTAGTGACTTTGATTTTCACAAAAAAAAAAAACACAGTGGACCAACACTAGCAGATGACATTGCACCCCAAATCATCACAGACTGTGGAAACTTAACACTGGACTTCAAGTAACTTGGGCTGTGAGCTTCTCCACCCTTCCTCCAGACTCTAGGACCTTGGTTTCCAAATGAAATACAAAACTTGCTTTCATCTGAAAAGAGAACTTTGGACCATTGGGCAACAGTCCATTTCTTCTTCTCCTTAGCCCAGGTAAGACGCCTCTGACATTGTCTGTGGTTCAGGAGTGGCTTAACAAGAGGAATACGACAACTGTAGCCAAATTTCTTGACACGTCTGTGTGTGGTGGCTGTTGATGCCTTGACTCTAGCCTCAGTCCATTCCTTGTGAAGTTCACCCAAATTCTTGAATCGATGTTGCTTGACAAGCCTCTCAAGGCTGCGGTTCTCTCGGTTGGTTGTGCATCTTCTTCTTCTACACTTTTTCCTTCCACTCAACTTTCTGTTAACATGCTTGGATACAGCACTCTATGAACAGCCAGCTTCTTGACAATGAATGTTTGTGGCTTACCCTCCTTGTGAAGGGTGTCAATGATTGTCTTCTGGACAACTGTCAGATCAGCAGTCTTCCCCATGATTGTGTAGCCTAGTGAACCAAACTGAGAGACCATTTTGAAGGTTCAGGAAACATTTGCAGGTGTTTTGAGTTGATTAGCTGATTGGCATATCACCATATTCTAATTTGTTGAGATAGTGAATTGGTGGGTTTTTGTTAAATGTGAGCCCAAATCATCACAATTAAAAGAACCAAAGACTTAAACTACTTCAGTCTGTGTGCACTGAATTTATTTAATACATGTTTCACAATTTGAGTTGAATTACTGAAATAAATTAACTTTTCCACATCATTCTAATTTATTGAGATACACCTGTACTTCCTTTATGTTGTTTCTACATTGTTTTAAGAAGAAAGTGAAATTATTGCAATATAAAAGTATAATTAAAAATTGTAATTTTAGGTGGGATTAATCGCTGTCACGAATCTGGTCGGTGTCCCGTTGTCCGCTCACCACCAGATGTCACTGTCACCTCACCTACACACTCTGACTGTTGCACCACACTCCGGACTGCATCTCCCATCCTCCACCGCACTGATTGCGTCAGCCCCTGTGACCAATCAGGCGTTCTATAAAAGCCCCGGTCCTTCCCAGTGCACTTCACGGATTGTTGAATTGTTGTATTGTTAGTGTTCTCCCTTTGTTTAGCGTTTCTCTGGTTTCCTAGTTCCTAGTTTTGATCTCCCGCCTGGTTTTCTCTTTTTTTCGTCTGTCTAGCCACCTGCCTTGTGGATTATCGCTTGTTTAAGGATTATTTCTCTACGTTTTGCCTGTGTTTCACCTTTTGCCCCTGTTTGACCCTGCCTGCTCGACCATGTATCTGTCTCGTCCATTGAATAAAAGCTCGCACATGGATCCGCTCGCCTCTCGCCTCTCATTCCCGGTTACAATCGCGTTTAGTCATGATTAATTTCAGAAAAAATGTGTGATTAATTAAAATCGATTGACACCACTAGTAGACAGACATTAATGAAAATGACAGACATAAAGTAGAAAACAAAAAAAAAAAAACTGCAGTGTCACATTTGTTACATCAATCTGCCATTATGCTACTATATTTAGCCATTTAGCAAAAAGCTTTCTAACACTCCTTTGAGCCTTGTCTGCTGAATGATTCTGAGAGTCTTTCTTTCTGCACATGGCATTTACAGCTTGTGTGTTTTGTATGTCAAGTGCACTTGGCGTATTTCGAGTGGTTCTCATTTCCTCCGCGGCTTTAACTGCTTGTTCAAGCGTCTTGCTGATTAGTGGTCAAATAAATCAGGCTCGGGAGGGTGACACACACACATTGACAAACTGTAGTGCTTGTTTGTGACACTGGAAACACTCAACAGCTACTAATGACTAATTTGCTAATTGCCAAATTCCCATTTTTAGATGGGTTCCTCATGCTTTACACTTAGAGTCCCACCATCTAACTTGCATTCACCAGAATGCTGCCTTGATGAAAAAGCTTGTTCTTTTAGAAACACTGACAATATTTTCATGCTTGAATACAATAAAACATTGCTAAACACACACACACACACACACACACACACACACACAAAATACAATACAAATGCCCTTTGTGTTTTTGCTAACACTAACAACAGTTTTCCTGTCACACATACCCACACACACAAAACACTCACAGACATCAAGCGTGTTTGTGGTGGTGTACTGCTCTCAGGCATTCAGTGTCAAATGAGAGACTTTAATAAAGTGAACTGCCACTACTTTAATGCACTGTGAATTCTGGGAGCAACCTCAGAGTTCAAAGTACTGCAGGAAAAAAATCATGACAGATGCCAAACGTTTAATATGAGCACAAGGCGGAACATTTGTGCATGCTGACAGAGAGAGAGCAGTACATTCTGATAAGGGCGTATGATCACATTTCTGCATAGTATTCATGAATCTGCTCAACACTGTGGACTGCTTGGCCTGCAACATACACTATACTCAATAATTATGCTTATTTTTGAGTCAGGAATTATTTATATCATATAAATAATCATACAAATCAAATTTATATCATATATATGAAAAAACTGTTATTCAAAAATTTGTGAACTTGTTTGCCAAGGAGACAACAGTAGTGAAGAGCATGCCTGAGATCCCCAGTAAAAAAGTAATATATTTAAAATACATTTATTTCATACTAAGTATAGTTCAAATCCTTCAACATATTTACTGACATAGCCTATCGCTCGAGAAAAAAATTATACAAATTATAATTAAGTTTTATTTAGAGTACTACTTGTGCACTGCATATTTCTTAATATTAAGTTTAAAATGTGTTTTAATGTTACTATTCATGAGCATTTTATGATCTTTAAATAATATTTGTGTTACTCCACCCCAAATTAAAAAAATTGTCATTAATCACTTACCCCCATGTCGTTCCAAACCCGTAAAAGCTTTGTTCGTCTTCAAAATACAATTTAAATGTGATGAAAACCGGGAGGCTTGTGACCGTCCCATTGACTGCCAAGTAAATTAAGGTGACCAGATTTCTGAAATGAAACCGAGAACATTTCCTAGTTCAGTGGTCAAAATATCACTGAAATCTCACTTGTGAAAAACAGGAACAAAATGTTTTTGTTTTTTAATTGTTGTGGGTTCCATATATTAATATAATAACTGCTAATTACAGTGATGTTTGAGGATCAAACTTACTATAGTTTTTTTTTAATACAATAGTAACTATTGCAAATAGCAAACATATCAAAACAGTAGTATTATGATAAAATTATAACTTTAGAAAAACACATTAAAAATAAAACAATATAACATGATAAATAAAACTATATTTAACAAATATGTTATTTTTAAACTGTATTTAACAATTTCACAACTGTACAATAATTACAACTTTTCAAATCTTATGTTTATACTTTTGTAAATTAACAATTAGTCTCCGCACACCTTACAGCAATCTGTAGATGCGTAGGAATCAGAGACCAAAAAAAAGGGTCAAAACTAAGCAACAAAAACAAATCCCGCACACTACAGAAATATGCAAAACGTATCAAAAGATGTTGGAAATAAACTTTTTTTTTTTAAACGTTTTGCATATTTCTGTAGTGTGCGGGATTTTTTGTTGTTGTTTATGTTTATGCTTTTGGAAATGGATCTTTTCTATCTCTAATCAGGCTTTTTAGGTTCATTTTGACCACAGAGTATGTGTCCTAACTACATGCGATGCCACAACGTGTGATAAAAGGTATCTTATCCATGTTAATCAGAGTTTTTGTCCTAACTAGATGCAAAAATTCTATTTTTGAAACGGTTTCTATTTCTACAACGTCCTGGCTAGAACAACAACATACGAACTATAAAAATTATAATCTCAGGTACTGATTATGTGCTTTATTCAATGTTAAAAGTGTCTAATGTGAGTTTGAATATCATATTGCGTGACATTTATAGCCATACTATAAGCAACAATAGATAATTTACCTCTGATCTTGAAAATACATTTAAAGTGCTTCTATTATGCCATTTTAAAGATTGCTAATATTGTTTTAATAGACTCCCAAAACTTTAGTTTTCTCCAAAAATAGATTTAATTTTACCCCATTTCTAAATGATTCAGTTCGAAGAATCAGTTTCTCTAAACCCCTCCTTTCCGTGAGCCCTCACTGCTGTGATTGGTCAGATGGCGCAGTCCTTTATGATTGGTCTACCGCGTACAGCGTGTTGGAGAACGAAACGTCCATTGCCATAACTGACTGACAGCCCTGGATACTTGTCAATACATAGAAAAGATGGCATCGATTTTACTTTACCAATTCGAGCCAGAGTCTGACGATGAAACGGCTGAAGTGGCTGATCGACAAGTTAGCACGGTCTACCGTGGAAAGTGCTTGCAATTTGCTTATGTAAGCGAACCGAGCACACCTCTATGCTGTAAACTTCAACGTTGTATAATGCATTAAGACAGCTTTCACACCGAACGCGGAAAGCGCTGAGCTGGGTTCAGTGCAGCCCTTCAGAGCGCAGCGGCAAAAGTTCATTTGAGCCACTCATTTGAACTTTGTCCGCGGCGTGCGCACTCCGCTGCGCGTGCGCTTTGGTCTAGGAAGAAACAAGCCGTCCTCGCACGGCGGAAGCAATTGAAACAAATGGGTTTCATAGCACAGCGCTTTCCGCATTCGGTGTGAAAGCCGCTTCGTGCGCCATCCTTTATCATTACTCCAACTAATGAGACAGACAGACAGTCAAGCTGCATCAATCACAAATTGTCAGACTACAGTGGGTCCACAGCTGAACAACAGAACTACAGAAGCCTGATTTAGCCGGTTAGCAAGACATGTGCAGGGTTGTTACACAACATAACATACACAACTACGTATTTTGAACCATCGCTAGAAAATACAATATTTGTAGATTCATCTTTTGGAAGTGAATATAAAACTATTTTACTCACAGCGTAGGATACAGCGTCTTCTGTATAATGTATGTGTAAATTTCCATGTGACATAAACCACATGGAAATTTTACTGTTTGTGGGCGGGCAAGTTCGCGACGTAGAGCGTGGGCGGACATTATGCAAATATATTACTTTGTGACATATGGCTGTAACAGAAAAAGATTTGAATTCCTGACGACTCCTTCAGGCAAATGTGAGCCCACTGTTTTTTGGATAGACAATAACTTTATTTATCGTGCACTGTCGGCTTCACAACTTTGCAGATAGTTTATGTTCACATACAGCTACATAACACAATAACACACTACATGAAAGATCATATTTGAAAAGGCATAAGGCATTGTTGTTTTAAACAAGCAGTAAAATGGTGACATTTCCAGGGACAGTTTCAGTCGGGGACAGGACACCAAAAACCGGGACAGTCCCCGGAAAACCGGGACAGTCCCCGGAAAACGGGGACGTCTGGTCACCCTAAAGTAAATAACACTGTCAAGGCCCAGAAAAGTATGAAAGACATCGTCAAAATAGTCCATCCACCATCAGTGGTTCAATCTGAATTTTATGAATCGACGAGAATACTTTTTGTACGCAAAAAAGATTTTATCCAACAGTTTGATTCCTCTGTGTCAGCGTAGCACCATTTTGGATGGTATCTGCTGGACACAAAATGTGTACGCCGTTCTGTGTCAGCTGCACCACACGGATATGCCTTTTCATTCAAAAAGTGTAAATATACGTATGTACAAAGCTTTTACGGGTTTGGAATGACATTGGAGGTAAGTGATTAATGATAAAATTTTCATTTTGGGGTGGAGTTTAAATATATCAAAAGTACAATTGCAGGTTTTTTTTTTATTATTTACATAAATATGTAAATGTATTCGTAGTATGCTTAGCATGAAATAAATGTATTTCAAATACATTTTAATATATTTATTTTTCACTAAATAATCAAGATAATAATACTGAACAGAACATTTGCCTTTAAATGTAACTGCCACTCTTCTAGAAGTCTTATTCCAAAATATCCATGTGGTGTAAATAAATAAATAAATAAATAAATAAATAAATAAGAGAATCAATTATGCTAAATAGCTGAAGCAACAGGAATGTAGATCTCCAGATGTGTACCTCTGTAATGTATGTTTCTGACCTTCTTCCTCACTTAAACAAATGATGGGCGATAATTCATCCAAGATTAGTCTACTGACAGATCAGATACTGTTCATATCAGAGTAAGATATACTCCTGACTTCTTTTCATTTTTACACATGCACACACAACATGGCCACCGTAGGATAATATGACCTTGCTTTGCTCAGTATTGAATGATTAACCAGTTCGGTCTGATCATTACAAGTTCAAAAGAATCTGGAGTTAATGCACATGAGCTGAATGTGCTACTGGTTAACGGCACGTCAGCGGCTCACTCTCTTAGTGTGTACAGGTGCAGCGCTCAGATGATCAAGGGCTCTTTTAGACATGCTGGTTTCCCATTTACCCAAGACACACAATTATGCACACTACACATCATCTCATTTACCAGAAACTGTTACCCTCTGTACACGTTTTTTTGTCCATAGTTAATATTTTCCTGATGTCAGACTATTATCTAACAGGGAATCAGGTGTCCATTAGGTCAGTGGTTCCTAACCCTGGTACCAGAGAACTCCCAGCACTGCACACTTTTGACATCTCCCTAATGAAACACACGTGATTCATCTCATCAGCTCCAAGACCTCAAACAGTGTGTCAGATACTCTTCCAGAGCTCTTCCAGGACCAGGGATGGGAACCTCTGCATTAGGTCATCCTGTGTGGAAAGAGGAGCTTTAGCATTAGCTCTGCTTTCAGGAAGTACAGGAGAAATGCTTGGCTGACTTTTGTGCTTCATTTTACAAACAAATTTCAAGAGTTTCTTAGAACTCTTAGCATAAAGCCATAAATATAATAAGGCCTGGCACCAAACTAA
Source organism: Labeo catla (assembly GCA_012976165.1). Taxonomy (NCBI): domain Eukaryota; kingdom Metazoa; phylum Chordata; class Actinopteri; order Cypriniformes; family Cyprinidae; genus Labeo; species Labeo catla. The sequence goes on from VONZ01000122.1 coordinate 359,931, forward strand.
AAGTGTGCCAGTAATTCTGAGTACTGTAGAAGGTTTCACAAGTGGCTAAGTGCTAAACAAATATAAGCATGTAAGTGCATCACTCCATCTGCAGAAATATGGTTAGCAGCATTTCGCTTCTAAGAAAGTAAAAAAGTGAGTTTACCATTACGACATCCCATACACAAATACACTTTTGCCGCTTTCACACTAGAGCTTTTCATGTGGATTTGAGTCTTTGTGATGTCAGACTAGTTTGTTGGTTAGTGTGAAAGTAGTTTGAAAGTAGTGCACTTAAGTGTGCACCACCAAACCTCATTTTATACAAGATTTATTTATTTATCGATTGATTGATTTATCTTTGCATGCTCCAAGTCATATTTAGTGCAGTATCAGGCATTTCCTTTTGTTGCTTATCTGTAAATTGTCTTCGGACAGAAGCTCACTTTCTTCACATCCTATGGGAACCATCCAGAACACCCTAGCAACCAGTCAAAACACCTGTATGCTTGTTAAGTCTGATGTCATGTGTCACCGCTTCTATGTTCTAACGCTCTATCAAATGCCACGAGAAAACAACAAACGGTGCTAACATACACTCACAATATGATATACTACCAAAAGAAATTATAATCCTCCCCTTTAACTCCATACCGAAATCCCAGATAGCCAGACAATGAAAATATACATAGAAATAAATAAATATAAAATGTATTTGCGTTTGGAACGCTGTGAGCCCAGTGTACAGAGTAAGTCTGGCAGCTCATCCAAGACCAAGCCCTATCTAAATGAATGGGGGAATCCGGAAATCTCAAAAACAACTCACAATTAAATTAAATTAAATATTTCAAATCAGCAACCAAATCTGAAATGAGCTGCCCCATGAATGTTGTTTCTTATGCTCAAATAGCATTTAAAAAGCTTATTTTTCAAGCTAGACCATCCAATGCGCATGCACAGTCATAAGTGTTGTGGCTGCGCATTGGGTGGTCTAGCTTGAAAAATGGCCCAGTCCAGCCTTCTAACGGCCGCTGCAGTGATGCAATGACTTTACCAATCAGCAGCTGGCTCTTTCATTTAGAAGGTAGGACTATTCCGCCATATTGCGCATTGCAGTCTCTCACATTCATAAGAGTGAACTGTCTTTGTATTTCTATAGTCTTTGTTTTAACCAAAACTGATAATTCTTTCATATATTTTTTCTCATTCTCATGAAAAAAAAAAAAAAAATGTTGCTTCAGAAGATTGGATTATTGTAAGTATGGATTAAATTCAAGCTTTTGGCCATTGTAAAGTTTTTGGAGCTTGAAAGATTTGGACCTCATTGACTGGACAAAAAAATACCAAAAGTCTTACAATATTGTCTTAAACATTCAGCAGAAGAAAGCAAGCCATACAGGTTTGTAACAACGTGAATGAGTAATGATGATATAATTTGATAGAATCTGTTTGCCCACAGTTATGAAAAAGTCAGGAAGTGACACCAACAGGACCTCAAGATGTTCTCTAAATGCTCCCTGTGGTCCTGATGTTCTAAAGATCAAGTTCTAATGATGACCTCAGGCCAGTTTCTCCAATTTGTGGTGCCCTTTTGATGATCATGTCAGTCTCATACACAAAACGACCACTAAATGCCTTTCCATGCCAGGCTTGTTCACATGATCTTTCCTCTTTTCTTTATCACAGTGAGCAGGCATGCCACATTCAAAGAAAGCAGAAAATTCTCTAATAGTCTTATTCCTCACTTTACCATGCATATTAAATATATCACGGCAGACATAGCCTCTGAGCAATCCAGTTTGTAAAACACTCTGTAAATATCACACACACATCACAGCTGTAGTTTTCACTCAGATATCAGTAACTGTGCTCTAAAACCCACTTACTCTCTACGGTCTACATAAGCAGCTACCATCTAAAGACCTTCTAAGTGTCCTAAGTGAATTGAACCTTCAGATGTGATTCTTTTGGAGCACCCTATAGGCCACAATTCTGTATACCTCATAAATAGCACTTCTCATGTGAAACACATTGAAAGACTTCACTTATAAAATGCCCATTTAATACTAAGCTGTTGATGAGGTACCTTAAAGTAGTAACAGTACAGATTTTAACATGCAGGTATTATACAGTAATTTTTTGATTATTTTTAAAATTTAGCCTTTATTTCTCTTTTATTTTTTATTGCTCTATTTATTTTAATTGTTATCATGCCATTTAGTTTTAGCTTATACATATATCAAAAACTAAAAATAAAGTGAATTTGTGGAAATAAAAGGTACAATAGCATAGTTTCACTGTTGTTAGCTTATTGTTTTCAAGTTAAAAATACAGTAATAATAACACCAAGACATAAAAGCATAAAATATTTTATATTCTAAAATATTTATTATATTTAAATATTTAATATTTCGAAAATATGAATGATGTTTCTTACTATGTGATTAGAAATGAATTCTGTGCCATCAGATTCTAAAAACACTCCTCAAATGATATCTGAGGCTTGCAAACTCGCTGTTTTGTGTCAGGACCAGTGCATTTATTCCCTATGATGTCCTGCTTACATCAGAAGTTGAACTGACATAGTTGAAATGCATACAAATACGAGATTTGATATATTTCAACATACTGTAGTGCTGCGGCTTTCACGTTTGAGTAATCTAGACATGAATAATAAATTAGCCTTCAGGTTTATGTATTTTTTCCCTGATATGAGCTGCGTTATTTATAGCTTCATCTTTATTACAAACTTAAATATATGACAAAATATTGTGACATTTTGATGGTGGAAGGGGCTGGTGCAGGCCAAACAAACATTTACTTAATCAATCACTGAAATTCAGCATCAGGCAATACCTCCTACAGCGCCACTGCATGCGCACACACACCAGACATGTCTTGCCAGAGTCTGAAACACAGTTTGATTATCTTTGCATTCATTTGCACCGATGTTTAATGGTGGAATATTGCAGAGAGGAGAGGTTTTATTTTGCCGCATTGTTTTGTTTGAGTGACCTTGAATGCACGGGCCAAAGGCAGTGAAGTAAAAGAAAGAAAAAAAATCAATTAAACACAGTTTATAGTTGAAACAAAAAAGAAAAAAAATGGCTAATTGAACAGCTGCAGTCTGATGAAATGCCACTCCATATGTCGAAGTTAAAAAAAAGCAATTTCTGTGCATCTTACAGAGTAAGAGAGCGCGAAAAGCTCTCATTTAATCAACTAACATTGATATTACTTCTGGCAATTAGAGGCATGCTGATAATGATATGAGTTTTCAGCTGTAAATAATTATGCTGCCTCCAGGCCATGCTTTCCTTCCTCACTGTATCTATAAACAATAATCAAACCACCAGGCGAAAGTCGAGGGGCTTTTGTTTGTTGCTGTGCTGCAGTTTGGGGAAAAACATCGGTGTGGCCCCCTGGCGTTGCCCTTGGCGGGTCTGACCTTCAGGAGCCTGGTGCTGGCAGCATGGGGAGCTAATACATCGGCCTATCGATCCCTACACTCGTGCATGCACGCTTATTTAGCCCGAGAGCAGGGTGGGACGCGGAACGCTTCTGTGGCCTAATACTGTGAGAGACATGCAGACAGACTGAAGACAGCACTTTCACTGGTGCAATCTGAGATTTTATAATGAGGAAAATGCACACAGACGTCATGCAGCTCTATTTTAATTGTTTAGCAGATACAGTCTTGAACCTATTGCAATCGCAGTCAGCATTTGGATTTGGCTAACTGCAGCACATGCACTATCTCACGGTTTTTCATTTGTTAACTCAGTCAATTAAGAACTGACAAAATCAATTAAACTGCATCAGAAGAAAATACACACATGTACATAGGAGTGAATGGGGCTAGCTGTTGGTCTTTTTAGTCTATAGTGAACATTCCTCAGTGTAGACAGCCTTCTGAAAGTCAATTTAAATATAAGCACGCACACACACACACGTCCACCATTAAACAGCCTGCAACTATACGGTTAATACACTCTAAAAAATGCTGGGTTATTTTTTACCCCAAATGCTGGGTTCAGCCCCTTGGGTCATTTTATTGGGTTATTTTTAATATTTTTACCCAGGTGCTGAGTAGTTTTTCTGTAACTAAGTTGTGGGGTCATTTTTAACACTGGTTTATTTATTTTAAGCCTGTCTCTGACGAAACAACCCAGCTGCTGAGTTAAAGTCAGGCGGAGCGTGGGATTTTTGAGCCCACTACAGGAGAGACCGGTTCTCAGCGCCGCCAATTTGCACTTCTTTAGTGAAATAAAGGTTTGTAAACATTTTATTTTATTTATAAAGTCTTTACTGTGCTGTAAATTGTATTATTTTATGCAACACAACATAAGGACGAGATGTCAGTCAGCTGCGTCAGCAGCAATTGTTTCGCAGAATGGAAACGCACTTTGCCTTGCATAAAATAAACAGATTTCATTTGTTATTGTACTGAGTTTAATCTGAAAATATGTCAGTATTGTTTGTTTATGGGCAGGTTTTGGAGTCAGTCACGGCATTTTTCAGCTACGAGTGAAACACAAGGCCGCGGTCTGAAGTTCGCAGTTAACCCGGCAAACAGCAGCTCTTCTCCGGCTCAGATTTCGGCAACAGCATGATAATTAGCACTATTTCTGTAAAAAGCAGAGAATGGTTGAATACACTAAAATTAAAATTCTCCTTTTAAATGTTACATTTTTTTATGTGTAAAAGGATTGTTAAACGAGTTTAAATGTATGTAATATTGTAAACTTTGCTGTATTCACCCAAATAAATTCAATTTGTCTTGTATTTTGTCCATGTGTTCTTGCTTAATAATAAATGTTCACCTTTTGATTATTGCTGTTGCCTCTAGTAAATCTGTGTGTGTTTTTATAAGTTCCAGTCCATTTTAAACTAGCAATATAACAATTTTTAAACAATAGTTGACTTAAAAAAAAAAAAACCATCATGTTTGGTAAAACCATTTAACCCAACCAGCTGGGTCAAAATAACCCAGGAAGTGTTCTGTCCAATATTTACCCAACACTTTTTTAGAGCGTATTCATTCTAGCAGTAAAACAATCATTATACATAAAACCATTGTTTTGACCAAAAAAAAAAAAAAAAATATATAAGTAATTAATAATTATATTATAATGTGACAACCTTCCTCAACCTGACCCTCAGTTAAACTCTTAGTTAACCTTGTAATTATATATATATAAAACACACTCACACAAACACACTTAATTAAACCAAAAGCTCTTTTCACCAACATAAAAAACAGCAAAATCATTGAGTAGTTCTCATTAAACTGGATCATAAATGATGCACAATAAAGTTAAATACGCCCACTATCAGCTAGATAGATTATACTCTGTCTCACAGCAAAAACCACAAACTTAGAAAGTGTGGCAATTAATGAAGCTGTAAATGTACCACCTCAGGAAATTCACATCAATGAAAGCATTTCGTTCCTAACAGCAGTACGTGAGGTGTTGCGAGCACTGAGAGCAACGGACAGTGAACTTTGCTTACTAACTTCATCCGGTGTGAGTAGAGAATAAGATGAAGAACATAATTAAGGAACCACATGAAAGGCTACTCGAGGTCTACGATTAATTAGCCTCCTGTCGATATTCTCATCAATACCCGATTAACAAATGACACATTGCCCTATGAATGCTATTGATCTGCCTGCATTTCACAGCATTAATAAGCTGAAGCCTCCTAACAAACTGAAAAGCTGACAAAACAGAGGAAAGTCATTTCTCTCCAACAGCTTGTTGAGCCACTTTGACAGAAAGGCCTGTCTAATGTCGGAAAAAAAAAAAAAAAGAAAAAAAGAAAAAAAAACTGCTTACTTTACAATTACACAGTTCACACAAAACAGCCAAATTAAAGCTTAGTAACTCAGTTTAATAGTCAGTGATGTGTCTGTTTTGTGGGTGGATCTACTAATTTAATTTATTTTACATTTAAATTGCAATTCATGTCCATTGCAGACAATGACTTGAATATGCTTTCATATATATATGAAGTTACAACTCTAAATTACAACTCTTATAAATTAAAAAAGAAAAGCATTTTTTACTGCCTATTTGTCAACTATTAGATGTACACTGTACACTCTGACAGGTATATGGGAAATATGTTATTACTTTTTACTTGTCAGTAAATCCAAACTTTTTTTGAAAATGGTTGGAGGGGGTTTCAGAAAGCAATATGAATATAAATATTACATTTTCAAGAACCACACAAATGTGTTTCAGATTATTTTATTTTAATTATCTTTAAATTCTCAGACACGCAAAGTTAATATTTCATTACTCGTGAACATTTGCCGATATCTTATGTAATGAAGAATAAGCATGAGTGAACACAAGAACAGAAGAAGCGGATAAAGCAAGTTACGGCAAGTTACAAGCCTCTACATTTACTGGATCTGTATGTTCTCCTCTCATTACAGACCAATTAAATAAACAGTAGACTCTTCAGCCAGGTTTAGCTCTAGACATGGAATATATGGTCTCAGTTTTGACAAATGACTGCAAAGTGAGGTAAAAAGGGACTCAATATAAATTAATGGTGCCCTAGCAGCCCAAGGTTTAGTCCCCTTACGCTAATGATAGTAATGAACACTTAGATGAGGGATGATCAGGCCTGTCCTCCAGTCGGAGCTTTACACAGGTTAATTAGGTAAGATAACATCATCAACCTCTTTCATGCCTACACATGGAATTAATTGGATAAGCTGAAGCTGTATTCAAGTCTATATATAATCATGTGAACAATCAAGGGGAGTAATGGAGGAGAGACGCCGGCCACGTCACAAGATGTCTTATTTAGATTCTCTAACAACCTGCCTAATAAGCACATGGACACTAATGGCATACTTTAGAATAATGAATCAGTAAAGTGGAACAATAGCAGCGTGGCAGTGGCAGCATCTGTAAAAAAAGACATCATGGGCAGTTTGATGTGCTTATCATGATGTTAAGTAATTAGTCAAAGCATAAAGATGTGATGAAGTGTGGTTTAATAAAATCATGTCAATGAAAATGTCTTTGAGGAAAACATCAATCAATCCATGATTTGAGTTAAGATATGAAGGCACTTTAATTATTGTTATTGATTTGTATATTGATATTATTAAGGCTGTAATGACTTATGCCATATATGGGGGGTACTTCATTTATTGGAACTCTGTCCCCCAGGACTATTTAATGAAATAATAGATTATGACACATTATAGCAAAATCCACCTGATCGGGCATAACCAGATATTTATTCCAGGACATGCAAACACATTTTAACATAGCTGAAATATATCAAGATTTCAAGTAGTCACAATTGCCCTAACTGAAGTGTCATCCAATTAGATTTACACACATAATTTCTTAGTTCCAGAAACGTCCAGAACTTTGAGAAGTCTTTAAAAAAAAGCATATGCATCTTGTGACTGGTCTTGTTATCATGTGTGTGCATAATGGGTGTGTTCTTAGGCCAAACATTTACCATGATGTTGTGTGTCAAGTACAGGAGAGCAGTGTGCTGTGTTGTATAGCACCTATCATCCGTCACAGCAGATGTTTGGCTCCTTTCGTTGGCTTTGTGTGAAGTACGTTTGTAAATTATGTATGAGGAACTTTTGTGTAAATTGTCATACTACATAATGTATGTTGACAAAGCTGTATGAAAGCTCACCTTAGAAGGGAACTCATTACAATAATTGATGCAGAGAGGCAACAAAGGGCTCTTTTGCACATAAAGTCACTTTCTGATCTCCATCAATAATGGAAGATCATTTAGAATAGACCGGATAGGCCATCTGCTACACGTACCACTCAACTCATCAGCCAAACTGACAAACACAACATTTTCCCTCAAAGATCATTGTGTACACACACATCATAAATGTATGTCATGAGAGAAAATATAACACACGATAACAGAATTGCTATAAATTAACCAGCTCTACTATGGTGAAGGGCGGGCTCATGAATATTAATTAGCTTACGTGACTGGACACTCCAACAAAGTTACCAAGCAACATCAGCGTCAATTAATATGCATGAGGTAAGCCTTCACCGTTGTGTGAGTGAACCATGGTTCAGTAAATCCCAGGATACGTCACTGTCACCATAGTGATGGACGCCTCGGACAGCAACTCTAAAGGCATCAGTAATGCATGTCAGTGTGACCCGAAATGTTTTTCATCAACTTTGTATTACTTTTAAACAACTGCAATCAAAAAAGTTTTCATAGATTATTTTAAGGTTTTAAACGGAATATAAACTGAATGTATGTGCTGTTTTACTGCCATAACAGCACATTATCATCCCATAATGACATCCCAGTGTTTCATACCTAACTGAGGTAAGTGATGTAAGAAGTGTGTGTTTGTGTGTTATTGACCCCAATGTCATAATGCCTCAACATCCTATATTTCTACAGCAAAATGCTAGAAATATGCTACTTTGATCTGTATGGTGCTCTGTTTGGTATTGAAATTCTGTTGATTACCTATATAAAAAAAGAAGATTTTAAGTATAACTGTACATCATTGTAGACAGTACAATTTCTCTATGCAACAATTTTTTTTCATATCTATTATGGTAGAACACTAAATTACTAATTTGTTGACTTTAAAATGTGTAAACTCATTTTACCCTCAATTCAAATAAGTCACACTAAATTAAATCAAGTTAAAAAGAAGTCTCATGTACCCAAAAAAAAAAAAAAAATAAATAAAAAAATATTCTAACTATATTCTTTACTTATTCTCCTTATTGTGAGTACTCCTTAGTTATTCTCAGCTTATACTACTTATACTATACTGACTCCCAGAGTACAGTGCGCCATGAAAAAATTATACACTTTTCTCTTGTTTTATTCTCTGGTTTATTTGCCTATATTGTTGTTTGTTGTCAGTATTAGCAATCCGTTTTGTAATTTTTAAAGTCTTATCTTATTATGGAAAACAATTTTATTGTAAACATTGTTGTGCATACTGAATGTTGATGGCTGTGCATGTCTAAATACTAGTATAATACATTTAACCTTTTAAATCACTCCCATTTTTGAGCACAGACAAAAAAAAATGCGCTATCCAGACTTATTTTTATATAATTCATGAATGAGAACAGTTTGTAATGTGATTTTGATGTACATTTTCCATGGCAATGCAATGTCTGATTTTAAAATGCCTTTCAAAGGATGAATGTTGAGATTTTAAGTTTTGAACTGATATATAATTTCTTATGATATCTAAAGCGTGATAGGGAAAAAGGAAACAAAGAAAGTCTTTTGTAACAAAGGTCAGAACTCATGTTATGATGTAGATTTTTTAAGCATTTCCATCATCACCAGATATAATACATAAGTAATGAATGTACAGATACTCAAGTTTAAAAATACTCTGGTAAAAGTAGAAGTACTAACTACACTTTTTTACTCAAGTTAAAGTAAAGAACAACCACTGTGTAGAACAGGGCAGGACTGGGACAAAATTTCAGGAAATCTCACAATCATATCATCCCATACACCCACAACAAATTCTGAAACCATGGAAAACCCTATTTTTTGTCTCTTCGTTTTCCATGATCTCTCTCTGCATCTCGCTTTGTGTGTTTACTTTTTTCACTAATTTTCTTTCTCTGTCCATTTTCCTATCAGCCATCTACTGTTATGAACAGAACTGAATCCACCTTCTTGCAAAACAACCACCTCATTGTATTTGGTTTACAATAACATAAGTTCATTTTAGGTCAGTTTAAAGTATCACATTATGACCATGTGTTGTTTTATCTTAAAATGACTTAAATACTGTAGATTTAATGAAACTATATTTTCTAAATTGCCTAAGTGTCAAAAGTAGTACAATAATAATTACATCATGACAATATCTTTACAGGAAGAAAAAAAAAAAAAAAATCTAATTTTGAACATGTTATTGCATTATCATATTCGGGTCATATTTTCTTTTACCAAAATTAAACGTTTTTTTTTTTTTCAGGATTAATTTACAACCATAATTTTACTATACAAATTTCATGGCTAGTCTATTGAAAGTGTAGCAAAACCATAGTTAATTTTTTTGTTACCATGATTTAACTATAGTAACCATGGTTTTTGGTTTTAAAGGGGTCATCGGATGCCCATTTTCAACAAGTTGATATGATTCTTTAGGGTCTTAATGAAAAGTCTATAATATACTTTGGTTAAAAAAATCTCAATGGTAGTGTAAAACAACACCCTTTTTACCTTGCCAAAATCAGCTCTGCAAAAATCATCCCATTCTGGTCCAGGCTGCTTTAAATGCAAATGAGCTCTGATCGCCCCGCCCCACTCTTCTCTCTGTGAAATGACCAGCATGTTTACTTTAGCCTCATTTAGCCGCTAAAGTTGCTAATTGGCACATTATTAGGAAAGGCGATAGCAAAGACTCATAAAAAAAATACTCACTTATGCTGTAAGTGAAGCTGGATCACGAATGATTCGCGAACATAGACAGATATATGTAGATCGGGAGGCACATTCCCTTCACAAACAAACGTAATCCACTGCATCTTCAGCAGCTCAGATGTCGGGAGTAAATGACGACCACTACGTTCATTATTACATTCAGCAACACAACACCTCATCACTCAATTCTTGTCTAACTTACATCCCTGCTCCGGCATCAAAACATGGAGGTTGGACTGTTACAACTGATTTTAGGTAAGACGCTTATGTCAATCAACTATCGTTGGAGCGGCCTCTGTCGGTGTACGCCACAACCACAGGCATCTGAGAATGGCTTGATTTGAAAAAACGGAATATTATTTTTATAGATTAATTAATAACCACTGCATGGATTTTTATCATTATAGGGTAGATTTGTACATACACTGCCAACACACATTAATGTTCAAACAACATGTAAACGTGAACTTAGCATCCGATGACCCCTTTAAAGGTTATGTTGTTATCTGCCCTACCTCCTTTTAAACATATTATAAAACCATGTCTTATAACATTTGCTTGCTAAACTGCTACTGTAACTTTACAGTAGATAATGATGTCCTTTAGCACACATTATTTTGAGTGATGATAGTAATTAACTTAGTTTAGTTTACAGTAGCTATTGATCCTCTGGCTACTGCTAAGAATTGCTAGCACTTAACTAAGTAAACTAAGACAAAACTACAGTACCCTATTTACAGACGAAACTAACCTGCACTTGAACTCCTGAACAGGGGTGCCGCATGGTTAGCCAACTATGGTCGCAAGTTCCGTCCTTACCAACATATTTTAACGATTCGGTGTTTCCTGAAACATAGTTCAAACGAACATTCGCAAACAGCATCACAAACTTATGTGGTTGGAACTACAGCTCTGGGGTGCGTTTCCCGTACAACGACATAACTCGCTGATTAACCTCCATAGTACGATGCATTGTTGTGGAAACGAACTAGCTAGTCACGACTGTTTCCCAAACAAGGTCGAATCTCCGTCGTTTGAACCACATTAGTTCAACAGTGTAGGGCCGTTGTTAATGACGTCACCGAGTAATAATTTATGCTATTTAACTTATTAGACATCTCTAAAATGCAGCTATATTAAACATGGCACCTGGTGACTAATTTACTATTTTTTTGTTACGTGTCATTTCGCTTTATTTGATGTTTGAATCATCGTGGGTTCCTTCTTACGTCATACTCCGGGGTTCCCGTAGGCATTTCTGCGCAAGCGCACTATGCAAAAACGTCGCTTGCAAGGAAGCTTAAAAATACGTAGATTAAAATGCATTTACATTTAGATCGAGTGAAAGATATAGATTGTACTGCATGTTAGCTTGCTTAATGTGCCCAGCAGCGTAATTTATTGAGCCCATATGTCTTACTAACAAGGAACTGTGCTTCTAACCACAGGTCGGGAGCTGTAGTTCCAACCACGTAAGTTTGTGACGCTGTTTGCGAATGTTCGTTTGAACTATGGTTTGGGGAAACACCGTATCGTTGAATTATGTTGGTAACGACGGAACTTGCGACCATAGTTGGCTAACGATGCTTTTGGGAAACGCACCCCTGGACTTGTGGTTATTAGTATAGTTCATTGTTAGTAAGACATATGGGCTCAATAAATTATGCTCTTGTGCACAATAAGCAAGCTAACATGCAGTACAATATATATCTTTCACTTGATCTAAATATAAATTAATTTTAATTATGTATTTTTAAGCTTCCACTGTAAGCGCCGTTTTTTGAATAATGCGCAAGCGCATAAATGCCTATAGGAAACCCCGGTGTATGACGTAAGAGGGAACCCGCGATGAATCAAACATCAAACAGAGCGAAATAACAGAGAACCAAAAATAGTAAATTAGTCATCAGGTGCCATGTTTAATATAGCTGCATTTTAGAGATCTCTAATCAGTTAAATAACATAAGTTATTACTCGGTGACGTCATATGGCGTCGTGGAGGATAGACGTGTGATTTTTAGTTCTGGCGGTGGTGGTAGTAATGTGATTAATCAGTTTACTTTGAATCGTTATACCTTTTCTTTTTTTGCTGTCTTCTGCGAAAAGTTCCTGTATTGTTTGCATCGATTTTTTTTTTTAAATGGGAAGAAAGAGACGCGGTTTATCCAAAGTTATGGATGTCGAAGTTGGCGCTGAAGTTGAACTAGTTTCTGACGTTGGCCTGAGCAATAGCTTTGGTGTGCTGGCTGACCAGCCTGCATCGGCGCATGCATTGCATGATATGGATCTTTGTTTGGCAACATCCTTTCCAGCATCTCCTGCAAAAAGTCCTCCTTCCAAAAAAACTAAAAAGAAAACTGGAACTACCGGAGAACTCACTGACGTTCTGCACGCCATTCAAGAATTGTCTACTAAACAGGACGCTACTTTCCAAAAACTCATCTCCATCGAGAATTCGACTGACGCTACAACGAAAGCCGTCGAAAACCTGTCTTTGGTAGTGCAGAAGCTTGTCTCTGATGTTAATGAGCACTCGGAAAAGATGTGCAGATTTGCAAGAGACATTACAGAGCTTCAATCTTCAGACAAGGATGTCAGATCACGAATTGAGCAGCTTGAGCGGTACAGTCGGCGTTGGTGTTTAAAGATGCACGGGGTTCCTGAAACTAAGAATGAAAATCTGCACTCGATTGTCTTGAATATTCTTGAAAATGTGGCACCTGACCTCCGAGGCAAGCTCAGCGATGCTCTTGACGTGATGCACCGTGTCGGGAGACGGAACCAGGACCGCGGTCATCGAAGCATCATCGTAAGATTCTCTACGCGATCACTCCGAGACGTCGTTTGGAGGGCTGCGAAGGACAACGCATACTTGAAAGAATCTCACCAACGCATTTCTGAAGCATTGATCCCTGCTGATGTTGCTGCGCGTGCAAAGTTATGGCCAATTGTTAAAAAGGCAAGAAAGGAGGGTAAGAAGGCATCCTTCTCCGGGCCTTTTGCTTTTATTGATGGTCAGAAAATCGAGGCCTCATAAACTTTAGACTGAACTTTTACTGTTGATAACGTGTTCGCGAGGATTTAAGGAAACATTTGCGAAAATCCCTTGATTTCCGGAAAGCACTTTATCGTTTTTTGGTGTCATGTAGAAGACATTACTGATTGATCACCTTCTACCCTGTTCAAAGAAGTTCAAGTCAACTTCTCAGCCAAAGGACTTTTCGTTTACCAGCCGTTCAGCTGCGTTTTATTGCACTGCATATAGCGTTATTTGTTATTTTGTTATGCATTCTTTTGAGTTTTCTTCTTTTAGTCTAGCTTCTCTTAATGTTAGAGGTTTAAGAGATCATACGAAAAGGAAAGCCTTATTTTTGTATTGTAAACGTAGTAATGCAGATTTTATTTTTGTTCAAGAAAGTCATTCATGTGAATCAGACTCCAATTTTTGGAGAACGCAGTGGGGAAATTCTATATTTATGAGTCACGGATCTAACCGTTCTGCCGGTACTTTAATTTTGACGCATAAATTTAGGGGTGACATTCTAGAATCCTTTTTGTCTGATGAGGGTAGATGGATCATTTTAGTATGTAAAACTGAAAATGTGGTATTCATTTTATGTAATGTTTACGGGCACAACTCAAGGAACGCTAATGTACGCATGTTCAAAGAATTGGGAGCTATGCTCATTACTATTCAAAGTCGTTTTACTAATGCTTATTTGATTATAGCCGGAGATTTTAATGAAACTCCAGATGACGTGCAAGATAGATTTCCTTCAAGAACTACCCGCACATATGATAACATTATTTTATGGTTGTGTGAAAATCTTTCGGTTGTAGATGCCTGGCGTTTCTTTAACAGTGGTTGTAGTGGCTTTACTTGGTCCAACAAATCTGGATCTCTTAAAGCTAGAATTGATATTTTTCTTATTTCTCATGCTATTTTGAAAGATGTTATTTCTGTTAATCATCAGTTTGCCCCATTTACTGACCATATGTTAATTTATTTGGACCTTAAACAGTATAGAAAGCCAAGTAGTACAAGAGGTTACTGGAAATTTAACAATTGTCTTTTGGAAGATGTTCCTTTCAATGAATATGTTACTCATCTGGCTAAAACTATGTTTAGTAAAGTCGAAGGTGACCCTTGCTCTAGGTGGGAGTTCTTCAAATTTAAAGTAAGAGACTTTGCTGTTAATAGAAGTAAACAAATTAAAAGGAAAAAGAATAACGAAGAATTTGAACTTATTCACAGGTTAGGTGTGTTAATGCAGAAGAATAATCCCAGTACAGAAGATGAGGTAGAATATAGTGTTTGTCAAATGAAAATTGAAAATATGTACACAGAGATGGCTAAAGGTGCTTTCATACGTTCTAGAGCAAAATGGATCGAGAAGGGTGAAAGAAATAGTAATTATTTTTTTGCTCTAGAGAAAAGAAATCGTAAAAAAACATCTCTCTCTGCCCTTAAGATTAACAGTGATTTATGTATGGATCCAGGAAGGATTTCAACTTTTGTATACAATTTTTACAAAGAATTGTATACTTCTCAGTTTTCTCAAGAAAAATGTGATTCTTTTCTTTTGAGGGTTTGTGATAAAGTTCCAGGTATTAATGAGGATTTTAAATTACTATGTGATTCTGACCTTTCTATTACTGAAATGGAGGAGGCACTGAAATCTATGAAGAAAGGAAAGTCTCCAGGTACTGATGGCTTGTCAGTTGAATTTTATTTACATTTTTGGGACCTTTTAAAGCAGCCTTTATATTGTTTGTTTAAAGAATGTATTCACAAAGGAGAGATGACAGCCACTATGAAGCAGGGGCTTATTTCTTTAATCCCTAAATCGGATAAAGATCCACTTTTAATTGAAAACTGGAGACCAATATCTTTATTGAATATTGATTATAAATTACTTGCTTTAATATTTGCAACTCGCTTAAAATCTGGTCTTAATAGTATAATTGGCGAAACACAAAATGGGTTTATGAGGAATAGACATATCAGTTCCAATATAAGACTCGTACTTGATCTCATTGACTATTCAGAGAATATTGACTCAGACTCTATTATAATGTTCTTGGATTTTTATAAAGCCTTTGATTCATTAGAGCACCATTTTTTGTTTAAATCTCTAAGTGTTTTTGGGTTTGGAAATAAATTTATTAACATGGTGAGAATGCTTTATAATGATATTAACTCTTCAGTTTTGGTTAGCTTGCAAACTACTAAACGTTTTAATTGTTACAGAGGAGTGCGTCAAGGTTGCCCCATTTCCCCTTTTCTTTTTCTTTTTGCCGTTGAATTGTTATCACTTAATATTTTACAAAATCCTACTTTAAAAGGTATTTCTCTATTTGGTAAAGAATTTAAAATATCCCAACTTGCTGACGATACTACCATATTTCTCAAAGATCAAAGTCAAATTCCTTTATGTATTGATATTATTCAATCTTTCTCTGAAGCCTCAGGTTTATATTTAAATTTATTTCAATGTGAACTATTTCATCTTTATGATACCCAACAATTATCAATCCATCATATACCTGTTAAAGACTGTGTCAAGTACCTGGGGATTTTCCTTACTAAAGATAGACTGTCTCGTCAACATCTTAATTTTTCTCCTAAAATAAAGAAAACTAGAACAATCTTTAATTCTTGGCTTCAACGAGATCTGTCCATTTATGGCAGAGTTCTTATTTCTAAAGCAGAGGGTTTGTCCCGTTGTGTTTACCCTGCTTTATCTTTATTTGTTAGTGACAAAATTGCTGATGATATAAATAAAATGTTACTGAATTTTATTTGGAAGAATAAGTCCCATAAAATTAGGAAATCTGTTTTGTCTAATAGGCGTGCTGAGGGTGGACTGGAAGTTTTGGATTTCAAAGAATTAGTTAGTTCATTTAGAATTAGTTGGTTAAAAAAATGTCTCTGTAGTAATGATTCAATTTGGTACTATATCCCCAAAACTATATTTCATAGATTAGGTGGTTTAGATTTTCTTTTAAAATGCAATTTCACCCCTTCTAAATTGCCGATTTCTCTCTCTAATTTTTACCAACAAGCTCTACTTGCTTGGAAATTGTGTTATGTGCACAACTTTTCTCCCCATAAAGAAATTCTGTGGAATAATTCATGTATTTTAATTCGTGGAAAATCTTTATTTATTGACAAGTGGTATGACAGAGGTATTGTTTTTGTTTTGGATTTATTTAAAGATGATGGTACTATACTGGAATATGAAGAATTTATGATTTTGTACAATCTTCCTCTGCCAGCAAGATCTTTCAATTCTGTCATCAAAAGTTTGTCTCCAAGTTATGTGCATCTATTTAAAACATACCTTTGCTTTAATGAGAGAAAAACAACTATGCCCAAACTTTTATTAGATGGAGTTTGTCTTCTTGATAAAAAATGTAATGGTAAGTTTATAAAGCGAATGTTACACTATTCAGTATATACATCTCCTAGATGTAAATTTTTCTGGACTAATTTTGTTGACTGTATACATTGGAAGAAAGCATGGTTACTTCCTGAAAGATTTTGCATTTCTAATAAAATCAGAGAGATAAATTTTAAGATTTTGCATAATGTCTACCCAACAAACTCCCAAATTGCTTCTTTTTTTTGATATTTCTAATTTATGTGTATTCTGTAAAGTTGAGGAAGAAACTTTACTTCATTTATTCTATCATTGCGATCAGGTTAAAATTCTTTGGGAGAACTTAAGATGTTATCTATCTTCCTTTATAAAATTTGATTTAAAATTTACGCTAAAAGAAATATTTCTATATTTTTCTAGTAGTGACCATGCTACTGAACTTGTTGTTAATTTTTTTGTTTTGCATTGTAAATTTTTTATTCATAAATCCAAATTTCTTAATATGTTACCTAGATTTGATGTCTTTCTCGCAGAGATTTTGCTTATTGTTCATTCTCTTAAACTTATTGATGATAACAAGAACAACAAGTTTCTTAAGGCATATGACGATCTTTTTCCTACTGATTGAGGTGCTGTTTGTTTTTTTTGTTTTTTTTTTTATTATTATTTATTTATTTATTTTTCCTTCTTTTATGTTATTGTATTGCTATGCAGTGCTGTTTATTGTTGTTTTTCTTTTTGTCTTGCAATAAAAAAAAAAACAACTAATGTGGTTCAAAGGATGGAGATTAGTGATGGGCAGTTCGGATCATTTTACCGACTCGGACCTTTGAGTCTCGTTCAGCAAAATGAACGAATCTTTTTTCGAGTCATTTCGTTCATTCTAACAAAATATAATTAAAATGTTACCTGTTACCTCCTTAACACATCTACTGCTTACACAAACTTTGATCACACTTCAAATGAAACAAAACTATAATGCTATAAGAAACAGAAAAGATTAATTCATTGTTTACCTGGGTCTTTAGTCTATGATTCGCTCACCTCACCTCTTATCTGACAAGTTTTCGGGTTTGAGTCGTTCGTTCATCACGTGACAGCCCTGAGCTAACCCTCTGCAGTGTGAGCCGGAAAGAATTGATTAGTTCATCTCTCGAGTCTTCGGGTTTGAGTCGTTCGTTCATCACGTGACATCCCCGTAAGCTTTAACCTATGCAGTCTGAGCCGGAAAGAGAATTGATTAGTTCATCTCTTGAGTCCTCGGGTTTGAGTCGTTCGTTCATCACGTGACAGCCCCATAAGCTAAACCTATGCAGTGTGAGCCGGAAAGAGAATTGATTAGTTCATCTCTCGAGTCTTCGGGAATTAGTTCACCTGTTTTGAGTCTTCGGGTTTTTCGAGTCGTTCGTTCTTATGGGGCTGTACTATGGAGGTTAATCAGCGAGTTAACTCGTCGTTTGAACCACATTAGTTGTAGGGCCGTTGTTAATGACGTGACCGAGTAATAACTTATGCTATTTAGTTGATTAGAGATCTCTTAAATGCAGCTATATTGAACATGGCATCTGATGACTAATGTACTATTTTTTTGTTCCCTGTTATTTCGCTTTATTTGATGTTTGATTCATCGCGGGTTCCCTTACTGTGCGTTCACACCGCCGCCGGCGAGAGCGTCAAAGTGGCCGGAAGTCATTCATTTTCAATGTGAGCCGGCGGCGAGAAGCGGCGAGAAGCGGCGCGGCGCGTTTTGGACGGTGTGGGCGTCGGGGAGAGTTGAAGTCAGGTCAACTTTATGGTAATGAGCTATGACGCGGCTCGGCGGCAACCAATCGGAATGTAGAAGTTCACCGCTTGAGAGGTTTCCAGAGAACGCAGTCCTGTAAACTTTGGTTCCGGCCACATTAGTTCCCAACGCTTGTTTTTCAGCGGGAATGCAAATTAATTTGCTCAAAACAACACCGATTTGACCAATTGCAACCAAGACGGTTTGCAATGTAGGCTGCACACAAATTCATGTTAATGTTAATTAAAGACCAAGGCTAGTAAATGTCTCCTATTATTTTGAAATTAGACTAGCACTTAACCATGAACACAAAAGCCACACCACACAAATGGCTTTTAATTGGTTTATTTCGTTAGCAAACATGTAACTACAATTAAATTACATTTCTTATTTTCACGTTTAAAATATTTAATGAGGTTAACTTACACCCTACTTGTGGTCAGTCTGCACAAGATCGACATGCTTGTTTGCTTTGCGGCCGCTTTAAATACAAGACCAAGCGTTCGATCGTCAGAGCGTCAATGAATCTTTGCACAGCGTTGTTGGCAGGGCGGCCAGAGCGAATTTTGACGCTCTCGCCGGCGGCGGTGTGAACGCACAGTTAGGCATATATGCGCATGCGCATTATTCAAAAACTGCGCTTACAGAGGACGTGCAAAAATACATAGACTAAAATGCATTTATATTTAGATAGAATGGAAGCTATAGATTGCACTGCATGCTAGCTTGCTAACTGTGCCCAAGAGCCTAATTTACTGAACCAATACGTATTACTAACAGGAAACTATGCTTCTAACCACAGGTCGAAAGCTGTAGTTCCAACCACGTAAGTTTGTGACGCTGTTTGCAAATGTTCGTTTGAACTATGGTTTCGGGAAACACTGGGAAACGCACACCTGGGTTGCGTTTCCCAAAAGCATCGTTAGCCAACTATGGTCGCAAGTTCCGTCGCTATTAGTCTCAGCCTCAGACGTCACGCCCACGGAACGTTGGCTAAACGTCTGATGCATATGGTACACTTAACTGGAAACACTTCAGGAATGTCGAAGTCGTCATCTGATTAGTTGAATTTGATCGGATTTCCGGGAGACGCGAGTGTCGCGTTTATTTTCGGTCCGCCTGGAAACTAAACGCAGACGGATTTACTCAGCGTTTTGCTAAAAAGTGCTTATGCAGACGCCATTGTTGTTATACACATTTGCGACGTTCGCAAACAAATTACTGACTTACTGCTTGTTCTCCCTCTTCTTCGTCAACTTTCAATGCTGGTTATTTTAATAACTGATTTGTTGCATGCCAGTCTGTTGTTGTGGGGGCATTTCCACGCACCGAAACATGACGCTGAACGAAACGAACTGTGATTGGTTGTTTGACATGTCGGTCAAACGGCCTTATGGGCGGGCCTTGGCCAATGAAAGCGGCCATCAATTCCAGACCTTCAGCCGTCAGTCTGAAGGTCTGGCTACGCGAGACTACGTCGCTATCAACATAGTTTAACGATTCGGTGTTTCCCGAAACCATAGTTCAAACGAACATCCGCAAACAGCGTCACAAACGTATGTGGTTGGAACTACGGCTCTCGACCTGTGGTTAGAAGCATAGTTCCTTGTTAGTAAGACATATGGGCTCAATAAATTATGTTATTGGGCACAATTAGCAAGCTAACATGCAGTACAATCTATAACTTTCACTCGATCTAAATATAAATGCATTTTAATTATGTATTTTTAAGCGACGTTTTTGAATAGTGCGCATGCGCATAAATGCCTACGGGAACCCCGGAGTATGACGTAAGAGGGAACCCACGATGAATCAAACATCAAATAAAGCGAAATGACACGGAACAAAAACATAGTAAATTAGTCATCACGTGCCATGTTTAATATAGCTGCATTTTAGAGATCTCTAATAAGTTAAATAGCATAAATTATTACTCGGTGACGTCACACGTAACAACGGCCCTACATTGTTGAACTAATGTGGTTCAAACGACGGAGATGCGACCTTGTTCGGGAAACAGTCGTGACTAGCTAGTTCGTTTCCACAACAATGCATCGTACTATGGAGGTTAATCAGCGAGTTACGTCATTGTAGGGGAAACGCACCCCAGGGGTGCGTTTCCCAAAAGCATCGTTAGCCAACTATGGTCGCAAGTTCCGTCGTTACCAACATAGTTCAACGATACGGTGTTTCCCCAAACCATAGTTCAAACGAACATTCGCAAACAGCGTCACAAACTTACGTGGTTGGAACTACAGCTCCCGACCTGTGGTTAGAAGCACAGTTCCTTGTTAGTAAGACATATGGGCTCAATAAATTACGCTGCTGGGCACATTAAGCAAGCTAACATGCAGTACAATCTATATCTTTCACTCGATCTAAATGTAAATGCATTTTAATCTACGTATTTTTAAGCTTCCTTGCAAGCGACGTTTTTGCATAGTGCGCTTGCGCAGAAATGCCTACGGGAATCCCGGAGTATGACGTAAGAAGGAACCCACGATGATTCAAACATCAAATAAAGCGAAATGACACGTAACAAAAAAATAGTAAATTAGTCACCAGGTGCCATGTTTAATATAGCTGCATTTTAGAGATGTCTAATAAGTTAAATAGCATAAATTATTACTCGGTGACGTCATTAACAACGGCCCTACACTGTTGAACTAATGTGGTTCAAACGACGGAGATTCGACCTTGTTTGGGAAACAGTCGTGACTAGCTAGTTCGTTTCCACAACAATGCATCGTACTATGGAGGTTAATCAGCGAGTTATGTCGTTGTACGGGAAACGCACCCCAGGTCAGTAGTTTTGCCCTTCTGATGTCGAATCTCTCGCATTGATTACAATAGAAACCGTTTGACGGAGACGCGGAGCGTGCGCGAGCCGAATCGCGTTGTCAGTACACACTAACCGATTCATGATTTAGAGATTTGTTATCGAATGGTGATCCACAAAATGCAGATTGAAACTAAAGTAACAAGCCTGGTTTGAAAATGTAAGAAGTAGAAAGTACAGATATTTATGTACAAAAGAGTAAAAGTAAAAAGTAGTCAGAAAAATAAATAGTGAAGTAAAGTACTGATACCAGAAAAATCTACTTAAGTACAGTAACGAAGTATTTGTACTTAGTTACTTCCCATCTCTGGTAATCTAAAGGACAAAGTAATTTTTTTTCCAATTCCCAGGGGTGCGTTTCCCAAAAGCATGGTTAGCCAACTATGGTGGCAAGTTCTGTCCTTACCAGGGGTGCGTTTCCCGAAAGTAACTATGGTCATAAGTTCCGTCGTTACCAATAGATTTCAGTGGAACTAACGACCATAGTTAGCTTACGATGCTTTTGGGAAACGCACCCCAGCATAGTTCAACCATTCCGTGTTTACCCGAAACCGTAGTTCAAACGAACATTCGCAAACAGCGTCACAAACTTACATGGTTGGAAGTACACCTTTCAAACTGTGGTTAGAAGCATCGTTCCTTGTTAGTAAGATATATGGGCTCAATATTATGATCTTGGGCACAAGAAGCAAGCTAACATGCAATGCAATCTGTATCTTCCATTCTATCTATATATAAATGCATTTTAATATATGTATTTTTGCATGTGCATAAATGCCTAAGGGAACCCCGGAGTATGACGTAAGAGGGAACCCGCTATGAATCAAATAAAGCTATTGAGAATTTTAACCAGAGAAGAGCTTGGTTAATTCCTTTTAAATACTGCATTAATAATACAATAAAATAAATTAATTTCAAAATTCTACCCTTCTAAAAAGGGTATCATTTACCCTTCTAAATCCTTAATATTAAGATTCACTGATATTGATGATGTATGCTGTTTTTGTAATAGTAAGAAAGAGATGCTGACTCACTTTTTTGTTTGACTGTAAAGTTGTAAACAAGTTTTGGATGGACTTGGCAGAGTTTATATTTAATTTTATGAATATTAATTATTGCTTTACTTTAAAGGATGCTATGTTGTACTACGAAAACAAAAGCAATAAAGATCTAGAATTTATTGTTAACCTTTTTGTTTTATTGGCGAATCTTAATTCATCTCCCATGTTAAATTTGTTTTGTTCTGATTTGGAATTTTATATTTCTAAAGACTGTTAAAAAATAAAAAAAAGTCTGTGACATGTTTAAAATACAATTTTCAATCCCCCTGGTACTTTGTAATATCCTAATACCAGTCCCCCCCGAGGTCGCTCTCGTGCGAAAACTCAAAATGAGCGCAGTAGAGGAAGACAATAACGCATATGGACATCATTTTATCAATATTCCTAAAACCTCCTCAGGTATTTTCATGATAATAAAGTATATTAATAATAATTATTAATAATAATTTCGCACGAGAGCGACCTCTAGCTTTCGGGTGCAACAGTATTTTACCTATTTCACCCACAAGTTGTTCATAAATCATGTACAATATAATGTCTGTTAATCGTGACAGCCTTATTTGGGCCGGTCTAAAGTATCTGTTATTAATAATATAGGAGTCTAATTATAATAAGAAGAAAGCGATCAATAATACATACCTGAGATGACGTAACGAGAGGAACGCGCATTCGTCCCTTGTACACACCCCAACCTCTTGACCCCTCCCCCACGTCAAATCAGGGACACAAAGCGAGGCGCATAGAAAAATGAAGCGCAAAGGAAAGCTTGCGCCGCAAAGGCACGGATGACTGAAACGCGGATTTAAAGGAGCGGCGCAAAGGGAAATATGTGTTGCAAAGTCAATGCTGCTGAAGTTTTACTTTGCTAAACTTTATTTTTTTCTCTCAGGGGTTAACTTTTCTTTTGCAATTACTTTTTTTACTTGCAAAAAAGCAATTTTTTTTTTTTCTCAATACTCTATTTTTATTTGCAAAACATATTTTTTGTTTGTGAAACATTGTTTTATTTTGCAGATATATATGGCCCTATTTTGAGTCCATAGGAGGTTAATCAGCGAGTTACGTCGTTGTACGGGAAACGTTGGCCTACAAAATGTGTCATCACTCCAGCACTCTTTTTTGGGTTTATTATGTATGAAGCATAATGGAAGGTCATTATCGGGAGTGACACTGCTACTGTACATGCTAAATACACTGCTGTGCATCATTCCTAACCTTTTTTTGTTTATAATACTGTGCGGCCTCTCGTACCTGATTGCTTAAATATACTCACTGATGATCATTTGATGTGCAGTCTGTGACTTTATTGCTTCAAGGACTATTTTGGAGCAGAGCAGAAGTGAGTCAGCAGCCTTTTGTGTGGCTGAATAGCTGCTGGCATGCACGTCATTTTCAGAACAACATTTGGCATAAAGAAACTAACAGCTTTTACTACCAATTGTCTGGACTTTTTGCTGTAATGCATTTTATGGCCCCTATAAAATATTCATCCTTCCTAACTTATTAGTTACTGAAAAAACAAATCAGCAAATGAGAAACATTGGTTTGAAAACCATCAGTAATCCAATAAGATACACATGTGGAGAAACCGCAGAGACCCAGTGCTTTATCAGAGAGAATTATGGGTGCTGTGAGCGCCGAGCTGACTTACAGAATGAATTGAAGCACAAAGAAAGTGATTTGACGAGAGTGAGCGAGTGAACGAAAAGACTTTCTCTGTTTCTGCCTATTTATCTGAGTGTGCTGGCGTGTCTGAGGAATGAGGCAGAGGGATATCCTGCACTCTTTACATTTGCCTTTGCAGGAGACATGGCGGATAGCTTTTCCTCTGTTATTGCACACAATGTAATTTGAAACAATTACCAAAACATCGGCTCACTTGTTACTACACACAGTTCTCCCCATATATACAAAGTGCAGATTCAATAGCTTAACATGTTTTACAATCGCACCCGGTGGAGTAGCGTTTAGTGTGAAAAAGTATAGTGTTTCACTGTAACCCGCATAGTATGGGATAATCTTTCACATTTTGCCTGGGGTTTGTTTTGCTATTTCTGCAGAAACTTGTGCAGGCCATGTGAATTACTATGGATAGAGCAGACAAAAATACTAAACAGGCTGTATCTGATAGAAATGAATGAACAGGACTTAATAAGGGGAAATCATTTGTTACCTCTGATAATAAATATTTTTTTTCTTATGTTGTCATTCATCTAGATGCATTACAGAAAGCAAACAACATAAATACACCCCAGCAGAGCCAGGAAAATACACCTGAACACAGGTCTGAATTTGTGGAGTAGATTATGCATATTGGTTGCAGTACCTTATCACTGCTTCGACAACAAGTCATGTATGTACAGTATCTGACAAAAGTGAGTACACCCTTCACATTTCAGCAATCATTTTAGTATATCTTCTCAAGGGACAATACTATAGAAATGAAACGTGGATATATTTTAGAGTAGTCAATGTGCAGCTTGTATAGCAGTGTATATTTACTGTCCATTAAATAACTCAACATACAGCCATTATTGTCAAAACAGCTGGCGACAAAAGTGAGTACACAAAACTTTGTCCAAAGTGTCAGTATTTTGTGTCAAACCGTTTGTTATCTAGCACTGCCTTAATAATTCTGCGCATGGAATTTGCCAGAGCTGCACAGGTTGTTGCTGGGATCCTCTTCAAATCCTCTATAATGATATCATGGAGATGCTGGATGTTAGACACATGGTGCTTCTCCACCTCCCGCCTGGGAATGCCCCATAGGTGCTCAATAGGGTTCGGGCCAGATCACCTTCACCTGCACCTTCCTCAGCAAGGCAATTGTCATCTTAGTGGTGTGTTTGGGGTCATTATCATGTTGGAAAACTGCCGTTCGGCCCAGTTTCTGAAGGGAAGGCATCATGTTCTGCTTCAGAAATGTACAGTACATAATGGAATCCATGTTTCCCTCAATGAACCGCAGCTCCCCAGTACCAGCAGCACTCATGCAGCCCCAGACCAAGATGCTACCACCACCATGCTTGACTGTAGGAGAGACACAATTTTCTTGGTACTCCTCACCAAGGCATCACCACACATGCTAGACACCATCTGAGCCAAACACATTTATCTTAGTCTCATTAGACCATAGAACATGGTTCCAGTAATTCATGCTCTTGGACATGTTGTCTTCAGCAAAATGTTTGTGGGCTTTCTTGTAAGCCAGCTTCAGAAGAGGCTTCTTTCCCAGATGACGCCAATGCAAACCGACTTGTTGCAGTGTGCAGCGTATGATCTGAGCACTGACAAGCTGACCTTCTACTTCTGCAACCTCTAAAGCAATGCTGGCAGCACTCATGCATCTGTTTTTTGAAGCCAGCTTCTGCACCTGATGCACAGAACTAGTACTCAACTTTGTTGATCGACCCTCGCGAGGTCTATTCCGAATGGAACCCGTCTTGGAAAACCTCTGTATGACCCTGGCCACAGTACTGTAACTCAGTTTCAGGTTGTTACTAAACCTCTTATAGCCTAGGCCATCTTTGCGGAAAGCAGCAATTGTAATTCTCAGATCTTTAGAGAGTTCTTTGCCATGAGGTGCCTTGTTGAACATCCAGTGGTCAGTATGAGAAAATTGTACTCAAAGCACCAAATTTTAACTGCCCTAATATAAGATACACAACTTTGTATGGTCCTGTCAAGCAGACAAAAACATGAATGTGATAAATAGGACATGTGGCTTTGCATAGTTAAATGACATAATGTTGTTATCACTTAGGGTGTACTCGCTTTTGTGGCCAGCTATTTTGACAATAATGACTGTATGTTGAGTTATTTTCAGAGGACAGTAATTATACACTGCTATACAAGCTGCACATTGACTACTCTAAAGTATATCCAAGTTTCATTTCTATAGTATTGTTCCTTAAGAAGATATGCTAACAGCGTTGCTGAAATGTGAGGGGTGTACTTACTTTTGTGAGATACTGTATGTATGTATATATGAAGAGTTCATTTGCAAAAACAGATAACTCTGTTTTAAATAATAATAAATTAATAAATACAGCAAACTAACACAATAGAACACAATAAAGACATGATGTTTTTCTTGATGGCTCAGGTGCATTAGTACTACAGATTTGTACTTGTAATATTCCCCATTGTATGTTGAAACCGCACACTATTGTAGTGTGACCAGATTTAAATTTTGCTTATGGTATTATTACATGGTAATGGTATTGCTTTATGCTCATGGTACTATTACAATTTAAAATGACTGTTTTATATTTTAATATATTTTTTAAATGTAATTTATATTAGTGATGGTAAAGCTGAATTTCAGCAGCATTAGGCTACTTCAGTCTTCTGTGTCAAATGATCTTTCAAAAATTATTCAGAAATGCTGATCTGGTGCTCAAGAAACATTTTTTCCTATTATCAGTGTGGATGACATTTTTTTTTTTTTTGCTGCTGCCATGAAATACTACTATTAAAAAGTTTGGGGGAAAATACATTAATTAAAGAAATTAATTAATATTAAGATACATTATACAATAATAATAATGATGATAATAATAATAATAATAATAATAATAATAATAAATAAAATATAATACTAATAATAATAGTAATAATAAATAAAATGATCAAAAGTGAAGTAATTTATGTTAAAAAAGATTAGTGATGGACAATACTTAAGTACATCGTTCAAGTACATGTACTTTACTGGAGTAGTTTTATTTTAAGTAACTTTTACTTTTACTTCACTACATTCTAAAGCGTAAGATCGTACGTTTTTACTCCACTACATTTCATAAAACATTTTGTTACTTATTATTTTTAAACAGTGGTGGACATCGTTTAACATCGTTACTGTACTTAAGTACATTTTTCAAGTAGCTGTATTTTACTGGAGTAGTTTTATTTAAAGTAACTTTTACCTCGCTACATTCCAAAGCATAAGATCGTACTTTTTTACTTAAGTACATTTCGTAATAAAACATATGGTTACTCCTTATAATATATCACGTGCCCCGAGACTCGTGCCCTGATTCTTTTCAATGAACCTGTTAAATCGCAAATCGCACCATACGAGTCATTCACGAATTTGAACAATTTGATTGCAGCTGTTTTCGAGTCGACAACTCACTGATTCAAATGCTCCGTTTAGAACGAGTCTCCAGTGAACTGAATTCACAAGTAAGAACCGGGAAGTCTTATGAGCGCGCCTGCTCTAAGCCCGACTTATGCTGCAGAAAGTAAGTTACTAATGTCGAGTTTTAGGATTAATTATTGTAACTGAAAATCATATTTAGGTCAAAACTGTCAGTTGTTTGTGAACTAAATCTGCTGTAAAGGGCGATCTATTT
This sequence comes from Labeo catla, assembly GCA_012976165.1. Taxonomy (NCBI): domain Eukaryota; kingdom Metazoa; phylum Chordata; class Actinopteri; order Cypriniformes; family Cyprinidae; genus Labeo; species Labeo catla. The sequence continues at coordinate 387,773 of VONZ01000122.1, forward strand.
AAGACCACTGAAATGCTTGAATGCAGACACATCAACATCAGTGTCTCTATGTTTTAGCTCAAAACATTAAAATAACAGATTGAATAAAATAACTCATGAACGTTAATACTTCCCGTTGCTGTAAAGTTAGCAGTTTTAATAAAATGCTACGCATTTAATCTTATGTGACCTCTGTTTTTATATTGTTTTGATCAACTAGCCAAGTAGACAGATATGAATGTTTATTCATAACCATACTGAAAATAAGTAAATGTTCTTAGCTGAGGCTAATTGTATAGCTAACTAGCTTGCCGGTGCTAAGTTGAGGTAAATTTTAGATATAAAGTCAAAGATATATAGACTTAAATATACTATTTTTATTCAACCACCTAGATAGATTATATTCGAGGGAAAAAGAAAGAATGTGATGTTCAGAACATGGTAACTACAGTAATTATCAAAGTGGGAAGCGATCCCATCTGGGGGCATTTGGCCAGGGGTGTTTTTACACCAGAGACAAGGTTTGAAAAGAAAAAAAAAAAAATGAAAAATAATTATTTTCCTTAAAATGTTCTTCTTAACTTCAGGCCTTATTCTCATATCATATATAATTGTGACGTTCTGCAAAACAAGCTTTAAAACACTTTTTTCTTACTGGTGAAAATTAGATGGTCAAATCTGTTTTCTCTCAGGTACATAGCAGTGTAAGCTTCAGAGTGAAAATTATCACTCTCCTCAACTTAGTCCATATCAACAACAAAAATATATCTTGACTCCATATAGTAGTTATTTTGGGAAAATCCCAGGTATTTTGAGCAGTAGGATTATAAAAAAAAATATATATATATATATATATATATATATGTTAATATAAAATTAAGTTAAGTAGCCTATAATTGCTAAACAAATCTATCTGTCAGTACTTTTTTTTCATACTTAAATACTTAAAAAATTGAGTATTTTTGTACTTTCAATCGAGTAAAATTGAAAAAGGAGTACTTTACTGGAGAAATATTTTATTATACATATCTGTATTTTTACTCAAGTACTTGATTTGTATACTTTGTCCACCACTGCTGTCTAGCTAATTAGCTAGCTGATGCTAACTTGAGGTAACTTTTAAATATAAAGTTCAAATATATTTATTCAACCTCCTAGATAGATTGCATTTGATAAAAAAAAAAAAAACAAAGGATGTGATGTTCACAACATAGTAACTACAGTAATGATCAGTGGGAAGTGATGCCCTTTGGGGGCATTTTACCCCAAATGGCTGACCCAGAGGATATTTGTGTTTGCATTCAGGGGAGCATCAAATGTTTCTACTTAAAACATGCTTTTGCACATTTATAATAGAACTTTGTGAGATTGCGATGAACTATGGAGAGTGGATGCTTTTATTGATGATTAAGAGAGTTTGTAATGTGATATTGGTTTAATACAATTCAATAAGACAAATTAAGTGATTGTGTCTGACTATAACACAGTATTGCCTGATTTTTCTCTATTATATTTGTTTTAAACGAATCTAGTGAGTCAGTGATTAGTGATTATCCATTCAAAAGGACAGTCACTTGCCTAATTCCTGAATGAATCAGCCGTTCGAATAAATCAAATGAATGAATGATTCATTGCTAAAATCAGTGACCTGCCACCACTTACTGGCAGTTTTAGTTTTTTATTTTTAAAGTATCATTTAGTCATTTAAATTATTGAATATTTCTATATTAAAATTGTTATATCTAAAACATTAATCTCAACATAAATTTATGAGTTTAAATGCACCCATTTCACCTCTGAGCCTCATTAAACGTCTGAAAATACACCAGCAAATACAGAAGCACTTTTGTCTTCTTCTGTGCCACATAGTAGCCTACAAATTAACGTTAATACTGATTTCATATGATTGGTAACTTATTCTTATTTGTTCTTATTCTATTGTTTTAACTAGAAATTTTAAAAAGCTTATAAATATTTGAATTTGACATAAAAGCTCACATACTTGTATTAAAATTAGAAAAATGCCATTACAGAGGTTAAAAAAAAAAAGCCCCTGTTAATCACTTTTAAGGAGTCAAATATCAACTCGTAATGGGAATGCTATTTTTTTATTTATTTATTTATTTTTTTTTTTTCAGAATTTAGAAGGTACTTCTTAATTTGTGGTTCAGGACTTGTCCCCCCTCAGTGTCTATGGTGGTTACACCCTTGGTGGGGTGGAGAGTTGGGAAGGTGCCGTTATATGTCAGTGCTCTGACCACAAGGCTATCAGCACCGACAGCTGGGGGTGTTTTACCCCATATTTGTCTTAAATAAAATGTAAACCCTAAAAACTGGCCTTATTGTCATATTATATGTAACTGTACAAACTGCAAAACACTTTTTTTTTTACTGCTGAATATTAGATCACTTATGGTAAAATCGTTTTCTCTCAAGTACATGCAGTGTAAGCTTCACAGTGAATAGCCTAATTCTTCATCACTCTTGGCAACATAGTACATAGCAACAACAAAAATATATCTTGACTCCATATAGTGGTCATTTTGAGAAAAACCCAGGTATTTTGAAGAGAAGGATTATAGAAAATTGATAATATAAAATTAAATTATATAAGTATCCTATATAAAATGACTAAAGAAACATTCAAGCAGTACTTAATAAAACCTTAATAATAAGGACCATTAATAATAATTGAACACTATTTGAATAATATTTGATAATAAACAAATAGTTTCCAAAGCATTACATGACATTGAAGTAATAGCTGCTGAAAATTTAGCTTTGCAAACTATCATTTGTGATGGTTTCTTTAACTGTATGAAACTCTTTCTCACTGTTCATGCATCAGTGTAGTAGTTTTTGGTGTGTAATGACTGAAATGATAAAATTTAAAACAGACATGCTTGTACATACTTTATAAACACATGTAGTAATGACACTAATATCCTGTAATTCTGTATGTGCAGGTAAAGGTCAAAGGTTACCACACAAGGAGCAGTAAAACCTACCCTCTGTAGCAATAGATGTGAGTATGCTTTCAGTACGGGGTCAGAGCCTTTAGCTTACAGTTTTCTATTAAGTCAAAGGCAGACTTACCATTCACATTTAACATTTGCTGCAGTGGCCTGTGAGAGGTCAGCTGGGAATTGAGTGAAGGAAACGGCATAACAGAAAGCCGAGGAATTCTCAAGTAGCTGAACAAAAAACCTATTTAAAATCCCAAAGAGTTCCCATGATCCTGACCTGGCCCCTCATTCAGCTGGGCTAGACTGCCACTTGGTTTTACACACAAAACACTACATATTGACATATTTATTATACCTTGCCTTGTTCAGCTTTATTGTATAGCTTTAATCTAAATTAAAGGTGCAAACTAGAATACCACTCTTACTCTTTCGACAGTATATACCATGTACTGTATACAGCATGCAAATTTCCTGCATGGAATGCAGATGTACACTGTCCAGACAAACTGTATCCCTCAATGCAGTTTGCTCAGCTTGACCTTTCATGTGATAAGTGAACCAGATATCATTATAGATGCTATGTTTTAAACATCAATCTTTAAAACTAATGTCTTGATAAGGTTTTTTTTAAAGACATTAACTGGACGCCACTCAGAAACTGGACAGGCAACTGGACGAATGCAAAAATTCATGTCACAACAATGTACTGTTTGAATTGTACTGTTTACATACTGATTATATAAAGAAAGCTAGCTGTTCTGGGATAAGCTAGGTATTCTGAATAAATTATCTCTTATCAAATATGTTTTAATTTTTACCCTTAGTTTTTTTAGTGGCATTTTTTAAACGACAAAGAAAGTTTTGTAATTTTTCAAGGTTCTGTTTTTCCCTCTTAATCAGTTAGCATCAAAGGGGCACACATGCATAAATAATTGGCTAATTCACTTAAAGGGGCCAGCGTAGATTAATTAAGTCTGAATTCTAATTATGTTTTCTTGTTTTCACCAACTGACATGGTTGTTGTTCAACATAAAGCTATTAGTTTAATAACAATTAGTATTTTGTGAAAATACATGCTCTAAAAATACATGAAGATAGAGCTGCAGTGACGGTTTGTACAAAGCAAGCTAGTGCTTTCATCAGTCTTTTTCTTTGAATGAATATTCAGACAAAATTTAAAAGATCCAGATCTCATGCAGTGTTTGTGAAACAGTCACACATATGTATGTATTGGTGGATGCAGGCCTGTGTCTTGTTTGTGTAAAATTATAAAGCTGATTCCAATGCTGAAATTCTAACTCTGAATTCTCTTTGGATAAAGCAGCTTTAAAGCTTGTAAAATCACTATAAAGATTATTGTAAGTTGCTACATTGCTTTGCAACCATAAACAGCCTTTGTTTAGCCTAATGAAAAATAGTACTTGAGAGAATAATGGCTATTTCCAGTGATTAATATTAAAGTATATTAAACATCTGTGACTTTTTAGGGTATTGCTGTCACCACCATTTAACAAAAACAATAACCCATTTGAGGCTGTGTGTTACAATGAATTTACCATGTTTAATGGAGCTTTGCTTTGCATTTTGCCTAAGAACACCATTTACACTGTACTGATGTTAAAGGAGACTTCCACTTCCAAAACAAAGATTTACATATAATGTGTAATGTAATGTACCCTTGTCATCCAAGATGTTCATGTCTTTCTTTCTTCAGTCGTAAAGAAATTTTGCGACGTCAAACGATCCCAAATGCGGTTGTAAACGAACCCAGCCGAGGAAGAAGGGTCTTATCTAGCAAAACGATCGACTACTTTTATTAAAAAGATACAATTTAAATACTTTTTAATCTCAAATGCTCGTCTTGTCTTGCTCTGCCTGAACTCTGTTTATTCTGGTTCAAGACAGTTAGGGTATGTCGAAAAACTCCAATCGTATTTTCTCCCTCGGCTTCAAAAATCATTTCAAAATAATCCTGCATTGCTGCAGAAGTACCGACACAGTCTATGCAAAGTGAACATGCAAAGAAGATCAAACACCCTTAACAAAAAAGGTAAAACAACGATATAGGATGATTTTGAAGTTGAGGGAGAACATGAGATGGGACTTTTTTTGACATACCCTAACTGTCATGAACCTGTCATAAACCTAAATAAAACAGTCCAGGCAAAGTAAGACAAGACGAGCGTTTGACATTAAAAAGTATATAAATTGTAGTACTTATGCAATTTATAGTTACCAAAATAACTGATCGTTTCGCTAGATAAGACCCTTCTTTCTCGTCTGGGATCATTTACAACTGTATTTGGGATTGTTTGAAGCCGCATTTAAACTGCATTTTGGAAGTTCAAAATCAAGGCACCATACCTGACCATTATATGGAGAAAAATGCTGAAATGTTTTCCTCAAAAAACATAATTTCTTTACGACTGAAGAAAGAAAGACATTAACACCTTGGATGACAAGGGGGTGAGATTATATGTGAATCTTTGTTTTTGAAGTGGACTTTTTTAAAATCACTGTAAAAGCCTCTCTTGGTTTATTGCTTTATTATTCACTATTACAGATTCAACTGATCTCATATTGAAAATTAGAGAATTAACAGACCAGATGTTTCCCAGAATTTAGAAAATCACATATTTAACCTCAAGGTTATTATGGACACATAATTCTTTATTCTGTTTTCAGCAGACAGAAATAAAAAAGATACTTTGTACAGAACTGGCTCAATGAGAAGTTACTTTGAGATGGCAGGACCTGTTAGTGTCTATTTATTTATTTATTTCTAATGAAATAATTAATATTGATATCCATTTTTAGAAAGTAGGTTTTTAGAATGTAGATTCAGTGTAGTCTTTGGATTCTGGGTTATGTTCACATGTATATGTGTGTGTGTGTGTGTGTGTGTGTGTTTAAGCTTAAGGTTAAAGCTGTAACATAGAGGACAGAGGCTGTCAGCACATCAACAGGGAGAGAGAGAGAGAGAGAGAGAGAGAGAGAGAGAGAGAGAGAGAGATAGAGATTGTTGTAGGTCTTGTTTACTGCAGCCAGCAGAAGAAAACAGTCAGACGTAAATGAGGGTTGACGGTTTCATGAAGCACAATTGGTTGAAGGCAGATTCAATGTGACTGCTCTGAACTGGGCAATGATCCGTACAGTATGCAAAATTCACTCTGGAACTGGTCTATGCCCACCAGCCTTACGCCCAGCCGTTGCACTCTGAACGGATCCCAGGCTGAAGATGGCATCCGTGTTCCCAATTCTTTTCGACAACAATCACATTCTTTTATAAAGCTCATACATTTCTCTTGTCATCCATTAGAGAAGATTTCTTGCTCTTCTCTGTCCATGGTTCAGTACATAGTGGCATCTTGTTAGTGTTCATTGAGAGAAAGGGCTGCATTTTCATTTCTAACAGCAGATGAGATGCCTCCGGATGTCAGCGGAACCATTTTATTTTTATTTTTTTCATACTTATTTTGTAGTGTGTTTGAGGCAGATATCAGTAGGATTACTTGGCACCTTACACTAGTCCCCTCACTGAATTACTAATGCACTGGCCATGCATATTTGTTGCCATGCATATAAGTGTTTATGATATTAAAAGCAAGTAGCAGTTGCTCAGTCTTTGATAAAAGAGTTTGGCACAGGGCCCTGCTGATGAATAATGATCATTACCTTATTTTATCATATTAAGATTGATTAATTAATTTTGACAGATGATAGCTGACCCCAGAGCATGTTTCTGTGTTTACATTCCAAAAGAGAGATGAGAACACTAGTGAAATAAAACCATGAAATGGTACTTCCAAATGTGTTTCTTAGAAAGAATGACCAACAGTACAATGCATAATGATATATATATATATATTTTTGTATGTCTTGCTTATAACATTTAAATTAAATGGGAGTATTTATTTATCTTAGTCTGAATCTTTGATTGTGATTTCAAGTGATAATTTCAGATGAATCTTAAAATATCATTCAGTCAAGCAGGCCAAAAATATTTCATTTAACGTTTGGCTGTCAATTTAACCCATTGATTTAGTAGTACTAATAATAATAAAATAATAATAAAATGTGTCGCTTAGCATAGCAATGAACACAGATGGAAGTCTGTTTACAAATAGACCTACTATTAATGTTAATAAATACTATTAACAAATTAATTACTTATTAAATTATTAAAACTTATTAAACTTATTAAATCCACTAAATGGATTGCTGTATTTGATGCCATTAACTGTATATCAAAATAAACTGCTTTTAGCATAAAGTTGTAGTTACTTATTTGTGTTTGTCTCAGGTGGATAAAGTAGTTTTTGCAACAAACAGTGCGTATTAATACAAGATATTCTTAAAGATATTCTTTACTGGTCAAGTTGTAACACTAAATTGGTTTATAACGCATGCAAATTCACTGATGTTCATGTGTACATGTGCAGAAATTCATCAGGGAAAAATAGAGAAATATGACAATGCTGCTGTGACAACTTCAGAAAGTAATTAAAGAGATTTGTTACTGGGAGATAATTGAAATCCACCCGTGTAAGAGAGCGCTGGACAGATAATATGAAATGTTGAATTGGTGAGGATAATTATGTGTCATTCTGCTTTTGGCAAAATCATTATTTGCTTATTTCTCAAGTGGTGGCCCAATTATCACTTGTACATTTCCATGTGGGACATGCACCAAAACGTAAAAAAAAAAAAAAAAAGTATAAGCTATTCTAGAATGACTATACATTAAAAATGCTGAAAAAAAGGATACTTAATTGACACATTTAAAATTTCTGGTCAGTTTTACCATCTTACTGTTGGAGAAATTGATTTGAAGACAGTGGGGGAAAAAGCAAATGGTTTTTAAATAAGTTACAATTAGATTAGCATTAATCTCAGCGGTGCAAATGAATGTGTGGCTTTAGGGCTTGTTGGATGTTAAAGCAGATTTCTAAACTCTGCTCCAGATTGGAGTGTGTCCTGCTCAACTTTAATTGCTCTGTCATGTAAGATGAAAAACATTTCCCACTTTAACTGCTGTCTTTAAGATGATGTTTTATGTTTTGCGCATCTGTATGCTCTGTTCATATGTATTGCACTGTTTATCACTGTAATCTATTCTGTTCAGGACTCATTTACATATGCAAGAATTAAGTACTGCAATCTCAGTTCTCAGCTTTGAGTGCCATCAAAAAAAAAAAAAATCTAAACTGAAAGATTTTTAATTATAACATTAATTGTCTTAACACATGTGGATCCATATTGTATCTTTTTAAATTGTATTTACATTTCTTCATTTATAATTTATAATTTTAAACATAAAATACCCACAGGGTTAAAATCTTCCTTCATAGAAAAAAAAAAACAAAACAAAAACAAAAACAAAAAAAAACAATTGAATTAGGTGTTTGACCCAACAAACCACTGCAGGAGAGAAGCAACACTGGTGTAATTCTGACAACTAGCCCCGATCTCCCCTATATAACTAAGAAACATGATACTCTGAAAGTAAGTTAGCACATGTCAGATTTTTGTGCTTTGTTCACCTTACATTAATTTTGTACTTATATAAAAAATGATATATGCCCTATTATAGCTTATGTGCAGTATATAAGGAAACCTTGTATGGTCCTAAAACAATTAGGTGTATTTTTAAGTGATTTTGGGTCACAACTTTCATTTTAAATTTTCAACCTTGTTTAATATTCTTTCACAACATGTTAACGTTTTAGTGCGTGGTAACCAGTTTGAGAACCCTGGATTATGTTTTTAATTTTGTGCGAGGTCTCTCGTCCTATTTTCTTTCTCGTATGTTTGAGCCTTCATGCTGTTTGCAATGTGTTTATAATGATTTGCATATTCATATGCACGGCAAACCTCCAACATTTTCACGTAGTGCTCATGAAAATGCATTTTTTTTTTTTTGGAGGAGAAAACGTTGTTTCTCTCGGGTTGGAGGTTGGGGTGGGATTTGGGAAGGTGGGGGTTGGACATTGTAAGTATTTTAATGTGACCTTCATCAGGCATTCATGTCAACTTATCTATTTATGATTCCAGTTTCTTCCACTCTGTTGTTCAATTAGCGCTTGACCCCTTTAGCAGCGTTGTAAATTAAATGACATTTCCGTGTCGTCCCATATTTAAAATACTGCGTTAGTTGCGGATCAGAAATGATGATCTTCATTCTGCAGCTAATTTATTCATTTAACAATTTCCCTCCAGAAGTTGCAGCAGAAGGCTGTGGAGCAACCTGAGCAGAAGAAATCCAAGTCGGCTGAATTTCTGATGGGTGAGTCCCGCGTGATGAGTTATTGCTCATAATTTGTGTAAGGATTAATTAACTAATTACAGACAAATGGCTCTGGGCTAAATTTTGCTCTTGCTTGTCAGGGCGCAATTTGTAATTATTTTAATCATTTCTTCTTCTTCGTCTCCTTCATCTTCTTCGTCTTCTCTCCTTCCCTCTTTTTCACACACCCTTCCTCTTCGTGCTTTGAGTTTAATTTTAACCTCGTTAAGTTTCTGTGTCATTTTAGGAAGGAGGAATTTTCAGTGTTAAATATGCTTTGGAATAATGTGCAACTGTGACCTTCTCTGTTTTATTTTCATATGTGCTTTGTCTTTCTGTCCTCAACAGAAAGAGTCTCGATGGAGGGTGCTGTGAATCCTGCGTTCCAGGAGGACTCAGAGGAAGAGAGGGAGATGAGAAGTGGCACGCACCATAGCACGCTTGCAGCTCAGCAGCAGCGCGTTGGGCTGCAGGCCGCAGCTACGGCACGAGGTAAAGCTTCACGCTGTCCCTCCCTCTGTAACACAGGCCCGGCCTCACATTCCAGTGCAGCCTGTCCCAACAGGTATCTCCGTGTAGCATAGGTGCATCTGCAGATGTTGCAGGACAGAATTTTACAAAAATGTGTGCGTGCTGGATCTGCATGAGATTATATCATGTTGTGATAAACACGCTGCTCATCATCTAGAAGAAACCAGTTTAGACTTACACCTGGAACATACTCCCTCTTGTCATAGCAGGTTATGATTCAGATGTGTAGTTTGTAAGCATATAAGTACTTTCTCGTATCCTTGCTTTTTGTGCAACGTCAGCTAAAAAGTAAAAATAGACTTCCTAAAAACACTGTGGCTCTGTGGCACTTTCAAAACATTAGTCTTGTGCAAGCAAATCATAATGTGTGGGCTTTTGACTTAGTCAATTGCATTTTTCATGCGTGGCTGGTGGATTACTATATGATAGAGAGAGTGTTTGGAAATAGTCATTAGATGTTTGGTGACACTAGTGGTAAAGAAATACACACTTTAAAACTGATCATCAGTCAGCATAAAGAGCAAATGAACAGTTTGCGCATATAATCACCAGATGTGCAGTGAACTACCACAACTCACTGACATGATTTTCTTTAACAGGAACAGTGACAGAAAACTCTTTTCAGAAAGAGCACTTTTTTCAGCTTTTTTTGGATGTAGAAAATCATTATGGATGAAACATTAAAATTCAAGTTTATGTAAGCAATAGACATTAAGAAAATTATGTGTATTCATATAATGGATATTTGGAGATATTTGGGTGTAGGTGTTACAATACTGTAACTCTACCATTTATTAATAATAATTGTTTTAAAAAAAAAAAAACAGGTATTTGTAAGATTTCTCTCTTTTAATTTTAATTTTTTAACAAATTACTGAGATTTAATTTTAAATATATACATAGAATAACTAAGACCACAAAATATGCAACAAAGCAAGTAAAAAAAAAAAAAAAAGAATAAATAACAAAAAACAGAACAAAAGAAAGTTTGAGTGGAGTTTAAATTTCAGATGGTTGCTGTCTTTGTGTGTGTTGTGAAAGCTTACAGAGCACTGGAACGAACATAGAGTGTGTTTTAGCTGGCAGGCATATTCCCGCATGTAAATAATTCAAATGATTATCAAATTCAAGCTGAGATCAAACTTTAGCTTTTGCCTATGCATAATTTCAAAAATAAAACCGCTGTGTTCAATTCCTTTGATAAATACTACATCAACTTTCATTTCACACTGCAAAAAAAAAGAAAAAAAAAAGGACAGATCATTTAGTCCTAAGAGAAGCTGTCTTTTGGGTGTTTTTGTAAATTCTGTCAGTATGTAGTTAAGAATGTATTTACTTACATGTACGAAAATGGCATGATTTCCCCACCCCAAATCTATAAGCAGCCTCCCTGACAAATTAGTGTTATTCTAGCAAAGTCAGACTACATTGCAAAGCTGCATTATTGATAGTGTTCATGGAGAACAGAGGAGAGTTTGATTAAGGATGAGAAACACTGGAAGATGGCCAGGCAGTGTAGTTAAATCAAAGATATAATTCAAAGACATCATTTCAAAGACCGCCAACGTTATGCAAATGCAAATGCGCAGCCCCTTCCAACAAAAACAGATATGGAAGCCAAAGTGTGTTTACCATGGAAAAGAGCTTCACTTCAGGACTCAAGTCACTTCAATTTATTTGATGGGTGATTGTCAGTCAAAAGGGGCGTTCACACTGGCAACAATTAAATCGCTTGAGGTCGAACTGTATCAAGCGGGGGATCGCTGTGTGCACTCCCATTGGTAGTTGCAGCCTCGCACTGCTGCTCATTTGCATGAAGTCAACTCAACTTTGTTGCATCGCCAAAGGTCGCTTTTGCTTATGACGGCACAAACAGAGACAGTGTAAGTACTTTTAGATAAATGATAAATGGATAGAAGAAATTGAGGTTCTCACTATGGCTGTTATAGGAATAGGACCTAGGAATAGGACCTAGTCGCCTTTTGGTAGTAGCATTGCACAGAATGTTACTAGCTATTTATTGTTTTTCCTATAGTTTTTAGTGTGATTTAAGTCAAATTTATGATTTATTGCGGTTTTGAAATATGTTTTTAAAACATAATATTGACAAAGAGGTTTGGAGATTCTGGCCCTACCCAATTTGCGTAGACACTAGCTGACAGCTACTTGATGACTTTTATTGAAATAGAGTGACTTTTTTTTATAATTTGTGACAGAAATTAAATTCTAAAGATATCAGCTGATGAGGTTTCCTCAGATTCATCTTTTCAAACCATTTTTAAGATGTCAAACCTGCAGTTGAGACATGAAGGTGTTGAGTAGTGAAGAGCAGAGAGCAGTGACTGTTTAACAGGAATAACCCCACTAGCTGCTGGCTTTCTATAAAACTCTGGCAAGATGCTTTGATGCCCAAAGGTCAGTGATTGCTAATAAGGAGTCAATGGGATACAGCGTTTGCTTTGTCGCCCCGCTCTCGCTTCCTCTCCCTCTCTCTCTGACCGGTGACCCCAGAGCAGTGTTAGGGTATTGTCTTTGAAATCCAGGGCTCCTTGGGTTATACACATTTCTTATTAGTTCTTTTGAACACAGGTAACATATGGCAGGTTGTGTTTAAAAGATTGCCTGCTCTGACCTTTCCTAGCATGCTAATTAGGCCCCTGAGCAGCGTTGGGCCCTCGTGAGTGCAGCTCAGGGAAACGTGACCAAGCGGGGCCTTATCAGGTAGCCTGTGCCAGCTGACGAAAGTGGTGTGGACTTTCAGAATTAACATTTTCACTTCATGTGCTTCTAATAATCACTAACCTAACCCAGCCCACCAACCATCAACCCCCCTCACTTTCTCTTTTCTCTCTTTTGCCCGCCTGGACTTTCCACAGGAAATGAAGGTGCCCAAAATTACTTTGACCCCTCATCGGCGGCGGAGGGTGACCCAAGGCGGTGCAGGATGTCTGGGGTCGGAGGCAGAGATGAGCTGGAATTAAGTATGCCATTTTTTTCTCGTAATAGGCCGTTTCAGTTCATTAAAGCAGGGTGAGCAAGATCACTCATAGCCAGTCAGAGCGCTGGGCGGGCCGGTCTATGTAAATACTTTTACCAGTAGGTCACAAGATAGGGCGGTGCTGTGACTGTCATTGCTGAAGGTCACCTACCATTGGTCAGTTCCATTTCCGATCCCTATGCTTCCCTTAACTTCCTTTAAATGAAGGGGGTTCCTTCCAATACCGCTACGTGCACCTCAGTGCGTCTATTAAAAGTGTGCTCTGGGGAACAAAGTCATATGCATGTTATAATGAAACATGGCTATTAACAGAAAAGCCATTCTGACTGTATCTGTTGGACATCGCCATCCTGTAATATTCCACAATCCTCACAAACCTACAAACCTTTGATAATGACACTCCAGAGGTGGGGACACCTTCAAATGATATTTTGCATAAATTTCATTGCTGTCGAACGACTTACATTGGACTTACTCGTGTGTTATTATTAGCTCTGAGCTATAATCATTTAATGTAAATGAAGGTCAGGAATTAGTGTCAGTTGTTGGAAATTCATGTCGTATATATCCTTTATGTTTCGTTTGGACTTTGCAATCCATATGAAATCAGTCAGTGAGAGGTGTTCGAGAGTACAGCAATAAAATGTACCATATGCCAATGTGTAATATTAATCACGTTTGATTTTTCTTCCCAGAATTTATGAATGAAGATGAGAGAAACCTTTATGAGAAACTTTCTGAAATGTTTCGAGAAGAAGATGCCTCCACTGTCATAGATTTACCAGGTGATGGTTATTGAACTTTTGGAAAGAAAAAACACAATCGCTTTAATATCTCAGTTCTTTCTCCTAGACATGAACAGGATCAAACAGAATATTTTCTACTTGGACTTTTCTCTTGAGAAAACAAACCCAGCAGTCTCACAAGTCTCTCTTCTAGAATTTCAGGAGAGATCTCAACAATGTTTCAAATTTTGCTTAGGATTGTTTAGTAAAGTCCCCTATGAACTTGTCTCATTAAAATCTTCCAAAAACAAGTTATTTTAATGGTATCCATGTTCATTTAGTTCTGTCATTTGTGTCTGTTTATATTATTAGGAATTGTCAGAGAAACCTCTGAAACAAAGTTTATTCTTAAAAAAAACATATCTAAGGATCATATGAGCTTTGAAGAAGTTTCCACAGGGCTGAACCTGTATCTGGTTCTGTATCAAGCTCTGTTCTGACAAGACATGATGTGAATGTTGTTGAAATAAAATTCCATTGGTCTGGTTTATAATAATATTGATCTCCACTGTTTGCCTTTATTATGAGATGCTTTTAATTTTTTTTTTTCCTTGTAAGATGTTGTTAACCAGCAGGCGAGATTTTAGCCCACCGATTTGAAGCTTCAGTGCAAAGAGTATAATTCCCCAACAAAGCATTGAGCTCTCAGGTAGGCATGGAGCTCAATTTCCTGCACGAGAGCCATTGTTGTGCATGACTCCAGCATTTGTCCCATTAGCAGAGGGTCGGATTAAGACTCTCTCCCAAGTAGAGTGTCAGGCTTATGCTGCTTTTGTCTTGGTGTAAAATGCTCTCTGTGGATCGGTTGAGGTACCGCACAGCAGTTGTAATTAGTTTGCCAGACTGTCATTGGGTTTAGGCCTCACGGTACACGCGAATACGGTGTTAGCTGTCTAACACTCAACTGGATTGTTGTGGATTTAGCTGGAGTATATAGATTAGCCTCTTCACTATTGTCTTAGAATGCTCATAAAATCCTTCAAAGAAACAGAAGGAAAGAGGATACAGGATTAACACACACACAGTAGAAGGAGGAGGACGTTCACGGGTAGCATCCATCCATGAGGCTTTAACACTGTCACAATGGACTTGAGACGATTGCCTGCAAGCTTTCTTCGCCGCCACCTCTTAGTGTAGGCCATAGTCTGGTAATTCTTTAAATATCTCCACACTTCTAACACTTAAAGGGTTTGGAGCATCATTAGCAGAATGGACACAGTGCATTATGCTGTGTGTAAAACTCTCAGGAAACTAGTTGGACAATTCAGATGTTCCTTCCTGTGGCAGACATAAATGTGAACAGATCGTAAGGTTCTCTGTTTCAGAACCTAAATAGCTGCCTTGCTCTCTACTTTATACATAGGCTGCTACTTTCTATAGCAGCTACACTGCGGTCATGTTAATATTAGACTATATAAAAGTCAATTTTTATTCAGACTTAACTGAACTCTTCTTATCAAACTTTTTGGTATTGAATAAATTATATTTATAACCAGCATCTTGCTTCTTCTGCCATCTTGGATGAATGCTTTCACTGAGCCTGTCACAGTGCATTATGGGATTGCTTTATGCGTGAAGGATACATGCAGTGCTGCTATAGATTTGGGCCAAAAGAAGGTTTCTACCATTTGGAACAGCCTTCAGATCATCAGAGTGCATATGAAACCTTAAAATGCTTTCTAGGTAGGCATCTTACGAGGTTTTGGAATAGCCTTAATATGTATCTTTGCACTTTGGCTTGTCACCCCATTGGTGTGTTGTGCAGCACTGTGAAACAAGTGCAATCATGTTAGGGCTTTATTAGCACTACTCTGTTTGATTAACTCACTGGTTTAATTAAATCATACTTCTGTGTAATTTGGTTCAGTTAGAATGTGTCTAAACCTCTGAGCAGAGTTTAACATTACCATCATGTGTTGTGTATATTTGTATCCAGTGTATAACCATAATGCATGTCTATCATAGGTATGGTGACGTCTGAGCATGCTGAGTATGTTGAATCAGCAGCTGAGGATGGATGGAGGGATCGACAGAGGGCTGAGCTGTTGGAGAGGAGAACAGAGGTCATCCCTCAGTACGTGGAGCAGCTTAGAGAGCGTGTTCAGAGAGACATGATCCCAGTGAGCAGACTCACTTTAGAACAGGTCAGTTGTACTGTATCTAAGCCCAGAAAGCTCTGATGGCCAGAATGATCAGTGCTGTGAAGTCATTGTGTCACGGGCTGATTTGCATCAATAGCGTCATTTTTTTTATTTATTTATTTTTTTTATCAACAAAGAGATCTACACTGTAAGTTAAAAATGTTGTTTATAACATTGCCTGACTGGCATCCATTTTTTTAATGAAATGGGAATTCTATACTTTAAGTTACAAATGTTGGTTATAACGGAAATAGTAGGAATATAGTTTTGTTCTAGTCATGTCACACAACTCGATTGCTGTTGTGTAGATGTGGCTTATGAATCTAGTTTGTGTTCTTTGTTGCCCACTGTAGACAGGGTTTGTTCTGAACAAACCTTGAATCACATAATCCAGTCATAAAAATAAAATGTACAGGATAAAGCAGAATTTGGCAGTTTTTAGGCAAATAAATGAAAAGCAGCACTGTGGACTTAATCAAATCGCAGTATAGACCGTTGTCTGTGAATGTTAAATAACAAAAAGACTTAAATATAAAGTATTAATGCTCTTTTTGTTTCTGTATGAATGAATGGCATGGTATGGAAGGATATTCCGGACTATTTTCAAAAGGAATTGCAAATTGTATTTTCATTTGCATTTGCCATACGTGATCGCATAAACAGTGATATAAGCCAAATGCAATTGCAAATATTGCATTGCCGTTGGCTTTTGCATTTTCGCTTTCACACACTGCATTATGAGTTAAAAGAGAGGAAAAAATATACAAGGTAAGGCAAATAGGCAGACTTATAAGAGTAGAAGGAAATGCAGGTTGCACTGTGTTTGCTTACGTGCATCAGTCACAGCGTAAACAGTGAGAGATCTTGAGACAGGTGAAAAGGGTTTTGGTTAATGGTAAATATTGACCTTTTATGTGTACCATTGTGGCTTCTGCTGGCAGCTGGGGATAGTCGCTGCATTTAGGGTAAAAACTAAAGAATCATTTATCGTGTAAGGTGCCAAGAAGATAAGGAGACCCGGGTTGCACTGTCTGTTCATTCACAAGCATCTATCGGATTGGCAGCTGCCTTTAGCGGTGTCTTTACCGATTACCTCCATTGTTTAAAAGCATTCGGCACAATCATTTGTGAGTGACGTCACTTTCAAAAACAAACATTTCTTATATTATATTCCCACCCCTGACACTGATTGACAGGTTTCCACGTAAGGCATCAGAAAGTCAAATGCAAAGGCAATTGCAATTCCATTTGAGTTTTGGCAGGTTTTAAGTGCAATGCAGAGTGAAAAACCAGATGTGGTAATATTAATATTGCTATTTAAATATGGCAGGCTCATAACTCATAAGACATAGGAAATACAGTTGCAAATGGACTTTGCTTTTCTATTTGAAATTTGGCAGTCACTGTGTTCATTGTGGGTTAACGCTAACGGAAATGCAAGATTTGCAATTGGGTCTAGATTATGTCACTGTTTATGTATCCACATATGGAAAATGCAAATGATAACAGAATTTTCAAATCCTTTTGAAAATCTGGAGACAGTTTTGTGTACTTCCCAAACTTATCATAAACGTGACGCTCATGGTGTTTTTAGTGTCTTGTCACTTGTGATTTGTCTCACTATAAGGACATGAGCATCCAGAGCTGCTCTGAGAGGTCATTTCACCAGCATTTCACCATTTCATTTTGGGGAAAAAAAAAACAACAACAAAAGAAACATTGTCATATTATACACGTAGAAACTTCACAACAACCTGTCAAAATAAGAGTTTGGATTAAATTGAATAAATTGTGACAGAAATACATGATTACTGTTGTATTTCTCAAAGTAATAAAACAATTTAAATACACAACACAGAATTTAATTATTTATATAAAATGATTAGGTTGTTAACATTTTAAAGGTTCAATTGACTTTTTTTTTTTTTTTTTTTGATCATTTAAATTACGTTAAAATAAACCTAGTAAAATAATAATAATAATAATAATAATAATAATAATAATAATAACAATAATAAAATAACCAGAAAAATGTTGGAAAAATAAACTGGGATTTGAGAATAAATAAAATTTATTTCACAAGGCCCTACAATATTTTTCATTAAACTTTAAATAAAATGTTGTTTAATTTCATATGTTCCATGACTTAAATCAATTAGACATGCTTGTTCATTTAATTTAACCATTTAAAAAGTCTATACAAAATAAAAGAAAGAAAAAGAAAGAAAAAAAGAGTAAGAGAAAGAATTTGGGAAAAATAAAATGGATTTCATGGGGCCCTAACATAGTTCTTTTCCCAAACCTAGTGAGCTGCCTTGTGTTATACTGTCTGTAGAGGCAGCAACCTGACTAACATAAAACCTTGTAAGTGAATTAATTTGGATTAGGTTTCTAACAGTTTTACTTTACGTTAACATGTTGCTAAGGTATATTTACAGTCAGCATTTAGTCTTTGTTTTTTTTGGGGTTTTTTTCCACTGTTTTAAAGGATGACAGCAAAATGCCCATAATATTTACTTATTGTGTAATTGTATTTTGCATTCTATGTGTTATACAGCTTTTTGGTTATTGGAATATAACTCATGAATGCTGGATGTCTTTTTTTTTTTTTTTTAGTAAGAGATTTCTTTATGTATGTGGCCCATATTTATTGTTTATGGTGTGAATATACATCATTGGTAATATAATGTACTATAAGTTAATGTTATTTATTTCTTCATAGAATTATTATTGTTATGTTTTTTAACCAAAACAGAAAGTTCTGGGATTTTCAGGTCATATTCTAGATGCTTCACTTTCTATGCAGTTCTATACAGAGGAATTGTCAAAAACACAAAATGCAAAATTACACTGAACAAGATCAGAATTAGCCAGCATATTTAAGCAGTAATCAGTCTTGGCAACTTGTTATGACTGAAATGCGAATGAAGAGTTGCACATTAAATAGAGAATCTGAAGTTGAAGTGAGAAATGAACGCATAAGGAGCGGATGGGATGTAATGGTTGTTTGAGTCATGGCATGTGTTGAATAATCACTCTTGGTTTGTGTGCGAGACTGCGGATGAGAGCTCTCCAACTGTTCCAACAAAACACAACATTATCCCTACCACACTCCACAGCCATTTCACAATAATGTGTGTTTAAGCAGCACAGGATGTACCGCTGTCAGTCAGCGAGTATAAAGCCTCTTAAACGTGCTGACTGAATTCTGCGGTGTGTGTCTGTAGGGTTTGCCTGCAGATTGTATTAACATGTCTCTTTAGATGTTCTGAATTCGAGTTAGCCATATGCAATGGCAGAATGCAGTCTGTTGGTCCTAAACAAGAACATGGATTTTCCTTTTTGGCAGGAAGAGCGTTCAGAGCGAGGGAAGACGGAGGAAAAGGTGTGGGCGAGGAAGCAGAGAGTAATGTCGCTCTTAAGGGGAAATTCAAAGGTACTGATGTGTGTCCAGAAAAAGGAAAGATTACTGTAGGTATGTCAAATGAGATTTCCTGAGGTACAGGAGCTGCTGCTGAGACCTTCTGCTGTCTTTCCCTATCAATCACACTGTACTATCACTCAAACACACAGTCACAGGCTAATATGGACAATTCTATAGAATTCTATACTATACAACATGCATAAATAGTATGCATGTGTTTATATATATATATATATATATATATATATATATGCTGCCCTCCAAAAATTTGGAAATGCCCTAGAAAAGTGGGGAAAAGTTTAGACAATATTGGCATGAATCCTTTTTAATTTGTGATAATTTTGCACTGATAAGGGACAACACAAACTACAAAAACATATTTTATTACATAAACAGTTTATACATTAAAAAAACTTCAAGTCAAGTTACTTTGCACCAAAAAATGATGGGATTTATATACGGGATTATATTTATAAGGATTTATGCTGATATCGTCCAAAACCACACTTTGCCAAGGGTGTTTCCAAACTTTTGGAGGGCAGTGTATATATATATATATATATATATATATATATATATATATATATATATATATATATATATATATAGTTATTTTTTGTCTGGATTTTTACAATTGTATAATATGTATACTGTTCGCAATATGAATATTTTCATTTTCCTTTGAATTGCCAGATGACTTTCTGTTGTTGCTAAAATATGCAGTGTGTATATGTATTTGAATGTTATATGTTTCTGCAGATTAGGTGCATAGATGAGGAAGAAGCTGTTCTGCAGGACAGACTTTATGCTGTGTTCCAGCGGTGCGTGAATTTCTCTACATCCAATCTGATGTGAAATAATCATTAATCTGTGTTTCCAAAGCCATTTACATTTTGCTGACATTTGTGAGGAGATGTAATATACTCCACATTGTATTGTCTCTACTAGTGCATTCTGGGTAAGTTGCCAAAGGCGAGGAAATCTGTCCGTGTCATTGGGCGCAAAGTAGCATCAATTTCATCCTGTTCACTTCAGTCTACAGCCCTTTCTCTCTCTCTCTGTTTCTGAGTGTCAGGCCTGCAGGCTCGGCTGTGTTTAAGTTTTTAATAATTGTGCAGCACCACACAAACTGATCTAATGAAATCAGGGCTGTTAGTTGGACACTGGTGCAGAGGTTTGTAGATGACCCTCTCTATGTCCTCTCATATCAACGCTGGGTGGTTGGTACTCAGATGAGACGCCTGTATCAGATCAAAGCCACACCACCCACATTCACTTAAAGAATGCTGTGACATATCTATTTTTTTTTAGCAGATTTTAACAGATTTCCAAAATAGTTCCTCTGTCCCAGATAGAGACTTTCAGTGGCAGTATTGCAGAATCTCTTATCTAGCATGGTGTGAATGTCTGATATCATTCTAAGGTTTTTTTTTATTTATTTATTTTTTTTATTTTTTTAATAAATCGGTGTGGCTGATGTTGTACTAATTGTGTTAATATTTGGGTTTGCATAGAAGTACTTTGGGAATAAAACTGTTCACAAAAGTGAGTTAAATGCTTTAGCTAACATTCTCAATTGGATGTTTCAATTTATTTATTTATTTAAAAATGTTATGGCATGTCCTCATTTAGAAAAGCTAATTAAATAGGTGTCTGTATGTATGTATATCATCAGGGCAGAGAATCGCTTGCTGAATTCTCTGCGTCAACGCCAGGCTGAGGTCATCGACCAATATGGTGAAATTATCGAGGAAGCAGAAAACACAAAGCCACTGGGAATTGAATCTGACTTCCACTGGCAGGTACTCTCTTTCTCTCTTACAGTGAAAATATCTCTGCTTTCATGCAAAAACAAAAAACAAAAAAAACAGAAAACCCCAAATGTAGCAAATATTGCACTGCACTGGACTTGAGTTTATCAGGAACAATATTTCTCCTTCCGAAATGTTTCACTTTTTCCTTGCAAAATTAAATATACACTGATGTATACTCTGTACTAATGATACAGATTGCAAGAGACACTTGCTTCAGTTTGAACCATGTGGTCGGAAAAGACTTTGATGTCACTCCCTTGAAGTAAATCGGATTTAAGAAAGATCAAACCATTATTTTAAAGGCAGAAATGTCACAACATAAAAAGATTAAACAGCAAGTACAAATTCTGCATTTTAGTGAAACCCTGATATTTCTCATTTCAAATTTAGGTAGAATTTAATTCTGTTTGAGCACCTTAAAATGTAATAATGCTGAATAAGAACATGCAATTTGGCTGATATTATAAAGAAATAATACAAGGTTAAAAAAAAAAATATATATATATTTTATTAGTTTTAACTGCTTTATTTTATTATTATTTATATATATATATATTTTTTTTTTTGCATTTTACAAATAACGTAATTAAGTTTAATATCCTGTTAATAAAATCAGGCAAACATATTACTCATTTCCTAAGAATAAGCAAGAAATTAAAGGATATGAGAACAGGTAGCCACAGCTAAGTTTTTGGATTTAACCAAAAGAAAAGGAAGAGGACAGCAGCCAGTGCAGCTTGTTCAGTTGCCGGTGAGATGCTGTGGTGAGGTTTTGCGTTGTAATGACTCCTGTAAGAGGGCCTCAACAGTAGCAGCAGCAGCCTTGGTTTGCAGACTTTGAGGGAGGCAGTAAACGCAGTGAGATTGTAGTATAATTCCTCAGCCTGGCATCCGTGCCCCCCAGTCACTGTTCCATTATCTCTCAAATTGCTGTGTTTCAGAGAGATAAAGATATTTTATGGCTTGCTGACTTGAAACAACCCGCACAGCCAGAAAAGCAATGGCCGACCTGCCACGCATAGTAATTTCATTGGTAAATGACAAAATCTTTGTTTATATGACATTTCCAAAATTACAGTGGCAGATGAATCTCAAATATAAAATGTCACATTTGGCATGCAAAACTATGAAAATATATTTCTGTACAAAATTCATGGAGGCATTTAATTTAGAACGTGTTTAATAACTAAGCCTGCCTGCATCGGTAATCCTGCCTTCAGGACTCAAAAAGATTGTCATATTTATTCACTAGCTTCCCCCCCCCACCCTCCTTCGTTCTCACGCCAAAAATTTTAAGGGTAAATGTTCATTGTTAATTAAGATTTACTAATTAAAATGAAAATAATTAAGGAGAAAGCTTAATCTTGGAATATTAGGCTATACTTAGAAAGAAAATAAGTTTTTGTGTGTGTGTATGCATGAGTGTGTGTGTTTTTTGGAGCGGGTGGGGGGGTGTTTCCTGTTTGCAATGGGTTTTGTCGATCTGTCAGTAAGGTTTCAGCGAAAGCTGGCCTGCGTGCCAGAAAGCAAGGGATGAGAAGTGCAAAGGATCTGGGGAGCTGCTTTGATGTCATCTAGGCGAGTGTTACAGTGTTGCACTACTTTCACCGCAGCTGCAAGAGATGCAGCATCCTTTTCATCTTTATATCTTGAAAATCTGTCTGTGTTTTGAATAGCATGCTACTATTACTGTTGCTGTATAAAGTATATAGCCAATTTTAATATTAAAAATAGCCCATTCAAATTTGGTTTAGGGAGTTATGATCACATTCCAAAACTAATCTCTAAACATCTCAATTCTGCAGGGTGCATATCTTGGAGACGTTAGCAAATGTTGATAAATTCTGCGTAAATATTCAACATAAAAAGTAGAAAAAAATAAAGTGTTTACTGTAAGTGAATAATATTTTCTGTAAAGTTTTCTCTCTTACTCTCTTCAAATCTTTTTCACATAATTTCATTCTATCTGTGTAGGTGGAATGGACTCGGACCCCGGAGCCCATAGAGGTGCTTGTTTTGTGTTTGAGGGCCGTGAGAGAAAAGCTGCCCAGAGGTCTGTACTCACTGAGCGTGTCTCTTCAGACTCGACTGGGCGGCCGCACGCTGCGCTGGTCCCGTATGCAGGAGCAGCAGTGGGTTGGAAGAACAGAGCCCGTGGAACACCAGGGCCGATACTTTGACATAGAGCTCAACATTAACCAGAGCCTCTACATGGTAAGAGAACCCCAGCAAACTGCCCTCCTGAGACGCCCATAGCACTGCCGTTTATTTAACCCCAACAACAAAATGGCTAATGTTCAAAGAACCAATTTGCTGATTGTTGATGTGAGTGGATTTATGCTACATTAAAGACCACAGCAATCAAACGTCATCACCTTTATGTTAGAAATTGTGGGATATTTTAGCACTATCAATCATGGGTGCTGCTCAGAGGGGCCATCTGTCATTGAAGGCATTTGTCATATTGTTGGCAGCAATAACGATTTTTGAAAGCATATTTACATTCATTTTTTTTTTTTGGTTCAGTTTGCAAAAAATGCAAAAAAAAAAATGCATTTTTTTCTTTATTTTATTAGGATGCTGTGTATTTTTTAGCATACCAAGGGTAAATATATATTATAAATACACTACCATTCTAATGTTTGGGCTTGGCTAATTTATTTATTTATTTATTTTTTATATTTTGAGAGAAGTTTCTTATGCTCACCAAGGCTGTATTTATAATACAATAAAAACAGTAATATTGTGAAATATTATTCTAATTCAAAATAATGTGTTTATTTTAATATATTTTAAAATACGGTTTATATTTTCAGCAGCCATTAGTCTGGTCTTCAGTGCTTCAGTGTCAGTGATCCTTCAGAAATCATTCTTATACACTGATTTAGTGCTCAAGAAACATTTATTATTATTATCAGTGTTTTAAAAACAGTTGTGATGCTTAATATTTTTGTAGAAACCGCAATATTTATTTATTTATTTTTTTTTATTCTTTTCATGAATACAAAGGACCAGTGTTGAGGGTAACGTAGTTATGTGTTACATAATGAGATTACTTTTTTAAGTAACTATTAAAGTAGCACATAACTTTTTAATTTAGAAGTAATGGCAGTTACTTTTTTACCCATTTATTGATTGAAAGCTCTCCTGTCCCCATGTTGAGAGAATACAGATGTTACTGTAGTTCTTGACTAAATGTGAGCATGCATTATTCCTCAAAATGAATAAAAACAGTGAAATGCAACTTAGAATATGACACAAACCTGCAATTGTTAAATAATACAAATATCCTTATAATACAAATACCCTATGTATTTAATCCCTTTTATTAACCAGTGTCTTTGCTGCTGACCATCAATGATCCAATTCAACCATAATAAGCAAAAATGACTCAAGATAAACTAATATCTTTTTTTTTTTTTTTCTATTGCTGAAGAGTGTTGAACTCTCTTCTTCTGCGTTCTACTGTACAGACGTGAATTTACCTTTCCCTCAGCCTGAGGATTTTGGTGCGAAAGGGCTTTTGCATTTGGAAAAAATCAAACAAGTCAGCCCTGCCCAGATTTAAAAAGTAATGCAAAAGTAACGTAACACATAAAAAAGTAACAAATAACATAATTAGTTACTTTTTTAGGGAGTAACACAATAGTGTAATGCATTAAGTTTAAAAGTAACTTTTCCCAACACCGCAAAGGACAATATCACGCTATTCATTTATTTGAAATGGAAATCTTTTTTAACCTCACAAATGTCTGTAAGTTAATATGTCCTTTCTGAAAACAAAAAAAACAAAAAAAACAAGCAAACAAAAAATAAATTAATAATAATAATAATAATAATAATAATAATAATAATAATAATAGAACAATTCTATAGTATATAGTATAGATAGTATATTTTATTGCAATATTGTTATATATGAAGCATACAGTGGTGTCAAAAAGCATTGACAACTAACTCACACTTTTAAAAGGATGGTTCACCCAAAAATGAAAATTCTGTCATCATCCTCTCACTCTTCCATGTCTATAAGACTTTTGTTCAGGTTTTCATCTTCAGAACTCAGACAAAGATATTTTAATGAAATATGAGAGATTTCTGTCCCTCCATTGACAGTCTACACAATTACCACTTTGAGAGTTCAAAAAGTTTATTAAGACATTGTAAAACTAATCCATATGAACTGAGCAGTTTAGTCCAAATTTTGATTCATTGCAATAAGAAATGAGGTTTATTCTCCTGTGTCAAGTAGCACATTTGAGCTTCCATAAGAAATGATAAGGTTTGTTCTCATGCGTCAAGCAAGTATGGTTAAGCTTCTGTTTGTGTTCGCTGATCAATATAAATATGTGAATAAAAGTTTAAAATAAAAACTTTTCAGTGTGTAAAGCAATTGAGTCTCTTTAGAACATCTTGACTGAGTTGTTTTACGATTTCTTTATAAACTTTTTGAAGCCTTAATGTGGTAGTTGTGTAGAACATCAGTGGAGGGACAGAAATCTCTTTGATTATCAGACAGGACTAAATTCCAGAACAGAACAACTTTAGGTTTTTTCTCTGCATTTCCACTTGAGCTATTGAATATAAAGTCAGAATGAAGCTTATGAAATGTGATATTAAATGGTGAGTGTGTGTATAGGAGTGGAAAGAGACTGTATTAAAAACTGCTGCTGAAAGCTCAAGGTTTGACTTGAGGGACAGTCACTGTGAATAAAACAGCTGCTTTTCTAACATGACATTTGGTGTGTGAATGTAACTCAAATTTATAATTCATTATACAAGAGCTGACGGTTTATTGGGATAAAAATGATGTACAAATTCTGTGAAACCTGAATTTCAGAGCTTAAAACTACTGAGAAAATAAGAAAAATAAATAACGTTGTGCTTTTGAGGAACTATCAATGCTGTTCAGAGCAAAATAATAAAGACCTAAAGAATTTTAGGTTAATTTAGGAAATGCTGCTTTAGCACGCGTCTTAAAAAAACAAAAGAAGACCTATAAACTGTAAGATCAATGTACTGTATGTCAATGGGAGACTTTAATCATAATTGTTATTTTTTTAAAGCACACCTACGATGGTGTTTTAGTGTTATATAAAAAAAAAAAAAAAATGCGAAAATGAAAATCTGAAAATGTAGAGATCTCTAAAATGTTATTCTCCAAATATTGCTTTAATCTTGTAACCTTACTTTATTCTCATAAAGTTATTTTTGTAAAAACGTGTAACAATGCAATTTTGTTCTTGTAATGGTTTGATTCTCAAAATCAGTTTTTTTTGGCTGTACACACTTAAGACTGATATGATATTTAAAACAAAGTTTAAATGGAGTCTGCCTGGTAAGTTGTATAGGCTGAAATAATTCAAAAAGTTTAGTCCAAACCCTCACCAGAATGTTTGTTCAGCAGTGCCTTCCAAGCACTGTAAATAAAGAACCTAAAAATGTGATCACGGTCAATAAATAAAGCACCAAATCTAGCATGCGCTTGTGTAGTCAGGCCTACATCTGCAGACAGAAGCGTCTGACACAAAGGAAATAAAGTGGGCCGCTTTAACTGAATACTCCTCCTCTCTCGTCCAAAACCGTGGGCTCTTATTTGGCAGGCAATCGTTTAGCGCTCCATTGAGATTGTCTAGTGTCAGTCTCCTCTATCCTCTACCAGCTCTTATTTATAGCCAATCCTGTTGCTGTTGATGTTTATGTTTCGAAGATTTCCATCAGATTTGTCTGTAATTGGCTCATTTGCTTTTCGCAGTTGCCCACATTACCGTGCGCTCTCGCCTCGTCTGTTTTTCTCAACAGCTTTCGCAGAGGAAACGAGGAATTAGAGTTAGTAGGAGGAAAGCTACAGCTCATCATGTTTTTCTTGAGTGTCTCTGGCTGGCGCTTAGAGTTGCTCTGGTTTGATCCATCTTGCAGATTTGAGTCTTTCCTTGAAGTGGGATGTGAAAGATGTGATGGTCCAGGCAAGGAAACAGAAGATAAGAAGAATCTTTTCACTTCTTTGCCAATCTGAAGTCTTAGTCTCATTTTCACATCTCTTCATTTTGTTGTTTCATAGCGTTTCCATCTAAAGCAAAAGCAGTCATTTAATGTTATAAAGCAGAATGAGGCCAGCAGTCCATGAGAGAAAAACACACTTCCATCCTAAAATTAAAATGCTGTTATTATTACATACACAGTGAACACGTCTGTGAAGCTCTAAAAGAAAGAAAAAAAAAAACACTTTTTTACATGTTTGAGTTCTCTCTTTTTTTCTCTTTCTCTAGTGGAGTTTGCTTAGTAAGCACAGGTCTGTTTTGAATGAAATGTGATCTCTGTGATGCTTTAATAGATTCCCAGCATGTAGCAGTTCCACCTGAGAACTGACACAGGCCTAAAACACAACGTTTCAGTCATTTAATTGTGTTTTCACTCTCTCCTTTTTTAATCTCTTTTTCCTTGCCAATTGATATAGTCAGCAGTGTTCTTGCTTATTTTTCAGTGAATTGAGCATCTGAAATATTTTTCAATATGTATAATGCAGGAGATTGTGGCATAAATTTGAGGCCCGACGCAGGGAATCTTTGCCATTTTTTTAGGTGTGAGCACAAAGCGATTAGAAGAGAAACACATGATGAATGTGATAAAACAAGTCTTCTCCGTTTTCCATTACTCCTAATGGAGGGATGGAATATTCCGGGAGTGATTGATGAAGTCAAGTGCTTCTTTCTGTCAGTTCATTTTTTAAAAGTCTGTCTCTTGCTTGATGGGTAAATAAGAATCTCTGCGTGTTAAACGCTGGTATTCCTCATGCCACGTTCTTCTGATATACCACATTTTCTCTTAAATGTGCCTGGTTTACATATGTTCTAGTGATGTCACGGCTGTCATGTTGGGATCGTCACATGCTGGCGCTCCTGCTGAGATGGCTTCCTGAAACCAGCCATAATCACATTCCGATGTTTCATCATCTAGGTTCAAACTTTAGATCGTATTAAACACATTTACATCTTTAGCTAGAGAGAGGAAATCGGGGAAATTAGATACAAAATATCTGTGTAGTAAGAGAGGACTTTTTGCATTGGTACCTTTTTCTGTGTTATCCTTTCTCTAAAGAGTAGTGTTAAAACCATTTGCTGTGTTTTGTGTGCCACAGTGAAAATTAGAGGGTGCTTATGACTGTTACAAGAATCCTTAAAAAATGTTGTATGTCCACACAAAGTAAAAATAAAAATTATCTGGTATTATTTTTTATTATTATTGTTGTTGTTGTTATTTAATTAATTATTTATTTATTTGTTTTTTTTTTCCTACGCGGTTTGCATTTAAAAAAAAAAAAACTGTTACCTAGGAATATGTCCTCCCTGATTTTTTTAAACGCTGATTTATTTCATTATATTTTAGCAATAATAATAATAAAAATAATAGTAATAATAATAACAACAACAAATAGAAATTAAACATGAATGAAACACTAGTTTCGTTCCCACGCTACATTATTTATTATTTTTTTTCCATTATTCATTTTTAAAGAAGCTTGCATCCTCTGTCTATCAATATACTAAAAAGTTGTCTATTAAATGATTTGTTGACCTTTGCAACCACATAATTTCATTTTGTGCTAAATAAACACAGTAGTGTACTTCATTATTTAATTTTTTCATGCAAATTATTTTCAGTTTCGCTTTGGTCTTCTCTGTGTTAAAAATGCTAATAAATCATTTTTTTAATTATAGGTTTTATATTTACTGCAGGTATTGTTCCCTCTCTGTTTCTTTCAGGTCCTGCCTGCATCATGTGATCTGTTGCCGTCCAGTGTGTTAGTGTTCAAGCTGTTATCTCTACCTATTGATCACAGTCATGTGAGTTCTGTGGTGGGCTGGGGTGCATTTCCCATCTGTGACTGCTCCCTCCAACTCTTCAATGGCAAGTTCAAGACCCCTCTCTTGCGCGGCAGTCCAAACCCCTCACTCAACCAGTTCCGCAAAATTGAGCATCTGCTTTCCACTGACCTCGACAACTGGCTATGCAACCTGTACTTCCAGGTACATCTTTGAAATTTACTGATCGTTTGCTTTTATGAAAACACACAACAGTCTAATGATTTATACAATAATAATAATAATAATAATAATAATAATAATGCAGGTTATTGACTTTAAGTTGGAATTGCTTTAAGCTAATAAACCACTGTAGTTACCCTAACTGAACTCTGTAGAAAAGTCAGTTCTGGGAGAATAGGGCCTGTTTTGTATATGTGAGTGTGTGTGACAGAGTGTAAATGGCTCTAGCAAGAAGATTGGAAATTGGAGCCAGGTTGTAAACAAACCACATCTTTACTAAACAGATCCAGATACATTTGAGGAGAAGCATTGATCCTGTTACTCAACAGCTTAATGAAGTTAAAAAGCAGAGCAAAGGCTTTTCTCAATCTAATGCATTCATATAATTGGAAAATATTGTGTGTAGTGAGTGTAACCAATTAATAGGTCCTTATGGAATCTGCACTCCACAAAAAGTCCATAAAACTTCTACACATCCAAATCCTACTGTATGCTTGCTGAAAATATTGTGTCTACTTTGGAAATAATTTTAGCATAGTTTGACACATTTTACCATGTATAAATCCATTCCAGATAAATCGGCAGATGTACTGCTCAAATTTGGACATAACGTGCAAAAAAAAAAAACATATTTCATATGAGAATGAAGCAGTCCTTGCTTTTGTGCTAGTTAAAGTAATCAACTTGAATCAAATCCAAAAAAAAAATTACATTAAATAATAAAAAATTACAAATTACATTAAATCTAGGTTCCTGAATTATCTGGGTCCTGAAGCAAAACCATTCAAAAGCTACTGCTGTACAGCAACTATTTGCCAACTGTCTCATAATGCCTTTCATAATCAGTCTTTGTCAATCAGCAGACATCCCTCTGTGCAGGTGAAGAGACTCCCGCGGGGCAGCACAGGGGTGCCTGAGCGCAGCTTCACCCTGCAGATCCCTTCTTACCCCCAGCTGAGCTCCAGCCAGGGGCTGCCTCCCCACCCGGGCACCTCCACCAGCTCTTCTGCTTCTATGCCAGGTAGGACTTTTACACCCCACCGAAAGAAAGAAATGCCAATGAATGTCATGGCCTGCCACAAACTCCCACACAGAGGCAGAATGACAGCTGCCAGTTAGAACCTGGTGGGGCATTCATGCAGAGAAAATGATTCTTCTCCGTTCAGACTAAAGCATGTCCAATTTGTGCAGCACAATACGTGCCATTTAGGCCAAATTGTTTTCTCTGTAAATGAAGCTCACTAACATAAGACGCTCAGCTTTACACATGATTGACAATTCTCACTGAAAGCTATCATCATCACCATCATCATCATCCATTGCTGCGTTAGCAAATGGCACATATTTCCTCTGATCAAAACTCTCAGCCAGAAGCCGGCTCACATTGTTGCGTTGAACCATGAGCAGTCAACGTAAGCGGAATGGAGTGATAGTAAGATCACTAATAGGGCTCATTCACTTGTGTGTGCCTCCGTTAGCCTATTGATTTTTTTTTCTAGTGCGTTCATTGTTTGCCAATTGTTTGGGAAATAGCATATGAGTCTGGAACGGTACACATAGAGATTAAAGCTTTCAAAACACGTGGCATATGTTTGTGTGCTGAACATTGTATTGAAAATCTTCATAGTCATATTGAAACAAATGAAGCAAGTCAGGCATTGTTTTCACGTTACATCACTTGGGCTCTTTTGCTTGTGTTGTTGTCTGCGTAATGTCTTTAAATGATGCCATCTTTGTTGGCTTATTTTGTTTATAAATTTTTTAGACAGCATGTATATGCCTCAGTCTTTTGATGGTGTTTCAATACTTTGGTTGTAAGCTCCCAAATTTTCAAACAACTAACTTGAAGTATTAAACTTTTTGTGCCTCAGCCATGAATGATACCTCAAATTGTGGGACTTGAGGAGGGTCATGCAGTTACCTTTATAACACTCTAAAAACTGCTGGGCTATCAGTTTTTAGCGCTGGGTAAAATATGGACATACCCAGCGATTGGTTTGTTTTGACCCAGCGGTTGGGTTAAATGTTTAACCCAACCTTCTGGGTAGTAACCCAACCGCTGGGTCAAAACAAAACAACATTTTGTAGTTTGTCCATATTTTACCCAGCGCTGGGTTGTATTTAACCCAGCAGTTTTTAGAGTGAAGAATTTAGAGTTACGGAGATATCCCATTAAACTAAATGTGGTATCTAAACTATACAAATTTAGAGACTTGAAAGAGAGCACTTTTCTAACTGCCTTCAGTGGACTAGCAACCACCCAGAACACCTTAGCAAGTACACAGGATCACTCTAAAACCACCCAGAGCAAATTAACAACTGCAGAGTAAGCCAGTGAATACTGAGATAGTAAGGAATTTAGGAACACCAGCACTTTGAAAACTGCATATCAAAGAGTAAAAAGAAAACAACAACTAGCTATTTCATTTAATTTATTTTAATTATTAAATTTAATGTATTTGTTTTGTTACTTTGTGTGTCCCCATGTACCTTGTTGTTGATAGAACCAACTCTACCAGTTTACCTGCTACACTGTAAAAAACAAAATAACACAATTTGTCGAGTCAGCTTAAAATAATGTGTTACCCTCCTGCCCTAAAATTTTAAGTTCAGTAAACTCATATAAGTTTAGTCAACTTGAAATGTTAAGTTGTATTGAGACAACTTGGATATTTGGGTTGACTAAATTAAAAATTAAAAATTAAAAATTAAAAAACTTAAAAGCTGGGTTTGTTACCCAGCTGCCTTAACATTTTAAGTTGAATCAACTCAAATATCTAAGTTGTCGCTTAGTACAACTTAACATTTCAAGTTGACTAAACTTTATTTTGAGTTGACTAAACTTAAAATTTTAAAACGGCAGGGTAACAAATATTTAAAAGTTGACTTAACAAATAGTTTTTGACAATGTACCCACAAAACCCTCCCATCCATACAGAGAAATACTAAAAACCACACAGGACACTTTAGCAACCACCAATGCTCTGGCAACCTCCCACACCCTAACATTACTCTGGTTAGTTTCCTGCAGGCAAGCACCACTTCTTTTTCTTCAGGAAAAAAAAAAAAAAAAAGTTTTTTATGAGCAGTGTAATATATGCTTCTAAGTAGCCAGCACTTCCATTGCATAAAGATTAGTTTGGACAGGAAAGAGGCAAATAAGCAGTTTCCTTTCACTCACGTCTATGTGTAAAGCAGTTTTTACTTCAATAAGTGTGCGTCTCCCGGGCACACCTTCCTGTCTCCGAGTGTTCTGTCCTCACATGGGTCACAGAACATCTTGACGCCACTGGACCAAACAAACGCAGTCTCATTTGGTATTGATCTAGTGCAAAGACCATTGTTCTGTTATGAATCTTTTTTTTTTTTTTGGCAGTACTCATCTTTATTTAACAGAGCAGAACCAGAAAAAAAAGTTTCTGGGGTGCTCAGCTTTAAACATCACATAGGCTTTTTAATTACAAATGAGTTGTGACAGGTCTGCTGGGTAGCAACCTGTCCCATTTTAAGCGTGATGCTAGCTGACAGCTCGGCGCTGTTCTCAGAGCGCCGCAACATGTGGAAGAAATTGGTCTTTTACATTTCACAGCTTGTCACTTCCTCTCTGCCGCGAACTTTGACCTCCCACTGTGCTCCTAACACCCCACATGGGAAGTGTCCCCATGCTACGGCACTCTGGGAGAGTTATGTTCCGCTTACTATACATGCCAAAAAAAAGGAGGAAGGAAGGAAAGAATAGGATGAAAAAGAAACAGGTATCGGGCAAACAGAGGTAAACTCAATCTGACTTGAATAAGTGATCAAAAGGTGTCTCTCACCGGACATCACAGCTTCAAACCACTGAGCAGAGATGACGTTAGCATAAGGATCAGTTCAGGTTGCATTACAGCTACACACTCTTATGATATTCAGATGGAGGATTCCCATCAAGCAAGAGAGCGGGATTGGACTGACAACCTCGCATTACTCTGAAATGAAAATCAAATTCAGTGAGGAAAAACTGCATATAGAGAACATCCAACTTTGGCTCCACGGACTAACGTGTTCTATCATGTGTCTTTTCTGCTGTGACTAAACAAAGTAGTGGTATTACTAACTTGAATGGTATTTATCTAGCACTCTTATTGAGATGTTTTGTGTGTGCCTAATACTGGTCTTAAGTATATTAAGTAAAGATCATGTTCCATGAAGATATTTTGTAAACTTCTTACTGTAAATATATATAAACTTAATTTTTGATTAGTAATGCATGGCTAAGAACTTAATTTGGACAACTGTAAAGGTGATTTTCTCAGTATTTTGATTTTTTTGCACCCTCAGATACCAAATTTCCAAATAGTTGTATTTCGGCAAAGTATTGTCCTATCCTAAGAAATCAAATATCAGTGGAAAGCTTATTTATAATAATTTATATATAAATCTCAATTTAAAAGAAAAAAAGATCCTTATGACTGTTTTTGTGGTCCAGGGTCACAATTGTTTATATAATGGAATTCTCTAATATTTATTTTTATAGTTATATGTTTAAAATTATTATTATTATTTATTATTAGTATTATTATTATTATTATTAGCTTGACTTTATGACTGACTTGACTTAAGATGGTTTTAAAGTACCTTTCCCAACGTTTCTTAGTGTATTGAGACATTTATAATAATAATAATAATAATAATAATAATAATAGGATACAGGATACAGGTACATTCCTTGTCATCCTTGGGTATCATTGTAATTCTCAGACATGTCAAATAGGAGCACTGACAGCTAATATTATTTTCCCTCATTTCTATGTTCATTGCAACATACGACGTAGCTGCAGGCATTATGAGTTAACTGACCTTTCACATTAAGTGAACGATCCGGTTACACTAGGTCTGTTTGAATTCAGATGACTAATTAAATTAGGCCTTTCTGCTCTGATCACCCTTAGTGTATCTGTAACTGCATGCAGTGGGGCTTTTGGAAGCTGTATTTGATTGCATCCTGACCCTTAAGTAAATGCATCATAGTACACTTGGCCCTTCAGCGCAATGACAATTTCCAAGATTTGCTCTTACAGTGTTTCTGGAATACGGCCGTGCTCTTTTATATCGTTGTCCCTGAGGGGCCAGTCCCGGTCACAGCAGATAACCCTAATACAGGATCATACTCACTAAATCACACTGCATTCTTACCCCAATTAATTTACCACTGCCTGTTTTTAAATGGATGAATTAACCTTGCTTACATCAAACTCGGTTTTTAGTTGATGAGGAAACGTAGCCTCATGTGGTGAGTGTGATGGAGTCGGACAGACATTCCCAAAGGCTGCTTAGCTTATATGAAGAAAAACAAACTGTTCTGAAGGGACAAGCCTTGCATAATGCAGATTTTTAAACATGATATCATTGTAAATGTGCAGATATTTGCTAAGTTTCAGCTCACGATTCCCACAGTCATGGAACCTGGGAATGACTGTAAAATAGCGCCTCTGTAAGTCTTTATAGTGATTATAGTATAGTATAATCTCATATAAAACAAAATATAATAATTATAACTTAATTTTATAGTTTATTAATTTAAAGGGGTCAACGGATGCCCATTTTCCACAAGTTGATATGATTCCTTAGGGTCTTAATGAAAAGTCTCTAATATACTTTGATTAAAAATTCTCAATGGTTTTGTAAAACAACACCCTTTTTACCTTGCCAAAATCAGCTCTGCAAAAATCATCTCATTCTAAGGGGTTGTTCCTTCAAATGCAAATTAGCTCTGCTCACCCCGCCCCTCTCTTCTCTCTGTGGAAAGACGGTCTTGTTTACATTAGCCGTGTTTAGCCGCTAAACTTCCTAACTACCATGTTATAAGGAAAGGCGATCGCAAAGATTCATAAAAAAACGCTTATACTCACTTCTGCTGTAAGTGAAGCTGGGTCATGAATGACTCGCGCGAACATAGACGGATATATGTAGATCGGGAGGCGCATTCCATTCACAAACAAACGTAATCTACTGCATCTTCAGCGGCTCAGATGTCAGGAGTAAATGACGACCACTATGTTCATTATTACATTCAGCAACACAACACCTCAATCGGAGACATTCTTGTCTAACTTACATCCCTGCTCTGGCATCAAAACATGGAAAGTTACTGGACTGTTACAGCTGATCTGAGGTAAGACGCTTATGTCAATCAACTATTGTGGGAGCGGCCTCTGTCGGTGTGATGGCACACCGACAGGCATCTGAGAATGGCTCGATTTGAAAAAGGGGATATTATTTTTACAGATTAGTTAAAAACCACTGCATGGATTTGTACCATTATAGGGTAGATTTGTACATACACTGCTAACACACATTAATGTTCAAACAACATGAAAAAGTGAACTTAGCATCCGATGACCCCTTTAAATTTAAAATACATAAATATTATAAATGATATAGTGCGTTATTTTAACTTATGTATAATTTCAAATTATACACACAGACACTTTTGCTCAAAAAGTATTCAGTCAACTATAAATTGCTCCTAGATAGAGCAATATTTTTTAAAAACATTATGTATTAAAAAATGTTAATGTTCATAATTTTTTTTTAAATGTTCTCCACTTTATTTCCCTTTGTTTTGATTATTCCTATTATATCGGGTAATTATGAGAGTCATGGATTATGCTCATGGGTAATCAATAATTCACTGACCTTTGATTTTCGGCAACTCTGGAACTGACACCAGGGCAATTAGAAACCTAGGTGAGCACACAGGTCCCCGTCGGTCACCCAGCCCTTCAGGCCCAGTTTTTACTCTCTCTGCGTTCATGGTAAGCAGAGGATAACAAGCCTCTCTTGTTCACCCTGGGAGAACGTGGGTTGTGGCTGCAGCACTCCAAGTTCATGGACGTAGCCTACAGCTGTCAACGCTACACTAATTCAGACCCGACACCATCTGAGCATCAGGCTGGAGGAAGGATAATTAAAGGCAAAGTTGCAAAGTTTTGTTGGCTGGCCCATTAAAACATGCATGATCGTGGCGCAAAGGCAGGCAGAATGCTCTGCTGACAGGGATTATAGTCTCTGGACACAGAACAGAGGTGGAGGGCAGGCTTTTGCTTCACATCGCTGCAGGCCGTAGATTGGAACAGACGAAACCTTAGAAAAAATTTCATGCATTGCACACGGCAGAGACGGGGTCTTCGGTTTATGTAAGGCTAATGTCTTTATTACTGTGTCAGTATCTTTTTTTAATTCTGATGATGCATGTCGAAAGTATCATTGCTGGGAGAGAGAGAAAGAGAGAGAGAGAAAAAAAAAATTGATTTCAAATGATATTTCACCTGAAAACTGCATTGTTGTATGTTGCTAAACTTTTGCAGAACTTGTCAGTCTTTGTATTGGTTACCTTAGAGATGTAACACCATTGTTAAAGCTAATTAATGCATTGCTGCCATCCAGACTCTATAATGAGCAACATGTTGAACAAAATATAGAGCAGAAAGTTTAAACATTGAAAAGAAAATAGGCTATTAAGTCCCCTGGTACAAAACTGGAACAAACTGTTGGAAGCAACCATGTGAAGAAATGATTACAAAACCATTATGAGCCAAACACACCAATATTGAATGGCGGAGAGCCACTGGGGCCGGTCTCATAATGTGAAGGTTTTGAATAAACCTTTTTTACATATAACTCCATATGGTTTCGTGGGTCATTAACTGTATCTCTTCCAAGAATGTATCTTCTGTAGAAGACAAATTTCCCCCCCAACACTTTTTGACTTTTTCAAGCTTCACTACAGTGAAAAGACAGTGCATCAGAGGTATGCCATGCAATTGATCATGATTATGCTTTCAGTATAATGAAATAACCACATATATTTATGTTAAGATAGGGCAGATGTAATGCTTTCACCTGTAGGCATCTCAGATGTTTACTAGAATAACTTGTAATTAAAACCTACATCTGCGTTCAGATTAAATGTAATATCAGTTTAAAAACAGCACTGAGGACATACCAGCTCTGAACGTTCCTGCTATTAAAACTTATTTGAATCTTCTGAAGCCTTCCTGATACGTTGCCTATATTTAAAGGTTATTATTACTGATATATTTAATCCCGCAGCAAGAGAAAAATTATATCATCTGGGAAGTTTCCATATTTATTATATAGATGTGACTGGCTGAGGCGAAGAGAAAAACGCAATGAAAAAAGTTTCTCATGGTAAAATTTTTACATGTATCAAGCTAAGGTTTACTTAATTGGAAGCTCCAGGCAATGCAGGAACCCTCTTTTTAAATTCTGTGAATGTTAATATGCTAAATAATGCAAAGCTCCTGCACTTCAAGCATGAGACACACATCTGGCAGCTTACCATTTAAATTACAGACGGAGAGCGAGAGAAAACACTTCAAAAGTAATTTTCCAAAGGAAGGAAGAATGGCAAAATGTATTACAACTAAATTTAATTTTTTTTCGATTTTTCATCATGTCTAATTGTGTGCATTAGAGCAATGAAAAAAAAGGAGAGGTTGGGCTCAGAGATGTTGATGATGTGTGTGAGGGAGAGAAAGAACAGAATATATGTGAAGAGAAAGTTTCATCACTTTTTCTTTAGCTGTACATTTCATTGTTGTCAAAAGTCTACAGGCATTTACCGTTCTCATTAGTTGTGCTTTATGCTTTTGTTTTATATGTGCAATATGTGATTTTATATACTTTTTGTTTTTGCTTGTTAAATGTATTTTAACAGATGCTACAATTATGTATTTAAATTAGTTTATTTTATTTTATTTTGCCTTACGTTATAGGTGATTTACCTTATTTTATAGCTATTACTTTATACCAAAGTTTCTGTGCTTCATCTGTGAAGTTGGAGATTATGCAATCCTCATTTAATTAATCAAACCATAAATCACTCATAAGCTATTTTCTGCCGTACAAGAACAAAGGAACGTTTGTAATGTCATTGCAGGTAAGAGCCCCACTGGAGCTGTGTCAGCCTCTGAGCCCAGCAACCAGACAAAGTGCCCCATCACGGAGAAAACCAAGGCCGATATTCATAGCAAGGTAACTTTGTGATCAAGGAAACATTCTAACCTTGAACATGGGCCCACTCTCTTACTTCTCCTCAGTGGCATCATACCCATTCAAACTTAGGGCACGTGATCCTCCTAGTTGCAAGCTTAAAAAAAAAAAAAAAGAAAGAATTTGTGACTTTGTGAGTAAGCAGGTAATAATGTTATTTTGTAATAATAAGTAGGTAAAAGTCTTTCAATTATTACACACATTCTATTGTACTATCATACAATTTTTGGCATGGTATGCGTAGTGTGCAAACAATTCTGTGTGCATGGAATCTCATGAAAGTCATTTAACTTTTGGCCCCACTTTATATTAGGTGGCCTTAACTACTATGTACTTACATTAAAAAGACGTACACTTTTGCTGCTATTGAGGTGGGATATGGGTAGGTTAGGGACAGGTTTGGTGGTATGGGAAGGTTTAAGGGTGGGTTAAGGTGTAAGGGATGGGTCAACAGTGTAACTATAAATGTAGTTACAAAAAATAATTACAGATATAATTACTTTTTTAAAATATAAGTACAATGTAAAAACATGTAAGTACACAATAAGTGCATTGTATCAAATGATTACTTTAAATGTAAGTACATAGTAGTTAAGGCCACCTAATATAAGGTGGGACCATATGTGACCCTGGACCACAAAACCGTCATAAGTAGCAATTTGTAGTAGTCATCTGTAGTAATAACCAATATATTGTATGGGTCAAAATGATCAATTCTTATTTAATACCAAAAATCATTAGGTTATTAAGTAAAGATCATGTTACATGAAGATATTTTTCCTACGTAAATATATCAAAACTTAATTTTTGATTATTAATATTGCTATGGAAAACTTGGAAAACTTTAAAGGTGATTTTCTCAACATTTTTATTTTATTTTATTTATTTGTTTATTTTTTTGCACCCTCAGATTCCAGATTTTCAAATAGTTGTATCTCGGGCAATTTTGCCATAACAAACCATACATCAATGGAAAGCTTATTTCAGTCTCAAAATATGACTGGTTTTGTGGTCCAGGGTCACACACACAAATTTTAATTTGATTCACACACACACACACACACACACACAGTTTTATCTTAGGTAATTATGTGACATGTTTTTTTCTTAAGTCATGTCTTATCTAGCCCAAGGCACCAAGTGAGCCAGGACCGCCACCGGTGCTCCCTTTACAAAAAAAAAAAAAAGGGTGCATGACGGCCCTGCTGCTCCTCCCTTTTGCCTCCCTGCTCCCCTTATTATCTGAGATTTGTCAAAATACATTTCACACTAACAGGTATTTTTCAGTCTTCAAAGCTAGTTTTGATGTGCTCGACAAGCCAAAACAGCTCAGATTCTGTGAAATCAGCAGTGCCAGGCCGGTGCTCTCTCTCTCTAACCGCTCTCAACATGCCTTTTCCTGCACTCCACAGGACTTAAGTTAAATGAATCAAAGCTGCGGCGTTACCTGCCACACTTTGAAGTGGTAATTGCAAAATGACTTCTCTATGCTGATCTGGTACTGCTGTCTTATGTTGCACGACTATGCATTGTGTGTTCCCTCATGCCACTTTTTGTCTTTGTTGTTATTGTTGTTATGGGGTGCCAGGAACATACAAACTCACTCCGGTTTACATGCATCTGGAGATTAATCACAGGAATGGAATTGTGCACATTGATTTAGAAATTATCTTCATTATCCCTATTACGTCACTATCAACAATTAGATCTGTTTATTGAAATAATTTGTAATGCAGACATCATGGGTTTGATTTTCAGGGAAAGCTAATGGGTTGTTCTACCATGTTAATGTTTTTTTTTTTTTTTATGTCTAAAATTTTCTTAAGATTTTAGTTTACTTAATATATTATTAATGTATTAATGTTCTGTGTCTTCAGGCTATGCTTTAACATGCTTATGTACTTCTCTGCTTAAGTAAAGTAACTGTTCTATGATAAATAAACAACCTTGTCATAATGACAGTATCATCCTTTAAAGTAAACTCTTCAAATTAATGAAAAGTTTAGAGGGGATGATCTTAAAATGTCAAATTTGTTACTAAAATTTTGTATAATAACCAATAATTAAAAAAACAAACAAACACAAAAAAAAACACTTAAGTTTAAGTAATTAATTTGAAGAGCATATTCCTTAAATACGTTTCTGGAACATAATTAACATTTTATGGTATATTTATATTCTTGCCTGTTTTTGATTTCTCCTATTATCAGCCATTGTTTGCCAGTAGTAATGCCATGAACATACCATACTATACATGCCATACCTGCCTAAACCTCGAAGCCAGCCATTAAATTCAACACAGTGACATATACCCTGAAAAAGTAAGATTTACTTTTTTGCAAGCTTTTGGACTCATAAATTTTAGGTAAAATTTTAGATTTTAAAATAAGTAAAATCTACTTAACTAAGTTAGATAAAATTACCAAAGGAAATAAGTGAATTTTCCATGGCCAGAGTTTAATGAGTAATTTCTACTTAATTATTTTAAGTCAAATTTGCAATACTCAAGTACATTTCACTCAGTCACAGTTTATAAAATGTATTCTACGGAGCCCGGGAAGTCACCTGTAGGAGAAAAATAAAATCAATCCATGGCAACGGTTCGCAGTTTGTCCCCTCAGTTTATAAACCGCACTCACAAATTCTTAAGATGTTCCCTCGGTTTAACAAATTGTGTCCACAGATTAATAAACCATACCCACGTATTTCCAATCTGTGTGCTCAGATTTTGCAAAATGTACCTTTGATTTTTGAATCTGTACCCACAAATTCATAATCCGTGTGCACGCTTTCGCAATCCGTTCCCGTGGGTTTGTAAACTGTACTCACGGATTTGTGGCCCCGCCCCCATTCTGTACCGGCAAATTCAACCAGGCCACCTATTTAGGTGCGGGATGCATTGTATTGTGTTTATTAAACTTTATTTGTCATAGTCTACAAGACCATGATCCACACTCACAAGAGTTTTAAGAGGAGAAGGTAAAAAAAGCAAAAAAAAGGTATACAAAACAAATAATGTACAGGTTAGTATAAGCATAGTAGAATAAAATCACCAAAGTAAGGCTTCATGCTAAGAATGAATAGTAGGCCTACACAAACACATTTCCAAAACTGTAAACAGTTATTTAAAAATAAGTATTCATTAACTATTTTATGATAAACCTTTAATGTCGTAAGTGCACTAATTTATTTATATTTATTTATAAACATAAATAATAATAATAATAATAATAAAGTGCTAAGATTATTACAAATGAACACAAGATTTTGACGCACATCTTTCCAACTTTCTTATTAAATCGTTGTATCACCTCATACCCGCTACAATTAATAGATAATCACTTAAGACAAATTTGATATAGGCTTATTTCACATAATAAGATGCAATAAAACAATATATAATATGATTCATTAACACCTAGGCTACCTAGGAGCTTGCTGTTCTTCTAAAATAAATCTGTGAGTTCAGTTTACAAACCCGTTGGAACAGATTGCAAAGTGTACACACGGATTATGAATTTGTGGGTACAGATTCAAAAACCAAAGGAACAGTTTACAAAATCTGAGCGCATGATTTGGAAATTTGTGGGTACGGTTTATTAATCCGTGGACACAATTTGTTAAACCGAGGGAACAGTTCTTAAACTGTTTAAGAACACACTTCACAGAGGTGGTGAATTGCAAAACTGTCAGACTGATTTATTTTTTATTTTTTTCTCCTACAGGTGATTTCCCGGGCTCTGTAGTATTCAAACAATGTAGCACTGGAAAAAAAGCATGCTACCCTGTTTTCTTCTTCTTCTTCTTCTTCTTCTTCTTCTTCTTCTTTGGCCATAATGATCTCTGTAGTTTGCTGTATATGATCCAATGTGTTTTTCATTTCTGAATTGGTGACTGTGATCTTTCATATGGTAGAACTCATTGACATGTAGATGCTGGCAGTATCTGTGCAGCAGCAGCATGGCTGAGCCCACCCAAGGGCGTAGTTCACCAGACTCAGTGCCACACTAACAAACAATATCAGCACCCAGTGTTTCTTTCTGCTACAGCTCTAATGGACTCTAATTATGACAAGACTGCTGTAATACAATGCTGTTATGCTTGAGCTCTGCGGGGTCAGAATTAGACCCCTGTTTTTGCATTATTTTGTTCTATCTACCCCGGTTTCTGAGTCAATAGAGCTATATTAGAAGGACTGTGAAGAATTATTATATTGCCAAACTCTAGTGCTTTAGTACTGCTGGGTTACTAGTGCTTAGTGTGTCTGGGGTAGCAGGAGAGGGCTTCCACATAAATTTGGTCCAGCACAGTGAAGTTAAGCAACTACCCTGAAAGAAAGCAAACCATAGTATATAAATATAGATAAGAAATACATTATATGAATCATAAAACTATTTTCAATTCAAAAAATTGGGCAACACAGCTGAATATTTTGCATCACTGTCAATTAACTTGTAAGCATCAAAAATATGCTTATGTACTTACCTCTCTCAAAACTGAACATGTTCGACTTTTGTAAAGTTCGCCTTTTTTATTTGATTGACCATCTCGGTCATTTAGACCTCTGGCAGACCACCGTAAAATGTAATTAAGGCGAAACACTGCAGGTGAACGGGGTTAAAAAAAACAAAACAAAACAAAAAAACAAAAAAAAACTAATAGATATTACCTTACTTACCCAGTTGATTGATTGATTACATTGATAATTGTAAACATTTTTTGTATTACAAGTTTTCTAAAATGTTAGGTTTAAATATGCAAATTCCGCATTATTTAATGAAATATGTGCTAATTTGCATACATTTCTAGGACAAAAATCAGGTTTATGACTTAGTGTAGGAGAAAAAACTCATTCTGAGAAAACAAGGTTTTTTTTTTGTTTTTTGTTTTTTCTCAATAGTAATATGTATATATATATATATATTGTCCACCTAATAATATATAATATACAGAGTGGCCAGTGTTTGGCCATGTCTTGAATATTGGGAGGGGCCCTTTTTTTTTTTTTTTTGTAATTAAACTTGCAAAGTAATTTTCAATTATGTGCAAATAATGTTTTAAAACATGCACACATTAACTCCACATTCCGTATGCCTAATATGTTGAAAAAGGAAAATGTTCTTGTCTTGTCACATTAAGTTAGGAATTACAAAAATCACATAAATTATACCAAAATGAACATTTTTGAGAAAAAAAGTCAAGTCATAGTTGGCATCGCTGGGTATTACTGTCGGTCATTTATAATAAAACAGCTGTCAAATGTTAAATGCTTTGCACTTACTTGGCTGTCTTTCATTGTTCAAACCGTTGCTTCGTGCTGACATTTGTGCTTGTTTATGTGAAAAGTAAACTCTGCCTACTTCGATTTGATTGGCCATCTCAGCCATTTTGAAATTGACAAGCGTTGTTAGACCTTTGAGACAGACCAGACTAAAAATGTAACTTTTTAAATCTTTTTGCCATCCTAACAACAGACTGCGTAATGCAATAATCAAGCAGAGCAATGCAAGAATTTTGGGAGGCAGGGGCGGAAACAATTTGGCCATTTCTAATTTTTTCCCCTATCAATGTCTGTGGAGGTTACAGCTCCAGGCCCCGGTGATGAAAGTTTCAGTAGAAAGTTTAATAACTTGCTGACTCAGTTTTAGGTTGAAATGTATTGAGTGGTGTTGATTTTATTGTTGATTTAAAAGGTTTGAATGTGGTTCATTATGAGAGGATGTCTGGCTAATTCTGCAGATTATGATTCTGATTTGTGTCTATCATGACTGGTGTTTTGAATGGATAACTGGGTCGAAAATGTCCATGACTCATGCTGTTAAGAGAATGGACTAGACTAGAACAGTTATTTTATATCACTAAATTTCCTTTTTATTGCATATGACTCTTCTGTGCTTTAAGTGATTTCAGCCGTTTGGCTAACTTCTGCTATTTTTCTAATTCTAACCACATGCTCTTTAAACTCACCCTCCAAAAGCATATGTGCAAAATGATTGACAAGCAGAGAGTTTCTGATTGGCTAGTTCCCCTCACAGAAACACATGACACTTATTGTGC
Source organism: Labeo catla (assembly GCA_012976165.1). Classification (NCBI taxonomy): domain Eukaryota; kingdom Metazoa; phylum Chordata; class Actinopteri; order Cypriniformes; family Cyprinidae; genus Labeo; species Labeo catla. The sequence continues at coordinate 431,856 of VONZ01000122.1, forward strand.
TGATATTTGTCGGATAGGAGGAAGATTTTATGTGTGGTTAAAAAGAGGTTTTCAACACTCCAGTCTGAAGAGGTTCTGTGACAGAATGTGTTGTCAGATACAGTATTATACCAGTTTTTAGGAAAGAAGAACTCTGTGTTTGTTGCCAGTTCATTTTTCACATTTATTCTTTGAATATATTGCTTTGATTTCATTGCATGCAGTAATTCTTGTGACTGTAGGGCAGCCCTTCATAAATGACATATAAATGATATGAACTGTCTTCCAAAGTCTACGCAGCACCCAAAAAGCTCTGTTCAACAACCTAGAGAGCTATGTACATATAAAGTCAAATGGAACCTCATAAATGACATAAATTAGGAACACTACACTTTACCATGAGAGACTCAACTCAAGTGAGTAATTTTGTTGTTAGGATGTTGCTAAGCTAACAACACAGTACTCTAACAGGGTTTCCGCGGGTCTTAAAAAAAAGTCTTAAATCGCTTTTCCGTGAATTAAGGCCCTGAAAAGGTCTTAAATCAGAGCAGCAAGTCTTAAATTCATATGATCATGGCATTAATTTTCGTGAGGAATTTTTTCCTCGTGTTTCAGTGATGCGAAAGCATAATTTCTGTGCTACATGGCTTAGGTCGCTCATTATTCATTAAACAATACGCGATAGATGGCGATATGTGCTGCTTCTTCTGTCAGTCACCCGAAGAAGAACTTATCATTTTGATTTTTTTTATAGTAATAAAAGTCATTTAGTTCAGTTAGAGAACAGACAATACAATTAAAACTGAACGCGGCTGCTTAATGCAGTGTGTCGAACGACAGTCGCATCACATTTCATTTATCACGTGAAGAGAGTGTGTCGAGCTGACTGACAAGAAGAGAGAGGTGAGAAAGACAAGACCATGGCAGAAGAGTTTTAAAACGAAATGCAAAAACACCTGTTTTAAAAATATTTTGGTTTTTGAAAATGCTGTTGACTTTTGCCATTTATTTAAGGTGATAGTGTAAGTTTCATATTTATTTGGTTCCACAGTGTTTGCTGTTTCTATTTATTTAAACTGTATTTATTTATTTTTTTATTACATCAAGGTGTATGGTGTGCTTCCAAGCTTTCGCATTCGTTTTCCTAATAAACGTTCTATGTTTCTTATTTATTTGGTTACATAGCGTTTACTGATTTTCAGTTTTGTATACCTATTTAAACTTTGTGTAAGTTATTTTTATTAGTTTTGTTAAAAAAGTTTGTTACTTTATGTTAATGCTGCTAATTTAAAAGTGAAAGTAAAATGCGCACTGCGCTTTTACAAGCTACTTAAACGCGAAGGAAAGTGAAGAAAAGAGGGAGAACTCAAACAAACTAAAAACAAACAACTGCTTGACGTCGAATTGCCGCTATTTTGAAAGTGAAAGTAAAATGTGCACGGCACGAAAACTGAAACGAACTAAAAACAAACAATTGCTAGACACTGAATTGCTGTTCATTTGAAAGTGAATTTAAACCTCGAACATATTGCTGTATTGTTTTCCCTTCTATGTTTTTTTTTTCTTTTTTTTCTGTAAAAGTGTTCTTTAGTTGGACTTAAAAAGGTCTTTAAAAAGTCTTAAATTTGCTCTCATAAAACCTGCAGAAACCCTGCTCTAAGCATAAAATACACAAATAAAATATCTACAACACACATAAGTATTGGATAAAATAGACTGTTTAATTGTACTGAAATATTTTTGATGGCATTTTTCAGAATTTAATGAAATACTATATATAATCTACATTTCTCCTGTATCTGTCGCCATGTTGTTTCTTTTCTTTTCTTTTTTTTAATAGATTCTCATGACTCATAACGACTTTATAAAGTTGAATTCCGTAGTTTGAGTATGCCAGGTGTGTTGTTTTAAACATATCATTTCATGTTTTTGTCTAATTTTTTGTGACTGTCTTTCTTTTCATTTTATCCCATCTCTGTCTTTCCGACAACTTTGATTAGATGTTGTCTGTAATGTGAATGTCATTCATTTCCTGTACTGGTTGTTTTGTGTGCGTGTGTGTGTGTGTGTGTGTTTGAGAGATGATGTCAGGGTGAAGTGTGATGCTGTCATTGTATTCCCAAGATAAATCACTGCAACTGTTTCCTGCTATGATTACAAACGACATGCACATGTGTCTCTCCGATCAGAGCGGCAGGCAGAAGAAGATAATCGAGAGAAAAAGTGAGGCGCTTCTCCCTAAAGATCAGCTGGACCAGTTCACCTTCTCTGTGCGGTAAGTGTCATTTCTGAAGGCCAGTTTCATGTCTATGGGTACATATGGTTATGTTCAAAATGGAATACTAGCATACACTGCTTACTACTCATGTGGAACAGCAGGCAGTATGCCATGATAAACGTTTTAAGCAGGAATATCTTTGTTGTCAAATGACCTGATTACGTTATGTGTTTGATTCACTGGCATGAAGTTACCGTTAAAAAATATATATATATATATATATATATATATATATTATAGTTGTTTTCTATCTTGTCACTCTGAAAAGTATCCTGTTTTGGGAAATGTATTAGGTCATTGGGGAATTTTGTGCATCAACATAATACTGTACAAACCCTATTTTCTATCGCCCTACACCTACCCTACACCTAAACCTAGCCCTCACAGGAGACTGTGCACACTTTTACTTTCTCAAAAAAACTCATTCTGCATGATTTATAAGCCTGTTTCCTCATGGGGACCTCGCAAATGTCCCCACAAGGTCAAAATTTACTGGTATTACTATCCTCGTGGGGACATTTGGTCCCCATAACGTGATAAATACCAGGTGCACACACACACACACACAACCCCAGTCTTCTGAATATATCATATTTTTATACTAAGATTATATATAAATCAAACCACCTAATTTTCCTTTTTTTTTTTGTTTTTTGAAAATTGTTATTGAGTTGTGACCTTATAATACTGCAGCTTTGTCTTAGTGCATATATTAACACATCAACTTGCATGATTTATTTGAGGCTGAATATGAATGTCGCTGTCCGCAATATGAATGTCGCTTTATTGTCAGGCTCAATGTGTGTTTTTATTGAAGGGATCAAGGTAACGTTAACATCGGCAACACATAAAACCTTGCGCTGTGGATAATTGCTTTTTCTCTAGTGATGCAAAGTGCACAAGCAGGCCTACGAATGAGTGTTTTCTCCGTTTTATTGTGGCTTACAGCATTTGATATTAATGAGAAAACAGGAGTGAAAACACACCGACACAAACAGCAGCACAGAACAAATCTTATAAACGGCCTCGTCAAATTGCATTTCACAAAACACTTACCTAAATTTCACTGCACGTGCCTGCGATGAAAGCCGCTCGCCTAAATCCACAGAGGGAAAAAATTGAGGTGTGTGTTTTTATTTTGATTTTGCCCGAATTATTGCCAACGCTGTATATTTCTCTGAGAAGAAAGAAAGAGCGACTCATTTTATAGGATTTAGAGCTGCCTACCCCTGCTCATTTCTGAAAATTGGTAATTTGTTGCCGCTGGACTAGTATTAAACAAGATCAGAAGCTGTGCTGCTGTAAGTATGAGAGGAAATCAAATGAAACTCAGGCCACACATCAGAGAAGAGAGGGCTGGAGCACAACTACTAACCCAAAGCACGATAAAGGACTTCAAAACGTAATGCTAAACATTGACGACTGACTGTCTTTCATGTAAGCCGTCTGAAATACAATTCAATTGACTGTTTCTTTGTTTATTAATATTGTTTTGAAATGCAAATCACGTTTTATAAAATTCTCATGGTTCTCACACAGCCAATCCTGTGGAGATCATACAGACTTTAGAGAAAACTCTTTGATTCATTTCACTGGATGCAACCTCAGTTACACCATCATTAGGGTGTAAACATTAGTGCATGTGTGTATGTGTGTTCCTTCAATTAAAGAAACTTTTCTGTCCCATAAGGTGATTTAAAAGTAACCCTGAGATGTCAAAATGACTAATTTTATTCAACTTGATGTGCATTAGATTATTGCATGCAGATCAACAAAAATAAAATTTATGTGTATCCTATGTATATTATACATTCTTTTTTAATAATAAATGTATTAAATAATACAGTTACAAAATTGAGGGTTTTAATAGTTTTAAGCTTTGCTATTTATTGTCTTTAATAACTTATTTGCTCATTTTTATCATAAGGTTACATTTTCTATAATTTCTCCATTTTGGCCTTGAACAAGACTGCCCAGACTTTCACTCTACAGTAAAGTATTAAACATAAGGAAATTTGCTTTACTTAAAACATACTGTTATAGTTTTTTGTCTGGTATTTATGTGCACAAACAACAACAACAAAACAAAAAGAATCACTGTTCCCAAAATTGTTTTTACGAAGAAAAATCCACCAGAACGTTGATTAAGGCCATCCTTTTTTTTTTCCCAGGACATGCTATAAATGTTTGAACATGAAACAAATTGAAGAAGTTTCATTTTGCACGATTAGTCCAAACTGAATTTGAAGAATTATCTGAATGTACCTGAGTGTGACAGATCAGACATAACCTCCCTCTCTCACGTGATATCATGCTGTCTTCACGCACGGTTTGATGTGATATGTGAATGAGTGAGGCATATTACTGCCATCTAGAGAATCAGGAGAGACTCTGATGTTGCATTTGATTTTTTTTTCTGCTGTGAAATGCATGCGGCTCAGGCAGAGGTGTTGACAGTTCACAGCAAAGAGTTTATTGATAACTGCTGTCCTATTTGTTTGCATGGAAAATCCGTATTAGTTGGTGCTCATCCCGCTTGTATGACCTCTGAAAGTACAATGTGTGCCGACTAGAGAAATTCCAAACAAACAGGGCAGAGCCTGCCGTATTACCAAGTAAATTGTACATTATGAAACAGTAGTCTTATTATATATGTAGAAGTATTTCTTGATTATTAGCTTGTTGATTAGTTTACCACATTGGCAGAGATGTGATGTGACATGCATGTGCTGTGCATTACCCATCAGGGCATATTTGCATATTTGGACACATTTGACTGTTTTCTTTTTTCTTAAAAATCGTGTAATATAAAGGCTTATTTTTGAATTATTGAAGTTTTAGAAATTGTGCCTATGTGGATAAATTTAGGAAAATAAATAAAATTTAAAAAGGATCCCAGGATGCATCTCATGATGTAATATATAATATTTGAAATATTGGATTTTATTTCATCATTTCCCAACTTCTAATTTTAATTTTACAATTAATGAAAAATGTGGATGCTTATACATGCCTGTATGTGGGTGGAAGCAAAAGATTAAATTTGTAAACCAGAATAGAAACCACACTAAACAAAGGTGTTTAGCTAAACAAAACAAAAAGTGCATTAAATTCGTAGCTGTTATATCACATATATATCATATATAAAAAAACTTTATTCAAATAAATGTATTTAAAAATAAAGTAACTCTGCATACACTTTCCGTGTAGACAGTGTTGTTTATTTTTAATGGGAACATGGGAATTTATTATATATATATAGAGAGAGAGAGAGAGAGATTTTTTTTTTTTTTTTTTTTGCACCACAATGTAACGCTCACATGATGTAGACACAGTGTAAAAGTCAAGAGCGCCTCAGACAAAAACACAGCTCACACAAAAACGTGTGTCTCAAGGCTTGTGGTATTCAGTGAACTGGGAGCAGGGGATGCTGGGTACCGCTCAGAGAGCTGTTTATCTGAATGGGCAGAGCTCTTGTTCTTTCTCTTTGAGTTCTATTATCCTCCTCTCATTTGATCCTCTCCCAGATTTACATATCAAACACCTTTGCCAGAGTAATAACCTTAAACCATACATTACAATTTCAAAGAACAAACAAAATGCAGCAAAGCGCAAATATTGATAAGTGTGCACTCATTTCAGAATAAGAAAATATGACAAAAAGAGTTTGAGGATGTTTGAAGACCTTCCACCTTATTTGATGTGGTAGTTTGTTTGTCATCTTTTTTCAGGTCCAGATGAGAAAATAAAATGACAAACGCTAGTTGAATGCTAGCCAAGAAAATATGCGCATATGTCTGGCTAAAATCTAAAGCATAGCCACATTTTCCCTGCACACATACAGGAATCCCAGAATGCATCCTGTCAAAATGGTGGACAAAGTTGAGGGAATATATATGTGTGTGTGTATATATATATATATATATATATATATTATTTTATATATATATTTGTATTTCTTTATTTCTTTGTATTTCTTTAAAATTAGCATTTCTTTCTGGCTACTTTGTATAGGTTTCTATGTAAGTACTGGTACTTCTAATTGGGCTGAGGCTAGAATTTAGCGAGTTTGAAGTCAAAGTATTTGATGGACGTATACTATGTGTCAGGAGCATTCACTCAGTATCATTATCTCATTTTTGACTGAGATGGCTTTTAGCCGGTTTTGCATCTGAACTCTATATATGTAAACTTAAAATAATTTGTTACCCTGCTGCCTTAAAATGTTAAGTTCAATCAACTCAAATAAGTTTAGTCAACTCAAATATCTAAGTTGTAATAAGTGACAACTTAGATATTTGAGTTGACTAAGTTGTCACTTAGTACAATTTAACATTTCAAGTTGACTAAACTTTTTTGAGTTGACTGCACCTACAATTTTAAGGCAGCCGGGTAACAAATTATTTTTAAGTTGACTCAACAAATTGTTGTTTAGTACAGTGTACAGTAAGCATTTTTTTTTTCGTCTTGTTTTCTGTGCGTTGTTTTTATACTTATTAAAGTATTGCAATATTAGCTTAGAAACATGCAGACATCAAAGTCTACTTGAATTACTTGTCAGGTCTCTTTTGGAAGGAGCACTATGTATGCTTTGTGTGAAGTTGCTACCTATGTTAAACATATCAAATCGGTCACTTGTGGTGTTTCATGTTGGTTGGGATGCTGCTTTAGAAGAGATATGCCTACAGCGAGGCAGCTATTGTTAATTACTTATTTATACTGTGATAGAAGTTTCTGTTTTGTTTTTTCCTTTGAATATTTCCTTTAAATGTTGCCTTGAGATATAGTTTTGCAGTTTCTCTACAGATGATTCTTGTCAAAGATTCCTGTCTCAGTGAGCAGGACAGTGAATATTTTTATCTGAATGTGTGTGTTTAACTTTGCGATCATTTCCACTCCATGCAAGTGTTTGTTCATTAATTACTGTGCATATTTATGTTGCGCCAATGTCATCCTGTAAACTAAATATTTTCCCTCTTTTTTCGTTTTGGGGAAACCTGTTTTAATCAAACTCAGTCTCACACAACAATTATATCTAATTAGCCCAATTATCAAGACTCTAATTACACTGAAATATACCCCCCAAATCTCATATCAATTATATCTGTGACTTTTCCTGTCCTAAAAAGAGAAAGATGAGGGGTCTGTGTTTTCTCCTGAGGATGAGCAATGCTTCCAAAATCTGTACAATCATTCCCATCTCCTTTCACAAAACTCCTTTCACAGTGGATTCCTTTTTGTGCTCCAATTTTATTCCGCTGTCTCTTTACCTTAATATGCTGTTGCTTTCTATTCAACCATTTGACCAGAGCAGTTTTCTTTCCTGTGTTCTTTTGTGAGAAAAAATGGTACACTTTTAAATGGTAACATTTTATTAAATGTTTTGTAGTTTAAATGCAGTTAGCTGACCTTTTTTAAATTCATAATTACGTCTATTGTTTTTGAAATATGGTTAAAGTGTACTGCCAAATGTACTGACAAGCATTTATGATAAATTAAAATATACTTTAGTGCATACTTTTTATTTGTGATTACACATTTCCATGGATGACGTTGCAATTAAGTACATTTAAAATATATTAACTTTAAATGTAATGTTGGATAACTACAAAATTATAAACTAGCATGTGCTTTAGTATCTTAGATTATTTAAACATTTTGTTAAATGTATTTTCAAATATAACTTTTAATTTGAAATTATTGCAAAGTGCACTTTTCGAAAGATACATTGTTTCACACTTAAGTGGTCTTTTATTAATATTATAATATATTATAATATTGTCTGCACGTACCGTTTAAAATTTAAAAAATTAAAAAAGTAAGTTTGCATTCAATTCAATGAAGTGCACTTCTTTTTTTTTTTCTTTTTTTTTTTTTAACAGGGTTGACATATTTCCTTTTGAAACAAGAAACTTTTAAATAGCCAATAGCCTTTAGTTTAGCATGATTTGCTATTTGTTGATTGCAGTTGTTACAGGTTATGGAAATAAAAAAAAAAAGGTTGCAAATGGCATTTACAATTCACTTTAAATATTACTCAAATATCAACCCTATTTATACTAATTGTAGATCTTAGTAATTTTCTTACGGCGCTGTTCATTGTGAGCACTGAGGTAGAGCATGTGCAAGTAGAGCATGCCCGAAGTTTCACATCCCACGTTCCTCCATCTTCGAGTCACAGGTCAATCAATTCTGATGTAATACTGTGGGTAGTTTTGTCTGGAGGTGTGTAGAGTCACCTCAGGGGCTGATGGGCCCTTTCCTGTGCAAGAAGGCTCCTGGGAACCATCAAAACACCACACACACACACACACACACACACTCATACATACATATATATGTATACGCTACTTCATGACCAGGTTTGTATAGATGCCCTCTGACTTTGCGAAAATCAGAACTGTCAAATCTGACGAGCTATTGGCCTGAGAGCGGCTGACCGGTCGTGGTATGGTGGGCGGCTGAATCGTGGTGTATTTGTGTTGTGTATTTTCCCATAGCCCTAGTTTCAAGTGCACCTCACAGTGTCCATTTGAATAGAAGGCCGTGGACTGAATAGTCAGTGTTAGACTTCCAACAACATGTTCTAGAAGTCTCAGGAGATTGCTGCACTAATAAACAACTAGACAACTCAGATTAATATATAATTGTTTTCCCCAAAATTGTATCCAAAAATAAACAGATGTTTCTGAATCACGTTTGCACTGCAGAATATTCAAAAAGAGGGACATTTTAGTGAATATGTATTTAGTGCCAGCAAAAACATACAGTACAGTTTTAAAGTAGTATTTCTTGCCTGTGTAAATAAATGAATATATCTGGCTCTATGAAGCGGTTAGCTGAGAGGAGATTTTTATCACAGTTTGAATTACCCATGATGCAAAGTGTGATAGAGCTGTCAGTTCTGTCAGAGCCCAGTTTAGGTGATGGAGTCCTTTAAGTTCTCATACTCAGGTCTGTAAAAATTAAACATTTACACTTGAATGACTAATGATTGACTATTGTGGATTTGACAAGTTTCCCTTGTTTCCCTTGCTAATGTTTTGATTTTTTATCTGTAATTAGGCTATTTATTATTAGGATTTAATTTCCCAGTGATATTCTGTGTTATTTACATGACCAGCCTGTATTTAGATATGTGTATGTAACAAACTGTATTTTTTTTTCTTTCCTTCCATTTCTCTTTAGATAAAGAAACAAAACAAGAAATTGTACCTCAAAAGTCTGACAACATTCTGTAGCTATACAGGTTTTAATTAAAAACTTGCTAAAAAGAATGAATGAATGAATGAATGAATGGTCATGTATGGTTTTAGTATAATTTTGTTTCAATAAGGTTCAGTTAAGTGTAAAGGTTTTGCTTTATCATTTCAAATATAATATACATTTTATTAATGAGATATTTAGCCTTATGCCTGTGCTATATTCCATTAAAATAAATGACACTTGTTTTGAATTTTGCTGTCTGTTGAAATAATATTCATTAATTTTTAGCATGATCTAAGCCTCTAAATACATTTTGTGACCACTATATGTGAAAAGATCTTAGTGCTGAAATCGTTCATGTTTTCTGATGTTCTTGTGGGCCGCAGTGGGTTTGGATTTGTTAGTATGGAGCGGAATTTGCAGCGACAGCAGTCTGTACAGATTTATTCAGTGAATAGTGGGTCAAAACCTGCAGCTTTTTCTTTGGTGGCATTCTGACGTCCCTCTGAATGTCCTTCCTGTCCTGTCTTATGCATCTGTGTTAAGGCTTCTATTGGGTGACTGCTCTCGGGTGTAAGGGCACATGGTTCTATGTTTGAATAAGAGACCATATATTTTCTGTGTGTTGAGTGGAGGTTTCATTGAGTGGCTCTAGTTAATAGATCAAAATTACTGAATAAATGTCTGCACTGTATAAATACTGTGTGACTGGATGTAATCCACAAACAGATAAATCAGATACGTCTTTTAATATAACCAACATTATATGTTCCAAAAGTAAATCTACCATCATCAGACTTATAAGATGATCGTAATATTACATTTCAAAAAAGATTACTATCATATGTGGCTGGTAGGGCATACAAATGTATACAAAATGTTTCACAACAATTGCTACTTCATGTAAATTTTGTAACAGTATGTAAAATTTGTCATGTAAATATTTGGTAATATGTAAAAACATAATGCTGTTTTAAGGCAAAATCATTTGTTACGATCCTTTTTTTTTCTTTCAGTGTTTTCACAACATTTAATTTTATATACATATTTAAGGTGCAAAGGCTTTTAATGAACTAAAAGTGTGTCTTTTTATTTATTTATTTTTTTTTAGAACACATAATTTCTTATTTATGGTGTGTATTTTATTTTACACGTGGTTTATGGTCTAGTTGCATGAAGCCCATTGTTGCAAAATAGACTATTTTAAGATTTGGCAGAATATTTGATGGTTTAACATTGTTTATTTTCTTATTTCAGTCATTTGGATATTCAAGATCATAGTAATTAATTACTCATTTCATGCAAAAATCCACCTATGCAGCGATAGGAAGCACTGAAATTGTGCCATGAAAGTAAGAAACTTCATGCCGAGGTTCTGTAGAATAACCTGCTCATAATCGCTCACAGTGGATCCCAGGTGCATTCACAGACTTCATGTTTCCACTGTGTTTATTAGACTCAGTGGGTCTGGGCATTACCATGTGAGATTCCCTACCGACAGACGCAACCGGCCTATAAACACACACATGTTGCGCTGGCTTGACCTCGGCTTCCTCGCGTACATGGGGTGTGGAAGAGTGTTTGGATGTAAGAGCCAGAACACTGGAGGGGTGAATCAGTGTGTGAAACATTCACCTACTCTATGTTTCTGTTTTTATGGAGACTCAAGCACTTTTCTCATATGTAGGGACTTCACTGCATTAAAAAAAGGAGCGGTTAGCTATTAGTCAAACGAGATCCGCTAATTAAGTGGAACACATTTTTTTCCCCTGCTTTCGATTAGGTTAAAGTACCCCAGCGCCCATCTCCCCTCTGCTCTCAGCTGCAAATAATTCTGATAATTTGGCAGTGGCAAAATTCCTATTCTAATTATGAGCCGTATTCTAATTCTGCGGCAGTAATTCTCTTTTACTACACCCCGAATCTCCTCTTGCTGCCTTTTTCTCAATGAAACACATTTATGTGCATCTTGCCCTGCCAGAAACGTGGAAATGGGCTTTCTTATAAAAGCCTGAGATGTGAAGATAATTATGGAAAAACAAGGCAAGATATAAATCTGCATTGTATTGTAAAATATTCTGGAAAACAGGATCCAAGCAGCCAAAAAGAATGATATCCAAATTGCGCTGAAATGATCTGTGGCTTTGTGGGAAAAGAGAGTGTTGCTTTTAACAGCATCTGGGGACTGTTGGTTTAAACAGCAAAATGATTATTGATTATTAGGCTATTTATTATGTGCTGGGGGCATTTTAAGATTTAAATTTGGTTGCATCACATCCAGTTGTTGACACGCTACAGCATCAAGTTACCGTGACTCTCAGTGATGCTGCTGAGGCCTGGGCTGATGTGACCAAATTATTAAGGCATGCATTATTTTGCTTGCTGTTTCAGCAGTCCATGTTTGTCAGTGGCTGATTGTTATTTTTCAAATAAATTTAAAAACATAGTCATGAAAGTGTACGTACACTTAAATGGCCTATTATATTGTCTGCATGTACAGTTTTATAATTTATAAATCTGAAGTAAGTTCACATTGAATTCAATTAAGTGCAGTTCGTTTTCAACAGGGGTGACATATTTCCTTTTGAAACAAAAAAACTTTTAAATAGCTAATAGCCTTTATTGATTTGCTATTTGCTAGTTGGTTGCAGGTGGTACATATTATGGAAGTTAAAAAGTTTGCAAATGGCATTTACATTTCACTTTAATTAACTGTTTCTTAAATATCAACCCTGTGTATGCTAATTATATATATAAATATATAATATAATTGTGTGATTATGCATTTAATATAGCTCTGTTCCAAATGCACATGTAGTTCATTATGGAAATGTGTAGCCATGTGAGATTTTGCTGTTCGTATAAAGATATATGAAGTTTGAATGTTCTTACACGTCTGTATGGCTGTTCGCTTCTCTATGATAACTTCTAACGTTCAGAATAAAGGCCTGCTGTCTTTCTGCATTTACGCTTTGCTTCAGATCGACTGACATCAAAGCTGCGCTCCTCACTGCTGACTGTAAAGTGAACGTTATCCACTTGGGATCAGTTGTGTTAAACTCAACCTTCTAAAAAAGTTAAGATATACACTTTGACTATACCAAATCTTACATTATTCTATCAATCACCACGCACAGCTTTTACAGATATACAGACACAAATACTCCACTGATATTAAGTTCAACTGGGGTGAAATAAAGAATCTCTCTTGGGCTGGAACAACATGTTTATTTCTGTATTAATGCTTTAGTTAGAACACAGAAACATCAGATTCATACAAAGCAGTTTGAGGATGGATCTTTACACAAGCATTAAATTAAAAGAATTAGATCATGCTAGCAGGTTTATTGAGTAAAGTTTATAACAGTATTTTTTTCCCTTTTAGGGTTTCAAATGATATACTACAAATAATTAATTGATAATTGTACATTAATGATATGGTCACAATACGCTGTCAGAGGCATCACACTGGAGATGCGGAGAAAAGTTAAACAGTCTTTAGTGAACAAACACAGGAGATAATCCACAACCGGAGCAGGAACCAACACACATACATCACAAGTAGACCCGACAAAGGAAAAACTCACAGACAGGAAATGCATTGAGTAATCAGGGGAACATAGGATAACTAATTGGACTAAGCAAGGACAGGAAAATGACCATATACAGGCACACAGGAACAGAAACGGGGCGGAAACACAACAAGACAGGTCCATATCCCTGAAATAGCACCCCCCCCTCCTGCAAGCCTTGTACCATAGAAACAACAGAGGGACACATGGGTGGGAACTTGGGAGGAGGACGGACACCTGGGAGGAGGATAAAGAACAGAGTCCATGGAGGAGACAACAGAGGGAGGAGCCAAGGAGGAAACAGGAGGAGCCAGGGAGACAACAGGAGTAAACAGGGTGGACCATCTGGAGAGAGGAGCCACAGAGACGACAGGAGGGACTTGGAGTAGTGGGACAACATGTGGGACACCATCAGGTGGGACCCTGATGGCGCCAGCGATCGACATGGAAGCGTGGAAGCCAGAGCGACAGTGGACCAAGATGGAGGAGCCTCGACCCGGAGGGACGAGGCGAATCCGGAGAAGTAAAGTCCCAAGGTGGAGGATGGCCAACGGCAGACCAAGGCAGAACCAAAGGGACAAGGGAGCCCGGTGGAGGCAGTGGACTGCCGGGAGGGAGGGGAGCTAGGAGCCATGGTGGAGCCACTGGGTCGATGGGCTGAGGCGGAGTCCTGCACTGGAGGCGGAGACAAGGGATCCTCCAGCCATGACACCGATGGAGACTGGCAGCCCCATGGCAAGCCCACCGCACAAATGGAGGACTGAGGGTGAACAGAGGAGCTGCCAGACGACAGCAGAAGCCCTCTCTGGGCTTAACCCAGGAATGGGAGCCCCCTCTAGGCTGGACGTGGAAACCGGAACCCTCTCTGGGCAGGACATGGGAACCGCACCCCATTCTGGGCTGGACGTGGGAACAGGGGTGACAGAGGGTTCCGAAGAGGAAGGAGAGGGGGCAGGTCAGCATCCCAGTCAATAAGATCCTCTACCGATTTCCATTCACCCAGATCCACTAGCAGCTAGCCCTCAGCCATGTTGCAGTGGGCAGAGGTCCTCCCCGTGATCACACTGCTATCGGTTTTCTCCCTCGTGGTGGGCGTGGCAGCTGGCTCTGGCAGCCTGGACTGACGTCACTTGCAGCTCTGGCTTCGCAGTGATCTGTTGCTCTGTCGATTTGTGTGGCAATGGCTCGTCGACAATGGCAAGCTTGGGCTCTCCATCAATGGTGGGTTCAGGCTGCTGCCCTGTGCAGCAGAGAGATGGTGGGCTGGGCACTGGATCTGGCTATGACCCCGATCGGGGGTAGATGCTCTCCAGACACTGGATGATTGCTTCCCTACAGCTTAATCCGGTGATGTCTGGGAGGTCGACAGGGTGGTGGTAATTCGCTCAGATCCAGAACAGTGTGTTCAGCACAGCATTGTCAAACGGCGTTAAAACAGCGAGCTGGCTAAACTCAACTGCATACTCCAATAGGGAAAGGTCTTTGTGGGTGAGGGAGGTGAACCTTGTGGCCAGGGGATCCATGGGGAAACACTATGGAAACAAAAAAACGAGAAATAAAAACGGAGGATAGACACGAGGATAACTGTATTTGGTCGGGTCTTCTGACACAATACACTGTCGTAGGAAGCACGCTGGAGACGAAGAGAAACATTAAACAGTCCTTAATGAACAAACACAGGGCATAATCCATAACAGGAGCAGGAACCAACACGCGTACATCACAAGTGAACCTGACAAAGGAGGAACACACAGAAAGGAACTTAAATGCATGGAGTAATCAGGGGAACACAGGTGCACAGGATAACTAATTAGACTAAACGAGGACAGTAACATGACCATATACAGGCACACAGGAACAGAAACGAGGCAGAAACAAAACAAGACAGGTCCATATTCCTGACAGATATATTTTAAGATGTATTGTAATTATTTTTGAGATTACTTTATCTATGAAGGATATGCGATGAAGCCTTTTATTTGGGATGAGATGGGTTATCTTAGAAGTCAGCATATGCTTTGGTCTTTTTATTTAACATTCTGTTTTGACTTTTTTTTTTTTGTTTTACTCTCAAATCAGCTCTGGTTTCATTTTACTCCTCAACACTTTATGTGACTCAATGTGTTCTTTGATGGAGGGGGTAGAAAGTGGCTCTGGCACATTTACAAAACAATGTCTTTAGTCCAAATCAGAAAAAAAGTGACAGCAAATAACTTAATTCTGCAAATAAAGAAGACATCCAGCTTTTAAGTGACTCCAGATTTTGAAGCTGTAACTGAAAGCACATAGTTCCCAGGGTTGCTCTGCTTTGCCTCACAGGCATTAGGTCATAAATCAATCCCACCCTACTGCCCATCTATCCTGCCAACACACGTCATGACCTGCTCCTCTGTACACCACACTTTATAACACTCTTATATTAATAATTTGTAAATAATGTTGTCCTATAATTTTCAGATTATCTGTATTAGGCAAGCGTTTGCAATGTGTGCAATTGGCTTTCAGTTCAGTCAAAAAATCTAACCATTTTTTTTTTTTTTTTCATTGAAAATCCTTTTCATTCATTTGATTGCTTACAAAGGAAAAATGACACTTCTCAACTTGCCTCATGATCTGTGATATCACTCATGTCCACTGCACAAACACTGAGGGATGAGTTACAGCCCAAAGTTTAATTAGAGGTGTGTTCTAATCACCCTGACTGTGAACAATAGTACAATGTAACAACACAGATGAATGTAGCACATTACCTTCTTTTTTGCCTCAAATTTCAAGTACATGCTCTCATGTCACACTTTCTTTAAAACGAACCTCAAGAGATGGAGCTATGGCAATAAAAATCAGTTTCGTGGCAATAACAGATTTCACATTGCATTAGACATTCTCTCTAGAAAAGCCAGTCTGCGCAGGCGGCTAAAAATACATCTGTTCATATATCATTGATACGTTCATTAGAGAGGGGATGCAAGTCAGGATTTATTTGCCATAGTGGCGTAATTCGGCTTGACAGGGATGCGTCCCTGACACATTAACTCTGTCTACTGTGTTGTGAATATACAGGAAGGCATTTTGGAGTAGTGTGGATCTTTTAGTGATGTAGATGTTATGTTTCATATAGCCAGTTGTGATTACTTGAATGTTGCAATGAAATTTTTTCTCATGTTTATTGCATTAAGATGAATTGTTTGTTATATTCCTTATTTATAAGTTGCTTTGGATAAAGGCATCAGCTAAATGCATAAATATTAATGTTGAAATATTTTAATTAAATGTATGAGTACATATTGTATATATGGTCAAAATTGTGCACTTTATGTACACATTTCCATATGTGGAATGTTTTCTTCTTCTATTTAGATTTAAGAAATGCATCATTACCACTGCACATTGTCTATATTACAGCTGCTGCATGGTAGTACATATTTTATTAACAAAAAAAAAACAACAACAACAAAAACACACTCTTTCAGTCAGACATATTAAATAATATAAATTTGTTTTTCAAATGCATTCATCTAAATTTATCCACAACTCCTCTTGTGTGTGTATGTCGTCCCCAGATCTCAGCATCACAGTCAACTCAGGTCTGCCGCTGTGTGTTGTGGAACAGGCAAGAGAACACGTCTGGCAGTGCGTCTCCTTCCGTCACTGCTCGATTTGTCCTGCCATCCACGTCCTCATCTGTCTCAGATCAGTCTGACCGTTCTCCTGTTCAGTGTAATGTGGTTTCCCCGTCTGTACCTTCATTACTGCAGCCAGTGGCTCTTCCTGCAGGCTCAACACATCCCCATCAACAGGTGAGACATACGTGACCCTCCGAACAGAAGAATCATTCGCAAACACAGTGTCAAGCTCATCATTATTCTAAACACACAAATGCATGCAGAAATATTCCAGGAGAGGATATGCTGACCTTTACAAATGTCTACTTACAATAATTCACTGGTAACACACACTCATACGCACAAATATGCATGCAGGTGATTCATGCACTGTTGTCGTTTGTCATGTGTGTACATTTATATGCATGCAAACAAACGCACACACATGCACAAACTTTTACAAGGCTTGTCTAAACTTTAACTACCTCATGAGGGGAAAGTCAGTTGATTTTAACATGCAGTGGTACGGGCCTTTAAGTGTGCATTATTTGGAAAGAATTTATCTTCTCTTATTGTGTGGACAGCGTTTCATCATAAACCCTGTGTGATACCGCAGCATGGTTCTATTTTGCATGTGGTGTTAATTTAATTTATCATCCAGGAGTCATTCAGTGAATATTCTTACGCACCAAGTTGTGTTATTGCCAAACAAATCCGATCATTAAATTGCGGAAAAACGGCTGACAGAAGATGAGAGGAATGTGGAGAAGGACAGATGAGGGAGAAACAAGTGGAAAACACAGAGCCGGGGTCATAGGCTCATGACATGTTCCACATGTCTGTCCATTTGTCCGCTGCAAGCGTTTCTCTACAGGGCTGGTGACCACAGTAGCGGTCAGAGATCAGCTGCAAACTGACAGCACACACACACACACTTGCACGCCCCGCAGTCATTAGCGTCTCTCTCTCACACTACCCCACGCACATTTCATTACCCCCAGCATTCTCACAAATACCACCCCCCTCCACTCCTACACACACAAACACACTCCAAAATCAGCACACAACCTCGCAGTGCCAAATGAGTCCCACCCGTCTACACAACAACATGTGTTCTGTGGATTTTATTGCACCACAAGCATGTGGAAAAACTCTTCATTACCAACACAGGTCCTGCTGTAAATGTTGGAGTGAGTTGCGTTAGGTGGCTGGATCTGTTGACGTAATTTACAGCAAAGCATCCCTAAACAGTCACGAAGAGTGTGTATCATATTTGACAACAGAGAAAAATTACAGATCTGATTCTGTCACATACAGTATAGAAGTAAATTAAATCAGATCTTGAATGCATTGGAATCAAGCTGAAACTTGAGCCAAATCAAACTGAATCTCAGACTGAATAAAATATAACAAAACTCAGTCAAGTTGAATTAAGTTTAATTGAATCAAATTTAATTTGACTATCAGTCTAAAATATATTCTTAAACATTAAATCTTGTTAGCAAGAGATATAACCGACAATAAGTGTTGGAAAGTTTCACACAATATAAATGTTTGAGAGAATGCTAGAACAGCCAGAGTAGTGAAAATGTGCAGCAGAAATGGGCCGAATAGGTGAAATGAAGAGTGCAAAAGATTCTCAGGTAACGCTAGAGAGGGATTAATGAGCAGAGAGAAGATGGTAAATTAGGAAAGGCATGAAAGTTTGTGTAAAAAAAAAACACTACACATCAGCGTAGGTTCTAAGAAATTTCTTTTCACTTTATTTTGTGTGGTTATTCAGGGGTAGTTCTAGGTTTTCATCCTTAAGACATCTTTGCTGAAGTGTTGCCACTTTGTAAATCAGCACCACTATGTTACTATATAGTAAGTCAAAAGAAGTCTACTTTTTTCAATTATATAATCATACCATTCTGCAGTTACGTTCAAATTTGTACACAGACTACAAACAAAAAATAAAAATAAAATAAAAAAATAATGTCAATATTATAACATGTATTACTGTAAACTAGCTAAAAATACAACAGTATCAGGGCTGAATACTAATAAGTTTTTCTGCTGGCCTGGTTGGGCCAGGAGATCAGTGATTTACTTTATTGTAAGTTATTGTTTTTCATTATGTTGCCCTATGTAACCTTGCAATACCAGCATTTTAGATACCAGTGGAATTTCACAATTCTCGATTCCAATTTATGATCACAGCAAAAACTAACTCCAACCTAACTAATATAAAGTCCAAAACATCAAAAACAAGTAAACAGACTAGGACTGGGTGATAATTCAATACCGATAATTATCGCGATGTAATTTTCCTTGATAAAACGATATGAAGAGTTCGATAAATGTTCGATATAATGTTTATGTGCCAAAAGCAGAACTAACCAGCTGACTCATTTGAATCGCGCCACACGGACGGTTTATCCGCTCGGACCAAATTTCAAACTGCTGCGCTGCGCGAGCTCACTAGAGAGGATGCGTTTATTATCTCGTTGCGATTATTATCACCGCATGCGCATCGCGACCGCGTCGCTTCCGTTATGGAAACGTGCCTACATTTGAAATAACGAACTTGAGCGCGCAAAAGACGCGATATGTGAACGGCTCCGTCATGCAAGCACTAAACAGTGTTGTAAGATCCAGTGTGAAACACTTGAATTCAGTGACGAACACAAATGACTCTTGTGATTCAAACTAGTTTAAAGCTGTGTGCAACGAGACAGTCAGAGGGCTTTTCAATCTACACATCTCCATCATTTACCATGGATTTACTGTAGTAACACTCACTGCACCATGGTATTGTGGCAGCAATGTAGGATATTCACACTGAATTTTATTACAGGAGTAATGGTATATAATTTTAGTATGTATGTATTTGTGATTAAGCTAAAACGTGTGCATTTATACTGAATCTTTTTAGATATATATATATATATATATATATATATATATATATATATATATATTTTTTTTTTTATACAAATATGCCATGGTATTGAGATACCATTATGTGTGGTTTTAACTGTGTTTATCATGATATAAAATGTATGCTTGCTACTATGGGAGACCAGTGCTTAATTAAAATTAAAAACCTGGGTCAGAATATATTTAACCATATAAAACTGAGGTTGCTACAATTTTTTACAGATGTTACTGATTAATAATGAACAAACATTTTTTATTTTATTTATTTATTTATTTATTTTTTGCCCATATCGCCCAGCCCTAAAACAGACAATAATAAAATACATAAAATAGCACAAATAAATACAATAGAACAAAGGGTTGCACTTTATTTTATAGTATGTGGACTTACAATGCACCTACCAATGAAACTAATGGGTAATATAAGGTAACTAAATGGGTTAAGTTAGGTTAGGATCAGGGTTAGTACCTAGTTATTACCCAGTTATTGTAATCACTATAATAAGTACATAGATAGTATGTACATGTTGAACTGGACTGTAAAAATAAAGTGCTACCGAACGAAGAAACAAATCAAATGAACAACACTTAAATAAACAGTACTTTACAGTACTTTTGTAAATTTTATTACTGTATGAATTTAAAGTATATGCTGTTCTGCATCAGCTGCGTCATGCAGATACTCTGTTTTTTTTAATTGAAATCAAACCGTACACGACGTAAACAGCGCATGTGCATGGCACAGCTGACACAGAACAGCATACGCTGTTTGCGTTCAGTGAATACGATCCAAAATGGCAATAGGGTGACACGAGAGAAGTGTTATTTTTGTTTTCTTTGCATACAAAAAGTACTCTCGTAGCTTCATAAAAATTACGGGTGAACCTCTGATTTCACATGGATTATTTTACTTGCTACATTTCTGGACGTGATCGTGTTAATTACATTGTTGTCTATGGGAGGGTCAGAGTGCTCAGAATGCATCAAAAATATCTTAATTTTAGATTAACTAAACTTTTACAGGTTAGTTAAGGAGTAACCCTTAAGTTGTGAAGTTTAGAGTGTAACTTATATTAAGAGTGAAGAATGCTTTATTCTTCTTCTTCTTCTTTTTTTTTTAACATAGGAATTATTAACAGGAAACAGAAGATATATGAGGCTGCTGTCACTTTAAGACACACATCTGATATTTTCTTAACTGTGTACGTTTATTTAAGACGAAATTGGTTGTGTTTACGTCGATGCTTATCAAAATGGGAATTTTGACATCATTTTGTGTGTTTGTTCAAGAACGTGACAGAGAACTCAATTTGGTACTTGCATGCTGTCTGGGAGGTTGCTTTCTGTGTGCACATGCAGAAACGATATGTTACAGCTTGCGTGTACCACATTGAGTTGTCTTTTGTGTCATCTTATCCTTGAATGCTGTAAATCATTTGAATATTTAAACTGATGATACTTGAAAAAACTATGAAAAAACTATGAAAAAACGTGAAAATGGTTAACTTTCTTTAGGAAGCCTGATCGTTCGGACTGATTTCGGGGGGCTGATGAGAAAGTTCTCCTTTCATTATTGCTATACATGTATAAACAGATGGCACAGGTTCACTTCACATCCTGCCTAACAACACCACATAATTTGACATTACTTTAGTTCACAATTACTGTCATATGCAGATTTCTCATTTGTTTTTTATTTGATTACCTTACATTGTTGGCTAAATCAACTTCTCATCATGTCTCTCTCTGGGCAGATTTGGGTTGGGTGCGCACACAGTGGATCTGGTCTATCAGGGTTCGCTGCTGTCTACCCTGGAGGAGGTTCTGCTGGTGCTGCTGGGCCCCCTGACCTTGAATGCAGCTACGCTACTGCTGCTCCTGATCAGATGGGGCTGTCAGCTAGCGTTTGGCTCACCGCCCTCCTTCCTGTCAAAGTTTATCATGGCTGCAGCAGTGTGGACAGTGCTGGACCCTCTGGCGGTCTTCGCTGTGGATGCCGTCCTGGGGGTAAGTCACTTAAAATAACGTGGACACTTCTGCACTGTAAATAGAAGTTTCACATTATCTTAGCAAAGTCACTTTACAAATAAAAACTGAATGTGAGGGCAAGGATGGGATAGACAGACTGTTGAAAGAAAAGATTGTTCAGGATTATAGGTGTATTTTTGGTTCGAAATGTTGAGTGGCATTTACATATGATAATACACTGTACATTCAGATGTGTAGACACATAAAGATCATCATTCATATTGGAATATAATAATAATAATAATAATAATAATAATAATAAGTGTCCCCTAGTGAAAAAGTACATTTTAAAGTTCAAAATTTTGACATACAAGTTTCAACCAAAATTACCTTAAAGTATAGTTTAGTTTCCCATGAATGCTTCTCACTTTAGTCATATTTCAAAGACAATAGAAGGAATATGTATTAGGTTCTATGTGGGTAAAAAATAAATAAGTAAATTAAAAAAAAAAAAAAACAGTTCATTGGCTTACTTGCTCTCCTGGTTAGTACTGAACTCGATTTTTGGTACATAAGTGATACTGCAAGAACTTTGCATTTGGTTACAACACCTTTATTTAAAAATAATAAGCATGGGTGTGTACTCTGCGTATGTTTAGAATGTTTTTTTTTTTTTTTTTTTAATGTCTGTAATGCTTTTACATTTAAACTGAATGAATAACAAAACTAACATCACAAATTAACAGCAAAATTAAATGATTAGAAGAACAAACAAATATCATAGTGTGAAATGTTTAGATCATCAGAAGGTGAGCTTTTTGAGATCATGGATTTATATATATATATATATATATATATATATATATATATATATAATAGCAGGATGCAATTTTTTGCATTTATTGCAAAATTTGTGGCTAACCTGGAAATTGCAGAGCTTTTCTCCTTTTACAAATTAGGGGCCTCGTTTAGTTATGGTTGCACAGAAACCATCCTAAATCTTACGGTCTCTACATTTATACATGTAATTCATAGAATTAACGCACATACTGTACGTCTCTCTTTCAGATGTGAAATCTATTAATCGCAAATGATTTTAAACTTGAGCGCAACTGAATGGTTTTAACTCTCTGCTTTGTAAACTACTCCTAATTAATGTTATTAACATATAAAAGTCACATATCACAGTCATTGTCCAAATTCTTTAATTAAGAAGAACAGCTCACATTTCCAGAAACCTGCAGTGCTCCGACAAGAAGAAGTGTATACGTCTGCTCAGACCCTGTCGTGACGCTAAGCACTTTTCCAAGTCAAAGGCAGTTTTTACAAATATGACCGTTGGTGTGGAATCTGTGCATACGCACACTTTATAAATGAGGCCCTATATGTTTGTATATTTATGTTTTATATAGGTTAATTGTGATTTTGTGAAACATATTTTGATTTTGTTTGGTCAGCGTCTATCCTACAGTGCAGAGGAACCGTTGGCAGATGCTGCTAAGCTCTACTGGCATTTTTTTCGGACGGAGCAGTCGGGCACAGCAGGCATTATCATCACGCTCTTCCTGTACGGCGTCCACTGCATCCTCTCCTTCACTTTCCTTTATGTTTACTTTCTCAGGTACAGTACCTTGAAAACAAACAGATATTTGTCAAGTTGATCTAAGGGTGTCCTAGTGTTTTAACTGTAATTTGTAACAATGCCCTCACGCCATTGCAAATCATTTTGCATTTTTCTTAACTGTGAGCACCCACTTTTGCAGCAGTCTTGGTTCTGAAACTATTTTTCCCAATCATTTCCACCAAATGCATTTTAGAAATTTTGTCAAGAACTTTAAATCTTGAACCAAGTTAGGTTTTAAATCATAACCTTGAACTTAACACAACCAGCTCTGAATCTCACTGCAGAATTGTTGGCGTTGTACTACTTGTGTAGTAGTGGAAATTAAACTCTTAATTTCAGTACTTCATGAAATCATTTCTAGATACATTTTGGTCTAGAAACATAAATCTCTCTAGGAGTGTGATCCTGGATGAACTCCAAATTCAATCCGCAGCCAGACACATCAAGCAGGCCAGGATACATACATTGATGATGCACTGTTAGTGCTTTAAAAATAAGCAAAGTTAAGTGGGAGAGACAAAATCACCTGATGACTTGAGCACAAGAAGCGGTCACAAAAAAGATAGTCTCCTCTAAACAGACCTAGTTCAGGGCATTTATTTTATAGGGGAACTCACCTGACCTTGATAAGGCGTTCTTCATTTGCCAATTTTAATTGTACAAGAGGGAGAGAGAAAACAGAAGGCTGCTAGCAGGGCAGCCAAGCAAGTGAGCAGAGGGATATATTAACATACAACATATATACCACAAATTTATATTTAATAGAAAGCAACAAACATTGTGTCAAAAATGCAAATCTAGTTTGACATCTAGTTAATAGCAGTGTTTTGAGCTTGTACAGTATTTTGTAGGGTGAAGATGCTGATGTTGAGAAAAGATGTAAAGATTAAAAAGATCGATTGAAGATAAGATTATTTTGGCACAAGTTTTTTTTTTTCTGCATCCAAGCAATAAATGATGCCTGTCTCCGGAAATGGAATTTCACAATAAGAACCAAAATGCTTCTCTTTGCCGTTGTTTTTGCTGTCAACTTGAGAGTTTGTGTGTGACCTTCCTGGTGGAAGTGTCAAAATTGTCACAACACTGCAGTCCACACGATTCAGAGTCTGAGATTATGGCAGTGTATTTTTGGACAGGGAAACCCTGAGGGACATCCAGCCAATGAAGTCCTGTCCACCAGCACATAAGCATCATAAACAGACCCTATCAAGAGCTTTCTGCTCATTACCATCATCTGACAGCCAAGTGTTGATGTAATGTAATTTGATTTAATACTCTCATGAAATTAAAGAATGGATAATCAGAGAAATGACATGAAGATGAGCTGAAATCACCTTTACAGGGTTTGTTAATATGCATGACAGACGTAATGAATATTGGGATTTATGATTGTATTTTCAGGAGCCAAATTGCGATGTGTTTTGGAATAATGTCCACTAAGGATCATGCACAATAAAACTAAAAAAAATAAAAAAGACCCCCTCCTCCTTCATTGTTTAAATTGCTGCTACTGGGCAAGAGAATGATGTCCAAAATCATATTGGAAAACTGATTTTAAGGAAAAAGTTGAACCAAGAAGTCAAGAAATACATGTGTAAAATATAGATATGGAATCGGCTATTTATGGTTTTCATTTCATGTACCATCACTGTTTTGAATGTTTAGGTCTGTAATCACACTGACTGAAGCTTTAAGGACTGGAATTAAAACAAAGGACCCAAAACTGTAACAACCTGATTTTTCACTAATCAATGCAGAATGGTCTCAGAGAAAGAGCTTTCATCTTATTTCTCAATGGCTGAGCTTTTATCCCACACTGGATGGACGACATTAGATGTCAGCCGTAGAGGCGGGTGATGTCTCATGCCAGTGCACGGCTCTAGGATGGCAGGGTTGGCTCGTGTAACGTGGGTTAAAGCTGAAGAGTGGCTGTGCTGTGTGAATGTAGGCCAGCAGTCTGATTGTGAGTAGGCTTGCGCGTTTTTATGGGTTATCTGCTTCTATTCACTGTGTGGAGAGAAGCACTGACACAGTGCCTGACCTATTTCTAAAATAACGCCTGAGGATACACGTATAGATAGAATGAACTGTTATCCGTTTTTAATTACATTTTAGCAAGCCCTGATTCAGTCCCTGCAAAGCAGGAAAAAAACATGTTTTGCATTTTTTCATTCTGTTTGCTGGAAAATATACAAACACAATTAGACATCTGAGGTGGGACCACTGGTGAACATGTTATTTTGAAATAAGAGGTGAATAGTGTCTGTTTTAAAGCAGTGAACAGTAAATGAACGGTTCTCCTGCCCAACATCTGGTTGGTTGAGAGGCTTTCAGCCTGTCAGTCTCATTGGTTGAGAGGCAGATTGATACAAGAATGTGCTAGTTCTCCTGGGTCTTTGTTTGATTCCTGATCCCTAAATTTCTTTGTGTTAAAATTTTCAGGAATATTTTGTTTTGGATAATTTCAAATGCTTAATGGATTGTTCAATCTTGCTTCCACCTTTAGAGTTCGGTATCTAAAACTCTTGTCATTTTTAACAAACCCCAAAACCTTATTAACTTGTTCTGTGTTTTAAAGGGGTCATCGGATGCCCATTTTCCACAAGTTGATATGATTCTTTAGGGTCTTAATGAAAAGTCTCTAATATACTTTGATTAAAAATTCTCAATGGTTTTGTAAAACAACACCCTTTTTACCTTGCCAAAATCAGCTCTGCAAAAATCTCATTCTAAGGGGTTGTTCCTTTAAATGCAAATGAGCTCTGCTCACCCCACCCCTCTCTTCTCTCTGTGGAAAGACGGTCTTGTTTACATTAGCCGCGTTTAGCTGCTAAACTTCCTAACTACCACGTTATAAGGAAAGGCGATCGCAAAGATTCATAAAAAACGCTTATACTCACTTCTGCTGTAAGTGAAGCTGGATCACGAATGATTTGCGCAAACATAGACGGATATATGTAGATCGGTAGGCGCATTCCCTTCACAAACAAACGTAATCTACTGCATCTTCAGCAGCTCAGATGTCGGGAGTAAATGACGACCACTATGTTCATTATTACATCCAGCAACACAACACCTCAATCGCTCAATTAGAGATATTCTTGTCTTACTTACATCCCTGCTACAGCATCAAAACAAAGAGGGTGGACTGTGACAGCTGATCCGAGGTAAAACGCTCATGTCAATCAACTATCGTGGGAGTGGCCTCTGAGAACGGCTCGATTTGAAAAAGGGGATATTATTTTTACAGATTAATTAAAAACCACTGCATGGATTTTTATCATTATAGGGTAGATTTGTACATACACTGCCAACACACATTAATGTTCAAACAACATGAAAAAGTGAACTTAGCATCCGATGAATCCTTTAAAGCACGGCTGGAACTGAACACTGCAGAGTCAATTTCTAGGAGCAGGACTGAGCACCACTGGTTTATAGGGTGTCTTGTTTTCTCATTCATAGCTTTTTCTAACAACAGACCAGTCCTTTAGCTGTTAGCTAGACAAAACAACTGGATGTAGCCCACATTCTCAGGACTTTATTGGACTGCTTGTACACCTGTCATTAAGATTTATTTGGATGTCTTAAGTTATAATAGAAATGTACACATAAAATGTACTTACAGGGTTTCCGTGGGTCCTTAAAAAAGTCTTAAAAAGTCTTAAATCGCTTTTCTGTGAATTAAGGCCTTGAAAAGGTCTTAAATCAGAGCAAAAAGTCTTAAATTCATGATCATGGCATTAATTTTCGTGAGGATTTTTTTCCTCATGTGTTTCATTTTAAAGTGATGCGAAAGCATAATTTCTGTGCTACATGGCTTAGGTCACTCAATATTCATTAAACAATACGCGATAGATGGCGATATGTGCTGTCACCCGAAGAAGAACTTGTCGTATTGATTTTTTATAGTAATAAAAGTCATTTAGTTCAGTTAGAGAACAGACAATACAATTAAAACTGAAAGCGGCTGCTCAATGCAGTGTACCGAACGACAAAAGCGATGGAAAGTAAAGAAAAGATGGAAATCTCAAACTAACTAAAAACAAACAACTGCTTGACGCCAAATTGCCGCTAATTTGATAGGGAAAAATAAAACTCGAACTATACCTAGAGAATATATTGCTGTATTGTTTTACATTCATTTTTTTTTTTCCCATAAAGGGGTCATCGGATGCAAAGTTCACTTTTACATGTTGTTTGAACATTAATGTGTGTTGGCAGTGTATGTACAAATCTACCCTATAAGGATAAAAATCCATGCAGTGGTTTTTAATTAATCTGTAAAAATAATATCCCCTTTTTCAAATTGAGCCATTCTCAGATGCCTGTCGGTGTGGCGTCACACTGACAGAGGCCGCTCCCACGATAGTTGCTTGACATGAGCGTCTTACCGCAGTTCAGCTGTAAAAGTCCGACCTCCATTGTCTTGATGCTGGAGCAGGGATGTAAGTTTGACAAGAATATCTCCAATTGAGCAATTGAGGTGTTGTGTTGCTGCATGTAATTATGAACATAGTGGTGGTCATTTACTCCCGACATCTGAGCTGCTAAAGATGCAGTGGATTACGTTTGTTTGTGAACGGAATGCACCTCCCGATCTACATATATCTGTCTATGTTAGCGCAAATCAGTCGTGATCCAGCTTCACTTACAGCAGAAGTGAGTATAAGGGTTTTTTATGAATCTCTGCGATCGCCTTTCCTAGTTAGCAAGTTTAGCAGCTAAACGTGGCTAAACACGGCTAAATGCGGCTAAAGTAAACAGGCTCGTCACTCCACAGAGAGAAGAGAGGGACGGGGCGAGCAGAGCTCATTAACATTTAAAGCAACCTCGACCAGGACAGGATGATTTTTGCAGAGCTAATTTTGTCAATGTAAAAAGGGTGTTGTTTTACAGTACTATTGAGAATTTTTAACAGACTTTTCATTAAGACCCTAAAGAATCATATCAACTTGTGGATCATCTGATGGGCACTGATGACCCTTTAAAGGTTTGGTAACACTTTATTTTATGGTTTCTTAACTAGTTGCTTATTAGCATGCATATTACTAGAATATTACCCATTTATTAGTACTAATTAAGCACATATTGATGCCTTATTCTACATGATCTTATTCTACATCCCTAATCCTACCCAGTACCTAAACTTAACAACTACCTTACTGACTATTAATAATCAGCAAATTAGGAATTTATTAAGGAACAACTTGTAGTGAATAGTGAATAAGTGTACCCTATTCTAAAGTGTTACCAAATGTTCTTTAGTTGGTCTTAAAAAGGTCTTTAGAAAGTCTTAAATTTACCCTCTTAAAACCTGCAGAAACCCTGACTTATTACTGTTATTGCTGGATGTGAGAAAGCTCTACTGATAATGATTCAGTGCCATTAAGATCACATTGACTACATACAGTACAATTCAGCATGTTTCTAAAATGTTTGCATTTCAAGGCTGATTGTCGGTAACAGCCATTTTAGCCCTGCTGAGAAAACAGTAGAAACCATCACAGAATTTTCAACAGTTTCACTGATTATAATGGGAATTGTACTGGTTTTAATAGAAACTGTAATGGTGCCTGTTGGTCTTTACTGGTAATTGGTCGCCTTCTATTGGTGGTTTATTAAAACTACTAAATCCCAATGGAACATGTCCCAAAACACACTACAGGAAACCATTTTTGAATATTTTTAATGGTTAAAAGTTGATGGCTTGTAATGGTATTTGTAGTGGAAACCATTAGAATTTCTGTGATGGTTTGTATTGCTTTTTTTTTTTTTTAGGAAGGAGGATAGTTTTGATCTTAGTGACTTAGAAGTCCTCTTCACTATTCTAACGTTTCACAGATTTAGGAGTTAGTTTTAGCACTAAAACGTTTTGTAAAATACTCTTAGAGCAAAAATTTAGATGTCCTAAATTTAGAATTGACACACCCATTATTTTTACGATTTTTTCCTAAATCATCAGTTATGAGCTACTTTTAGCCTTGAGATGTTTTGTGAATATGGGCCCTGAATTTTAGTGCAGAGCAGACGTCTGGATTCTAGTCACTATTTCATATTCATCCCGTTGTTCAACTGCAGAAACAGGCATATTTATAAATGAAAACAGTTTTATTTTGAATTTGGCTATATTAAAATACAGCATGTGAGTTGTAAATACAATGTCATGAAATGTAACACAATGATCACCCCATCCAATGACTATGGACCAACTGCCCCTCTGTATAGCCTGACCTTGACTACAACAGCTCAGTATCTTTATTTCAAATACAGAAGTTAATATAATGGTTCTACACTGTTTATTATAAAACCCTGACATACAGTAAGAAATATCAATTTAAATGTTAAATACATATTAGTTCACATTAATGCATGTACTATAACAGAATATGTGTACTCTGGCATACATTTTGATCATAAATGAATGGGTTATCGTCATATATTCATGCATGCTTAGATCATGTGTACCATATGCCATAGCAAAGCAATCATCATACGCTTTTTTTTTTTCCCTTGGTAGAATGGTGGATCGTTACATTTCACAAAGCCTTTTCATCCTTTATACTTTGCATGGTAGATGTTTCATTTTCTGGAGTGCTCATTACCCTTTTGAGTGAAAAGAATCTCTTTTCCGCGGTGGAGGGTCAAGCCATTTTGAAGAGAAGCCAAGCTGTGTGTTTTTCACGGCTGTTGATTCATGCACTGAGTATGAGAGATGTCTGAGGAGGTGCGACCTTAAGACTCAATATCAGTAACCACACTGTA
This sequence comes from Labeo catla, assembly GCA_012976165.1. Classification (NCBI taxonomy): domain Eukaryota; kingdom Metazoa; phylum Chordata; class Actinopteri; order Cypriniformes; family Cyprinidae; genus Labeo; species Labeo catla. The sequence goes on from VONZ01000122.1 coordinate 461,772, forward strand.
GTGGTCATATGACTCACAACTTCCTCACCAGACAGAGATTCAGCTCAGCTCCTTTGAAGAACATTAAGATCTAGGTATGATCTGAAGAGACAAGCTTCCCACAAAAACACAAGCAAACAAGCCTCCTACACTACCTTATGATTTTGAGATCCAACATTCAATGCACCTTCTCTGTGATAAGTGAGAGAGGAGGCTTTATTTGATATGCTTCTGAAGCTTAAAACCCACTAGAGGTCCAAGACGTCTGTTCATTCCAGCTTTTACTTGAGTTGAATATAGGGGAGAAGAAAATACCAGAATTAGTTAACAAATGTGTCAAACCTTTTCAGCTACGCAATCCTTCTATTGTAGACTAGAGTCGCTTCTGTTCTGCAGGTTGACATTGACGGGTCAGGCCTGCTTTTCTGCCGAGCTGAAGCTCATCAGAATTTCACTCTGTTGGAAAGGTCAGATGAGCTGTTCGTCAGACGTTAACAGCCTTGACAGCAAAATGACCAGGATGTGACAAGGTGGCATAAAATCCATTTGAACTCTGAACTTCTCTCCTGCAACTTTGTGAGAAACCAAGAAATAGTTTACTGATCATCAGTTCATCTTAACATGCCCTCCATGTCATTAAAATCCCATGTCATTAAAAAGTTGTTAAATTCTAATATTATGTTAATATTCATTAGGGTCTCCCAAATATCATTCATACTTGGGTTCATTTGAAAAATGTCACCTTTAGAAGCAGAAGACTAAGATTAACATCAATGACACAGAATGTCATCGGTTCATTCAAGTTGTGTGACTAATTAGAATTTAATACATAGTGTATTTTTGTCTCTTTTTTTGGAGCTTGGTGCTACAAATTCACATTGACATTCTGCTTCTTTTAACAGACTTCACAATGATGGGAGACTATTAGATATCTACCAGCGGCTCCACAGCACTGAGGGAGCATTCTTTGTTCCACATGACATGGAGGTCTCCAACCAGGAGCTTAATTACATTGTAAAGAAGGCAGAGCAATGGAGAGGCTTCAACGGAGAGAGACGCAAGGTGAGCCTGAGAAAGTTCTAACCAGTTTATAGTGGCAACAACCAGCGCTGAACGCTGGTCGAGAGAGAATATTTTCTTGCGTCACGGCGATCCAGCTGCCATGGGCTGCATTTCCACACAACGGTTGACTGTTGCAAAGCTCTACTCAAGTCTCAGGCGCTTAATTGGATTAATGGTTGTTTTAAAGGAGATGGGCAAAATGGTAGTTGATACTAATCCATCAGATTGCCTCTGCAAAAGATTTCTGTCTGTCTGATGGCTCATAGATGCCCGCTAGCATCTGTGAGTAAGAAAGCCTTTGTGATGGTTTTCAGAAATGGACTGTCACATTGAACTGTTCACTGAGCTTTCTAATATGCATTATAATTAACATAAAATGGAATCAAAGGATATAACATTATTATTTCAAATCATTCTGTTTTCTTTAGTTACATTTATGAATGCCAAAAATTTGTCACAGAGGTTTTTAGCTAGTCTAATTAGTTGGGGCTAATTATCCAAAAAGGAATTCGGCTTGATTAATCCACGGAAATCAATTTCCAGCAATATTTCATTAAGAAAAAAGACCGCTCAATCAACAGTGGCACGCATGAGGACACACACTCGCACACACTGAGTTCACAACATGGGTGGCAACTCCTCTTTTAGTGCTCTTGATGAAGAAATGTTATTGGCTGTCAAACAAGTCATTAAAAAGGAATTCTCCGATTCCTACCTCAATCGTAGACCTTTGCAAATCCTGTTATTTTTGCAGCCCTTTGCAATGACTCTGTTTATGTTTTAGATTCAAAAAGTACTGCTACAGCTGTGGAAATATTAGTAATGAAGGTGCTACTAATTGGATGCAGTTGTTTAGATTGTAATTAAGCAAACAGCATCGTTTAGCCAACATACTTGCAGAATCTTTTTCAGCTAGAGCGGTCTCCATCCCAGAACTGCAGTCATAACCTCCTCTCTCATATTGGCCCTAATTTGCCGTTATTGAACTGATAAAATGCTAACACATTAAACACATTTGCCAGCGTGATGAAAATTTAGGGTTATTGCATTTCACAATTTTTACATTATTCAGGCTGACGATTTTTCATTTAAATAAGACGGGCTAGGCCATTATTTCATAATTATTGTGGCAATTTCTCTGTGCAAAAAGGGTCACTTTCCCAACTCAGCAAAGACATATCCCTATTAAACTAATTTGCCTACATGCAAATTTTTGTCATTTTTCCCTCATTAACTATTTATCAACACAGTAGAAAAAATATATGTTGGAGGGGAGGGAGCAGCCAGACAGTGCTGAAACTAATATTTTGCAACTCTAATGATTTTTTGCATCCTTAATTAGATAGAATATGCTTGATATGATTAGGTCAGGATGTAGTAGTTTTCATTAAAAATAGATTTCAGAAACTGTATTCCAAATGTTCCCTCACAATTAAATAATGAATCCGGCACATTCCTTATTATGGACCCAATTAATATCGTGGAAAGAGGCGTGATTTTAATAACAAGAGGCCACGAGGCCTTCATTAGCAGAGAATGGGGGTGGAGAGAGCATAAAAAACATTTACAGGTACAAATAGAGCCACAGGACGGTTGGAAACTTCCGAAAGTTTTAGCGGCTTGTATGAATGCCTGTGACCAATACCTGCACTGATCATTACGAATGAATATTGCAGTGTTGCAGAGACTGACATGCTTTGCCTTGGCCTCCGCTCAGGGTTTTCAAAATCAATTTCAACTAAATATCATAATTTCAATAAATATAATGTATTATCATTAAAAAAATCTGTTTTATATATTGCGAGCATTTTGATAGCATTTTAAAGTAAAAATCAGTGTCCTGCTATACTTTATCTTAACTGCTTTAATTCCCATTTTTTAACATTTTTATAATTCATGAACAAAAACATTTTGCAATATGATTTGGATGTACATTTTCCATGGTAATGCAATGTCTGATTTTAAAATGGTTTTCAAAGGATGAATTTTGAGATTTTAAGTTTTCAATTGATATATAATTTCTCATGATTTCTAAAGTGTGAGCCAATGAGGTAGTATTTTTGTGACAAGGGTCAGAACTCCTGTTAAGATGTAGATTTTTGAGGTGCACCCTTGTCATAAATTAATCTATTACTTTTCCTACATAATTTGTAACACAAAACAGAGATTAGATTAGGATTTATTCGGTGAAGTAAACTTAGGTGTCCCGGTTAATAACTTAGGTTAGGTTAATAATGCTTGTATATATATATATATATATATATATGTGTGTGTGTGTGTGTGTGTGTGTGTGTGTGTATATATATATATATATATATACAGGATCATTTTAGTGGACAACAAAAAATAATCACCAGCAGACAGACTCATAATTACCAGCATTCAATATACATTTTTACCTAAAATCAGTGTTCATGTAATTTGTCATCTAGCCTTATTAAAGCTGCTAATTTGCTAATTTTAAATAACTTGCTTCCTGATATGAAGCACATTTTTCTTTAGAGAATTAAGAAATCATTCTGACAGTAAACCAATTGTTGGTAATTCATCATTAATGTTGGTTTCTTCTTCCAAGCACTAAAATAAATAAGTAAATAAATAAATAAAAAACGAATCAGATTTTTTACTCTTTACTTAACTTCATATTATGGCTTGTTTTCTTCTAGGCCATGTGATCAGCATTATTACATTATTTACACAATCATAATCCAGCGGCCACTGAATAAAAGTATGCATTTGCATTTCACAAACACATACAGTATGGCTGTCTACATTGTAGGTTGTGGGTCTTTTAGTGCAAAACATTTCTTTGACGATGATTACAACCGCATAGACTTTATGTTCTGACTGCACTTCTATATAGTGTATGTCTAGCGAAGGGGCCTAAAGTCAAAGTGTGCGGATAATGAGCTCATTAATTATGTATAGGCACTGCTGCAGATGGACCTCATTAATTGCGTGCCGTCACCTTCTTGATTACTGTACCTGGAAGGGAGGTGCTAATGTCTGCCGTGCTTAAGCAGGTAACGCAAACTGTTTTGTCACCGGCTGTGTGACAGTGACAGAGGAGTCCGGCGTCGCCGTAATCTTCACCGTAATTCACCAGAATGTTACGCTAATGGCTGCTGATAGCCCTGGAGATGTTTTCGCTACTGAATCGCATCGAGATTTGCGCTCTGTCGTGCTATTTGTCTCCACATGTCTCAGTAATGTCTTTCCACGGGCTGAATTTAGGGAACACCCTAGGTGCTTTGCAAAACAACTGATAGGGGGCCCAACCTGTCGCAGGAAGGAGAACACATGCATTGAAGATCTAATGATGAGCAGACTGCCGCTTTCTTCCTGTGCGCCCCCCACCACTCATCTCTCTGTCTCTCCATCTGTAATTATTAAGACGGAGTTACGTGGGACCTTTTCATGCTGTTGCTTTACTCCAACTCTGTGACAGCAAATTCATCAAACAACTTGCTCCAAACCTGCTCTCTCTACCGTTGCCTTTGTTAAAATGATGAAACATTGTCACATATATGTGATATTTAAGAGTTGGAAAACCCAGATAACATTGTATTTATTCTTTGGCGTCAACTTTTATTCAAATATCGCTTTCTGTATGTGCATTTGATTAGGAGATTCTCACACAAACTGTCAAAAACATTTTTACAACAGTTTGGGTCATATTTCTTCCCAAAGAGAAATAAAAGTATAACAAATTACAGTTTAAATTTACAAAGTACACGCCTACTTTAGAAACAATATTTTATTAATAAGTTTATTGTGTAATTCATGGCAATTAGGTATAATAATAATAAATATAGCTGCAAGCAGCAATTGCGGGGCCAAGCACAAAAGAGGCAGAATGGGGAGCTAAGCATGGCAAGGAGCAACAGACCGACCTCAACAATGAGTAATTAAAGTCATTTTAAGATAATATCAATTGAAATGGCTGAAAAATCATAAATACAACCACTAATAATATGATTTAATGGGTTATCACTATTGACCAACAGGTGACGCTGTTATTAAATTGATGTGATGTGTTCTGTGTGAGGTGACAATGACACACACAAAGTTTGGTGTCATTATGTCAAACCTTTACAGAAATACAGCCTCAGAATCGTTTTGGCATCATGCCTCAAACTTGCAGTGGTGCTGTACGAAAATGGTTTTGTCTATCGACATGAAATCCATAACTTTGAGTCAGCATAGTCTGAAGATAATTAAAGTCAAATTTGGTGAAAATCGGACCAACGGTCTCTGAGGAGTTCGAACAAGTATGTTTTGTATATTAATCAAAATGGCGGAAAGGAAGTTTGGCCAACTGTGGTATAATTGGTATGTATGTTGTCGGCATGACCCAAGGAATATTTTGAGACCAGTTTTATTACAATAGGCTAATGTAATCACAAGTTATTAGCATTTTTGGAAATTTCATTATTAATGTTTAATAAATGGTGTATTGCTTCTGACCAGTAGGTGGCGCTGTTACCAAATTGATGTGGCGTGGTCAGGGTGTGGTGACAATAGCACATATAAAATTTGGTGTCAATATGTCAAGGCTTTGCAGAGATACAGCCTCAGATGTAGTTTGGCATCTTTCCAGCAAATTCGTTGATGCGCTAAACGAAAACGGTTTCGTATATCAACACGAAATCCATAACTTTTTGCCAGCATAGTCTGAAGACAATCTGAGTCAAATTTGGTGAAGATCGGACTAACGGTCTAGGAGGAGTTCGAAAAAATAGGTTTTGTAGATTAATCAAAATGGCGGACAGGAAGTTTGGCCAATTTCAGCATAATGGGTATCAATGTTCTCGGCTTGACCCAAGGAATCTATTGACATCAGTTTCATTACAATAGGCTAATGTAAGCAGAAGTTATTAGCATTTTTGTAAATTTCTTTATAACTTCCAAAAGTTACATCCAAACTTTTTGAGTACTGTCAGGGCATGGTGACAAAGACACATACTGAGTTCCGTAACGATATGTCAATGCGTTCGTAAAATATAGCATTTTTGGACAAAATTCAATATGGCCAACACCCAAAATGACTGACATGGGAAAATTGGGTATGGTTGGACTCAGCATGATGCGCTGAATCTGAAGAGACCAGTTTTGTGATTTTTGGCCAAACCATTCAGAAGGTATAAGCAAAAATAGCCATTTTCCGTATCTCCTGACCACTAAGTGGCACTGTGCCGAAACACTGCAGGTAGCCTCAGGTAATGTTTGTTATGACACACACCAAGTTTGGTCTCAATACGCCAAACTGTTGCAGCGATATAACCTCACATCCATTTTTGTGTGCTTTTCGTAGAATTAATTTGGATGTTATTCGAGAACGGTTTGACTAATCAACTTGAATTCCATAACTTTTTGCCAGCATGGTCTGAAGATGATCTGAGCCAATTTTGGTGAAAATCAGACAAACCGTCTAGGATGAGTTCGAAAAAGTAGGTTTTACGAATAAAAATTTATAGAAAAAAACTAAACTTTACGATTTTTGAATTTTGGACTTCATTCGACTCAGCATCAGCCAAGGATTCAGAGAAAAAAAGATTTTGATTCTGTGCCGTACGGTTCAAAAGTTATTAGCATAAAATGATTGAAATTTTGGACAAGTGGTGGCGCTAGAGAGTTTGAGTTAGAGACTCCAAATTTGCTATGGTTAATGATGAGGCTGTCCTCTATCAGTGTGCCAAATTTCACAACTTTCCCGCAAGTGGTTCTATGGGCTGCCATAGTCTTCCAGAGCGGAAGAAAAAGTCCGCTAACGGATACAATAGGTGCCATCGCACTTTCGGTGCTTGGCCCCTAATAATAATATCTCCCTACTGTTATGCTATACCGTTGAAAAGTTCAGGGTCAGTATGAATGTTTTATTTGTATTAATATTTATTTATATTAGAATAAAGTTATGCTGCTTTTGCCATCACATAACTAAAATACATTTTAGTGTATTTCAATATAACTGTTAACTGTTGAACTGTTAAATTGTGCTGTATTTTTTATATGGCCGAAACAACTAAATGTGGCCTGGTTAAGCATAAGAGATGACTTTTTAAAAAATATTTTAAAAAATCTTACAAACTCCAAACTTTTAATCAATAACCTGTATTGCAGCGTTACAATTTGAAAGCACTGTATTACTAAATTACAGCAAATGTAATTTAAAAAATCCATTTACTAAAAATGTAAAACATCCATATGCATTAGAGTAAGCAGAGTTTTGAGGATTGTTTAGAGTGCTTAAGAGTCACAGTTAAATAATTCTGCATTTCCTATGAATCAAACCCAAGTTAGAATCACTTGTTTTACGTTTTTAAATATATTTAGCTAGTCCCAATTTATGTCCAAATATAATTTAGGACTTTTCCCAATATTATCGGCTTTAGTTCTCACCTACAAAAGTTAGTGGACTAGTGGTCCATGACCGGCATATTCCGGAGACACTGTCAGGCAACAATGGGCCTGAAAAAGCCCTGGAAAAACACCCAAAACAGGAACATAAACACTGGAACGAAGGGGGAAGCTGCCCAGAATCTGCCCTGATATGGGAAGGGTCACAGGAAGGCACCTGCAGCCCTACCCCCTCCACTCCGCCGGCCTGTTTGCTTGCATTAGTTCTGAAAGCCGCTTCTTCAATTACAGGAGGCTATTAGTGGACAGTGCACAGAGGCTGCAGGGCCTTAGGCTACAGCGGCACAGCCACACAACAGAGCTCAATACGACATGACTGCAGAGGGGACACGCCTGCCATGCAGAAAAGGTCAACGGCTTTTGGTGGGCAGCAATGTGTGAAAGTGTTGCAGTCGCACAATGGTTTGAGAAGAGAGAGACAGTAGTCTGGATTTGCGTGGAAGCCCCTCAGATTGTTCTTGGCTAATTTATTGCGTTGATGTGTTTATAAGGCCCGTGTGTTATTCAGCATCTTCAGTTCGGTCACTATTTTTTGTTCATGGTTAAGTCAGGATTCTATGATGGATGGGTAATCAGTAAAAACAGAATCTTAGCAAGTGAGCAAGAGTTAGTTCGCTCACACGCTCTGAAAACATGGCAGCACTATGATTGTTTTTATACAGCGCTTGTTTTCCACATACCAGGCTGGACGTTGGTTCTATCAGAGATGGACGTTTCTTTTAATTTTATCCGAGCATATTGCACACGGTCAGCTGTCAAAACAATTGCAGCTGGGAGTTTGAAATTGAGTCCACATGTTTAAACTCATATAGATCCTGTAATCTCTCTCTCTCTCTCTCTGTCTCTCTCTCTCTCTCTGTCTCTCTAGTTCACTCATAATGTAAAACAGAAGGAACAAATTGGATGGTCAGTAAGTCAGTGAACATTGTTTAAAGATGCAGCACAACAGGGATTTGTGAGAATACCAGGTTTTTAATATCATTTTTTCCTTCTGTGACCAAACAAAATGAAATTGTTTTCAGGCAGCTGCTTCAGCTCCTGATTGTATGTCGCATGCAACAGAAACTGAAAACAGGGGTAGTGTATTGCTAAAACACAACAGTGAAATAGGCATATACTGTACAGTATATACTCTCCCAATACAGACACATTCATGTTTATATTTAAGAGATATTTACAAGTATATGTATTTATTACATTTTTATATAATGTATATTATGTATAAATACAAATATTTTGTACATGACATATTTCTCTTAAATATATACATTAATTTGAGTGTATATATATATATATACACATACATAATAATTACACACAGTACACATACATATATTAGGCAAACTTAAACTTTTATTTTGTATGCGATTAATCACGATTAATCGTTTGAAGTGTGATAATATTATATTTCAAAATAAAAAGGGATTATTAAATAAAAAAAAATAATAAAATCAACAAGCTTTTATTTTGGCGGGTTGGCAGCAAGTAATTATATGCGCTGCTGGGTTTAGTGCTGCCGATTGAAGAGCATCATGTCACAGTTTTGCATTGTGCTTTGAAAACGGCAGCAGATTGGCTAGATTTATGCTTTCTTTTCGTTAAAAAATCTTATACAGTATAACAGTTTGTCAATCTACAATGATAATTGTGCATTAACAACTGTCAACCATGTCAGTATGCAAATGAGCGGTAAGAGCTTATTTACACAGCACATTTTTTTTTTATTTTGGTTATGCATGCGCACCTACGTACCACTTATGTGCACCACACACACACAGTGGTTGAATAAGAAAATAAAAACCAATACAGAGATTTTTTTTTTCTTTCATTACTTAAATTATAAGGGCATTCTAACTGCAATCTAAAAGGCTTCATCATGTAGTAAATGCTTTTGGACTCTCAAGGTGTGTTTTTGTTTGTTTATTTGTTTTTTTTAAGTCAGTGACTTACTCGATAATCATCTCAGTATTGTTTCTCTGTCCCTCACAGTCACAAATATTATGTCAGTGGAATGTTTTTAAACACTAATCACTTCTGTTGTCTTCTTTTTCAAGAATGTCAAATGTTGCGTTTGAACCACCAAAAAACTTGCTTGAGCCTGTGCGCATCTCGTATTGAGTCAGTGTTATTTTGTTTGTAAATTATCAAGACTTTTAGACAATTTTTACAGGGGTGAAGGAGTGAAGTCAGCTAAAATGGGCCATGTTTGGTAAATGACTTATAATAGCATCAAATAAATAGAATTGTTTTAAAATTATGAGAGTTGGAGTGTCAGCACATGCATTCTTGAGCCATGGCACAACATTTAGGTAAAATGGGCAAATGGTTCAGGTAAAATGGGCCAATATAAAAAAAGAACAACACAGGTAATTTTGGCTGAAATTGACACTATTGTCTTCAGTGCGCCAAAACAACAACATACATATATTTCATTAAATAGAAAGTTGAACGGATATTTCGTTAAACAATGCAATTAAAAAATAACTGATCTTGATGTATAGGTGTGTAAGTATGTGCATTGGTGTCTTCTGTGTGTATTTTTTAAAGACTGTTAAGATTTTGCATGGACATATCTAGGCCTGTAAACCTATTTTCCCCCTCAATTTCTGTGTAAAAGTGTGTGTGTGTAAGCAGCCCATTTTACTGACATCTTCCTTTCTTTCACTTTTTCTTCTCTGCTTGTCTCTCTGTTACCTTTCTATGCTTGCCCTCTTGCCATACTGTCTGCAATGCATTTTTTTAAGACTGTTAAGATTTCGTATGGATACATATCTAAGCCCATCAACCTGTTTTCACCCTCAGTTTCTGTGTAAAAGTGTGTGTGTGTATGCAGCCCATTTTACATTTCTACCTTTTTTCACAAAAATCAAGGTTTATTTATTTATTTATTTTTAAATAAACTTTTTACAGAAAGCATGTCAAAACATTGTTCATAAACCTTTGCTTTTGTTGGTAAGCTACTTCTAATTGCTTTAGTACCCTGATTAGTGATGATTGAAATTTACAATGTCACGCTCACTTACCTTACAATTTCTCTGACAAGTTTCATGTAACACTCTGCCCTGCCCACCTTAAAAAAAACCTCTGACCATTAAACAATTATTGTTACATGTCGACAAGTGTTGAAGCTACAGTTATCAGTTATTGTGATTGACTGTAAATATTTCAAGAGATATGACTCTACAGCCTTTTTACTGGATAGCCCATTTTAGCTGACTTCACCCTACATGATAAATATTACATAATAGACAACATTATTGGTCACACGGTAACACTTTAGAACAGGGAACACTTATTCACTATTAACTACCACTTTTCCCTTAATAAATTCCTAATTTGCTGCTTATTAATAGTTAATAAGGTAGTTGTTAAGTTTAGGTATTGTGTAGGATTAGGAATGTAGAATAAAGCCATGTACAATAAGGCATTAATATGTGCTTAATTAGTACTAATAAATGGCTAATAGGCAACTAGTTAAGAAACCATAAAATACAGTGTTACCAGTCACTTTATTTTAAGGTTCAATTCTCATTATTAACAAACCATTAACTACAACTTTTGCCTCAATAAACTCTTAATTTTCTGCTTATTAATAGTTAATAAGGTAGTTGTTAAGTTTAGGTATTGGGTAGGAATAGGGGTGTAGACAGCCACTAGATTAATAATAGGGATGTTAATAAGCAGCTGGTTAAGAGTGAGGATTGTTTCCTATACTAAAGTGTTAGCACATTATTAAGCTGTATAAGGGATGTTAAGGGGGATGGTGGCACTTTTTGTCATTTTTTTCAAAAAGTTGAATGCTAATTCCAAGTCAGTATGGTGTAAGTAGGTGATATAAAAACAAGTTGGACGCGAATTCTCATTTCAGTCCCCTTTTTTTTTCTTGAAAGTTTACTGCTGCAATATTGTATCAACTAATGATTAATAACCAGTTGATTTGTAAGAATCTTTGTCTACACAGTGTTATAGGCTATAAAAATGTTGTTCTTGAAACAATGCTACAGTTGCAGTAACACCAAATTAAATAAGGCTAATAGGATCATATTTATTAATATTTAGAATCATTTGACTGTTTTACGTTTCCATTTTAAACGTTTTGTTGTTCTTGTTTTTGTTGTTTTTTTTTTTGTTGTTGTTGTTTTTAGTGGTTCTTTCATATATGTCTATATAGTTTTTGTTTTTAATTTTATTTTATTTCAAGTAACATTTTTTAATTAATTTATTTATTTTAAAGTTATAATGACCCTGCTTTGCATGCTATTACTAAACAAAATATTAGTTATAATAGTTTATTTAAAGTATTATTATAAGAAATGAACTTTGCAATTATTTCATTACTTCAGTGTCTTTTACACTATTGCTGTTCCCACTGGTTTAGGAGGGTCTGCTTTGTTTTGTGTCTAAAAACACCCGCTAGCTATATTAAAGTCACTGTAATGCACAGTTTTGCTTATTGCTTTAACGAAAGTGCTCATGGAGTTTATGATGACATAAAGTGAAGTTATACTTCAGTGACTTCTGTGACTGAATGGAAAAAAAAATATATATATATTTATATAATAATACATTTGTGAGGAGAATATTCAACACACTCTCAAGACTCTCATAGTCTCAGTTCGTGACTATTTTAAGTTTTAGCAAATTGGTCGCTAATTCTGATTTGTATGTTTTTATATCATCTACTTACACCATACTGAAGTTTAAGTTTAGAAGGAGAGTTGGGGTGGGCCTTACTGCTTACAGTTTTTCTAAACATCACACTTTTCTGTACGAGTCACGTTTAACAAATTCATACAAAATTACCACCTGTCAGGGTATGGCGTGGTAGTCAGCAAGCACAACGAAAGATCACTATAGGAACAGTCTTAAATCAATAGGCCAAAATACGCAGGAGAATAACAGGAGTATTAAAAACCACATCAGTCAAAGATGGGAGCTGACAAAGAGTCAAAACACAGGGCTATACATGCAAGAACCAAACAAAAGTAACTAGATTAGACACAGATGAAAGTAATTAGCAACTGAGGCAACTAACAAGAGGTAATCAAGAACTAAACTGAAATGAAAAATAGTTATTTTCTCATGAGATCTTTTGTTCTGTTGAAAAATCAGATCTGTAATTTGAATGAATCATTCTGATCAGGCTGTGTTTGTAGCCAGTATCTTTGCTGATGCTCAACTAAATCTATGAGTAGACTGGTGTATGCAAAACCTTCTTAGTACTAGTAAATATCCCTGATTCTGTCCCCTCCAAACAAACCTCGAAAAAGTTTCACTTCCAGGCATTAGTGCTTCATGCAAGTCGCAGTTTCCTTTCCGGAGTTGTTTATGGATTAAATGGGCTTTTTAAGCATTTATAAAAGCAGATTAGTAACAGTGAATTATGCAGATGCATGGAGCAGATTATCCTGAGCTCAGATACTATCTTCTCTTTATCTGTCTCTGCTTGGAGTCTGAAGTTAAATATTCATGCCTGTTTAGTTTATAAATCTCTCTACCAGCCCAGTTTCAGTCAAGCACACGTCACAGTAGATTGGCATTACATTAGCATGAGTTCATTGAGGTAAATGAGTTGTGCTGTCAAAAGAACGCTCACTCTGTCCACCGCTAACAAGCGATAAATAAACAATACAAATGATCTTGAGATGACTCATTTTGTCCGTTCTGATGTTCAGCAGTTGTTTGTCAAGTCTGTGGGAGCGGTAGGGCAGATATAAAACCATTCCACAGCCAAATCATGCTCGAGCATCGCAGATTCATGTTGCCCTAATTACACAAACAACATGCTTCGCCATGCGTGCGGTAATAGTGCAGTAGTAATGCACATCTATGAGCATGCAGCCAGAGAAACCCATTCAGAGAAATCACATGGAGTCTATAACATCTCAGTTCTGCAGAGAGAACAGCAATCAGGTTATGGAAAGTCAAATATAAACTTAGATTCTTATCAGAATTGATGAAAATTTGCTATTGTCATTTTGTCATTTATTTATTTATTTTATTTTATTTAATTAATCAATGGTATATGCTTTATATATTAAAACATGTTTTATTTATTTTATGTGACAGAAACACACACACACACACACACACAGTAACACCAGTGACATACATAAGAGCTGATATACTCATCTTCACTGTTGTTAACCAGAACGAAGGTGACACAGTAATACCAGTGACAATTTTCATGAAAAATGCATTTCACAAAATGGCTGCTGCAAGGTATCAAACCACATGTTGTCAGTCATGGTGTACTCACTAAATTAAGTAGTTTAATCCATTTGTATTCTAGTTTTTTTTTTTTTTTAACAATTACTAATAATAAAGTAGGTCATACAAGTGACTTCAACTAAAAGCTTCATATGAAGTAATGAGATAAATGAGAAAATTTCTGATAACTAAAAAAGGACTTAACATGAGCCTTTTTTCATAGATCTGTAGAAAAAAGGAAGAAGTCAAGTGATGTCATCAGTGTGATTTTTATTTCAAAATAAACATTTTTTTCAAAATAACACCAGTGACACAACTCCAGGGGACCACTGCTTTTATTATATGTTTTATATTAGTAATTTGGCACAATTTTTTTTTTTTTTTTTTTTTTTTTTTTTGCCATTTACATCATATATTTTATAGTTTCAAATACATTATTGTATTTTAAATGGTAGAAAAAACTGTTTTTGACCTCAAAATAAAACACTTTCCATGGCTGTGGGGAGGAACAGTGTTGTGGTGCTTGGAATTCTATATGATTATTTTAAAAACAAATATTGACACATTAATGGCATTCTATGGTCAATGTAATTGTTCAAATAACATATAGTTTCATTTTAAAATGAAGTGTTTTTCAAGTGTAATATTTCTGTAAAGGCAATATAGGGACATTTCCATAGAATTAACCATGTATGTGCTTGTGTGTGTATATGTGTGTGTGTGCACTTGTGCAGTTATTGTTGTGAGGGCCAGTTTGAGTTTTAGACCATCTGATTGAGGACGGTTTTGTAAAGTGAGAACATTTGGGCAGGCCCTCACTTTCTGAAACCCCTTTAAAGGCCTGTTTGAGGGTCAAGACTTGGTTAGGGATCATGTTATAACAGGGTAAAGATTAGGTTTAGGGTAAGGGCTTGGATGAGGCACTTAGTTCTGATAGGTAGGTTTATGGTAAGGTCCTCACAAAGATGGCTATACAGAGTTTATACAAACACAAGAGCTTTCAGTAACCCCCCACTTTCTGTGTATGTAAGTGTGTACAACTTGTTATTTATGCCAGTCACTGTGGCCCTGTTCCAAACCCTAGTGCCTAGTCATGCCTACTGTATGTTTCTACTTAGGCAGCTGTTTACTGAGGTTTTACGTATGATATGTTATTAATTGTTAATTAATTAATTGTTAATTCGGTGTAAGTAATTTATTACAATTTTAGCAATGTTGTTCATTAATGAATTAGTAGTAGTAGTTTACACTGAGCTCATTGCAGTGCATTCTGGGATTTCTTTCTCTCCAAAGGATACATGGTATTTGTGAAATTTGGGCTAAAGTTAGTATATTAAGTTAGTATAGAACATAGCACTTTTGGTGCCTACCACTCAGGCTTCATATCTGTGTGCACCTAAGATAACTAAACATCCTCTCTAAGTGGTGGTCACTAATTTTTGGAAGAGGGCTATACAGCTCAACACCCACTTTTCTATTTATATATAGATGTGTCTTTTTGTATTGTACAACAGCGTAACCCAGTATATCAGAATCATGGCCCCTGGATGCCCTCACTGGCCCCACATTCCCCCTACTGTTTAATCCTCAGCTGCAGCTCTGCCTTACTCTCTCCCATGATCTTCTGCTGTAATCTGCCCATCACATCATACTGTACCAGGCCTGCCATGTGCAACTGCCACATAAATAACACAGGCTGTCCGCCACACACACACACACACACACACACACACACACACACGCACACAGGCTCATTCAAATGCACCTGTCAACTTGATGAAGCACTCGCCCGCAGGGAAGCATTGTTTACATTTTCACTCCACTCTTCGCAAAAGTGAGATTCTAATTATTTTCCCACTGTAAATTAAAGCCAAGTGGGACAGAACTGAGAAGCTGCAGATTCCAGTGGTGGAACTGCACTATATATAAACTGCTTTCAGGAGAAGGGTGGGTAGAGCACGAAAGGAAGGTCAGTGGTGTTCTGTCTTGGAAATACGAGCAGAAAATAGCAGAGGTGCTTGTGGTGGAGAAAGCTAAAAATCTGTGCTGGGGAAGTTACTTTGAACTTATGTGTTTGCCAAGTTACAAGCTTCTCATAATTGAAAGAAATTCATATGTAAAGAGAGCAGTATTAATAAAGCCCCAAAACAGTGAGCTTCTCAATTAGAGTGACAGCTTTAGAATTTGAGGAAAATAAGTTATACAAAATAAACCAAAGAATAATTTACATTTACTGTATGCGTTTAGTTTTGTTTTGTTTTTTTGTTTGTTTTTTTATTCGAAGCAACTTATAAAAGTGGAGGAACAAAGCAATTTGTCCAAGAGCCAGCAATATTTGTAATAAACAGTGCCAGGTTTATTAGACAACTAGATTAGGAAGCAATCATAAAAGCTAGATCTGGAGTTGTTAAACAGACTGGTGGTGGTGGGGACATATTTCAAAACACTTAAAAAAAAAAAAAATACACAGCACACAGTAATTTTGGGTAAAATAGTACTGTTTATGATTGTATTGGTATTAAATTATTAAGTAATTTTTCAGGATAACAAATTGAAAAAGAAAGAAAGAAAGAAAGAAATACAATTCACTCAGGTCTGCAGAACTTTATTTTATCATATATATATATATATATGTATATATATATATATATATGTATATATTATATATATATATATATATATATATATATATATATATATATATATATATATATATATATATATATATATATTACTATTATTATTATTATTGTTTATTTATTTATTTATTTTTAATATCTACAATTGATAGTAATCGGTATAATTGCTGAAAATATAACCACAAAACCAGTTGTAAGTAGCACGGGTATATTTGTAGCAATAACCAACAATACATCGTTTAGGGCAAAATTATCGATTTTTCTTTTATGCCAAAAATCATTAGGATATTAAGTAAAGATCATGTTCCATGAAGATATTCTTTAAATTTCCTACTGTAATCAAAATTTAATTTATTTTTTATTTATTTTATTTTATTTTTTGTATTAATAATATGCATTGCTAAAAACTTAATTTGGACAATTTTAAATTTTTAAATAGTTGTATCTCAGCCAAATATTGTCCTATCCTAACAAACCGTACATCGATGGAACTTAATTTCAACTTTCATGTATAAATCTCAATTCTTAAAAAAATAACCCTTGTGACTGGTTTTGTGGTACAGGGTCATAATTAATAAGAAGAAGACTGCAACATTTCTTTTTGCATGTTTACATGATGTTTGCTTTTATTTTATTCTTTAGATTTTAATTCACCCTTTAAATATGTACTTTTTACAGTTTAATTAGTAGTTGCACTTTGTTTTACACAAGAACATTTGGGTCCATTTGAAATCGCTGAATAAATTTGGCCCTTTTATGTCAGTATTTAAAAAGCTGCTCTCATCTGACTCTGACTCGGCGCTGCAGTTATTACTCCATTAAACAGCAGCTTTCATACACGCTGTCCAGCGTATTAGGGTTGTCGCGAGGAGGCACCCGCACTTAAATAATGCACTTATCAAATTTCGGATATCCATTTTTACAAATATGGAGATGTGTAATCACATTTGCTTGGGCACAGGCACAGGCTCATTTGGAGTGGAATGGAGCACCAGTCCGTATTTTCACTTCCTGGACCCCCGCCTGTCTGTCCGTTTGCCGTAACGCCTGCAAAATCTGAATTTATGTTGCGGCTGGGAGACATGGTTTGATGTTTATAGTCCTCAAAGAAGCAATGGCTGTCTCTCCAGATTCAAATAAAGAGACTGATTTGGACTCTATCAGATTTCTGAATACAGACGTCCACAATAAATCGAAGCTTGATTGGTTAGAATTAGGTTAGCTCACTTGAATGCTATCTGCTTAACCCACAGATGGGTTCCCTGAGAACAGCCAGGCATTGAGTCTGAGTCAAGCACTTACCGCCAGCGCGAAGACGGCGCTGAAGAGAAGCGTCCGCCAAGTATTTTCACAGCACAGAGAAGGTTCAAAGGAATAACCATGATGCAATGCGTGAAACGCTTAGAATACAGACTTTGTGATTTCTGACAGTGGAATTACACATGCAGATTAAGCACACTGAGTGCGAACAACCAAGATGAGATGTTGCTAAAGCAACAAAGAGCAGCGAAGAGACTTGAAACGTCACGGCATACAAAGCGCTAAACAACAGGGCCTTCAGTATCTGTCCAGACCACACATAAATCGTTCAGCGAGCCGGCTTTGAGTGTTTGCAATTTGCTCGCTCATGTCTTTCCGATGACGTTTGATGTGTCCTGTGACAATGCTCAGTGCGGACCTTCTCTCCAGGCACTCTGTATTTAAGAAGTGTCTAATTACACACAGTAATGACTCTCAATTTCCGACCTACCAGCACAACCTGTGTTTAGCCAACAGTCTTAAGTAGTTGGAAAATCAAGACGTGGGTACACAGTGAAATTAAAGTTCTCCTTCGCTCTGACCCTGCTTGACAAGACCTATGTTTTTCCAGAGGAGTCGTAATTACAGAGCCAATTAAGGGGTCACCTTGAGTTTATAAACTCGGCTGTGGCCTGAAAAACTTCCTGCTAAAAGAGGGAAAAGAGAAACAGAGAGAAAGTGAGTCATGTGGTAATCTGAATTCAGGCCTGTCTGGGCCTGTTGACTTCTTCCAAATGCCCCTCAAAGTGTTTCCAGTCTCAGAGGATGAGGTCCTGTTTTCTTCTCTGCATTTGTCTTGTTGGTCACCGAGACCTGCTAGACTGAGTTTTCATTGTGCTTTTATAGCCAAAAATGTCCACTTTAGAGTGCTGCACCCTAGTTTCCTCCACAAAAACCCAATATGATTTTTACATTTTGGATTATTGCAGAAAACAAGGCCTGTGGCCAAGAAAAGTTTATGATTCCTACATGTTTTATTCATCATGATAATATTTACAAATAAAGACCACTTTTTTGAGTTTTAAAGCCTAAATAAAGTCTCCAGAAGGAAAGAGCTAAATGTAAGCTACAAACGAAGCACACAAGAATAGCATGACTTCAACGTCACCACCATTAAGCTTCCAACAGCTCTTTCAGTTGAGTTAGAATAGTTTGCTAGAATGAGATTATAAACACAGTGAGGCTGTAAAAGTGGGAAGTGGCATGATGTTTAATGTCCCAGCAGCTCCTGTAGTCACTTTTAGCCATTTTTAGCAGCAGCATTTTTCAAGACAAGTAAAATTATAGTAATACACTGAAAAAAAAAAAGTAGTTTCAACTTAAGTGTTTGTACTTAAAAAAAAAAAAAATGTAAGTTTAGTCAACATGAAATGTTAAGTTGTACTACATGAAAACGTGGATATTTGAGTTGAGTAAAGCTAAAATTTTAAGACAGCACAAAAATTATTTTTTTTAAGTTTAAACAAACTTTAAGTTTTTTTTTTCTTTCACAGTGTGTGTGAATAATAGTGATGCATTTTATATCTTTGAATAATATGTGAAAATATCTTGAGCTTGTGTTAATCACAGAATCTGCTTGTAGGCATTTAACTAAAACCCATTAAAAAAAAAGCATTGACTTAAAAGAAGTGCTAAGTTGTTTTCGGGTTTTGGCCTACAAAAAACAAAACAAAAAAAAGTGAATCCCTGCAGCACTTTATCATAATTTTCCTATCTGGAATTCTTGACTGTTTCAGTGGTAGCATTCTGTGGTGAAATATTTTTTTATATAAATAAAATGTAATAAATGCAATGTATTGTAAATAAAATAAAATAAAATAATGTAAAATTGACCATTGTCTAAGGAAAGTGATTCCCACACAGTTGTACTAGCATCATGTTTACCATATTACTTTATTTCTTCTCACATAAAGTCACAGTTTACATGTGCATATATAATATATCAAGTAATATGTTAAAAAAAACTTCAAGATTACTCAAGACTCTTGTATCCTCTTATCCATTATTCTCTCTATGTTGTAGTGCTGCTCACTGTTTTTTTTTGTTTGTTTGTTTGTTTGTTTGTTTTTTTAAGGTAAAAGAATTAGAAGGTAATATTGTTCACACTTTGATATATTATGTGGTTCTAAATGATATTCATGTAACAAAGTATTTACATGATACTCCAAGGTACATGTCCACAACACCATGGTAATAAATTCAGACCTAAAATGAATGGTGAGTCTTTGCACATAACATGCTGTGACAGCGCATTCACACATATGTTTGAATGATGAGTATATGTATAGTGTGCGTGTGTGTGTCTGAGGTCAGAAGGGGTGTGTGTAGCAGTGCTGACACTAGTGTGAAGCTGGCCCAGTTGGGTGAGAGGCGCTGTGATCTTCACACACCAATGCATCTGAGATCCATGACCTATATAGCATGTTACACGCTCTGCTTGTCTCCTGTGTTCCTCTAATAGAGCAGGGCAGTGCATTACAGGTACAACACACACAAGGGACCCGCATACTCGGATCAGAGCCATCCCTCATGACATCAGACCTGCTGAGACACTTAAGATATGATTTAATCACAACATCTGATTTTTTTTTTCATCTTGTATGTTTTTTGTCTCTTTTGTATCTAGGTATGATGAGCCTTCTGTTCAATGAGCCTTTGATGTTCAAAGCTCTGCCTGTTCTGAATGGAACACTTACTGTTTACTGCATAGTGTAGAGTATACATTGTACACTGACTGCAGTTTGTTTACAAAAATAGTACATTATAGTAGTATCTTAAAGTCAAAAAAAGGAAGAGTCCATGTTGAGGTTGATACCATTCCCAGTTTCCTTCATCCTGCTGAAAATGCAAGGTCAAACTGACCAGACTGTAGTAAACTAGCAGGTCTTTTAAGTATTCCATGTATAAAGAAAATTTGCATACTGTGCAGAAATAGCACAAATAGCATGCTATTCCAAGCATGGCCCTTAACACTAGTATTAATGAGTGATACGGGCCACTAGTTTCTTTGTTTTTCCTTTCCCTCATTTAAGGATTAGGCTGAAGCAGGTTATTGTAGGTTGGTGTGTGTTAGTGTCGTGTCAGGGTCAGAGGCTGCCTGAGTCATGCAGAAACCTGACACGCTGCATTCCTGCGTCTCTCAGCCAGAGCTCATCACCTCACAAGCACAGCTGTAAATTACAGACCATTACTGTCAACTATCCGGGTTTGCATTCATCTCAGTGAGCGCTGAACTGTGGCCGCAGGTAGGGCGGGTAATTGTGTTAGGGTAAGCATTCGTGCAAGCATGCAGTTGCACTCAGATACACCCTTGATCTGAACACACACACAAACACATGCAGCTACATGAACTGTGTCATAGTGTCTCTTTTGATTTCTTTGCAGTAGCATTATTCCGGGAAATGACATGATTTACGAATTTTGATACCATAAGGCTGCAAAGTGTAATGCACCAATTCATATTATATTATAAAATATATATTTTAATAGTTTAATTAAAATAAATAATGCATTTTGTTTTTATGCATTCATTTACAGATGTAAACAGTCACTCAGGTACCAAACTGTGTTAGTACTTAGTATTGCAATGCTGTTCAAATACTTGAGTCAACTCTAACAAGGTGTGTGATATGTGGGGGGTGTATGTGTCTCAATAGGTGGCGGTGTACGACTACATCTGGACGGAGGAGGAGCCTATGGTAGGATTGACATCACCTTCAGGCACACCCATTACAGGATGTGAGACCAGTACCCATCTATCCATCTACACACTGCACTTGAGTGGCCTGCGCCAACATTACAGACACTTCCTGAGACAACCCGATGGAGCCATTATAGAGGTGGGCATCTTCTATGCAGAATCCTAAATTAAAAAGATTCTTACTCAGAACACTTTAAATATCATCACACATATGCATAGTTCACACATAGTTATATGCTCCTCAAGTGAAGCTCACACAAGAATCCACTCACAATTTATTATAGTAGAGCCTGACATTAGCTTGTTGCTAACAACACAATACAGAAAAAAAACACACATCATTTTCATTTTTAATTTTGCAGTATAAAATTAATAGTTTTATGGGCAACATTTGTAGACAACCAAGTATCTTAGATGTTCCACTGAGTTTATTATAATACATTTAGCTGTGAAGAATACATACATGCCTTAAAGGGGTCCTATTATGCTTTTTCACTTTTTGAATGTTAGTCAGTGTGTATGTTTGGGCATAAAAAAGATCTACAAAGTTACAAATCTCAAAGTCCACTCCAAAGGGAGATATTTTGTTTTTAAAAAATCTCTCCTTTGGACTACAGCGTTTGTTTTCCGGAGGCTATGATGTCACTACGCAGCCCGTTAGAATATCATTAAAATAAATCCCGCCTACAGAAATTCGAATTGTTGGGTGGTGGGTAGGGACGAGGTGGGGGTTTAGCCCAACTTTAGCGATGCAGCGCGGAGAGCTGCTTCAACAAGCCACAGTGCGGCGGGTATAAACACAAGGATTGACTAGAGTGGCCACTTCTAGAAAGGCCTCCTGTAGCAAATCGATGTGTGTTTGTAAGAAAAATATCCATATTTAAAACGTAAGAATCACTTTATTCTAGCTTGCGCTAACTGCTTTGTCAAGAGGCGTGGCAGGACTAAACACCGTCTAAACTGTTCGTCAATCGCAACGCAGTGGGACAGCTAACCAATCACAACATATTTAGTTTTTCGGAAGGCGGGCCTTCATTAAACACGGAACTAATCGAGCCAGGCTGGGGAGAAAAGTGTTGTAATGATGTAAATTATGTGAAAAATATTGTGTTTTTCGAACCGCCAAGCATGAGAGCATGTTCTAGTATACCCCCAAAACAAAATCTAGACTTTGTAAAAGAGCATAATAGGACCCCCTTAAGTTTTAGCCAAAATCATCTTTAAAGGAAGCATTCTGTTGCTGTTTACCTTGTCAAACAACATGCCTAATGATGCCTAAAACTGCTGCCTAGGTAGTCAGCTCACAGGGTTTTGAAACAGAGCTAAAGAGTATAAAGGAGTACTCTTCACCACAGGCAGTCAGTGCATTTCACTCCTGATTGTATCCCTCACACCTGGACTAGGTGCTAATTCTTTCTTCCTTTGGTTAAACTAGGAATCTATAACAGGATATTTTCGCTAACCCCGCCCATGGCTTCACACGTTATTAAACGCAGTAGAACAGCAGGGCGCAGACTGCCGTCCAGATTGCTGTCTAATTAAATGTACCACTGATTCTGCTTGGTAACAACTGCAAGCACATGAATTAACTCCCATCCCCCCCGAGAACAACCTGGATCATCCTAACAAAATTAATATTTTAGAACTTCAGTGTCAAAAACAGCAGATTTATGCTGCGTGCACGTCGACGGCTCGCTCGCAGGCAGTGCGGTCGGTTAATGGCGTCCTGAGCTGTTTTGTGACTGATGAGAACACCACAGAATGCGCCGCATATTTATCAGTCTGAGGGGCGGCCCTGAAGAGCCACAAACACATCAGTGATGATACCAAACAATAAATGACTTGAGAAGCTGTCAAGAATTTTTGAAATTTGTCCATGTTTGGAAGTCAACAGTCTGTATACCAGCCATTCAAATACATTAAATCACACAAACTCGTTCATATACTGCAGATATAGGTTCTGTATATGGTTCTGTATCTGTATAGGTTCTGTTTTTTTTTTTCTTAGGTTTTGTTTATATGTATATGTGTATGTACTCTACTGCTCAAAAGTTTGAAATCAGTAAGACTTGTAATGTTTTTTTAAAGAAGTTTCATATGCTCATCAAGGATGCATTTATTTATTAACAGTAATATTGCACAATGTTATTACAATATAAAATAATGGTTTGTATTTTAATATACTTTAAAGTATAATGTATTCCTGTGATGCAAATCTGATTTATTATTAGAATGATCAATGTTGGAAACCGTTGTGGTGCCAAATATTTTTTTGGAACCTGTGATTCTTTTTTTTTTTTTCAGGGTTCAGCATTTATTCAAAATATATATTTTTTTCTAACAATGTAAATCTATGCTATCACTTTTCATTAATTTAATACATCCTTGGTGGATAAAAGTATTAATTTCCATAAGAAAGAATTAAAATTTACTGTCCCCAAACTTTTGAACAGTAGTGTTCTACTTTTATTGTTACAATATTGTTAACAATATTGTTAGAAAACCTTTCTATATTAAATAAATGCTATTCTTTTTAACCTTTTATTGATCAAAGAATCCCGAAAAAAAAGGATCACAGGTTCCCAAAAAAATTAAGCAGCACAACTGTTTCCAGCACTGATAATAAATCAGCATATTAGAATGATTTTTGAAGGAGCATGTGACACTGAAGACGTGTATATTAATATACGTGACACTGTATATTAATATAGAAAAAACATTGTTTTACATTGTAATAATATTGTATATATATATGTGTGTATATGTATATATATATATATATATGATTACATTATAATAATTTATAAACAAATTATTAGCAATAGTCGTATTAGTAGTGGTCTTATTAAATTATGCACCAATAAATTATGGACAATAAGAATGTGTATTAAAAAATAATTTTTGATTTCATGTGAACTTCAGCACTGAGTGACTGTGATTATTTTAGGAGGGGGGTGTGTGTTGTGTTTGTGGCTAGCTCAGCAGAGGGAAGTGTCAGGCCATATCTGGAGTGTGTGATGGGTGTGGCGGTGGGCAGGCTGACACACGAAAGACGCTGATAGCATCAGTGCCGCCCACCCCAGGGCACAGGCGACAGCCATGCCAGCATCCAGACAGCACTGCAAACCTACAACACCACTCTAACTAATTCTCAGTGTATATAATCTAACATCTAACACTGGGGTGCCCAAACTCGGTCTTGGAGTGCTGGTGTCCTGCAGAATTTAGCTCCAACTTGCCTCAACACACCTGTGCCTAACAAATGAATACATTTTAATTTAATGTTCCGCAAATACATATGTGACCCTGGACCACAAAACCAGCCATAAGGGTCAATATTTACAGTATTTGGCAGACATACAACAATTTGAAAATCTGGAATCTGAGGGTGTGAAAAAAAAATCAAAACATTGAGAAAATCACCTTAAAATTTGTCCAAATTAAGTTCTTAACAATGTGTATTACTAATCAGAAATTAACTTTTGATATATTTACGGTAGGAAATTTACAAAATATCTTCATGGAACATGACCTTAATACTTAATATCCTAATGATTTTTAGCATAAAAGAAAAATGTAACATTTTTACCCATACAGTGTATTGTTGGCTATTCCTACAAATATACCCGTGCTACTTATGACTGGTTTTGTGGAGAAACATACATACATGCAGAATCTCTCACAAATATACTGGGGCACAGAAAAGCTCAAGCTGTTGGACACTGGGATATGAAAAGTATATGAGCAGGAGTTTAAAATGTCTTCAGCATATATTGTTGTTTTGGAAAATTTGTACTTTTTATTTAAGTTAACTTAATATTTGTACTCAAATGATCTGAATATTTGATTGTTTACCCAATTTCCAAGAAAAGTGCATGTTTTGCATGTCACTGCATGTCAGCCAGAAACTCTTAATATAGTATCTATTATTTGTTTCTATATTTTACATCTAGATAACAAGCTAAAAGATGAGATATAAGAGATTAAAGTTCAGTCTACATTTATGAACTTTTGAATAGCCAATAAAATTAATCTCCTTGGCTACAGCTACTGCTGCTCACCCCCATTTAAATCAGTCAACAAATGTGTGTTTCGTATATATATATATATATATATACTCAGCTGTCAAACAACTAAAATGTGACCCTGGATCACAAAACCAGTCTTAAGTAGCATGGGTATATTTGTAGCAATAGCCGAAAATACAATGTATGGGTCAAAAATTATTGATTTTTTTTTAATGCCAAAAATCATTAGGATATTTAGTAAAGATCATGTTCCATGAAGATATTTTGTAAATTTTCTGCTGTAAATATATCGAAACTTAATTTTTGATTAGTAATTTGCATTCCTAAGAACTTCATTTGGACAACTTTAAAGGCGATTTACCATACATCAATGGAAAGCTTATTTATTCTCAATTTAAAACAAAAAAAAAAATACCCTTATGACTGGTTTTGTGGTCCAGGGTCACAAATGTACTGCTGCTAAATTCAAATAAACTTTTTTTTAGAACATTTTTTTTTTTTTTAGGTATGACTAGAATTCACTTGTCATTTATGTAGGAGTAAAATGTTTTTACAAATTTGTATTGCACCACCAAGTTTAGATCAAAATGTATTTCAGTGCACTACATGGGATTTCGGTTTTACTGAAGAAAGCTTTGTCAGCATGCAACAGAAAAGAGTGCAGTTTAATCAGTTGCAATTCTGCGGCAACTTTATGATGCTCTTATGATGCTTCTATTAAAGTTATAGATGCTTTAAAAGCAAACATTACTTAAGCAGATGTTTACCGCTCTCTGAGTAACTACAAATTGGGCCAGATAATAGCTCAGATTTAAATGCAGCACCAATAACTTTTTCATTTCCGATTGGGCCAACATCCGCCTCATATGTGGAAACAAGATGGCGTTGGACATAAACGCGTGTGAATTCATTAGGGCGCGTGCTAAAACGGCAGTAGGTTTATGTGCGTGTGCGTGTCTTTCCTCTCGGGCTAGCGTTTAAGTGTTTGCGGCCTAAGAAAGCAGCGCTCTGGCCAACTGTGCTGCATCATCTCTTGTTCCCATATGCCGTCTGCAGCATATGTGAAGCCTGCCGCCACTTCTGTAAAACTTCCATTAAAAATGCACAACTACAGCTCCAACAGCTTGAGTATTACCTCCACACAAATTATTAATGCTCGGCAAAACCGCTGATGAGCACCCAGCACGCATTAAACACACTCACTTACGCCAGCCTGTTTTTATCATGTGGCTTTTGAGGTTTTGGAGTATGCGGCACTGTTTGTGTTTCTGTGTGTCCTTTGTTTGTCCTTGAATGCAGTACACTCTTTAAATAGACGCCGTGTGACGATCATCTGATATTGAAAGGTGCAAACAGTTGACTGCTAGTGACTTTAGCCTGAAAACACAGAAAATAGTTATAAGTGACAGTTATTCTGGTTTTTATCTACTGCAATTTAAAGTTTTCAGTTTAGTTTTATATATTTAAATTTATAAATTGACTACAGAAAATCAATTTTCACTCAGTATAACAGTTTATAAAACAGCAAAAATTGAAAAGGTAATATACAACCACACAAACATTTTAAAATATTATTTTGTATATAACAAAGTGTAATTAATGAATTGTATAAAATTACAAAATTTTAAATTAATGGGAAACTCCCCTGAGCTGCAGTTTTATTTCTTTGATTGTTTTTTAAGGGTTAGTTCACTCTGAAATGAGAATTCTGTCCTAATTTACTCTCATGTCATTTTAAAACCACAAGACTTTCTTTGAAATACAAATGAAAATGATTTAATGAAACCTGAGAGATTTCTGTTCCTCCACTGAAAGTCTATTCCACCAAAACTTTGACTGATCAAACAGTTTATAAAGAGATTGTAAAATAAATCCATATACTATAAATTGAGTGATTTAATCCAAGTCTTCTGATGAGACGCAATTTCTGTATATGATGAACAGATTTAACTTTTATTTATACTGTATATAAACATTGATCAAGCACATAAATAGAGGACATTTCCAATATGGTAAGCAGAAGCTCAAGTGTACATGCCTGAAGCGCAAGAACCAATGAGGTTTATTCTCACGAGTCAAGCAAGTATGGTTGAGCTTCCATTTACCATATTTGATGTGCTCTGTATGTGCGTTGATTAATATTTATGTCAATAAAAGCCTGAATTAAATTGTTTTATTATAGAAAGCAGTTGTGTTTCTTCAGAAGACTTGGATTAAACTGACTGAACTTAAAGTCATATAGGTTTGGAACAACTTGGGGATGAGTAAATGATGGCAGAGTTTTAATTTTTGGATTATCTCTTAAAATACCCTTGCCTTAAAGTTGAGCCTCTACATACTAAAATTATAAATACTTCTGAGTAATGTATACTAGTGCAGTTTATTGTTCACTTGATGATATTGGAGTTTTGCTTAGAGGTTGAATTTATCAAAAAGTCCTGATTCATGGTTACTGACTATGAATAACTATGAATAACTACTACTGCTAGATAAAACAACCATGTATGTAACTTTTGATTCAGAACCATAAATATAGCATGTATGACATAAAGTCCCAATCACCCCTTTATCATTAGTTCTGTGTTATGGAACCAAAGCCTTTTCAAAGACCTCTTTTCCAACCTGCGGTGATTTGCCCCCAGTCAGTGTGGGCAATGAGGTAAAAACCGTGACATTTTATGTATCATATGTTAATTTGGATAATAGTGTATCAGATCCTCTATTAAATTCTTTCTGTTCAGCTCACATTTATGAGTCAGAACTCAGGACAGCTGACTGAAGCCACATTGACCCAGATTAGCATCTGGATATGAAATATTTAACCTTTAAAATAATCCTGCAGCTAGAATCATTGACAAACGACCTCTGTTCCTCTTCCTGTGTCTGCTTATAATCACTGTTCTCTATGTTTGATTGCCTATGTCTCATATGCCATGAGGTCAACTGAAAACAGAGAAAAAAATATACTAGTAATAATAATAATAATAATAATAATACATTATATGACCATAACGATAATAACAATTATTATTATTATTATTATTATGGGCTAGATCATTCACATCTGTTGACATGCATATCAAAGGGATAGTTCAACAAAACAATGAATATTATGTCTCACCCTCATGTCGTTCTAAACCCGTAAGACCTTTGTTTATTTTCAGAACACAAATTAAGATATTTGTGATGAAATACAAGGGCTTCCTGACCCTCCATAGACACAAAGAAGACAAAAATAATGACTTTCTTCAACAATTCTTGTCTTCCACATTAGCATCCTCCGTCATTATTGAGAATATTATGACCATGAGAATACCTGCTGCTGACATAGAACATAAATGTGCTGCACCTTGTTTATGAGCAGAAACAGGTGACGTGGAAGAGAAGTTGTTGTTGTTTTTCTTCTTTGTGCACAGAAAGTATTCTTGTACCTTTGTTTCTGTGTCTGGGAACATTTCAGTTACATTGCTCTCTATAGGGTCAGAAAGCTCTCAGATTTAATCAAAAACATCTTAATTTGTGTTCCGATGATGAACAAAGGTCTTATTGGTTTGGAACAACATGAGGCTGAATAATTAATGACAGAATTTTCATTTTTGGGTGAACTATCCCTCTAATGTTCTTTTGGCTATTGTTCATAGCAACCTTAATGCTGAGAATTTTACAGTTATCTTGCACAGTGTCCTAACCAGGTGTGATGTGATAATTGCTCTTTCATATTAAATTAGTTTGAATTAGTTGAATTCATTTGAACATTTGTATGGTGTATTATTTACAGGTGATGCATGATTCTGACAGTAAAGAGTTTCAGACATCAGAGATACATGAGGAACATGAGAAGATGAAGAGTGTGATGCATCTCAGAGAGAGGAAGAGGAGAAAACCTGCTTGGCGTGAGTATCAACACCAACTGAGCCAAAAATAGATGTAGATTAAAATTATCTGTTATGTGGTCATGATGCTGCAAGTTGTTATTTGTTTGTAAAAATTATCATTGTTTGTGTAAATGTGTGTTACAGGATCACACAGAGTTGAGCCTCTTGGAGGAAGTGCCTATGACTCAAGCAATGGAATAAAAGAGCCCAGCTCATAACCTCAAGTAACCATACCATATAAATAATAATAATAATAATAATAATATTTAATAGAAAATGCCTTGCAAAACCAAAGGATGCTTTACAATTAGGGCTGTCGGTCGATTAAAATGTTGAATCTAATTAATTACATGATGTGTCAATTAATTAATCTAATTTATCGCAAAATAAATTTGACTGTGAAAACACGCACAAAAGATTGTTTAAAGCTATTTTTTGTGTTCATAACGTATCAAGTAGACATTACAAATTGTAGCTTTATAAAGAAACAGCTTTGTTACCAACAGTCTTTAAAGAAAGGTTTGAAACAACATGAGGGTGTGTAAATGATGACAGCATTTACTTTATTTATTTATTTATTTATTTATTTTATTTTTAATGAAATGAACTCTAAATAAAAAACTAAATCTGCCAGCATGTGGCGGTAAATGTCTTTATGAGTCATTCACTCATTCGATTCGTTCAAATGGCTGATTCATTCAGGAATGAAGTAAATGTCTATCTTTATAAATGGGCCTTTGAATCATTGATTCATACGATTCATTCAAAATGCGGATTAATTCAGAAACTAAACACTGTTGTGTTGGTCAGAGACACACAGCAATTCTGCTATGGCTTCAAAGGTAATATGTTCTACAAAACTGAGAAAAAAAACAAACATAATATAGTGTTTAAAATATAACACAATATCAACTTCTTATTTACTGAACTGTTGTATAAAATCAAATTTAAGCTTGTGATAGATCGGGACAAAATCAGCACTCATATTGCTCTTGTTGCCCATGTGATATTGTGTGATATGTGAGATATAAATATGAGACAAAACATATAGAGGGGCATTTTTTGCACCAATATCTTGAATTTTTGGGCATAACTGCATTCATGAAGTTGTTGCCCTACATCATATTTGTCAGCAGTCAACTGTATGAAATATAAAATGACATACAGGTCTGGGGACGGGGCCAGCACGTGAACTGTGTTAAAATATTTTAATCGCATTATTATTATTATTATTATTATTATTATTATTATTATTATTATTAACTAATTAATTAAGTTAATGTGATAAACTGACATGTCTATTTGCAATACATTTGCATATATACACCTTTGATTCTCTACTTGGTTTGATATTTTGTATTTAATGCAATGACATTCAGACATTTTAAGTGTGACTTTATCTCCAAATATATATATATATATATTTTTTTTTTTAGAAAGCTATACCTACTGTATATATGTCTATATATACATTATAGCAAAAACATGGTAGCAGAACTCCAAAAAGACTCCAATCAAATTTGCATTACCATGGATTTGTATGAAAATTTCAATGCAGCTTTAGTTACAGTAATAAAAAGAAACAAAAAATTATATTGTGACTTTCATGGTTTCTGGTATTTGGTGTCAAATCTCCTTGGACAGAAGTAGAAAAGCAATACCAGAATGTTAAAGAAAAGTACAATACATAAATGCAAGGCAGTTCATCACCAAGGAAACAATGTAAAGTAACAGTTCTATGAAGACATGAATGCGGGTCGTTTGGTCTTCATTGCTGCTTCAACACCATGAAAAATGACGATTCTAAAAGTCACTTATCAAGACACAGTGATAAAATATCAATATTGGGGCCACATTAAGCAGGATAATATTCTGTCTGCCTTGATTTGTATTGAGTATGTGTCTGCTGCCCGGTGCTTGACGTAATGAACTCGCCCACAAATCAGGCCTTAATGGGGCCCTACTTATATATACTGCTTAATTAAAGGTTGTGGGCTTATTAACATGTGTCAGCGGCGGCGGTCGGGCAAGATTGAATCTGTTCGTACGGAGCCAGGTTGTAAAGGTTTTATAGATAACCTATCATTATTAAACCCCATTGCTTAATATCAGATCTTAATAACCTGTCATTTTCATTGATGATGATTTTCTTTATGGGCAGCCATTATGGCCCAAAGTTGCGGCTGTTTGGGGAAAAGCTGTTTGGGACTCTCGGCACCTCAGCGCTTATGACTCTCGTGTGCTCATTGAACTTTCTGTCTTTTATGCGACGAGAGAGCATCAGTGAGTAGTGACCAGAGGGCTTTTAGCTCAGAACAGCCCAGCTGAGATGAGCCTTCATCTGTTTCTCTCTGTGTACAGTTCAAGAGAGCTTCTTCCCTGACCAGCATCAGAAACACACATTCAGCCCATCAAACGCTTTCATATGCATCATGCATTCTTGTATTTTATTAGAACTGATAGTAGATGGCATATGTATAACATAACGAACTACATTTTTATGTTTTTTTTTTGTTTTGTTTTATAAAAACGAGATTTTTTTTTGTTGTTGTTTTTGTTTTTGTCTCATAAAAACGAGAATAATAAAAATACTACATGGAATTACTTTTAAATTTAAAAAAAGTCATACCACAAGACAATACAAGTACATTTATCGATAGTTTAATCAGAAATCAGATTTACCTAAAGATAAATACACATATATTATATGTACTCAAGGGCATGTAGTTTAGTTGCTATTCATGTGGTCATTATTTTTTATAACTATAATAACTTAATAATTAGTCAGGCTTAATATGCTAAATTTTATAGCCCTAATAAATACAAAAATATGTAGTATAGATTGCATACTAAATGAAGCACAAAAATTTTACAATTATACACAACTGTATATAATAAAAAGTAGTTTCCAAATCAGTATGTAAGAATTATTTCTGAAGGATCATGTGACATTGAAGACTGGAAGAATGGCTAATAATCTAGCATCACGGCATTAATGAATGAATGAATAAACAATTTTAATATTTAATGCTATTTAATTATTTATTTTTAATGTTATTTGTGACTGCATTTTTGATCAAGACCACTTCTATGATGATGAAAAAACTTTAGTAGGTTTTATTTGTGTTTTATTATATTGAGCGCATTAAACTGAACTTCTCCTGAGTTCAGCTGATCATTGAAGGTGAAGTTCCCTAGATAGAAAATATACCAGCACTTGAAATATTTGATTGCTAATGACAAATACTATTTCACATTGATTTAAAATTCAAATGGATCCCTAGCAGCAGTTATTTCTGTGAAGGATGCCAGCGGGTTCTCTCTGCTGCGTATTTGCTGATTTCAGTGAAAAGAAAAGTCGAACCGTGATATAAGAACTGCAACTTTTTGAAGTATGCTCTTGCATCTACACAGTCCTGCTGCTAGTTAGAGAGAAACATGAAAAGAAAACACTTTGTGTAATTCTACATTTATGTAGCCTGCTGGTATTGAATTTAGAGAGACGGTGATGGGTTCAGTGCGTATGATAGAGGCCATTCTGCAGGCTGACTCTGCTCAATTAAATTAAAGTCCACAAACGCTTTGCAAAAAAAAATTTGACTTTTGGAAGTCTTTGTACCTTCTCTTAAAGACTACTACATGTCAGCTGAAGAGCATTAAATGGGAATAAGATTAATACAAATGTGTATACAAGCATTCTTGAGAGATGCATTTCTCACGTGAAGAAAATGTCATGTTAATATTTGTCCGGTAGGGTGGTCGTGTCGGGCTCTCAATGAGGTCTGCAACACAAACAGGAAAAGCTAAACTCTTGTGTCATGTCACACTATGAGCATCTGGATGTATCATGTGGATTTTGCTCATATATTTCCTGTTTTATTTATTTATTTTCGGAGTGGCAGAGGCAGATGTCCTGTTCACTGAGAAAGAAAAAATATTTGCAAGGAGAGGAAGGAAAAAAATATATGAATATGCAAATCTTGTCACATCGTGGAACTTGTAGTGACAAGGAACGTTCTCTCGTATTCATTAAGCAGAGGTCAATGCTTAATGTAGGCCGCTCTCTTACAACTACTTTCCTGCCATTAAAACTGAACTGCAGTGTGGCATAGTGAAGGCAGAGACCCACAACCTTACACACACACACACACAGAGAGAGAGAGAGATAGAGAGAGAGAGAGAGAGAGAGAGAGAGAGAGAGAGAGAGAGAGAGAGAGAGAGAGAGAGCCTCGGCAAGAGCAAATGCTCCAGCATCAGAATAAACCTGATGGAGGTGAATCTATCCCTGCAGGCTTTTCAAAAAAAAAAAAAAAAAAAGAAAGAACGCTCAATGCTTGTCCTACTGCTGTTTTACTTGTCCCTTTAAAACGTTCTCTCTCTGGCAGCAACGTGTCTTTGTGGCACTGATCATTAGGTAAAACCGTCTTCTCTTCAAATAATCCTGCGCGTGAATGCTAAAAATGTAATGAACTTCACGCTCCATTGTATCTGACATTGCTTAATTAATGGGTGCATTTAAAGTACATAGGCTCTGGTAATTGATTTATATGCATGATTTGCACATACAGCTGTTGGTTCCTGTAGGAAAGTCATCACTCAAAGTGTGCACGCTTTACTGATGGACTAGAGGTGCTGCTAGCGCATCCTCTGCAGTGCACATTTATTATCATACTTTCATTAACGCTAATACCGGCAATAAAAAACAAAAGACACTACAGAGATATAACTATCTTTCAAAAGAATGCACATATTTTTTTTGTGCTTCCAATAAATTCCATTAAATAAATAAATAAATAAATAAAAATGCATTGTGACAGTGACATCAGCAGATAACGATACAAAGGGAGGCTGCATCTCTTTTGCCTTCCTATGAGTTGTGTTCTCATTGAGGTCCTGTACATTCACGCATTTATGCATTTGACAGACGCTTTCATCCAAAGCTACTATCACTGTATTCAAGGACTAGCTACTAGCACTTTGTTAGTTCATGCATTCAGTGGGATTCAAACCCATGACCTTGGTGTTGCTAGCACTAGGCTCTACTTTTGTGAGAGTGACAACAAAATAGTCATGTGAGTGCATCCATTGATCTGTGATTGGATGCAGTTTGGGAAACGTTACTTTTAAAAGATACATTTGTTACTTTTTATGGAAAGCAATATGCTACGTTACTTTTGCATTACTCGGTAGGGCTTGCTTGTTTGTTTTTAATATATAAAGTTCTATTTTTGGCAAATGTAAAAGCCCTTTCACACTAAAAGCCTCAGGCTAAAGGAAAAGTAAATTCACGTCTGTATACAGTAGAACGCAGAAAGTTCAACAATACAATAATTCAACAATAAGTTCAACTTCAGCAATACAAAAAAAAAAGTTTATCTTGAGTAATTTTGGGTTATTAGTTTGGTTGAATTGGATCATCAAAGGTCAGCAGCAAAGATATTGGCTAATAAAATGGGATTCAATAAATAAAGGATATTTGCATTATTTACCATGTTTATGCAGGTTTGCGTCATATTTGAATATTTTTCCTTTTCCTTTTTCTTATTTAAATATATATTTTCTTGTAAATTAAAAAGTAATGTGTTATTTTACTAGTTACTTGAAAAAAATCTGATTACGTAACTCACGTTACTTGTAATGCGTTACCCCCAACACTGACTGGATGTAAACCTCTCATCAATGCAGTAAAGTGTGCCTGTATACCTTTGTCAGCACCATATTTAATTTTTTACAGGAATGAAAACAAGGTTGTTAGGGATAGACATACAGTGTGTCCAATGGGTTGTACTGTTGTTTAACAACATATTGATTGTATAACTAAAGAACATCTTTCTAAAAATAATTCAGTAGACAAAAACTTCATAAAACAGTTTTGAAAGTTATGAGTTATGAAAATTACAGTGCGTCCCAGTGTAAAGACTGCATGCCTTACAGCCTTGTTTTCATCTGTGTTAAATTCAATATGGCGTTCAACCTGATTAAGATTTATAAAAACTGCAGAAGGTCTCCAATCAGACTGAATGGCTCAAAATGTAAATAAATGGCATAACATACCAGGTCATGACACCTGAAGTGCACATTACATAATTAATGATTAATTATTAACAACTGCAAATGTATCTACATAGTGATAAATCGTTGATGCAACTTGATTTAAATAATTATCATGTACCTTTTATGCACGCAGTTCAAACTGGGTCAAATGTTCAAATACAGTTGGCATTTAGACTTTTTTTTTTTTTTGGAAAACAAAAATTCAATTCTAATAAAAAAGAAAAAAAAAAAAAGAGTTTCTAAAATTTCTTTCCAATGCATTTGTGTTGTGTTGTGTTGTCTAAATAAAGCATTGTTCAGTGATGTGATGCTATAATTATTGAAGGACTGGGCTGTGTGTGTGAGTGTTTTCTTCTGAGATTTGGAGGTCGGTGGCCTCTAACCATTATTTGGAGCTTGGGCAGATCCTCAACGGAGCTCCGATCAATCTTTTACCTGGGGAACGAGTGCTGCGTATTTCTATCACCATTCTATTGATTTTTCCATGTGCAGAGCCCTTATGTGAGAGAGGGAGAGGTGTTTTCATGTGGACACCACAGAGGAAATGCAGCCTCCAGCACACACTCATTTATTTATGCTTGCAGACACCCGTCGGCGCAGACGCCAGCAAAATGCACACATCGGCATATTTAGCCGATTTTTAGATCTCTCATGTACAGGTCTACAAGACCTATCGTATGAACACATGCTTTTTAATTCAGAAACATGCTGAATGCAATGAGCGCTTCTTTACAT
Source organism: Labeo catla (assembly GCA_012976165.1). Lineage (NCBI taxonomy): Eukaryota > Metazoa > Chordata > Actinopteri > Cypriniformes > Cyprinidae > Labeo > Labeo catla. Next base: position 497,770 of record VONZ01000122.1, read on the forward strand.
TCGCTTCACTTCCCACAGATTCACTTGTGCATAGAGATGATTTTGTGTTACATCAGTGCTCTTTAGTGTTTATTACTGTGATCAATATGAGAGTCATGATCCAGTCTGGTGATGTATCATCATGGCTTCCAACAGGGCACTTTCTCTTTGCGCATGCCAACTTGATTCATGACAGGAAATTGTTGGCTCACTCAGAAAATGGAAATTCTGTTATCATTTACTCGATTTGTTCCAAACCTGTATGACTTTATTTTATTATTTTCTTTATTTAAGGATATGTTTAGCAGAATGTACATGCTGTTTACAATTAAACTGACACCAGGGGTCAAGTTCTAAAACAAACTATAAGCACAAGAAAACCCAATAAAAGCATGGATATAGTAGTCCATATGAATTAGGTGTTATGGACATTTAGATTATGATTTTTATTTATTTATTTATTTTAATTTAGTGTTAAATCTAAATTTATGTCATCATTCACTGAAAATCCTTGTCAAACACCAAAGGTGTCAAATATGAAAACATGGTCTGAAAAAGTAGTTTGTGTTATCAATTAATTTCTTCTATAACTGTGAAAGGAAAAACCTACTTATACATTATATATCTATCAGTTGTGTAGTTGATGCAAAACATGCTGTGTGTTACATTATAGCTATCATCGAACAATTTTCTAAAGTTATACATATTATTTTCAATTCATTTGTTACTGTAGATCTTTAGACCTATTTGATGTAATTTCATAATTTTAGCGCTGTAAAAATGTGTTTAGTACACAGCGAGTGATTGTGTGCAAGCAGAAAGACGTACAGTACCAAAGCACAGTGGAATCCATCAACAGCCAATAATCAGTCTCTCTCTCTCTGTGACTAGTGCTACAGCTGCAGCTGCGATCAATACTGCATTACATAGAGCTGCCAGTATATACAATACTCATCAAACTGATTATTTTTGATGCTAAACTGGCAGTTTCATTTGCTGTGGAACAAAAAGCCACTAAGGTAACCGCTGTTCAATTAGCCAGCCAAGACAGCAGGGTTGCAAATAAGACAAATGGCTATTTATTTGGCTGAACTAATATGTTGCCTTCAACAGACATAAGGAATGAAATGTCATAGTTGCACTCTGCTTAAAAGATGACTTGTTTTATTGAATATTGAAATTTCATGAATATATTTCCAAAGGCTTTGGGAAAAAAAAAAAAAAAAATCATCATTTAGTCTGTGGCCAGCAATGACAGTAGTAATGATTCACTTTGTAATGTGCATCTATTGCATGTGTTGAGATTTTTTAGCAGACACATACTTCTCATAGTCAATGTACACTGTAATAAATCGTGCTTTATTTGGTAATATCAAAATTAAACACTTTTATTAAAGAAAAAAACTAATTTGACTGAATTTTAAGGGTCAGATCTTAAGGTAACAATTGCTTTTTGTTTTAACACAAGTCAATTTTATGGTGGAACCCAAAAATATGCTGAATATGTGTGAGATTTTTTAAACTTAAAGACTAGCTATCCTTAATGGCCGCCAGTAGTCCCAGACTCATCAGATGAATCCAGCCATTCAAATGATTAAAAAGTCATTTTCTTAACTGTCCTCCCAGGACCTTTTCTCCGTATTTCTTTTCTCTTTTTTTTTTTTTCTTTTTTTTTTAAAGAAAACATTAAATTGCTTCAATCAAGCATGGCTGTCTCCTGCGCGTAGTGTAATTTGTAGCTCTGTTTGCATGCGGTGCGGTTATTTGTCATTGTTTTCCTGTAGCACATTTCCCAAATGCTACGATCAGCCTTTAATACTCTAAATTGCCGCTCTGTTACTAATGGTGATGTGGACAGATGTGGATTTGCACTATAGTACAGCATGTGTGTTTGCAGAGCTAAATTAATGACTAAAAACAGAGCAGAAGAAAGCATATGCCATGTGCAACACAGTACGATGAACAAAATTAATTAGGTAAACTGCGGCTCTCTCACTCGCAAAACCTACTGAATCACGGCTCAAGAAATACAGCCCGGTTCCCATGACATTGGCTTTCAATTACAGTAAAGGCAGAGAAAGACAATATATATAGAGAGTTTTGTCTGGATGTTTTCTGATTCACAGCGTGCTGAGAATTATTCTCTTGTTGCAGGCTCACACAACACAATATCTGACAAAAATCTAATGAAAAGCCAGTGGAGTATATTTCTCCTGCACTATTACTCTCCCCCACCAAATGACCTTTCATGCTTTGTAGTCCAGGGTAGCGGGGTCGGCTCCTTATATAATCAATATTCTATTATGATAGTGTGTTAAGCGTGTGGAGGTTTACAACTTCACTGTAATAGCGTCCTTATATCATCTCCTGGCAGTCTGTATTGTTGTGTTTGTGCTGGGACTGAGGTGATAGAACCCGTCTTGACTGTTTGCTAAAGAAGATGCCTTTCCACCAGCAAACATGACTGGGAATTCTGACTGGAATAAAAATAATACAGGGTGATCTCCTTTGTATTCAAATGTCAAGTGTACAAATGTATTTTTATGCATTAATACAACATGACAACATATAGCGTGCATCTACAACTTATACCATATCTTCAGAGCTTTAGAGATGTACAAGCCTTTGTGTACAGTACATACCACCAGAGGTCACTGAGTTCAGTATTCACATGCAAACTCGTATCAGGCGTTAATCGGTTAGTGGCAGAGAAACCAGAATTTTTAGTCATAAAAAGATGGCACCAATAAAGGTGAGATCATTGCATTCTTTGTATGGCTGAATTTAATTATCATCAAGGCTTTAAATACAGCATTTTTCAATGTCAGTGTTTGGAAATCTCACAGAACACTATCTAAAACATAATAAAATCAAATTAGGCAAACAATGTTTTTTTCTTCTTCTTTGAATATGTTTAACTTGATTTTTGTGCTGATCTGCAGCTGTGGCTGTTTCAGAGTGTTGCATGCTGGGTGATTTAACATTGCTAGTGAGGCAGAGAGCTCAGAAAAGGTTACAGCTACGCAGAGTCATTAAAGATTCATTTCATTATGCCTCTCCCTTTCTCCGATAATTAACTTCTGTGAGTATTTCACCCACGTAAACGTTGTTGGCTCTCTGTCACTGCAGCGTTTGAATGTCATTTCCACAGTTAGGTTGAAAGAAATGTTTTATTTATAACACAGAGAGGGTTAACGCTAGACTTTGACATAGACAACTAAAATGTAGAAGAGATTGCACATCGTTACAATTATTCAACATTTCTGGCTTATTTCTGTTGTGGGATTTGTGCCATTATTTGTATTTTGTCTGTGGCATTATGGCTTAATGCTGCTGGGTTTTACATTTTCCTTTGCTCATTTTGTTTTGTTATGCCCCCTTGGGTCATCATAGTCTAGGAATTTTTTTTGTCGTATTTTGATGAAATGACTGAGTTGTCAATTAGTATTAATTCAAGCAGATGCAGTAAGGAATGATTGTGAGAGTTGCGTGTTGTGCTTGTTAGCTGCGTCTGTAGGTGCACAATCTCACGGTAAACATCCGTCATGATGTAACATAGAGCAACCGGGATCTGTATTCCTCAGCGCTGGCATCTCTCCAACACATCCTATAAATGAGGTAATCGTCCTTGACTATAAAATTTGCATTTTCAAGACTTAATTGCTATCATTACATTTTTTCGTAATTCTATTAATTTAACAGAATGGGGTACTGGGTTTTATGGTTATAATTTGCATTAAAACAATGCACTCCAAAAATAGAGCCATCGCTGATATTGGATTGAGCAGGAGCACCGAAGGGGCGACAGGGACAGACGGGGCTTCCGGGATTGCAATGAATATGTTGAAGTGTGTTGGCGTACAATGCATGCACAAGACACACACACACACACACACAAAACATTTAATCCGTCTACTTTGTGGATGTTGAAGCATGCAGCTGTATAAAAGCATCATGAAAATGGGCCAGGCCTCATCACATTGTGTAAACTAAGTCAAGCTTGTGTCTTAATGGAGGCTGTCGTGGTTTAATGCTGCAAATACGTGTGTGATGTCAGCGTCACTTTGTTCCTCTGCTTCTAAATAGACAGAATGACAAGGACATGTCTATTCCTTCATCAAAATAACCTTTTTAAGACTTTTTGTGTACTTCTGAGCTTTAGATAAAGAGAATAAAAGGGGAGGGGAGGGGAGGGGAGGGGGGAGAGGTTGGTCAGTAACTATGTAAGTGCCTTAGTGCATCCTTTCAGGACCAGAAGCATTCTGATGTGGCCATCATCTTCACATTGTGTGACAGAGTGGCTTTGCGCTATAAGACAAAAAAAAAAAACAAAAAACAAAAAAAAACATATATATATATATATATATATATATATATATATATATACATTTTTTTTTCTTTGTATATATATAGAAAGGGTTTCTGGCAGAACATCATCCATTAACTTTATGGATTTCCTTTAACCCCAAAACATAACACAATGCAATGTGTAATTCAAAATATGAGTTTTTTGATGTGAATATTTGACTAAAAACTGCATTTTGTATATTATTTTATAAGACCAAACCCAAACCAACACTAACACCAAATACATAACCTCAGCTGAACCTTAATAACCTACACAATCACTAACACCAACACCAACACCTAATTACAGATTGTGTGCTGGACTAACATTACCTTTGTAAAAAAAAAAATATGTGTGTGCTTAATTGTATTGAATGTGGACTTGTAGTGTACTTCAAATCACTTAAGTATACTTAAAGAGTACACATACCACATTTAAGTACACATTGAAAAATTAGGTAACGCTTTAGATTACAACCCGCAAAGAACTACGTAAGTAAACTGAATTTACGGTGTATGTTTCTGTAATTATAGTGTACCTATAAAGAACGTACATGTAGGTATAAGGGAACAATATGTTATATTTGGGTAATAAGGGGATAACAAACCAGATATTCAACCTGCAAAGAACTACATAAGTATACTAAATTTACGGTGTACGTTTCTGTAATTATAGTGTACCTATTAGTACGTATGTGTAGGTATAAGAGAACAATAGGCTATGTTACGTTTTGGTAATTCGGGGGTAACAACCAGATATGCAACCTGCAAAGAACTGCGCAAGTAAACTGAAGTTACAGTGTATGTTTCGTATTTATATTGTACCTACGTGTAAGTATAAGGGAGCAATATGTTACGTTTGGGTAATAAAGGGGTAGCAAACAGATATACAAATAATTTATAATGGATTAATTTAAAAAACTTAACAGGTACCTATTCTATTAAATCGTAAGTTTGGTGTATCTATACGTAAGCTTTTTAAAATTACTGGGAAATTATACTCTTGTTCCATGTAGTTACAGGGTAAGTGTGCCCTCTGCGGGCTGTAAATTAAAGTGGCGATTGTACCCCTCTTGTTCAACGAAGTTACAGGGTAGGTTCAATACATAAACACACAATCTGAAAATATGTCTAAAAATATTTTTTTATGGTCGCTAATCCCACTTATACCTCTAAACCTAACGTTAACTATGACTGAACAGTAATAAAAATATAAAAAACAGGAAAGTGCAATCACAATCATTTATTTATTGCAAAAATGTCAACAGCCATACAAAAAATAATCCAAATAACGATGCGTTTGCAGCCGCAGTCCTCTCTGGCGGAATACAGTAGGTTTGAGGTGCAGTAGGATGAGAGCAGAATTTAAATTGTTAATCGCTGAAAATATTATCCAGATTATTGTCTTGATCCACTCCTCGAAGGCGCCCGCGCGTCATTCCAACACATCTCACCAGAAACACGGCATGTCGTAATCTGTGACGAATGCAGGCGAGAGCCAATGAACGTCCGATTTTCCTGTCGCAAAATGCACTTTAGCACGGGTTTATGGCTGTTGCTGCTGGACTCGCTGCTAGAGATGGAGATGAAGATCGCCGGACAAAGCCTTGAATTTGGTTCTGGTCCTCGCAAATCGTATGGATTCTGAAGATCTGGGTTACAGCACACAAATAAAATTGTTTAATTTGTAATTATGATGCGTGTTCGGTGTATTTTATGGTTCTATTGTTGGTCGCAGCATGTTCCACCACGGCAAACTAAGTTAATATTACATGAATGATTAAACGATTGCAAAAATATTATTTATTTTAAGGGTTTAACGTGTAGTCATGATCATATTGTGTGGACCTATTCTTGGAAACGAGCTGGCAACAGAAATCACACAGAACAGAATGAAATGTTATAATTTCATATTAAGTAAACGTTAAATGTTTAGATGATGTAAATATGTCAGTATTGTACATTTAGTGTCTGTAAAAATGTAAATAAATGTACATTTTGTAGAACCACATTTTACGTCGCGTTGTTATATGTATTGTACCTACCCTGTAACTTCGTTGAACAAGAGAGGAACAATCGCCACTTTAATTTACAACCCGCAGATGGCACAATTACCCTGTAATTACATGGAACAAGAGTATAATTTCCCAGTAATTTTAAAAAGCTTACATATAGATACACCAAACGTACGATTTAATAGAACAGGTACCTGTTAAGTTTTTTAAATTAATCCATTATAAATTATTTGTAGGATATCTGTTTGCTACCCCCTTATTACCGAAACGTAACCTATTGTTCCCTTATACTTACACGTAGGTACAATATAAATACGAATCATTCACCGTAACATTAGTTTACTTACGCAGTTCTTTGCAGGTTGTATATCTGGTTGTTACTCTCTATTACCAAAACGTAACATATTGTTCCCGTATACCTACATGTACGTTCTTTAATAGGTACACTATAATTACAGAAACGTACACCGTAAATTCAGTATACTTATGTAGTTCTTTGCAGGTTGAATATCTGGTTTGTTATCCCCTTATTACCCAAATATAACATATTGTTCCCTTATACCTACATGTACGTTCTTTATAGGTACACTATAATTACAGAAACATACACCGTAAATTCAGTTTACTTACGTAGTTCTTTGCGGGTTGTAATCTAAAGCGTTACCAAAAATTACATTAATAATACAATACGTTTTCTTTAAAGTACATCTTAAATCATTGTTCTAATAATATTAAAACAGTACAGTACACATTTACAAATTACACTTTGTAATAATAATAAAATAACTTTTCTTTAAAGTACATTTTAAATCAGTTTTAATAATTTGTCATGCTTTCTTTCATGTTTTAAAGAAGTACCCTTATTTTAATGTGTTGAACACACTAAAGCACATGCAAAGTGCTTGACTATAATTTTAACTGCAGCGTGTTACATTACATTTAAAGGTAATATATTTTAAATGTACTAGACTGCCACTTTGTCATTACAAATGTGTAACTGCATATATTTATCTAAATACGTGACATGCAAGTTACATGCTTAAGTTATAATAAGTAAGCTTAATATTAAAAAATGTAATCTAATTAATTATATGATGTGTCAATTAATTAATCTAATCGCAAAATAAATTTGACTGTGAAAATACCCACAAAAGATTATTTAAAGCTATTTTTTGTGTTAAATGAAAAAGTATCAAGTAGACATACCAAATTGTAGCTTTACAAATAAACAGCTTTGTTACCAACAGTTTTTTTTTTTTATGGGTGAACTATCCCTTTAATGTTATTGTTGTTATTATTATTATTATTTTCATTTATTTAATTTTATTTTTTAATGAAATTATACTCTAAATAAGAAAAAATCTGCCAGCAGGTGGCGGTAAATGTCTTTATGAGTCATTCGATTTGATTTGATTTGTTCAAATGGCTGATTCATTCAGGAATGAAGTAAATGGCTGTCTTTACAAATGGGCCTTTAAATCATTGATTCACAAGATTCGTTCAAAACGTGGATTCATTCAAAAACTAAACACCGCTGTGTTGGTTGGAGATGCTCAACAATTCTGCTATGGCTTCAAAGGTAATATGTTCTGCAAAATTGAGCAATAAAAATATAGTGGTCAAAATACACAATATCAACTTCTTATTTACTGAACTGTTGTATGAAATTACATTTAAGCTCGTGATAGATCGGGACAAAATCAGCACTTGTGTCATACTGCTCTTGCTGCCTGTGTGATACCGTGTGATTTGCACCAATATCTTGAATTTTAGGGCATAACTGCATTTATGGAGTTGTTGCCCTGCATCATATTTGTCAACAGTCAACTGTATGAAATATAAGATGACTACAGTTCTGGGGCGGGGTCAGCGCTTTAACGGCATTAAACTATTTTAATCACGTTATTTTTTCATAACTAATTAGGTTAACGCGTTAAACTAACAGCCCTACTTAATATATGTAAGTAATTACATTTAATGTATATACATTTATACATACAATACACATTCATTTAATTGTAAATAAAATGCAATTGGGGCTGAAAACATGACATTTTATGTTCACACTTACAATAAGCATATTTTTTTGTGTGTGTCTTTTTTTTTTTTAATTGTGCAAATTTCAATGCATTCAACCACTTGCTAAAATACTTAATGCTGTATAATAAAAATGAATACATGTAATAATGCTCTAATAAGCATTGTTAACACTACTTTGTAATAAAGCTATTATATATATCCTGTAAATAACAAATAAATAGAAGTTATATCATGCTTTTTAAACTCCCAAGGCAGTGTAAAAGGCATTTGTTTCCCTGTGATGCCTGAGTCTGTATGCATTGAGCCAACATCTTTTTCTCTGTGTGTGGGCTTCCTTTAGCACGGCTCCTTCTAGTAACCTGACAGTCATGGACACACAGCAGGTTGTCCAGTCAAGAAGTGTTTTAGAGTTGAGTGTGTCCGCGTAGGTAGAGCTGATGTGTCTGTGTACGTGTATTTTTGTACCTTGAGCAGGACCGATGGGCCACACTGTTAGCATGTCAGAGAGCATCAGGTCAGCTTTACACGGCTGCCGTGTGTGGAGGTGAATACGCGATCAGAACTCTAAAACACGCTAAGTGAGCTGTCATCTAGCTGCAGCCAGCACCGTCCATCATAAAGCTCCCAACGGAGCTCAGGTTATGACAGACTCAAGACACTGTCATGTTCAGAGATAAGACGCCACACGCAGGTTCACTGGATAGTGGTCTGATTCATGCTGTGTTGAATAACTTGACTTGCACAAGCTTTAAGAAATGCCCATGCTCAGTTTGGAGTTTAACACATTATTTTACCCAACAGGGTTGGAGCTACTATAGACATTCAGGACATGTCCCACACAAAATCAAAATTTCATGTGAAATGTGAAATTTCACATTTAGGTCCCCAAAATCGTGAATATTTATTTACATCCTTGCTATTAAATGATAGAGAATATTAATGCAGTAGATCTAATAAACATGAGCAGCATAGAACTTTAATTCTGTCCTGCTAAAGTCTGGTTTTAGCAGTGCTACAGAAAAGCATAATCTGCTCAGAACTGCAGCTGAATATCACAGTTGTTCTGTACCTCACTGCTTATTATGAAGCTAATATTTGTTGTTGTATTAGACTGGAATTCAGTGTCATTAACCAAATGTGTTTTTTGTGTATTAAAATAAAATAAAATAAAATAAAATAAAACAAGTGGCTGCAAGACATTATAAGACCAGACAGATCCTATATAGCATTTTCAAAGAATGGTTCTTTATAAAAGAAGAAAAAATAGTCCTATTTAGTACCACACAGAGTTCTGCTATTGCTACAAGCCAAAGAACCCTAATCTGGTACGGTTTAGATTTTTCTTTTTTTTTTTCTTTCTTAGAAATGCATATTTAGTGATTTATTTTATTACATACATACACCTACATATGTATACATACAGTATGTACATATAACCTTCTGGGGTCTGAGGGGGTACTGGAGAAGTTTTGACATGTTTTGACTTTTTTTTTCAGTATCTTAAAAACATTAATGGCTAAAGTCTGATTGCACTTTAATTAGCACAAATTGGGCTACAATGATATGTGAGCAGTATGAATGTACATGTTTGTGTTTTTCAGCAATTTGCTGAGTTTCAGTTAATTTTTGTGATGCATTTCTAAATGAAGATCACAGAGACCGAGACGGCAGAAAGCATGCCCTGTTTGTTTTCTTTATTTTACAAAAGCACACAGTTGTGTTGTTATTATGAGTGTATACAAATAAAAGTAGACCCTTTACAGATTGGATTGATGTATTGATCTTATCTGTACAATCAGTAATTCCTTTAGGGGTTATCGTTTGTTGACCCCAGAGGGTTAAATGTAGCTATTTGTAAGGCAAATGCCGTCATGACAACAAATGTTTAATCATGACAATAAATGTATAAAAAACATTTTAAATAAAATAAAATGTATTAAAAATATATAAAATGTATTTATTGTTTTATGTTGAGATGTTATCCCAAACTCCCAAGCAAATTGTAATAACTAAAATCCTAACATACTCTGCTACTAATGTGTCCAATAAAAGCTTTGAAATATTTTACTGAATTTTACTGATAACTTATTATTAGTGAATATCTCTATTGCATAATGCATTTTTATTGCTTAGGAACATTTATTAAAAACAATCTTCATTGTCCTTTTTTGTACTCATCCATGTTCATTGCTCACATCACCAGCATTATTGCAAAAATTAGCTGCATTCACAAAGTATGTGAACAGAATATAGTAGTAATACGAACAGTAATAATGATTTTTTTTTTTCTTGAAGCTGTTGGTCTCAAAGATGCAGCTGAGCATTTCATCCTGCCAGTAATCATCATGGGTGATGATATCTGAGAGAAGACAGCGGCCAAGTCCAGGGATAAAGCGTCTGTACACAGGAGAGTTTGTTACCATAACTGGCAAATGCAGTGTTGTGACTATCTCACCATCTGTTGCACATGCCTTGGCTGAGGAATGATCATGTGTAGTTGGTCAATTTCAGCGAGGAAGGAAGTCCTGAGGCATTCATGCTTTTAAGAGGAAGTGCACATGGAGCGTGCTTCGACTTGGTCAAATGGGCACAAGTCTCTCTAAAAGAGCTGCTGTCTCTAAATGAACCCCAGACAGTCACTGTAAAATAATTTCTGTCCCAATGAGGGACAAATGGTGCAGGTAGCATGTCCTCAGGTGGTTTTCACCTGGTTGTTTGGAAATAAATATAGGGTGGTAGCAGAGTCTTTTCTGTAACTTAAAAAATGGTCAGTGTGAAAATTGTTTTGAAAAGTTTTTTTTACACAGGAATTTTGCATAACTCTTTATTATCACTCCATAAATCAGAAAATACTGTCAACAGTACATACATTTTGACCATATATATATGGTTGGTCTTGACTGGATTGCTCATTGTGTTCTAAACTGCCGACTACTATTCCCTATTGGGAGAGATCACAGCCAAAACACTGACCTAAAATCACCCAATTTGATCAGTCAAACAGGATCAATTTTTATGTTATGTGTATGTAATTTTTACTTTAGATGTTATCTGCAACACAAAATCTATTACTTTTTGTACATTATTATGGAGAAAATATTAAACATGAGCATATATCTGGTATTAGTATCAGAAATTGATTCGAATATAAAATGAATAATACAATACAAGCCTATGTTATTATATTCCTCTATGATGTATTGAGATGAAAAGCTGGAAATAAGGCGTCATGTTTTTAAGTCCTTACCATATGTAGTCAGTGTTATTTAGCTGAATGAGTTATTATGTGAATATTTTTAATGTCCTGATTAAGCCACATCTATTTCAGACTCTCAAAGATCGCGCAAATATGGTGTTTTACTCACATTAACATTTCCATTTGGGTCCGAAAAACAGTCAGTATCTGGTGTGACCACCATTTGCCTCACGCAGTACAACACATCTCCTTTGCGTAGAGTTGATCAGGTTGTTGATTGTGGCCTGTGGAATGTTGATCCACTCCTCTTCAATGGCTGTGCAAAGTTGCTGGATATTGGCAGGAACTGAAACTTGCTGTCGTATATGCCGATCCAGAGCATCCCAAACATGCTCAATGGGTAACATGTCCGGTGAGTATGCTGGCCATGCAAGAACTGGGATGTTTTCAGCTTCCAGGAATTGGGTACAGATCCTTGCAACATGGGGCCGTGCATTTTCATGCTGCAACATGAGGTGATGGTCACAACAATGGGCCTCAGGATCTCGTCATGGTATCTCTGTGCATTCAAGATGCCATCAATAAAATGCACCTGTGTTTGTTGTCCATAACATACGCCTGCCCATACCATAACCCCACCGCCACCATGGGCCACTCAATCCACAACGCTGACATGAGCAAACCGCTCACCCACACAACGCCATACGCACTGTCTGCCATCTGTCCTGTACAGTGAAAACCGGGATTCATCCGTGAAGAGAACACCTCTCCAAAGTGCCAGACGCCATCGAATGTGAGCATTTTCCCACTTAAGTCGGTTACGATGATGAACTGCAGTCAGGTCGAGACCCCGATGAGGACGATGAGCATGCAGATGAGCTTCCCTGAGACAGTTTGTGCAGAAAATCTTTGGTTATGCAAACCGATTGTTGCAGCAGCTGTCCGGGTGGCTGGTCTCAGATAATCTTGGAGGTGTAGATGCTGGATGTGGAGGTCCTGGGCTGGTGTGGTTACACGTGGTCTGCGGTTGTTAGGCCAGTTGGATGTACTGCCAAATTCTCTGAAACGCCTTTGGAGACGGCTTATGGTAGAGAAATGAACTTTAAATTCACGGGCAACAGCTCTGGTGGACATTCCTGCAGTCAGCATGCCAATTGCACGCTCCCTGAAAACTTGCAACATCTTTGGCATTGTGCTGTGTGATAAAACTGCACATTTTAGAGTGGCCTTTTATTGTGACCAGCCTAAGGCACACCTGTGCAATAATCATGCTGTCTAATCAGCATCTTGATATGCCATTCCTGTGAGGTAGGTGGATTATCTCGGAAAAGGAGAAGTGCTCACTAAATATTTGAGAGAAATAGGCCTTTTGTGAACATAGAAAAAGTCTTAGATCTTTGAGTTCAGCTCATGAGAAATGGGGGCAAAAACAAAACTGTTGCGTTTATAATTTTGGTCAGTGTATATATGTTAAATTAATAAATAATTCAACCACCGTTTAAATTAAACATTGTTGAAACATGCAGTTACAGCACTGTACAAATAAAAACACTATAACAAATTACATTAACAGTTATTAACTGTGCAAGGCGAATTAAGGTGTATGTGTATACACAGCATATATCTTTATTCAGATTTCAGAATGAGCACTTTGTCATTTGTAGTACGTTTAGCATCCAATGTTTATCATGTTCATCTGATGTACGTACGCGACTGTAGTGTATAAGAATGTAACTTTTCAATAAGCAGGGGAAATTCCTAACATTACACAAATTACATGCTTAGGACATTTGTGTTGTAAGAATGTACAGGGATATATTTAAGATATAAGTACGCTATGGTTAAAATCATACGATTTCCTATTAATTCAATAGAATGTATGGGAATACTAGGGAATACCAATATGGAGGTGTGGTGGCTTCACTTTTATGACAATCCTAAGCAATCCAGTTCTCTATTATAGATCAGTGGTGTCAACAAAGAAGTTTTGAGAAAATATACACTGCCGCTCAAAAGTTTGGGATCAGTAAGACTGCTTTTTAAAGAAGTCTCTTATGCTCATCAAGGCTGCATTTATTTGATCAAAAGTACAGAAAAAAAAAAAAAAAAACAGTAATATTTCAAAATGTTATTGCAATATAAAACAATGTTTTTATTATTATTATTATTATATGTCAACTTATTCTACTAACCCTAAACCTAACCTAACAGTCTGCTCTGAGAGTTAGTAGACATGCAGTTGCAAATTAATGAAAAATGGTTGACTTGTAGTTAAGTTACTTATAGTTAGTAGAATGTCAAGAATAACTATCAAAATAAAGTGTAACCATAATTGATTCCTGTGATGCAAAATATAATTTATTTCTGTGATGCAAAGCTGAATTTTCATCAGCTGTTACTCCAGTCTTAAGTGTCAGATGATCCTTCAGAAATCATTCTAATATGCTGATTTATTATTAGAACTATCAATGTTGGAAAGTTGTGCTGCCAAATATTTTTTGGAACCTGTGATTCTTTTTTTTTTTTAGGATTCTTTGATGAATAACAAGTTAAAAAGTACAGCATTTTTTCAAAATACAAATACTTTCTAACAATGTAAATCTATGCTATCACTTTTTATTAATTTAACACATCCTTGGTGAATGAAAGTAATGGTTTATTTTAAAAAAAGAAAGAATAAAAATTTACTGACCTGAAACTTTTGAACAGTAGTGTATTGTTAGAAAACCTTTCTATTTTAAATAAATGATGTTCTTTTTAACCTTTTATTGATCAAAGATGAAAAAAGTATCACAGGTTCCAAAAAAATATTAAGCAGCACAAGTGTTTTCAACACTGATAATTCTAATAATAAATCAGCATATTAGAATGATTTCTGAAGGATCATGTGACACTTTAGACTGGAGTAACAGCTGAGGAAAATTCATGAAAAAAAATATATATATATATATAATATATATATATATATATTTTATTGAAATTAAATAAATGCACTTAAATGTGCACAGACACTTAAATGTGTATTTTGGATGTTTTCTTTCCACTAGTTTGAAAGAAGATATACTAATATATTACTGAAGCAGCATAACACCAATTGTGGCAAAGCTTAAAATGCAGCTTGCAAAATCAAGCCTTTGCTGCGGATCCTTAGAATCCTTTAATATCTCTGTGGTGTCAGCTGCAATTAAGAGAGAACCTCTCACAGAACAGGCTTCACTGAAGACAAGTGACCATAACCAGGCTGACAAGATGTTCACAGATCTAAAGTTAAACCCTCCAGTGCCAGCGCTCAGTCTGGCCTCAGTCAGGATGCCTGATGCTTGGAGGATATTTCATTGGATTTCACAAACGTCTCTCAGATACACAGGAAACATTCCCTCAGTGCGTCGTCTCAAACGCACAGAGTTCTGCTCCCCCAGAGGGGCGTCTGCCTTGTGCTGTGGCATCTTTCAGCCTGAGTGACCATACAGACTGATCAAAGTGGCATAATTGGCTAATTCAGAGTCCAGCGGGGTGGAAATGACCCCTGAGTCCTAGAGGCTTTCCAGACACATTAGCACACACAAACAGCCGTCCAAACACACCCTGCGTTTGTACATTCATTCTAGCCGCTCCAGGTTTTGCTGTACACACACATGTGTAGTGTTCCCACAGGTGCAGCAGTATAGTGGCAGGTTTCAGTGAGCGATAATGTGTTCAGGGACTGCGTGTTAACACACTATTTGCATTAGGGCAGTGTGGGTCCCCAGCTGGGCGCAGTGAGAGAATTTTACCTGTGCGTTTGGCATAATCCCAGATTTACCCTGGCAGGTGAGACTGGTTAATGCAGGCATATGTATGTGTGTGATTGTGTGTGTGTGTGTGTGTGTGCTCAGGCAGTGTAGAACTGAATCCAGGCTGTTTTTGCACTGACACAGATTGGTTCATTCATATATAAAGAGTACAAGCAGGGCATCTTATATCCTTATCCTTGTAGAATATTTCATACACAATGTAATTCAAAGTGCTAGTGCTTTAAATGGATTTAATAAAGAAACAAAAATTAGACAGTTTTGAATAATATAAGATTATAGGCTAATTTACTGTTTAAATGTATCAATAGATTTTTTTTCCCCCAAAGTAGACCACAAAAAATTGATCAAAAATAATAGAACTTACATTTAGATTGATTAAGAATTATGTATTATTATTTTTTGTTATCTTCATATAAAATGTAATAACATTTTTACTTCTGAAATTTCTGCGGACATCACAGAGGCTGCGGAGGAATGGGGAAAATAATATTAACCAATAACAAAGAATAGTTGATTTAAATGCATTGCAAATTCTGTTTTACATTGTCTGTTGCATTAATACATATATTTTAACATCCACTCTTCATTATACAACCAAAACATTAAATAAAATATATGGAGCATTGCCCAGACTGCTTTATATGTCTATAGGTGTATTTTTGTGTGCATAGAAAGACATTTTTTTGTTGTTGTCTGATTCACTTCTGGTTCCCCAGAGATATCATTCAAATCCAGTATGTCCCATATTCTTAGTGTTCACTACTACAAATGATGACAAAAAAAGTCTTACACAAATTGAGCTTGTGTAGCCAAACCTCAGTCACAGTTTATAAATGCCAATATTAGCCATCATGTTGAAGTTTGTTGTCATTTTCTGACAGTAATACATGTTGGTTGTTATTTATGGAAGCACTCCACTTTGGCATAAACACATGTGACTATCATCCCTACAGTAATGCACTTAAAAATGAGTAATGCGCAGATTACCGCACAACACACACGCATCAAGAAGAGCCAAATGGCAAAACAGATGAATCATATGCATGAGAAAATATCTTCATTACTTGTTAAAATTCATAAAATGTTCTTGAAACTTGTTCCACGCTCTAAAGATGTTTAAATGTACAGCCTAGCTGATATAACCTATGAGGAAGTTGTCTTCAAAGTTGTCTTGTCACAATAAGTGTTCATGTGTATTAATTCAATATATCCTGCTGTAAATAATTTGAAGCATGTCTAATTACGCTGCTTAGGTCAAAGAAATAGACACACAGACACACACTGACTCATTTGTCTAGGGTATTCACATGTTGTCCAATTAAAAAAAAAAAGGTAGAAGAAAAAACAGGAATTACGATGTAGACTTCCTCTGAACATGTGTGTGTGTGTGTGTGTGTGGGCCCTGCATTGCCCTCAGCCACTCAGTAAGGACTCCCGATAAGGAGAATTAGTCAAAACTTGGGAGCTGCCAGTGTGTGCCAATTAAACTTTAATCTGGGGCTGAAACAGGCACAAATAAATTAAAGCCTTGTGCGAGGCAATGTGCTCTCCCCTGATAATACCGGATTGAAGCGTCTGCCGGCTGCTCCGTGCTTAGTGCTGTCACCATCTTATATGGGAAAAAACCATGGCAAGCCAGTCGGAGAGCAGAGCAAAGCGACTTGTAAAGTTTGCCATGTGTACACACTCACACAAACTCTAGACCTGCAGCATGTTTCGCCGTGTGTTTGGCTGACTGTTGACCTGTGCATGCTGTAGGCTAGCTTTGCCGCACTGTGAATGCTGGACCTCGTTTTGCAATGTTAATCGTCTCTGAATGCTGCCGTTTATCTACGCAGCTACTTATGGGGAGCGGAAAGCATTTTAAATATGACAGTGAGAAAAAAAAATAATTAAAGAATAATAATAACATTATACCTCAATTAAAAAAAAAACACAACAGTAGTAACTGTAACAATGGTAATGATAATAACAAAACAATCATAAACACACACACACACACACACACACAAAAAAACATTTCTATATTTCCAGTGCAGATATACACAGTTGAAGCGACACAACATGCTTTTATAAAATACAATATTTTTTTGCAGCATTTGGATAAGTTTTTGAGTGTTTTTACAATAAGTGTCTTATTTTTATTAAGTTTAAGGTTGCATTTCATATTGTTCATATTGTATTGCAAAACACTTCTGCTGCTATTGAGGTGAGTAAGGGGTAAGGTTAGAGTGGTATGGGTAGGGTTAAGGGTGGGCTAAGGTGTAAGTGATGCGTCAGCAGTGTAATTATAAGTGTAATTATAGAAATTAATTACAGATGTAATTACATGCAGGTATTTTTAAAAATATAAGTACAATGTAAAACATGTATGCAGGTATACACAGTTAAAGCAACTGTAAAATCTGTACATGTAATGTTTTTGCCATAAATATGACACAACATGCTCTCATAAAATACAATATTTTTTTGCAGCATTTGGATAAGTTTTTGAGCGTTTTTACAATAAGTGTCTTATTTTCATTAAGGTTGCATTACAGCAAAAACAGTAATATTGTACAATTTAAAATAGCTATTTTCATATATTTTACATTCATTTATTATTATTTTATTAGGGTCACACTTTATATTAGGTGGCCTTAACTACTATGTACTTACATCAAAAATATATATATATATATATATATATATATTATAAGTGTAATTACAGAAATTAATTGCAGATGTAATTACATGCAGGTATTTTTTTAAAATTATAAGTACAATGTAAAACATGTATGTACACAATAAGTGCACTGTACAAAATTATTAATTTATATGTAAGCACATAGTAGTCAAGGCCACGTAATATACAGTGGGACCAGAAAATAAATAAATAAATAAATAAATGCCATCATCAGAAGATCAACTTTTTTTTGGTTGTTTTGAGTTTTTCTCTCTTGTTGTCTCCCCACAATGACTGCCATTTGACACACATCACAATAGTAGGTAAAACCATGGCCGTACTGGATCAGTTACATGGCCTAAGTTGCCTTCTGATAGCTGCATGTTTTAACCATGAAGTAAACAATCCGGCAAAATATCATTCTCAGTGCAGACAGTGCAAGCGAGGTCGTTTTCAGAATATAAATCAGAGGCCACAAGTCTTATGGGAAAGCGTTTTGTGCTGATACGCCCTGCTGAGATTGAAACATTTTCCATTAATATTTTTAAACAAATTAATTTTCTTATCTCATACTGCCTGCATGACCTGTGGTCGGGTGTTTAATTTCAAAGTAATTTACCTCCAATATGAGACTACTTTTTCTATATGATATTAATGTCATGGTGTGTACTGATGAGAGAAAGGCGCATTTTAGAACGGAGGTTGTGCACTTGTCTACCAGTCCCTAAACTATAACAATAATACTAATAAAAAATAATAACAATCGGATGCATATTGTATTCACACATTGGAAAATATCACGGCTCAACTAGATCGTACAATTATCGTGCGTGTGCGTAAAATAATATAATTAATTCTACGTCTGTGGCGTGAGGCCTCGGGCTGCGACACTTCATGAATAAAACACATATCCCCGAAAAGAGTCGGAGCTAGTGATGCCTGTTTGTCTTTGGCCACTATCAAAGTGAACATGCAATATTGTGATAATCTATAGTTGATGAATTCAAGGCCGACTCGCCTTAGCTAAGTTCAGCTAATTTTCAGACATGGGTTGCCTCCGTAATTGAGTTTCCAATAACATTATGATTATTCCAACCCACATGATAATTGAATTCGAGCTTTGCGTTTTTCACCCTGTACTATTGCAATATTGTAGATGGGTTTCATGAAGGCGCCAAAATCTCCATGCAAATGTATTGTAATCACACATCCCGGGCTGCTTAACTTGATTTCTTATGTTATTGCACGCATTTAGCTCATAACAAATGATGTGCAGTTCTATGGTTATGAGAATGAAGTAAATTATTTTAACTTCTTATTTTTGAGAGGAATTCAGACACAGTCAAGGCAAGCAATCCAGGCTTCAGCAAACTTTAAATGAATATTTTCCAGCGTTTTTCTCAGAGACCTCATATTATAGAGATGATGAAATGTAAAGAGTACATTAAGCTGTTTTAAATGAATTGTATTGATAATCGTCTCCAATTTCTCTGTGCCCTTCGATCCTGCTCTATCACATATCTGCATGTTTTACAGTTCGTTCGCGTCTCTGAGATGTTTCCTAATTCAGCGTGCTGGCCCCAATCCTCATCTGTTGCATTATGCAATGCATACAGAATGCGTTGCTGTGAATGCCAATATAATTTTCATCTGAGCACCAGACCCCCAACTGAGGGAAAGAGAGAAAGCACATACTACACAATATACAGGATTCTGTGGCTCCCTTCCCGTTTGGAATTCTCCACCATCTTTTCTCAACATTTGACTGTTTGAATTTTTCAAGCCGCCAAAGAACAAAGCTACCGAGAACAGGCAGTGAGGCCCCAAACGGAGCAGATTGCCTTGCTCTGGAAGCAGATACAGGCAGAATATTTGAATGAAAAGTGAAGCTTTTGTCTGTCGCGGGTCGCTGGGAGCTGAGGGCACATAGACAGAGAGACAGAAACGTGTATGTCTGCCAGTGGGGTGAGGGAAGACAGACACTCTGCTGTCAGAAATTTTAGATTGGCACAGACTCGCTTTCTGGACGTGACTTTAAAGGCGGCCAGAGAGAACAGGCCTACATGCAAGGTCTGCATGGTCGTGCTATCACATATACTCACAGTCATACTACTATGTACTACTACTATAAGAAATTCATTCTGATCTCATGAAAAAAACATTAGAATTTAAGGGGTACACTACACTTTCCATTTCACTGACTTTCATTCACACGCCTACCAGTGTGGAGACAAGAAAAACGCAAACTCAATAGAATTTTACTGCAATTTTCCAAAATTCAAGTTTGGTAAACTCTAAACTGCGAATTCATATCAAGTGAAGAAATTTGACCGACAGAACACTGTAAACACTGTAACAGTAAAGTGAAGTAGACTGCATTTTTTTTTTTTTTTTTTACATTTTGGAATTAATCATTTGTTAAATTATGTGTTTATAAGAAAACCCCACAGAGTGTGACATCATATAATGACCGTAGCAGTGTTCAACAGTAACTGTCATTGGAGTTGAGCGATTTTGCTTGAGTTTATACAATTTGATGTGATTTTGTGGGGAAAAAAACAAAAAGTAAGAATGAAGGTTCAGTTCTAAACATAACCTTTCAGATATTGTAACGATCCCGGCCTCTGTGGTTCCCCCTGATCGTCACCAGAGGTCGCCGTCGCCCGAATACTAACCCCTTCCACTTTTCACTACATTTCCCATAACCCCGTACCTGGTTCTGACCTCATGAACTTCCACTTCCTGTTCCCCTGCTATAAATACTTCCGGGTTTCTCAGACACATCGCGAAGTCTTGTTTTGCCCCGGCTGACATTTCTGAGCGGTATTTTTCTCTGTTGGATTATCTGTGTATTACCTTGGACTGCCTATTGTTGTTTGAACCCTGCCGCCTGCCCTTTGGACCTCTCGCTGTGTTATTGACTACTGTGTTCTCTGTCTGCTGCCTGCCCCGACCTTCTGCCTGTATTTCGACTCTGAGTATTGCCTTACCTACTACATTCCTGTTTGCTGTGTTGTACCTTGCCTGTCTGACATCGTCTTTAATAAATACGCTGCACATGGATCCCAACTCTGCCGACCCTTCATTACAGAAGACTTCGCCAAACATCGATCCAGCAGCAGTCTACAGACTAACCACGGAGGTGTCTGCTCAAGCTAACGTGTTAGCGGCGCACCAGCAACAGCTCGCTCGTCTCACAACGCTCACAGAGGAGATGGTAAAAACTTTGCATTCCTTACAATCCACTGCTGTTGCCACTGCTCAAACTACTACCACTCCGGCACCCCAAACTGTTTCTGCACATCCTCCCGTGGCTAGCCCTCGTTTGGCTTATCCTGACAAATTTGATGGTAACCCCGCCAGATGTAAGGGCTTTCTCCTTCAATGCTCTCTGTTTGTCTCCCAACAACCTGCTTTATACCCCACAGAGGAGAGTCGGATCGCTTTCGTCTGCTCACTACTCACAGGCAAAGCATTGGACTGGGCCACCGCTGTTTGGGATCTTAACCGTCCCACTTTCCCATCCTTTGAAGCATTCCTCCGCCGTTTCAGAGAGGTTTTCGACACTCCCAAGGAGAGCGAGGCTGCCGGTGAGCGCATTCTGACGTTGCGCCAAGGAAAATCATCCGCTGCTGAATTCTCTCTCACCTTTCGCACACTAGCCGCTCAGACGGGTTGGCCTGATGAACCTTTAAAACTTCACTTCCGCAGAGGGCTAAATCACGAGCTCCAAGCAGAACTGGCCTGCCGGGATGAGGAGAGATCGCTCGATGGACTCATCAATCTTACCATCCGCATCGACAACCTTATGCGTTCCAGGAAGCCCAACCGGGAGAGGTCCACTCAACTTAATGTCTCCTCGCCCACGCCAGCTCACGAACCTATGGAGGTTGCCCACACTCGCCTAACCGCCGAGGAGAGAGGCCGACGACAACAGCTCAACCTCTGCCTATACTGCGGTCAAGCCGGTCACATGAAGGCCTTCTGTCCAGCCAAGTCCACTCCTCATCCGGCGGTGAGTCAGATTTCAAGTTCTTCCCAGACTGTGAAGATTCCAGTACACATTACCTCCTCTGATAAGTTCATTGACACAACCGCATTGATAGATTCTGGCGCAGCAGGCAATTTTTTGGATGAAGGTTTCGCTAAAACCCATTGTCTCTCACTGATACCTTGTACATCTCCCTTGTCAGTGGCAGCACTAGATGGGAGACCGCTGGGTCCGGGACGGGTCCAGTTCACCACCAACGATCTCCAGCTCACAACAGGTGCTTTTCACACAGAGACAATACGATTCTTCATCATCCAATCTCCACACAACCCGGTCATCCTTGGTCTTCCATGGCTCCAGGAACACGAGCCGCAGATCTCCTGGACGGAGGGGCAGGTCACACAATGGTCGGACAGATGCTTTGCTCAATGCTTCCCCGCACTCAGACCCAGAGCTGACAAGGCGCCCGTCATCAATTCAGACACCGCGATCGCAGCAGATGTCCCTCTCGAATACCAGGACCTGGCTGAGGCCTTCAGCAAAGCTCGAGCCTCTCAACTACCCCCGCACCGCACTTCTGATTGCGCCATTGAACTACTTCCTGGAACCATTCCCCCAAAAGGCAGAGTTTTCCCCCTCTCTCAACCTGAGACGGAGGCTATGCGGGTCTACATCGAAGAGGAATTGGCCAAAGGATTCATTGAGCCCTCCACCTCTCCTGCATCAGCTGGGTTCTTTTTTGTCAAGAAGAAGGACGGTAGTCTCCGTCCCTGCATTGACTACCGAGGCCTCAACAACATTACCGTCAAGTACCGCTATCCTCTGCCCCTCGTACCTCCAGCACTTGAACAACTCCGCTCAGCCAAGTACTTCACTAAGCTTGACCTCCGCAACGCATACAACCTGATCCGTATAAAGGAGGGTGACGAATGGAAAACTGCCTTCTCTACCACTACTGGTCACTATCAGTACCGGGTTATGCCCTTCGGGCTGGTCAACAGTCCGTCCGTATTTCAATCCTTCATTAATGACGTATTCCGAGACATGCTGGGCAGATGGGTTATTATCTACATGGATGATATTCTGGTCTACTCCGAGACAATGGACGCCCACATCTCCCATGTCAGGAAGGTTTTGAAGCGCCTAATCTCTCATCAACTCTACGCTAAAGCTGAAAAGTGTGAGTTCCATCAGACAGTCACCACGTTTCTGGGGTACGTTGTGGGTCCCGACGGAGTCGCTATGGATGATAGCAAGGTTCAGGCAGTCCTGAAGTGGCCCCGTCCCGCCAATGTGAAGGAACTACAAAGGTTTCTGGGATTTGCTAACTTCTATAGGCGGTTCATAAGAAATTTCAGCGCAGTCGCAGCCCCTTTGACTTCCATGGTTAAGAAGAATAACAGCAAGTTATCCTGGTCCCAGGCAGCCAGCGAGGCCTTTGAACTCCTCAAGAGGCGCTTTTCTTCTGCTCCCATTCTACACCATCCCGATCCTGAGCGTGAGTTTATCGTCGAAATTGACGCCTCCAACACGGGAGTTGGGGCTGTACTGTCTCAGAGGCATGGCGATCCTCCCAAGCTTTATCCATGCGCCTTTTACTCACGCAAACTTACACCGGCTGAACAGAATTATGATGTGGGTAACCGGGAACTGCTCGCTATGAAAGCTGCTCTTGAGGAGTGGCGCCATTGGCTTGAGGGGGCCAAACTTCCGTTCACCGTTCTCACTGATCACCGCAACCTCGAATACCTCCGATCCGCCAAGAGACTCAATCACCGCCAAGCCAGGTGGGCCCTCTTCTTCACCCGTTTCAAATTTACTGTTACTTACCGCCCTGGAACAAAGAACACTAAGGCAGATGCTTTATCTCGTCTGTTTGAGGCTGAATATCAACCACCTTCTCCCGATCCTATCTTGCCAGACGTCCTCATAGTTGCTCCCGTCCAGTGGGACATCATAACTGAACTCGCAGAGATGCAGAACAAGAACCCTCCACCGCCTAACTGTCCTCCAGACAAGATCTACGTTCCACAGTCCAAGAGGAAACAGGTACTTCAACTCGTTCATGACACCCCCAGCTCTGGACATCCGGGAATCACTGCTACATTGGAACTACTTTCCAACAAATTCTGGTGGCCGTCCATCCGCCCTGACACCATCCAGTATGTAACCAACTGTGAGGTTTGTTCCATCTCCAAGCCATCCAAACAACTCCCCGCTGGCCTTTTGCAGCCATTGCCGACCCCTCAGAGACCATGGTCACACATCTCCATTGACTTCATTACTGACCTGCCTCCCTCCGAGGGTCACACCACCATACTGACAGTAGTGGATCGGTTCTCCAAGTCATGCCGCCTAATCCCGCTCGCCAAGCTATCTACTGCCCTCGATACAGCTCAGGTACTCTGCAATAACGTCTTCAGGTTCTATGGTCTCCCAGACGACATAGTGTCCGATAGGGGCCCCCAATTCACTTCTCGCCTCTGGTCTGCTTTATTCAAGTGTCTTAACGTCAATGTGAGTCTCTCCTCAGGGTACCATCCAGAGTCGAATGGTCAGACCGAACGCCTTAACCAGGAAATCACCCGGTTCCTCAGGTCATACTGCCATCACAACCAGACAGACTGGAGCAAGTTTCTCTTCTGGGCTGAGTATGCACAAAATTCCATTCTCAAACCCTCAACCGGACTCACGCCATTCCAATGCGTGTTAGGTTTTCAGCCTCCTCTCTTCCCGTGGTCTGGAGAACCCACTGAATTGCCTGCAGTCAACTCCTGGCTTCAAAGAAGCGAGGCCACATGGAACTCTGCTCACACTCACCTTCAGCAAGCCATCCGTAGACAAAAGAGGTTTGCTGACCTACACCGTCGCCCCGGTCCGGCGTTCGCTCCCGGGTCATGGGTATGGTTATCCACCAGAGACCTTCGTCTGAGACTCCCATGCCGCAAACTCAGTCCCAGGTACGTGGGTCCCTTCAGAGTCATTAAACAGATAACTCCAGTCTCTTATCGTTTAGCCCTGCCTGCTCAATACCGTATCTCACCCACTTTTCATGTGTCCCTGCTCAAGGCCGCTGGTGCTCCGAGACGGGCGGACGACCTAGACGAGGACCGGGCTCAGAGTTCCCCTCCGCTGATCATCGACGGCGAGGAGGCATACCGGGTCAGGGAGATCCTCAACTCTCGACGCCGGGGCGGGGTACTCCAATACCTCGTGGATTGGGAGGACTACGGTCCAGAGGAGAGATCGTGGGTTAACTCCAAGGACATCCTAGACCCATCACTGGTCACTGACTTTCATTCAAACCATCCGGACAAACCCGCTCCTCGTTCCCGTGGTAGACCCCGGCGTCGTCAGCCTCCTCACGTCAGGAGCCGTTCGCAGGGAGGGGGCTCTGTAACGATCCCGGCCTCTGTGGTTCCCCCTGATCGTCACCAGAGGTCGCCGTCGCCCGAATACTAACCCCTTCCACTTTTCACTACATTTCCCATAACCCCGTACCTGGTTCTGACCTCATGAACTTCCACTTCCTGTTCCCCTGCTATAAATACTTCCGGGTTTCTCAGACACATCGCGAAGTCTTGTTTTGCCCCGGCTGACATTTCTGAGCGGTATTTTTCTCTGTTGGATTATCTGTGTATTACCTTGGACTGCCTATTGTTGTTTGAACCCTGCCGCCTGCCCTTTGGACCTCTCGCTGTGTTATTGACTACTGTGTTCTCTGTCTGCTGCCTGCCCCGACCTTCTGCCTGTATTTCGACTCTGAGTATTGCCTTACCTACTACATTCCTGTTTGCTGTGTTGTACCTTGCCTGTCTGACATCGTCTTTAATAAATACGCTGCACATGGATCCCAACTCTGCCGACCCTTCATTACAGATATATAGGCAGATACAAAAAGTGCACAAATGAGATCATACAAATTCATACAAATTTGCCAAAACATAAAATATTCAAGTGACTGCAGTGCAAGCATGTATGTATATATATAGTTCAGATGCAAAACCAGCTAAAAGTCGTCTCGGTCAAAAATGAGATGATACTGAGTGAATGCTCCTGACTTCAAACTTGCTAAATTCCAGGCTCAGCCCAATCAAAAATACCAGTACTTCCATAGAAACCTATACAAAGTAGCCAGAAAGAAATGCTTACTACACACACACATACTGATTTGTTCTCAAATCAAGGACACTATGGATTGTGAACCAGTTTTACCACAGAGACAATTATCTGAATATTTATTTTAGAGCCATTAATAAGAGGAAAAATCTATATTAACAATACAAATTGGCTTGTCTTTTCCAGAACTGCAAAACACCATTTTAAAATCCCATGATGTCTGCTGGTTTTCCATGACTGTAGTAGATAATATTTTTTGTGTACATTAATTGATGGTTGTGGAATATATTGCAGCTGCGCTAGATTAGGAGAAAGAAAGGTTGCCACAACTTTCAACAAAACATGACATAGGAATGAGAACTCAGCCTCATTTGCATACGCTGACATTTTGAAGAAAATATTTCAACGTTGGTGGAGATGTGTAATGAAATCCTGCCAGCAGCCCGTTATGGAATAATATTACCATAAAGGTAACCTATCCATATTCTCCACTCTCGTTTTGTCCTCTCCTGCCATGTTCACTCTCTCTCTCTAGGATTATTTTTCTTCCGTTTCCTCTGATTTGTCTTGCCCGTGCTGAGCTAGGCTTCTCTATCTGACTCTTTGCAGGCTAATTGTGCGCCGCAGTGGAGAATTTGTTAGTGGTGACACCTTGCAACCCAGTGGGAATGCATCTCATTATCGGCCAACGTCCAAGAACATCAGACATTATTAGCTGTCATTAATCTGCAATATATATGGAGGCAGAATGAAAGAAGGAGGGGGCGGGGCATGAAGGGCATCACAGGACACAAAAGAAGAGGAAGTACTGAGGGTCAGGAAGGGAGAACTCTTTGAGGTGAAAGGTTAATGTCTGTAAAGCTCCTGTTTAAGATAATGATCAATGAAAAATATAATGGAAAAACAATATATGTATGTATATATATATATATATATATATATACATATATATAATAAAATATACTTTCTTTATATTTATACAGCAAGTGTATTGAACACATTAATTTACAATCATCTGAAGAAACTAAAGTGTTAAAAATTCATTTGACAATGTAAATCAATTCTTTAATTCACCATCCATTGCAGTGACTGAATAAAATCCTGCCTTTAAATGTGAAAGACTTATTTTTAGTGTAATAAAATTAGAACCAAAAAATCTCTTTAAAATAATGTAATATCTTTACATTATTATTATTTATTTATTTTCTTTAAGTGATTAATGGTAAATGTGATCATTTGAATCAGAATTTCTTGCTATTAATGTGCATTTTCTTTTTATGTGCAACATTTTCTTTTTTAGTATTTTTTAAATTAAAGACTCTAATTAAAACATTTAAATATTTCTTTGACATCAAAATTTAATGTAAACATAATCATACAACTGTATTTAAAAACAATTAACTTTTATCAGCTTGTTTTTGTGTCATTTTACAATTGATTTATGTGACCTTTTACATCTTAATATATTGCTTCATATAGTGAAATACTTTTTGTGATTACAGATTAATACTTTACATTGCTATAAGAAAATTCACATTCATGCGCATTCTAGGTTTTTAAACTTATTTCACGATTGGAAACAATCTGAAGGAGGTTTTGTTGGATTGTATTCTGTTTTCTTTTGATTTTTACATGTATGTATGTATTTTGATTCAAAATCCAGTTGAAATAAACCGTCTTTGACAAGCTTAAAGTAGATTTGGTGAACGTGCAGCCGTGGCGTGTTTGCGCGCGTCGCGGACCTCTCATATTTAGCGCTACCAACAGTGTATTTAATTTGATTCAGCATCTTTTGGCTGTTTTTCCTGTACAGCCACGCCTGAAGATGGGTATATGCAAACGTGATGGGATTACAGCTTCTAAGAAGATTTTCATGGAGGAAGGGTTCAACATGGCCCACTTGCCTTGGCAAATAAAATACAGGCCGCTAAAACACAGAAGAACTTCTCCCCATCCCCCTCCTCAGTCTTTCTCTCTCGCACATTTGCTTTCATTAGAATAGTTTAGGTGAAAAGAAGCGTCCGTCTCCTGTGGATTTTCTCTGCTCTTTGAGCCAGGTCTGCTCTATGGCCCTAATGACTCAAAGTTCCCCTATAAAACGTCTACAGCGCAGCTCCCTGCAAATTGAGTTTCCTCTTTGAGCCAATTGAGTGTGGTTTATGTAAGCTGCGGGGAGCGCCTTTGAACCCTGCTTCCAACGCCGCCAGCTTGGGGTCACAGGAAAAGATGGAGGCCACTGTCGCAGACGCCCAAATTCATGCCACATTGAGGAAAACGGCTCCTCGGAGGGATGAAGAAAAAAGCATGCGGATTCCCATTCAGAGTTTAAGGAGCATGGAGCAGGTGTTTGCTTCCTTTATTGGTAGTAAATGAGTTTGTAAATGAGATTTCATGACATTAAACTCTCAAATGTTTAGATTATACCAACTTTAAAGCCACAGCTAGACAATCCTTTACTCTTTTTGCTTGCTGCCTTAGAATCTAGTGAATCTTTATGGAACTCTGTTCACATTTCACAATGCTTTTACTGCACGTTTGATAAGCCCTTAAAGATAGTTTGGCTGTTAAAATGTACGTAAAATACAAAACAGCACATAGCATTCATTGATACCCTTTGATTCTGAATATGCACCTGGTACATCTCGTAATGCTAGCTGGTGACTTCACCCACTGCAATACAGAGCCTTATGAAAGACAATCAAAATCAAAGAATTCAACAAAAGTGCACTTTAAAAAGCTGTGAAGCTATTTCCCAAATGGAGCAAGTACAAAGCAAAAATGCTGAGTTTCATTGTTGCAATGTACTAAAACCCATGGTCTGTTTATTCTTGTAGTTGTGACTTTTTATTTTATAACTGTGACTTTTTATTTTTGTCAGCTAAGTCACTTTTGCAATATGCAAAGTTCAAATTGCAAGAAGCGAAACACATAATTATTTACATGTTTTGACCATTGTTTAGACATATAAAATCGCAAAAATTAGATATAAAGTCAAAAATTTAATACAATGTTGCAAAGACATTGTAACATAAGATAACTTAAGATTTATTTTTTCCCTTTCTTAAACATTCCCGCAAAAACGATGTGTGGGGGACTTGAGGGGGTCTCCAAAGCGGCTGCTGCCTCGAGGCCTTGTAGGACCATAATCCGTCCTTGTGTGCAACCTAATGTAGTCAGTGAGCTTTGGTCATAATAATTAATAATATTTTTGACTTGAATAAAGCAAGTTTATTTAGATGTTGCCCAATGAAGCACCATTTTTTTTTAGCTTACCTGACAAAATGTTGTTAATGGAAAAAACCAGCCCAGTACAATGCAACGCATATTTAATACAGGGCAACGTTCCCACCTCTGCAGATCGGCTTTCTATAAGTATCACTCTAAAGGTTTTTGGGGAGCCTTGTCTCATGCTCTTTTGTTTCTTGGGCCCTTTAAGGAAGGGTGTTAATGCCAGTGGAATACGTTTGATCACAGGGGCTGGCGGCGGCCCGTGGTGGGTGATATGGCATGGCATTGGGCTCAACAGGATTGTAGTGTTAAAGGCGTGAAAACACACACTCCTTCTCCTGTAATGAAAGCCGCTAAAGGTCTCAGCACAAATCCACCCACCCCAGCCCCGCAATTATGCACACGCACTGCCATAAATCTAATGTGCTTTCATGAACTGCAAGAGCACAGTACATAAAAAACGTGTTGCGGATTTGCATACAAACATACTTATTCCAAATCCCTCTCAGAAGTTGTAAATGATTGTCTCTTCCTGAAATACATTTCACCAAATTGTATTTAGGCATGTTTATGAATCCTATTATGCCGTGGGTTTGATCATATTTTGTGGACAGCAATGGCTTTCCCATCGCCTCTGAAAGGGGGGAAACAGAAAGAGAGAGAGCGAGAGAGGGAGAGAGAAAATGGGCCCGGAGCAATAGATTCTGTCATTTGTTTCAGGCAGACTGTGATTTCTGCCCGCCGTTTGACGGCAGGTCCTCCGTTGCTCTCTATGCTGGAGATGGATCCGCTGTGGTATCCTCCAGAAGGATAATTCAATAAAGCCTGTCACATGCTGTGATTGGACATAGTAATACTCCTGCTACTAACACTAATGTTCATTTCAGCAGGTGAACGCCGGGCATAATCTGTTAGCGGCGCTCTTGTCAACTGTTTGAGTTACATCTGTTATTAGACGTTTACAGGGCATCTGCATAATCGCGAAAGTGAACGCCGCATTTGTTTGGTGAATTGTTCATACTGAGTATTTAATAGAGTGCAACAGTATGGTTCCTGAAGTAACAATCTCATGCAAAATCTCCACTGAGAAATTGATTTTTAGTGTAAACCTTTCAAGGAAGATGTTTAGACAAAAGACACTGGTCTACTGGTAAAGTACTAGATTACTAGATCCACCAATTTTCTTTTTTTCTTTTCTTTTCTTTTCTTTTCTTTTCTTTTCTTTTCTTTTTTTTTTTTTAGTACTGTTGCGCTCCACACTTACTTGCTTACTTGTACTACATTTACATATGGGGGAAAAAAATAGCTACATATTTTCTGCTATAAAGTCTACATTTATTTACCCTTGTCAACAATTATTGTGTGACTCCTGATATACAAAAGTATATACATATTATCTTTTCCTGTGCTTAATGTTTTAGTGGTATAAAGATGTTCTTTACCTTGATCTTCTACAGCTGTGGTCCATGTGCTCTTGCACAGTCCACATTAATTGAGAGGACAAGCTGTTGAGTGCAGAGGTCATAAACATTTCTAGAGTTATAAAACTTTCATTAAGTTCTCACGATATCTTGCCACCTCGTGACCTCTCCTGCTCTTTTTTTCTCTGAAGAGCTCAGGAAAAAGAACTGGGGGCTTATTGCATTGGCGAACAAGCCCCGTCTTTGTGGTGTGCAGTCTTTTTCAAACTGTCTCGGCCTCTTGACTCGTCCTAAGCCAGAGATCAGTGCTTAGAAAGTGGCAAAACAAAAGGCTGCTTTAATGAGATTGTACAACAGAGTGAACAAGATGGGGGGAGTCCTGCAAATAACCAAACTCAGACCACTCCTTTCCCAAAAGGCCTTTTCACAATCCTCTCTAAGCCTGCTTGTATGAATACGGAAAATTATCAAAGGACTATCATTGCTCCAAAAGACTCGCTCTTAAAAAGGGAAGATGTGGAGAGGGATCAGTCTGCTGTTATTCGCTTACAAAGGCTTGAAATGCAAACGAATTCCTGAAGAATTGCCCAACATTGCTGACATTCTACTGAATGGGCTCTCTATTTAAAACCGTTTTGTCTCAGAGCGAGACTTAAGATGGTCAAAATCATGACGATTGAATACAGTTTAGCTAAAACGA
Organism: Labeo catla; assembly: GCA_012976165.1. Lineage (NCBI taxonomy): Eukaryota > Metazoa > Chordata > Actinopteri > Cypriniformes > Cyprinidae > Labeo > Labeo catla. The sequence continues at coordinate 529,265 of VONZ01000122.1, forward strand.
GCCTTCTTGTTTGTAGTTCTGTTAAGGAATCTTGTTTCAATGTGCTTGGAGATCCTCTTGCTGAAGACACTATAGAGAAATGTTTTAAAAATGGACTGGTTAATTTTACAATATAAATATAAAATACTCAAACAAATGACATGCGGAGGGAGACTGTCAAGTGTTTGCGCCAACAGTCTCTCAATAATGTTGGCTCAAGATACAAAAGCGAACAGATCTCATTCATGGGCCCTTGCATTTCAGCAGGGCCTCTGTGGAACTGTGGTGCTTGACCCCTAATCCAAAACGCCATTTAAAGAGAAGGGGGGAGAACTGAAAACATCTCAGGCTTTTTCTGATAACCATCACACTCTAACCCCATTATCAGGCCCGGGTCCTCACACCCCGGACCTGTCCCCTCGGGCCAGTGGCCTACCTCTCACCCGAGCGCTTTTCAGCCTGACGAATGACACCCCGGAATAGCGGGATGAGTCTGCCGTGACCTTCTGCTGCCCTGAGCTCGCTAATGCTAACTATGTTATGACCATGTGCCCACCCCACACCAAATGACCTCTTCTGCTTTTATCTTTACAGTTATTGTTCATATTTTTTCCAAAGAGAAAATGGGTAGCAAGAGGAAGTTCACTGTTGGTGTCTAATTGCTGACCCATACAAACAATTTCACCTAACTTTGGGTAAGTGTTTCAGGGTTTTTTAAGGTATGTGGACAATGTGAAAATCAGGAGCGTTTAAAGGCTCTGTCATGCTGCTTACAGCTGTCTTTTATGTTCTTTAAATTGCTTCCAGGTCAGATCAGTTTTGTTTTCAGGAGAAGGAAATTTCACCAAGGACTAAAAGATCATTGATAGGTACACTGTAAAGTGAACAATAACAAGAAATTAGCAAGATGTAAATATGTCTTTGAAGGCATCCATGAACATTAATTCAGGGCTCAGCAAAATGAACCACAGTGTGTCTTTACTACTCCTTTTTAAGAGCTGAGCATCAAAGTTACACCTTTACTATTCCTGCAGAACAAATTTATGTTTTGAAGCAAAGTTCACCAAAACTTACATTTTATTTACTTATGACATTCCAAACCCATATGATGTTAATTTTTTCCCCATTAAACACAAAAGGAGAATCTTGATGTAGGTTTTTGCCATACAATGAATTGCCAGGTGTCAAGCAATAAATAAAAGAACACTATGACAGCATCATGAAAGTATATGTGAAATACTTGATATATTACAGTGTAAAATAATGGATGACAGTAATTGTGTGATCTACGTTCATGTTATTGTATCCCATTTTTGGAACTGGTATAGTCATTCTTAAGTACTCACATTGTAAAGAGCTACTTGAAGAGAGAAAAATAATAAACAACAGAATACAAGTCTGGAACAACATGAAGGATATCAGATACTCCCCTAAATTGAGTAACTGAGTGAATGTGCATTAACAGGCTAAGACATCATTAACACAATCCTTTCTCTCAAAGGGTATAGACAATAGATTTTGACAACAGAATTTAACAGCGCTCTCCAAACAGATCCAGAAAGAAGATTAGAATCTCCTATCATACACCCTCCTATGTTTGCTGCATAGTTACACCAGTCTATCATTATTCATTGAAGTATATATTTGTTTTGATCATTTTTAATCTGAAAAGCGATGCTGAATTAACCGTTTGAATTAATCATGGGAATTAACGCTTTAATTCGTCCATTCAGCCCACGTCTTTACGTCCAGCTGCACTGGGCTGCTTAACAGCAGTGGTGGAAGCATATGCTTGTGTTACGGGGGGGTGGAGGCCGAGTCTCCATGGAGAACTCCCACAAAAGAGACACAATATCAGCCCTCAGACGCGTGCAATGACTTAAACGCTCCATTGTATTAAATATGAATGGGACTCCATTGTCCGACCCCGTGCGAGTGGGGAGGCAGTGTTGTCGATTAGCCACATGATTAAGCAGATGACACGGAGGGGCTGTAAAGGTAAATAAAGGCCGCCTTCTGTCACTTCCTGTGCTGGGACACATGGCTGCGGCCTCCCGAAGACCTGCCAGAACGCCCTTGCCAGCGCGTTAGAATACAGCTGAGAGCTGACGGACAAAGGAGGGGTGAGCGGTTTGATTAAAAAAGCATGAATAACATAGTCATGGTCTATGTCAGGTGTTAAGTATCTCATTGAGCCATTTGCATGTCAAAGGATGCGTTTTTTTTTTCCACTTGTTTTGTGTGTGTGTCGTGTGTGTGTCACTCTAGTTACATGCCAGTGTGTGCGTTACACCTCCTATGAAGAGGGCACCCTCTCATTGACAGCTGTTACGGCACGGCATCGTTTGTCAAAACAGATTTTATTAACACATTAACACCAAAACAAAATGAATGACTGTTCATAAAACCATATAATTTGAATCATTGACCTCTGCCACTATTTGAATTGCTAACGCATGAGAAAAGACAGAAAATGCTTATTAATTTTTTTTTTTTTAATTCATTTCTTAAAAAAAAAAAAAAAACTATTTAAGGATGCAAAATTAACCCTCTGCACATTCAGTTTCAGTCACATTACACGTTCTTTATTAGTATGAAATATGTGCATACATTGATATATGTCCCTGATTTAAATTCTGAAAAATCGCTGTTGCTTGCAATGTAAAATATTTTGCATGGGGTTTCAGTCACTCTGCATTGTTGCAATGTCACATGTTTTTGTTCTCCATGTTTGTTATCCAGAGCCTTCCTAGTCAGTGTTCTGTAACAGCGCTGGAAGTATCGTCATTCTAGTTTAATGATGATTTGAAACTAACCTTAGCGTGCTCTTGCCACTTTCTTCCACCCGCTCCATTGTGGGACATTCAGGTAACTAATCTGCCTTTAAATATGTCTCCAAGGGAACGCAACTAATTAGCACTGAAATTTACTGCCTTCACTTTTATTGACTTGTCCTACTTCTCCGATAATTAACTAATGAGGGAACTAATGAGCTATGTCATTCACTCATGCTGTTCAATTAAAGTACAGAATCAATTATTGAAAATAGGTTTGCATTTTTGCCACCTCTTGTGTGGACGATGCCGGGAAGTTTCAAAATTAAAAGAAAAGACTGTACAAAGAAAGTTTAGGTTATTTCACACCAATTCACCTTCAAATGTGCTATATTATTGTGTCTAAAAGCACCAAGACAACAGCATGTTGTACAAAATGTATGATTCACAATTACTTTGCAACACTTTAATGTACATTATGTAAATTGTTTTTTTTTTTTTTTTTGCCTGAACTCAATTCATTTGTGAGCAGTGGTTAAACACGATGGAATTACGCAATTGGATATTGATTTTCTTTATTAAAGAAACATTAAAATAAAAAAAATAAAAACAAAAAACAAAACAGAAAATCTGTAATGTGAAAAAAAACATATTTTTACACTTTCATTTAAATTTCTACACACACACACACTATATATATTATTATTATTTTTTATTTATTTATTTTTTTACCAAGAATGTACTCTGTTACTAAATTTATCCCTACACTGCAAATAACAACATCTAAATATTTGATTGAAAGTTGAATCAAGTTTCACAGTTTTGTATTAACACCTTTTAATTAGGTAGACTGAGGATGCAGCAAATACTGATTTTTTAATCTATAGCCAAAATTGTTTTCTGAACACTATTGGTTGTAAAACACAATCAGTGGATTGCTTCCAAATGATAATTAACATTTTGGCAATATGAAAATAATATTTTGGTTATTATCAATTATAACAGATATTTCAAATGTCATTTCAGATCTCTCTGTCATCTCTGTAGTTCAGTATGACGGCCAGTGATCTCTCTAAGTAAACAATGCATTAGTTTGCTAATCTGGAGATTTGTAAAAAGACTAGCTTCATTAAAGAAAATTAATTACGCTAATTCACTGCCAGCTTCATTCACAGATAATCAACTTTCTCATCATTGTAATTCACACTGCTATCAGACAGCATGACTGCACTCATATCAGCGTCAGTTTCTAGAACAAGTAATGCAAGTTGTTATTGTATTAAAATTGTATTCTTATGATAAATTATTATATTAATGTCTAATAGCTTTTTTTGTTGTAATGTAACTAGATTCAGTCTGGAACAGAATGAAAAAAGAAATACAGCTCTTACTGAGCTGTACTTGTCTACAACAATTCTGATTTTTTCACAGGTTGCATGCAAAGGCATGCAAATAGTAATAAAGAATTTGTAATAAACAAGTTTGTGATCAAAAGAAATATATATATATATATATATATATTTGAAGTAATTTTTTGAAGTTTCAGCACTGGCATAGTTACAGTACACTATACAATGGAATTGTGTTTTGTAAAGGAAGATGTTTCAAGAAAAAGAGGAATCTCTTCTCCAACATCCGAAGCCAAAGCAACATAAAACCCTTCTCAGATAATTAAGGCATTAAACATGCCTATATTTTCGCTTAATTAATAATTAATTTAATGAGAGGATGAGGCTGTAAAAATCACTAATTAAAACGCTGGAGCGGTGCAGAATGCATAGACTAATGGCGAAGGGGAAAATTATGCAAAAACACTGGAAAGAAATCCCGCCACCATCACCAGCAACCTTCCCCAGCCTCCTCCGTGTTTGGGCTGTATCAATATTCTAATAATACCCAGCATGCCAGAGGTCCTGGCTGGTGTGCCAAGCAGCATTGAGTGGATGTGACAGGCTTGCAGAAAGATGCAAAAGCCAAGGACATAAAATTCATCCCGACAGCAACCTTGGAGATCATCCCAGGCTAGAGTCTGCTGCTCTAAATTAGACGAATAAACTCTAAAGAGCATAATGGAGTCGACTCTGTGTCAGTGCTGTGACAGGCTGCTGCATTTACACAACAGGCTGAGCGTGACCGAACGTAATACTACCAGAAACATCACTGTACTAACCGCCACTACGGTTTTATTTACTATTATTATTGTGCTATCATTTAGTTCAGAATCACTGATGCAATGGAATTTTGACACAAGCATGAAGTCTTTATCAGAGTTTTCTTGCTTTGCAGGTTTGCTTACTTACAAAATACAGATTTAAGACCTTAAATTATGCACTATTTTTTACTTATATTTAACTGTAGCTATAAATTTAACCTGAAATACTGTTTCCCCATCAGTATTTCAGATTATATGCATTATTTTTGTAATATGATGTAATAGCTGAGTAAAATTAAGACATTCAGTGAAACACAGAAAATAGATTTGTGATGTCAGCCAAAATGGATAATCAGTTCAGAGGGGGATACATTTTTGGAGCCTTTTTTTCACCCCATATATATATCCTAATCTACCAATAAATCATTCTCAATAAGGAACATGCATACTGAAATAAATGTTATTTACTTACATACTTACGTTACAGTATATTAAATATTATATCCTAATCTACAATGTCTGATTTAAAAAAAGGAAAAAAAAAAGTATAAAACCATAACAGCATCACTGATTAAGGTTATTGCCATTCTGTTCTAATATAAAGCAGCTTACACATTTTATCAAATGTGAGGAGAGCGGCATTAGGCTGTGTAGTTGTAACAGTTCTAAACATGCTTATAAATACCCAAACAAATGTATCAAACCAAAACTACTAAGATAGTGACAAGAGAATCCACATTGCATATCCAACATAGTCACACTGCGATACTCAGCAAAACCTCTGTGGCACCAGAGATCAGCATTAATAAAAGCTCAGTCTCAGCATATGTCACCTCACTTCATAACACCTTCCCAGACAACCATCCAATGAGACTGCACACTCTACCTCACAAACCCAGAGCACTCATGACATTGGAGCCAAGGTCACACCGTACCCTTAAGGATTAAAGTGTGGAATGACCACTCAAATAAACCAGTCAAGTCTCTACGTCTAAAACCTTCCACTGGTACAATGGCAGTCTCTGACCGATGGTAGTACAAAAACAATCTGTTATATGTTAAGTGATAGCTTAAGTTAATTGGCATCTGCAACCATGTTACCTGTGTGTACATTCTTAAAAATTCATTAGAATCATTAACCAAAGATTTTACTAATATATTTAATGTTAATATTTCTTTGATTTTTATTGATAGAAAACAAAATCACATAAATAATTTAGGAGCTGCAATATCTGTATTGTACGCCAAATATCTAAGTGCTCATATATTCTGGTTTGTTATGTATATAATTGTCTTCCCATTTGTATATTTGTGCACATTACTGCTGTATGAGAGCGATTAGCATCTCACGGTTTGCACCCTATGGGACTGTTAGCTACTTATACGTGTCATCTTTATAATACTAGACAGTCGTTCTAGGCTTTATGCCAGCGAATCTCAACCGTTCAAATAATGAGCTAATCAGCAGAATGGATCATTAATCAGAGTTTACTTGTTTGTTACTGTATTTCACCTCTTTTAGCCTGTTGAGCTATTTGTGCGCTAATCACTTAAATAGTATGCCAATTACGAATGGATTCAAACATCTATCTCACTGTCTATCTATCACCTTTTCATGCTGCAATATTCTTCAATTAGAGCATTTTTGTACCCTACTTCATCAAGGGCTAAAGTAATCAAGATTAATCTCGCTAGCTGACACGCGCTGTTTGCTAAGGCACACACACTACAATTGCTCAGGGCAAGCATCATTAGGAAATGCAATAAAATTAGGCAAACTGATTATATTTCAAAACTCAGAAGCAAAATAAAACACAATTTGGGGCCGCCAATTAGGGGAGTTGTTCTCATTGAGCGGCAGCCATTATGTGGCATTATTGTTATGCCTGGGCGCCACTGCGGGCTGACGGGAGGGGTTTGGCACATCCTGGCGGCCTAAAGTCACCACTCTTTCACTGCCAGTGTATGACACTGATCTGAGTATTAGGCACTATAGAGATCTCTTTGTTTGATCCAAGTACGTTTCCAGTGTTGTTGTACTTAATATGCCAGACAAAACTGAAACATTTTGTTTGCTTCTGTCATAAATACTAATATTTGTATTGCAATAATATTACAATTATATTACAGTGGCATTCACTTGACAGCTATGTATTTTATATTCAGAAAATATTTTAAATTCAGTAATTTACAAATTGCCTCAAGCACCACTGAATAAAAGTACTCTAACAAGACTGATTGAATATTATTTTCATTTAAAAAGACAGAAAGTTTGTGCAATTAAATGCCAACTATTTTAACTGTTTCTGCTGTAATTAAAGGGACAGTTCACCCAAAAATGAAATTCTGTTGTCATTTAGTTGCCAGTAGTCATTGACTTCCATAGTATGAAGAGAAAAATAAAAACAAAAATATTATGGAAGTCAATGGGTACTGGCAACTGTTTGGTTACCAGTATTCTTCAAAATATCTTCTTCCATGTCCAGTAAAAGAAAGAATCTCATACAGGCTTGGAACAACTTGAGGGCGAGTACCCAAGGGTGAATAGCCAGCGCTAACATTAATACTTAAACCCATTTATTTTCCTACCTATATGCAGTAAGGATTAACAGCATTTCAATACTGCAGTTTTTAAAATATTTGTACATTTGTGTCCCTGGACCACAAAACCAGTCTTAAGTAGCACTAACCAAACATATATTGTATTGGTCAAAATTATCGATTTGTCTTTTATGCCAAAAATTATTAGGATATGAAGTAAAGATCATGTTCCATGTGGATATTTTGTAAATTTCCTACCTTAAATATAGTAAAACGTAATTTTTGATTAGTTATATGCATTGTAAAAAACTTAATTTGGGCAAATTTAAAGGTGATTTTCTCAGTATTTTGATTTTTCAATTACTGATTTTTCACACTGGTTTTGTGGTCCAGGGTCACATTTGAAGTGGAAAAACAGCTGATTTTCAATTCCATTCAAGATAGGTACTTCAGAAAGGCAAAGTTTTAAAGACATTTTCAGAGTTAAAGAAAAAGAAAGAAAGAAAGAAAGAAAGAAAGAAGGACAAGCTAACAAACAAACAAGCAAATAAGCTACATACATAAATGCAGTTAAAATAAAACACTTTAAAGTAGCTATATGGGACAAATCACTGTACCAACATTAACATAAAAACTGTACAGCCACAAGACTTTTTATACATGTTAACGTGAGACTAGAATGTTCTTATTCTGTTGTTATAAACTTTCCTTTGAAATATTTTCAATCAATCAATCAATCAATCAATCAATAGTATCCAATATAACTTCTTTCTTAGGCATCAATAACTTTAACAGTCTACTTTTAAAACCTTGTAGATTGCCCAGTGTACTTCCACTATAAGAAAGCCTCTGTAGCCATGTTGTTTGCATTAAAAATAAATAAATCAATAAAATAAAATAAAATAAAAATAAATAAATAAATAAATTGTTCTAAATTGTCATGTATTTTCAGCATTGTACAATAAATGCTGCCATTATTGCTTTATTACACCCAGAACATTCCTTACTATGAGTATGCCCACTTGAGCAATCACTCTGTATTGCCTGTGAAAATGTAATCAATGATTCATAAAATATACAAACGGACATGAGACCCTGAAATCTTTTACCTTTTCCAAAGCTCCCACCCTCTGACCTCTGCCCTTCGACCATGGCCTTATGAATAATAAATGCCATAATTACAGCCTGTGTCAAGTGTAATTTTATCAGTTTCTATCTTCTCTTTGGATCCGTTACAGAATGTTGACTTAGTAATCGTGGCTGATTTGTCCCTTGTCCTACACCTCCCTCCCCTTCGCCCCCTTCTCACGCTTATTTCATCATTCTGTATACACATAGACCTCCAGTGAAGGGAGAATAGTTAACAAACTCCGGGGATGATTGATGGGCTAATTTCCAGCCCTGAATAAGGCAGTTTTCTAAGTCTGTTGATTCTCCATTTATTAGCTAATAGAAGCATTTATCAAAAAAGTCGCATTTTTTGCTTAAGCAATAATTGCATTTTTAAATCCTCATTAAGGCTTCCATGCATACATAATCCAATTGAATAAATGCAGAATTGAAATGAAGGATTAATACTGTGCCTTTCCTTTGGTAAACGGAAGGTTTGAGTGCTTAAGTATGCGCGATATATAGGCACATTCCGAGGCTTACATCCTGTTTAAGGATTTGGAAACTGTTAGTGCGCTCCTGTAGGCTACACCAGGCAGTTTACACTTTGGTTTTTGAATTTAAAAACGGGCTGTAGCGGATGCAGTTATGACAAAACATTCACTATATTCTACAAATATCCATTTCTAGTGCTCATGTCGGCCAGGTGTGTGTGTAATGCGTGTTGTAATGTTAGCCTTTAGCCCGATCAAACAGGAGTCAAGTCTTGTTACCTGGCAACCGTCCCAGTGGCCAGCTCGCGCTCCAGAGCGGAGCCAGTTTTAATCAGACAGCAAATTTGCAGTGCAGAAAACAGACAAGCACTCAAGCTAATCTTGTTAGCACGATGAGGCCGTTTTCAGATATCACTGCAAATCAAATCATCCCGCAGGCTTTGAGCTCGGGGTCTTCGTGGTGGCAAACGTGTGTGTATCTGCGCATGACAGGGAATATGGATTATTTGTTGTACCTGAGCAATGAAAATTTGAAGGAAACTGCAGATAGGTTAATGATGCATGCCGGTTAGCGAGCATACCAGCATATTACATCTGCATTATGTGGTATGTACAATGTATACAATAGGTGCATTTCTTTATGCATGAAATACCTGGATAGCCTGCTACTTCATGTTCAGTATATGGCAGGCCACACTGTGCTGGATTTTGAATTTAACAAATGAATCAGTAGCATGGTTATTATTGTTAACTAAAACTAAACCTATAAATATAGCATTAACTTAAAATGACAAAAACACACAACAGAATGAGTAAAACTTATCTAAAATCAAGATATAAAAATGAAATCTAATTCAAAACATTAACAAAATCTATAATGGTACATCAGTGATACAAAATAACACTCATCAGTCATATAATTGCATTTTTTAAACATTACTTTTTTGACTTATTAGTTTAGAATATTTACACAAAATTAGAAAAGACAAAATAATCATTTCTATTTCCAAGATTTATCAAAGAACTAGAAACGTTTCCAGTATGTATAGTGCAGTATGTAGTAAGCTAGTATTTCATATACAAAGGCAATTGTCCCAATGTGCAGAAACATCAGCTGCAGAAGGAATAGTGTTTGAGTTAAGAGGAATATTTGTGTGACTGAATACATTCAACAAGGTGGCTTGTTAAAAAAAAAAAAAGAAAAGAAAAGAAAAAGAAATCTAATGACCATTTTGAACTCCCTACAGCTCATCTTCCTTTCCTCCGTCTGTTCTTTTCTGGCTCTTTATAGTAGAACCCCTCGTTTCTCTCACTAAACCCTTACTGCCCCCTTCCCCCACTTTTTTGGTCATAAGCTCAGTTCAATTTTGAAGCATCGGTCTCCCTGTAGAGCGTCTCTCTCGCCCTGAGCCATACGGAGCGCTGAGACTCAATCCACAGGCCCCTGGAGAACCGTGCGAGGAGAACAAAAGGAACCTGCAAACTGTGAAACTTACAGAGATGTACTTTGATAGCCTGAGATACCTACTGGAGCGCTGATCCAGAACCCAGTGAGATTTGACAGAATCAAGGCCTCACTATAGAGAAACAGAGAGAAAGAGAGTGAAGTGGGTCAAGCCCAAATTCAACTCACTACAATTCAGGGAAAACTCCTCTAAAGATAATATCACATTCACATTACTTCCATTGCCACTACAAAAGTACCAAACCACGGTGATACAATGGTATTCTCTCAAGCACCATGTAAACACCACAGTACATGCATGTCATATACAACATGGAATTAAGGTCAATTATCTATTTCTTAAAAAAGAAGAAGACTTGACTTATAACATTACACTGCAGCTTACCCAGGTTAGCAAGTCTGAATTAGTTCAGGTTGGCAAAATGCAAAACTAGTAAACTACTTTATTACTTCAAACATATGTGTTTAAGTAATGTTTAAGATATGTATTGTATACATCAAAAAAATAAAAATGTATAACAAAACATGAACATTACAGTACATTAAAAACAAGAACCATGAATACATTTAAAATAACTTTCAAATGCTTTTGCTATACAACACGAGACTTCATCTGTAATTACTCTCAGACATCCTTATTTGTCACACATTACCATCCAATACCATCCCTGTACTATGGTACCACTTCTGTATTTTTGAGTTAAGGAGGATGAGAGCCAGCTGAATAAAAAAAGAATGACACAATGCATTTCACAGACAAACACACTCAGGGGAATCCCTCTGCTCTATAGGTGTTGTAAATATAGAGATGATGACGACTGCTCTAAATGAAGATGTAGTTTTCAGCTCTGTTACTGCCAACACTAGCATGCTTTCATTCCAGCATCACCATTAAAACAATCGTACTCTAATTGAGCTACAATAAAATCACTTGCCTTATCTTAAATGCTTCATTACGATTGCAAATACAAACGGATTGGCTGCTGTTCTTAGCCCTGTTATTTGACTCTTTATTTGATGTTGTTATTGCCCGCCACCGTTGTTGGAATTAACCCACTATCACATTGTATCGTTTGTGTGCCCATTTTAGCATATTTATTCTAGAACCTTAAGAGGCACCATCAACCTCTAGAAGCAGTTAAAAAGATTTTATTCCATACTTGATGGGCTCAATAAAACGGTAACAACTGTGTTACATCATAACCCCCCTATTAACAATACACATATATACTATTATTACATTTCATTGAACATTCATAGTTCACAATATCCTTGAGGCATGAATGGTTTTTAGGCCTTTCCTCCACTGGACTGACCTGGGCCAGGGTTCATCACTTGGGCCGGTGGTGGCATAGGACTCAATTGTGGGGGGGAAACATCCCATCATGTTAGATCTTCAACAATGGTGAAGCAGAACAGGATACTATATGTAACTACATTAACTGACTTGAATAAGTATAGTGCAGTTAGGCCAGAGTAACTTGGCTGTTGTAAGTATGAGTAAAAGAGAATGTGATTCATTTATTGACATCTCATATATATATATATATATATAATTAAAAAAAAAATGCAACATTAATTATAAGGCAGAGAGAAAAAGCAAAGGCCTTTAGTAGCTTTAACGGACTCTATGCAGTATGCACACTAAGTTCCTATGTATTTTCACTGACATCTCAGTGCTACATAAGTTCTGACATTCACAACTTCTTTCACAGGGCTTCATTCATAGATGCATTGCAGACAGTGTCATGATATTTAGACATTATTAACATCAATCGTTATTAACTTCTTCTTATTTATTTATTTTTTTTTTTTACCTTTTTTCATGCATTTTTAAGTGACAGGACAGTGGAGACTGACAGGAAAGTGTCGGGTGGAGAAGGCGGAGCAGGCTCAGTAAAGGTCCCCAGGTTGGGATTTGAACCCAGGTCAGCCGGAAGCGCAGTTGCGCTATATGTTAGTGCGCTAACCACTAGGCTATATCATAGGCTTAATCATTATTAATTTGATTCACAGTATTTAAATATTCATTGGAGCAAATGACAACATCCATTTTATACAAAGGAACAGCTTGACATTGGACATTTTCCTCAACATCTCATCTTGTGTTCCACAGAAGAAAGCAAGTCATACAGGTTTTGAATAAATGATGGTAAATGATGAATTATTTATTTATTTATTTTTATTTTTATTTTTTGAGTGAACTATTCCTTTAATTGCTATTAATTTAAGAGACTTTCCATCAAGGTGACTGATTGGAGTAATAAAACACATACAGTACTATGAGGAATATATTGCATGCATGAATAAGATTCATTACTGAAGAATGAATTTTACAGCATGTCTCTTACACTTTCCGCCTGTTATGTGCTCAGAGCGCTCATGTCCTTAAACAGCTAACAAAAGTGTGTGAATATACAATGCAATAGAAGCTCTCTCTTCACCTGTGACACCACCATTCCTGATGTATGAATCCAAATGGGATTATACACAGTATGTCTGCCCTCTCCTGGACACAGACACCACCCACCCACTCCCACATACACGTCTCTAATATACTCACTGGCTTGTTAACATTTAAATATTATTTCTTAAAATGTAAGCCCAGCTTAATGCCTACTGAAAGTGAAGAACTCTGTGGCGCTACCCAACTGTTTGAGCAAACGTGCTATTATTTCTCAACCTCACTGGACAAACATGCATCTACCTACATTTTTTTTTAAATTTCACAAAGTAATCCGGAACTCAATTTTGTCCAAATTTGACTGGACTAAATTGCTTTTTAGCTATTGGCTACAATAATTTACTTAGCAGACCAGGTGATGTCAGCTGAAAATTATACAGGAGCGTGTTTTTAGTGTCTGATATAATAGCTACTGCTCAGCTTGTGTAAAACTAATGACAATACAGTTCACAACAGGGCAACAAACCGTTCTTCCTTTAATTTAGCAGAAAATTTGGCTGGAAGTTTTACTTATTATCAAGCATACATTACATTTACTGTACAGAAATTGGAAAGTTGTGAAATATAATTTAAGCTTAACATTTCACATAGCAAATATCTAATTAAACAACTGGTATTAATAGCATCTCAGTTTTGTCTTATTAATACACTGAGGTGTGAAACATAATGACAGTTATTTACTACAGCTCTGTGAGTGACAGCAGTGTGTTGTCCTCATTAGAGGAAGTAAATGGACTGCAGTGATAAGCCAGCACTCATAATATTGTCCATTTATTCAAACACAGGGAGGGAGAAGGCTTTTAAGGATTGTTTTGTTTGTTAACCGCATTGGTATTCTTTTGTCAAAAGGCTATTGGATGATATTCATGAACTGAAGAGTGTCCCAGAGGGCTTTGGGGCTCCCATAATGCCTGTGGGTGAACTGAGCAGGTGCACAACTGAGAGAAAATAGACTGGACACCAACATGACAGTAACCCAGAGGATTTTTTTTTCCCCTTCACTTTTCTTTTATTGCACTGAGGTTGCTTTTTCAGAGCTGTAGACAATTCACAAAGTATCAGCTTCATCTCATACATCTAAAATTCCTTATATAAAAATAGGCATAAATGAGTCAATTGTTGACACAGTAAAAAAAGAGCTCTACAAATTTCAATAGCTTAATTTGGTCTTAACTTGGTAAGAATTGTTTGTTCTTATTGAGATTTGCAGACCGTTTGAGACATTGAAAGAAACACTGGAGGATAAACATGGTGAGCATTATTAAACTTAAAGTTTCTATTTGATCTATTCTGTCTAAGAAAAACAATCAAGATATTGCAGAGATTTCAATTGTGACTGCAAGGAAAGTAGTGTGTGTTTACACATGACCTCTTAAAATCACATCACACTCACTGAGACGCATAGGTATATCACCTCAGTATGAGTGAAGGTGCATATGTGTGTGTGTGAGAGAGAGAGTGTGTTAGTCTAGTCCCTTGGGCCATAAAGGTAATCCCTCTACTCTACACTCATCAGCAGGTGTGTGTGTGTGTGTGTGTGTCTTCAGGCATGGCTGTTGGCTGCTCTTCCTCCATGGACTCCAGAGGGACGCTGGGGAATGGCCTCTGCTGGGCAAAATGGCTCCAGGAAACACAGATTCTCCTTCTCTCACACAAAAAAACAGCATATATTTCCATTCCATATATGCTCTCACCTGTTAATGACTGAAAAAGGGGGGAGATGTCATCTGTGGTGATTTTTGCAGGGTATCAGTTTTCACAGGGTCCTGAGAATGTGGGTGAGGCCTGTCAACACCCTCTCATCTGTCACACACAGGTCATATGACCCTGCCTGTCACATGACCTGTGAATCTTCCTGCCAGAAGAAAAAAGATTACAGTTTTCATCTATTGCTATGTTTCCCTAATCAGCTCCACACACAGAACCTGCTGGAATATGCCAGTGTTCTTTGCAGAACGCCTAATGACACATGCAGATGGGTGATGGCATTTGATGATGTCTTTACTTATGCTTGTTTTTTTTTTTTATTTTGGCCAAGAAAGCCCTAAATTCCAGTTCTCTAATTTATTTGGCCAAGAGGCATTCAGAAAGAACTAATATTTCATAAAACAGCACTGGAACATTCGCCAAATGGAATTTTAATAATTCTAACTAAACTATTTTCATTACAGCTAAATAAATTTATTGATTGATTGATTCGTGTATTTATAAATATGTAAAATACACACTGGGTTATTTTGCTGGGTTATTTTTTAACCCAAATGCCCATTGGGTACTTTTATTGGGTTATTTTTTTACCCAGGTGTTGGGTTATTTTTTTATTTTTATTTTTTTTAACCCAAATGCTGGGTTCAATGGTCATTTTATTGGGTTATTTTAAATATATATATATATATATATATTTTTTTTTTTATTATCCAGGTGCTGGGTAGTTTTTTCTGTAACTAAGTTGCTGGGTCATTTGTAATGCTGTTTTTTCTACCTAACCGCTGAGTTGAGCCTGTCTCTGACGAAACAACTCAGCTGCTGTGTTATAGTCAGAGCACGGACTCTTTGAGTCCTGCAACGATACAGCAGAGAGCAGTTCTCAGTACCACAGATTTCTACTTCTTACGTGAAATAAAGGTTTGTATACGTTTTATTTCATTTATTAAGTCTTTACTGCAAACTGTATTATTTTACACAATGCAACATAAGGATGAGATGTCAGTCTGCTGCGTCAGCAGTGGTTGTTTGGCAGAATAGAAACGCCTTTTGCCTTGCATGAAATAAATGGATTTTATTTGTTATTGTACTGAGTTTAATCCTAAAATATGTTCTCTAATGTCAGTACTGTATGTTTATGGGCAGTTTTTGGAGTCAGTCATGGCATCTTTCAGCTACAAGTGAAATGCGAGGCCTCGGTCTGAAGTTCGCAGTTAACCCGGCAAACAGCAGCCCTTCAACGGCTCAAATTTCGGCGACACACTGCCATGAGAATTAGCGCAATTTCAGTAAAAAGCAACGTTTGAATACACTAAAATGAATATTCTACTTTTAAATGTTACATTTTTTATGTCTAAAATGCTTGTTCAACAAGTTTAAATGTATGTAATATTGTAAACTATGCTGTATTCACCCAAATAAATTCAATTTGCCTTGTTTTTGTCCATGTGTTCTTGCTTAATAATAAATGTTCATCTTTTTATTATTGCTGTTGCCTTTAGTAATTCTGTGTGTGTGTGTTTTTTATAAGTTCCAGTCCATTTTAAACCACCAATATAATAATTTTTAAACAATAGCTGACTAAAATTAAATACCCAGCATGTTTGGTAAAAACATTTAACCCAACCAGCTGGGTCAAAATAACCCAGCATGTGTTCTGTCCAATATTTACCCAGCGCTGGGTTGCCAAATAACCCAAGTTGGAACCCAGCATTTTTTACAGTACAGTTTATTTATTTTACTTATGACATTGCTCAGACAAGGGTAAAGCAGCTTTATTATTAAAGTTATTGTTATTGTTATACAGTTAATGTACAACTTCCTGGACTATAAGTCTAGTTTTGTCCACCAGTAGCTTTCAATCCAAACCCACAGTAACATCTCTCTCTCCATTAATGGACGGCATTCAACAAGGCCTCAGATCCAATCTGATATACATAACTATTGGTCAGATGGTTATCACTGAGCAAATGTTTTTCAGTTGTAGCCAAATAATGGAGCTGAACAAACGAAAGATAACCCTCAGAAGGAACACAAACACTTGGGGGTGATTTTTGGTAATTTAGTAAATTGGTGCTTGCGGAGGGCTTTGAATGAAGGCCTTTGTCCAGCCTCAACCAGGATCACAAGTGTTATTGATGCTAATAATATACTTGAGCAAACAGAGCTCTACGGCAGGTTAATCGGGTGATATGAGCCCCTGCTCACGGTGTTTACCGAAGGATCATGGGAGTCGAGCAGGGGTTCATCATAATAACCCTGGATCAGAGAAAAATCCTAGGCATTTGCTCTGCTGGCCTATGAGAGAGTCCACTGTCAGTCATGTGATTCTATGATGAAGTACCTTACAGAGTCTTATAATCAGCAACGATGAAGTGCCAGATTTGAGACATTCATTATGTGAGAATATCTCCATATCATATTCATGTGTGAGAGTGATGCTTTCGAGATGGTGCTCTCACGGTATAGTGTGCTACATGAAATTAGGTTGAATCACTGGACTCATGATCGGCCAACCACACAAAAGAGCACATCTTTTTAGACCTACGTCTAATTGTTTCACTTGTGACCGCAGAGACTAAATGTCTGCTTCTGTCCATCACCTTTTGGTCTTCTCATTTTTCTTACTCTGTTGTTCTTTTCAGACTTTGAATTTACAGAGGAAAGCTGTGGAATTATGTGTTCGTCTAAGACGTGAATAACAGACACATAAATCCCTGCGGACAGTATACTGTGTTGACAATGGCTGCCAAACCTGGCTGATGTCACCTGGGTAATGTTGCACGCTAATGGGGGAGGATTTTTTTGAAACCACTGTGTGAACACTTGAGAAGTGAAAACGTTCTTTTTTTTTTTTGCAATGTGAAATGCAAAGATTCCTTCATGCATGACTTTCTCTACAGTGAGTACAGATTTGGTTCACAGTAAATAATGTTGTGAACATGGATGTGCTGCTTGCTCTGATCTGCTCAGTGGACTGAAGTCATTATCCAAACGTATACTCGCCATCGCTTCACGCGTCCTGTCATCGAGGGATCGAGTGATAATCGCACTCGGTCGGTAAGATGAATGGATCCAGGACAAAAGAAGTGTGCCATCATTTCTATTTCAAAACATCTTTTGTGCGACAACCATTCAGTCCTGTTGGATTCAAAATGATTCAGGGTTGAATGTTATGAGGGTTGAAAATCAGGCCAAGAAATATAATTTTAGAAAATATAATAAAATATAAATATAAAATATAATTGTATTAAATTTAATTATTATAAAATATAATTTTATTTTACTTTGTTAAAAAAAAAAAAAAAAGAAGAATAACAACAGATATATTTCAGAGGCAAATTACCCAGTCCTTACTATGTTTGTATGTGCGTTTAAAGTTGGATCGCCGAAAACAAAGAACAGGAGCTGGAGTAATGATTGTGCTGAATGAACATGTGTTATGTCTTACAGATTTCTCTCATTACCATCACACACACACGCACACACAATAAGCATAAACACATGCATTTGCTCTAAACAACAGCGGCATCTGCAGCCTCCACAATGCTGAAGATAAACTGGCAATTCAGGCCTGTTTAATCTGATAGCAGCCATTATGTTGGCAGATCAGAACTTGTGAAAATTTTAATTTTATTGAGTAGCTAAGCATGTGCTGCAACCAAAGCTGTGATTGAAAGCAAGCTGAGGATGCAAGTGGTACACAGAAAACAATGCCTGCAGCATGCGAACACACACACACACACATTTTACCTCAACAGTGCAGCATCATACTTTAGAGTAATCAAAACAATAGTAGCAATTATACACCGTCATATGATATTTCAGCCTTGTTCCAGTAAATTTTTAATTCTTACACCTTCTTGAAAAGATAATTAAGTATCGCTCATGTCGTTACATGTGAATTGGCACGTATGATTAAAAGGCTGCCATATTTGTTTATGCATTAGATAGATAGATAGATAGATAGATGGATCACAAATAATACAAATACATTAGTAAATCCAGTGTATATGTGAGTGTGTTTGTGTGGTAGAGTGAGAGAGACAGAGGGAGAGATTAGAGGTAATACATATTGTTGGATGTCTCACCTCGCCATCATTGAGGGATATTTGGGGATTACGATTACAGAGTGTCACAACCCGACTGGATCTTCTGCCCCGGGCTTTAGTACACAAAGAAACACAGAAACATATCCCACAATCCTCTCTGCTCTCTCACCAGCCCACAGTGATGCTGTCAGCACAACCCTGCTTCAAAACTAGCTGTGCTGGTGGAAAAAAGAATAAAGTTTGAATTTTTGAGTTTTTGGATTTAAACACAGCCTCTCTGGAGAATGTGAGCATGCTGGAAGATAATCAGGAAAAAATAAACTTTTTGACAAAGACGATTACTACAGTAGTTCAGTTATTTTACACTACTTTTTTTATTTTTACTTTATCGCTATTTTTGTCCTTTAATGTGTGTCAATCTACATCAGGAGTTGAAGGAGACTCGTACTCAGCTGAACTCTGGACAGACTTCAGACTGCAGACAGATTGCTTTGATTTAATAAGAAAACTCCTGAAACACAAGCACATTGTGGCCTGATGTTTATGTGAAGTACAGCAGTCCTTGCTTCTGTGTGTGTGTGCTGAGGGACTGGGGCCTTTGTAGGGGCCTGAGTGGATACTGTAAGAGTGTGTGTGTATGTTCAGCTCTCTGTGTGTGTTTGTTGAGGGGAGGGTGATGAATATTAAGGGTCTATTGTAATGAAAATCCTGCTGGCCTTTGGAGAGAGAGGCTTTAAAGCTGTAGCCGTAGGGACTTCCATCTGCCATACCGTCAGCCCTCAAACACACTCACACACTCACTTTCACACACTCTCACACACACATCGTCAATGCTCTTTCCTTCAAACACACACAAATACTCAAAAATCAGCCCAGCTCTCAAACTCTGCCTTTTGAACACATGTAAACTCCTGTACACTCAAACACAGTCCTTATTACTGTCAACACACACATTTAGAAACAGTTGGAAAGGTTGTGTTTTGATGGAAGGCCCTTTGTGTGTGAGTGTAAGTGTGTGTGTGTGTGTGTGTGTGTGTACTTGTTCTTGCTACATAGTAAAACCTGAAATTTTTGACATGGTGGGGACCAGCCTACGGTCCCCACAATGTAAAATAATGATTAAAAATAGTAAATGATGTTTATCTGAAAATGTAACAATGCAAACAGGTTTTCTGTAAGGGGTAGGTTTAGGGTTAGGGTTGGGTTAGGGGATAGACAATATCATTTGGTCAGTATAAAAACTATAGAAGTCTATGGCAAGTCCCCACAATTCACAAAAACAAACATGTGTGTGTGTGTGTGATGGTGACAGTTTGATTATGTGCATAAAAAATATGGCAAAATATGGCAATATCAAAAATAAATAAATAAATAAAAACCTCGTACATATTTTAGAGAATCACGAAACGCTATAATACATACATGCACTCTAAATAATGCTGGGTTAAAAAACAACCCAACTTGGGTTATTTGGCAACCCAGCGCTGGGTAAGTATTGGACAGAACACATACTGGGTTATTTTGACTTATTTTGAAATGTTTTTTTTTTTTTTTTTTACCAAACATGCTTGTTTATTTTAAGTCAACTGTTGTTTAAAAAATATTATATTGCTAGATTAAAATGGACTGGAACTTACACAGAATTACTAGAGGCAACAACAACAATAAAAAGATGAACATTTATTATTAAGCAAGAACACATGGACAAAATACAAGACAAATTAAATTTATTTGGGTGAATACAGCGTAGTTTACAATATAACATACATTTAAACTTGTTTAACAAGCATTTTAGACATTAAAAAAATGTAACATCTAAAAGTTGAATTTAATTTTAGTATATTCAACCGTTCTCTGTAATCGCTTTTTAACGAAATAGTGCTAATTCTCAGCCGGTGTGCCGCTGAAATCTGAGCCAGTGAAGGGCTGCTGTTCGGGTTAACTGCAAACTTCAGACCACGGCCTCGTGTTTCACTCGTACTTGAAGGATGCCATGACTGACTCCAAAAATTGCCCATAAACAAACAGTACTGACATTAAAGAACATATTTTAAGATTAAACTCAATAATGAAACAATAACAAAAAAAAAAAATCCATTTATTTTATGCAAGGCAAAAGGCGTCTCCATCCTGCGAAACAACCGCTGCTGACGCAGCTGCCATCTTGTCCTTATGTTGCGTTGCGTAAAATAATACAATTTACTGTATAGTAAAGACTTTATAAATTAAATAAAATGTATGTATACCTTTATTTTGCTGAAGAAGTGCAAACTAGCGGCATTGAGAACCGCTCTCTGTGCTGCTAAAGAAAATGAAGCCTATTTGAGAATCATTAAATTTTTTTCTATTTTAATATTCATCATGATTAAACATATGTTTATTTTTAATAATGCTGTGTGGTTGCTTGCTTTATGAAATTCTCAGATCTGCATCTGTAGCTCTTCACAAAAGAAAAAAGAAGAGACACCTAAGGGCACAAACACAAACACAGCATAAACCTTCATCCCACCACCACTATCTTCATCATCATCAAGATCCCAGTCGTCTCAACAGCCACCTGCCCTGTAACACTCTCTATAACAACTGCACAACATTCTCTAATACATTGTTATTCACCACCATTCTTATTCCAGTCTATTCCACTGCCACTTTCTTTTGCATCCACCATATTTATGTACTTTTATCCTCACTCAAGGTTTATTAGGTGTATTTTTGTGTAAAATGAAGTCATGAGAGGCGCAGCTCATCCATCACATCCGTCTTTTCTGTAGATGGCTGCGGCTCACTACATTACCTGTTGTGATGTGGTCAGGATGGTCCTGCACTGCTGCCGCTGATGCCGTAGAATCGCTCATCCCTGCAGAATCCTTGTTCGCTCTAGAGAGATCTCTGCTGTTCTCCCCTTAATGCTCCTTCACCAGACGTCTTTCGAGCTGGACCTGTGGCCCGTGTGCAGTGCATGCTGGGACCGGGGAGATGGAGTGTGTCCATTGTGTAATGTGGCATTATGGGAAGTATGTCTGTAATGTGGCGTTAGAAGGACCCTCGGCAGAGTATAACTATAACCCGATCGTGCAGACACACTGGGGTGCTGATGGTTGCTCCTTCTACTGTGACGCATCTACCCAGTGCTCATGATATGTGTTCATATAAAGAGTTTAATAGTGAGCTAAAACTTCAGCATATTTTGTTCTGGACTGCTAAGAAAAGAAACATATTGTTTGGTGTATAGTGTACATTTTAAATAATTTATTGTATTACATATATTATTATAAGTAACATTATTACAATATTATATTACTATTACTTAAATAATATTACTTACTTCAACAGGTTGTGTATTTTTTTTTTTAATCTAACCTGTGACTTTATGTTGTTAGTGACATGCTATAATAGTTGACCTACAATTTTAAAAATTGTAAAAATTGAGTTTTCTATTTAACGTATAGTGCTGCATAAAAAGCGGTTAACAATTCTTTAGCAGACATTAGCTATGTTTCCATCACCCTGTTTTTATGCACATTTTGAAGTATCACATCAGAAACAAGTGATGGAAACACCAAAATTTAAAAAAATAAAAAATAAAGTTTTTTCCGCTCGCTTGAGGTGGTTTTTGAATTTTGCGAAAAAGGATAAATGCGAATAATGGGAGATGGAAACGCATTTTGCGGATTAATTCCTCCACACGCACCAAAAAAGTCATGTGTCTGCATTATGGGATGGGATAACTAGACTAACTAGCAGACTGATCTCATTGCACTGCATCTGAAATGTTGTTATGGTCATTCTAAAATGCCTGAGCAAAGTATGCAGTCAAAATATTTTTTGTATAATTGCCTCAAAGAATTGTCTTACAAGACTGTGTTCCCAAACAGCTGGCATCCACCACCACAAGCAATGACCAATGACCACATGTATTGTGTTTCTTCTGCACTCTCTGAATCGCAAGTAATTTATTATGTGAAAATTAATATATTCTACTACTTCTGTTTTTCTCCTATCCACCTTCTCCTACATTTCTTAGTGATATTTAGTGCCAATTTATCAGGAAATGACGATTTTGTTCTCTTTGAATTGTTGGATGGAAAAAGTGCTTGTTTGCAAATGTTTTAAGTGATATTCCAATGTTGCGGACAAAGTAAATTCACAACCTTGAATGGAAACCCGGCTATTTGTGTCTTTTTCATTGCCCTTGAGAAGTTTAGGGTCAGTAAAAAAAATACAAAAATAAATAACATTTTAAATCATTAATTTTTAATCATTTTTCATTTTAATACATTTGGAGTCTCCTTGCTGAATAAAAGTATTCATTACTAAAAAAAAAAAAAAAAGTCTTACTGACCCCAGACTCTGCAGCAGTAGTGCATGTTGTTGTTGCATTAAAAACTGTCATTAAAAGCCATATAGTTTTGCAAATGCTGTTTTTACAGTCACTCAAAGCTGTGGATTACACTGATTTCAAAGTATTAAAATTCTTTCTTTCTTTCTTTCTTCCTTTTATAGAAAAATTTGTATATATTTTAATATTTATGCAATATTAACACATCTGGTGTTACACAGTAATGCAGTATGGTAAAATAAGACTTGTTTTAGAGAATATTTGGTTTATCTTAAAGGTTCTTTCTTTCTTTCTTTCTTTCTTTCTTTTTATAGAAACATTTTTATACATGTTTATATATTTTAATATTTATGCAACAGTAACACATCTGGTGTTACACAGTAATGCAGTAGGGTAAAATAAGACTTGTTTTAGAGACTATTTGGTTTATCTTAAGGGTTCTTTCTTTCTTTCTTTCTTTCTTTCTTTTTCTTTCTTTCTTTCTTTCTTTCTTTCTTTCTTTCAGCATAAACCTCACCTTAATTTTATTAGATCTATGCTTAAGAAAAAAACCCAGTTGAATTGGAAGAAGAAGAAGAAAAAAATCTCTGAACACAATGCATTTTCTTCTTCTTCTTCTTCTTCTTTTTTTCTTTTTCTTTTTAGGCCTATTTTTCATGTTTTAATAAGATTTTGATATCAACAGTTATTAAGATTGATTGATTTTTGATTGAATGTCCCTTTCTATCCTCCACTCCCCTCTCGTTTCCATCTTTTGTCTGTCTTCAGATCAGAAGTGTTGAGCTTTGACACAAGCCTGCAGGAGTACTGACCCATACAGTCATTAGAGGAGGAATCGCCCCTCTTGCCCTGTGTCTGATCCTCCATCACCGGATAGGATCAAATAAGAGGCAGTTGTGTTTACTTCCTCATCCATCTAATTTCTGTAGCGATGGCCGCGGCCGCCTCATCTCCTTACCACTGCTTAAGCTGCATGGATTCAGAGTCCAGCCCGCGGGCAAACACTCTCAGCACAGCTACACCTAAACGGATTAACCCTCCATACACACACACACACACGCACACACACATCAGCACAGGTGGAGGCTTCATTACCCAGAGTGTGTTAGATGCAACTTCAGACTTAATGCATCATCAAAAAAGTCCAGAAAAAAATAACATTCCAGCAATACATGAAGGGACGTGTTTATGGGTATTAGCTCAAAGCTTACCACAGCACTAGCTCAAATAGGACTCCTATATTGGGATACAAACCGACAGATCTCATTTAAAGAGGTATTGCCCTCTGGTATCGGTTCAGTATGTAACATTTAGGCCAGTGGTTGATGCATTATGCAACAAAGAAAACTCCTTGGGCATTTAAAAAGTAGGGTGTTTAGGAAAAGAGGTGCTCGTTTGAAATATGTGGTGAGAGATCAAATGTCCACATTTATGAAATGAAGGAATGCTGTTTTTAAATAGCCTAATAAAACACAATACCTTGCCATGATCTGAAAAGAAATATTAATCAAAATACAGCACAATTATCAGATAAAATATATGTATTAATCCATGTGAAACATTTAACAAGAGCAAAGTCCTTTTTGTCTGAAACACCAATCTTATTTGATAATAATAATAATAATAATAATAAATATTTGTTGTTGTTGTTGTTGTTGGTGTTGTTGGTGTTGTTGCTGATGTTGTTTCTTGAAGCTGGATTAAAATGAAATAATAATCATGAGATTAATCATAATTAACTACTTTGTTGCTCTACAAAAAAAGGTAATAATAATAATAATAATATTAATAATAATGATGAGATGATGATGATGATGATGATAATAATAATAATAATAAATGTTGCTGTTGTTGCTGATGATGTTGTTTCTTGGAGCTAGATTAAAACAAAATAATAATCATGAGATTAATCATAATTACTACTTACAACTATTACAACTATTTAAAACTGTTACTCTACAAAAAAAACTATTAATAATAATAAAAATAAAAACAATGACAACAACAACAACAACAACAACAATAATAATAATAATTATTATTATTAGTAGTAGTAGTAATATTATTATTAATATTAGTAGTAGTAGTAGTATTAACTCCAAAGAAAATAATGAATGAATGAATGAATAAATGAATATATAACTCAATATATAAATCACTAAAAAATGTTGCAAGTGAAAGTGTTAACCTGCTACTTGTTTGGAAATATGTAAATGTCTACAACATTTGTTGTATTAAAGATATAGAAATATATCTTAAAGAAATAAAGAAATATTTTTATTGTGTAGTTCTGCTGACTGAGTAGTAATTATGTATACTAAACAAACAAACAGTAAATAAATAAATAAAACAATGAAACAATAAATAAATAAATAAATAAAGTAACTCATAGTTATGAGCAGAAGGTTCACAACAGATGATCACTAGCTCATTCACCCCCTGCAGACTGCATCAAACACTGCTTCCAGAAAATAACTTCCCAAACCTGGCTTGATTCAGTCACCCAGAACCTCCCAGAGCCCCTTTAGTGTGATTTTGGCGAGTCCAACTTCTGAACTGAATGCTGGTACTAAAGAGAAGCATGTTTGGGCTAGACCTGACCTGCTTTAACTAGATTGATCACCAATTACGCAAATTAACCTTAAAGTGCCGTCTGCCACAGGAAGTGTTTAACCAATCTATTTACGACCCCAACATACGGCAACATAATTAACTGTCACACATCAGCTGGGTTTAATGGCAATATTGGATTTCTGACATATTAAAAAGCTCATCATCTTGCCAATAATGCAAATAACTATTTAAAAGCTTCCCGCAGCTAATCTGGACAGCATAACCCATGAACACAGCATATCTCACTATGCCTGTTTTAACTGCTCTGTATTTCAGAAATTGATGCCCCGTGAACGGCAAATGTCCACACATGAAGGAAGATTGAGATCACACATGAGATTCAGACCAGTTCATGAAGCTGTCCTTTGCCCTGTAAAACCAGTATTGAGTTCTTATTGCATCCTATACATTTACTGAGCCTTGCCAACTTACTGATTACATGTCTATACATGAAGCTTCTCAGGAATTTTTTGGGTTTTGCTGAATTGTATAGTAATGTTCACCAAGGTAACTAGTCAAGTAGTGTATTTTTTCTTCAGACACTTTTATGAGCAGCTCAAAATGTATTGAACACATCTGCTTGAATGAGTATACCAGCAATAACAGCGATTCTTTATACACAGTATGTAATTGGTTATTGTTTGTAACACTGTCACCCAATTACTTAAAATACAGGTTACATATGTTGTCAACTTTTGATATTGGCTTCAAGGATATTGATTTTTAATAGCTGTTTTCTGGGAACAAGGCTCAAAATGTGTAAGCTTTTTTTTTTTTAGAAGCCAAAGCCAGGGTCCAAAATGATATTTTTTTTTTTTGGCCACATCTGCCAAAGGTGGGTAAACCAATAAGATATACTAGACATAAATGTTTCTCACTGGTCATACAAATATTGTGCATTATTGTAGTTTAAAAACATTTCTATTTTTGTTTCTTTGAAAACTGATTTACACTGCAGCATGTTACAGTCACTGGCTGTAAATTAAAGAATAAAGACACAATATGATTTGTTTTTCCTCATACTTTTAACCTCTTGGGGTCGACGGTGGTGCCGGCGGCCCAAATTGCATATTTTCATGACACGAGCAAAAAGAACCTAAAATGCTCACTCATTTTTGATCGTACATATAAGAGTAATACATCATTTAAATCTGTAGAGGATCTACTTTTATTTGAGCACACTCACAATATCAACAAAACATTATGCTTTTGCAAAACAAAGAAAATAAAAAGGGTGCGGAGGCCTAATATAAGTATTTTTTTATGCCACATGGAGTTCTAGTAGACTAAATAAATAAATAGGCAACCTAGATAAATTAATGATGCCAAATCTTCCAGAGAGGTTAAATTCCTCAGAGGATACACCAGATGTCTTTAGTAGTTGTTGTGTGTACGGTTCACGTCGCTCAAATCAATACAGTTTTATTATTATTATTATTATTTATTTATTTATTTATTTTTAATCCATTAAAAAACGTTTCTATGTTTTAGTGTGTTTAATGTAATAAATGTAAATGGCATCTGGAATGTGATGTGTTAATTTTGGACACAGTTGATTGCATAACGATAACATATTTAGAGCTATTCATGCAAAAGATAAATTAAATCTTTGAATTACTTTAAATTGGCTTACCCAGACAGCCAGCTAGATACACACACACACACATACAAATCATTATTGTTAAGTCCTGACACGAGAGCCTTTATCAAGTAATCAGTGTTAGTCATTTAGCAATGCTAGCTCTGCGGTCCCCATTTTGGGAGTTTGAAGACCCCATGAGTAGTAGTCTGAAAGGTGTTTAGTTTCCATTCCCCTCCTTAACGACCATACTACAGTGAAACACTGTGATTTATTAGGTTATAAGAGAAGACATGACTGCTTGTATGGTGAGGGTGTACTGTGAGCGTAATAGAGGAAATGTTCAAACTTTCTTTCGTTAGTGTCAGCCACACTCCCCCCTTCATCCCATTCTCATTTTCTCTGTAAAGAAATGTTCCATACAAAGTCTATTTAACACGTAAAGTGATATAAGGTAGAAACGTGTGTGGTTTACAGGTTTAATTATTGTATTAGCTTTCCTTACACCCAGTGCTCTCGACTAAATGGCTCCAGTAATTGTGGACGGAGGGCAGGTGGGCTAGACAGCGTTTGCACAGGTATGAGAGAAATGTCTTCCCAGACTCACACCTGTTTAGCCTGAAGGGCCTGAACCACAGAGACCAATCAAAAAAGACAAGGATGATGGGAAAACGGGGAAAAACGAGTTTGGCCTCTCTTCCAAAGGTGACCACAAAACATCAGTGCCAGTAAGTGATTGATCGCTGGAAAAAGAAATAAAAGAAAGGTATTTGGTTGCTTTGATAGCTATGGTTTACTTATTTTTCCTGAAAAGCCACATTTATTTTCGGAAAAAGGACTAAATGAAATTATAAGGTTTTACAAAGGCTGATTAGAATTACCACCAGTAGCACCACTAGGACTAGAACATGCATATCAACCTGATATGCTTGTATATGGATTATAATTTAATTTTTTTTTTTTTTTGGCGATCTTACACCCCATATAATTAAATTCTATTAAATTATTAAATAACTAATAATGAATTAAAAGTAAAACAAAATATTAAATTAATGAAATAAACATTATTAAGTTATGTACATACAATTTCCTTTATGCAAAATATATTGCAGTTTTCTCTTGGAAACCTGGAACCTGGACCTGAAAATTAGGGTACAATGTAAGGCAAACCCTAAGAAAAAATGTGCTTTTCACTGCACCCAAAGTGTATATATGTACATTTGTATTGAACATTTATGGAGCAACAGATTTTGTGTGAAAATAAATCATAAAAGTTATTCATTTTGTTAAAAAATCATAAAGATGTATGATGTACACACGGGGTAAAAGCCTCACCAGCATGGGGTAAAAGGCACACAGTATTAATACAAATACTAGCAAAAAAATAAAAATAAATATATATATATATATATATATATATATATCTTTCTTTCAAAACAATCACTTTAGCAAAGTTTGTACTATTTTCTGATTTTTTTTTTGTTTTGTTTTTGTTTTTTGTTCAATAAATATACTGTCATTAAAATATGTTAATATAAAACATGTATTTTAAAATACATAAATAAAATCATTTTAAAATGTAAAGATTCTAACAGCATTGAGGGAAATCCTATATTTATTGAATATAGATTTACAGTAGTAACAACAAATGATATTTTATTAAATTATATGATTAATATCATGTTTTTCAATATGATGGTTTCATTCTAATAATGGTGGTTATCTCTAAGATGGACACCCAACATAATATATGATATTTATCATCTGAATCTAACAATGTCATGTCAACAAATGGAGAAATCAGTCTTCTCTTAATTATCATGTGAATTATTGGGCTCGAACAGAATGGGCGCTTTTTACCCCAAATACTATACTTTTAAATATACTTTTGATATTTAAAAACTGCTTAAACAATTGTAAGCAAAACTGAAAATCATTAAGAAGACCTTTGTCTGAAGATATATTCAAAAATGTTAGTGATTCTCATTTGCAACTTAAATCTACAACATTTTAAAAAACAGCAAATATTAGACAAGCAAGCATAAAAATCAACTGCTGCCCAAAGATCAGGCAAATTTGCACATGTATCTTGAAAACCGGATGCTTTGGAAAGTGTTATGCCACATTAAGCCCTGTTGTACCGTATTATTATTATTATTATTATTATTTTGTTTGTTTGTAAGATGTCTTTAAGTAAACTTAGTTGGAATTTACAAGCTAATCAAGACAATTGACTTCTAATTCATTTGACTTTTTCAGTTTAATTAAATTTTTAATTTGTTATTTGTGTAACCACATGGACTGAACAGATATCCACAGGCAGCAGGTGATACACCACGTGAGGTAGTCAATCTATTGTACTATTTGTTGCTATTTTTTACAGTATGAAAGTCACAGGGAAATTCCAGTTTGGAAATGGATCCTGTGAGTGTCAGTCAGACCTTGGGTGTCATAGTTCTCTGGTATGTTTAAAGAATGTCACCATCGTACATGGCTTTTGTCACTGAGTGTAACTATACTCTGGTATAAACGTGCGGTAAACACTAGAATAGTGTAATGAATCCTGCTATTGCTCTGTGCGGAATGCTGTGCTGCGGTAAACCCCTGACATCAATATCTGCCTTTTAAATCTGCCAGCTAACTCTCAGCGGTGGTGTTCAGAGGTGTCACGTATCCCACCTGTTCCCTGCATCCTCCCAGCATCTATTGTCACTCGTTTAAGGTGTTATCTAAGCCGCTATTCTCTCCAGTAACACATACACTGCTCACTTCTTTCCATTTGCCAGGACCACTCGTGTTTCAGGAGACAAGGAGATTTTGGGAGAGAAGGGAGATTTTGTTGGAACTAGCATGATGAGGAGATGTTTCATGTCTAGCGTGAGAAAACGGTTTGCCTTTTGCTTTTAGTCACCAGACCTGTATGTGTAAGAGTTAAATACTGTTGACTCACCAGCTTCCTGCAAACCTTGTTAACTGACTATTTGTTTGTCCAAAGGAATAAGAGCACTGTTAAAATAAAATGAAATAAAATTTAAAAAAAAAATAAAAATAACTAAATAAATAAAAATTAAAGTAGTTTTTAGTTTTTAGCTTTAAAAAAAATCATGGCTAATTCATTGTTACTTGCTGTTGTGATTATTCATGAAATTTACTATCAAGTAAATCTTACACCTTTTCACGTTTTATTTATTTATTTATTTATTTATAATTAATTAATTAATTAATAATTAATTAATTCATTCATTCATTCATAATAATTACTCAGGAGTAAAAATTTGTCTCTGTCTAGTCCTGGTCTCCATTACTGTTTCACCGTCTAGAATGGTGTATTTCTTGTGTTGTACTTATGCATATATTTCTTATAATGCCATAATTTCAGAATAAACAAAGTGATTGTGGTGTGGAGTCACCACTTGTGTCCCCTCAATACTTCAGTGTTTTATCACCCTTGTTTCCTCTTATTTTTTTCTTTTTGCAACCTTCCTTCTTTTTCTCAGAGCCTGAGAACAAATGGAACGATTAGGGAATCCTTCCCAGCTAATCACACTGTGCCGTGGCCACTTCCGCTTTGTTGATTACCACGGAAACCATTAGAGAGAAGAAAGTGGCGGGATGTTTGATGGTGTCCGGCGGCTCAGGGGAGGTCAGAGAGGGGTGTGTGTGATAGGCCATTTAGTCTTCCTGCTCCCATTACTCGAGCATTTCCTCTATCTCACAAACACACACACACACACACACACACACACACACACACATACACATCTAAGTCTGGACACTAATCATTACCATACCACAAACTATTACTATAGCAATACAGTGCTGGTACTGCACACAGATTTGTGCACAGTGATCTTCAGCTAGATCAGGGATGCACAAGCTTTCCTGTCTGCTGAACCTGTAACTGTAGTAATGCTTGAATTCTTACTATACATAAAATGAAAAATAAAAAAAATCATTTTAATTTTTATATTTGCAATCAATCAAGATGCTCCTCCACTGAAAGTCCAATCCACCAAAACTTGCTTCATAAAGTTCATAAAGAGATCATAAAAGTAATCCATATCAATCGTTTTAATCCAAGTCTTCTAAAGAGATACTATTGCTGATAACCCTTTATTTTGATGGTCCCCTTTAGATGTTCTGTTGACTATAAGTAACTTTGCAACTACAACTACACTGTTAAAAATTTATTGTAAATTTACAGGAAATTCCTGGCAACTAATTGCCGTGAATTTACCGCAAAAAATATACAGGTTATGTACTGTGTTTTTATTACAATAAAGTACTGTATTTATACAGCAGTGTTACTGTGATTATAGTGAATTTTTACAGTAAAATGCTGTAATTTCTTATAATTTACTGCAACTCAGTTGCCAGGAATTTCCTGTAATTTCACAGGAGACAATTACAATTAAATATTGTAATTGACAATTACAATTAAATATTGTAATTGTATACACTGTATATTCTGTTATTTATTAATGTTACAATAAAAGCTGTAATCACTTCACAATAAAAACAAAAACAACTTCAACTTCTCTATTTTTATTAAAATAATAAGCAACAGCACATATTACAGAATTAATTTTTTTTCCCAAACAAAGTATCCACATTTCATTTTCATATAAACAAATCACAGTTTCACTGAAGAATCTAGCTCACTTCCAGACATCCAAACAGCCTATCATCAGAGGGAACATGGTGATATACAACAAAGGCGCCCTGCCAGCTATGGGGGGTGGGGGGCATCAATACTAGCCCATCAACTCAAAGTCCAGGAGTTTTCTTAAGAGGGTGCAGACAGGTGCATTGAGCTTGTGTCTCTTCTCTGCTTTGCTGCCCGTCTGGGAGTTGATTCCTCAAAAAGCTCTAAAAACAGAGTGAAAAAAGTTTTATTATCTGTTAATGATGAATATTGAGAGTCTTTAGAGTTTGTCATCTATTTTAATCATCTGTTTCTCATATAATTCTACAAATTTAATCTAAACCAAAAACAAATTCAGATAATTTCAGTTGGTCAAATAGCAAATAGTGGAGCTCTGCAGTAATCTACTGGTAAAAGTGAGAATTTTTTTTCATTCTAAAACGGCATTTTCCAAAATGGGCAAAAATCTTACACTAAACCATTTCAAATGATCCATATTATCCCCATGAAGGAAAGTTAGAAATGTGGGTCTTTTATAAAGTTATTTTTACATAAAAAAGCAGGTTTTTTATATGTACCTATGTAAAAAAAAAAATATATATATATATAATTTATATTAATTTTAAAAACTATGATATGCTCTCTAAAAACTACACAAATGTGAAGTAAAAATATTAATAAACATAATAAAATCACATTTGAAAATAAAAATGTACATTTTGTACTATAAAAATCTACTATAAAAATCAAGATATCATTCCAATTTTGTTTAATCCTGTAGATCTAGCAAGTGTTTACCATCGTACAAAGTCTTATAGCATTTGGATGAAGATAACTATTTTTTTTAAATTTGGCAAACATCATTCATTGTATGTACAGTTGAAGTCAAATGTTTCTACACTTTGCAGAGTCTGCAAAATGTTAACTATTTTAACAAAGTAAGAGATCATACAAAATGCATGTTATTTTTTATTTAGTACTGACCTGAACTAGATATTTCACATAAAAGACATTTACATATAGTCCATACGAGAAAATAGTTACATTTATAAAAATTACCCTGTTTAAAAGTTTACATACACTTGATTCTTATTACTGTGGTCTTACCTGGATTATGTTATTTGTTTAGTTATGGTTGTTCATAAGTCTCTTGTTTGTCCTGAGCAGTTAAGCTGACTGCTGTTCTTCAGAAAAATCCTTCAGCTCCCACAAACTCTGTAGTTTTTCAGCATTTTTGTGTATTTGAACCCTTTCCAACAAGGACTGAATGATTTTTAGAATCCATATTTTCACACTGAGAACAACTGAGGGACTCATATGCAGCTATTACAGAAGGTTCATATGCTCACTGATGCTCCAGAAGGAAATACCATGCATTAAGAGTCAGGGGTTTGTGGGAGCTAAAGGATTTTTCTGAAGAACAGCGGTCAGTTTAACTGTTCAGGACAAACAGGAGACTCATTAACAACTAGCATTAAACAAATAACACACAGCTGTGGATCATCTTAGGTAAGAACACAGTAATAAAAATCAAGTGTATGTAAACTTTTGAACAGGGTAATTTTTATAAATTCAACTATTATTGTCTCTTATGGACTATACACGGTGTGCTGAATTATTAGGCAAGTTGAAATTCATACTTCATCATATTTTTTTTTACAAGAACATTTTACCAATCCCAAACCACTTCAATCTTAATAACTACTATTGGTTTTGTATTTAAATCATATATAAGTGATATATAATTGTCTGGGAAGGCTGAAAGTCAGAAACTCCTTATATTTAGGTGTGCCAAATTATTCGGCAAGTATTCTCTATCCAGATAAAATGAGCCAAGAAAGAGATTGAACTCAGACTAAAATTTAAAAATTATTGCATGCGCATGAGAAGGATGCAGTACTAATGTAATAATATAATTAGCAAAGTTAAGGAATGACCACTGGGCAGAGAAATGCTCATTGGGTTAGCAGAGTCAGAAGAAATAGGTGGAGAAGAAAAGACATATTACTGCAAAAGAATGAATAATTAATGTCAAGAATTAGGTGAGAAACCATCAGAAACCATTAAGTCTCCAGCGACATCATTTTCCAGAGCTGAACCTTCCTGGAGTCTCCAGAAGAGCAATGTGTCAGGTCCTCAGAGACTTTTTTCTGACTGATTTCTCCTAGGCCTTATGGACATATAAGTTGTGAGTGACTCTTGAAGGAACAGCATCACATCCTCTTGAACCACTGTTTTAAGAATTGATCTTCCAGAATCTAGCAGTAGGTTTGGGGAGCTCATATTAGTCAATCTCTGCAAGACAGACATTTCAGGATAGGAGATGGACTAAAAATGAGCTCCCCAAACCTACTGC
Organism: Labeo catla; assembly: GCA_012976165.1. Classification (NCBI taxonomy): domain Eukaryota; kingdom Metazoa; phylum Chordata; class Actinopteri; order Cypriniformes; family Cyprinidae; genus Labeo; species Labeo catla. The sequence continues at coordinate 563,532 of VONZ01000122.1, forward strand.
TAGATTCTGGAAGATAAATTCTTCAGTCTTAATGGATCTCACAACACTTCAGCATGTTATTCTTATTAAGTGAGGGTCATTTTGTAGGATTTTGTACTCAAACAAAGTCTCTGAGAACCTGATACATTGCACTTCTGGAGACTCCAGGAAGGTTCAGCTCTGGAAAATGATGTCGCTGGAGACTTAATGGTTTCTGATGGTTTTTCACCTAATTCTTGACATTAATTATTCATTCTTTTGCAGTTAATATGTCTTTTCTTCTCCACCTATTTCTTCTGACTCTGCTAACCCAATGAGCATTTCTCTGCCCAGTGGTCATTCCTTAACTTTGCTAATTCTATTATTACATTAGTACTGCATCCTTCTCATGCGCATGCAATAATTTTTAAATTTTAGTCCGAGTTCAATCTCTTTCTAGGCTCATTTTATCTGGAAAAAGAAAACATGCCTAATAATTCAGCACACCTGAATGTAAGGAGTTTCTGACTTTCAGCCTTCCCGGACAATTATATATCACTTATATATGATTAAATACAAAACCAATAGTAGTTATTAAGATTGAAGTGGTTTGGGATTGGTAAAATGTTCTTGTAAAAAAATATGATCAGAATCTCAACTTGCCGAATAATTCAGCACACAGTATATGCAAATGTCTTTTATGTGAAATATTTTATTCAGGTCAGTATTAAATCAATAATAACATGCATTTTGTATGATCTCTGTAAAAATTGTATGATTTTGTATGATTTTGTAAAAATAATTAACATTTTGCAGATTCTGCATTTGAAAAAAAAAAAATCCTGACTGGAAACGATTAAAATTTACATAAAATATTCTAATGTAAATAAAAACTTTTATGAGTATTGACTTGATATTTCATTGATAGGATATATTCACATAAATTCACATTTTTTGCAATTCTATCACATGTTTTAAGTTAAAAGATGCAAATGAATTAGATGGAAATCTGTCTTTATCTTTGTCTGAGTATATTATAGAGACTAACAATACTGAACAAAAAGAATGTGATTCATGGGACATTCCATTTGAGAATGATGGACCTATTTTCTTTAATAGTGTGTAAGATGTTTTAAACATACCTTTGGACAAATTCAAGAGTGCTGGAGGCTTCTTTAGGATACTGCAAGTTGAACACATAGTAAGCAGAAAAGGTCGCTGCCACTCCATTCAAAAGATTGTTGTGGGGCCCCATCACAATCGTTCCTTCAATGGACATCATCCACTTGTCTGCACTTAGTGGCTCTCCTAAAATGCATTAACACAATGTAACTAAAAGAGCACTAGAAAGCTGCAGGACAGGAGCAGGAACAGAAGGAAACACCAGACATCTACAAAGGCCAAATAACGTTATATGCCAGCTGCTATATTCAGCTTAGATCGAAGTTATGCCTACTTACAGAATTAAATGAAGATACATTTGCTTGTGTTCATTCAGTGACCGTAACATCTACAACAAGCTACGTTGTGTTGCCAATCATAGTGTGCAAACCACAATGAATCTCCTACAGAAAAACATAAGTCCCGTCCGGTTACAGCACATGTAATCAAAGCAAAAATATTCTGAGCCAAGCTAACCAGGCTAATGCTTATTTTTACAGTCTATGGGCTAACGTTAATAAATCCTAACGATATTTGAGCTGTCGTCATTGTGGTGGTGGAAATGTGTGAATGTGGTGAATGTGTGAATATAAAACCAACTTTACCCAAGTTTTTCAGTATCACCTCCGTCGAGGTTTCAAGCGATCAGTGGTGAGTCGAGGAGATATAATCGACAGCAAATCAATCGCTGAAATAATTCAGCTAATTTATCCTGTGTGCAGGTGATCCAGCGCCGCGTTACAGCTGCTGCCGCTCAGATTGTATTTTTCTTCGGTGTTGACCGTTCACGACGTCTCGGTGAGAAACGTGAAGCGCTGATCATTGTAGCCAATCACAGTCTGAAAATATTAAACCAAAATATACCAAACGAAACAATCAGCACACACTCAGATCACCTATATCAATATATCTGTAGACTTATAAAACAGATTTTATGTTACAAACCTGAGACGTGTTTCTTCTTTCAAAAATGTTCTGTTACCGTTGGCCGCGTAATTTCAAAATTCAAACAGCCACGATCCCACAATACTACGCGGTTGCTGTAAAATAATGCTTCTACGGTGTAGTTACAATAATATTACAGGACTGCTCGTAAATTTCCCATCATGCTTTTGTATTTATAGCAAAAACATGAATACAATACGTTGTTGTAAAATTTATTGTAAAAATTACATCAATTGTTAACAGTGTACCAGTCATTAGAGCCTGCTTAATATCTGCCAACACTTTATATTTTCTTCCAGCAGAGTATTAACTATTCTACTCATTGTAAGTAACTTTGAAAATACATATCAACTTATTCTAAGCATAACAGTCTACTAATACTCTACAACTACTCTAATAAGAGTTAGTTGACGTGTAGTTCCAAAGTTACCTCATGTAACCCATGAACACATTTAATTTATGCATTTATACACATATTAACATAGATCAACGCATGTACGTAGAGCTCAGCAAATATGGTACAAGAAAGATCAATTATACTTGCTTGACATGTGAGAAGAAACCTCAGTGGTTCTTGCAAAAGCTCAGACATGTTTGTGTGATGCACAAGAACATACCTAATTGTGTCATCCAGACATGCTTGACCTTTAATTTACCATATTTTATGTACTCAGTGTATGTGTGTTGCAGAGGTTGTGTTAGACTTTAACATTGTCTGTCATTTTGATGGACAGGGTCGTAAAAAAATTGTCATAATCTATTATTATATAATAATTTAATTTTTCATATTTTAATTACAACAACACTTAATTTCTTTCATTTTTGTTCACATTTTCATTTTTAATTATGAAACTACAGGACAATATAGGCTTATGCATTTATTTTGAAGAGAATAGGTAAACAGATGAGACTGCGCAACTTTTCATGTTCAACACCACACTCCGCAGTCACAGCGCTTTTAATACATTGTCATTTTTATGAACCAATATCGTTTCTTATACCCCAATTGATCTTTTGGTCTATGCTGTTTTCAGTTGATGAATAAACATATTGGAAAAGTACATATTGTGCCTCCCTTCCAATAAATCGCAATAGACTAAGCTTTGTGTTAATTTAGAAATGAAACAAAGTCTCAGATTTCAAATTCTGTCCATTTCATTGGGAAATTCAAGCAATAAATAGCGTTTTGACGCTCTTTAATGTGGTGTGATAGGTCGTTGTAGCTTCTGAGTACTCCTGTACTTAATCAAACGCATAGCAAAACATTGGTGACAGTTTCATTTTTGTTCTGGATCCAGTGATCTGCTGCCACACTGGAGCACACTCAACACCAACTGGACAGGGTGGGAATTACAGTTAAATGTTACAATAGATTACCCTCAATGTAATCTGTCAAAGTGACAGACGGCCTTCAGATTTTTCCATCACTGATAAAAAAAAAAATCTTTCAATGACGGACCATTTTCAGTTAACGCAACCTCCGGTGTGTTGTGAGCAACAGCATAGCAATGCCCTGGCAGCCTCCCTAGCATCATGTGGCAAGTTTACAGGGTCAAGATCCTCTCATACATTTTCATCAGAAAACAATTCTATAAAATTCTCAGAAACCCCTTGCAGTTCCTCTTCCCAATTTCTTATTGTAGTCTGATGTCTCTATGTATTTTTCCAAAAACTTGCCCACAGTGTACGGCAAAGCCCAGGGTATGGTCCCAGATGGCCGCACTAGTGTTTCCTCTGTTTGGGGACGATGGGGTGTAATCTCAGTATAAGATGGGTGACATATGCCACCTCGCTCTGTTTAGGCAACCAGCAGAGAACCATAGCCAATAAATGAAGATGAAATACCACAATAACTCATACCTATGACAAGACTATGAACAAATGTGCTACAAGAACCCCAACTCATGTCAGTCAGTTGGCAATAACAGTTGATGATATTAACAAAGTTAATAGCATGCCTCTCCACAACAAGCTGCGTGATTTGAAGAATAGTTCATGTTTGTGTACATGTCTGCAGAACAAATGTGGCATAAGTTAAGTGCAAAGCCTTGGGAACTTTGGGAACAAGCAGTAGAAATAGTGATGCAAAGGTCACCGGTTCGATTCTCAGAGAACATAGAGCATGTCAATACTTGCATATGTATAATTTAACTGTTTTTGTTTATCAAATAAAAAAAAGTGTATTAAACTTGGATTTTTTTTTTTAAATGAGCAATATGTGTGATATAACGGATATGTGAGCAACGTAATGTCAGAGCTTAGATAACCTCAGAGTATAGACTCTGCAACAATCGCCAGGGAAATTCCTCAAACAGGAGTCATTACCCAGAAACCTGAGCAGCTCCTCATTGTAATGTGAGAGATGATTATAGCTATGGAAAGCTCTTTAGCAGATCAAGCTACAGCTCCCTTTTGTAGAACCACATTCTTTCAGAAATATGTAAAAATACCAACAGCAAAGCATGGACAAATTACTGTTACACTCCAAATGTTGGAGAACCTGATCTGGATTAAGTGAAAACAGCCTCTTTGGTTTCAGAAACTGAATCCAGCTTTTGTTCTCTTGTGCTGTGGTTTAACATTTGTTTATGCTGAAACAGTCTACTGTTCATCTGAGGGCTGCAAAGCACAACCGTGGAAGAGGAAGTGGACCTGATCTGCAGGTGTGAGGAAAATGGCAGAAAACCACCTTTAAGCAAACTATGAGACTGATGAGATGATGAATAGATGTATGAATAGTATGACAGAAGTATGAGACTTATGCTGAGATCTAATAGAAGACACATGCAAGATTATTGGGGTCTTTTTTTCTCTGGAGACACATCTGAGAAGCAGAGGTTCTCTATTTACTCTTGATTTTACAATTAATAATACAGAAGTCTCATGCATCTTCTTATTCTGCTATTTATCCCTTTTTGGCTCTTTTTATCCTTATTTAAATTTGAAAAGTGGGTCTCTTTTGTTAATCTGTGGCTGATTGTCTCTTATTGAGGAAGTGCCTCAAGATTCTAACAGGATCAAAACAGCATTTCAGGGAAAAAACAAATAAAGCACATTGTGTTCTCGAGGCCATATCACCTCCTGGATGCTGGCAATTTTGCCCCGAATGGCCACGCTCTTCAGTTTTACGTAAATTGCAAATGAATCGCAATTTACAATTGTCAGTGGCCCATGGGATTCAAAACTTTTGCAAGGGTCAAAGCAGAGGTCAAATAAAGGAAACCCACCCAGCACGATGGTCTAATCCATGACTGTCAATGAACCAGACAGGAGGATGGAGGAAAGACAGAGAAACAGAGAGAGAGGTCTGTCGTGTAGACTAATTGCGATTAAGATAAGTAATTGTACAATAGTTTGATGGTGGTCTTTAATCACAGCCATTTTCTTCTTAAGTGTAATGTGCACCATGTGAGAGCTGGATGCTCAACGTCCCAGAATCAGGATATTTATGTTTGTCAGACTCATGTCCGGGGATTACACATTATACTGGATCGGCAACAATATTTCTTTATGGTAATACTATATCTAGTTCATGTGAGCGAGAAGAGAGATGTTGTTGACCTCTAGGGGTGGTTCGATGGTCCAGCTCATTTAACATGAAGGATGAGCACACTGATTCTACATGTGCTCCACTACATCTCATCCTCTATATTTAGACTGATACTGTATGGAAACAAGTAAAGTTAAGTAAACTCAGATACATAGTCTTTCCCAGGTGGGGCTGCTTCTAATTGCTGGGCTGATGCAATATAACTGCAAAACTCATTTCTTTTTCTCATTAAGGTTTTATTTATTTATTTTTTGTTTTTCTCTTTCATTTCGATAACATTATTATTACGGGATAATAAGAGGTCAGAAATGAGATAACTGTAAGTTCATATCTATGTATCTATCTATATCTATTTGTCCCACTCTACAAAGGAAATCTATTTGAAGACATAAAAAAGAAAGATTTAATAAACAAACAGGCAACTGAACACATGCATGCACACAAGCACACACAAAAAAAATCAGTTTGTGACTAGTGAATTTCCATTTGAGTCATGTGAACTACACGACACTGGATATGAATTAGTTTTCTTAATATTATGATATAAGAGTCTTTGAGCATGCACAAGAGAATGCTCTAACTCAATTTAGTAGGGTTTTTACCTACCATAAACTACTAAAAAAAAAAAAAAAAAAACCCTACTGAAAACACGTTGCCTGTTGCAAAATGTAAATAAGCATTAAGGTTTAACAGCAGGGAATGTTGGTTTGAACTTCAAGAACATGTTCATTCATCAATGTCATCTGGTCCTCAGAAGTTCATATTTTAACTGCTAGTAAGTTGGACGAACCGTCAGTCAATGGCATATTTAGACATGTCAAATAATTAAAGAACAAGAACTTCTGTTCCAATGTGTTTACCTTACATGTTTTGGGTCATATTGTGTAGTATGTGTCAGGTCTGAGATTGCTCATGATGTACTGACAATTAAATAATGTGTCTGATTTCCTGCTGCTAAGAAACCAAAATAACTGATGCTGAACTGAACTAGTAAGCAATTTTGTCAATCTTTCATTTAGTGAGACTGAAACCATCAAATTTAATAAAACAATATGAGGCCAATTAATGCAGTCCAAATTAATGCAAATTGCCCGTTGTATGGATTATTCTGATCGATTCCGGGCTCAGTTCTCTTTCAAATGTCCAAAAACAGAAGAATATTGTGCAACTTTGTATAACATTTTTTCCCTCCCTGGAGCTGTGTATATAGTGGCAATAGATCTGTTGATATTTGATCTGTGTTTATGTCCTGTGGGAGTCGAGGAGGTGGCAGGGACTTACCCTGTCTATTCTGTGCACCACAGGGTCATCTCTCTCCCTTTCTCTCGCTATCGTTTTCCATTTGCATTTCTCATTCTACAGGCATGTCACAAACAAAAACTGGCTTGCAGCTACGAAACAACGGCCACACGTCAGACATCAACCATGCGTCTTTTCCTGCATGAGACAAAAAGAGAAGCTTGTCCAGTAACAGAATAAAGGAGTAAAATAAGAAATCAAGCAGAACGCTGAGGTTTGCATGGCCCAAAGGGGTTTCTGTGTAGATGAGGACACACATGCCTGATTTATGACAGCATGCAGTCATCATATCAGCTTATTTACCACAACACGTCATCTCAACCTGCATCTGCCTATGTCTCTGCATGCTGCAAGTCACTAAACAGTTTTAAATGTTTCAAAAATAATCACAATCTTTTTTTTATTCACTCTATTAATTCTTATATTTTCTTCCATTACAGAAGACAAGATTAGTGTTGGGTTAAGCCTGATTTTACTTTGCACTGCCTAAATAACTATATGCTAGGCCATGATTCTGGTCAGTTTGGTATTGATTAAAGATATATATATATATATATATATATATTCAGTTTTCCAGGGGCACCCAAATTTTAATTTGATTATATTTAAAGGAGAAGTCCACTTCCAGAACAACAATTTACAAATAATGTACGCACACCCTTGGAATCCAAGATGTTCATGTCTTTCTTTATTCAGTCGTAAAGAAATTATGTTTTTTGAGGAAAACATTTCAGGATTTTTTCTCCATATAATGGACTGATATGGTGCCCTGAGTTTGAACTTCCAAAATGCAGTTTAAATGCGGCTTCAAACGATCCCAAATGCGGCTAATTTTCATAAAAAAAAAAAAAAATACAATTTATATACTTTGTAAAACACTCATCTTGTCTTACTCTTCCTGAGCTCTGTGTATTCTGACTCAAGACAGTTAGGGTATGTTGAAAAACTGTCATATTTTCTCCCTCAACTTCAAAATCGCCCTTCTTTATGACTGAAGAAAGAAAGACATGAACATCTTGGACGACAAGGGGGTGAGTACATTATCTGTAAATTGTTGTTCTGGAAGTGGATTTCTCCTTTAAGTTAAATATTACTTATAAGTTAAAAATGTAACACTTTAGATTTGGAAACACATATTCACTATTAACTAGTTGCTTACTAGCATGCATTTTACTAGTTTAATATTTCTTATTGTTAACACGTTAATGCCTTATTCTGCATGAAAATATTCTAGGTCCCTTAATCCTACCCAACAACATACCAGAATATAATTAGAACAACTACCTTACTTACCATTAATAAGCAGTAATTAGGTGTTTATTAAAGGAAAATTCTTAGTTAATAGTGAATATGTGTTCCCTAATCTAATACATTTTAGAATTATTTTTTTTCTACAGAAGCATATTTCTGCACTGTATTATCTCTTAACCTCAGAGTTCATGGTAGCTCCATTTAAGGTTTCTGTGTTATTGGGAAAAAAAATAAATAAATAAAAATCAGTCTATTTTTAATTATCTATACATCCAGTGAGATCATTTAATTCAGAATATCAAACAACTAACAGAAGCAGGAAGAAGCCAACCAGAGTTTAAAGGTCAGGTAAAGTCTGTCTGGATTAGTTTCATATCAGGCCTCTACCTGTCTTTAGTTTCCCATCATTCTGTCCCATCATACACGTTACTGCGTGCCTGTGATGGACTTGTCGCATTCCATGGAAATCAAGTGACGGGAATTGCTCCTGCGCCATTCTCAAATCATCTCACACATGTCTCCTGCGCCGTGCATAGCACAGAACACCCACAATCCAGTGCTTTACGGTGGGTGGGTTAAGGGTGTCTCTAAAGAACATTATACCTCCTTACAGCCACATCATTGGGTTACAATGCTCACATGTTCGTCTAATAATTTGAGCATGCTTTCCAGTGTATTCAGACGGCTTAGGTGTGTGCAACGAAGCGATTGGAGGCCTGCATTCAGGTCTCTACATGAATCTAAATCGATTAACGTAAGTTTTTTTTTTTTTTGTCGTTTTGTTTTGTTTGTTTTTTTGGGGCATGGCAATTCTGCCCGAGATTTGCCACCATAAAGGGGCTTGAGCTTAGGCCCATGCTCCTTTCCAAACCTTCCAAGAACGTTGATAAGCAGATCCCCGAATGAAATCTCCTCGTCCCCGGCTGCGTCTGCCTCTAATCGTTTTATTTACAGTTACAATAAAAGACGAGTCTGTAATGGCTGGGTGACATAATAAGCGGCGCAGGAACAATCGGAAAACAGTCCTAAGCGCATTCCAATTTTCGCATTAGGCTAATCGTGGAGAGGAAGGAAATAAAGACATCAGTTGGATGAAACGAGCGTAATTGGAGAATAATGTAGTTAGTTTGCTCTAATCTTCTGCATAATATTAAAATGTTCTCAGTGCTCCCCAGCTGCAAGCAATCAGTCGCTCTGGAGGGGGAAGACAAGGAAAGAAAGCGAGAGAGCGAGACAGAGAGAGAGAGAGACTAGATGCCTGCATGTAGGTGTCTGTTAGCAACATTGCTTTAGCATTTTGAGAGATCGGAGCACTTGTGTGTACACACTTGATGGGAGTAGCTAAGTAAAAGAAGCAACACTACTAAGTTCACTACATATTTCACTAGCATGACAGTAGCTCAGCTGTGTTCATAACAGTGTTGCTTTTCCAGTAACAGCCTATTTCTTTCAACAAGTAGCACTGTGTTGTGACAGAACACTACATCACATTTTTTTTATGTCACATTATATTGTGCACAGCTTTCAACTGAATGAGCTGAGGCAATAATCAAACACCCTAGAAAGTCTCCTAAATTCTTCTTAAATAGCATTGGGGGTATTCATTAAATGAGTCAGTTTGTTTAGGTGATTCACTGAACTGGTTCCAATAAATGATTGACTCATTCATTTTAATTAATTCTCACTTGTGTTCCTGGAACTGGGAAATACCATTCTTTATCACTTTATTTATAGTTAATCCTTTTTAAGGATGTTTTACCGGTTGTATTTAGCGTACAACCAAACTATGAATATATTAGATTTTTGTGCCATTCTGTTTTTAACATACTCATACAATCTGATCATTTAAAACTTATTTAATATTGTTAGTTTATATACAACTGGTTAGTAAAAGGCTAGATACACAGTAGTTGAACTACTTTAAACTGTTAACTGCTTGTAGCTCTGAAAGAAGCTTCTCTAACACGAGAAGTTAAGCATTACAAAATCAATAAGGTAAATTCATGGTTTCAAGGTTGGAGTTAAAAAAATGCAAAGATGTTAGCATTAGGTCATAACATAACGTTGTTTATTTCCAGTTCCTGTTTCTTGGGTAAGGCCTTGTTTCATCAACTGTCATTACTGATCAGCTGCAAACTAGTGAACACTTCCTTCTTTGGCATGTTTCGTAGCTTTATCATCACCTACTGTACTACTGACAAGCATCCAGCACAAAGAATGAAAGAAAAATGAATGAATCTTTCCTCTTTTTCTATCAAATTATTTTTTGAAGTTATGGCAGACTGCACCGTCTTGAGAGCATGCGTCGGCCAGTAGGAGAATTAAAGGCAGGTTATTTGTTCTCCCTGTGGCTTCTCTCATCTGTGATTTCAAGCCTTCCTTCGCTCTGAGGGTGTTTTTTACTCCCGTTATTGTGCAGGAAATTGTCATTAGTCAGTGGAACAAATAACGTGAAAACCGCCGTGGTTGCCTTTGCTCCGCATCAAAACACAACAATGAATTAATCAAATTAAAATTCCTTGTTATGCGATTTTGCTTTAATTTCCACAACCAAGCCCCTATTTAGTATTTGACAAAACCAAAATGGGGAAGTCACAGTTAAAGGCCTCAGTAACAGTGTTATATTAGGAAAGAATTATCAATCCTTTAAGCTAATTTGGATAACTTGGAAACCATAAAAGTAAGCTAGTGAAATGCAGTATTTGCTAAGCTTCTGCTGTTTTCACAGGTCTTTAACTGCAGCAGGCACTTAATGGACTTTGTTTTTGCTTATTGATTGACTGCCATTGAGACATTAAATCCAATTCAAATTATTATGACTCTACAAAAGCTACTTACAAATGGTTAAAGAACTGTAAAAGTGTTGTGCAGACACAAGTAGGGTCTCTCAAAGGCCTGTTGTATTTTACTTTCTGTGATTCCTAAACTACATAAAAAAAATAGCCTGTAGGAATGATATTTTAGCACACACACACATGAATTTGTTTATCATTAATGAATTATGAAACTGTGCAATTTTATTGTTGTAGGCAACTGTACTATTCATTGCTAGTAGATGTGTCAGTATCCAAATGAGTATGTGTGCGATCCACTGTCTTATACTGATTGGTACCCACTAAATGATGTCGCTGCTTATTTACATGAAGGTCTTTGATGCTCACAATGTCTCAAATCTCCAGCTGTCTTTGGTAGCCTGGTGCAAATCACTGTGAATTGTAAACATCCTTTAAGATAAAGCAGTTTTTAACTAGCTAATTTATAAACTGCCCTGAAAACAGCCAATAATCATGGAAAGGTTTTCACAAAATAAATACATACAGTGCATGCATAAATAAATTACAAATCATTTACACACCCTCTTGTCTTTCAAAACCATTATGGTTTTTATGGTAACACTTTATTTTAAGGACTAATTTTCACTATTAACTAGCATGCATATTACTAGCATACTGGTTGTTTATTAGTATGTATAAAGCACATTTTAATGGCTTATTCTTCATGACCATATTTTAGATCCCTTATTCCTACCCCATACCTAAACTCAACCATCTTACCTGCTATTACCAAGCCACAAATTAGAAGTTTATTAAAGCAAAAGTCTTAGTTAATGGGATAGTTCACACAAAAATGAAAATTCTGTCATTAATTACTTACCCCCATGTCGTTACAAACCTGTAAGACCTTTGTTCATTTTTGGAACACACATTAGATATTTTTGATGAAATCCGAGAGCTTTCTGATCTTGCATAGACAGCAATGCAAATACCATGTTTAAGGTCCAGAAAGGATGCAAGGACATTGTTAAGATATTCCATGTGACATCAGTGACATGGGAATACTTTTTTGTGCGGAAAAGAAAACAAAAATAATGACTTTATTCAGCATGTTCTTCTCTTCCCTGTCAGTTTTTGACACACGTTCATGACAGTACCACACATGTTCTGATGTAGAGCCAGTGTTATGACATAGAATCTGTAGGTGCTGCGCCTTCTTTGCAAGCAGAGGAATGCACAATGCAATGTGCATGCAATGTAATGACAGAATTTTCATTTTTAGGTAAACTACCCCTTTAATAATTATTTAATAGTAAGAATTAGAACTTAAAGTGTGAACGTATTTATTTATTTACTTTCTTAAGAAGAAGACAAAAAGCTTTATTGTAACACTTTAGTATAGGGAACAATTCTCACTATTAACTAGTTACTTATTACCTTGCCTATTATTAACATATTGGCTGTTTATTAGTACTTATAAAACACCTATTCTGTGTGACCATATTCCACATCCCTAATCCTACCCAATACCTGAACTTAACCCTCTTACTAACTATTAATAAGCAGCAAATTAGGAGTTTATTGAGGCAAAATCCGTAGTTAATGGTTTGTTAATAGTGAGAACTGGAACTTAAAAAAAAGTGTGACCAGCTTTATTTATAGCGGCATGTCCAAGATGCTATAAATACACATGAATAGCATCCATGGCTGTCATTATTTTTAGTGAATAATAACTAAATGCCAGTCTTTTCCCCACATAAATGTACTGTATAGCACAAGTAATATGGACTACTGTTAAGATTTGTATTTTTATGATGCTTGTATTTTCTCCTGATATTTTGGATCTGGTCCTCAGCAACTTTTTATTCTGTGGAAGCACATTCAGGCATACTGTTAAACTTCTCCTTTGTGTTCCACAAGAGTACATAAATGTCAACATAATCTTCATTTCTGAGGAAACAATTTTTGTTCCCTAAACCCTGCAATACAGGCCAAAGTTGAAAATTTCCATGTTCTGGTCTAGTCCTGCTCTCTGTTTTAACATTCTTCTCTCCTCTCTGTACATAGTCTAGCAATGGAGGCGGCTGCCATATGCCCTCCCAAAGCCAAGTGCGGGCCCGAAGCACTGGTGTATTGCAGTCATTAGCCCCTCACGCCGTCAAGCTCCAAACTCATTTAGCCTCATGCTGGACCTTCATTATGATAGACTTGTATCAGATGGCATCTCTAGCTGGGCACAGGCTCAGGGCGAGAGGGGGAGAGTAGGGCCACAGCCATGGCCTGCTCCTGCCCCAGCGGGTGGGTGGAGGGGGTGGTGAGAGAGAAGCAGATGTAGTGGTGGGGGTTTATGCTAGACCACCACAGAGGAAGAAAACATTGGAGACCTCCGAGACTCCTTGCACTTGCTTTGTTGCATTTGTTTTCCTTTTTGCTTTTCTGAGCTTTTCTGCATAAAATCTGCTACTGACACTGCAACAACACACACACACACAGTGACTGGCCAGGGAACATCCTGCATATCTCAGTAGAAAACTAAAAAAAAATGCACACATTTACATTTGCAAATGTTTCAGTCTAATCTAGTGGTTCTCAAAAGTTGTGATTTTGTTGTGTTCAGGTGCCTTGTTGTCAGAAAGAATATGAATCAGAGTGTTAAAAAGCCAAAATGTATTGCAAATATGTAATCAACAATGGATTTTAAATTAAATGTGGCATCCCATTTGACAACCATACAATCTCAACATTATTGTGTTTATTTTACATCCAGGATGTAGGAAAACTAATAGAACTTAACAGTCATTAATACTTCTGTCCTTCGCTAGGTTTAAAGTTTATGGCCCACCCAAAAATGGGATATCAAAATTATTACAGAATTTCACAGTTGTAAATATATTCATATGCAATTTCTGAATGAAAATCTCATATTTACAATAATTCTAATAGCATGTGAAGGCATCAAATTACAATATTTGGCTCAGCCTTTGTTCCTTAGTGTTAGGTTGGTAAATCACTCCTCTCCTGAATTATTTCAATGTATACATCTAAACATTTGATTCAAAGGTTTTTGTACAAACCTTGAAGAGTGTTATGTCTCCACTTGATCAAAATCTGCATCCTGAAGCAAAACCAGCACCGCTCTGAATGATCCTCCATTTATCTCTCAATCCTAGCATACAAATACACAGGAAATACAAACAATTCAAACATTACAAAACAAATGGCTGCAACAAATTTGCCCCTGTTTGCTAACAGTCGTTTTACTCAGTCTGTAATAAAAAGTCAATGAACCAGGGGGAGTCCATATATTCCCATAACAAAGGCAGGGGGAGCTGTCATTTCCCCATTCTCTGTCTTTTATGAAAACATCCTCTCTCGCTCAAGACGGCGGGGGGCGGAAGGCCTTGCTCGACAGATCGAGCCGATAAAACGTGCACGCTCCCAAAGACAATGAGCGCTGAGCCACAGACTGTGACAAACGCCTGAACCTGCGTTTCGACGGTCTATCCGATAAGGAAAAACAACACGGGGAAAGGGGAAGCCACATGTTAGAGCAAATGAAAAGTGCATCACATTTTCCTTCCCCGCACGCCTGATCCTACATGCCGTTATCTCTTAGCACGCTGATATATTGCGATGCTTTTAAGACACCCAGCGAATGAGAACGGGTCTCCGCAGCCCCGGGAGAGATGCCTCGCTCTCGCCGATCGGCTGTCGCTATTGGATTTCTGACTTTTAACTGGGTTAACCTACTTTACTGTGAATACAAATTCAATTGCCACCACAGCTGTTTTATTTGGCGTGCGTGTCTTTCCCTCTCTCGCTCTCTCTCGACAGGCTGTGTAACCACATAGAAAACAATTTCCCTCTGCGGAGCACTGGCAAACCATAAAATTAAAATGAAGTGCCATTACACGTTCACAAAGCAAAGGGGGTCCTTCCTTTTCTACCCTCCCTCTCCCTCTCAGTATTGACACAATGCTTATCCCTTTCCCGTTGCCGTTTATATGCTGCTTGTTTGCCATTGAGGCTAGCAATGCTATGTTAGCATGCTAGCCTCACCTTTAGCTCTCTCTCACTCCATATGCGTGTGTGTGTTTAGTAATGGTTCTTCTCACTGAGACACTAAATAAAGCCATATGAGGCAGCCAGGAAACCTTTCAGGACTTCATTAGGGCAGTGGGAGAGGAGAAGTTAAGCGCTCCAGCAAGCTGGTACTGTTTAGCTGCATAACGTCAACAAGAGCACTCACGCAGCTGCCTGCTCGTACCCCAAACAACCCCCTCCGCCCTCACCAGCCCTTTATCCACCCCGCTACGCTCCGCTCGGGTGGTGCAGGCCACGCTGGAACCCCTCGTTCGCCTGAGTGCCGCTACCCAGCCGGAGGCGGCCTAGACTGACATACCTAAAGAGCTCTTCTGAAGCTAACGGGGTTATAATTGCAGTTTGCACAAATTGCATGTACTCCACAAACAGAATGACTGAGAGGACCAGTGCACCCAAGCACACTAACTTCCTGGAAAGCACCGATGTCGACCGCAGCCCGGGCCACTTTGTTAAAGATATCTGACAGAGCCCGAACCCTGCGCACACTACAGCTAACACGTCACGATCGGTTTACATCTCTGTATCATTTGATTTTCGCTCTTTTGTTTCTCGTCTCGGTCTCCGTGCATCTCTTTCGTCCTGAGGGCAGGTGAAGGTTTGTGTACCGGCTTTCTCTCGCTCTCTCTAATAACGGCCTTCAGGTAAGTGTCATCTGTTCAGAACTGATCCGTTTACATCGCATACTAGCAGAGCTTCACTGCTTATCCTTGCATTGTGTTGCGTTTGTGCCTGTGTATGTGTGGCTGAAAAATGATCAATAAATTATACTGTTGTTTTCATGTCTGTGTGCAATATTGAGTGCTCTTTTTTTTATATATCGAACATCAGTTGTTTTTCTCAATGTTAGCTGAATATCATAAGCATGTCTGTAGCATGTTGAGACTGTGATGCTGAGGAACATGCATGTGTTTGTGGTATTGTTGAGTATTGCTCAGGCTTTGTTTGAATGTGTGTCTGGTGTGCTGTGGGGTAGACAACTGTACTAAAGCGCCACCTAGTGACACACACCCTCCATACTAGAGTAAAACTACACAACAGAGCGCTACCCAACCCCCCAACCCTCTCCAGCCATCTAGCTGTCTGTCTTTGCTCTCGCTTGTGGAGAATGGCCACATTTTACGATTGCAGCAATATCAGTCCTTATCATTAATGTCTCACACATTATATCCAACCAAAGCAGATCTCTGGTGACTGACTAAAGCTCTCGGATATGTTAAATATCTCATATGCTTGTCTCATATGCTTCTCCAGAAATCCCTTACAAGCTCAGTAGACAGCATCTGTAACATGCTTATTAGCACAGAAAATTATTATTATTTAGTGGAAGTCAACTGCACTATTGGGTCAGGTGTACTAGCAGAATAGATAGAAAAAAGACAAAAATATATCTTTTTAACACAACATTTACATGAATGTTCTACTTGATTTCTTAAGTTGTCTAAATCTTCCTTGTGCATTTTGCTATTTGTAAATATGCCAACATCCATAATGTTTTGTGGATCATTTAAAAACGTGTAAAACTTAATATAATTAAAAACAATGTATTAAAAATAATTGACAATATTAGAAAATATGTTTGCACTTCAAAAAAGAGAGAGAGAGAGAATAAAAAATAGACACAAGGCAATTGTTGACATACAGTAAGAGGACAGAGCTATAAAGTGTATGTGTATAGTGGTATAGATCAATTGGTCATGGAATAATTTCATGAGAAATGCTTGAGTTCACATTTTCCGATATTTTAAATGGTGACTGTGGGATCTTGGAAAAACTGAGCACAGTTTAAGGCATTACTGAGATCTCGTCTGAAACGCTATAGAAGATATTAAAGAGATCCTCAGGAAATCTAAACAAGTCAAATGTTTGGAAAGAGATCCCATACTGCAGCATGTATCACTCCACCTACTGGGAAACAATTAAACCAGAGTAAAAGTTTCTGGATGAGCTTCAATGTGCCCTTGAATATGAGGCTTGTCAACATGGATCTATCGATGCGGTTCCCTCGCAGTTACAGTCACCCGCATCAAAGCTCAGCTCACAACCGGCCGACAGTGATGAGCGCCTGTCACTGCCCATAAAGGTGATGCACACACATACACACACACGCACCCCCTACGGTCCTTGGCTAGTCTATTTATTTTTATCGCAACAATGAAAATTTGCATTTCACACACATACACACACATACACATGTGTTCCTGCAAGGACAAGAAGATGGATTAGATTGACAGTGTCACCTTCCTAATCTAGATGAACTCTCAGAGACAGACAGACAGATGTGACACATGAGGGATTGGCAGAATAACATGCCATCTTATTCACTGTGATGTCAGAAAGTTGCTCCTTACCCAATCTTAATGATAAAATTTATTAGAGGATGGTGATATTAACCTGGCTACAATTATTTTATTTATTTGTTTAATTTCATTGTAGTAAATGTTTGTTGATGATTGTACATTTACCAGTTTAAAAAAAATGCCATTCTGAAATTAATTTTTAAATTTCAGTCTGCTGCTTAAAAACATGAAATTATGTGCACATGCACAGTGCGGACTATCATTTAGATGTCTTGGTTGTGCTGTTTTGTCCTTTTTGGAGCTTGGCCATAAATTACCACCCAATGTCATAGTAGGGAAAAAAGAAGCATGAACATTCTTCGAAATGCCTCCGTTTTTATTCTCTGTAAGTAAGAATGTCAAACAGGTTTATAATAGCCTTAGAGTAAGTAAATCTTAACAATTTTCATTTTGGGGCAAATCAACCCCCAAAAGGTGTCTGATAAAAAAAAAAAGTAACATAAAATAAAATATTTTAACATCTCAGTTGTCTTTCAGCAAAGTTATTATGAATGGTGAGAAAAAAAAAAAATCCTGAGAAGTAATCTCTGTAATCTCAAATTTCTCCTCCAAAATTTCAGGTGAGATCTTCACAGTGTCTTATACTCTACTTAGATTTGTCAAGATCCTAAAGTCTGAAGTTTTTTTTTATATAAACTATACACACACACACACACACACACACACACACACACATATATATATATATATATATATATATATATATATATATATATATATATATATGTATATATATTTGTCAAATTACCTGAGCTATGCTTTCCATGTTAATTCTTTAACTCTTTAATTCTTTAACTGTTGAGTTGTCTTGTCCAGGTAAAAAAAAGGTGCACTTCCATAATGTACTTAAAGTTTAATACTCATTTCCCGACATTTCATGCTAGCCTGCATATGGCATGAGAAAAAGTAAAAAATCAAATCCTGATAATTGTAATCAATAGGGCTCAACCAAGTGAAAAAAGTGCACTATTTTCATGCACTAATTTTGCACATTATATACTAAAAATTATTATTTAATACTCCTTAAGTTAAACTTAAAATCATCTAGGTGTACTCAACTGTGCTATTTTGGTGCAGCATAAATATGAACTAAAATGTGCTTTTAACATATCTCTGTCTTTGAAAAATGTATTTAGTTACAACTTGTAGTGCACTTAGTGTATGAAAGATGGGTTCAAGTGTACTAGTGGTATCTAAATACTTTTTTTTTTTTGTAATACAGAGATAGCATGTTAAAAGTACATTTTAGTTCATATTCATGCTGTCCCAAAATAGCGTAGTTAGCATAGTTGAGTACACTTAGATGATCTTAAATCTTAAGAAGTACTAAAGAATATTTTTTAGTACATTAAGAACAAAATTAATGCATGCAAATAGTGCACTTTTTCACCTGGGTGAGCCTTATTGATTACAATAATCAGCGTTTGATTTGTTACTGTTTTTCTCATACCATATGCAGGCTAGCATGAAATGTCGGGAAATGAGTATGAAACGCTAACTATATGCGACATTAATCTAAACACAAAGCCACATCACAGTGTGTATGTGGATGTGTGCCTTCCAGAAGAGCAGCTTTATGGAGCAGTATGTGATGATGCGTTCCTCATACGTCCACATCAGAGGAGAGACAGATGTTAATCACACACTATATGAGCACACACACATGCTTGCAGAGTACCCATCATTATTATTTTGACTGACAGACTGAAACATTGGACTGTTTGGATTTTCTGGGTAAATCGACATTTAACTGTCTGCATTCACAGCCATGTGATGTGAGCCCTTTTTCACCAGCATGTGAGTACAAATTTCCACACTGAATGAGCAATGCATCAGAGAATCAGAGCCTTTTCATTCCCTTTGGATTTAATGTTATGTGCAAATAAATGATGTCACATATGAGAAATAAGGTACTTTTTATTGTTAATTATTTTACTGTACATGTATATAATCCCTTTAAAGTATTTGGCTAGGGCTGGCTAAATGGCAATTATCCTTAGCATAGTTAACAGATCATTGCAATCCATGTAAACATGGCCACTGATGTGTCTGTGTCTTGGAATATTGTTTTTGGAATACTTTCTCTACAACCTGTCCCCATTCTCTCTCTCTCTCTCTCTCTTCAGACTCTTTTATTTGATTTGCGTAAAACACGTCCTGCTGAAATTACATCCACATGCGACTGCAGGCTCTGGCACAAAGCTCAACACCACAGCAGCAACAACAAACAACACACTAACTAACTACAACCATTAGTTTAAATTCTTGATGGCCTTCACCCACAGATCTGCTTCATGTTTTATTCATGATTATTAGATCACTATACCCTCCGATAAAGATAATCCTCGGCACAGTCTGTGATCTGGCAATGAAGGCGTGTGTTAGCAGGCTAATGATAGTCAAGCTAGGTGAGGTAACTTGCAGGATCATATGTTGAAAGCATTTTTCCTCCTTTACTTTCCTCTGATGGCATATTTAGCCTACGGTAACGAATGGCTACGTTTTCACTTCTTCTGAAAAGCAGGGATTAACAAGTTAAAAGGTTATGGCGTTAGTCAACATTTGCCTTTCAGCTCACCTCAATCACTCAAGACTGTAATTATCTAACATTGTGTCTGACCTCTGGCACCGTGCTCATCTCCTTTCATCCAACTTTGAGAAAATAAACCTGAATACTATCTTTCGCTCGTTCTTTCTCTCTCCAATTCTGTGTGAAATATGCCTTAGTTAATTTCATTATATGGTAAAGGTTGTCATAAAATATTTAACTGGTCAGTATATCCTGTACCCTGAGCAGTCTTTGTTTATTTGACTCGAATGATGAATCATAAAATTTTAAACCCAAAGAGACACCCCGCACGGACATGACGTAGAGTAGGATTGTACAGGACTGCACTGACAAAAGTGTTGATTAATATATATACATATATATATATATATATATATATATATATATATATATATATATATATTGGCAAAACTAGTTTTATATGATGTAATTGAAAACTTTGTAGTCACAAAGGCAATTTAACCCAAAGCTTTCCAGTGTTTATATTCAATATGCTCACAGATCACAAATTCTGTGTTAATTTAAATAAGTCTGCATGTGGAATTGAATATATGGGACATATAAACCAGTCTAAAGTAGCACTGGTATATTTGTAGCAATAGTCAAAAATACACTGTATGGGTCAAAATTTAAGTTTTTTTTTTTTTCTTTTATGCCAAAAGCCATTAGGATATTAAGTACAGATCATGTTCGATGAAGATATTTTGTAAATGTCCTACCATAAATATATCAAAATTTAATTTTTGATTAGTAATATGCATTGCCAAGAACTTAATTTGGTCAACTTTAAAGGCGATTTTCTCAATACTTTGATTTTTTGCCACTCAGATTCCAGATTTTCAAATAGTTGAAATCTCATTCAAATTTAGTTCTATCCTAACAACCATACATCAATGGAAAGCTTATTTATTCAGCTTTCAGATGATGTATAAAACTCAGTTTCAAAAAATGCAGTGATGTATAAAAGCTGCAGTGACGTTTTAATTAATTTTCCAGAGTAAGATTTAACAGATTTAATTATATTTGAGTTTAAGAAACTTTATTTTGTTTAAAGACATATTTGAATTCAGATTCCACATACAGTATAGCAGTTCCACATGCAGCTTCTAATGTTGATCTGATACATTAAGGGGTGGGTGTGGGTGTGGGTGACATGAATTCTGAGCAAGAAGATTAAGATAAATAAATAAATAAATAAATAGATGGCATATACAAATTCTGAAGTTCCATATTTAATCTAATCATTTTAAATACATGTAGGTAAAACACAACGGAACTGTGGAATATCTGTAGACTGTAAATTATTCAGAAAAGCAGAAACTCAAGTGAGTTGGCATGACAATTTATGATAAAATAGATTTATGAACAATGTACACATAACCTAATCCAGTTCTTGTTTCTGGAACGATTTCTTTTTGAACACATGAGTATTTTGGAAATTACTAACTGGAACGTGGTAAAAGGTTTGTTAAACATTATTGTATAGTGTATTTTGTATTAGGTTTTGTTGTATATTCGTTACTAGCTTTTAATAGCTAGTTAATCATTTTGTGGTGCTTTTTTTTATTTTTTTATTATCGTTTGTGTTTAGTGTTGTTTAAAGATGTATCGTTAATGTGTGTTTTGTTTTGTTTTATGTTGCGATTGTATTGCATTGTGTTTTGGAACCCCCTTGAAAACGAGATGGTACATCTCAAGGGGTTAATCCTAATAATAAATACCTAAACATTCCAAGTGGACATGCTAAACAAGAAAATTCTACGCTGTAAATAGCCTGACTCATTGTACCAAGCACATTGGAAGAAAATGTTACCACAACAACTTTTCACTACTTTTTTTTTTTTTTTTTATTGCGATGTAGCAGCGCTAGCTGGCCAGCGGCCTGAGGAAATCACAACAGCAAAAACTTCAGACATGGAACGCTGGACGTATGCCTGTGGTTAGCTGTGGAAGTGGCCGCAGTGTCCGTCTCACGGCCCCTGACCAGCTGTCCTCGTTCCTCTGCTGGGTCGAGGGGAACGCTCCTTCAGACCAGCAGGTACGAGGAACGTTTCCTGCAGGAGGCGGCTCTCCATCGCAGGGCAGCTGCTATTGCTCCGGTCTGGAGCTCTTGACCCACTTACACTCATCTTTTCTTTCATTTTAAACACAGAGGAACACCGCTCCATACCCTCGCCTTCTCTGGCTGCCCAAACACGCCTCTTGCCTGCTGAAGATTAATGTTTCAGGCCTGACCCTGCTGGGCAGCTGACTACAGGAGAATAGATGGGTCAGAGAAGCCAGGCTTGGTGACGGAGATGGGTTGCTTACCTCAGAGAGCCCCAGAGCTCGGCGGTATGGTTCTCCTGTCAGCTCCCAGTGAAGAGAGAACTCCCGATCATAACTCAAGTTCTTTTAGCCCAGCTCCTGAACTCTCATGCCCACAGGGCCCTCAGCGGACTCCTCAGGTCCAGAACCGTGTGAGAGAGGGGTCAGAGAATGGTTCAGTGTGTGAGGTGGAACGGTTGTGTTTCAACATGAGCGAGTAGTTTGGGCTTATCAGCAAAGCTGTCAGAGGCATTTGCTGCCGTTTGTGTCTTAGCCTCGGGCAAGTGTTTATAAAGTTTTGTATGGATTTTGATGCACAACTACCTGTCTGTGATCAACCATTTTAGCAGGCCATTGTTTAAATTAAATTTAACTTCATTTCAAATTTGAGAAAAGGACATTTCACTTTTACTTGTTGTACACACAACAAATTCTACATTTGCGTAATAATAATGCCATTGAACACAGCGGCTTAAAAATATGTTGGAGTCAGATATAGTCCTACTAAAAATATCTTCAGAATCAACACTTTTATTGTTTTATGATATGCATTTATTTTTACCTTATTTGCTCAACGACTCCCAAACGATTTGCTCGATGAATCATCTGTCCAAACCCCTCCTTTGCGTGACAGTAATCTGCAGTGATTGGTCCAATGAACCAGTCTGTTGTGATTGGTCTACTGCGTGCAGCGCATTTCAGAAATGGAACACCCATCACCATTACTCTAGCTCAGGGGTTTTCAAACTGGGGTCCGTGGACACTTGAGGGTGACGCAAAGCCAGGGATCCGCAAAATAATTTGCGTTTATAGGCTTCCATTATTTCAGGACTACAACTTGTGTTTTTTATCTTCTGAAATGTGTTCATATTCCAAAGTGACTTAATGCCAAATAATGCCAATAATGTCAAATAAGCAAAATGTAAACATTTTTTTAGTGTATGTGAAGGATGCTGTATTAAGCAGATTTTCGGACACAAGAGAACTATAATATATAATAAATAATAGTTAAGCAACCACATCACATCTAACAATTCACTCATGAAAACTATTCATGCTGAATGAGAGGTTCGCTTTTATTCACTTTTAAATAGCTTGTAAATGCCTGTGCGCATTTTACTTTCACTTTGAATTAGCGGCAATTCAGAGTCAACTGATTGTACTGACAACAACAAAACCGAACCGATCCGTGATTTTGTGAACTGTTACACCCCTATATGCATTTATTCCTGTTCTGTTTTGAATGGCACTAAATTTAAACGATTACAGGAAAATGCGTCTTACATGACTCCCATTAAGGTGCAACTTTATGGAAAACATAGTATATCTAATTATATTATGCTGTAAAAGGACATATACAATGGGGACCATTTGCACCAATAAAACATTCATACTATGTTCATTATTCCCACCCAAAAATTTAGCCTTAAACACTGTTATAATTATGAGGGGGTCCTTGGAAAATCCTCTCCCAAAAAGTTTGAAAACCCCTGCTCTAGCCCACAGCACAGTGGTAAACACCCAAACAGCCATGGTATATGTGTTAGCCCAAAGCAGAAACGCATTGATAAAGCACTGCAGTTCATACACCAACATATTGCTTTATTCTTTATCAGAACTCCAAGTAATAACACCGACAAACATTCACTATTCATCAGCACATTTCTAGACAATTTGGAGCGAACAGATATTGCTGTTAGCTGGTTAGCTCCTATTCAAGACAGTTATAGGGTATGTAGAAAAACTCCCATCTTATTTTCTCCTCCAACTTCAAAATTGCCCTACATCGCTGTTTTACCATTTTGTTGTTGTTGTTTGTTTGTGGAAAGGGTTTTTGACCCTCCTTGCGCATTCACTTTGTAAACACTGGGTCGATCCAGTTTTCCCGGGTCTGTGTGCGCAACAAGTCAGTGGGCAATATGCAAATATTTCGAGTTTACATCAACTTGAAACAGCTTAAGATTCATTTTAAAAATGACTCGTTTTCATGATTCAGAATCGACTCTTTCTTTTGAAAGACAGTAACTCTATACACGTAGCACGTTCAGCTTTACAACTTTACAGGGTGTTTTCATTCATCTAGAGCTGTGTTATACACATGAAAGGTATTTTCAAAAATCCATAATAGGGACACTTTAAGCCATACACCATAACATATATTGCACCAATGTTGTTAGTTAACAGGATTGTAGATTTAGCCAATAGTTTGGAATCTAATAATAGTTTGAAGTTATTGTTCAACTTATATTTCCTACATACTGTATTAAAGCAAAATGTTGAATGTTGTCAACAGTGAAATTTCAAAATTACAGAAGGAGAAACAAAAAACAAAAAAAAAAAAACAAAAACAACAACAACAACAACAACAACAAAACAATACAACTTTCTTGTCTTTCTGTTATGCCGTATAATTATACAAATTGTATTTGGCTGCAAATGCTTGCCTTTGTGTTTGCATGTGTTTGAAGCCATTCTAAATACCCTGTTGCTATATTAACCTGTGATTTATAGAAATAACATGTAAAAAAAAAACTGCATTTGGAGGAAATGCTGGAGGTATCAGTGCAGTGAGTGACAGACCTGCAGGCACATTATAAAATGCTGTTGTTTTTCAACATGTAAAAACCCGACAAATCAAACACACACAAACAGATCAATTACAGAGGATTATTGTGTGTACAGGTTTGTGTTTGCATGTGGAGGTGGGGACAAAACTGGAATAAGAGGAACCAAAATGGATTAGATGTACCTGAAACAACACCTGCACACCAGGCAGAAGTAAACACACTCTCCAGCAAGACTTTTTCCAAAAAGCGTCTGTGCATTGCAGTGGTTTTGTCAGTTATGTGTTGGAATGGGATCATTCACACACTCATGAGGAGCACAGGAAGTCTTCTGCAGCGAGTCGGAGGGGCCGACCCAAGCTGGGTTGCAGCCAGCGCAGCCGTCAGGGGCCGACGTGCTGGCCTAAAGCGTAGACCCACCCTCTCTCAGTCTATATTTCCTTCTCTAACTCTCTCCCTGTCTCCCAGCGGCAGCTGCGCTTTTTTGGCTGCAGCTGCAAGGTGCGAGTGTGTGTGTTCATGGGCAGGAATATCTGCGTGTGTGTGATTGCTGGAATCCTCCTCGCTTCAGTTTGTGTGTGATCTGTAAGAGTGCCCAGCAATTACTAAGCTGGCACTACGCTGTCTGTTTACACACACATATTCCTACTGGACTTTATTAAAACACCATCTGCTGTCAGCTTACACACACAGCAAAGTAGAGGGAAAAACAAGGCGGGCAACTATTTCTTAGCGATATCTGGCAAATCACTGAAGATGAGCCGCAGCAGTGGCAGCATCACATACAATCAGCAGGTTCATGTGCTCTGCGGGCTCACAAGGCCTTGTGTTTGTCTCAGTGTGAGGGGGTCACGGGGGGAAAAGGGCAAGAACAGATCTTTTGTCTGTCGCTATGCAAACATGCATCCCTGCATACACACACAGAGTGGGTGTAGAGTCCCGCAGTGCTGCACAGGTGCTGCATGAGCTTTGGCCGGGCCCTCTAATGACAGTCTGATGGTTATTTCATTAGCTCTCATGTTCTCAGGGAGATGTCATTTAGGATGAGCAAGCATACTGATTGGACAGTGACTGTGGGCGAGCAGATGAGATGTGGATAGATGACATTTCATAGCTTTGTTTGTTTGTTATTTGCATGCAGTAAAATACGTATTTAAACACTTACACATTGTTTCCTAATCAGGCTATAATGTACATAATTGTCCTGACCAGGCACGACCACTTGGAGCATTTTTTTTGTTTTGTTTTTGTTTTTTTGGGGCTAGTTCAAGGTCCAACTTCTCAAAACTGAACAATAAACATACAATATGTTCTGAATATGTGGTGTCGCACAGCAGCTTTGTGTTTATTGGTCAGCAGCATCTCATTATAGTTGTGATGAAATACACATTAACTGTGGTTACTCTACTAGGACACCTGTGTGATCTTAAAGAGAACTATGGAAGCCCATTTCCGCCACATAAGAAAAATAAAATAAACAGTGAAAATTATGAGATACTAAGTCATAATTACAGAATAAAATGTAAAAAAAAAATATGAAATAAGTGTAAAAAGTCATAATTATTACAAATACAAAAATTTTTGACTGCATCATACACTTTAAATAATGCTGGGTTAAAAACAACCCAACTTGGGTTATTTAGCTACCCAGCGCTGAGTAAATATTGGACAGAACACATGCTGGGTTATTTTGACCCAGCTGGTTGGATTAAATGTTTTTTAAGTCAACTATTGTTTAAAAATTATTATATCGCTGGTTTAAAATAGACCGGAACTTATAAACACACACACACACACACACGGAATTACTAGAGGCAACAGCAATAATCAAAAGATGAACATTTATTATTAAGCAAGGACAAACTATTTTACAATATTACATTTAATGGTTCAAGCATTTTAGACATAAAAAAAAAAAATAAATAAAAGTAACACTTTAATTTCAGTGTATTCAACCGTTCTCTGCAATCTCTTTTTACCAAAATAGTGCTAATTCTAATGCCAGTGTGTCATCGAAATCTGAGCCATTGAAGAGCTGCTGTTCGCCTGAGTAACTCCGAACTTCAGACCGTGGCCTCGTGTTTCACTTGTAGCTGAAAGATGTCGTGACTGACTACAAAACCTGCCCATAAACAAACAGTACTGGCATTAGAGAACATATTTTAATATCACACTAAATTAAACTCTGTACATTAACAAATAAGATCCATTTGTTTTATGCAAGGCAAAAGGCGTTTCCCTTTAGATTGTCCCTTTAAATGCAAATGAGCTCTGCTCACCCCGCCCCTCTCTTCTCTCTGTGGAGTGAGGAGCTGCTCTGAGAGATTGTTTACTTCAGCCGCATTTAGCGTGTTTAGCTGTAAAACTTGCTAACTAGCACGTTATTAGGAAAGGTGATTGCAGAGATTCATAAAAAAAAAAAAAACTTATACTCACTTCTTTAGTAGGTGAAGCTGGATCACGAATGATTTGCGTGAATATAGGCGCATTTATGTAGATTGGGAGGCACATTTCCTTCACAAACAAATGTAATCCACTGCATCTTCAGCGTCTCAGATGTCAGGAGTAAATGACGACCACTATGTTCATTATTACATCCAGCAACACAACACCTCAATTGCTCAATCTGAGATATTCTTGTCTAACTTACATCCCTGCTTCGGCATCGAAAGAATGGAGGTCGGACTGTTACAGCTGATCTGATGTAAGACACTCATGTCAATCAACTATCGTGGGACCGGCCTCTATCGGTGTGACGCCACATCGACAGGCATTTAAGAATGGCTCGAATTGAAAAATGGGATGTTATTTTTACAGATTAATTAAAAACCACTGCATGGATTTTTATCATTACAGGGTAGATTTGAATTAGAGTGTAATTTTGCATTATTTCATAATTGGCAGTTTGTCATAATTTAAACTTTTTATGTCTTTATCATGACTAGTATTTCATAATTTTGACTTGTCAGATTTACGAAGGCATTTTTTAATTTTTTAACATAGTGAAAATGGACTTCCACAGAGAACCGACTAAAAATGCAGGGTAATTTTATATTTTTATAATATTTAAAGTAATTTCATGTCAAATATTTTATAATGTGAAAAAAAAAATCTAACAAAAATCTTACAAAGTTCTTTACTGTATATATTTCCCTAAAAAAATATGTGTGAAATTCAAACACAGACTGAACCTGTCAGTCTGCATTTGAATGCTTCTTATGGATATGTGTGTGAGCATCTCATTAACATCACAATAACACTGTGATTTGTGAAGATGATGTTCTCATCGTTTCTCAGTGATGTTTGTGCGATGCTTTCTCTGCTGGAGCAGAAGAGGCTGTTGTGATTTTGTGTGAATGCATTCACACCAATTACAGTCAGACTCCTGTGTGCCCAGCTCTAATTGGATTCACATGTTTTGGAGAAGGTCATCGTACTTTCTGAGAGTGATGGGCCTGTTTTATACACCTGATTCAGCGATGACTGCTCAAGCTCAAACACTCAAAGGGGTTAAAGAACAACAGCATATGCTGTTTGAGTTAGCACACTCACTGATGCAAGAAATCTACGTGGTCACTCCACAAGAACACATCACAAGCAGACAGAGAAATTATGAGCTCAGTGGAAAGGAAAGACAGATGTGTGATGGTCCACAGGGCAACTAAGGTGAGTGAATACGACATGAGGTCATTCTAACTAATGAAACACAGTGATGGAAACATGACCATCAGTAAATTCAGGTATGTGAAATCAAGACTGAAGCAGATGCCCATTTAGAGGTAGGGTCATTTTAGTCTTATTTACTATTTAGTCTTAGTATACCAGAGGTGTCCAATTCTGCTTCTGGAGGGCCACTGTCCAGTAGACTTAGCTCCAACTTTGCTGAACACACCTGAACCAGCTAAACAAGGTCTTCAGGATTACTAGAAACTTCCAGCCAGGTGTGCTTCCAGCAAGTTGGAGCTAAAATCTAATGGCCTTTTAAAAGTAATTTATTAAAATATTGCGAAAGTAACTAATTGAATGAAATAATGCATTGCATTACTTTTGCCACCTGGGCTGTGGTTGCTTGTTTGTTTTTAATAACAAATAATCAAAAGGTTAGCCTATATCTTGGCAACTGTAAAGGCCCTTTCACACCAAAAGTTTAATTATTAAGCCTCGGGCTGAAGGATGCGCCTCTGCTTCTGTGCCCCAGCTTCTATGCCCCACTCCCAATTTCTCTCAACACAGGGACAGCAAAGGTGTCAGTGAATAAATGACAAAACAAAGTAATTTCCGTTACTTATTTGAAAAAAAATATTACTAAATGTTACTTATTTGTTGTAAATTTAAAAGTAATGTGTTACTTTACTAGTTACTTAAAAAAATAGTAAGTTACGTAATCAACTCACGTTATTTGTAATGCGTTACCCCCAAACACTGCTAATAGCAGACCCCCTAAGACTGGGACCAATACCAGATCTGTTTCATACTTTTTAAAGGGGTCCTATTATGCTCTTTTACAAAGTCTTGATTTTGTTTTGAGGGTGTAGTAGAACATGTTCTCATGCTTGGTGGTTCCAAAAACACATTATTTTTCACATAATTTACACTATTACAATACCATCCTGGCACAAATGGCTCGATTAGTTCCAGGTCTCATGAAGGCCTGCCTTCTGAAAAACAAAATATGTTGTGATTGGTTAGCATTACCAGTGCGTGATTGGTGAACAGCTTAGGCGGTGTTTCAGTACTGCCACACCCCTTGCCAAAGCAGCAAGTTCCGTGTACAACTGCAAAGTAGATTAAAGTGATTCTTACATTTTAAATATGGATATTTTTCTTACAAAAACACAGATTCACTACACAGCCTTTACTGACTGGATGGATGCACTTTATTGAACTTGTTTTGGACTGATGAAGAGAAACACCCGTCTATGCCATTCTAAAGCTTTGAAGTGCCAGGATTATTTTTAATATAACTCTGATTGCATTCGTCTGAAAGAAGGAAATCATATACACCTAGGATGCATGGAGAGTGAGCAAATAATATGCTACAGTAGTGTTGGGTCCTATCGTCAGACTGCGAGATCGCCGATACATTATATTATTGTGCTAATTTATTGAATTATTTACATACTTAGTTTCATTGCCCAAAACCAGCTCCAGCATAAGGCTAAAAGCAGCCTAATGTTTTTAATATGACTTCATTTGTATTTAACATGACAACAATTGAATAAAAACATTGTAAGTTACTAATTATAATGCTTACATTTCCTTAGTTATTCAAAAAGCAGTTACAAAAAATGAGCAAAGAACATTAACATTATCAAAAAACATCATCACTGATTAGCCTAGCCTAGTGCAAGTTTATGCATTTTAAAAAACACTGGCATTATAAGTGAAGCTATCTACACTGTATGTAGTCAGTGCTTGTGTTTACACCAGCCGCACCTCGGCATCTGTTTCGATCCCCTATACTGC
Source organism: Labeo catla (assembly GCA_012976165.1). NCBI lineage: Eukaryota > Metazoa > Chordata > Actinopteri > Cypriniformes > Cyprinidae > Labeo > Labeo catla. The sequence goes on from VONZ01000122.1 coordinate 593,837, forward strand.
ACACGTCTGTGGTGCGTTACTGCTCTGATTTGGCCACTCTAGTCAATACTTGTGTGTATACACAAAGTATAAAAAAGTATAAAGTTAGGCTAATCCCCCACCTCGTCCCTACCCACCCCGCAACCATCAAAATTTCTGGAGGCAGGATTTATTTTATTGTTATTCTAGACCCAGAACACATACAAAAAAGCCTAAAACCAGACCCAGACACACCGGAATCACACTAATACCAGGTGCCCCAAGATCCAGACCAATACCAGGTCTCCTAGAAGCCAGATCAATACCAGAGCTTCTAAATCCTCCAAACAATATCAGACTCCCAGTAGACCTAGGACCATACAAGATCCAGACCAGATTTACACATGTTGAGGCCCTGATCTAGACCAAGACCTATCATTCCAAGAAGCAGGCGGTCACTTTTAATAACCTGAAATAGAGTAATGCTTAATAGAACAGTATTAATTTCAAATATCCTATATTTAAATTTGCTTTATTTTCATATACTGACAGCTTTTCCAAACATGGAAAATGGTGAAGATACCATACCAGCTAATGGTTGAAATAGACTCCTGGACAAAGAGTGTGGTCTAAGACCATAGAGTCAAGACCCAAATCTAGACCAAGACACAGATTAATGAGACCCAGATCAAGGCCATGATTATGTGGTCATGCAGAGGTCTCAAGACCACAAGATCAGGATTCCAACTCTGCCGCCCACAACCCATTCATTGACTGTCTGATGCATACTGCACACAAAAATGCCAAGAGCTCTCTCAATCTGGCTCTTATCTGATTGTCTGACTTTATGTAACCTCTAGGAGTCAGGGTGCACAGGTTTTTGCCATTTCGCCTGGAAACAAAATACTTTTTTCAAATGTAAGTTTTGTTTGAGACACTTCGAAGTGAGTAAAATATATTCACAAGCAAAATTGATTATTCTACTTTGAGTTATGTCTGTGAAATAATCAGTATTAATAACTTTGAAATGCAGAGAAATTTGGCACACCAAATATCACTATGTTTTTGTACAGTCCAACCTGGCTGTGTGGTTATTTTTTTACCCACTACAGTCTGGTTCTGATTTATTTTACCACCTCTTAAACACAACATAAACAAACTTCAGCTGGTGACTTTACCCAACAAATACTGTCTTCCTGTAAAAGTGTCAAATCTTGGCCAGAATAAACTGCAGTGTGGACCTAACTTTATGCTGACAGTCGAAAATTTGGTTACCCTAGACTAGGGTCAACCTAGCCTGAAAAAAAAAAAATCTGGGATGTAGACCTTTGTGAATTTTCTGTAACTAAAGTAGCTCCATCTTCAACCAATCAATATTCATAGCTCCTATTGACATTATTGACTTCTGATTAGCATCTTTAAATGAACTAATACCCTAAAGCCATGTCATGGCGAGACAGAAAATCAAATCTTTGGACATTTGGCTCATCTATCCCAGCTGATGTGTTGTCAGTTTAATGGATCTCCATTAAGACGGACTAACACACAGTGTGAGTCCATGTGTAAGGAAACTATGTTATTTTAATGAGAGCCGATTTCCAGTCTTTAACTAACACACACTGTTTTATAAGTCTCGCAGCAGCACGTTCAAAGCAAGCATCCATGCCAACAACAGGATGTGTACTTTGTTATTTCCTTTTTGGCTTAGCAAACTTCCTCTATTAATCTATTACAAAACATTGCTAGGCAACCATAGCTATGACCCTTCACTGCATCCTAATTGGCTGCGGCACTAACCCATGCATTGTGCGAAAAGTTTCTGCTTCATCAAGAGTGAGCAAATCAAATTCTAACTTGATTCAGGAAGCGAGTGAGGAAGAGAGAGAAAGAAGTGCCCTCATCATCCCTCCATGTCTTCCTTTTTCTTGTTCGCGGGTGTTTTCCGCCCATCAGCATGTCTCTATCGTCTCTTTGACACGGTGGGCAGCTGAGGAAGGAGTTTTATGGTGTGTGACGTGTTCCAGCGCCCGCCCAGCCCCTCCCCGACACTCACCCCCTACAAGCAGCTTTTGTCTGGGCTAAATGGGGTTGGATGCACCCCTTTAACTTTGATTTCCATTCCCTATTGTCCTGCATTGATGGGGAGGCTAACTCCATCTGGGCCTGCTTCACATGGTGCCATGCTTTCAAAAGGCATATGCTCTCTGCGTGGAGAGGCACTACACTCGCCAAAGAATGGACTCCCAAAATAATGAAGAGAAATATCACTCTATTCATGACCACATTATGCGGCTCTTACTTATATCTGAAGAGCTGTTTTATGTGTAGTCAAGGGTGCAGAAGTGGTTGGACAAAACCCTGCTGCAGTGATGGAGGTTTAAAGCGTATTGGGTCTGTTCGCTTCTTGAACTGCCTAAATGCATGCGTGTATTTTACATTTAAAACACAAAGCCTTCTCCCGGCAGATCACAGTGAGACACATTTTGAACGTTATCTTTGAGAGCCGGGTCAGAGGTTTGGACCTGCAAAGAAAAGTTAGTTTTATTGAAATACTCCACAAAATTTGTACTCTTTATTGAGATTCTTCACATGACCATAGGTCATTCGGTCAAGTGTAAGAGATTTTTGCAATTTTTTTGGAAATCATTGCAGTGTAATATTTGGGGATGTGTATGCATTTATCTTGTACTTCTTGGTTGTCATTTTCATAGAATTTCTTTTGAATTCTAAAATTAGATGATTTTTGAACTATCCAGATTTGATTCATGGATCCAGAACTTCATTAAGAATCATTATCTCTCCCTCCCTATCCTTTCTGGGCAGCTCATTCTAATAAAGGGGCAGTTTTAACAGCCTCGGGCTTACGACACCCCCTGCGGGGATCTGCCTTGTCCCCTCTTAGCCCTCCCCATCACTCTGCAGAAGGCGCTTAGACGGGCAACCGAAGCGGTGGCTGTGCAGGGCAGTCGATGTCGCGGGGGTATTTAAAGGCTCTGAAAGGAGGCGCGCCAGATCAAATGGGAGCGAGCAGAAGGGGGTCTCCCAGGAGGGGCAGAAGCCCTGCTCCATTTTATAGACTCCCCTGAAAGAAAGTGATTACAGATCATTATCCAATTGAATCTGATTGATGGGGAGAGGTCAAAGTAATATAGCTCATAGCAGAGCAGGGAGGCTCCCGGTGTGGAGGGGGTAAACGGGGGGCACAATGGCCGGATTGTCACCCCAGGAGGATGATGGAAGGGGCGGGGGGCTGTTGAACCTTCAGCAGCAGCAGCCGCTCTAGAGCTACAACAAGTGTTGAGTGAGGCAGTGCTGTTAGCATAGCTTGAAATTAGCCTCGAGAGATAAGAGACCAGTGTCTGTGAGCATGGATTGTTAGAGGACTCTGTAGGCTGGGGGAATTTGTCAGGCAAAATTGAGCAGATTTGTTGAGTTTTAGAGATAACTATCGCTACAGAATGGTGTCATATAAGCAGGCCCACACAGCCTGCTTATGACTGGAAGGCCTGCCATTCACAAAGTTCAACACATTCTGCATCATAAAATATTTAGACTATTTCAATTATGCTTATACTGTTAAGAGTGTAGTACACATTTTACCAGAAAGCAATTTCTCAGATTTTTCTCATGTATGTAATTTCTACATAAATTATCGATGTTGAACAGCATTTGTCAGCGTGAATTAGTCTTTAGAATACCCCTTACCTGTGGTAAAATTAATGCAATATACAGCCTCTCATAACATATTGTGATCCTATTTGTGAATAGTTCTCCTTGAAATAACAGTAATGGATCCTGCTTTTTTCCTCTTAAATGAAGGACATTTGAAACTCTGAAAACACAGCATTATGAATTCTAAGACACAGTAGGATATGCACAAGAACAGGTACTAAAAATCACATGTCCTGTGGCTCAAAGCGATACAGACAGACTGAGATGAAAGGAGGGGCTGATACAGGCTGGGTCTGTTGGTCCTCATCGTGAGGAGCTTACACAAGCTGAGATTCCCCTCAGGAGAGGTTAAAGACACTCTCTCATTTCAACCATTCCAAGACACCATCTAATTAATCTGCCCTGGTAATTAACAGTGGATAATGCAACCAAACAAATCGAAGGTGCAACATAATGAGCAGACTGTGAAACAGATGATTACTAACATACTAAAGTATGTTGACCAGAGTTTTCCCAGGAAATTTACTATTAATCAATTTCATCACTATTACAGCACTTATGAGGCTAAATTATATCAATAATTCTTAAAACATTCTATTGTTTTTGTTGGCAAAATTAAGCTACTGTTATTGTACAAACTTCATTTTTAGGGGTTTTACAAAATTTTTGACCCGTTTTCACTAAAAATGTACTGACAAGTGCAAGCACTTTTTTTTTCACAGAGTTTTCTTAAAATGTTGAGATGAAATATTCCCCAGAACTGACTTACCATTGTAGTCTGACTCAGAATCTACAAAAACCACAGTGACCAGCCAGAACACCCTAGCAAACAGCCAGCCAATGCCATATTTAATTTATACAGAACCAACTCATCCCTACTGAATGTTTATTTTCACTTGTTTAACAACTTCAGACTGTACTATCATTTTTATTCCAGCGGAATTTAAACTCCAAACCAATGCAGACAAGTTAAAGTCAAGCTAAGATGACAAGTTAAAAAAAGAAAACAGCTTAAAAGACATAGGACAAGAACTCTTAGAGAAGCTGATAGAGACTGTGCGGTCTTTTTTAAGTTGCACAAATGAGTTTTACCACAGATGATTTGGCTCAGTTCGCTCTGTCATTCCTCAACTGAGCTTTTGACCCGGTTATTTCTTAAACATAAAAATATGTAAGAAAAAACTCTGGGCCATCGCAAACCCGGACTGTGCATTGTCCTGGCAGGAAATAACAGTCTATGTGCCAAGACGAGAGCAGTCTAGACCCTCGAACTGACTAAACACGCCCTGATCTGACAACCCCCACTGCGCCATGACTGTGTCATCTGAAAGGAATCTCTCTAATGAATGAGATGCCTATTAAAAACCCAACGGATCTAAGGACCAAACTACAGCTTTCGACTGCACTTCCTGTCTGTGCAAGACTGATGCTGAGCAGACTAACCCAATGTCACAGCACTCAGTCTGGGAGGGAAGATGCAGCTCAGTCTGGGAAAATCTCTCCACCCCCACCAGGTGTTTTTACTGAGAAGCTTTAAAATCTCCAGATAATAACGCTGAGTGTGGATTCCTATGTGCTTTTTGAAATTCTTATTTAATGTGAAGGTTACAAGACATTAGAGCCACAAATTTACTTTAACTGATAATGTGATGCCCTGATAAATATTTTACAAACAGTCAGACTTTATCCAGAGTTAAACTGGACAGTGGGCAGTTTGTGGGTGTATTATTTGAGTCTGAGACTAAAGAAGCTGTAATTTAAGGATTATTGGCCTCCCCGGGAAAACAGAGGGTTAATGGTCATCAGATAGATCCCAGAAATCCTTTACTTGGATACAAAGAATTGATTACTACTAGTGGCTCAGCTGAAAATAAATAAATAAATAAATACATATACAAATAAATAATAATAGCTGAAACAACAAAAGCAATAAATACCCCAGCATTCTACTAACAAAATGAGGTCTGTGTGGTTACGAGCAGTTTGTGGCAAGCGATTTCTTCCGTGTCACACTTACAGGATAATTGGAAATGGAGGGGCATTAACTCCGATGGGATTAGAGAGGGGAATTAAATATGTTAATCCCCAAAAAGGTAAATAGCCTTCGCAATACAATAACCAATTTCCAGGATCTTCCCCAAGGACATGCTTGCCTTTGAAGCAACATGGTCTCGAGTGTTCCAGAAAGTTCCCAAGGTCATCCCTATGGTGCAGACAGCCCTCGAACCCCTCGGCTGACTTCTAACCTGTTCTTCAAATGCCTCTGTTTCTCACATCATTACTCGCCGCCTCTCCAGAGAGCGCTTACTGCCATGTGTTCATCTGCCTTCTAATTATATCACCCAGCAGAATGGCATGGGTTTGAGACTTTACAATGTGCTGCCACAGCAACATGAGAATGCGACAGGCGTAGCCAGTGTGAATCAATGTGCACGTCTACGCTTTTTTTGATTCCTGAAAGCAAAGTCCAAAACAATAATTGAAATGATGTTGTAATGCTTGAAGCCACTCTGTAAGTGAATATGTTTTTCCCATGGAAATTGTATTAAACAACGTTTTGAACAGACATAAAAGAATAGTGTCAAACTCTGATGTAAATAAAACTGGCCAAAAGTGCTTGTGAATCAATTGCACAGAGAAGCACTTCAATTGCCTTACAGAGATCAAAGTGCATCTTGTATACAATTAGTTTACTACAATTTTAACCATAACTAATCCATTACGAAAAAAAGCCATACGTCAATTATGCTGTGACTCGAAGATCCTTCTCTCTTTTTTATGTTGTGTGACTAAAGATGAATGTCTTTGCAAAAAACAAAAAAAAGTAACGCTGAAGAAAAGTCCCTGAAGAATGTTGTCCATGAAGAATTCCAGTCAAATTCAATAAAGTCAGTCCTGCAAACCTACGATTTGTAATGGATACTTTCTTGGATGTTCGGTGAGGCAGCGGTACTGCAAACTCTTTGTATAACTGAAGAGAAAAATACATAAATAAATAAAAAACCTCACTATACAATTCAACAATTTTAAAACATAATCTAACAGATGAGAAAAAATATGGTCTCATAACACCAACACAACATAGCTCTGTTCCAAACCCCATTTAGCTGCTTTGATGTCTACTGTCTACATTTAGGCAGCATCCAAACTGAAATGGAAGCTAAGAAGCCGATTTGAAACGCTCTGCATAGGCAACTCTGCATGCCATATAAAAAGTGCTCCACATATGAACAGGACACTTGACTGACATTTGGTTTTAATACAGTTTGGCGACTGAGCATATTGCTAATCTGACGCCATGATACTGTAACAAAGATAAATAAAAAAATCTAATATCTAAATTTCTAATAAAAATTCACAGCACACACAAATGCGAAGTATGGTCAACATTCATAAACACTTTATTTAATAAATTATGAGTATAGATTTAATTAATTTTCTCTTTATTTACTACAATGCACTAAAATATGTGTGATGCTATGTTAGATAATGGAAACTAAACTATAATAATACAATTATATCCTAATTTTAAGCATAGAGAGTGGAAGTATTTATTTTAATTATAAAAAGTGGTAACACTTTACAGGTCTTATTAGTTACAGTTAGTTAAAGGGGTCATGAACTGCCTTTGTTTTTTTTTGTTTTTTTTGTGTACTGTTCTCTGAGGTCCACGTATAATGCTATCAAGAGTTTTACATAAATAAAAAAAAAAAAAAGAAGGAAAAAAAAGTGATTATTAAGTGAGGCTATTTTCTGTCCTGCTTTTAACCCCCGTTTGAATAGACGTGGGGGATTGTAGACTCGGAAGTAAACGCCCAATGCTATGATTGGCTAACAGTGTACATTCATTCCTCATAGATGAATGTGATTTAGGTTTAAAACACATAAATAACTTAGTACATATCAAACGATCTGTAAGAAGAGACAAAGCAATAGTGACTACGTAACTTTTGTTGCGACATCACTCTCGGGTCCAATATAGGCAGCGCAGCATCGTCTTTTAGTTTCAGTTTTTTTGAAAATCCTGCGTCGCTCCGGTTACTGATGTAACCTCGATTCCCTGAGGTAAGGGAACAAGCTTTGCGTCGCTGATGCTATGGGTAATTGTAAACGAATCTACGGTAAAATAAAGTAAACAAAGGACCAAGTTCTTACTGAAGCGGTTTGGAACTTCAAGTTAATATAAAAAAATGAACTAAAAAACTCTTTCCTAACGTTGGGATTAGAAGGAAGGCAATGCAAATGCTGTTTTTTTCAGAGCCATCTTGCACGTTCGCCTCTCTGGTAAACACTATGCACGAATCGGTGGGTGAGGCTAAACAGGCAGTGATGTCGATCTTCTTCTACAGAGGCGGCACTTATCTACTTATTACATCATAGAGTAGAACATTCCAAAATATGTTGTTTTGGCAGACTGCCTTCAATATATGCTGTTTTTAGACTAACAACAAAGTTTTGAGTTCTGAAACTTACATGTTTTTATAGTACAATGACCTCTTATATGTCAGAAGATCAAGGGAATTTTGGTTTCTCAGTTTATGACCCCTTTAATGCTTTAACTAACAATGATTAATATATTTATTATAATATTTATTAGTCTTTGTTAATGTTAGTTAATAAAATAATTTAAAAAACAAACAAACAAACTAACTAACTAGCTCAGGTCAGTTAAAATAATATTAACAGATACAACTTTTGTAATAAATAATAACACATTAATTTGTAATAATGTATTAGCAATGATATAAGTGCTTTAGAAATATTTTTAATTTATTTTAACTAATGTAACTTAACAATAAATGGAATCTTATTGAAAAGTGTTACCGAAGTAGTTTGAGATAACGCATTAAGATAAACAAATAAAAACCACTGCATGCCACTGAAACAGATCCATGATTTCTCTAAATATACAGACATAAATATAAAATCATAATTTCAAATGTGAAGCATATTGTCCCAATCAATGACTGGACCAAACAGTTCAAATGATCAACAATGAATATGAGGCAATGAAATAAAAGTAAAACAGGATAAAACATTTCTGTTATCAGGAACACTGCATTTACTAATAATCATCCTATCAGTAAAGTCAGGACAGAAATGATCAGTGAAATAATGACAGAAACAGAGCCATTTTACTCTGAGCTCTTGCCAAACACTCCAGGCCACTTTTATCCAGTTCTGGCCCCCTTTCCTTTCCAAATTTGTGGCGCATTACCAAGTTTTATTAGTTTTGCTGAAACGCAGCTGAGATATATGTGGCAGAAGACAGTAATGACAGGAAATGAGGATGGGGTAAATAAAGCCCAGCAACACTGCTGGAGGTCCCGACAGGAAGTTAACTGGTATGACAGAAGGAGGAAACCATTATGAGCTAGTTTAATTGTTTCTGACCCAGAGAACATTATTACATTATTTCTGCCTAACATGAACCACATATCACCTACAACACAAAGAGAACGGCTTTAAACACTTCTTCTTCCAATTAGTATGTGTGCCAAGCAACACACACACACACACACATAACCTCTGCTCCAATGATGCCCTGTTAGCAGTTGACATCATCCGTTCATTATGAGACCTGAGTTTGATGATACACTCACACCCACATGATTAAAGCCAGCAATGAGTTTTTGGTTTAAGCGTGTGCAGTGTTAACATCGTCGGGCTCTGATAAACGAGTGTCTGAGGATAGTGACATGCTAATCGCCACGGGCAGGGAAAGAGAGAGCGGCTCCAAGCGCTAATTTTATTCATTTGCCCGTGTAGCTGTATAATTGTTTCTGTCATCCACTGAGGGCAGCCTAACGGATTTCACACCCCCAAAACAGTTACCACGGTTTTCGCTCAGATTTCTCAGAAGGCGATCATGAAAGGTGATATTATTTATCACCTGGTGTAATATCCTCTAGTGTGCAAATTGATTCACACCCCCTGCTCTTCCTCCGCACTGTCATTTCCATACGAGATTCCACTTCAGATGAACTGAATTTGAACATTTCTGATATATCTTGATCCAAAAGCTTGGACACTCTATAACAAAAGGTTGCATGAGGTCTCATCATCCTCTTGGACATTTATCCGTGTTTAATTATAAATTCTACCTGCTTAATGTATACTGAGTTGAAATCAAGGATAAAGTAATAATTGCTACGCAAGTAGCCTGCTAAATTTGCTGCAGGTGATGCCAGAGTCATTTCTGTATCAGCAAATTATGTTTTATTTGCAACACTATTGCAACAAGAAGAAATTGTTAAATTAACTGTTAGTAAAGCAACTTTACATAACCATGACATCAGTTAAATATTTTGAGCAACTAACCATGTGCTGTTATTTGCAACATTTTGCCACAACTGTTCATTTATCAGTGCTAACAGGTAAATAACATAAAATTTCTTTTTTTAAAAAGCACAAAGTACATAAAGGGGAGGGACAAAAAGAGAAATGTGACCCTGGACCACAAAACCAGTCATAAGGGTCAATTTTTCGAAATTGAGATATATACATCACTTGAAAGCTGAATAAATAAGCTTTCCATTGATGTATGGATTGTTGTGATAGGACAATATTTGACCGATATACAACTATTTGAATATATGTAATCTGAGGGTGCAAAAAAAATCAAAATATTGAGAAAATCACCTTTAAAGTTATCCAAATGAAGTTCTTAATAATGCATATTACTAACCAAAAATTAAGTTTTGATATATTTACAGTAGGAATTTTACAAAATATCTTCATGGAACATGATCTCTACTTAATTTCCTAATGATTTTTGGCATAAAAGAAAAATCAATAATTTTGACCCATACAATGCATTTTTGGCTATTGCTACAAATATACCCCAGCGACTTAAGACTGGTTTTGTGGGTCACAAATCTGCCAATAATTACTGAAAAAAGAAGCTTTTAAAGAAGAGGATACTGATTGGTTTAGAGAGTACACATACATTTTATTTTTAATATATAATTCAGAATTTCATTTTGTACCTTTTGACTAGTGAAGCACTGATTCACTGAATTTACTTTAAATGATTACACAGATAGATGTAACTGTACATTCTAAAGGAACAAAACCAGTTTGACAGTGTTATAAAATATATATAAAAACATACTGTATGCAACCACATATTTTACATTAAAGGAGAAGTCCACTTCCAAAACAAAGGTTCACATATAATGTACTCACCCCCTTGTCATCCAAGATGTTCATGTCTTTTTTTCGTCAGTTGTAAAGAAATGTTTTTTTTGAGGAAAACATTTCTGCATTTTTCTTCACATAATGGACTGATATGGTGCCCGATTTTGAACTTCCAAAAGGCAGTTTAAATGCGTCTTCAAACGATCCCAAATGCGGTCGTAAACAATCCCAGCCGAAAAAGAAGGGTCTTATCTAGTGAAACGATCAGTTATTTACATTTTAAAAATTAGTGATGGGAAGTTCGGATCATTTTACCGACTCGGACCTTTGAGTCTCGTTCAGCAAAATGAACGAATCTTTTTTCGAGTCATTTCATTCATTTTAGCAAAATATAATTTAAATGTTACCTGTTACCTCCCTAACACATCTACTGCTTACACAAACGTTGATCACACTTCAAACAAAACAAAACTATAATGCTATAAGAAACAGAAAATATTAATTCATTGTTTACCTGGGTCTTTAGTCTATGATTCGCTCACCTTGCCTCTTATCTGACAAGTTTTCGGGTTTGAGTCGTTCGTTCATCACCTGACAGCCCAATTAGCTAACCAAAGCAGTCTGAGCCGGAAAGAGAATTGATTAGTCATCTCTCGAGTCTTCGGGTTTGAGTCGTTCGTTCATCACGTCACAACTCCAGAAGTTTAACCTATGCAGTCTGAGCCGGAAAGAGAATTGATTAGTTCATCTCTCGAGTCTTCGGGTTCGAGTCGTTCGTTCATCACGTGACAGCCCCATAAGGTAAACGAACGACTCTAAAAACCCAAAGACTCGAAACAGGTGAACTAATTCCAGTACAGAACCTAATAGGATGTTGCGCATGTGCGACTGAATGAATCACTCCCCGAGACGACTCGTTCGTCCCGAGTCACATTAAAGATTTGTTCAAAATGAAGGAATCGTTCAAGAACGACCCATCACTATTAAAAATACAATTTAAATACTTTTTATTCTCAAATGCTCATCTTGCCTTGCTCTCCTTGAACTCTGTGTATTCTGGCTCAAGACAGTTAGGGTATGTCGAAAAACTCCAATCGTATTTTCTCCCTCAACTTCAAAAATTCTTTTCAAAATCATCCTACATCGCTGCAGAAGTACCGACATAGTCTTTCTAAACACCCTTAACAAAAAAGGTAAAACAGCGATATAGGACGATTTTGAAGTTGAGGGAGAACATGAGATGGGAGTTTTTCGACATGCCTTAACTATCATGAACAGGAACAAAAACAGTCCAGGAAGAGTAAGACAAGACGAGCGTTCGGCATTAAAAAGTATATAAATTGTATTATTTTTATTAAAATAACCGATTGTTACGCTACCCTTCTTTCTCGGCTGGGATCGTTTGGGATCGTTTGAAGCCACATTTAAACTGCATTTTGGAAGTTCAAAATCGGAGCACCATATCAGTCCATATGAGGAAAAATGCTGAAATGTTTTCCTCAAAAAACATAATTTCATTACGACTGAAGAAAGAAAGACATGAACATTGTGGATGCCAAGTGGGTAAGTAAATTATTTGTAAATTGTTGTTCTGGAAGTGGACTTCTCCTTTAATGTGCATTCTATTTCTCAGTGCTGCATGTTCAGTGTTGCCACTAGGAGCGCTAAAGCAGACATGAGTGTAAACTGTCTTCCTCTATGGCCAGTTTTCTCTATCAGTTAGCTACAATCTAGACACAACATTGCAGTTTTGGGCTTGTCTATTGTGCACTGTACCTAAGAACACAAAAGGTAAAATAAAACGTATACTATACGGCGTGCAGGGTCTTGAGATATATTTAAAAGCTGAACTAGTTTTAGCTTGAAACAACCTCTTAAAAATGTCTTCTGCACAATAAACCAAAAAAAGTGAGATGTGATGCAACAGCCAACAATGTGTACTTGCACAATGTGTGCATATCGCACGCAAGAATGCGTCTAGTGTGAACAGCCCCCAAGTATGCACGTAACACAGTGTGTACACTGCAAGCGTGAGATATGTCATGACAAAATTAGAACGTTTTCATTATAATCAATGAAGCTCACATACTTGCAGTGTAGACAGTGCATGTGTGTCAAAAGAAGTGCTCATCTTAGTAAAGACGTATGCAGCCTTTAAAAAGAGAGAGAGTGAGAGAGAAAAGAGCTATTCAGAATAGAATAGTACCCCACAATGCAATGCATGTAACTTGAACTTTACCTTGCATTTCAAATTTGTTGAATTTGAATCTGTCAAAAGTTAAGATATTTTACACAAAATAGGATTAAAATGCAAAATACTTTTTGTTTTGTTTTATTGAAATTGCATGATTTTACATATTAAATTCTAATTCCTAAATATTCCTATTTTCATCTAGTCACTTATATTTTAAAATATATTATTTATTTATTTATTTATTTATTTATTTTTGTTGTTGTTGCTGTACATGATGCACATTGTGATCTGTGCTTTAAAAAGTGTTTTGTTTTGTTGTTTTTTTTCATCTGATTTATGTAATAGAAACTAGTCACCAATATATACATGTGAGCCAGGACCAAAACCATTCATATTTATCAAAATTGAGATTTATACATTATCTGAAAGTTGAATAAATAAGCTTTCCACTGTACTTAATATCCTAATGATTTTTGGCATAAAAGAAAAATCAACAATCAAAAATCACAGGTATATTTGTGGCTGTGGCTACAAATATACCTGTGCTTAATCCTGGTTTTGTGGTCTAGGGTCACACACACACACACACACACACACACACACACACACACATATATATATATATATATATACATATATACATACATACATATATAACGCAAACTAGAAGAAACTATATTAACGTCAGTTTTTTTGTCAGCATATATATATAAATATATATAAAGCGCAAACTAGAAGAAGCTATATTAACGTCAGTTTTTTTGTCAGCATCACAAATGGCAAAAAACAAACAAACAAAAAACAACAACCTGAACTTGACCTTGCATTTCCATTTTGATGAACAAACTGAAAATAATATTCATCTAATTTCTCCTTTACTTATCTGACCTGTCAAAAGTTAAGATACTTTCACTCAAAGTATTTATTAATAATGAATTAATTAATGAATTTATTTACTTATTACTATTTGAAGTAAATAAAACATGATCATGTGATCACAATGTATTGTTTTAAATATTTACTTTGGAATAATGTTTGCAGTATTTAGTATATACTGTGCAGTTTTTGATTACTGAGCTAACAATCACAGTAAGAGATTGTATCACTTTATTGTATTTTATTTTTATTGTATTGTATTCCTGATTGTTTTTATTAATCTAATTATTAATATAATTTGCTAAATTTATTTTATTAATAAGACTTCATTTTATTATTAGTTAATGTCTGCACATATAATGGCGCTAATGCTTTTTAAAGCTTTTTTTATAAAGCTTTTTTAAAAGCTACTTGAGTCTGAATCAGAGAGAGCTGGAATGGGGCAGTATGGAATGAATGGAATGGGGCAGTGAGCAGTCATGCATGCGGTTGTCTCTCTCTCCGTCTCTCTCTCTGGTTCTCTTGTGAGCGGGCCGAGGACACTTACCCGGGCCGGCAGAGCTCAGAGGCAGCGCAGCGTGAAATCAGAGAGAAGAGCCGCTGAAGCAGAAAGAGCTCGAGCGGAGCATTACAGAGCACACTGCTGACTTATCCCCTTAAACACACACACACACACACACACTCGGCTAGTACTAGACAGGATATGGTGTGCAGTGGGCCGCTCTTATCCAGTTCAAGGGGAACCTTCACAAAACTGCACACTAGGAAGTAGACCTCTGCATCTTAAACTTATAAAGACAATTATGCGCTTTATAGCCTCTAGCTGCTCTGTTCTCTCATTTCCTGTCATTTCAACACAGACAAAAAATGTTTAAAGACAACAGTCCTGTATAAGCCAAGACATGACAGATTCTGTCTGTGCCGCTTACTAAAACAAATGAAATCAAAACAAACCATTTTGGGAAGCATTTGTAGTTCCTGTCACTGATGCATCATAGCGTACCAGACGTTGCAGCTATCAAATCACCTTTTAAATCACATGTGTACAGAGATTTACTAATTATTGTTGTATCAAGATTAGGTTAAAACTGATATGAATACTTAAGGGGAAATGTATACTACATAGTCAAAATCAGTTTATTTCAGCTGGTCCTGACAACTGAATTTTAACAAATATAAATGCTTCATTTAGTTTCTAAGGTTCTAAAAGCTGCATACATAATAATATAAAAAAAAACATCATCACGCAGATAGCTTCTTAAAGCATTTTATCAACTTTTTATAGCATTTCTTTTCAACTACCCACATTTCATTTGGGGGAAAATGCACTTATGAACATTTATGTGAAAAGAATTGTATAGGAAGCACATGCAGTGTTTTTGTTGTGGCATATTCCATATACATTCTGTATATAAAGAATGTCTAGTGAGCAGTCAGTCATATTGAAATCTGTGGCTCTTACAACCCACCATCTGCCACGGAGTCAAACGCTGACCTCCCCCCGTCGCCTCTATCTGCACACGATGACTTCACACTGTTCAAAACTCATAACAAATACACACACGTCTCAGCATCTGTCACGCATATTTCATTTGATTTTACATATTTGTTTCTAATTCCTAAATATTCTTATTTTCACGTCGCTGACTTTTTCACCAACATCTTTTTTTGCTAATTCATTGCCGTACATGATTTTCATGTTAATCTGCTCATTAGTCAAAGTACGAAAAAATAGTTTTATTTTATGTTTTAAACACATCTACATTATGTAAATTAGTTTTTGCTAAAGCAAAAAGGAAAATACCTCGATAAGTCAGAAGCTATTACAGAAACTATTATTAGTGTCAGTTTTTGTTAGATTCAAAAAAGGCATAAATAGGACATATGCTGTGTTCTTTGCAGCTAATGCAATTTATATGAATTTAATCTACAAAAAAAAGTTACATTTACATGATTCTTTATTTGGTTTAATTTTAATTTTTTAAGAAGACATTTCCAAGAGAATTCTTGAATTTTAAAGCTTTGAAAAGTGAAAAACAAATTCCTTCAGGGTTCAAACCTCATCAAAACACCTTTACACAAGACACATGAAACCTGCCTTATTGACACTGTGAATACAGAGTATTTGTATCAGTGTTAATCACTCTTAATATGGCTGAATGGGCTTCGATCCCACTTTGATTAAAATAAACAGTGAGTTAAGCCTGTCTGAAACATTCAAGAGTGTGTCTGACCCTCAGCTTCCTCTGACACTCATACACTGTGAAATACTGCCATCTGTCGGGGCTTCATTAGGCCAACACACGCACACACACACGCACACACACATGCACAAACACACACACAAATCATTCAGCCGGACTCCAGCAAGGGCCTTGCAGTAGTATTTGTTCACATTTGAGAATGGTTAAAACATTTGACTTGAACAGTTGAGTGTTACAGATGGCATATGAAATGGCTCAGTCTCTATCATGAGAGTGAATAAAATAAAAATGCACTGTTTGCAAGCTGAATTTTCTACAACGAGTGTTGTTATTCTCAATATCCAATAGGGAAGACTATATAAATAAATAAATAGATAAAATAACATTTGCAAGTGGAAAAAGTGTAAAACTCAGTGTCCACTGGCATTCGCATACACTTAATTTATTTATTTTCATTAGTTGTGTGTGTAGAAGCAGCAATGTAATGTCTCTGCTCAATCAAAACAACATATTCTATGATTTGATGTCATTTGATTTCAGTAGGGACGCTGAAACCGTGCACCGGACTACTGTTTGCATTTGAACATCCCTTTGGCCGATCCCCAGTGGATTCATTTGTTTCACAGTGGGCCAATTACCTTACCCTTCAGAAAATGTGTTTTTTTCTGTTGCAATTAAACAGATTTTTCCTGTTTATGCAACGTGTTTTTAGGAAGAGGGTTACTTGCAGAGGTCAGACTTTTAATTAGCCACTATTTAAGACCAATAACAAAGTGATTATTTGCTAAATGACTCCTGAAAGCTGAGAGGTTTTGTGAAAAAAAAACAAAAAAAACAAGGCATATTAAAGATCCATTCTCCCCTTATCACCATGTAAACTGTGCCCAAACTGTGCTGAAACCACAGAATAAATTAACCAGGCCTGCTTTTGAAGTTACTGCGGAGCCTAAAATTGTTCCCACTGACTTGGGAAATGAGATCTGGTCAATTTCTCAGTTGTTTCTCTTAGACAGCAATGAGATTTAATAAAGAAGCTTCAATTTCAGTTCTCTCATTCTCTCAAAAATGATCTTAACAATGTATCACACTATGCTCAGATCTCCAAAGATTTTGCAACAAATTCTTCCAGGATCAAATGATTTGATGCTACTTTATGAACTACAAGTAATTAAAAAAAAAGGTTCCAAAAAGGGGTGCCATAGAAAAACATTTTGGGTTCCCCAAAGTGTCTTCAGTGAACAGTACCAAGTTGTTGTTTTTCTTTGTTTTTGTTTTTTTGTTTTTTTTATCTTAAGGCTGGAATACACTACACTTGCCGATTCTCCTAGCAATAATGCGTATGTTTCTATGTTACACTTCTTTTCAACACACTTTTTTTTTTTTCCTTTTGGAATAACAAATATTCAGCTTGAATTTGAATTTGTTCTAAATGCATATATTCATATTATTGCTCATTCTAATTACTACTAGCTAAAATTTAAAGGGAAGAAAGGAAACACGCACACACCTCCTGTAACTAGATCTCATAGATCCAACAGGAGCTTCTTTATCTAATCGAAGAGGGTCACATCCTCTGTTTGCATTGCTGCAAGAGTCTTTTTTAAGCAATGTGTTTCTTATTGCACCTGTGTGACCCACCGTGTCGACTGACAGCCCTTCAGTCTAGAGTGGGAGAGGACCTGATAGAACACAGACTCTCGGCATTATAAGGTCTGTGTCTTCTTGGATGTCTCTTTTCAGGAAGTAGGGGTTAAGAGGACCGAAGCGTCTTCCTGTCTTGCCTGTTCTCTATCCACTGGATACAGCTCATGCCATCTGAGGTCAGTTCAATGGCTCGGCCAACCGTGACCAATCCAAGCCAGCTGTCCGTAAACATGCCACAAATTCCAATTAAGCCAGTGGAGTCCTTCTTTGAATTTTGAAGATAAAATTCTGCATTCACAATATAGGTTTCTTTTCTTTTCCATTTAGACTTATTTTAAATTTGGATATAAGATATTAATTATGAAGGTTACATTCAGCTTTGGAAACTCTGTATTTTAGTTACACTGAAATAATTTAAATAATATTGTTACACTTTACAATAAGGTTATATTTGTTAACATTAGTTAACTACATTAATAGTCAACATTAATTTGAACATTTACTAATACTTTTCTAAAATCAAAAGCTGTTTGTTAGCATTAAATAATGCACTGTGAACTAACAAATAATAACAAACATTTATATATATATATATATATATATATATATATATATATAGTACATTGTTTATGTTAGCTATTAATTTATTATGTTGAAGCTGCGGCACATAACTTGCGCCTCTCTATTGCCATCTCAGTTCGAAACATAAAAATACAAGTTGCTTGCGGAATAATTCATTCATTCATTCGTTACATGGGTTGTGCTTCGGCAATACTCGCGTGCGCGGATGAATTTGTGCTCACCAAATCAGAGCGGATCTGTCATTATACAGCTGCATATGTTCTACTAGACATATATCTTAAAATATTTCATGTGAACAATTAAGTAACATATCTGTTGATTTTATTCTGGTCAAATAATAAACATAAATGTTTTAAAAACTTTACTGTCATTTATCTCTAACGATTGCTCAGTCAGATCAAACCATGACAGAATTGCTCTGTCACTCTCATAAAGTTAAACGAGCACAACTGACCTCACCGAGCTTGATAACCTATCTGAATCAAGGGAACTGAAATGTCTTACCTGCTCAGCAGGTACACCTCCTCTGCGTAAGACTTTAATCCCTTGAGATCTCGGAGTTGTTCTCACTTCTCAAAAGCCATGCCAATATTTCATCTTGTTTTAGCACTGACTCTGTGTTTTATTTTTGACTGCAGACTCTCCGCTAAGGTATCTTGGTTTAGACAGCAGGTGATTTCCCAGATGTTAGCGATTTTTGCCGTTTACAATTTTACAGAAAAACAGCCATCGAGATGACAAATTCAAATTCTAAGCAACAAGCTGTAAGAACAAGCTAAAAATGCTCCACCCACCAGTGTTGCCAACTAATTTTCAGATAAAGTTGCTAAAGGAAGGTCGATTTGTTGCTAAAAGTTGCTAAATGATGTTGTGACATCACAACGCAAAGTTGTCACAACATCAAATCTCAACAACAACAACAACAACAACAACAAAAGTAAAATAATATGCGTAATATAATGTCAACATATAAATAACGGTATTTTTAAATACACTGAATTACTGAACACACATTTTTGAATGATTACAATTTAAGTTTTTTCTTCTAATAGTAAACTAATAATACAAGTTCTCAATAATTCTGCTTTAAGCAGTGTATTAGTAGTTAGTTAGTTTACTACACTCTAAGAAAAATCTGTAAAATAGAGCACAATCTACTATGTTAATATGAAATATATATATATATATATTTTTTTTTTTTGTTTGTTTAAATTATGCATAGTGGTTATAGGGTTCCAATGGATAATGGATAATGTCCTGGAAAATTACAAGTATATTTTCCATTTTTCTTACAGTGTATTAACTGATCAACAGTCGCAGGTACAAGAATACTAACAAAGTGTATCATAAATGAACAATTATTATTTTTATTATTAAATTGAACAATTGCAAAGAGCAGCAAAGTCGCGTGATGTGTGTACTGCTAGGCATCTTTAGTTTCCTCTTTCTGTGTAATTTGAATGGAAAATATGTGCCTTTTTATTGTCTAAGTCACTTATCAAAAGTTGCCAAATAAATTTTAAAAATTGCTAAATTTATTGCTAGGTGCTGTTGGAGGAAAAAGTTGCTAGGGTAGTCTGAAAAGTTGCTAAATTTAGCAACAAAATTGCTAGGTTGGCAACACTGCCACCCACACAGGCCATTTACTCTAGTAGCGGGCCTTTTTCTTTCTGTCAATGCACGTGACGTAACCACGTTATTTATTTATTTATTTGTTTATTCATGTATTTATTTATTTTAATTATTGCTCAAAAACAATATACAGACAGTAACCATTGACAAAGATGATTAAATTAGTTGTTAAATTACTAAACAACTCTAAAGAAAGAAATAAAGAAGAAGGGGGTAGTAAGTTAGAAACTGAAAATAGTTTTGAGAATTACAGAACTATTTATTTATTTATTTATTTATTTTTCTTTTAATCAATGTGAGGTCATGTACATTCTTTTATGAGAAGAAAAAAATGTAGAGTTATTTGGAATGATTAGTTTAGATTGATCATAAACAACAAAACCCAAAACAATAAAACTGAATGCTTTCAAAACAATACACATTCATTATAAATTGTATTAATATTCATAAATCATAAATAAATAAATAAATACAAAATAAAACCAAACACCTTTCTAAAGTTTTTTTTTGTTTTTTTTTTGGGCAAATTGACAACTCAGAAAAAAAAAGAAAAGATGGACAACACTTTCAACAGAATCATCATAAAAGGAGCAACTGGAGGAAATATAATTTTTCTCACAAGGTTTTTCTTACCCATGTAAATGAAAACAAACAACGTCAATTTCCTGCAAAATCGGACTTAACATCTCAAATTATAAATCATTATTATAAGCTTACTTTCGCAAATCTAAGTAAAGTAAGGAGACAATTTTGAACACTAATGTCTTATGTACTTAATGAGTTTTTGTTCATTTTTTAAAGAAATAGAGTTATAACTTATGTAACTTATGTGCGTGTGTGTGTGTGATAATTTAAATTTCATAATATTGTATATAATCTTGGCAACTACTGCCTCCCGTGTTACTCACCTTACTTACCTCAGTTATGATTTGTTTTTGTACATTTCAGTTTGGTAACATATTGCTGACACTTTGAAGGCCTCTCAGAGGAAACAGCCTATTAGAGTGATTGCCACAGAGCTGCTTTGGCCTTTGATTGGGTTTTGTTGGGACAAGTTTTCTAATAAACACCCAGTTGGCTGAGCCCATTCAGAATCCATATCTCTCTATCAGTCGCTCCCTTTAGAACTTACCCAAACACGGACCCTGCAAAAACAAATCTCTCTGTCAAGAAAAGGTTACACTTCTAATTAAGGGTCCTACACTGTGTCCTTAATTCCAAGTCAAGCGTCAGCTTCTCCTGATTGGTATAAATCTTTTTTCCTTTAGAGGTTATGTTAGTGGGTCAGGGGTTCAGCGCAGTGGTGATTTTCTTACACGTTTAAAAGGCCATTGATCACAGAATTAAGGAAAGCCTGCGTGTTTGGACTAGACCAGAGTGCTCTGTGGGAGAATACCAGGCATTGAGGTAAACTACATCAGCACTGAGTTCATTACTATGACATCAGGACTATAAGAAGAAAAATTAATGTAAAAATATACCCGCCCTCGAAAAAAAAAAAAAAAAGGCAAATGTTAATGATAAGTGTCCACACCAAACAATGAAAATGTCCTTTGTGTTGTCGCATACACTGCAGTTATTTAGATTTACATCTTCAAGCTTGTTGGGTGGATTTTGTCAGGTCAATTCAAATTGGCTGTCAATGGTTTTACAAAAACATTCTGCAAGTGATACCAATGATATAGTTTCTCTGTAGGTATGTTTACATGCACACATTTAATAAACCAGTTAATAAACCAGTTAATAAATCAAATCTGATTAGGTTCTTAAAGTTTTGTTTATACGAACCCTAAATGTTACAATCCGATTTACATATTTGTGCATTATAACCAAACAAAACTTCAAAGCAAGCATAGAGCCCAGTCACCATGTTCGGAACGAGAGAAAACCACTGCGATAACATTATCAGAGCCAACTGTAAGTATCATTGACAGATACAGTATTTCTGTCTTGATGACGTATCTAAAGAAAAAGCTGACATATAAATCAGAAGAACTTTTTTAGCAATTGTATGTACAGTGTATGTACAGTGAATAAACACATACATTCATAAGAAGCAAAGCTAATATAAACATACAAATCACAGCACAAAGTAGTCAGATTCAAGTGTTTACATTTTTGTTTGTTTGTTTTTTTCCACTCCATTTATCAAATTATTTCTGGTGCACACCCCCTTGTCTACCCAACTGAAATGTCTTACAGATTGTACTTAGTCATTGAGGTGTTTACATAAGTTGTACATACATTTTTTTTTTTTTAAATGCATGTAAATGTAGCTTATGTTATCATTAGTGCTGTGGTGTAAACATAGAACGATTATTAAAACATAGTTTAGTGTGAAAACGCTTTTATATAATGTTATGCTATAGTCTGATTAAATTACATTTCTGTCCGCTGCTCACAAATCTCATTCACAATTGTGTTCATATTCACAGACTGTGACTGCATTGATATTCAGAAAAAAAATGGCACCTCAACACATGTCTTTTTCTCATACAGTACATAGCTTTTGTATGACAATATGAATGAATATGACATACGAGAAGTATGGAAAACTTTACAAAGCTTTTACATCATTTTATTCTTTATTATATGGAAAACATTAGCATTATGATTCTTTATTTTTACTTTTTTATTTTCCTTTTTATGTTCCATAAAATTATAGAAAATGGGCTTAAATTTCAGGGTGAATTATTCCTTTGAGATGCCTGTTTTAGATGTAAAACATCATCTATACTAATTAATTGCACCTCAGAAACATGTATTTGAAAAGTGTGTAAAAGGCTCTCATGGTAAGATCAAATCTCACGGCCTGAACCTGGCAGCTCAATCCGTCTGCCAGGCCGTTATGGATTGTCTGACCAGTGAACGGTCAATGTGTGGAGGCCACAGTCACCAAAGCAAAATAAACTGCAGGCAGAGGAAGTGGTCAACATTAGCAGGGGCCCAATAAGAAGATGAAATGTAAAATGGTGCTGGGTAATTGATGTGTTCCTCCTTTCTGCTGTTAATGTGCAGGGGGCCTAATTGTTCCCAGATATTCCACCATTGCTCCATAGGAAAGGCTAATTAGTGTAAGTCTTTACAGTAAATAATTACAACTAATCACCTTAGCTAATGGATATTAGCATATGAGATATACAAACAAGCTAAGGGGTGCTTATGACCTTGCAAAAGAGACATTCACAGAGCCTTAGAGGTGATTTCTTCAAAACTTCAATTACCCAGCAACATTCTGTGAAAAGAAGTCAAGTTTAAGAAACAAAGAAAAATGAAAAGTGAAGGCATACATATCGACACCTAGAGGCAAGCACTCAAATTTAGAGCTATGGCTTGTTCAAAGTAAATGTATGTAAAACTCATAAATGCAAATGAAGTCAGACCAGCTTGGAAAGGTTATAAAAGACTAGTTATTACCGTATTCTCCTGACTAGGTATTAATGAGAACAAAATGCAACCATGTCCTTAGAAAAATATCACCTTTACCCTTTATGCAATAAAAGCATGCGGGTGCATTACTTTGCTCGTCAAACGTGCATGGGCTGGCAGCTTAAGCTGTATGAAACAACTAATAATAAACTTATACTATATTATGCATTTAATTGACTTGTAACTCATTTAAACTAAACACATACTATTTACTGTAAATTATAAAATACAGTTATAAGCATATTTTTCACACTGTCACTAAATGAACACAAATAAGAATGATATTTACAGTGCACAGCATAAATGAGTACACCCCCTCTGAATAAATATAAAATACATATTTCCTTAATGATCACTAATATAATTCATGGAAAGATAGCAAAACTGAAATGCATTAATCATATACTTAATAAAAACAACAAACTGTATGCCAGTATTTTCTGTAAAATAACTAAATTAGTCAATTTTGCTTAAATGAAGGATTGCAGAAATGAGTACACCCAAGATTTAATTCAGCAAATGTATAATATTCTAGTACTTAGTATGTCCTCCAGAACTTTCAGTATACTGCATCATGTTTGTCCTGTTCCTTAAATGCCCTGGTCTTTAATTATGAGTTTTACTCAGCTCATCTATATAGAATCCCCCATAGCTGCTCAAGAGTGTTAAAGGAGAAGTCCACTTCCAAAACAAAGATTCACATGTACTGTACTCACCCCATTGTCATCCAAGATGTTCATGTCTTTCTTTCTTCAGTCGTAAAGAAATTATGTTTTCTGAGGAAAACATTTTAGCATTTTTCTCCATATAATGGAATGCTACGGTGCCCCAATTTTGAACTTCCAAAATGCAGTTTAAATGCAGCTTCAAACGATCCCAAATGCAGTTGTAAATGATCCCAGCTGAGAAAGAAGGGTCTTATCTAGCGTAACGATCTGCTATTTTCATATAAATAATACAGTTTATATACTTTTTCATGTCAAACGCTCGTCTCGGTCTGCGTGGACTGTTTTTTTTTTTTCATGACAGTTTGGGTATGTCGAAAAACTCCCATCTCATGTTCTCCCTCAACTTCAAAATTGTCCTATGTTGTTATTTTTACCTTTGTTAAAGGTGTTTGATCTTCTTTGCATGTTCATTTTGCAAAGACTGTGTCTGTACTTCTGCAGCAATGTAGGATGATTTTGAGATGATTTTTGAAGTTGAGGAAGAAAATACAATTGGAGTTTTTCGACATACCATAACTGTCTTGAACCAGAATACACAGAGTTCAGGTAGAGCAAGGCAAGACGAGCGTTTGAGATTTAAAAGTATTTAAATTGTTTTTTTTTTTTCAATGAAAATAACCGATCGTTTCACTAGATAAGACCCTTCTTGCTTGGCTGGGATCCTTTACAACCACAAATGGGATTGTTTGAAGATGCATTTAAACTGCATTTTGGAAGCTCAAAATCAGGGCACCAAAGCAGTCCATGAAATGTTTTCCTCAAAAAACATAATGTCTTTACGACTGAAGAAAGAAAGACATGAACATCTTGGATGACAAGGGGGTGAGTACATTATAGCTGAAACTTTGTTTTGTCTTCTCCTTTAAGATTGAGTGAAATACATGCCCACTGAAGGATTTTCACCTTGGGAAAATGAATATCTTCATTGTCATGCTGAAATGCCCAATAAAAAATGCCCAATAATGCAGGAAATGAGGAGAAGGTAGCATCTTCAGGTTTCAGGTTTTTGTATTAGATCACACAGTGGTGTGTAAATTCATGACAGCGTCGATAAAGCACAAATCCCTCACACCTTCAGCACTCATACAACCCAATATAAGAGCTTTACTACCACTGAACATCACTGTGGCAACCAGGCACTTCTCACTGTACTCCTCCTTTAGCAACACTAGAACATTTTGAATGCTTTTGGATTGTGATTTTGGGAAATAATTTACTTGAGACCAGAGTATGGTTTCCCAGAAGTCTATATATTGTAAATATGGGCCTTGGAAGAGGTTAAATAAGTTTACTGCGCTTTGCTACAAAAGGTAATTCTAGTGGTGACAACAACCATCCATGTCAATTCTGCAGGCTGCGTCATACTCCGTGAGATAAAGTGTCACTCTTTTTATAGCGTTTGTCAGCTCTGAAACCCTTGCATGTATTTCTCCTGCTCTTTTTCTAGCAAAAATTCACTCATCACTAAATGAAAACTTAAAGTGAAGATCTGATTATTTCAGGAGCCTTGTCACAAGTCCATTGTTTTTGAATGTTGGTGTTACTTCTGCTATATTTTCACACTTAAAAACATTAATTTGATATTCTTCTTGTACCACTGTCCTCTTTTATGCTAAGAAATAAGTCACCTGGCAATTTTCTTCCAAGTGGTTCCATTGTTGTCATCATTAAGTCTGAGTATGATTCAGTGGACTAGATAACACTTTTAATTGTCAGGAAATTATTTGTCTTTAAATGTTTGGGTTCAATACACTTACCTGGTGATCAAACATAGCCTAGTAACTTTCAGTAGGTTGTACTCATTTTCGCTGAACATTTTTTTTTTTTTTGGTAATTGATCAAGCAGGCTTGTTGGAACATTATATCTTGAAAGAACCCTAACATGTCATCTAAGCAAAGAGTAATTGCTGAAATTATGTTTTAGAGGGGGTGTACTCATTTATGCTGTGTACTGTATTCTAATTTATATGCACGTATATAACATTGTATATTAATGATTTTTTTTTTTTTTTTTCGGAAACATTTTTTTTATCTAAATTTTAAATTAATTCACTCAAATGGACATTTTTAACTGATTTACAGGGAATGAATCTAACTTACCAACTCTCCATAGTTTAAATATGAGATTCTGTGAAAACATTAGCATCTGTCTTCTCTCATAATTGCAAGGAATGTTTCTGAAACTAGTCTAAAGACACATTCTTTAGGAAACTTTAGCAACATTTTAAGAAATTGGATAAATTATTGTGATATAATGTATGGTCCTGTCCTACTGACAATAGCTGTGTTTCCATCCACCTATTTTTATGTGCATTTTGAAATATCTAATAATAATAAAAAAAAAAAAAACACTGGATGGAAACGCCAAGATGCACATAAATTCTAAAAATGTGCATAAAAACGTTTGCACAGAACTGAGTAGTATAAAAATTTTATCCGATTAAGAAAAAATGCACATAAACTACGATGGAAGCACATTACCGTAACAAATTCCACCATGCGTATTAAAAAAGTCATGTGACTTTGCACGATAGGACGGGATAACTTGACTAACCAGCGGACTGATCTCACTGTACAGCGTCTGAAATTTTGTTTTGGTCATTCTGAAATGCCTGAGCAATGTCTGTCATCAAAGTTTTTTTTCTGTATAACTGTCTCAAACAACTGCATTCCTAAACAGTAGCCATCCACCTCCAAAAGCAATGACCACATTTATTGTGGTTCGTCTGCTCGCTCTGAGGCACAAATAATATGACAATTATTATATTCAATGGCTTCTTCTACTTTTCTTAGTGACATTTAGTGCCAGTTTATCAGGAAGTGATGAATTTGTTCTCTTTGACTCATTGGATGGAAACGGTGCTTTATTCGCTAACGTTTTATGCAATATTCCAGTTTTGTACACAAGTTAAATTTGCATATTTGGATGGAAACATAGCTAATTAAACATTTCTTTAAAAGGGATGCATGTATAATTCAGAAACCTATGTTATTAGTGACACCAGTGACCAATAAGTAAACTGCAGCCAGCAACTTATTGTTTATGCATGCACACATGCACATGTAAGTACAAGGCCACAATTAAGTGCCCCAATATAAACATAGTGAAGTTATTATTTGCTCTTTGCTTAGAAGTAAAAAGAAGTTGGAAATGCCTTTGCAGCAATGTGCTGTCAACAACTACCCAGATGCCGTCCACATTGATGACAGTGATGCTTAGATGAGTATGTAAATACGTGCTGTGCGCTTTCCTCTCAATAATAATAAAAAGAAAAAAAAATCACACAACAAAATGAGAGTGGTGAGAAACCAGCAGTTCAGAAAGCATTTGATTATAGTGATGAAGATATGTTTGCACCAGCTCAACAACTACTCAGATGCCGTCCACATTGATGAGAGCGATGTTTAGATGAGTATGTAAATACATGCTGTGCGCTTTCCTCTCAATAATAATGAAACGATAATCACACAACAAAATGACAGTGGTGAGAAAGCAGCAGTTAAGAAAGCATTTGATAATAATGATGAAGATATGTTTGCACCAGCTCTGCAATTCACCAGTACTTTCGAAAGACACACCCGCACACATGTAAGTACAAGACCGCGATAAAGTGCCCTAATATAATCATGATGAAGTTTGTTTTTCGTCATTTGCTTAGAATTAAAAAAGTTGGAAATACCTTTGCAGCAATGTGCTGTCAACAACTATCCAGATGCTGTCCACATTGATGAGAGCGATGTTTAGATGAGTATGTAAATACATGCTTTCCTCTCAATAAAAAAGAAAGAAAGAAAGAAAGCAGCAGTTAAGAAAGCATTTGATCATAGGATATGTTTGGACCAGCTCTGAAGTTCGCCAGCATCATGTCAACAGACAAGGTAATTAAATTTACACTGTTCTGATAGTTTGATTATAAAGTATATTTCCAGCCCTGCTCCTGCACACCTGTCTAAAAGTTCTTGTGAATTTCATATATTGTATATTTGACTAGGAAAATTATGAAGACTTTCTTAAAAACTTTTTATTATACTTTAGTTACTTTATGGTGTTGAAGTGTGTGCTGTTTAATTGTGTCATTCTGGAAAGAATTCTTTCCAGATTCCAATCCAGATGGATCACTACCATGTTTGAATAACACTATACGATAAGCATTGGACACATGACACATTAAATATTGAGACTGTCAGAAACCAGAACATGGAAGATCAAGAGAAATCCTAAAAAAAAGCCATGCAGGCCCAGGCAACATCATTTAGGCCAACATTTATTTTAGTTGTAAATGTCTGTGCTTTCTCCCTGCTGCACCTCTTTTAAGTACAGTAAACAATGAGAGTATGGATAGTGTCGGAATGTTAATGGTTTTCCGATAATTACCGTTATCTGCTGGATGTAATCGTTTTGTTCGGGATGCTATAAACAAGAAATGTACATCTGTTCTTCTCAAACTAAGTGGGCAGCCTCAGCAGTGGTTTGGAGGTGTATTTTCATATTTCTAAATAAAAATCAGGATATCTGTGTTCTAAATCATGATTGGTGATCTGGAACGTTAGTTGTGTCTGATGTGAGATGGACAGAATCAAAATTGAAAGAGGAAAAACGTTTTTTTGTTGCCGTCTGCGGTAAAATCAAAGCAAACAGAGTGACCGCCCAGCAATCCATCTGCATCTTAAGCATAACACTTTCATGTTAATTTTAAACATGAATTCCCAGGCTAATTTTAAACAGAAAATAGTAAAGTTTGTTTCATAATTTCATCATGTA
This sequence comes from Labeo catla, assembly GCA_012976165.1. NCBI lineage: Eukaryota > Metazoa > Chordata > Actinopteri > Cypriniformes > Cyprinidae > Labeo > Labeo catla. The sequence continues at coordinate 622,658 of VONZ01000122.1, forward strand.
CATTTACATTTATGCATGCATTTAGCAGACACTTTTATCCAAAGTGACTTACAGTACAGAAACATAAGAATTGAAAGGAGAAGTCCACTTCCAGCACAAAAAATGACAGATAATGTACTGACCCCTTGACATCCAAGATGTTCATGTCTTTCGTTCTTCAGCCATAAAGAAATTAAGTTTTTTGAGGGAAACATTTCAGGGTTTTCTCCATATAATGGACTGGTATGGTGCCCAATTTTGAACTTCCAAAATGCAGTTTAAATGTGGCTTCAAACGATCCCAAATGCGGTTGTAAACGATCCCAGCCGAGGAAGAAGGGTCTTATCGAAACGATCGGTTATTTTCATAAAAATAATACAATTTATAGACTTTTTAATGTCAAATGCTCGTCTTGTCTCACTCTGCCTAAACTGTTTTTTTCTGGTTCATCACAGTTGGGGTATGTCGAAAAACTCCCATTTCATATGTTCCCTCAACTTCAAAATTGTCTTATATCGCTGTTTTACCTTTTTTGTTAAGGGTGTTTGATCTTCTTTGCCAAGACATTCTCACTCCCAACTCGTCCATATTGACGAATGGTCAGGACGCCTTTAGCATCACTTTTTGATGCTCAGGGTACCCCTTTTGCGTCATTTTTCGACGCACAGCGTCCTCCATTGTTTTCAAGTTGTTTGTCTTAATTTAATGGTTTGCATGCATTTGTAAAAATATAAATTATTTTATATAAATGTATTTCCATTGGAGCACCTAACCCCACCCCTACCCTAAACCTACCCACTTCTGAACAATATAAAACATGCAACAGGCTAATATAAGTACAGTCACAGGTATTTATTGCAAAAACTGACCATAAACAAGCAGTATAAAAGCATTACAAACAAGCCCCGTTGCATTCCGAGTGTTCTGAAGCCACAGGATATTCTTATGCGAATAACAGAAGGTTTTAATCGCTGAAAATGATCCCACTCTGTTAACGCGCTCATATCTCATTCAAAAAGATACTCCCGAACTTTAGCATGACGCAATTGGTCACGAGACACATAAGAGCCAATGGCTTTTCACAACAGCATGATGCAATCGGTCACGAGACACCCAGGAGCCAACAGCATTTTACAACCAAGGCTCGCTTCTTCTGGCTGCATTTTTTGAATTCACGCACAGACAGACTGCAGCAGCACACAGAACGGCAGACAGAGACAGCGATCACATTTATTCTTCTCACAAATCAATCATTTTGCTTCGGTTTTGTTGACAAATGGTTAGGTTTAGGGGCGTGGTTGGGTTAAATGTGTAAGTAGTGTAATATAAATGAAACTGTTTTGACTGTTTGCATTGAAAAAAATAAAAATCACACCCCAACATATATGCATTAATAGCAATACTATTACCCAATATATAATTCAATCATAAGGATAAAATTCCCAGTGCCATTCAGGTCAGCACATGAACGCTTCTTATGTAAAGTACTGAAGGACCCTGCACGTCGAAAAATGACGCTAAAGGGGTACACTGAGCGTCCAGAAGTGACGCCAAAGGGGTCCTGCTCAAGCCTCAATATCTGACAAGTTAGGAGTGTTGTCTTTGAATGTTCACTTTGCATTGACTAGGTCAGAACTTCTGCAGCGATGTAAGATAATTTTGAAATGATTTTTGAAGTTGAGGGAGAAAATACGATTGGAGTTTTATGACATACCCTAACTGTCTTGAGCCAGAATACACAGAGTTCAGGGAGAGCAAGACAAGACAAGCGTTTGAGATTAAAAAGTATTTAAATTGTATTTTTTAAAATGAAAATAATCGATTGTTTCGCTAGATAAGACCCTTCTTCCTTGGCTGGGATCATTTGCAACTGCATTTGGGATTGTTTGAAGATGCATTTAACCTGCATTTTGGAAGTTCAAAATTGGGGCACCAAAGCAGTCCTTTATATGGAGAAAAATCCTGAAATGTTTAACTGAAAAAACATAATTTCTTTATGGCTGAAGAAAAAAAGACATTAACGTCTTGGATGACAAGGGGGTGAGTACATTATCTGTAAATTTTTGTTCCGGAAGTGGACTTCTCCTTAAAATATATTTAAAATCTCAAGCATTAAAATGTAATTTTCAAAATAAAAGTATTTTAAGAAAAACATACAGTAGATTATAGTCTAACACCAGCACTGCAAGTTGCAGTGCAGAGCTGCTAATGCAAAACAAATGCTAATGACCTAAAGTGAAGAGTCTTAACCATATCAGCTGTGAGCATAATATCTGTGTCTCTTCTCAACAATACTTTAACCCTAAACAGGCTTTGTCACCTCATCTAACATGCTTAACCTTTAGCAAGGTTTTGTCCTTTCTGTTTGCTCATTCTCCATTGAAGTGTTCAGATGTCGGCATCACTTTCACAATAAAGTGGACAGCAAATCTATAGGCAGGCAGCTGAGGGATTATGGTATAGGCAGAGAGCTAATGAATGCTGAGAGCAGATGTAACACCTCATGCTGAATAAAGACACCCTGCTGAGGAAATTACAATATCACCCATCTGACATTTAGAGGATCATTATCGAAGTACTGATTTTATTGACCTTTGTTTGAGACTAAATTTGTTTAACAGAGATAATCTATAGTACACTTATAGGTTTTTAGTTGTCAGCTATTACCCAAATAATACAGAGATAGACTTTAGTTTCCCCAATCATGCAATGATTATATATATATATATATATATATATATATAGCAATAGCTACTGGATACATATATATACATATATACATACATATATGTGTGTATACAGCACATGTTGTTTGGTAACAGTAAACTTTTTTTAATTAATATTGTTTACATAATGTATGTGTGTCTACTATATAAAAATACACATGCACGTATATATTTAAGAAAAATATGTTATGTTTATATATAATTTTTTATGTATATCTCTTTATTTATTACAGGCCCTAGGCCCAATAGCAAGACATACAACATATACAAAAAGAAAAAAAAAAAAAAAACAGTTACATAAACATATAAAATACACCCTTTTGATATATAATATCAATTGCATGAATATAAATATATACATGTATATACATGTAAATATTTTCAAAAAACATACTGTATATATACATAATAAAAATACACAGTATACACATGTATATTATGTAAACAAAAACTTTTATGCGATTAATCGCTTGACAGCACTAATATATGTTGATTATAACAACACATGGAAAAATGTAAACTGAAATTCCGCAGAAAATTCCATAGTCATTGTAAATAAAAGGGTTTGAAGGTTTGAATGCAATTAATTAAAGTAGACGTAGCATTCTTAATAAACATTTATCAGAGTAATTTTTCCATATTATTGCAGATGTTTCAGGTCTTCATTTATCAGCTGGTTTGTCAGAGAGAATAATTGTATAAATGATAATGCACTGTGTTTTGCTGTCTTGGGAAATGTATTGCTAATGGTTACAGATATCTCATAATGATGGACTTAAGCGATTACACTAATCATTGTTTGAACACTCTTAAAATCTGTATTGTTTCAGTGCTGGAAGACTGTTTATTCTAAAATCTGTGAAAGCACATATGTTTTTTTTTTTTTCCATTGCCTCGGCTAATTTCCTTAAATCCGTTATGATAAGTCCCATGGTCACACCTATGTCACAGCAGGCAGCGCTGCACATTAGTCAATTAATAGTCTGGTAAATGACACAGTTCCAGTCAATTTATTTACTAAAGGGAATCTAGCCTGGTCCCCACATGATTCCACACACAGAGACTCAACAGTCCTAAAGGAGGTCAATGCCGCTCATCGTAGATTTTATTATTCTGCATGTAGTGTTTTCCTAATTTCAGTTTGGAGTTGTCACATCATGATCTACTATGGATTTTGTATGTTCTTTATAAGCACATGTATTTTTTACACACTGCAGGCAAAATTTGAATTTTCATTTTAATATAATTTTAATTTTCCATAAACTAGTTATGAATTGTTCATTGTCGCAACAGGTTTGCTAGCGCACATTGTCCATTAGAATTCTTATTTACTCTACATTAACTGCACCCTTTTCGGCAAATTAACAATTTTTGCAAGGCTAGATTTATTTTATATTGTTGCTACTAAAATGTTTTTTGGCTCCAATGTTACACAAAGCTGCATGTGTTTGATCAGATATAGAGTTGCTGGGACTGAAATGGATGGGGTTTGTTTCAGTTCTGCACTGAATGAATGCTAGCCGACTAGCTGCTGGAATCCACAGGCCACATATCAAAAGGCTCCGCTTTAGTGCAAAGCATTCCCAATGGACAGAGGCAAAATGTGCCACCATTATACAGGCCTCTCTCCTGGCTCTACCTTCTGACAGGGGTATTAAAATCAAATAAATCAGCCATTAAGAGCAGGCCACAGCAATTGAAATGCTATTAATACCTGAGCCATCAACCAAGCGATGTCTTGTAATATGATAATCGTGTACCACTGCCTTCTAATTGTACGAAACATTTTTATTTTGGGGTTTTCTCAAGAAAGGTGAGAAGTGGCTTTCACTTTCATGTCTGTTCATTAATTCAACACAAGGGACAGACTGAGCAGCCATTTTAATTGAATCATGGTGTCAGCATGTGCACGGTGGGCTTGATGTTACCATTATATCGCTTACCTTAGTCCTTCCACACAGGCTATTAAATGTCCATTAGAGTGATATTTGTCAGTCTAACTCAGTACAATTTACTTGATGTATGACCGTCATTTTTTCGAAGGTGAAGAGGTGTTATGCTATCACGTAACAAAGGCAACAGTACATTTCAAGGTAACACACAGTTCAAGTCTTGGCTTTTCGGTGTATGAAATGACCAAAATGAAAAGCAAAAAAGTTAAGGAAGAGGTAGATTCAAGGTTTTTGAGCAATGCATTTCAACATTTGTGATTACTGGATGAGGATGTTTTAAAATTATTAAAATTCAGACAAATTCACTAATTAGCCGTTTTCATCAATTTATTACCAGTTTGATTCATTGACAAGACATGACTCAAAAATTAATACATACATATCTATGTATTAATCAGTTAACACAAACATCACACATCTCACTATGGCTTATATATATAGCAACTACATGCCTTTTAAAAAGTATAATTTGAATTCCTTGATATTTTTGAGTTATCTGTATCCTGTACATTCGATAGCACATGATAATCAAAAGATTCCATTTTACAATCAAATGCAATCTTAAACTTAAACACACGGCTGACACGTATTCTGAAAAGTAAAAGCAAAATGAAATTGCTCATGGCAGAGTAATTATTGCGAAGTAAAATTCAATGTGGCAGGTAGAGCTAAAACAAATGGAGCAACCTCAAGACGAGTTTGTGCTTATTTGAAATTTCACAGAGGTACTTTTTCAGCTGTCACAGGTTATTGATATATTCATTAAAGGAACCTGTTCTCTCTTATCAATTTCTTTTTGTCAGTAGCATGTTGTCACCCTCAGTTGACAATGAATCAATTTACAATTATGATTGTTGATGGCCCATGACACAAACAGTGAGGGAATGTCATTAGATGAACATTAAAATGATGCACAGTGCAGTGAGACCCTGACTGCTGCTGTTTACTCTATAGCCCACCCTTTACTGTGGGTGCCACTGGCCTGTAAGCTCTAAAAAAAGGGACAAACACACCATAAATTGGACACTTTTGTGTAACAAATACTTTATTTGTAGTTATTTATTTATTTATTTTTACATATATGCAATGGATGGAGCCAAGGAATGCAAATGCAAAGAAAAAGCATTTTTACCAAAAGATTGAATGTAGAATGAATTTATGTGACACATATAAACAGATCGTCCAGAAACTTCTGTGATAATATATTTGTCCTCATATCATTAAAATTAGTTTGACACTCTTGCATCTACAGAACTCAAAAGTTATGTTCAAAAAATTATTAATCCTCATGCAAAGCTATTGTGTGTCTTCAGAATCAGCCAATCTGTAAGTCCACTTTCATTGTATGAAAAAGAACAATGTTTTCCAGTAAATGTAAACAATGAGATCATTTACATTTTTGGGTGAACTATTCCTTTTAAGGTATTTGAGATGAAATTAAATAAACACTTTTAAGATTTTCTCAAAGAACAGCCGAAGAGTGAAGGCTGTTTTCGTCTAACCATGGCTCTGATAAAAGCCTTCACCAGCTCACTGACCTTGTTGCCATGGTAGACTAACGTGACACCAGTGGAGATTTGATTGCCTGCCCCAGCTGAAGTGAAGGGAAGAGACAGAGTAAATGAAACTCCATTCATCTTAATGAAATACAATTATTTTCCACTTATTAATCATTGAGAAATCAATATGTCTCTTCTTGGGTGAGTCGGCTGGATTTGTCATCCCGTGCTGCCCGTCGATGTATCATCCTCATACTAAGACATTCTCAGGTTCAGTCACCTGTGTCCTCTCTCTGAGACAGAGACTAGTGCGTCTGAGCAAGAGACAGACATTAAAAATGGTGCTGTGCAGCACAGAGATGGATTAATGCTCATTAAATCAGACTCCTGATAATTGTGTGTTTCTCACCAATCAATTCTCTAAACATATTGCATAATGGGACATTATTAAAGTCTAAGCGACACAACTGACTTTGAAAGAGGGATGTGTCAGAGAAAATGGAGTATCCTCACCTTTTATTGCATCTCTGTAGAACAGTCTGATGTATTATCCCAGTTTAGAAGAGTTTCACATAATGAGATAATGCCATGCATTGGATACAAGCTAATGCATATTCAAGCTACAGCACAACCGTGGCTAGACGTGTAAATAACTCACACCCGGTTAGTTAACAAAAAAATAAGGGCCGTTACGGTTGGGGAGGTGTTGAGGGAACAGCAGTGCTTTGTTATCTTTACCTCTTTAGCGCTCTGCGGACCCCAAAAGAAAAACTTGTGGAGGTTTTTGAAAAATCGTGGGAGAAAGTAATGATTTGGGAGGCTCAACCCTTTGTTTTCCCTCTCAATAAAGAGAACGATGTGAGGCCTGGTGTGATGTATGACTGTTTAGTGGCGCTTCCGCACAGCGCGGCGTATAAGCAAAGCCATGTTTCATTGCAAAGAGCTCATGCTTTACAGCACTTGGTGCCTCTGATGAGAATATAATGTTCTACTGCGTCTAAATGCTCCAGGTCAAGACTTGATTTGCTCCAATGTGTGGGCAGAGTGAGCTTGGGGACCCGAGCTGCATCAGGGGTCTGAGTTGAGGGCCTCGACTTGGTCCCTGATTTTTTATTTTTTTAAACAACAGCAGCCATGCATGGCCAAGCAATGGGAAGCTCTGCGATTGGTGATGGAAGGCAGGTGGGATGATTTTCACTCCAACCTGGTATAAGAAAGATGATTAGATCCTGCAAAATGCAGTGGGGACCCACCATGCACCAAATAAGTTATCAGTGTGGGAGCTCTCAACAGGGTAAGCAAAGGTTTGTTGTAATACACAGGCACAAAAATTAGCAAAAATGGTCTTTGATAGAACGGGACACATGTTTAGACCTGGCAGATATAAGATAAAGAAAGAAATATTCAATGCTGGCAGACAAATAAGGACAGATTTCTAGATTGTAAGATCGTAGTTCAACTCTTGTGTTATGCTGCGCTCCTGTTAGATTCCCAGTATAAACACTTATTCATTTTAATGCTTCCCTTACATCAGCGGGCACACACATCACAGCAGCATACCCGTCAAACATAGAATGAAAATGAAAAACCGTAAACAATCCTAAAATATAACAGCTTTCTTACAGCCATCCAAAGAGAGGACGGTGCTATGAGAATTAAAACCATAGTACAGGTCAAACTCATATAATACATGTATGCTCAGGGAGTTCGTTTCTGCTGTAATGCTAAATTAATGGGGCTTTCCTCTGCAACTTTGCCTTCCACTGGAAACAATTAATTAGTGGCCTGGGCTATAACGACTTTAATGCTTGTTTCTGTGGCTAGAGGAGCTTCTTAAAAGCTCAGTGTGGGAGCAGTTTTATCAGGGTGTTAATCCAGTAAGGGGCCGCAGACCCCAGGTACCATACCACACTGACCAGATGAAAGACTTCCAGCTACATTTACAGCTTGTGAAAGTGGTAGGAAGCGAGCAGATCCCAGCCACAGACAGAAAATTAGGCTGTAAAGTCCCAAGAGGTTTACACTCTTAAAAGCTTTCGAGAGAGCTACAAGCAAGCGGATGGAAATCTCCAGGCCGTAAATGGAGTGTGCGGCTGTTTCAAAAAAAGAGAAACAAGATGGTGTAGAGTTTTTTTTTTTTCTTTTTGACAGACAGGGCTACAACTGTTAATCAACGGGAGGCTAAACTATGTAGCAGCTTAGCACGGATCTAAACAATGCTAGTATGTGAACGCCAGCGAAACTCACTGTGGGGAGTTTGCAGGAAAACAGTGAAGATAATACCATTTCATGCGGTGCGTCAAATAAGTCTGGCTGCAACCTTGACCTGGCAGGCCAGATGGCAGGAGCTTGGCAGCCGTGTCGGAGGTTTGAACCGTCTTGTGACCTGTGTGATCCTGAAGAGAGCGTCCGCTCGGCAGCGGCACGCGAGATGAGGGCCATCTGCTGCCCTACTTGCATTCACACTCACAGAAAGACATGCACAAAATGAGTGTTAATGGGAGGCAGACATGTAGAAGGTCGCTGTCTTCAACCAGAGCCTTGTAAATGTGTTGCTAATCTAGCAGCTAATATATTTAATATTTGCATTGCGCTCTGGGGATTGAGGCAATTAGAATAAAGGCGAGTCCCAATTCTCAAACAGTCCAATTAAAGTCCAGTGCTAACTGAATGTGAGGAGAGAGGCCGGTCAGTGCTGATGACCCAATCTGCTCGAAACGAACGTCCGCTTATTGGGTTAAGCACAAAGCAATGTGTCTTGTCACTTTGCAGAGACAAGGCCAATAGAATCCAGTGAATGGAATTAGATTGTCATTGATGTGTCAGGGAAAGAGAGAACAACAGATCGATGGCAAATTACCAAGCGTGTTGTGCGCATGGACATCAGGAAAGAGGTGTAGACTCCATCCCGCTGTTGGGGGAGCACAAACGGGGAAAGTTCTGCCCTTCTTGCTTGGAGCGATCGCTACAGTGAGGAAAAGAGGAGGAGAGGAGGAAAAAAACAACAACCAATTCCAATAGAGCACTAATGGGCCACATCGTGCCAATACAATAAAAAATGGCTCTTTTCGTTCAGTCAATAGAGAGTAAATGAAAATTTAACCTTTCATTAAATGCGCTGCTATTATGTCTCTTCTACTTGTTTGCTGTTCTATTTCACTGTGCTACTTTTATTCTTTTTCTCAATTTAACGCTAAATGTGCATGCTAATGTTCCTGACGAGAAAAGCACTGACAAGGATTCTACCCTGTGCAGCCTATTCGACAAACACCAGCGCTAGAGATGGGAATAGAAAAAATGTAGCAATTCTGATTCTGATTATAACAGTTCCTTAACGATTTCAATAATGTTTATTTTACAACTTGAAAAATTGGTTTAAACTACTTAACAGATAGCTATACTATAAACAGCGAAAGTGCTAGTTATTTTACTTTTACCTTCTTGTTTCTACCTCAGGATGTCCTACAGATTGCAGCAGTTTAGATTTGGATCCAGGCTTTGTAAAGAATCCAGATGCAACACTTGCAAAGACTTCGGGTAATGTCAGCTTTGGATCACCATACAAAGCTGTCAGATATTATACTTCCCTGTTGAAAAATCCAGCATATGCTGGTTAGGTATGTTTTGAAGCTGGTTCTTACTTGGTCATGAGCTGGTTTAAGCTGGTCCTGAGTTGGTCCTAGGCAGGATGACCAGCTAAGGACCAGCTTAAACCAGCTAAAACCAACAGCGATGCGTCAAAACATTCCTAACCAGCATATGCTGTTTTTTTGAACAGGGTTATATTGCAATCATCATGGTCACAAATGTTAATCATTGCCTAACATGTTCTTTGTATCTGCCTAACTGAACAATATTTACTAACCACACAACATGTATTACACTTTGGTAACAATTATCATTCATTTTTAATTGAAGTAATTTTATGAGAAAGCTGTTCTGTGTCACAGCTTCTTGCAGTTCTCGATTTAAGTTGGTACAATAAGTTAAAATCACTCTGATTCATGTATTCTCATTTTTGACTGATTCATCAACATTAACTGCCTCAAACGAGTAATTTGTTCAAAAACACACTTCACTGTATTTTTCTTGTAGTGCGTAACTAGAGAGCCAATTTTAATAAAAAAAATTAAAAAAAACACACTGGATTCAAGCTTACTACCAACTTGCAGCTAAAGCATTTCATTTGCCATGTTTCTGTAGATTCAGTGGTGGCACTGCTGAACAGCAGTGCAGGAATCCAATTATTTTAATACTCATTGGTGAATGCAGACATTTATTAAAAGTCTTTTTTCACTAAAAGTCATTCAAATTCAGTTCCAGTATCTGAACAATGGTTTCCAGATTACTGGTTCTCAACCCTAATGAGTACACCGGAGATTTGCTTGTCTTCTGCTTTGTCTGGGTGTGGGGAAAGATTGCTAAAGAAAAAGAAGCAGCGTAAACTCGGACGTGTGTTTGGAATGACAAAAAGATGAAAAGAGACTGAGAGAGGAAGAGGAAGAAAAACAGAAGTGATAAATCTGTAGGCATCCTGTGAGTGAGATGAAAAGGCTCAGGGCTCAGTTTCCACTGTGGCCTACCTGCCCTTTTAATTAATTAGCACTGGCAGAAGTGCCGCCCATAGGGAAGGCGGCCCCTTAGTGTACTGCCAAGGTGATAATGTCCGAACGTTGAAAGCAGAGAGGCAGGCCTCTGCAGATCTGGACGCAATATGCACACGCTCTCACAGTGCCCGCACGAGCCCATCCCTCTACGACTGAATGTGCAAATCAACATGCAAACCGCCCTGACCGGGCGGCCGTCTTGTGCTTCATAAAAGGAGCATTCATATGAAGAATGGGACAGTGGAGGCCACGTTTAATATTAATAGAAAGGTCTGAATGCATGATGGGAAGAGTGGTATTGACCTTACCTGTACACTCACCCTTCACACAATCCTTCCATTGGTGGCTCTACCGCCATCCCATTCCCCTCAGGCTAAAAGATGTAGATAACCAAAGACTTCACAATATCTTATACATATATACATATATTGGCTCATACTCAAAGGCAAATCTGCGATGGGCTAAAGCTATTGGCTGTTAAGATGACATGTGACCCTATCTTTGGGTAAGTGCATGCACGGGTGAAAATGGGGCCTTGTTGTGGTGGGAAAAAAAAAAATCGAGGCAGAGAGAAACTTTTTTTTTCTGTTTCAAGTAATGAGCGAGTGCACCTTTACCGCCCTAGGCCTTCATACACAATTTAGCCAGAAAGCCAGTGCTGATCATGATTTAGCTTTTGACACTGCCGGCCCTGAGGCGGCCGCAGACTAATACAGATATCTGACTCGCAGCCCACCGCGGAACGCGAGGAGAGACAGAGAGAGAGCCCTTTTATTGACTAAATGATAAAGGGCTTTGTAATGATAAATAACAGTCATTTTATTGTGGAATTCCCAGAAAAGACACATACTACACAATATATAAAGAAAAAATACTGGAGGGTTGCTGCCCTCTTTGTAGCTGAACAGTAATAGCTGATGGCTTCAAATCTTCTTCTGGCAGTTCTGCATGCAAGTGATCTTTGATTATAATGCCTGTCTGCCCTATAAAAGCATACCCATACAAACATGTTTAAGTCTGTTCTGTTAAAAAGCATGGCATTTACATGTACCGTCAACAGTTACAGTTATAGGAATATTACAGATGAATCCGATTTAGTCCATCAAAATCAAAAAACTATTTGAATGTGAATATTTATACTAATATGAGGTAAGCGTCAGTGGTTGTGGCTATAATAAATAGTATAAATAAATAAATATTTACAATAAACACACACACACACACACACACACACATATATATATATATATATATATATATATGGTGTAAATTCTAATAATTAAGAAATAAAAGTTAAATATTTTAAAGGTAAAAGAATCAAAAGGTAATTATTAATATGAAAAAGTCTGATATTAATATTAAGCTAAATGTCAATGGTTGTGACTGTAAATAGATAATATTAATTAATATTTACATATATACAACAATATAATGATATAAAGTAATAATGATGAGAATTTTCATAGGTAAGAAATAAAGTGAAAAACTTAAAGCAATAAGTCTCAATAAAACAAAAGTTACTTTTTTGATCATGGTCTTACCTGAACCCCTTGACCATGTTAAAAACACTTGTTGGCTAAATAAGTTTATAAAAAATATGCAATATTATAATAGATACCAGTGGTTGCCAAATTTGAGTATATTGTTCATGCAGAACATACACCTGTTGATGGCATAACAATAATTTCATAACCAACTTTATCCACATTTGACCTATTTAATCTTTAAATTATTGTTTTAGTGGCCATACCTTACATAATTTATTCAAATTCATCTGAATTATTTGTATCTGATAACATTTTACTGGTTAAGTAAATGGTATTTTGTGAGTGGTATTCTCGCAGAAAGTGAGAGACATTCGACTGGACCGAAGGATGAGTTTGAAACTCCCACATGAATTATTTAGCACTCTAATTAAGCAAAAATGGAAACGTCTGCACAAGCACTGCTAAATAAGCTTTTCAGTATGATTCTTAATGAGGGGGGATTTTAATGTCTTTATGCTGTCTGAAACAACTTTTGCCATAATTGTACTTGAGACTCTCTGACCCTTTTTAACATATTAAATTCACTTTTCAAGGTGCCTTTCCAAGGTAGAACTAGTGAATAATGAGTTTCAAAATAAGCTCGTTAATTGACTCCCGGTAAATTTAGATTTTCTAGAGCGACATATACATTTCCCCCCTTTTAAAAGCGAACCATTCCAGATAATAAAGTTATTAATCTTGCCCATATAGTAATTATCTCTGTAATTATAGTGTAATTGCACATACATCAAGGACACTCTCGTACCAAGAGCAGCCGGGCTCATCATGGTACCCCAAAGTCCGCTTCACACGTTTATCCTCACGTTTTTTCTTGTTTGTGACACACGGCAGTATACTAACACAGAAAGCAGAACGCTTCATCAGGGCTGTAAATGCGCTAACATGATAATGCTGGTTTAATTACCCTTGGTCAGCCCACTTACAAACCCATCACTGCAGCAGTCAATATCCCACAGGATTCATTCAAGCTCGGGTTGATGGTTAACATGGGAGTCTTTGCTGCATGCTTTAGCCTAATTGATATCCTTATTTAGCAGAGGGCCACTGGGACTTGAAGAGAGTTAAATGGAGCAGTTTACGGTACTGTAACGCTGATCTCTGGACCACAGCTCATTGATACTCATCATAATTCATCCTCATTATATGCTGGTTCAGAGTATTGCTCAGTGTTTTCTGTTTAAGCATGCATTAAAGCAGGTAACTCTTGGATCTGTGGAACTGGTATTTGTGTAGTATTTTGTAAATCGTCGGTCTAATAGGTTGGTCTCCGTTCACATTGTGTCACAATTATTACAATTATGTGATTCAACTCAGGACTGATCACAGACTCAAAAATCTTGAGTCTGTGATCTTGTTTTTATGACTAACACTAACATGGATGTCTATGTGGCTTTATTGTTTTTCACAGTACAATTCTGTCTTGGCTCAATAAAATGGAATTGCAAATATAATGCTTGTTTTCAAACATGTTTCTCCAACTCTCCTCTATTGGTTGGGCAAATAAATAGTTCCATCCCCAAACTTATGACTGGCTTACACTGCAAAAAGTGAAAACATGTCACTGTTAAGAACTATTCTACCTCCTGATCTGGCTTTCACTGGTGTAAACTAATGCGGTGATGCTGATTTAATAATATTAAATAATACTGTGTAGTTTGCCTTATAGTTGTTTCATTACATATTATATTAGGAAGAGCTATTTAAAATCCCCAAAACTGCATGTTTCAGCATGAAGTATCAATAAAGAATATGAGGTATAAAGAATATAGCTTTTTTTTTTTTTTCTTCAGAGACAGTAATTCGGTATGGTGTAACGTGGCACACACATGACCTAACTATTAGATATGAACCGTCTGACTCTAACTAATTTAAGACAATATACTGAAAAAAAAAACCTTTACCTGTGAAACTGATGTATAAATGTATAAGCTCATGGATTAGCTTGACTGTTGTTGTAGTAGACTGATGCTTGTCCCAAGGGTTTAGTCGGATAGCCCTCTCCTGTGCTTTAAATAATCAATTAAAGAACGAGGAGCAAAATAAATGAAGATTGTGATTGCTCTATTTAAGTAGGTTTTTAGGTCTGCTATGCTTTATCCAGATATATCTCATTTTCATTCCAAATTAATTAGCATGGACCACAGTGTGTGTGATAGCACTAGTGTTGTAGACTGGTTTCATCATTTCATTCTCAATACCAACTCATTTTTATAAATAGGTTGCTAAAAATAGTAGTTCACCCACACAGGCACACATATCCTTTATATATATATATAAAAAAGAATAGAAAAAAAAAAAAAAAAGTTTTGTACATTTATCCTATAGTTCACGTGAGTGATATGTCATTCTGATATTCCTTCAGGCCTGACGATTTTTCACAAACTTGCAGCCGGACAGCCACAAATGGCTCCCAATTTCCAGAGAGCACAGGCAGCCCATTTTATCATGTGACACTAAAGAAGAGAGCAGAGAAATGGATTAAATCACTTATGAAATCCTAGATATGAACATGAAATGGCTGATTGTGAATATGATCCAGACACATGCATTCACTGATTCCAGCACACATAAGAACTCTGCTCCAGCTCAACCACTGTTTTAAATATATATTGAAGGTTTGTCTCAACATTTATTTATTTATTTATTTTTAAATGATTTTGTTATTTTATATTTTTATGTAGGAGAAGTCCACTTCCAAAACAAAGATGCACATATAATGTACTCACCCCCTTGTCATCCAAGATGTTCATGTGTTTCTTTCTTCAGTCGTAAAGAAATTATGTTTTTTGAGGAAAACATTTCAGCATTTTTCTCCATATAATGGACTGTTATGGTGCCCTGATTTTGAACTTCCAAAATGCAATTTGAATGCGGCCTAAAACGATCACAAATGTGGTTGTAAACGATCCCAGCTGAGAAAGAAGGGTCTTATCTAGTTATTTTCATAAAAATAATACAATTTATATACTTCTAATGCTCGTCTTGTCTTTCTCTGCCTGGACTATTTTTTTCAGGTTCATGACAGTTAGAGTATGTCGAAAAACTCCCATCTCATGTTCTTCCTCAACTTAAAAATTGTCCTATATCGCTGTTATACCTTTTTTGTTAAGGGTGTTTGATCTTCTTTGCATGTTTACATTGCAAAGACTGTGTCAGTACTTCTGCAGCGATGTAGGATGATTTTGAAATGATTTTTGAAGTTGAGGGAGAAAATACGATTGGAGTTTTTCGACATACCCTAACTGTCTTGAGCCAGAATACACAGAGTTCAGGCAGAGCAAGACAGATGAGCGTTTGAGATTAAAAAGTATTTAAATAGTATATATATATATATATATTTTTTAATGAAAATAACAGATCGTTTCGCTAGATAAGACCCTTCTTTCTTGGCTGGACTAAAAAACTGCATTTTGAAAGTTTAAACTCGGGGGACCATAGTGGTCCATTATATGGAGAAAAATCCTGAAATGTTTTCCTCAAAAAACATAATTTCTTTACGACTGAAGAAAAAAAGAGATGAACATATTGGATGAAAAGGGGGTGAGTACATTATATTTGAATCTTTGTTTTGGAAGTGGACTTCTCCTTTAATACATTTATTTATTTTTATTATTGTCATTCACAAGGTGGTCTCACAAGAGAGATTACTGTGTTTCTTTGACTTCTTTGCCTGCCAGCATCCCTTCGACCTTACATAGGACAATTTGTTTGGAGAATGAATGGATGGAAGGAACAAAGTGTCCTGAACAAATATTCACACTACGAACTGTATGCAAACAGTGATTACTGGTACTAGATAATTAATATAGGTTCTTTAGATTTTATTTCTCATTTGCCCACTCTTGGCTTAGAGATAATGAAATAGCTTTTTGAGTTGAGTTTATTTAAACCGTTAAATTGATTATTAATTTACTGAATGATAAATTATTAATTAAATATGAGTTTGTGATGACATGGCTGATTATGTACAGTGTTGTTACCACACCACTTTTGAGTCTATTCATCAGTTCCACTGCCAACCAATTATTCTTTTTTTTTTTGTACTTTCTTCTAAATTACATAAACGTCTATGTTTTCTGACAGGGGCTTTGTCAAAACACACAATATTTAGTAATTCATTCAAACTGTTCAACATATCTTAGTCTCAGCTGAAATAAAATATATGAAACCTTCAACACATCATGTCCATTTGACTAAATTATATCTTTGAGTCCTATATCAGACAACTTGGAATGTAATCAGAAATGTTTCCAACACGTAATACATAGTGGAAGCCTAATGCATTTTTATTGCAGTCAGAAAGATTTATTTTGCAGCATTGACTGGATGTTAGGACAGTCACCGGGGATCATTGCATCCAATTTCAGAATACATCAACAAACATCAGTCACTGCTAATGGAAAAATTCAACAAATTATTGTAAACACATGTTTGTTCTTTTCTTTTCAGTATGAACTACTATGTATTTACGAAGAGAAAAGTAAGTGTATGATATATAAACTTATATGTTTAATATATTATTAATATTTAATATATTATTGCTTCAGACCAAGGTCACAACGTGTTTTTGTCCACTAGTTTTGCTGAGAATTACTTAAGGAATGTAATTGCTTAGTTTTTTTAGTGTCAGCATAATGATCTGTGGGAAGGGGATGGGGAAATGGTATTAGCTATTGCACAAGACAGCAGTTTAAGAAAAAAATGTTTGAATGCAGAATTGTGTGTGTGTCTATGTAATCGCTATGTATGTTTATCCAGTTTTCAACCAGTGAAGAGTCAGTGAATGGAAGAAGTTTGTATTTTCTTTCAAATCCTCTTTGGCCCCCCAAGGCTAATTGGAAACAGTCAACAAGAGCTAAACAACAACAGGCCGGAGAAAAGGATTTTGGCTATGATGGTCCAATCCTGATAATTCTCTTCAGTACATCAGCCAGACATCATGTTTTCTGCATTTAGTTGTTCGCTGTTGGTCAATTCGCTTAAATGGTATTTTGTTGGAATCCATTTGCTTTTAACTCTGTACAAGACATGCCAAATTCAAGTTGTCAATCAAATTGAAATGGTAACTAGGAAATACATTATTTCATTTGCCCTATTTCTTACAGGCAAATTTACAAATTTGAAAGAGTGCTGAGGAAATGAGCGGAGAGGTTATACAGAACATAATCTATAGACAGCCCTTTACAATAAACTGATATAATCCCAATATATCCTAAATATAGCTACTTAAACTAATATAAACACAATAATAGTGGTGTAATTGAGGGTCATTTGTTGACTTCATGCAGTCTTTCTGATTAATGGCTCTAAAATAATGCAATAAGCATGACTTAAATAACACAAAATGAACATAAAGTATTGTCAAAATGAAAGAACGACAAAAATTAGGAGAACGTTTAAGTAATATAAAATGTAACCCTAGACCACAAACCCAGTCAGAAGGGTCCGTTTTTTGAAATTGAGATTTATACATCATCTGAAAGCTGAATACATAAGCTTTCCATCAATGTATGTATGTTATGATAAGACAATATTTGGCCGAGATGCAACTATTTGCAAATCTGAAATCTAATGTGACTTTTTTGCTCACAAGAACAAAACATGTTGTACTGTAAAACGTATGTATTGTCTTGGTAAATATGCATAAATTAAAGCAAACTGCACACCTTTTTGTGAATCTTAAAGTTACTTTACTTAGACTCAGTGCTCCACTGAATGTGTGATGGTACACATGTGTGTCTCTGAATGATACGTGGTGTTTTGGGGAAAAACACTCAGTCTGATGCATTTGTATCTATGATGAATTGTTAGAGCTAAATGCTAAAATCATGTGATGAGCTCTTTAGATGTGATTACTGTTGTTACCCTGCCATCTGCTGGTCCCTTGTCTCGCTGTCTCTCCCTCAGTCTTGTCTCTCCAAGTCATCTCTCTCTCATGCTCTTATGTGTCATCTCTGCAGAAGGCACAGGAAAGAGAAAAGAGAGCGATTGTTATCGAAAAATAAGCATGGTGTTTGAAAGGGAATTTAATTGAGGCATTCGTTATATTTGAAAAGGTGAATTCCTCTGGGGCAACTGCAGGAAACTCGACCCATTTCATAGCCTCAGACATTAATAAAGAATGGCATCTTTTGACTTTAGCTTTCAGACCACAACCTTAAACGGGCTAAATATAGGGGGAGACACAGTAATTCCCTGCTCCTTGGGGGATGAGACGCAGGACAGGAGTATAGAACGGCGGAGGCCTCCAATTAGCAAAGCGGGGAGACCCAGTCGCAGTCGCACAAACATGCAAACAAACACGCAACAAACTCCAGCGTCCGTACAGACACACACTATCTCAGCCCTAAAGGGAACGTGTGGGTCTTTCTTCTTAATATTTGTGCCATTAATAATCCTCAGAGCTCTGATGGAGCGACTAATAGGAGGCATCCGGTCTGAGCTCTGGTAACTAATAAAAAATAGGAAGTGAACAATGTTTTCGTCTGGTCGCATGAGAACACTCACTGGGGCCAGTTTGCAGGAAGGGTCGCATGCTCTTAAATATTTTTCCTTGTCTTCTTATTACAGGATTACAGGCTTATTTTTAGTCATTGAGAGAAGAATGCTGTGTGTTCTTAGGAACATCGATAAGAGATCTTCTGCGATAAATGAATGTTCCAAATGTAATATTGTGCATTTCCCAAAAGCTGCTGTATTTTGTAGTTATTTGATGTAAACTCTAACAATGTGATATTTCAATTCAGAAAAGTGTTGTTTATGACACACGCAGTTTAAATACAGTGAGAAATGAGATTTACAGTATCCCTTTGCCTTGCATTACAATATTCATAACTCCTTCAGAAATGCTAAATAAACACAAATGTTATTTACTGGCAATATATAGTTGAATTTTCAGAAACATAATTTAGTTCTTAAGGTGAAAGGTAAACTTTGGCTTATAGAAGCCTCTGAATTTCGATAACCATTTTAGAAACAAAACATTGTAAAACAGCAATATACAAACATTCTATATTAATACAAGTAGCTATGTTGCTTGCCAGCTGTAAACAGCTACGGTTAAGGTGCAGTTACATTTACCGTTAAAAATTCAATCCAGTAAATCCAGGAAAAAAAAAAGAAAAAAAAAAGAGGTTTCTCTCATTTTCAAGCTGGCCATGTAAATTTGGCTAGCAGAGAGCTTGAAAGTGACTTGTGTGATCTGTGCTTTATACATCGCTACAATATTGACAATAAACCTTTTTTGCCTGTGAAATTTCAGTGCATTTTCACTAAAATGACCGCAGTTTTAGTCTAACAATTATATTGCTTTTTAATTATAAATGATTGCTTATTTATGTATTTTTTAATTTATCCACCAATTGTATTTCTTAGTGGCAATCTTTGTGATTATTCTGTTCTGTTATTTGTTGCAATTAATATTATGATAAACTACATTGTTGGTGTCTTCTCTCCCACTGATGTTACTGCCATTTTATAACAGCAATCCTTGAGGTCACATTGTATGTTATCATCATTTTACCACAAAAGTTAAAACCAAAAAAAAAAAAAAACATCATACTCTTGTCAGTTAATGTACTCTAATGCACAGCCTCTTTAAACTATAATTTCTCTGTCATCTCTGATTGGCCAAGGAAAAGAGGCATTAACGGAAGCAATCATCGTCCCATCGGCATGTAATGTAGCATTCCGCACCGGATCCAGCATGCTTTGTTCACCGCACAAGGATGGAAACTATCTGACAGCGTAAAGTTGCTTGTCACGGCAGCATCTGCGGAGGGTTATGTGCTGTGGCACGCTGTGGCAATTTGATGTGTAGGTGTCCTTTGGGTGTAACTCAGGGTAAGATCAGTGTGAATGGTAACAAACACTCACATTTTCTCCCACTGTAATAGAATCTCCCATGAGTGATGTCATTGTCATTGGGATCAAGATTAAAGCAAAGGTCAGTGAAAGAGTTATATTATGAACATTGCAATCACCTCACCAGAAGAAAGGACTGATATAAGGATCTGATACAGTCTAATGTACATGATTCACACTGCATGTCTATCAGATATCAGAGGTCGGCCTCACAATAGGAAACAAGTAAACGTTTATTTAGAACTAATGAAAAATATGTACAAGATTTTGTTAAGAAAAAAAAAAACACAATTTATAACTTATAATTCACATATTTAAAGGTGCACTAAGCAAATTTTGAAAAATGCTTTTGACCACAGTGTCGGACCCGAGTCCTAAAACACACTTGCAGCCAATCAGCAGTAAGAGGCGTGTCTTGTAATGATAGAGAGAAGAGAGCGCTCAATTTGAGTGCACTGGACGGATATTAGCAGATTGACTATAGATAGAAAGAAATGAAGATAAAAAAAGGAAAATATCAGAGGAACAAAACATTAAAAAGGAAGAGCTGTGTAAATATTTTAGCAGCATTCCAGCGTTGGAGAGAAATCAAGTAGCGGCAAGGCCTGGAATTAGACGCCCAGGTTGCGTTGTTTCTTTTTGATAGGTGAGTAACGTTGATTTTGCATTGTTTCTCACAACTTCTCTGTGTTGGCTTTTGTTTGAATATGCTTGTGTGTCATCTTCGCTTGTTTCCACTATTGTCATTATGCCAGGGTTGTGGACGTACATGTGAGGCGAAGATATCAAAATAGGGGCAAGAACCTGTTGGTGTATGGGCGTGTTTGTTTTGGTGCTTTCAAATATCAACATTGTTTGGAAAAAATTTATTAGTGCAGCTTTAATTGTTATTGTAACACTTTTTTTTAATTTCTATGGCATTATACAGGTATAATTAATCCATTATTAGGCATTCATAATCAGGGCTCAAATTGAGGGGGGATGCGGGGGGATGGCATCCCCCTGGTTGAAAAAACCCCCAAAAAGCATCCCCTTTGTAAAACCACCATCCCCTTTTGGATTATTAATATTGTGTATTAAGCAAAACTTATCATGCAAATAAAATGTTAAAATTCTCTATGTATAATAATTTACTAACTAAATAACGACGTTTGACCGATCAGACCTCGGTACAAGCTATGCACAAGCCAACGCAAGTTTTTTTGTTTACGTTTTTTGCGCATATTGGTTTAAGCCAACAAAAACAAACAAAAACACAGCATTCACTGCACAATGAAGCCTATTAGAATATCCTTATAATTCAAGCAATAAAAAAACCCTCTGTATAAGTTTTTATGTTTTTATTCATCACACATGAACAATGTATTTTAGCCAATGATCAACGGTCCATTCAGATAGACTTGTTTCGTTTCTAATTGAATCAGCCATTTTGAACAAATCATTTGATTTGAATGATTCAATAAATTATTTATTAAAACAGGGACTTGCTGCCATCTACTGCCGGTTTTACTGTCATGTTTATTTATCTATGCCAAGCTTAAACCAGCTAAGGTGCCAGCACAAAAACACATTCAGCAAAATTTTAATGTTTAAAAAATTTGTAATCAAAAAAATTTGTAATCAATGTGTAAAATTAGCTACAGGACCCCTCGACCACACCATCCCCCCTGAATTGTTTTTTACCATTTGACTGTTCATAATGCCTTATAATGCAACATATAATCAAACTTATTATTAACACAATTAAAATAAACTATATACTTTATCAGTGGAAATTGTTTATTTCATTAATAATAATGTAATAACTTTGTTCTGCCTCTAAAACTACTTTTTGGCTGACCTCATCTGTCCCACTTATTTTTTAAACTCTTCCCTCCCAACCACCTGACTCAATTCTAATGCATCTAGGACTTGTCAAGATCTAAACAATTCCTGACGGATAAAATCAAGCATTTGTTTCCCATAAAATCCTGAAACTGTTTCACTTTGTAAAAGCATTATATTAGAGTAATAATACTAATAATATCCTAATAATCTAAAACTATTTAAAATGGTATTTTGCTCTTTTAATTATTATGCATGCAGCTTTAATTTTTAATGCATGCAAAATATTTGTACATTTTGAATTTGGTCATACTGTGAGGACTATTTACAATGAACTGTAGAAGGAAAAGGTGTTTAAAAACAGTGAATAACATAAATTTAATATAAAAACAATGCTATGTATATGGACAGGTTATGCATCAGCTACACCCTGTACAGCATTCACGGAAAGTATTCATCTTTTGAATAAGTGTTTTTTGAAGATACAGAGATAATATGAAAATAGTTCTACAGACTGAGCATATATCGCTTAGTTCAAACATTTCCAACACCAACACAACACTTTTAATGTGATTATTATTTCTGATATTATTATAGTTCAGAGTATTTTAGTTCTTATATGTTTTTTATGTGTTGTGGAGTGTATTTTCAGTTGTCGGTTGGTGTAATATTCGAACTTCCTGTAGCTCAGCCTGTCTCTCTGTAACCCACACAGCTGTAGGAGTCTTTTAGCACTAATGCAGCGAGCATAAATATATTACAGTCTCATCATCTCTCCATTTATACAGGTGTCACCGTCTGACTTGATTTCCAGAGAGCGCAAGTTTTACTTTGCCAGGCGATTGAAGTCGCAACATTATTATAAGAGCAAAATGTATTCATGATAGCAGAAGTCCAACTGGCCTCTGGGCTTTGTAATATAATACAGGCCCTCTTTATCAAATTTAACAGATTATTGGAAACAGGTTGTACACATGATTTGACCATGACGTGAGGAGGCAGGGCCTGCGGACTTTCTCTCTCTTTCTTCTCATTTCCATCCTCTCATATCTCTCTCTATCGCATTCTCTCCCTGGCTAGTCTTTCTATGCTATGTCGTCCAATTTTTGGAGGATGTCTAAATAACAAAAGTGACACGGGCCCTGGGCTGATTGTTTTACCACACACTCATCACAGATTACCACCAAACACTTATCATAGACCCATACTGACAAAGCTTTATGGGCATTAAAAGGGTTAGTTCACTCACACATACAAGTTGGAATATTTATAGTTTAGGTAAATGCATTTTAAGTTAGATTTTTTAAAAGATTTCTCCTTCTCATTAACTTAGACATTTGTCATTGACCCGTATCTAAAATGAGCATGTCACAATTGATTACAAGACATGGATAAAACCAATGCTATTCACCATCTTTGATATCAAATCTGGCACATTTTCATGTACCAAATTTGAATATGCAAACATGCAAATGTGAAAGTGCAAATAAGACCCAATAAATCTCACAATGGCATTGGATTCTTGGATGTGATAGGTACACTGTAAACTTAATTTGTTTTTCTCTTATACTGGCAGTGAACTTGGTAATGCAGACTGCTTCCTGTTCATAAAATCCCTCAATGATTTAAAATGATTATCCTGAAGTATATCAATGTATCTTTTTCTTGCTCTCCGTTTCTCCAGATGGAGTTTCCCAGAACCCTATGAAGCTGAGATGACACTGCCAGTTGCCCAGCCCCGGGGCAGATCAGGGGCAGGGGGATAAACTGTCACCCTGAAGGGGTTGAGGAGCTGTCTCAGGTGTCAGGTTATTACGCTGCTATGAGAGGATCATGAGAGCTGCTCTGCAGTACGCTGTGAATGTTCAGACCACTGCGGTCTCGTTCCTTCATGTGGGATTATGAACGTAATGGTGTGAATTCAGGATGAAAGAGATCTTGAGTATATATGCACTTTTGTGTGTGGGTGTGTGTGTTGCTTTCTAAGGAAAAAAACAGCACTCTGAAAATTGTGAGAAAAATGTCAATACTTGTATTTGTGGTAAACAAATCTGGGATTTTCAGTGACCTAAAAGTAAAATAATAGTGTTATTCACTTTAACCCTAAAACATTTTCTTATTTCATTAACTTCAGAATAAGTTTGAAATATATTCTCTAATTTGACTATTAAAATCTAGAATATTCCTCAGTCATTGTTATAAATTACACATTAGAATTGTTTTTAAATATAAATACACGTAATAATAATACGCTAATAACTAAATTGTATATCACTGTGATTTTGTCTTATAATAGAGCCAATAAAAGTGTAAACATTAGTGGTGAACTGTAAGCTGCTGTGTGGATGGAAACTTATAAACATGTTAATACTGTAAAAGCAGTGAAAACATGATATTTTAATGTCAGTATTATCAACAGTATAGTTAAAATCTTTTTAAAAATCTTTTTTAAAAATTGTATTTTAACCAATTAAATTATAGTAGGAATATAAAAAGGAAAATGCTTAATGACTGATAATGCAGTGAAATAAAATATCATAAGTGCTTTATTTTAAAATAAACTCTGCAATAGTAAAACTCTGCAGTTAAAATTGGATACATTTTGTGCATAGTTAATAAGTTAAAAATATTTGAATAAATAATTTTATGCCCACTCAGTAGATTTGGCTGCTGTCCCATAGCATTTCTACACTCCATGTCAGTATAAATATGTATGTCCATTGTCATACATTTCCAGTTACAGTTAAGATGAAAGGTGTAAGAAATGTTTTAACATACTTCAAACATATAGAAGTCATATGTGAGGGTCAGACCCAGGGTTACATGGGTCAGATTTAGATTCAGCAAGAGATCACTTTTTTTTCCGTTAGCAATCTTTACTGCATCTGTCTATCTATCTATCTAATTACAAGTATATTTGCATGTATGTTTGTTGACACTAGATCTGCAGAAATTACACACTGCAGTTTAAAAGAACATGAAAAACTGTGTTTATTTGACTTCAATTTAACGTTGAGGTGGTGTTGAGCTTCAGTGTGTCATCTAGATACTGTAACATCAATATTATATCATACAAGATTTATAAAACAACACTCACCTGTTGCAATGACAGAAGCTGGGGTGGCTAAATTGGACATTTCATATTAAAATAAATAAAGCCTTAGAGAGAATGAACAATATTTCCACGTGTTAATTATGATGATCTGACAGCCTGAGACTTGTGAGAAAGATATGTGCTGAACTCACATGATATTGAGAAAACATTGAGACAGAGAGAGAGAGAGAGAGCTATATGTGTCTGGCGGTGTGATAAAAAGCAAGTGGAAGTGCTAGAAGGCATCTCGTTTATCACGCAGGTTTAGCATGCACATGTGAAAATGAACAACTCTGTTATCAGCTAGTCTGCTTGAGCTTAGTTTAGTGTACTGCCATTTATTGTGTGTAAATGGCAAACTGTCAGGACCCGCAAGTCACTGATTTATCGGCCGCTGCCGTCCTCTCTAACGGCGATGAACTAACATTCACAAACCACCCAGAGCGACTCTGATCTTTGGCTAAATTTGAAAAAGTCGAGTGCAAATTTAAATGTGTGTTATTACTGTGATAATCACAGAAAGGTCTACCTGGGTTTTAGGAGTAGTTGTGAAAGCCTCTTTATTTTCACAGTTCTGTTTGTAGCCCATAGTGGCAGTGAAATTACATACATCAATGAAATATCAGAGAATCAAATTACAGGCACAATATGTAATTTCCACCACTAGAACCGCATATTCAAAACAAACAACGAAACAAAGGTGTAGTTTGATGACGCCATGATTGAGTGTGGAATCATGGGAGCTGTTGTGTTTATCCCCACAGTCGATGCAATCCAATAGGACTCGGTAAGAAATCATGTTAATGGATGAGCTAATATACTAAAGTTTTATTAAGGTCACTGTAGTATGAAAAAGGGTGGGGCTGAAAGCCGTGGAAGCGAAACGAGGCTGCTAGAGCGATTGCTAATGAGAGATGATCACATGTCTTAAAAGCATCAG
The DNA here is from genome assembly GCA_012976165.1 of Labeo catla. Lineage (NCBI taxonomy): Eukaryota > Metazoa > Chordata > Actinopteri > Cypriniformes > Cyprinidae > Labeo > Labeo catla. The sequence goes on from VONZ01000122.1 coordinate 648,689, forward strand.
AGCTCTTATTATGCCACAGTCAACTGCTTCTGTTCCTTCCAGTCATGCATATGTGGGATAAGACAGTGCTGTCTGATCATACTAGATACATTTGAGTATGTTGAAAGTTCTGTTATAATGCTACTCTGTGTTCGTCACCTGTCTAATACAGAGCATAACAAAAAAAGTGTCTTTAGTGTTTTCATGTTTTCTACAAAATAAAAGGTGTTTGACGTCACTGGCAGGCGACGCAATGACACGTCCATTACACTACTTAAATACTTTTTTTTTATCTGGATTTAAACATTCTTGGAAACATTTGGGAGTAATGTAAGTACACAAGTCAGCAAAACATATAACACTATTCTAGTGGTTTTTGAATATTTTAATTAAAAAAAATTACATTGTGCCTTTAAAGCAACTGTTGTGTTTTGCAAAATTGGAGCAATGTAGTATGTGAAATTCACTGTCGCAATTACAGTGGATAGATGTACATGTGAATTTGTTGCTCTTGCATCTGAATATGCACACTTCCAAGCTATATAGAAGGCGAAAAACCATATGCGAACCCAGTAGTATGCCCAGATTCATAGTATTATCGGTTGTTTCTGGATGACTTACTATTTCCGGTGACATTCCAAAGTGCGCATCTGATGGATACGTTACTATTCCGTGAGGCAATGGGAGAGGATTTTGGTATGGCAGTAAAGCAATGCAACTGATGCCGCGTGTCATTTGACAGTGACAACATGGCGGATGTAATTAGTATAATTTTTTATTCATACTACACATCATTCTTCATCAATGGTCATTAAGCATTTTTTTTTTTTTTTACTAAATGTAGTACCTACTATACAGTAATCAATTTCAGACACAGAGCTTGTCTTTTTATATTTTAAGCTACCAAGGCCCATTGGAAATACAGACATGTTGCTCAGACATGTTCATCGTCTGTGTAATCGGGCTCAAAAAGGTAGAGTACGGCGAAGAATTCCATCTTATTTTTTCTTACAACTTCAGAATCGTCTGACATTGTTGTACCTATTTGATTGTATTTAAAAAGTATACCATTTTTTGTATACTTTACTTTATAATTGACATTTGTATTGCGATGCATCGTTTCTAATATATTTGCGTCGGGAAAATCAATTTATGTATAATTATTGGTAGATCTATCTATCTATCTATCTATCTGTCTATCTGTCTATCTATCTATCTATCTATCTATCTATATTTATGTATTTATTTGTATTTATTTTTTCCCCATTGCATCATATTGTGTTGAATCGAATCGAAATCGGATAGCAATGCATCGTAATAGGGGTGAACCATATTGCATTGCATCGGTAGCTGCTTCATATGTATCTTTAATGTATTGTATTGGCTGCCACATGTTATTAAGTATGTTGTATGTATTGTGGCGAAAATAAAACGTCTGGTGAATGTGGCTAAAACGCTCATTCATGTTTGAAAACAACATACCCTCTACCTAAACCAGACTCTCAACCTATTAGTTTACCAGAATGATTAACAAAAGCAAACGTGCATTCCTGAAGAAACCATACCATTTTAGCTTGCTTCTACAAGCCTTTGAAGTATTTTAAGTGTTTCACAACTATACTGTAACCAGGTGAGCTACCAAGAAACTTTACTACATCAGAAAAGCCATACATATAAAGCTGGTTATGTGACAAAATGTATTCGTTTAAAAAACATTAACTATAGTAAAGGTGTTTTGAGGATATAACACAGAACTGTGTGACAATAAGTCTTTATTAATAGATAACACAGTATTCCCCGGTAATCATAAGTTTTCATTTCAGTTGGAAACTGAAACCTATTTAAAGCTATTTATGTATAGGTATGTCTTGCAAAAATGTAGATACAGGGACATATGTTCAAAGTGAAAACAAGACTGCATAATTTAAATGTATATAAAGATCATTTGGTAACATTTATAATAATAATAATTAGAATATGAATAATAACAATTTTTAGAAGTATTTGCATGGCCCCTGGCACTTTTAGACTCTTTGAGTTGAACGTCAATTATCACATTAAAATTTGTGACAGGACATGTTCAGCAGGTCAGTGTGACACAGCTCGTCAAACAATATAATGAGCTAATCTGACCTGTCAAAAAAGATACAAACTCAAGAAAAAGAGAAAGCTGATAACTGTCAATCTTCTGCACATGATTACTCTAACAGTTGGCCCAGATCAAGGCATTTTCACACACACAGAAAGAAAGAAAAACACATGCACCTTGATTGTTTGTAAGGATCCCACGATGGAGAATACTTTATTTATGCCTTTTTATTGACTCCATTTCTGTATATTTTGTTCTGTCTGTCTCTCTTTGTTTCTTCTGTCATATGTGAGTGGATTGTGATGAGTGGAGATCATCAAATAATTCAGACTTCATTTACATTATGTTTAAATTTACAAATGTAAAAAGTCATGATAGGTCAAGCTAATGTGAAGCATCAACCAATGCGTGTTAGCACCTGCAGGCGATCTGAAAGTCTGTGGAGATTTTCTTTTTTCATCAGATGTAGTCTCTTTCATCAAACCCTTCATCACCCAATCACACTGTGCATGTGTGCGACAGACGTGTCTTTCAGCTACAGCTGTGACAGACCCTCATGGGCAGAACTACACACTGTGACGATAGACGTTCAAACCCTGTTTCCATTTCGGACGGTTTAATACCCGGTAGAAATGTTCACCCATTAATCTCTCTTTCACACTTTTAATTATTCAACATAAAGTCAGAATATGACAGACACATTAAATCTGTCACATGTAATGACTCCTCAATGAATTTTGCTTAAGAAAACATGAAGCTTTGTGCTCTAAACTCTAAAGTGTGCAATGCTTAGGGGAAAAGATCTCACTGTTAAAAAGTAATTACAGAGTTCTCACAGACAGAATGTGCAAATGTGGGACATCCTTTCTGTTATGTTTGATTTTTAGCTTTATTTCAAATAACTTACATGATATATGATGAGTGATTATTAATACTGATATAACAAATAATTTCCATGACAATTACATAGCAAATAAATCTGTTCAGTTTAGAGAATATTAAAACTTTTTTATTTTTTTCATGTAACTGAACAAATGTGTTTTTTGTGGTTTCGTCTGTGCTAACTGGTTTTATGTAAAAATATAATTTATTGACAAAACAAACCAACATAATGTTATTAAATTCACCATTTAAATAAATTTTAAATGTAAGGAAAGCTACAAATACACTGTACAAAAAAAAAAAGTTTCAACTTAAAGTAAGTGTTTGTGCTGCCTTAAAATTTTAAGTTTAGGCAACATGAAATGTTAAATTGTACTACATGAAAATGTGGATATTTGAGTTGAGTTGAGTAAACTTAAAATTTTAAGGCAGTACAAACACTTTTTTTTTTTTTTTAACAGTGTACTGCACCACAGTTAGTGATAAACATTTACTTTGAAGCAAAAAAGTTCCTACATTACAATGTAACAAAACATGTTTAGCAAATGTTTGCAGTGAACAAAACAAAGACAATTATCCTCTCCGTTAATAAACGTACACCAGAACAAATATTAGCACTGCATAGCAATATTTACACTAACAACATCATCCATGTCATACCACCTTTGAAATTCTGTAACCTTTAAAATAATGCATACAGAATGCTTGTTTTGTAACGGAAATAAATATTTTTATAAAAGGATATAGACCTGTTTTAGACTTTCAGAAATATGTTCAGAAATGTATATTCTTCTTCTTCTTCTTCTTCTTCTTCTTCTTCTTATAACTATACAGGATCCCTAACATGATGGAAATACAGATGTAAAATTACAGTGACTGTAGCTTACAGAAGGAAATTTAATTTCAACAGTTTCAAACATATGTATATGTATATATATATATATATATATGTATATATATATAAATATACATATATATGTGTGTGTGTGTGTGTATATGTGTGTGTGTGTACTTGTTTTTGCTACATTGTGGGGACCAAATGTCCCCACAAGGATAGTAAAACCCATTGCGGTCCCCACAATGTTAAAAAATTATTAAAAATAGTAAATGGTGTTTATCTGAAAGTGTAACGATGCAAACATGTTTTCTGTGAGGGGTAGGTTTAGGGTTAGGGTTGGGTTAGGGGATAGACAATATAGTTTGGTCAGTATAAAATCTATAGAAGTCTATGGAAAGTCCCCACAATTCACAAAAACAAACATGGTGTGTGTGTGTGTGTGTGTGAGGGTGTTGAGATTGTGGTATCATATATTGTTTATATAATAGGATAAAATGTTTGAAAGTCACACAAACCAACTAATAGCACAAAACATCACCAAATTTATTAAATCCATTGCTAAAATTTTCTGATATTTGTGCTTTTTTTTTTTTCCAAACCGATGCCATTTTCTGGAGGATGATGACGTATATGTTAAATTGTTTAAGTTAGTTAAATGTAGCTTAAACATGTCTTACAGGATGAAAACATTATTAAACATAATAATAAATAAAGTGATTCATAGCTGAAACAGTATTCCCATGAAATCATGTTTGGTTTATTTCTGTATTCTAAATATTGTGGCAGCTTTCAATACAGCAGAAGGAGACAAAAAAAATAGGCTAGTGAGTTTCACAATTTGTCCGAAATATTAAGACATAACAGCGACATGTGAAAATGTACTGCATTGGAATGAGCCAACAGCACAATATTCTACTGATGTATCGAGTCTAACCGGTGTAGGCTTGTATTAATCATGATTAAATGCATTTTCCCACCTAATACTGATGATTAATGATAATTCCATACAGCACACTTATGCAATGCATAACATGTGCTAAAATGAACCACAATTGTCTGAGTTCACACTGTAATTAAATTAATTAAGGAATAAGCAAATGTTTGACCGAAGGAATACTCCGGGGTTTGTCGAGTTCAGAAGACCTTTAGTTCAATTCCTGAAGGAGTCTGATTCTCAGGGCCAATTACAGCTTGAACAAAGTCACCAGGTCAAGATCACAAACTCTCTTTGTGCAGAGTGAGAAAGAAGACAGTTTTGAGGGTGTGATTGCGACACAGGTTAATTATTAAACTTGGCAAGAGAACAATTGCTTCACTGAGGTGATCCCATTTCAACCAGTAAGACACCTATGAAAATACGAACACTTACCACAACAGGAGGAAGACTCCCTCATGTAATTAGCCCACGTATTAATTTATTGGAAGCCAGTGCTTTCTAAACAGACTTAATTATATACTTGCACTTAATTATATTTGGTTTGTTTTAGAGTCACAGATGGAAAAACATATTTATTTTGGGAGATAAAAGTCCACCTGGGACAGAGAGAGGTCTCAGCAGGGCTGTGAGCCGTCTGGTAGGAATTTACTGGATTAGCTCAGTCACTAAATGTGAGATGAACCGTGTTGTCAATCAGCCCGAGGGCCCAGAAAGAGAGCTGGAGCTGTCAATCAAAGGCTGGCCTTCAATCGCTTCATTCACGAAGCCTCTAAATTCACTGCTGCTGATGAGTGTGGCATCTCAAAGCAGAGGCCCGCCAGGACTGAAAAACTCACTGCAGATTCACAGCTCTCTCTTATCTTTGCTCTTCTTTTCTTTTAGGTTTCAATTTTCTATAAATTTCAGAAAGAAATAAAAACCATCTAAACAGAAGTGAAGCAAAAAGTGCATTTATTTTTGGTGTATTTCTGTTTGATAATTATTATTTGAGATAATTTACAGTGTGACTCTAATCTCTGTTTTTGCAACAGGATATTTTATAATGTGCCACAATGATTGTGGTTTATTAAGCATAATAAATAATAATAATAATAATAATAATTATTATTATTATTATTATTATCATTATCATTTTAATCTGATTTAAATTTGCAATGTAGTTTTATTTCCAATATATTGCAAAATTATCCTAACAAAAATGTAAATACAAATATTTTAAAAGATTTGAGCTAAAACAAATCATCTATGAGCTCCAAGGTTGTTAAGCAATGATATATGCTTTTGCAGAAGCCACAAGGCAACTTTTTTTTTAATGGGTACAGGGAATTGCAGCAACGGTCACCACCCAGAGGGAAACACTTGTAATAAGCAATTCGGTGCAATCAACAGTCGGGTCAATCAACTACGCAGAAGGACTATCCAGTACACTTTTAGAAAAAAAGGTACAAAAGCTGTCACTAGGGCAGTAGGGCAGCAAGGGTACTAATATACAATTTAGGGGTAAATATATTTTTTGTAAAGGTTCAATCCAATCCAACAGCATTTTTTTTTTCTTTGGAGAATATAACATGATTTGTGTATTGAATGTGTTTCTTCAGTTTAGCTTCATATAGTGTATATCACATTTTATTCTTACAGTCACTTTTTTATTATATCGTCATAGCTCATTTAAATATATCATTGCTGCGGTTCCAGCATTATCATCAGACTTCAGCCATATCGCAATGACGTGCGGGCCATCGAGAATTGTCCTGAACATTCTGATTAGAACTCTTTCATTCTCTCTGACCATGTAACACTTTCAAAACGGCCTGGTTTTATTTAGTTCAGCGGGTTTCCTAGTATAATGACACTTCCTGAAACCTTTAAAAATGATTAAACCCAGAGGAATATTTACTGTTGATGCACACAAACCCCTTATGATTGAATAGTCTGAGCAAGGAAGATAAAGCACATGCCCATCCAGGAAATCAGAGGCAGAAAAAGAAAGGGTCCAAGAGCAGGGTTGTCTAATGTTGTTGTGCATTCCGTGCAGCAGCGCTGTTTGGAATAAGCTCCATGCAGTCATTGGTCTTCCAGATCTGTGTGTGACACCTCATGCCCCCCAGTGCAGTCTATTTAGCTGCAGCTCTGATCAGCATCTTTATACACTATCAGCCCTGGGCTGCAATTTCTGCAGGATGCTTTTATAAATGAACATAATCAGAGGTGAGCCGGCACTCTCTGATTGCAGCAGGAAACAGAGCTGAGAAACTTTACTGGATTATCATGCCACTTGAGAACTGAACGCGCACACATGTGCTACTGCTGGCCTACAATGCGGTCCTCTTGCTATTGGCATTCTGCGCCTGCACTTTGTCTTATTTCACTAAAATAATATAATTGTCCCTCATTTTATTGCTTGTAAAGCCATCTCCTTTCTGCAGGCGATGTAGGTGATCAATGTACCGTCTAAATGAATCAATTCTTGCAGGAATACTGTTTGTTTGGAAAATGATCCTGACCAGGACAGGGGGGACGACTGTGCTTGTATTAGTTTAGTGGCTTGGGTTTTCATGTTCGCCCACAATGCATCGGAAATGACTCCATTTTTCATGTTATGAGTATTTTATACAGCAGCCTCTCTGCGTAATACACTATATAAGTCATTACTTAAATAGAATAAATAGACGTGTTTGTTAGTCTTGGCGTGCCATGAGCCCATCGGCCTTCACTTGAGCTATGAGAGGAAATAAGAACTCAGTGAACTAGCAGCACTGAAGTACCATCAGCTTCACGCATAGACGCTTATCGGAGCGATTGTATCGGTGACACGCAGACTGATGCTTTATCTTGTGTTAATTCGGTGGGTTGTATTGAGGAAATCTATCATGATTGGACTATAAAAACTGAAAAACTCAGTTGTATATAATATAATATATATAATATATATAATAAAAAAAAATTAAATAATATATATATATATATATTTAAATTTTATAGTGTAGGCATTAACAAGACTCTATAATTTGGAAATAAGACACTGGAAGCAGGTATTGGTTGTTGCTAATAGTTTTATTTGTCTTCTTTTTAATTATTTTTTATTACTTAACATTTGCCAGATGCTTTGGATAAAAGTGTCTACGGAGTTAATACATTATATACTATTTATTATATACATTTAAAGTATATACATATTCCAATAGCTAAATAAATTGGCAATCACGCTTATATATGCATATATCTAGATATGTATCAATTAGGTGTGTGACGAGACACTTATCCCACAAGATGAGACCAGACATGAGACTTGGTTCACGAGAACGAGACCAGATGAGATTTTCAAACTTTTCGTAAGAAATCCTCAATGAAGAAATATATAGGGAAAATAGTCTTTTATTCAAATGAAAAAGACAAAATGCAAAAAATGTAGGTGCATTTTGGACTTGAAATTGGACATGAAATTAAACTTCCATTTTAATGAATTATATGCAGTAATAAACAACATTTGAACAAGAGCTTCACGGTTCTGGATAAATTGAGAATCCCAGTTGTTTTTAATAAATTACAAACAAAACACATTCAGTGAAGGAGTCAGTGTCTCACTTCATTAAGACTTGTTTGACTATTGGAATCTCCTGAACGAATGATTCAGTGACATACTTTTTTTAAACGGCAGTTGTCGCTACCTCCTGGCGGAAAAGGATAAGCGTTATAAAACATACTAGTGTTAAGATAGTTTCGTTTTGATCGCTACTGTAGACAGTAAGTGTTTATACCCAAACTAAAAACTTTTATCCCAGTACTTCTATTATTTAAATGTCTGTAACACAAAAATAATGATTATAGTGTGGTTGAAAAGACTGTGTTGCTCTTTCTGTGTTCACATTTACCCCAACCCTCTGATTCATTAACATGGGCAGCGACAAAACGTGCTTCTCACGCTCCACTGACACTCGCCAGCTAAATCGTTGTCATTCAGGAATAAGATCGCGTGGGTGTTTGAATCGAGATTGAGAATGTTAACACGGCAAAGTGTTTTGCAAGGATATCCTCATGACATGATCTCGTCACATCCCTAGTATCCATTGGTGTGTCCATTTTAATTATTACAATTGTTGAATTTTATGGCCATTTTATGTTAAAGTTGTATTACAAGCTGTTTTGCTACTATGTTGTGTGGTCACTTGATTTTTTATTAAACTTTAAATGTCTCCTTAAACAAAAGCAGTTTAGAAATACTGTAATGGAGCATGTCAGATTCTTTAAGCCATATCATTATATCCAATTCATGAGTAAATGCAAAAAAACGGCTAGATAAATTAAAGTTATTGATTTGCTTTTGTGTTGGTGATTTCATGTTGGCTTCAGAAGGACATCAAGTGTGTTTTATGCGAACAGTTATACAAACCATGTACTATATTGTTGTTGTATATGATGTAAAACATTTCCTTTGTTTATAAAGTTATATATCCTCACCCTCTCTCCATCGCACGGTGCCGTCCACTCGCCCTTGGAGTAGCACAGGAAGTTAAACTGTAACTCAGAGTTCACATGTAATTGGTTACGGTCACTCTACCCAAACAGGAAGGAATCTGTAACTGATTAGAATTCTTCCTCCTGCAATAATAGTCCTAAAATTAATTATACTCCGGCTCTATTCCCACTATTGCTTTTCCTGTTTTGAAGCTGCTTTATAGAGCACAAATCCCCAGACTGCAAAGTCAATGGACAGACATCCATCTCCAGAACAGACAGACGGACAAAAAGCACTCAACACTCTCAGGTAACACGCTCATGGGTTTGTTCATGTTATTTTTATGTCATGAAGCACTACTCATAAGAAGTTAAAATACTGCATCTGTGTGACTTAAGAAAGTACATTTATTATAAAGGAATAGCATTAAATAAACTGGTAAGTGTTTGTGTCTTGAGTTATAGTGTGAACAGGAATAGCCAGTTGTGTCAGTAGATTGTCAAATCATAAACTCTGACTGTTATATTGTAAAAGATATTATGCACATAGTATATTAAATATGCTTCCAAGTCAATCGATCATTTTTTACATTTTGACCTGAGATTATTCTATTGTTCTCACGTCCTGGCTGCAGTAATCTGATTGTGATGGAAATGCGAACAAGATTTATGATGACAGGCTGATTTTGGAATGTGGAAATGCTATTTGAATGTTTTTTCCTTATGTTATTTCTGGTAATGAAGTACTTTTGGTCCTCAAAGATATAAAGAGTCGACATGGACATGTTTTACATAGTCATATGGTAAATCAAATACATATTTGGGAACACATCAGCTATTAAACAACAGAACATAACAGCCAGTGTAAGGAAATTGCTCATATACAATATACAGTTGATCTTATAAAATATTAAGATTTTGTAAATAATATTGAGTTAAACAGTGTTAGAATTGCACATAAAAAATAAACTATAAAAATGTACAATTTAACAATGATGACCATTATGACCATTATGTTTGATATAATATACAATGTACATTGTGAAGTTATACAACCATAGAAATATAGAAAAATGCCAAACAAATGTGCTAATTGCCTCCTTTATTGTCCTGTATCATTTCACATTTCATAATACAGGTGTAAAATAATAAAAAAATAAATATTAATAATAATACATAAACAATTAATTTGCAAAATGTAATTAATTAAAGCCTCCTAATTAAATCCTATTTCATTTCTATTTAAAAAAAATAATGTCTTTATTGGAGCTGAACATTTTTGCAAATGTTTAAGCATCTTGCTATGAATTAAAATATTACAAAAGGTATTATCATTAATATTGAATTAGTTTTTCCTCCTAAAAAAGCATAATAGCATGACAAACATATCATTCAATAAATAAAATAAAATAAAACAATAATAATACAAAAAAAAACATGACATGACAATATCATTTTAACTCAATTCAATCTTCACAATAACAAAACAAATCAAATCATGTAGTATTTATATCACTTTAGTTCTTAATGTTAAAAAAAAAAATCACTTATCGTTTACATACATGTAAACATCTGCAAACATCTCAGCGGTCTACATATCTGAGCTACGCACGTAACGTGAGTTAGATTGTCAGAGATAACATGTTATTTCTGCTGTTGTATGCTGATTTTACAAAAACAAACCATCATGTGTCCATTTCCTGTATATTACAGAAGCATTTAAGTTAACAAAAAAATGTCAATCTCACACAGCATTGAAAATCATCACTTACCGATGCTTTACTTTACCTAAACAGCTCTTTCAGCATGTGTTGTCTGTCATTGGGGTTGAAAATTGGAGAATGGGTTGGAAATTGGAACCATCTCAAATGCAGTCCTGGAGAGAGGAAAACAAACTTAAATGAGATCATGCCTGCCAAGACGCATTTCACCAAAGGGCAGAAAGGAAGTAGGAGATAACGCAAAGGAGAAGCCAATTAATGCTGATCTGTTAAGATTGTTTTGTATACGGCGTGTGTGTGTATGTGTGTGTTCGCAGAATACAAATAAAAAGTACTTTTGATTAACGTTCTCGCTCTCTAAAAAAGTCCCTGTATTTTTTTCTTTCCTTTTATTTTAAATATTACTCTGTGAGAAAATAAAAAAGAGTAACTTTGAGAAGGTTTTACGTCTCTGCTGTTGATGTTTGTGTGTCAAGAGCTGATATTCAATAGCCAATCTATCATTATGTGTTTTAGATGTGGTATACCACAATTCCATTACTCATGAGCCATTCAGAGTATTGAATTTCAGTGATGAATCTTAACAAGCTCAGTTTTTACTTCAAAGAGAGACAGATGGCTTATTAGAGAGACGTGATGACAGACTATTTACTAAATCTTAACAATAAAATACTAAATTACAATCAATATTGCATGTGAAATAGGGTAAGCAGTTAAATGCTGCTACTAATACGACTGCTCTTTCTATATATGTGCATGTGTGTGTGTGAGAGAGAGAGAGAGAAAGAGAGAGAGAGAATTAATTTACATAGAAAGCATATTGAATGCAAGTAAAGTGTCTACTTTAATGTTTAAAATAACTTATATGGGAGAAATAATGTTCTGTTGTCATTGTATATATGTCAGCGTAATGTTATATTAATGTACTGTATAAATTCAATAACATACTTATTCTTACCTGTACTTAATAATAATAATAAAAATAATACACCTTGGTAATATATATATTGTTATGTGAACTATTTTAGTGGGCGTCTTCCATAAATCATTGTAAAAAGAGATGATAGTAATTTATATTTTTATTTTATTTATTTATTTATTTTTTTTGTTGCTCAGATAAATAAATAAATTAACAAACAAACACAGACACTTTCTAATGTATATATATATATAAAAAAAATAAATAAATAACTTTTTGTCACAAGATCACATCCACAGTTTTCTGATATTCTGATCTATAGATATGGCTAGGGCCACTTCTTTAATGTCAATAGATTAAGCAAGTACTCTTTTTATGGCTTAATAAATTAACAACCCTAGCGAAAAATAAATATACTATTTAAAATACATTTATGTCATGCTAAGTATACTACGAATATATTTACATATTATGTACTTAATACACTTAAGTATATTTGATTGGACTAAAGAGCAACTATTGCAATTTATTTAAACGTTAAATATTTTGCATTTAAAGACTGATAATATTTAAAGATCATACAATCCTCATCAGTAGTGACATTAAAACATATTTTAGGCATAATATTAAGAAAAGTTGAATTACAATTTTTATTTGTCTCAAGCGATATGTCAGTAAATATGTTAATTGTCACGAATCTGGTCGGTGTCCCGTCGTCCGCTCACCACCAGATGTCACTCTCACCTCACCTACACACTCTGACTGTTGCACCACACTCCGGACTGCATCTCCCATCCTCCACCGCACTGATTGCGTCAGCCCCCGTGACCAATCAGGCGTTCTATATAAGCGCCGATCCCTCCCAGTGCACTTCCTGGATTGTTATTGTTGTTAGCGTGCCCTAGTTTCCTTGTTCCCTTAGTTCCCGTGTTTTGGTTCTATCGCCTGGTTATATCGTTTCGACTCATCGCCGCCTGCCTACTGACTCTCGCTCGTGTTTTCTGGTTATTCTCCTCGCCAAGCCCCTTACGGATTACGTTCGCCACGGATCTACCCTCGCCTGTCTCACGGACTACTATTGTGTATTGTCTTCGTTATACCTGCCTGCCATTGTTTGACCCTGCCTGTTCGACCATGTATCTGTCTAGTCCCTCAAATAAAAGCTCGCAGATGGATCCGCTCGCCTCTCGTCTCATACACTCCGTTACAGAACAATCCAGCACCACAGGATCCAGCAGCTTCACCCCCGGACATTCAGACATGGACACCGACAGAGGAACCACGGCTGAATCAAACAGAGATCCCACACCCTCGAACAATATACCCGTGAGTTTATTGCCATTTCTAACTACTCCACCCTCCCGGACTGTATTAAAATTGAGGTGTTCTGTGACGGCGTGAACGAGCACTTGAGGGCGAGACTGAGGGTCCGCGCTCCTCTCTAGCAGCTTTCATGAACTTTGCGTTGTCGTGCGTGGGTTCGCCGTGCACCATGGGGGTCGCAGAGAGGGAACGCGACAACGCGGTAAAGGCGACCACGCGTCCCACCCGCAGATTGGCGGTCATGCCGGAGCACGATCCCACAAACACGTTTGCCGCCTGGATCGCCCGTGAAATGGCGGCCGTGCAGGAGCGCGCTCAAGCTATGGCAGCGACAGCGGTGCCCGTTCACAAAATGGCGGCCGCGCCGGAACGCGATCATACTCAGGCGGCGACAACAGAGCTCGTGCACAAAATGGCGGCGACTGCGGTGCCCGTTCGCAAGAAGGCGGCGGCGCCGGTGCGCGCTCACAAGATGGCGGCGACGGCGGAGCCCGTTCACAAAATGGCGGCGATCACAGAGCTCCGTCACATCACAGCTGCCATACAAGAGCCATTCAAAGGTACAGTTACATTTCCTGAGTCAAGTCAAGTTTCCAAGTCAAGTCAAGGTACAGCTGCATTTCCCGAGTCAAGTCAAGTTTCCAAGTCAAGTCAAGTTACGGCTGCTGTTCCAGTGTCAAGTCAAGTTAGAACTATCACTCCCATCTCAAGTCAAGGAACAGCCATCTTTCCTAAGCCAAGCACTGTCAAGATGGCTGCCACGCCAGAGCCACTCCACAAGATAGCCGCCATTCCAGAACCTGTGGTCATGATGGCCCACGTGCTGGACTCACCCCTAATGTCAGTATGGGCAGCTAAAGTGGCGCTCCTTCATGTCGCGGCGGCTACCCCTGAGTCAAGTCAGGACACAGAGTCAAATCAAGACACAGAGTCAAGTCAAGACACAGCGGCCATTCTCCACAAGTCAAGTCAGGTCACAGCTGTTCCCCACGAGTCAAGCCATGTTGTTCCTGAGTCAAGTCACGTTACAGCTGTTGCTCCTGAGCCAAGCCATGTTGTTCATGAGTCAAGTCCCGGTACAGCGGATCTCTATGAGTCAAGCCAGGTTATAGCAGATCCTCATGAGCCAAGTCAAGCTGCTGCTGTTATTCCAGAGCCAAGTCAAGTTTCAGCCACTGCTCCGGAGTCAAGTCAGACTACAGCTGTAGCCTCCAGGTCCAGTCAAGCCTCCAGGTCCAGTCAAGCCTCCAAGTCCAGTCAAGCTTCCAAGTCCAGCAACGTCAAGGCTGTCGTACCTGCGTCAAGCAACGTCAAGGCTGTCGTTCCTGCGTCAAGCAACCTCAAGACTGTCGTTCCTGAGCCAAGTAAAGTCATTGTTAACCTTCACAAGCCAAGTGAAGTCAGGGCCGCCGCTCCTCCTGAGTCAAACAAACTCACAGCCGTGGTTCCTGAGTCAAGCAAAGTCATTGATCCTCACAAGCCAGTTCAAGTCACCGCTGATCTCCATGAGTCAAATCAGGTCACTACTGATCTTCACGAGCCAAGTCAAGTCACTGCTGATTTCCAAGAGTCAAGTCAGTTCACTACTGATCTTCACGAACCAAGTCAAGCCATGGCTGATCTTCACGAGCCAGGTCAAGTCACAGTAGATCTCCACGAGCCTAGTCAAGTCACAGTTGATGTTCACAAGCCAAGTCAGGCCTCAGCCAATCACCACGGACCAGGTCAAGTCACCGTTTATCCTCATAGGCCAAGTCAAATCATCGCTGGACTTCACGTGACAGGTCAAGTCACAGCAGCACTTATTGAGCCAAGTCAAGGTATTGCTGTTGTTTCAGAATCAAGTCACGTCCCGCCTGACGGCCCAGAGTCTAGTCACGTCCCGCCGGACGGCCCAGAGTCCAGTCACGTCCCGCCGGACGGCCCAGAGTCCAGTCACGTCCCGCCGGACGGCCCAGAGTCCAGTCACTTCATGTCGGCCAGTGCGATGGCGATCACCATACTCAGTATGTGGGCCGCACACTACACTCCGAAGGTCACGTCTGTTTACGAGTCCACCCCAGAGGTCACATCTGTTCTCAAGTCTGCTCCAGAGCTCCTGTCTGATCTCAAGTCTGCTCCAGAGCTCCCCTCACTTGGAGAAGCCATGCCAATGCCTCCTGAGGTGTCAGCCTTGGCTGTAGATCCTCCCACGGAGGCGACATCCCTCTACAACCTCTCTGCTTCTCCCCTTATTCTGTCTGCCTCCTCTGTCTCTATTGTTCCTAGGTCCCAGGCCATAATGCGGTTTCCTGCTCCAGAGGTCCCGCCTGGTCTCAGGTCAGCTCCAGAGGTCCCGTCTGGTCTCAGGTCAGCTCCAGAGGTTCCGTCTGGTCTCAGGTCAGCTCCAGAGGTGCCGTCTGGTCTCAAGTCTGCTCCAGAGGCCCCGTCTGACCACGAGTCAACTTCAGAGGCCTTCCCTGTCGGAGAAGCCGCGCCAATGCCTCCTGAGGTGTCAGCTTCGGCTGTGGATCCTCCTAGGGAGGCGGCGTTATCCTGTGGTCTTTCTGCTTCTCTCCCTGTTCTCTCTGCCTCCTCTGTCCCTGCTCTCCCCAGGTCCCAGTCCATGACGCGGGTTCCTGCTCAGCCCTGGAGGGCCCTGGCACCTCCTGTTCCGCCCTGGAGGGCCTCGGCGCTTCCTGCTCCTGCTCCGCCTCCGCCCTGGAGGGCTCCTGCTCCGCCTCCGGCTCCGCCCTGGAGGGCTCCTGCGCCTCCTGCTCTGCCTCCGGCTCCGCCCTGGTGGGCTCCTACGCCTCCGGCTCCGCCCTGGAGGGCTCCTGCTCCACCTCCGCCCTGGAGGGCTCCTGCTACGCCTCCGGCCCCGCTCTGGAGGGTACCTGCTCTGTCGGTCCTGCCTCAATCACTGGGCCCCCCACATGGACCTGGCCCTCCAGCCAACGCCCTGTCTCGCTCCCACCCCACCGCTCCCCTGGACTGTTGTTCTCTTCGAGCGTCTGGAAGCCGCTCCTTGGGGGGGGCTATGTCACGAATCTGGTCAGTGTCCCGTCGTCTGCTCACCACCAGATGTCACTCTCACCTCACCTACACACTCTGACTGTTGCACCACACTCCGGACTGCATCTCCCATCCTCCACCGCACTGATTGCGTCAGCCCCCGTGACCAATCAGGCGTTCTATATAAGCGCCGGTCCCTCCCAGTGCACTTCCTGGATTGTTATTGTTGTTAGCGTGCCCTAGTTTCCTTGTTCCCTAAGTTCCCGAGTTTCTAGTTCCCGTGTTTTGGTTCTATCGCCTGGTTATATCGTTTCGACTCATCGCCGCCTGCCTACTGACTTTCGCTCGTGTTTTCTGGTTATTCTCCTCGCCAAGCCCCTTACGGATTACGTTCGCCACGGATCTACCCTCGCCTGTCTCACGGACTTCTATTGTGTATTGTCTTCGTTATACCTGCCTGCCATTGTTTGACCCTGCCTGTTCGACCATGTATCTGTCTAGTCCCTCAAATAAAAGCTCGCAGATGGATCCGTTCGCCTCTCGTCTCATTCACTCCGTTACATTAATAGACTTGAACTAAATTCATTTTAAATCTATTACATTTTTACTAGGGAATAAAACCCTACCTCATACATGATTTGAGGTATCATTAATGTCAATGCAAGTTACACACTGAGGTTCTGGTTTGGAGATTTAAACAAACACCACTAATGACTGTGGAAGATGAGAAACTGATAAGTGATTTGTCACAGCATCTGCTTTGCTGAATTTCTACAGTTCTGTCACTGAGAGTGATCGTCTTCAAAGTTATATTTCAAGTTCAGCTTATGTACATCTTCCTAGAGTGAGGATCCACCTGCACAAGAATCCACAACGTTCAGTAATAAAAGAGTGTGATTCTTTGAGCTCACATTGGCGGTGAAGAAAATGTGGACAGGTAAGAGTAGATGTGTCTGCTGATGTTGATTCAGTTTAACTTACTTTTACCCTCGCAGGTATTTAACCCAGTGAAAGTTACCGAGAGACTGTGATCAAGATCCGCACTGCACGCCAGAGGATACCACCACTGTCAGGAGACATGAACACAGACAGGAACATGAGAACAAATGGAGCTACCAGCACCTGTCAGGAAGGAAGCATGTGCCCTACAGAGAAGAAAGGCAAGATAGACAGGCCTTCCGACTAACACACACACACATGCTCTTCTATCGCCAGATACCCTTCGTCAACTTTGACACCAAAGGGTTCTTGTGTCAGACCTTTATTACACACACACTGTTCTCCCACAATCCTTTATTTTCAGAGATCTGACACTACGAGCTTGACTGAGCTGTGGAATAGATTACTTTATACTGACAACATTTATTCTGCAGAAATATATTAAGAATAACAAAGTGTATTTTCTTTTAATTGTTTTAAGCATTTTAAAGTATCACAAATCATGTTACTGAATCAAAATTAAAGAGTACTTTTTAAGCTTTGTTGCTTTGCTTCACTGTAAAACATTTGCTTAAAAAATTATAAAAATGGAAATTCCAAGATTTATTTTTGAATATGATTGCCAGTGTATATGTGTATGTATGTATGTTTGTATTTTAAAAAGATCAAGAAAGCAACCTCTTATATCATCTTTGATTTAGCAGATTTTATTAAATACAAAAAGTCTTTCTCCATTAGTCGATACAGTAGTGTAACAAGTCCAGAATGTGACAAACAGAAACTGTCAATACTGTTTTAGCATAAATTTCATTCACTGAAAAAAAAAAAAGAAAGTTGTTTCAACTTAAAATAATTTGTTACCCCACTAACTTTTTTTTTTTTCTTTAGTCAACTAAAATATTCCAGTTGTCCCTTAAATTAACATTAAGTAACTTAAAATTTTAAGTCGACAAAACAAACATTTTTAAGTCAGCAGGGTTACAAATTATTTTAAGTTTAAACAACTTTTTGGAACTTTTTTTTGTTACTGTTTAAAAATAATGAAATATTGTGTTTGAAGAGTAGAAAGATTACAATGTTCATTGCAAAATAATGATATCCAGTATTTAGTGATAATTAAAATAAATACAGTACAAACCACAGAAATACGAATAAGGGAAGTGCAAAATATACAACATTCATCAATGTTAAATTATGTTTACTCGGTCATTCATCAGTTTTACAATTCATTTTTAAATATCATAAGTGTGATGTGTAAAATGTCCATGTAATTAAATTTACAAAAATGCATGAAAATGATGCCATAAGTCAACAGTTATTCAATCAATAAAGAAATATAATGTCTTCAATTCAACTGAATTATTTTAATGTAATATATACACTGCCCTCCAAAAGTTTGGAAACACCCCTAGCAAAGTGTGGTTTTGGATGATATCAGCATAAGTGCTTATCAGTTTTTGGTGCGAATACATTAAAGTAACTTGACATTATCATTGAAGACCAGCTATAATATTTTTCTTTTTGATTACATAATAATGGCAATATATACATGCCAAAATCAGACATGCCCCTTTGCCAGCTGTGATGCCTGGTTACTGGTTTAAACTTAGCCCAGGTTTTTAAAAGATTTTTGGGTCAGCACACCTTAATACCTTCAACAATTGTTTGCCAATTAAGTTTAGAATACAATGAATTTAGACCCAGATTATGCAGAGCTGTAATAGCTGCTAATGGTGGATATTTTGATGAATCATTTTTTTTTCTATGTATAAACTGTTTATGTAATAAAATACGTTTTCGTAGTTTGTGTTGTCCCTTATCAGTGCAAAATTATCACAAATTAAAAAGGATTCATGTCAATATTGTCCACAGCCCCACTTTTTCTAGGGTGTTTCCAAACTTTTGGAGGGCAGTGTTATAATATAATTTTACATTTTTTTTATAATTTTAATTGTAATGTCAAAATGCTTTATTTATTGTTTTGTTTTTTAATAATTAAACTGACATGCTGTTTGTAAACCAGTATCAGGGGACATTCTAATAAAATTATCTTGAGAATTTACACAGGATTGAATGCATTAATGTATTATTAATATTTAAACTAAAATCATTAGAGTCTGTCATTAGAACTCATAAAATCTATAAGAATCATCTCACATAGTTGTAGTGTTTTAAGTGATAATTATAATAAATTATTCATGATTTCATATGGATTCACTGCAGAAACATACTGGATCATTTACAGATTCTTAGATGTGGTTAGGACTTAAATTTACACTTCATAAAATGATTCAGAATATTTTTCCACATTGTGATACTATGTGTGTGTGTGTGCATCTGTGTAGATGGCTCTCCGTGCTGATGTCCCACCGCGAGATGGAGAAGGCTTTAAAATACTGTCTGTGTGAAATGTAAAATTTATGAATCCCCCCCATGTCCCTGCTTGATTTATGTGAAATAATAATACACTATTTAATGCTTAAACATGGCTGCGAGCAATCTGTGGCTATCAAGATGTACAATGGAGTAATGGCTGCAAAAGACAAATCACCCTGTGCACTGAGGATGCTTGTTTAAAGGTGCACAGCAGATATATTAAACTATATGTAATTGTACACTAACTCCACGCTGTAGGCAGAGAGAGACGGAGAGATGCAGATGGTCATTAATATAGTGAGAGTGAGAGAAGGGGGTGGACACATCTCAGACGGGCTCATCTCTCACAACGCCGTCCGCAGACGTCTGTTTACTTTCAAGGAGGAAACTTGTACCCGAAAATGTAAAAGAATAAAAATAAGTTTTTAAGTCACTAACAACCAGTGTGAAAACAGCCTGTAGAAACATACATAATGCTGTTTTTTCAATTACCACTGAAAATAAACATTGCAAATTGCATTTGTACTACAGTGGACACCACACTAGGGGTTTAAGCAAAGAAACACAAACACTGCGTTTTTGTAAAACAAGGAATTTTTTCCTTAAAAATGTGTGGTATAATTGTCATATTGCACCGGATCTACTGAAGCTGGTGTTGCATTAACATAAAGCCTACTTTGCAAATAGTTGCATTATCATTCCTATTCATTTCAATGGCAGTTGCTCAGCTGACACAGGCACCCCTGGATGTATGCAATCTGACATCTGTCATTTTAGTTTAAAGAAAACATCAGGTTTAATCCAATTTTTGTGCATTTAGGAGTCCTCCAAAAAAACACTGCGAAAACTGTAATATAATATAATATAATATAATATAATAATATATAATCAAAATACTTTTTTGATACAGCTTGTGTGCTTATGACATTTAGGACAACTGACCCATATTAACCAAAAAATCTTGGTATTAGTTATTAGTTATGTCATGTCCCTTTCTGGCATCCATTTACCAAGTTCACCAGCTTTACATGGCTTGGGTTGAAATATTGGATAGAACTTTGTAAAGGCTAAGTTAGCTAGTGAGTTATCCATTGTCCATTGTAAGTGCAGTGCAATATGATTTTTATTTGTTATTACAGACTGAGAGATGAGTCAAAATTATATATATTTTTTTTTTTTTTTCCAATCATAATTGACAGCATGCCACATATGCTGAACAAAAGTTGTATTGAACCCAGCACATAATTTAAAGACAAATGCTTCATGTCTGGCAATACTGCCCCAATATAAGCATAATTCAAAAAGCAAAGAAACAAAACCAGAGAAAAATATTAACCACAAAAATGACATGACTATAAAGCATGTATACTATATTTTCACAGTGATGGGAAATAAGAAGATAACACAAAAGCACTAAATAAAGAACAATAAAAATGTGAAATTACACTATACGTCAAGCTGTATTCAGATATGAAATCTGATACTGATTTATAGAACTGTTTTGCTTAATTAAACATCATTACAGTTAGCAGCTCCCCACAGATTAGGTCTTATAAAGAGTTGAGGCACTTTGTTGTGCAGTTTGTGGGACAGTTTATCAGACCTCAGGAAAGTAAACAGTGTAATTATGAGCCCATATGAAACCACAGACAGAACTTTGAGCACTGTGTGATTATACACAAATACAGGTGATACACACAGTGGATCTGTTTCAAAAACTATGGAGGCATTTCAAGGCACACTATCCAATTTGTGAAATGTTGGTTATTCTGTAAATAGCTACTTAAATTTCATGCAATGTGTTGATTTTTTGAAGTTGTAAATAAACATATATTAACAAAAGTAATAAATAATAAAAAGGAAATACTATTTCTTTTTTTTTTTTTTAACAATTTGACTAATTGTAAATGTAATATGGGTTGCACGTATTAAGTCAAAACTAAAAGATTGCCTCCAGAAATTATCAATATAAATTCCTTTAAGAGTAGCTGCCTATTTAGACAGTATGCAGCATGGCCCGCTAGGTTTTGGATTAGAGCCTATGTGTTCCTGAACCTCCCTGGTGTGTCTTTCCTTCTTTGTCTGTGTTCCTGTCTTTATTTCTCCGTGTCTCTACCTGTCCATGCCAAGACAAACCTGCTAAAGCTGGTGATTGAAGCGCAGCTCTGACTCCAGTAAACCACAGGTGCTGAACTCTTTTGGCAAGTCATAAAACATCATATGCATGTTTTGTGCTGTCAGTAAGCTCTTTAATTTCATTTTCTTTTTTTCCCCCCTTCTCCTTCCTGACCACACGATTCATTCTGCTATGTTTATGAGGGGGAGACATCCAGTGTGTCTTTCATGAAATCAGTCGTCTTCAAACTCTGAGGTCCCGCTGTGCCAGCTGAGGGGACCCGCCCCCCCATACACCCTCCAGCCCAAAATGCCAATCCTCCAGCTGTCAATCAAAGCCACATTAAAGCAGCGTGACGTCACACAGCTGAGCGTTCTAGTCACCGGGAACACAGAGATGGCCCGGGGCAAAACTAAACAAACTTCCATTGCCACTTTGAACAGTTTAACAATGTGTCATTGTGCAGATAATCCCTGGGCTGTGGATAAGTGTATTATATTTTGATTTTACAATAAGCATGTGTAAAAACATTGTGATACTTACTATTGTGTTTTTACAGGAGTAAGTAACACACACACACACACATTTCAACATATTTAGAGGTGTTTGTTTAGGCTGGCGATTTCTGAAGTATTTCATTTGTAAGCAACTCGATTAAAAAATAAAATTCCTTTAAACGTACATTGAAGAAGTGACATGAATCATATCTAGAGACAGTTGTTTTGGCTCAACCCAGCAAGCAACTCCCCAAAACACACTAGTAATTCAGTAGTTTAGTAGTTAAAAATAAATAAATTAAATTAAAATAAATTAATAAATAAAAAACAGTCACTCCAAAAATGACTTTTGCATGGGGAGAAAAAAAAAAAAAAAACATATGCATAACTGTAATTAGCAAAAGGTCAATTATTCCACATTTCCAATGTAGGTCATTAGATGGTGTACACTATAAATTAACATTTTTAACAAATAAAGTATACATAATATACTGTATATCATTTTTTAAAATGTAACTTTTGTGGAATCATTTTAATTTAAATCACATTAAAGTATGTAAGTGATTGGTAAAAGGAATGTCTTCATGTGATATTATTCAATGATGGTAAAAGAATTTTGTTCTGAACATTATTCCCCTGGCTGCTATCATATCAAATTTCTTCTTTAATTGCTCTTTATTTTTCCAGCATTGAGCATTCAGCAGAAGTCTGCTTCCCCCTCCTGGTTGTTCTCAAGAAACAGTCCACAGAACAGTGAAGCTGCGAGCTCTATTTCATTTTGTTTTATATGTTGCAGCTGGACGGGGAGAATTTGATGTTGAGTATTTGTTAAGTTCCATCTTAAAGTCTTAAAGAAAGGACAGGGCTTATCAGCAGAGCTCTAGAGGTTCGTATGACATATGACAGGTGTCTATGCAGAGAGAATGTTATTGCGTTGTGTTCTGGTGAATGAATCCATGTCCACAAGTCTCTTAGTGCCAAGAGACTACAACAACACAGAGCATCTTTCAGAAAACTCACTGGTGGTTTGGCGACTAGGTTAGGGGTTAGTGGTTTAAGATACTCAATATTTTCAAGCACTGATGGAGACTTATCAGCAATGAAGGTACAGCATTTTTTTTTTCTTTTTACTGTAAGATTAGAGTAAAATTTTATACATTCCAGCACTTTAAAATTTTAAAAATATATATTTTTTATGTATTAATATTTTTTTTAAATATATATTTTTGCAGTATGAGTGCCTTTAAACTGAGAAGAAAAAAATCATAATAGTCTGTATTGCACCACGAAAAATGTCAGTCTAGACATCTCAGAAAAAGTATTTCATTGTTGTCTAGGATATGCTGTCATTTCCTCTTTTGATCAAAAAGACATAAAATATACATTAAGTCAATACAGTCCATCTTAGAAGAGCTATATTAACACGGCCGAGCTTTCCTGTTTGAGTGAGCGCTGACCTCAAATAGTTAAGAGTAAGAGAGGAGGACAGAGAGAGAGACAGGCTTGCAAAAAAAGAAAAAAAAAGTGAGAGCAGAAGCCTAGCAGATCAAAGAAAACAACATGAGAGAGGATATGAGCGCTTTGAGAAGTAATATTGGGCCGATACCATCTGTTTCCCAAGTCATGCAGCAGGATTCAGACAAGCACAGGAAGAGGACAACAGAGACGGCCCTTTAGCCCTGGATAACACAGCCAAAATAGCTTATTAAGAAACCTCCAATTTAATATGAGATTGGGCAACATTAAAGGGTTCTCTCTGCAAAGGACCTTTCTCCCCAGTTGTTGAGAAGAAAAGCGTTATATAACAAATAAATTTGAGGATTATTTCATAAAAGGGGCGCCAGTGTAATTTCTCCTTTGGTATTTTCAATTTTGAAGGTGGCACAGTAAGAATGGCCGGAGATGTATGAGGTGATTTCACTCTTCATGTGGGAAAGTGAGTTAGAGACGAAGAGAGGAGCCGCTGCTCTGACCGTGCGCTCCAAATCTTTTATTAGTAGCTATATTGTGGAGAAACAACCTAAATAGATTCTACACTTAATTTGGTCTTTTTTTTTCATTTTAGGAAACATTCATTCTTTAGTCCCCTTCTAATGCTATCACATTATTGTGAAACCTAATTAGCATTAAGCTAGAAAATCATGATGTTAATGTTTATAATATCTTATTATTTCATGCCTTTTAGTCACATTCAAAAGATTACAGCTGAGACTTTTTTTAATACACTGCATATTCAAAATGTAGCGTCACAATCTGTTATACATGCAGTATGTGATAACACAGTGCATGAACATTAACGCCCAGCTTTTTGTATAATACATATAAGTATACAACTTTATTTTCATATATATTGCATTTAAATGAAGCTACACTTTTAAAAAGGTGCTTTAAAAGGCTCTTTACAGTGATGCCATACACTGTAAAAAAAAAAACAAAAAAAACAATTTGAGTCAACTTAAAATTATTTGTTACCCTGTAGCCTTAAAAATTTATGTTCAGTCAACTCAAATAAGTTTAGTCAACTTGAAATGTTAAGTTGTACTAAGTGAAAACTTAAATATTT
The DNA here is from genome assembly GCA_012976165.1 of Labeo catla. Classification (NCBI taxonomy): domain Eukaryota; kingdom Metazoa; phylum Chordata; class Actinopteri; order Cypriniformes; family Cyprinidae; genus Labeo; species Labeo catla. Next base: position 673,317 of record VONZ01000122.1, read on the forward strand.
GAATTGAGTAAACAAAAAATTGGCTTGTTAAACTCACAAGCTGGGCTTAAAATTTTAAGTTGAATGAACTCAAATATCTAAGTCATCACTTAGTACAACTTAACATTTCAAGTTGACTTTTTGAGTTGACTGAACTTAAATTTTTAAGGCAGCCGGGTAACAAATTATTTTAAGTTGAATCAACAAATTGTTTTTTACAGTGTAGAAGAGCCATTTTTGGTTCAACAAAGAACCGCAGTCAAAGGTTCTGTAAAGAACCATCTCTTTCTTACCATTGTATAATCTTCAGATGTTAAAGGTTCTTTATGGAACTATTTAGACAAAAAAGGATCTTCTATGGCACTTTTATTTTAAAGTGTGTATACGTACTGCACTATACAGCAAATATCAACTTCATGATTGCTTGTATATATCATCAAATTTAAACTCTGTTAGCTCAGCTCTAATCTGCTAAATGGAACTATAATTTATTAAAGTTATTGTAAACATTAACATGATTTTGCTTTGTATTGTGAAGAGTGCTATACAAATAAATTTCACTTGACTTCCATTTCTTTTAACTATTCCTTTAAAACATTGGTGTTATCCTTCATCATATGTCCTGCTCTTCACATTTGTTGCAGACTCATCCATGATCCCAACAGTCGTTAGGTCATCTGAATTCTAATAAGATCCATACACAGAATCACTCAACCGTTCAACTTTCCCAGAAGATCCTACTGATTTGCTGAGCTACAGGCCTCATTGGATCCAGATTTCGGTCTTTGAAAAGCCACCACATTTCCTTCCGCATGCAATGTTTTATTTATTACTGGTTATTTGATCTGGTCTGAGACCATTATGGGAATATGTACCTTTCTGAATAATCAATAAATAGCCATTTTATTATTTAGAAGGATCTGGTGTGAAGGGCTGCAAAAAGTAGAAGTCATTACACAAATCCGTCATTGTTGATAAATGAGATCACTTGTAAAGTTAGATGGGTGGCATGCATGTGGACGGTTCTGTGCATTGCTGAATACTATTAGCGGGCAGTAAATATTGCACAGGCCTCTCCACGGGACTATGATTCGGCAAATGGGCGGCAGAGAAAGGGCAGTAAATTCGGAGATTAATTAACCCGTTGAATTCTGGACATTTCCAGGTCTCTGTTCTGGTGACCTGTGGACGTAAATGGGACGAGCCTGTCCTCGGCAGAGAGCGGAGAGTGAGGGCCCTCGTCCGGAAGAATGAGTTATTAAGAGAATTTTTTGAATAGATGGAAAAATTGTAGCCTGGCTATTTAGTGTCATAAAGTGCAGCCAAGCCAGCGCAGGGGCTCCTCGGGACAGGAGGCAATAGCATTCCAATCAAATCTCAGACGGATGAGAGATGGGCCTGTCCACTCTGAATTTTTATATTGTGGAAGGGGCTGGAAAGAAATAATGCCGTCCGTGAGTGAATTAACCTCTCGCAGTGGATGGAAAGGCCTCTGTCATCTATAGGGGAAGCAGAGGAAATGAATGGGTGGAACGGAGGCTGGGCGAGTCGGGGGGAGGGGTAGATAGGATCATAACCCCTCGCCAGAGATGGACTGTCCGTGACTGTGGCTCGGTCACATGTGTTGTGGACGAGGGCCAGTGTGTAAGTGTGCTCCTTGGGCTTTTTGTTGATATCTAAAGGTCTGATCAAAATCACTTTGTTTTATTTTTGCATGACATTCATTCACATACATGCAAAACAAGGATGACGCTCCTGTCAGTCTGGACAAACAGGTTATACAGTTCAGCCAGGAAAACTATAGCAGAACGCACGCTGTGTAGTTCTATTTATATTATCAATGAAACCGACACAAGAAATAAAGCAGGTATGAAATCATTATTTCTTCATCTGCTTTATTGACAAAAGTAATCTTTCATTGTCCTTATTACAGAGATCTACTAAAATCATTCAGAAAAGCAGGACTGGGTGGATTTTCTTGTTTTATGTCCCAATTTGCATGCTTATATACTATGCATTAAAAGTATGTGCTTCTTTGGTAATGGGAAAGTAGGCTACATCCCCCTGGGTGTGTGGAAAGATAGTGCACAGCGTTTTGATGTACTACCAGGTCATAAAATTGTATCTAGATAACACAAAACCCCTTGTAACATGCTGCTTGTGGTTGAATTTTAGCTTTAGCATCTAGCAAATATCTATCCATGCATTCATTCTCCAAACCAATTGTCTCATGTATGGTCTAGCGAATCATATTGCCTTAAAATTCATATTCAAATTCATATAAATTTCACATTTATGTTCATCTAAAATTTATAAACTAGTGTGGCAACCTTGGCATCACATTATGGGCAATATTAACCAAACATCATGCAAGGATAAAAAGATTCACCAGAAAAACGGTACTATCCAGGCACCTTTGCTTTGATTTGGAATTTTTAACAGGTCACACAAGTTGCACTCATAAGGTGTGCAACATTTTTCTGGGTTATAAGCACAGCTGACCCGAAAAGCACAAAATATGTGTGCCTATGTGTTTATAGGTGTTTATGGCGAGGTGTTTATGATGCCCCAAAAAAATGCTGCAAAAATAAATCCCCTCTTTGACTCCTAATTAATAATAAAAAGCACTGAGAAAAAATATATATATATATATATATATATATAGAGAGAGAGAGATAAATAGATAGATAGATAGATAGATAGATAGATAGATAGATAGAATTAAAAGATTAAAAGAAAAAAAGAAAATTACATAAATTTTAAGTTTAGTTCTAAGAGATATACAAATAAAATTAATGTCAATAAAATCAAGCCCACATTGTTCTTTACAATTTTTTACAGATGTTCGTTTTATATATATATATATATATATATATATATATACACACACACACACACACACACACACACATTTCTTTCATACATTCCATTTTTCTGTTAACATAGAATTCCACGTCCTTCCAAAATAATCTTGAGTAAATGCAATAGAGAGAGAGAGAGAGAGAGAGAGAGAGAGAGAGAAAGATGCAAAATAGTTTATTTTTCTTGATCACAAAATTCACAGGTATATGAAAAAATTGTTTAAATCTTTCCAAAACATGCTTAGCAGGATAAATTATATGAAGTATTTTGTAAGACACTTCCTTAATTTTGTTATTGATACAAAACTTATTTGGCAATTTCCACGCTTTAACCCAAGACATATTACCAAGTAAAGACGACCAAAACAAGTTCAGCCTCAAAACTGTCAGCGCGTTGTTCAGACTGACACGTGTGTTCAGTGACGTATGTCATGGGGTCAGAGTTCACCGGAAGCTGTTGGCTGCTGCCGGGAGACACAACAATACAAAAACCTTTAGAATCATCGTATAGTTTGTACCTTGATATGCGTCTTTATGGACGAAGGGTTTGGTTTGTGTTCCGTTCGATTGTATCGATGTAAAGATGTCTGTATCACCTTGAGGCGAGCGCTTAAAACGGATTTTAATCCCGGAAGTGGAGTAGAGCAGCAGTTGTTAGCTTAGCCGCTAACACTTTTTATGTCATCTAAATCCCATATGAGGGAGCGATTTTGTGTTTAAACACTGATCTCACGCTCATTCTGCACGTTAAAGTCACAGATTGCGCCTGTCATGCGTGTGAGTTCAGAGACGCGTCTTTTATCGGGCTGTGAGCTGGGTGAGATGTAAGACTGTGATACACAGTTCCAGCTGTCAGATACTGATGATTCTCATCTGATCAATGTGATTTTGATTGAACTGGTCAATCACTCTGATCTTCTCTGGGTCAGTCGGGTAAGATTCTGTCATCTTTTCGCATAATTCAGTTTAAAATGCAATAATCGGTATACTGTGAATGCATAGACATGAACAAATACCAGTATAATGGCGTGGCATTTTAAATATGTATGTAAATATGTAATACCATGGTATTCTTTAAGTATCTTTTAGTGCAATGATATACAAATTCTGTAATTTATGTATACATGTATGACTCAGTACCATACGTGTGTATTAAATGTGATATGATCATTGTGTCATGCTACAACTGATGCATTGGAGGATCTTTCCCTCATCTAAATGTTTGTATAAGCAGCAACAGAAATAAAAGATCTTTTTAAAGCATGTTTATTTATGAGCGCTAGACATTTATAGCACAGCTTTAAAGCGATAGTTAATAAAGAAATGAAAATATACTTACCCTAAGGCCATCCAAGATGTACATGAGTTTGTTTCTTCATCAAAGTAGACAGTTTAGTTAAAATATATACGTTCAGATTGTAGATGAATTGTTTTGAATTTCAGGAGCCTGCAGACATCATGAGTGGCAAATTTGGGCTTGGGAATTACAGCTCGAGGAAGCACATCTCCATATCTGTGCCCTCATCCACAGAGGTCATGTCACCTCATATCAAATCAGTGGAGGAGCTCAGAGTGCTAGGCATCAACTTGAGTAGCTTCAACACACCTACACAGTTCTTCATTTGTGTGGCCGGTGTCTTCCTCTTTTACCTCATCTATGGCTACCTGCAGGTGACAATCTGACCCATTGCTCAATTTGTGATTGTTGACATTATATTATATTAACTCATGTGCTATGCAGCACTGCTAACTCTTATGAGTCTGTGTATTTCCAGGAGCTGATATTCTCAGTCGAGGGCTTTAAGCCATTTGGCTGGTATCTGACTTTAGTGCAGTTTGGATTTTACTCCTTGTTTGGTTTGGTGGAGTTGCAGCTTACTCAAGATAAGAGGAGGAGGTAATTTTGGACCAACTGAAAAATAATCCTCGGTTATAATAGAAAATGTACTGTCGCTGTGGGTTTTCTTTCCTTAAGGTGTTTTTTGCAACCAGCTGCAGTATCACTGATGCTGATACTGCTGTTAAATGGATTTTATATTCCATTTCTGGGGATAATTGTTATTATTTATTAGCAACTAAAGAACATTAAAGTTATACCAACTTCTATTTTATATTCTCATCATACTAGTATTCACAAAATAGGAAAACGTAACTTAATGGAATGTGTTGTTTTTTTATTTTTATTTTTTCAGGATACCATGCAAAACCTACATGATCATCGCATTTTTAACAGTTGGGACCATGGGCCTATCCAACACTTCTTTAGGATACTTGAACTACCCCACACAAGTCATATTTAAGTGCTGCAAACTCATTCCTGTCATGATCGGAGGAGTTTTCATACAAGGTACATCAGATCATATGCTAGACTGTCTTTTATTCTTCACATTCAAACAAAGTGAAAAGTTAGAATAATTAAATGTACATTTGTTAAAAAGAACTCAGAGTAAAATTGTGTCAGAACAAATTCATCCTGATAATGACAAATGAATAACAGTCAAACCAAAATTTATTCAGACACCTTCAAAATTGTTCACATAATCACAGTTTATTTGCTGTAGTTTAGAAAACGGTAATAAAAAACAAGAATAACTCAAGAGTTAAACTGTGTTAGAACAAATTCATCTCGATAACTTTGATAGAAAGGTATGTAACAAAACATGGTCAGGTCAAAGTGTCAAATCAAATTTTTTGTTCCAATTTTTTATTGAATTTACTGGAAATTTTTACTGGGAATTTTTATTCCCCAAATAAATGTTGTTCCTTTAAGCTATCTATTTGTCATAAAATCATGAAAAAAAATTAATAATAATAATAATAATAATAAAAATGCATATATATGTGCACCACGGTTTCCACAAAAATGTTAAGCAGCATGTTAAGTTGTTTTCAGTATTGCTAATAATAAGAAATGTTTCTTGAATGATTTCTAAACAATCGACTGAAAAGACTGATCAAAGAAAGGCATCAAAGAAAAAATGTACTGTACTCCTATTTTAAAATATACTAAAATTAAAAATACAGAAAACAGTTATGTTAAACAGTAATAATATGTCACGATATAGCTACTTTTATTATAGGTATTACTACTAATACTTTACTGCATAAAAACACATTGTGGTGTTACTTTCTTCTGTGGAACAAAAACTGAGAATGTTTTGTGGCAATTAATAGTGTGCATTGTGGTCAATCTCCAACAAGAGCCACAAAAACATTATTATTAAAGTCCATATGACTATAGAATTATTCTGTTACCAGAAGTTGTTATTGAGAAATTTTGAGCAGGAGATTTTAAAGCTGCAGCAGAAAGAAATTATGAGTGAATAATGACTTAAATTTCAATCCAGACTTAAAATTTAAAGTAAACCTTATTTTGATGGTCCCTTTTGAACATTCAGTTGCCTACAAGTAACATTGCACCTATGTGTTAACAAACTCTCTCTTTAGAGTATTAGTCAACTGCTTAATATCTGCAAGCTTTTTATTTTGATGGTCCTCCAGCAGAAATTCTACTGACTATAACTAACTTTGCAAGTACTGTACATGTCAACTTATTCTAACCTTAGACATGTAGGTGCAGCGTTATATCTAACGAAACTTGCAAAAGGGACAATCAAAATAAAGTGTAACCAAATTTAGAATATATATATTAAAACATTCTTAGAATACATATTGTCGAATATAGCACACTATTATTATTATTATTATTATTATTATATTTATTTATTTATTTATTTATTTAAACAGTTTGGTCTTTTAGATGGTAGTTTATATTGTTACAAAAGATTTACATTTTAAACCAATGGTGTTCTTTTTTTAAAAAAAACTTTATTTGTTAAAGAATCCTGGAAAAAAATCACAGGTTCCAACAAAATAATAATTAAGCAGCACAACTGTTTTCAACATTGATAATAAATCAGGATATTAAGAATGAACACTGAAGACTGGAGTAATGATGCTGAAAATTCAGCTTTGTGTCACAGGAATTAATTACATTTGAAAATATGTTCACAAAGAAAAGAGTTATTTTAAATTGAAATAATATTTCACAATATTACCGATTTTCTGTATTTTTGATCAAATAAATGCAGTCCTGATGAGCATAAAAAATGTCTTTAAAAACCATTAAAAATCGTATTGATCCCAAACTTTTGAGCGGCATTGTATATATTTTTCCAAATATCATCTTTTGTGTTTCTTGGAAAAAAAGTCATATGGGATTGAATCAACACAATAAGGTTAACTAATTTGTGGGTAAAATATCCCCTTAAATTAAGTCAGTTCACCAAAGTTTTGCAGGTTTGTGTTTTTCTGAGAACAAGTTCCTTGTTCTTATTCCATTTCTTTCATTGGCCAGTGTTGTTGTGGAGCTCTTCACTTTTCTTATGCAACAGTTGGATTGGAGTTTTGATATCCTGAACAAGAAAGAATGAAATCAGCGGAACAGCTCTCCCCTCTCTTTTTATGTATTTTTTTTTTTTTTCTCTGGCATCATGGACCTTGCGTCCCCTGAGGGGTGCGTAAGATCAGCGGGACGTTGGTTGAGGATGCTCTCAAGATGGCAACCCATCAAAGCTAGACGCAATCAAAGTGATGCACAGCAACCTGCTGCATCACCTCCATTCCCACGGCTACTACCTGTTTGAGAACACTATTCGGCTTTTCTTGCTTTGTCTCTTTTTTCCGGCCTTTGCATTTTCACGTCCGACCTCAAACTCGTTCTCCTCGCATGCTTGCTTGTGATGAGTTGAAGAGTCCAGCAGAAAAAGACAAAAACTCCTTCTCTCTCTTTGACATCAGTTCTCCATTGAACTTGTTCAAAGATCTTTGTAAAGCCAACCTGCAGCCAGTGTCAAACCTGCAGCCAGAACTCAAAGAACCCAGACAATAAGGCCCTCAGCTTAGCAGAAGTTCAGATGCATGTTTATGCGGCTTTTGTGACGTGTTTTAGTTGATCTGTGTCAGAGTTTCTTGATAGACCTTGTTGATGTTGTTTGTTTTTAGGGAAACGCTACAACGTTGCGGACGTGTCTGCTGCTCTGTGTATGAGTCTCGGTCTGATCTGGTTTACACTAGCAGACAGCAAGATTGCCCCAAACTTCAATGTAACAGGTACAGGATTGCTTCTTCGTCAGTCTGTTGAATATGAGAAACAGGCTTTGTTACAAAATCTAGTGAGCTGTCTTGCTAAAAATAATCTACTGTCTGCATAAGCATATTTAAAAAATATATATATATATATATATATATATATAGTTTTATTTTTTATTTTATACAGTGCCCTCCACTAATATTGGCACCCTTGGTAAATATGAGCAAAGACGGCTATGAAAATAACTCTGCTTTGTTTACCTTTATGATCTTACATTCAAAAAAATCACAAAATGCTAACCTTTCATTGAAGTAAAACAATTAAAAGTGGGGGGAAACTTACGTGATGAAATAAATGTTTTTCTCATATGCATGTTGGGCACAGTTATTGGCACCCTTAGAAATTATAATGAGTAAAATATCTCTGAAGTATATTCCCATTCATATTTGCATTTATTTAGCACACTAGAATGACTAGGAGTATGATATTGTCCAGCAATAACTTTCACAGGATTATAAATATGAGGAGCACAAAGGCCAAATTTCCTTAATCATCCATCACAAGGAATAAAACCAAATAATATAGTTCTGATGTGCAGAACAAGATTGTTCAGCTTCACAAAATAGAAAGTGGCTGTAAGAAAAGAGCTAAAGCATTGAAAATCCCAATTTCCATCATTAGGACAATAATTAAGAATTCCAATCAACTAAAGATGTTACAAATCTGCCTGGAAAAGGACGTGTGTCTGTATCGTCCTAATGCATGGTGAGGAGGAGAGTTTAAGTGTCCAAAGACTCTCCAAGGATCACAGTAGGAGAATTGCAGAGATTAGTTGAGTCTTGGGGCCAAAAGGCTAAAAAAAAAAAAAATTCAAACAGCCCCTACGTCACCACATGTTGTTCAGGAGGGTTTTAAGAAAAATCCTCCTTGCTCATCCAAAAACAAACTCCAGCGTATTCAGTTGTCAGAGACAACTTGAATTTCAAATGGGAATGGCTTCTGTGGTCAGATGAAACTAAAAAAGAGCTTTCTGGCAGCAAACACTCAAGATAGGTTTGGTACAAAAAGTACCCCATGCCCACGGTTAAATATACTGCTGGATCTTTAATGTTGTGGGCTTATTTTCCTGCCAGAGGTCCTGGACATCTTGTTCAGATACATGGCATCATGGATTCTTGCAAATACCAACAGTTAAAAAATGTAAACCTGACTGCATCTGTTAGAAGTTCTATAGTGAGCTGTGGTTGGATCTTCCATCAGGACAATGATCCAAATCAAACATCAAAATCAACACGAAAATGTGTCACTGAGCATAAAATGAAGCTTCTGCCATGGCCGTCCCAGTTGCCTGACCTGAACCCTATAGAAAATGCGTGAGGTGAACTGAAGAGAAGAAGCACCAGCATGGAGCTGGGAAACTAAAGGATCTGAAGAGTTTCTGTATGAAGGAATGGTCTCTGATCTCTTGTCAGGTGTTCTCCAAACTCTTCAGGCATTAAAGAAGAAAACACAGAGCTGTTATCTTGAATAAAGGACGTTGCAATAATTGGGTGCCAATAATTGTGGTCAACATGAACTACAGAAAAACATTTATTTCATAAAGAGGTTTTCCCCCTGCTTTCCATGGTTTTACTTAAATGATAGGTTAGAATATTGTGAATTTTTTGAATGAAAGATTAAAAGGATAAACAATGCAGATTTATTCTTACAGCCACCTTTGCTCATATTTACCAAGGGTGCCAATATTAGTGGAGGGCACTGTATATTATTTTATTTTTTAAAAACTGAATGTAATTGAAATGTAATGGTTGTGTTGGTTGGTTCTAGGGGTAATTCTCATATCTCTGGCCCTCTGTGCGGATGCTGCTATAGGAAATGTCCAGGAAAAAGCCATGAAACTTCATAACGGAACCAATTCAGAGATGGTACAAATCATTTAGAACTAAGACCATCATAAGGTTGTTTGTCTCTTTTTGGGCAGGAGTATTATTTATTGTTGTCCATGTGTTGCAGGTTTTATATTCCTATTCTATTGGTTTTGTGTATATTTTGTTGGGGCTTCTGTCTGTTGGAGGGTTTGGACCTGCTGTTTCCTTCTGTTCTCAGGTGGGTTTTAACCCAGATTCATTTTGCAGTAAAGTACACATTCATTTGGAGTTCAAAAATATGTCTATTTATTATAATTACATTTTTGTACCAAAAAAAAAAAAAGGGTTTTATGCAGGTTTTTTTTTTTGTTTTTTTTTTTCAAATCTTTCCTTTGGCTCTTTAGAATTTACCAGGCTGTTCCTGATGCTGTATCTTTAAGACTACAGTTTATAAAATCTTAATAAATAAAATCTGTTGTGACTGGTTTAACAATTTATCTTTAGTTCACACTAACTTTTGAGCTCAGACCATAACTTTTCTATTCAGAGGCAATTGATTTCCAGGGCCATTTTAGACCTTCTTTAGGACAATTCTCGTGATTACCTTATTAAATGCATCAGTGTTGTCTTTCATGTCAAATATCCATATGTAACCAGTACTAAATGTAATGTCCACTACAACTTTTTAAAATTAATTCAAAAAACAGAAAAGAAAAGAAAGAACAATACTAAATAATATATTTATGATCAGCTTTTTAACACACGCCCCACCCTTTACTATATGTGTTGCATGTGTGTGTATGTATGTATGTATGTATGTATATATATATATATATATATATATAACTAGATAAATGGCTAATATTCTAGTAATATTATTAGTACTAATCAAACACATATTAATGCCTTATTCTACATGACCTTATTCTAAATCCCTAATCTTACCTAAAACCTAAACTGAAAAACTATCTGTTACTAACAACTAACCTTACTAACTGTTTATAAGCAGCAAATTAGGAATTTGAGGGAAAAGTCGTAGTTAATAGTGAATAAGCGTTCCCTATTCTGTGTTACCATAGAGACAGTATTATTACAATAGTAGTATATTTCTCATTTTTACTTTGTTTTATTGAATAATAATCACAATTATAAAATGGTTTATCTTTTTTTATGAAATTCTTGTTTTTTTTTTTGTTTGTTTTGGTTTTTTTTACAGTACTGTGGTATTATTACAGTAGTATCATAGTTATCCATATTTATTAATAATTACATTAAAAATAAATACTAGTTATTTTATAGTTATATTAAATGGCTGAAAAAGTGGGAATATGGGCAATGTGGAATATTGTTTAAGTGGACCGATTTTTTTCTTTTTTTTTTTGTTTTGTTTTGTTTTGTTTCTTTCTTTCTTTCTTTCTTTCCCAAATCATTCAGCACTAAAAAGGCTTTAAAGAGTGAATTTATTTATTTATTTTATTATTATTTTTTTTTTCTATCTACACTGATGCACTCCCCTACCTAATAACCCCAGTCGCTTAACAACAATTATTTTTTTTCCAAATGGAAAGCATTTTTTTAATAATGCAATATAGTGTCAATTACTGTTTTGTTTTGTTTTATTTTTGCTAATATTGTGCATCCCTAGTGTTGATGTATAAATACGGATGGTCATAAGTTATTGAACTCATGGTTGTAATTGCTTTTCAAATTTTATAATTGGTACACCCCTAACAGCAACAGCATTTTCATATTTACTGGTGGTTCATATTAACTGACCCAAATAGAAAGTATAACCACAAAACTGTGATACAAATCTAATCATAATGTTTAGACAACCACAAGACTTCCATTTCAGCAGGAACCAGAAGTTTTATATGACTGTATTTTAATACCTAACTGTATTCTATCCTTAAAACTGTGTTTTACTTACTCAGCATCCAGTGACGACATACGGTTATGCATTCTTATTTTCACTGACGGGATATTTTGGTATTTCATTTGTCCTGGCTCTGATAAAACTGTTTGGAGCACTAGTTGCTGTCACAGGTAAGCCCTCTCATAAGTACGTATTTTTGTGGGATGGTCAATGAAATTTAGTGGAAAAAAAAAAAAAGGTAAAATAATGTCATAACTTTTTTTTTTTCCTTCTTCTCTTCAGTGACTACGGGAAGGAAAGCCATGACTATTGTGTTGTCATTTCTGTTCTTTTCAAAACCTTTCACTTTTCAGTAAGTGAACCAGATTTTCTTTCATAATGTATTGAGTTGTATTACCAAATGCAAATAATGTAACTTGATTTTATCCATCAGGAATTGTTTGGGTCAGTTTTAATTTCATGTTGAGTGTTTGTTAAACTAATGACATTTCAGTTTTGTTGAGAATGACGTACATCGGTTCTTTCTCAGGTACGTCTGGGGTGGTCTTCTGGTGGTGTTTGGCATCTTCCTTAATGTTTACAGTAAAAACAAAGACAAAATGAAGCTTCCCTCCTTGGCAGAGCTCAAAAAACGAGTGCTCAGTGGGAGGAAGGTGCGCCTGCTATCTCAGGACGTGTAGGAGGAGGAACTCAAAAATTGAATTGATAGACTTCTCCTACATCTTACATCAGCTGATGCTCAGGTGTGGTTTGGAGTCCGAGATGGGACAGATGATCGTGCAGAGTCGAATCAGCACGTATGGAGCGTGGGGACCTGTTTGAATCAAAGGGACCATAAACTAGAGCCAAAGATTTGCACTGGACAAAGGTGGAAACTGAAGATGGAAATAGTTTCAGTAGAAAATTCTTTTTTTAACAAATCATGTCCAAATGAATGTTGACCTGATGGGAGGCAGTAACATTTTAAATGAATACATTTCACCTGCATGTGCTGTAAAATGATGGCAACAGTTGACGTACAAGTCAGGACTCTGTTTTTTTGAGTTAACTGCAACTGCACAGGTGAAAAGAACTCAGTGATTCTGTCTTTTTAAAGGGCTGACGTTCAGAAGCGGATCAACTTATCAGCTGCCATATTTGCTAACCGTTTGTTTGGTGAAAGGGTGGCTGTTTTTACATTAAAAACAAACTGGGAAGTTGATTCAGACAGTCTGGAGTGTTTTCATGAATAATGGCGTCTCTTATCCATTGGCTCCAGCATGGAGAGTTGAAAGGCTGCCAAGCACTTCCTCAGATGTTTGGCCCTGCGATCGCCCAGGGCCTGTTTGATTAGTAATCCTGGAATAAGATAGCACCAGAAAGAAAACAAACACTGTGCACAGGGCTTGGCTTTAGACCTAATTTAGTTGAGCAGAACGTCACACATGCGTGTATGTGTGTGTGTTTGTGTGCGCGCATATGTGGTTCGTGCATGTTTGTGAGCCAAGTGTGCGACACTTTCAAAGCCTCAGGGAAATGATTATTGTGCAGTTGTTGCCACCCCTCTCCCTTAGAGACACTGCCAGTTATAAAACACAGCATTAGCACAGATACACAAAGGACTAGCTGCTGTCTGACGTATTGACCATACAAACTTATCACAAAGCTTGAGATGTTACGGAATCAGAATTTTTATTTAAATACTTAAATATACATTATAAATACTTAAATGCTTCATTTAAAAAATATATATTATAGGGTGATTTAAAATGTTTTTTATCAGGAAACCTGTTTGACGCAATCATTAATTTGCTATTACATTTGTTATAAAGAGGCACAGAAATGACTGTGGCGCTAAATGAACTTTTATGAGTTAGTTCACACAAAAAAAGACAAGTTTGTAATTTTTGACTATTTGTTTTACACACTTTCATGTATTTTTCTGTGGAATGCAAAAACACATTTAGCAGAATGTCTAAGCTGCACGTTTCACTTCAGACAAAGCTTCTAGTGATCAAATTCACCTGTAGTTAGAGCAGTGTGAGGGGTTTGCACTTTGTCAGTGCATGTCTTTCTTCTAGCTCACACAAACTTTTTACAACATAATTTTTCTTGCTAGTCCATGTAGTTTTTGTTTATTGCCCTTGATGACTTTTAAATGCAGTTTGTAAAGGTGTCATCAGATGCATTTTCCACAAGTTGATATGATTCTTTAGGGTCTGATGCAAAGTCTAACATGCTTTGGTTAAAATTTCTGCAAAAATCAAACTATTCTGTTCGATCCTGCTTTAAATGTTAATAAGCTCTGCTCACCCCGCCCCTCACTTCTCTCTGTGGAGTGACGAGCCTGTTTACTTTAGCCACATTTAGCCACTAAACTTGCTAACTTGCACGTTATTAGGAAGGCGATTGAAAAGATTCATGAAAAAAACCCTTATACTCACTTCTGCTGTAAGTGTTGTAAGCTGGATCACGAATGATTCGCACGAACATAGACGGATTTATGTACATCGGGAGCCGCATTCCCTTCACAAACAAAAGTCATCCACTGCGTCTTCAGCGGCTCAGATGTTGTAAATGACAACTACTATGTTCATTATTCATTATCCAGCAACAGATCACCTTAATCGCTTGGGAGCCATTCTTGTCTATGTCCCTGTTCCGGCATCGAAACAGTGGCGATCGGCTGTTACTGCTCATTTAAGGGTCTAAGGTAAGACAGTCATGTCAATCAACTATCGTGGGAGCGGCCTCTGTCGGTGTGTCGTCACACAGACAAGATGCTGAGAATGGCTTGATTTGAAAAAGGGGAAATTATTTGTGCAAATTAATTAAAAACTACTGGGTGGATTTTTATCATTATAGGGTGGTTGTGTACACACACTGCCAACACACATTTATGTTAAAACAACATGTAAAAGTGAAGTTTGCATCCGATGACCCCTTTAAATATTATGTACATATTTAAATTCACTATTTATTATATGGGAATTTATTTCAGTTCACAGTAACATTAAAAAAAGGTAAATTTGAACGCTATTTGTTTGATTATTAAATTTCTTATTATGCAGTTACACATTACTGCATGGAGAGTCCACTTCATGGATCATTTCAAGTCCTGCCTTCAGAGCAAATGATCTAACCAATTTTAGTTAAAAGTTACTGAACTTACTAATTATTTGCCTAACCCTTTCTTCAGGCTGTCACACACCAAAAATCTAAGATAGCACCATAATAGTATATTAAAGTAGTCTATGTTCTAAGTTTTAAATCCATACAACAGATTTCTGTGCAATATACACTCTTAAAAATAAAGATGCTTCATGATGCCATAGAAGAACTTTTTTTGTCTAAACGGTTCCATAAAGGAACCTTTAAAATCTGAAGAACCTTTCTGTTTCACAAAAAAAAAAAAGTTATTTGTGGCAAATAAGGTTCTTGAGATTATAAAAAGGTAAGTGAGAAATGGTTCTTTGACAAAGAACCTTTGACTGAATGGTTCTTTATGGAACCAAAATTGCTTTTATGGCTGTTTTTGACATATGTTGTTTGTCATACAGTTTTGAAGATATTCGGGTTTCTATGTCCGAGTAGAATTTGTATTGCACGACTTAAAAATAGATGCCAAGAAGTGTTGCTAATATGGTGACCGTGTGAGCCGACTTGAAATTTAGTCATGCTTGCCCACTTTTTCTGATGAAGGTCATCTGGCACTGGAAATGAACATCTGTGAGAACATCTTTCCTCATTTTCATTCACTGATGTCCAGCTGGCAGCAGAGCTTCTCCGGGTCATTCCATAGTACTGCAGATGACAGGCACAGCAGCATGTTTTCTGTCTCTATGAATTCTGCAAATCTGTGTTTCTGTCAGTGGTATAATGGTGACAAGCACACTGATGTTAGCATTCCAGAATTATAGAGTACAATTAGTAATTGACAATTTCATAAACTGACAGTTATTACTTACCTAAAAACGCAGCATTGCACAATAGGTGTGGAACTTATACTACAAAATTTGAACAAAATTCTTCTTTCATGAACCAAAAGCAGTTACTGCACAATTCCAGAGGGACAGTTTCAAAATGAAATAATTTACTGAAACTGATTTTGCATTATACACCAATGGCTAAATTCATTGTCAGGGACAATTTTATATAGTTATATAAGTGGGTACTTATATGTACACAAATGGCTGTGTTTTCTGTATTTCACCCAGTATTCTTCAGCCTGGTCCGTATAAACTAGATTTATACTTGTATTGCCTTTGTGTGGTCCTTTGTGTAAAATTCACTAAGAAGTGAAACATTTAAAAATCAACTGCAAGGGAGATGTTACCTCCCTTCATTTTAAATCAAACCCATTTTAAATGCAGTCTTTTTGTCAAAGATAGATTGTGTCTAAAGGTCCATTTAGATCATAGTACGTTAAGAAGCCCCAGCTGACCGCAGCTAAAAGAACCATTTATCTTATGAAGAGAAACACTAGCACATTGAACAATGAAGCCTTAAAACCCATTTGAAGTGTGAGTGTTTCATTCATCAAATGAAGTCTTTGACCCTGTACACACTCAGAACAACTCACACACTACAAACCGTTTAGTGGCCACCTCTGATTTTTGCTTCAGATTTTGCATTGGCCCAATATGGTGCCAAAATAGTTTGTTAAACATAAACAAAAATCAAACATTTAAATGTATTCAAATTGCCATGAACTACTTTGGCCCAAAGATAATTTTGTAAATGCATAAACAAAGTGGGGTATGCCAGCAATTCGCTTATTTTAATGTCACTATCCCTTCAGTGCACAATTATAGAAGTAGTTGTATTTTATTATTTGCATTTAGCATTGTTTCTCTCCCCTGCTGTCCCTGTCAGAACAAGGCCTGCAAATACCAAACAAATACAGTGAAATTAGCATATTAATGTCAACCAGTTTTGCATTGGTTGTGTTTATATATAGCCTGTATACAAGTGTAGTCTCTCTACCTTTCTATCTTCTGTTGCTCTTTTGCTCTCACATAAACTGAGACGTCCGCCCAGCTCTTATTAATGTATCGGGTCTACCTGGGTTCAGTGACCTCTGCCCCCCCTCTGCTGGCCTCCCTTCATAAATAATGGGGGACGTCTGCAGCTCATCACCTCAGTAAATAGGCTGCCGTATAACTCCATATAACTGCCCCAGCCACTCCAATAGCCCAGCAGGTCCCGCTGGCAGCCCATCCATTACCAAAGGGCCATGGCTGTATCGTCCTTGGGCCGGGGCCGGACTGGGCCAGTCGGGTGAGAGAGAGAGAGGCTATGAGCTTGTAAAAAAGGATAAAGGGGGAAATGAAGGGGGTGGTGAGGTGGAAATGGACTAAAGTAGGTCACAGGACTGCTACAGAATAGAGTAAATGGGGGCGTGGATGATGTCAACACAGTTAAAGCACATCAAACCTGAGAGACAGAGATGAGTCAGATTTTTTGAGACTGGATAGACCTATAATTTCAAATCAGTTTAATTATAACTTGGTGTCAAAATAGAAATAGAAATATATTCAATTGTGTCAGACCAATTTTTAATATGGCCCGATGTCACAGCAATTCGTACATATATTTTTACGATGTGGCTAATTCGAATGACCTCACTCGTATCAATTCATATGATTTTAGCGAAAACGTACGAGTTGCACAATACCTATGAATTTGTACGAATTAGCCACCTCATAAAATATGTACAATTGCTGTGTATATATATATATATATATATATGTATACAGTAGTCAACATTGGATCAAAAAACAGTCAAGTGGATCAAAAAACAGTTAATCAAAGTTGTCCTAAGACAAGAACAGGTATTCTTTTTGGTTTTAGGACAAATTTAATAAAATGTTTTGATCCACTTCAAATGTTGACTACTGTATATATATATATATATTAGGGGTGTAACGATACATGTATTCGTACCGAACCATCACGGTACGGGCATCTCGGTTCGGTGCATGAGGCCTTACAACAAATACAGGCAATTCACCTTCAATCCAGAAGGGGGCGCCCTCAGTAATACAACGCTGTTTGATAACCGCCGGCAGAAGAACAGCAAATGCCAGGAGTTACGCACTTAAAAACAAAGACCGCTAGAGATTGGCCATGTGCTGATTCTAAAAGCGTCTCTCACTGACAAAGGAGTATAACGTTACTTTAAAGGCTTGTGCACTCAACTGTTTGCGAAATGGAGCTTTGTGCTCATGTATCCTACCTTTCTCATTCAGCACAAATCCAAATATTCCATAATATTTTCATATTGACTATGTATCCAAATGCTAACATGTTCCTACGGTCACACAGCGAGGCGGCGCACTCGTATGTTTGTGTGCGCCGGCGCGATTACTTCATACTCACATAGGATGTCGCTTTCTGCCATTTGAGTTTCCTTTCTGTCACAAAACTGAACTGAAACTCAGCAAATATATGCTACGTTACATGTCGCACTGTTTTCCCCCCTTGTCTATCAGTTAACTAAATTAAATATATGTTAAGTATTTATTGCTTGTATGTATATTTGTACTGCAGATTTTATAGCCTATATATGACATTACACTACATTATGACGTTACACCGCTAATATATATATATATATATATAGTCATGTGAAAAAGTTAGGACACCCTATTGAATTCCATGGTTTTCCATATCAGGACATCATTAAAAAAAAAATCTGGTTTTTGGCTGGTCTTAAATTGTTAAAAATAAAACCTCAGATGAACAACAACACATGATAAATTTACACCGTGTCATTATTTACTAAACAAAAATAAAGCCAAAATGGAAAAGCCATGTGTGACAAAGTTAGGACACCCTTACTGTTAACATTGGAATTAAGAGGGTAAATAACAGTCAAGCACTGCTAATCAAAGACCTTTGATTAACTGATCATCAACAAGTCTGAGCACCTCTATAAAAGCATAAGCTTTGGCAGTGTGCTGGTCTGGAGCCTTCAGGTGTGTGTTAACACAATGCCAAGGAGGTAAGACATCAGCAATCATCTTAGAGAAGCAATTGTTGCTGCCATCAGTCTAAGAAGAGTAATTCACAAGTTTATTCACAAGTGGAAGGCATTTAAAACAGACACCTCTCCTTCCAGGAGTGGACATCCCAGGAAATTCACCCCAAGATCAGACCGTGTAAAGCTCAGAGAAATGGCAGACAACCCAAGAACTACACCTCAGACTCTATAGGCCTCAGTTAACATGTTAAATCATAAAGTTCATGACAATACCATTAGATAAATATCGGACAAAAATGGCATGTTTGGAAGGCTTGGCAGAAGAAAGTCTCTTCTCTCTAAAAAAAACATTGCAGCACAGTTTAGGTCTGCAAAGTTGCATCTGAACAAAACACAAGTCTTCTAAAATAATGTCCTTTGAACAGACAAGACCGAAGTGGAGAGGTTTGGCCATAATGCACAGCACCAAGTTTGGTGAAAACCTAAAGAGCATATCAGCACAAACACCTCATACCAAAAGACAAACATGCTGGAGGAGGGCTGATCATTTTGGGCTTGTTTTGTAGCCACAGGACCTGACCACCTCACAGTCTTTGAGTTGGCCATGAACTCCTCTGTATATCAAAGTATTCTAGAGTCAAATGCGAGGGCATCTGTCCGACATCTAAAGTTGGGCAAAAAACTGGGTCATGCAACAGGACAATGATCCCATGCACACCAGCAAACCTACAACAGAATGGCTAAAAAAAACGAGTCAAGGTGTTGCAATAGCCCAGTCAAAGTCCAGAGCTCAACCTGACTCAAATGCTGTGGTGAGAGCTGCACAAACCTCAATAAACTGGAGCAACACTGAAAAGAAGAGTGGTCCAAATTCCTCTAGAACGTTGTGAGAGACTGATAAAGTCACACAGAAAATTAATGCTTCAAGTTATTGCTGCTAAAAGTGGATCTACAGACAATTGACTCATAGGGTGTCCTAACTTTGTCACACATGGCCTTTCCCTCTTGGCTGTATTTTTCTTAAATAAATAATGACACTGTGTGATATGTCATGTGATGATGTTTATCTGAGGATTTATTTTCCAAATTTTAAGATCTGCCAAGGACCAGATAATTTTTATTATGTCCTGATACAGAAAACCATGAAATTCAATAGGGCGTCCTAACTTTTTCAAATGACTGTATATATATATATATATATATATCTGAGGTTGCGTTAACCGAAAATTTCGTTATTGATGGAATTTTTTTTATCAGTGACGGAAAAATCTGAAGGCTGTCCATCACTTACTGAGGGTGATCTATTGTAAATTGTAACTGTAATTCCAACCCCTGTCCAGTTGGTGGCGAGTGCACTCCACTATGGCAGCAAAGCACCGGATCCAGAACAAAAATGAAACTGTCACAGATGTTTTCCTATGCGTTTGATTACGCTCAGGCGAGTACCCAGAAGCTACAACGATCTATCATGATACATTAAAGAGTGCCAAAACGGTATTTATTGCTTGAATTTCCTAATGACATGGACAGAATTCTGAGACTTTGTTTCGTATCAAAAGTAACACAAAGCCTAACCTTCTGCTATTTATTGGAAGGAAGGTGCACTGTGTACTGTTCATTCATCAGCGGAAAACAGCACAGACCAAAAGATTGATTGGGATTTAAGAATCGATATTGGTTCATCAAAATGAGAATCTATTAAAATTGAGAAATCTTTTTTTTTTTTTTATTTTGTTGTTTTTAAACACTGCGCTGTCAGCCTGTAGGTTCATGATTAAAAATGAAAATGTGAACAAAAATAAAAGCAATTTAATGTGTTATTATAATGTAAATATTAAAATTAAAATAACAGATAAAAATAGATTATGACTTTTTTTGTATTATTATGTATATACTCATTTTCTCTCCTTCATATGGGCCTGTATAAAATTGTATTATAGTTCCCCTTCAGTCGTTCTGTACGACGTTACGTCAATACTGACATATTTGGGGCCTACTTTGGGGCCCAATCACCTCCGAGCTATAAGAAGAAAAGGCCAATGAAATTGGCGAGTGGAATTTGCATGCCAAGCCACTCCCCCGTACATACGGGTATATAAGATGGCGGCATGCAACCACTCACTCAGGATTTCTGCTTCGGAGCCGATTGCTTTGTGAGCTGCTTCTACAAGAAGAAAGAAGATGCCTTCATTGCTGCGGGAATTTCTCGGCTGTGTGGAACATCCTTCCTTGCATTTCCAGCTGGAGAGATCGCCCTGTTGCGCTAACTATGCTAACAATGCTAAAAGTGCTGCGGTTCTCCCCTGGGCAACCAGCCTAAAAGAGCAATTTCCTACAGCAAACACGAGCGTTGAGAGTGTCTTTTTCAAGACGCATTCCGATCGTGTGCTTTTAGGGAGCGATAGTTTCCTTATTCCTCATGACGGTCACAATCGCTGTCTCATAGGTCTGGGATGTAAACAAATGCATTGAGATGGCGGTTGTGAATGGGCTATGCTCACGCTGCGTGGGCATGCCCATTATTACGCTCGGTCACGGCTTACGTTAACATGTGAGCCGCCTTTGCATTCTACCCGTTCCGGCTTCACGGGTCGTTAGACCCCCCGAGGCGGCATTGGCTAGAGGCATTGGAGACCTGAGGTTTATAGTCTGATTACTCCATCGGTCAGCCCCGCGGAGGTCTGGCTACTCTTAGCGTATTGCCGTCGAGTTTCTGAATGTTGAGGCCGGTTCGTCCTAGTGCGAGTCCTGCGTCTCGTTTAGTGCTCATGAGGAAGTTAAGATGTCTATCGCCGCATCAGTGGTGGGGGCTATCGTCTTCTGAAGTCGGAGACTTTGCGGAGCAGCTCCCCGTGCTGGTGGTTGCTCGGTCAGGGACCGAGGCTAAGTTGACGGCCATGTTCCCCCGGGCAGCCCGATCGCCAGGCGGGAGGTCGGGCTCTCCGCCTTCCCCTGGCCATTCGAGGTCTGACGATCGGTTCCGGCGTCGGATGCGGCTCTTGCTGCGTTCTTCCCTGGTGCCTTTCCTCCCGGAGGTTCATGAAGAGCTCAGCTGCATGTTGGGCTCTTCCCCTCGCACTTCCCTTGCGGGTGGGGGCGGCTTGAGAACGCGTTCACGTCCTCCAGTGGAGTGTGCGATTGTGATGCATTCGTGCTTGCAAGCGCCGCCACCTGGGTGGGCTGTCCGTGTTTCTCGCCCGGCCTGTAAGCGTCTGCCAGCTCCGGCTGTATAGCGGTGCTCACAGCGCTGCAGGCCATGCCGCCCCCACCCTGCACGCTGTGCCCCTCCTGCATTATTTTGGGCATAATTCTAGGTGAAGGTGATTTGAGAACATGTTGACGTGCGCCAGTGGAGTGTGCGATTGCGGTGCATTCGTGCTTGTGAGCGCCGCCACCTGGTGGGTCTGTCCGTGCTTCTCATCTGGCTTGTAAGCGTCTGCCAGCTCCGGCTGTACAGCAGGGCTCACAGCGCTACCGGCCATACCACCTTCGCCTTATGTGCGTGCTCAAGGGAAGTTCTGACTTGAGGTTGAGGCAGGAACTGCATTCGGTGACTAATAGTCTCGGGGCAGTCCCTCGGTCAGGTGATGTTCATTTTATAGCCTAAAAGTGCAAAAAGTGATCCTAGCTGAACCTGGTGATGACACGTGACACTGACAAAGCCCACTTTCTTGGTGTCCGTCTCTCAGGTCAGCCTCTTCGGCGACACTGTTCAAGACCTATCCCAGCAGTCTTGGGCGGTTCGTTTGCAGCAAAAGAACTTGGAGTGCCCATGGATGGGCCGCGTACTTCGACTGTCTGTCGCCGAAGACGCCCCCCGGTGGCCCCAGCAGGAACTGCTCCACTCCCCTTCGGGGGTGTTGAGCTGGCCACGCCTAGAGGGTGGAGCCTGCCTTGGGTTGCCTTGCATGCTGCTGGGCTTCCTGAAGGCAGACTGCTGAGGGATTAGAGGTTTTGCTCCAGGAATGCCCTTGGGAGAATCGAGGGCGTTCTCTACCGCTGCTGCCTCTGACCTACGGGTCAGCAGGTACCCACCCCTTCAATAAAAGAGCAATTTTCTCTATACCCTTGGGTTTTATTAAACATGTTGAGTCTGTTTGTGAGTAACGCAACCCTTCCTCACATCCAGGTTCAACACACGATGCCGCCATCTAACTAGGGAGGCAGGACGTGTTGCTTCCTTGCACTCTGGCAGAAACAACGCGGGATCGTGGATCAGGAAAGCGCTGCCTTAGCAGCTTGGCGTTACTTCGGGACGCTCGCTTTCCGGGTTGAGCCATCCAAAAAAAAAAGAAGCTGGTTGCTCCACCGCAGGAGTGTTGTTACCGTTTCTATATTTCTCTTTTAATGCAGGCAGCAGCTCGGTGTTAGTTCTACCTAGCCTGTTTGCTAGTCAATTTGGTCGGTCCTTACACCCGAGAAAAGCGGTGGGCTTCGCCCTGTCCTGGTTCTGAGTTCCGAATTGGTACCCCTTAAAAACCAGGCTACCATTGGGTTGGTTGATACAGAAACGCATGTCTCTGTCCCTCAGCACCAGGACTGGGTTACAGCTTTGACCTGAAGGACGCATACTGTTGTGCGATGATTGCCCTGACGCAGATCATTTCTGGCCTGCTTTAGGGGTCAGACGTATCAGTATGAGTCTTCCCTCAGCCACAGGGACTTCAGGTCAACCGAGAGAGGGGTGAGCTCAAAAAAGAACAGCCCTGAGCTCCCTCTTTCCTCGGCACGGAGTACGGTTACCAGTCGTGACATGTCAGCTGAGAAAGTTAGTGCTGGACTGCTTGATTAACAGTCACAGGACAGCGATCCCTCTAAATGTTCAGAGGTCTGACGCACATGGCAGCCGTAGCCACTTTGTTCGCTCGGCTGTTCCATGCGAGATCGCTGCAGCACGGACTTTTCGACTGGACCGTGAGATGGGCATGGCACTATGACACACTCTGGGTTGGAAATCCCTCAGTGTTGACACCTTCTCAACCACTGGTAAGACCCTGTGTTGAGCAGGTGTGCTCTTAGACCAGGGGTCAAGCCTCAAGGTGGCTGTCTCGGATATCTCCGTCACAAGAGAGTGCCATCTGCAACGGGCAGGCAGTCTTGGGCTCCTGGGAAGGACCTCGACTGCTGCGACACTAGTCGTTTCGAGTTGCTAGCAGAGCTTTCTCTCCGCCGGTTCCGTCCGATGCTGCGAGACAAGCGCGTGCTAATCCACTGGACGCCTTACCACGGTAGTATACACCTGCCCCTATGGTGGTCTATGCTCCCGTCGCATATTGCAACTCGCCCGCCATCTCTTCCTCTGGAGTCTTGTGGCTAATATTGCTGCATGCTGTTCATTTTTCGGGGAGTTAAGTTGAAAAAAGTGAGCAACACTTCCCGAGAACGGCGACTCCAACCCTGGGTTCCGGTTCATTTGGAGTCGATTCAGCGAAGGTCAGGTGAACCTGTTCGCTTCCTGAGTCCTCCTACTGCTGGCCTGTTCCTGACCGAGGGCTCGGCAGGCACGCGCTAGCACACAGCTGAACCCGGGGTCTACAAACAGGAGTGAGCTTCCCGGCACAACCTTCGGCTAGACTGGGGGGAGGAGGAGCAGGTTCTCTGGTGCGTCTCTTGACCCACCCGATCCTGCATTGCTGACACCGTTTTCCTCGTGACAGCCCCCTCCTGGGAAGTTTCCCCTGAAGAAGAACCTTCTTCTCAGAACGGGCACAATCGGGCACCCGCATCTCTATCTGCGGACTTATACCTTTGGTTTCCAGATGGGACACGGTAAGACCTCACTGGCCCTCTCGGGCTGTGGTAGACATTATCACTCAAACTAGTGCCCCCTCTATGAGGCAAACATATGCTTTGAGGTGAGGTCTTTCTGTTGTATGGGCTATTCGCCAAGTTAACCCAAGATGCTCGATCGGTGTTGTGCCTCCCTTCTTGCAGTTGGAGCAAAGGATGTTCCCTCCACTGTAGGGCTCATTGTGGCCATCTCGGCATATCAAAAAGGGAAATATGCTGTGGATGGTACTCCCTAGGGAGGCATCACCTGACCGACAGGTTCTTGAAGGGTGCAGGGGGACAAGTCCCTCTACAGTTGCACCTTATCCCTTCTTTGGGTCTCTCCGTGGCCCCCTTAGGTCTACGGAGCATCCCCCTTGAGCCGCTTAGATCAGTCGAGCTACAAGTTCGGTCGCTTGACCCTCTCCTGATCACGCTCTCTTCCGTGAAGAGGGTGGAGAACCTGCATGCATTTTTCAATTTCAGAAGTGCCTTAAACTGAGACCGGCTATTCTCACACATTCTGAGATCCCGGTCTGGTAATATGCCCGGGGTTCCCCACCTCTCACCTTCGGGTTCAGGTGGTGGACCTGCTAGCGCTGCCGCCGGAGGAGGCAGACCCGGCTTGGCGTTGCCATGTCCTTCGTGCTATTCACGGTATTGGACTGCACCGGAGCATTAGTTGCTCCAAGCAGCTCCTGTTTGCTTACGGGTCAGCAGAAAAATGGGGAATGCTGTCCTCAAGCAGAAGTTGGCCATTGGGTGGAAATTGGGCCTCACCTCGGCTTCTTAGTTCCGAGGTGACCTGTGCCTATTTGGAGTCGAGTCCTCTCTATGAAGGGTACTCCTCCCAGGCATGGTGCACAGCACTTCTCTAGCAAACATCTGGAGCTGCGGGCCGGGCGACACCCTTCACTGCACAAGATTCCTCTTGCACTGAGCTGTGTCCTCCCGTGTGTGGCGGGTAACTCAGGTAATTTCGGGAGGACAGCTCGGTGTCGGCTTGCTGCGCCATTCCTTACGGATCCGTGCGCTTCTCCCAGTTGTTCCCCTTTGCGAACTCTGGGCCCTCCATTGCCGCGCAGTCTGGATTAGAGCAGAGTTTTTCAGGACTGTGCTCCGACAGGGGGTCTCCTTCGCCCCCTGAAGGTTGTGGCATAATGTCTTAAGCATTTCTCCACGGCTATTCACCGTGTTCCCCCTAATATCCTTTTAAAAGAAAAGGGATATTGTTGGTCCTAGTCTCCACATGGCGTTAAAATTCGTCACTGTGCTCCGCCCCCCCAACGGTTGCTCAGATACCTGGCACCCCTGGTGGGCCATTATCTGGCTTACAGGGCGTTGGGCAGGTTACGTGTTGAGCTTCATTTGTAACTGACACGCTCGCCTGTCAGCATTTGTTCCTCAACTGCGTAACACGGTTCAGGATTGTGGCGTTTTCCACAGGGACCCCAAATACGTCAGTATTGACGTAACGTCGTAGAGAACGACTGAAGGGGAACGTCTCGGTTACAACTGTAACCCTCGTTCCCTGAAGGAGGGAACGGAGACGTTACGTCCTTCCTGCCACAATCCTGAACTGCGCTGAATGCCGGGATGTCTCGGCTCCTCAGCATAAAACCTGAGTGAGTGGTTGCATGCCGCCATCTTATATACCCGTATGTACGGGGGAGTGGCTTGGCATGCAAATTCCACTCGCCAATTTCATTGGCCTTTTCTTCTTATAGCTCGGAGGTGATTGGGCCCCAAAGTAGGCCCCAAATACGTCAGTATTGACGTAACGTCTCCGTTCCCTCCTTCAGGGAACGAGGGTTACAGTTGTAACCGAGACGTTTTGTTTTGAAAAGATTGTTGGATTCTGCTTTTAACTGTATACTGTATACAAACTGTGAGTTGGAATAATGACATTCTCTATGACACGAGAAGTATCTGTTTTATGCATGTAAACCATATTTACCTATTTCAGATTGTTTTTCAAAGCCAAATCTATGTTATATCTAGCATTACGTCTCTCCCATTGGTTTTAGATAAATAGAACATATATATATATATATATATATATATTTATTATATTAATTAATATATATATATATATATATATTAATTCATTGTAAATTAGAGAGTTCTAGAAAACTGATTTCCATCAAAACAACTGTAAATATTCATCTCATGAATGTCTGGGCTATGTAAACCACCTTCTTCTGCATGAACGCTTTAGTGTGTGTGTGTGTGTGTGTGTGTGTGTGTGTTAGCAAGACAATATTCACATGATGTATCTTGCAGATTTGCCGTGTCAGCAGCAGCGTTACAGGAATGATCTGCACACACTTCACTCCTGACAGGACTCAAAGTGCCAGAGCCGGGAGAATATTCTGCTCTCTCTCACTGAGAGGAATTCTTAATAATAAATATCGCACTAATAATGAATGGACCAGTGGCTGCAGTTGTCTTGAGGGCATAATATCTAATTTCCTCTCTCTGTTTCATATCTCCACTCCTTCTTGTCAGTACAGTCTGTCATTAAAGCAGCGCAGGTCTGTATCGCTCTTATTTATTTTTCAAATCAGTGTGTAAATCTGAGCCAGGCCCTTGTTACAGATGAGTTCCAATAAATTATGACAGACGGACCGACAAATCCAGAATTTCAAACAGCGCTCTGCCATACATGGGGCGGCTGACACTCAACCTGGCTAGAAAATCCTTCATAAAACTTCATTTATATTCTCTCTTAATGAATCATGATGCATCTAATATTCTCCCAGCACACTGGAATCACTTTTCCAGGAAGAGGACAATATTACAGCTTTATTTGTAATTTTAATGTTTAGCAAAGTAATGGATCTGGGGCCTTGAAGAGGATAAAGAAATTTGGTACTGTACAGGTTTCTTATTCGGTTACATGTTTTAAAGAGTAACTCCATTACCAAATTTGTCTCAGCAATGTGGATAAAACTGATCCTAAATTTACTCTAATTTATAGAAACTCCAGTTAGGGCTGAGTGATAAATCGCTAATGATAATTACAGCGATATTCTCTCGTTAACGTTAACAAGAGTTTGATAAATGTTCGTTATAATGTTAATGCAGCAAAATGAAAGAGCGCTAGTCATTTGAACCGCACCACACGGACCATTTGTCCGCTCGGATCAAAGTTCAAACGGTGGCGGGGCACGACCTTACTTGAGCAGATGAGTTCACTCGAGTCTACTAAATAGTGCTGTGAGATCCAGTGTGAAGCGCTTGAATTCACCCAAGAACACAAGTAACTCAGTTTACAGCCAGATGATACAGAGCTGACAAACAGGAGAGACACGATACAGACAGAAGACTTTTTAATCTACAAATTGCTTGTATTATATTATTAATGTAGACATGTATTAAGTGTATTGGTGGAGGAGTAATGGAATATAATTACAGTATATATATATATATATATATATATATATATATATTACTGAGCTATTGCGTTTATACATTTATACAAAATATAGGCTATTTAGACTGTACAAATAAATAGAAACCATATTACATTTTTACCATGGTATTAAGGTGCTATACTTGTGGTTTTAACTGTGATTATCAGGATCTAAATGTATGCTACTATGGAAGACCCGTGGTTAATAAAAAAAAAAAAGAAAAAAAGTCAGAATTATCAAATTTCACCATATAAAAATGAGGTTGCTAAATCTACATCTGCATCCTAACTCAAACTACTATCAAAAGTGTATTTCTAAGAGACAAAAATAAATTTTATATTATTTACAACACAAACCTGTTTCTTGGTTTGAAACAATATTACTCATTAGAACAAGTAGAACTAAGATTTCCTTTTATTATTGTTATTATTATTATTATTATTATTATTATTATTATTATTATTATTTATTCATTTTGTTAAGGAAAAATGACTGGAAAAGTGTAAAGAATTTAAAAACGTGAAGTGTCTGTCATGTTCTGACTATAAAGAATAGTTTAAAGCCACAATGGACATCTGTTTTTACAACTTTCACATTGGAGCAAAAATCTGCCTTTGAATTTGAAAGAAATAAAAAAAAAATATATTTAGTATGATAATTATCGATATTGACTGATATGAGAAAAATGATCGTTATATTTTTTGTCTATATTGCCCAGCCCTGAATCCAGTACAATTTTATATATAAACAGAAGTTTATATATACATAAACAATACAATACATGGAGGTACTTTAATGTGCCCAATTCTGGTCCTTAAGACAATTTTACATACTATTAATCATTTTAAATGTGGTTTAACCACATTTGACTGTGGTAACTAGAGGTAAAACTATACATGGCTCTTTATTACCATATTGGATGGAAATACAGTTTCTGTTAAACACATTATGGTATTTGTGTAAAATATATTATGAAAATTAGTAGTGAAATAACACAGAAAAATAAACACAACTGGCATATGCTGTAGGTTCTTAAATCTCAGATAATTTAGCATTCATTTCTGTTCCTCATTTCATCCTTTTATAGTATGGGAAAAATCCCATATCCCAAGTATTCCTTAAAGTGAGCCATGAACTGAGAAACCAAAATTCCCTTAATCTTTTGAAATATAAGAGGTCATTGTACTATAACAACATCTTGTTTCAGAACTTAAAACTTTGTTGTTAGTTTAAGAACAGCTTATATGTTCCAACGTATGATGTCATAGGTAGATAAGCGCCGCCTCTGCAGAAAAAGATTGACATCGCTGTCTGTTTAGTCCCGCCCACCAATTCGTCCATAGTGTTTACCAGAGAGACGAACATGCGATAAACGTTAAAGATGACTCTGAAAATAACAGGGATGCTCTGCAGTGCCAGTTTGTGGGGAAAAATACAAGAACTTTGAATTGCCTTTCGTCTGTTCCCAATGGTAGGAAAAAGTAGATAAAACAGTATTTTATCAGAGAATAGAGACAGAGACAGAGAATAGCCTATTACGTCTAAATTATTATGTTTTTTTGATGTAAAAATCCCGGTAACATTATAAGTGGACCTCAGAGAACAGTACAAAATCAAAAACAAAACAAAAAAAAAAACAAAGGCAGTACATGTCCCCTTAAATATTGCTACTTTTCTGTTTTACAGGAAACAACATAAGGGTGAGCTTTCAACAGAATTTAGAATTATTTCTTTAAGAAGTTTTAAATTACTCTAGAAGCAAAGTCCACAGAGACATGACACGTGCAAAAAGAGCATGGGGGAATTGGTGAAAGAACCAGTGGAAAAATCGAATCTCAAGCTTTGTTGACCCTCACAAGCTCATCTGCCATCTTGCATTGTGCTGTTCCTGACGGTGTGGAGTAAAGTCTTCTCCTGGGCAGATCACCGCACACATGCTTTTAAGCAAGCCTGATACCTGAGCACAGAAACGGCCGCCATCAACACGGAGCATGTTGCTATCAGAGCCCATAACATCAGCGCTTACCTCTAGCCTGACATGGCCTGACACGCATATGTGCCGCAGCAGCGTCAGCGCTTGCAGTGGCAGCTTTGAGGTCAAGCTCATCAGACAGCACACAGGAGAAGGTGCTCCAGCGCGTTACAAACAGAAACAACAAAGCAGGCACGTAGGAACGTGAAGACGCGTGTTGTTAGAAAAGCAGAAGAAATGATAAACAAATGGCAACAGCAGCGCTGGTGTGCACAGAGTTTACTGTTAGCAAAGATTTGCCTTGACAGCACATGTAAACAAAGCGGAGGCCCAGTGAGGCCGAAAGACACTACAGTATACTGAAACAAACCACACAAACCACAAAACCTTCAAAGAACATTTTCAATCTTTTTTTTTTTTTTTTTTCACCCAAAAACAAAAATGTAATTTACTGTTGAACAAATGTAATTTCTTTAATTTACTTATTGTTTTCTCACCCTTGTGTGATTCCAAATCTACAGCTATGGAAAAAAAACTACTTGAAAGTTCTCATTTTTTCTGTATTTACTACGTATGGGTTTGAGTAAAATGTTAATATTAGTTTTATTCCATAGAAGTCTGATAAAATTTCTTCAGAATTTTAACTAAAAAATAGTAATTTGTCTGAAAATTAATATAAACATGTCTAAATGCAAAAAAAAAGAGCAAGAATTTGAAAGAAATGTTGTTGAAAGTATGTAGTACTTCATAATTTAGTTTCATCAGCCCTAGTGAAAAAAATAAATATACTAAAATGTATTTAATACATTTATTTCATGCTAAGTATACTACAAATACATTTACATATTACATACTTAATAAAAAATACCCTGCAATTGTATTTTTAGTATACTAAACTGGTATATTTAAAGTCTGCTAAATTGGAACAACTAATTTTGTACATAATGCACTTTAATTGTGCTGAAGTAGTGCTGAGTAAGTATTTTTGATTGTGCTAAAGTGGAACTTTAACTATTTTGTGTTTAAAGGCCGATGTTATTTTAAATTTTTATTTTTATTTTATTTTCATTTTTATCATACAATCCTCATCAGTATTGACATTAAAACATGTTTTAGGCTTAATATTAAGAAATGAACATTGTGCACAAGAAGTACTTTTAATTAAAGGGTTTAATTATAATTTTCGAGTGATATGTCAGTAATTATGTTATTAGACTTGAACTACACTTAGTATAAAATCAACGCATATATATATATATATATATATATATATATGAATACATATTTTTATGTATCATGCAAGAATCAGTGGTGATTGTTCAAACATAGCACAATATGACATGGCTCTTTTCTTTGCAGTAATGTAAATAAAAAAATCCAGTCAAAATTTTAGTCAAAAAAATAAATAAAAATTAACACAAAACATATATCTATAATTGTTCTAGGTCAGTCAAATAAACGACAAACATTGTATGCATTGCTGATTTATTACCGGGCATTACAGACATGTGCGTTATAAGAATCTTTCCTTATAAGTTCTGTAACAAAGAAAACCACCTTGGTATAATATAAGGCCAAGGAATCACTTTAATAAGAAATAACAAATAATCTGGTTGTCTTCAGCGGCGAACGGAAAGCAATTTAACGCATCAGTGGCGGTTGGCTATTAATTTGCGTAGAGATGGAAAAGGGAAACTGGGAGCAGGGATTCGAGGGACAACACGGCTGCTTTATGTATCATTCCGACTGCAAACAAGCAATGTGCACGCACAGTCTTTTTTTTAATTATAGAGCCATTTCTCCACAATGTAAATGCTAGCATGGGAGAGGTATATTATGGTGAATTAATAAAAGGCTCTGAGATAGGGGCCCATATGGCCTGTCCTTGGGGCATAGCATCAATAATGGCTGCCCTCGGGCTGGTTTGCACGCAGCGCCTCCGACTGAATGTGAAATATGTGTATACAGTAATTGGTTACAAAGATTGTGACCCCCCCGTTTCCTCCTCAATACCTTTATCTGAGAGAGGAGGTGCTCATACCATCGGACAGCCTTTATTTTTCCCTACATCATTACCATTACGTCATTAGACTTAGAATTTTGAATGACACAGACCAGAATTCAGGTTCAGCTATTACATGAACAGGAAGACTTTCTGACACTAGAGAATCCTGAACATTGGCATGTTTTCCCTAGACGATGGTGGCAGAAATAGAAAATAGTAAATCTTCGATCATAGCCAGTGAAGTCAGTTGTGCTCCCTTTTTTCAATAAAAGAAATAAAATAAAAAAAAAAAAACGGAAAAAACACAATGCTCATAAAGTGAATTGATATAAATAGTGCTTACTGACAACAAAAAGATACTACAGAAACAGCAGATAATAACCCTTCTCAGAGGAAATTTTTATTGATCAGACAATGCTTTTTCATAGCTCATGAGACTTAAATGAATTCTCACATCTCATTTTAGTATGAACTGTTCAGGACGGTATCAAATGTTTATTCTAAAATAGGCAGCAGTGATTAAACTGTTTATGTACAGTACATCAAGTACATATATTTAAAAATAAATGTGGATAACATAGAATGTGGAGGGATAATTTGGTCTTCATATTCACACTGAGCTCTGTGAAAAAGAAAACAAGTAAAAAAGATTAAAAAATTAATTCTGTCATTTCTTCTCTCTCAATCTCATTTTTTTCTTCTCTTAAAGGAATATGACTTTTTAGGCACCATTCTTAGGGACTATGGACAGGTATTTTGGCAAGAAGTGACAGTTTAAAGTTAAAACGCTTTGATGGACTTTTTTTTACAAACACAGCTTTTCACTTCACAAGATATTAATTTGATTACTTATGGATTATTGTGATGCTTTAATCAAGCTGTTTAAAATTTAATTCTGATTGCACCCTCCAAAATAGCAAATGAATTAATTAATTAATTAAAACAGTGAATATGACTCAATATATTTAAAGTAGTCCAAGTTATTCATAAGAAAATAACTATTCCTTAAAGCAAAGTCTCAGTTTGCCCTCTTGGAGAAAAGCTGAGAACAAATCTAATGTGTAATTCTTCTCTTCTACAGGTTTTGCTCAACTGATGTCAAGTATAGTTAAGGTATACATATGGCATATGCGATACACATTAGTGTTATCTGTGATCATAGCTTTATTGTCAAGGGGAAATCTCACAATGAGTCTCCTTGGGGTCATGGTGTGCACACACTTGATTTTTCTTCCCTTTTCTTTCCTCTTTCTTTTCCTCCCTCTCTCTTTTTTCTCTTTTGGGGGAATAATCTGCCCTATAGACATTACATCTGTGTTTTCCTGCAATTAATTAATGCATCCCCAGCTAGTTAGTGGTAGCACTTGTTCCAGGACGGCGATGGAAGGAGGGCAAAGGGCCACCGCGAGACTCGGCTGCATAGCTGCAGGCCTTTGCTTCTCAGCCACTGCGCCTAGACTATTTTTACCAGAATCCTTTTAAGAAGAGAGATTCTGATTTTATGCAAGAGGATTCTCCAGGGTTTCAATTAACTAGAGGTCACGCTGCAGATCCACTGGAAAAAGAGGGAAAAAAGACAGAGCGTGAGATAAAGAGTGATTCTTTTAATTAATATGGCCTAATTAAACATTTGTAAAATGCATTTGGAGCGAAGCTCTTGTTTTAAGATGGCAAGTTTGCTCTAATTGTGTGTTTACTGCATTTTAAGACTCTTATTTCATAATTGCAAAATGATACAGGTCTGATAAAGTTTTAATCAGATTTTACATTGGACACTGAGTGGTGACACAGCACAGAACTGAACATAATTTCATATTAAAGGGTTAGTTCACCCAAAAATGAAAATTAGCCCATTATTTACTCACCCTTCAGGCATTCTAGGTGTATATGACTTCCTTCTTTCAGACGAATGAAATCAGAGTTATATTAATATTTATCCAGTTTGCACTAACAGTCATAGTACATGGAAGCAGCTCTGGGCGGATGACATATGACGTCGGCGTTGCGCATGCACTCGTGAAAACAACATTTGTTTACAGAAGCAAAGGAAGCAAAGTTTCCTTACTTTAGCAAAGGAAAAACAGTCTCCTCTTGGTTTATATTGAAATCCTCCAACATTTTTCTTTACCGATCCTCATTTTTAACTTCTAATTATTGACCGGTGCTTTGTTTACCTTTGTTTACCGCACTTTATTGGACTTATTTTGGACTAATGAAGAACAACACACGTCTATGCCATTCTAAAGCTTGGAAGTGGACATTTTTAATAGAACTTTGATTGCGTTCGTCTGAAAGAAGGAAGTCATATACACTTAGGATGCCTGAAGGGTGAGTACAAAAATAGGCTAATTTTAATTTTTGGGTGAACTAACCCTTTAAAGTTAGGGTAGGCAGTTTCTGTGGTACTAGTGTCACCAAGTGGAACTAAAAAAAATTAAAATAAAGCATGTTTTCAAACAACCTTTGCGAATGTCCCTTTCACACATTTCACCTCCCCCAACTCAAGACCAGCTTTTACAGGTCTATAAAAGTGCAAAAGTTGCAACTTTCAATAAAAGGTCCAACATATTGGAATAATGTCTGTCTCTGTGCATTTTTGCAAGTCGTTGAATTTTTCTTGCACGTCTGTAACAGAATCAGAATTTCTTTTTCGGCACCAACGAAATACTCTCTTGCTGTTTTGGGAAAAAATTACTTGCTCTACCTTTAATGTAATCTGCACATCCCACAACCTCTTCATGCAGGCATCTACTGGTATTAGCAAACTTCAACCAAGTGAAGTAAATGGTGGATGTTGGATGAATGTTGTTGATAGTACCATTTATTTTTGTTAAATATTAACTAATTGTATTCATAATTACCATTTAGCATTACTGTTCCTTGCTTTTCACAACCCATCAGAAGAGGACATTTAAAAACTGCTATATACCACTAAATGAGACTTTTAAATACATCAGTTAGGCCAGGAGAAATCGGTATATATTTCAGACAGTAGAATTGCTCTGGCATGAATAGAAAACAGAGTGAGTCTATTTGTAATGGTAAAATCATACTTAAAGCACAGGCCACTGAGCATGACAGCCGATAGAGCTGGGCCATATGTCAGTCAAAGAAGGGGCTGCTGGGAAATTTAAAAGCGATTAAGGAATGTTTGGTCAAAATGGCATACCATGATGTGTGGCTTTCTTTCATGTCCAGTGAACATTATTCCACGAGCTCTCATTGTAATGCTACCCACAGGGCACGTCTAATGCAGTGCCCAACGCAGGTTAGAGACATTTTCACTCCATTTTATGAGCGGTGTGTGTGTGTGATAAGAGAATGTGTTGCATTTTTCACAGTTAGCTCCTATTTGTGTTCACATCTGTTTATGTGTTGTTCGACAGAAGTGAACTGTGGGTAAAGAGGAATTGGTTGCATTACAGATGTCTTTTGTTGTTGTCCTTCTTGTCAAGACAAAATAAACTGAAAATGAATTTTCAGGAGGAGTGTTGCATTTGTGACCCTAAAGCCACTCGTGTATAACTCATGCAAACATGGCTGTACTTAAGAAGATTGTACATATTTTAATAATAAACATTTTAAGTAAAACTAAAAACTAAAAAAAAAAAAAAAAAGTGCTCCAAAAAAAAAAAGTGGTGGTTATTATGTAGTTATAGTGTTCGGAGGGTTTTCTAGAATGTTGGTAACAAGGGTGTTCTGTGTTGCTTTGTTGTGGCTTGGGTGTTCTCCATAGTTGGGTTGTTGTTATGCTGATGCTAGTGTGTTCTGGGTGGTGGCTGTGATGCTGCTAGGTTGTTAGTATGCAGTTATTATAGTGTTCGGGTAGTTTCTAGAATGTTGCAAGATGGTAGCAAAGGTGTTCTTGGTTACTATGTGATTGCTAGGGTGTTCACTGTAGTGAGGGTGTTACTTTACAGATGCTAGTGTGTTCTAGGTGGTTAGTATGTAGTTATTATGGTCTTTGTGTAGTTTCTAGAATGTTGCAAGATGGTAGCAAGGGTGTTCTGTGTTGCTATGTGGTAGCTAGGGTGTTCTTGTTAGTTGTTAGGGTGTTGCTATGCGGATGCTAGGGTGTTCTTGGGTGGTTGCTAGGATGTTGCTAGGTGGTTAGTCTGCAGATATAGTGTTTGGGTGATTTCTAGGATGTTGTGAGATGGTGGCTAGGTTGTTCTGTGTTTTTATGTGATTGCTAGGTGGTTAGTATACAGTTATTATAGCCTTCGGGTGTTTTTTAGAATGTTGCAAAATAGTAGCAAGGGTATTCTGTGTTGTTATGTGGTTGCTAGGGTGTTCCCTGTAGTTATTGTGTTGCTATGCAGATGCTAGGGTGTTCTGAGTGGTTCCTATGATGTTGCTAGTTAGTTAGTATGCAGTTACTATATTGTTCGGGTGGTTTCTAGAATGTTACAAGATGGTAGCAAGGATGTTCTGTGTTGCTATGTGGTTGCTAGGATGTTCTCTGTAGTTATTAGGGTGTTGCTATGCAGATGCTAGGGTGTTCTGGGTGGTTGCTAGGATGTTGCTAGGTGGTTAATATGCAGTTATTATAGTGTTTGGATTGTTTTCTAGAATGTTGGTAGCAAAGGTAGCAACAGTGTTCTGTGTGGTAGCTAGGGTGTTCTCGTTAGTTGTTAGAGTGTTGCTATGCGGATGCTAGTGTGTTTTGGTTGGTTGCTAGGATATTGCTAAGTGGTTAGTATGCAGTTATTATAGTGTTTGGGTGGTTTCTAGAATGTTGCAAGATGGTAGCAAAGGTGATTTGTGTTGCTATTTGGTTGCTAGGGTGTTATATGTAGTTGTTAGTGTGTTGCTATGCAGATGCTAGAGTGTTCTGGGTGGTTACTAGGTGGTTAGTATACAGTTATAATGTTTGGGTGGTTTCTAGAATGTTGCAAGATGGTAGCAAAGGTGTTCTGTGTTGCTATGTGGTTGCTAGGGTGTTCTTGGCAGTTGTTAGGGTGTTCTTATGTAGATGCTAGGGTGTTCTGGGTGGTTACTAGGATGTTGCTGGGTGGTTAGTATGCAGTTATTATAGTGTTTGGAGGGTTGTCTAGAAAGTTGGTAGCAAAGGGTGTTTTGTGTTGCTATGTGGTAGTTAGGGTGTTCTCATTAGTTGTTAGGGTGTTGCTATGCAGATGCTAGGATGTTGCTAGGTGGTTAGAATGTGGTTACTATAATGTTCTGGGTGGCTTTCAGGATGTTGCAAGATGGTAGCTAGGTTGTTCTGTGTTTCTTTTAAAAGGTTGCTATGTGGTTGCTTGGGTGTTCTCGGGAGTTATTAGAGTGTTGCTAAGCTAATGCTAGAGTGTTCTAGGATGTTGGTTGCTAGGATGTTACTAGGTGATTGGTATGTGGTTGTTATGGTTTCCTGCGTTGTTGCTAGGATGCTGCAAAATGGTATCTAGGGTGTTGTGTGTTTCTGTTAGAAGGTTGCTAGGTGGTTGCTGGGATGTCACAAGATGGTTGCTAGGATGCTTGTTGTTGCTGTTAGAAGGTTGAGTAGCTCAGTAGTTGTTAGGGTGTTGATAGGGTAATGCTATATGCTTGGAATGTGGCTACTATGGTGTCCTGAGAATTTGTTAGAATGTTGCAAGATGGTTGCTAAGGTGTTCAGTAGTTGTTAGACTATTGCTATGTGGATAGCAGGGTGTTCTAGGTGGTTACAACACTATTCCTATGTTATTACTAGGGTGTTATGGGTGGTTTCTAGGGTACTAGAGTATTGCTATGCAGTTGCTAGGGTGTTCTGGGTGGTTGCTAGGGGACAGATGCAAAATCCTGTTCTACACAATTGCATATTAAGCTCTTTAATATGCAATTGTGTAGAACAGGATTTTGCATCTGTTTGTTCTGACTGGCTGTGATTGTAACATTTTCACTTATGGTGTAGATAGATGCTGCAGTTTACAATAGGACACAGTGTCACATGAAGAAAAAGCATTTTGATCACTCAATAAATGTTTGCAGAGACAGGTGTTAAAACCTTTGAATTGATGTGGGACTGTATATCTGAGCTTTATTTGACAAATTCACGCATGCAGTTTATGGCTTGTGTGATCTGTGTGTGAAAAGGAGGGTGTTTGGAGTGAGTTACCTTTCATTACAGCTTTGCCTCCATCATTCTTTGAGAGAGAGAGATAGCAGAGAGGGGAGATGGGAGGGGGACAATTTTGGATGACCTTGACTGCATCATGCGACAGTGTGAGAAGCGAGCGTGCGCACACACAGTACTAATCACAGAGAAGATGTCTCGATAATCTTTCATTCTAGATTTTCATTCTAGAACTCAACTGGTAGGTCACAACTTAAAAATGAGCCTCCGTTTTGGTGGAGAGCAACAAAACAATGGAAACCATAAAATGATACTAATTATATAATTATGCATAGTAAAATAAATAGGCTTAACAACTAAACAACAGGAAGGAGAAAATGCTTCCCTGTTGTTTTTGACATCAAAAGCTGAATATACATAGTCAATATGTTAACAATTTATATATATATATATATATATATATATATGACACTAATTACAGCTTTACTTGCACAGTTTGTGTCAACCACAATGTATTTGTTCGGAGAATGACTAACTTAATAAATGTTAGACTAATTAATAATATATTTCAACATTTGATTTTAAAGACATTTTTAAAAGCATTTTTGGTACTTTGTTGAGTCGCCACTTTATGTCTTGATGTCCGATGTGAATCCTAAAGCAAACCAGTTGAGAACCATTGGTTCTTATCTGTGTATGTGTGTGTGTGTGTGTGTGAGTGTGAGGTTGTCATCTCAGAGTTGTGTGTGCCCTAAGCAGTGAGTGTGTGTTGTGGTGAGGCAGTGCTCACTAATTAGATGATCGCTATCCTCAGTGCCATAATCATGTGCATCTGGGTCCAGCAATTACTTAATATGATATATTAACATATTCCTAGCAGGCGCGTCAGAGGAGGCCGCTCGTAGGAGACAAATTATCCAAATTAATTTCTAATTTAAAATCCTCTGCCTTTTATTATAAGCTGTGGGCGCCCCTCCATATAAAAAATGAAAGAAGAGAGAGAGTGAAGGATATTCGGGGAGGTTTTAATGATCTGGGCTGGTCTCTGCCCACAAACCAAATGAATAAACAGGAGAAAGAACAAGAGGAAGATAAAGACACGGAACTGCGCATGGATGGATGGATGAGCGGTTTGGAGCTGTTCACTCGTGTGTAAAAAACAAATGACAGGGAATGAATTATATGTTCAGAAACAGACAGGCAAATATTCACCAATTAGGGCTGAGAAAAGTGCACGGAGTATTATGCGTGTTCTGCTTAATTTTCGCCAAAGGTTAAAAAACCCAATGACTCTGCTATAGGTCAATATGAGAGGAAGTTTCAGTTCAAAAATGACTTTCTCGAGGGCCAAAGGGGATCGGACTGCTTTTAATACAACACAGAAAAAGAAGTTGTTAAGAGAAGACTGGGTGATATCCTTAGAGCAGATTCATACAGGCTGTACAAAGATTAGACAGATGATAGATAGATAGATAGATAGATAGATAGATAGATATTTTTTTCTGCCACCTACAAAGCTAAACTAAATGAGCATGTTCATAAACTCTAAAGAGCTAAACCCAACATGGAAAAAAACAAAATATCAAACAAAATGAAAGATACTGAGTTATTATCTCCCTGGTGATTGCAGGAGTTCAGGAATGTGTGTTGCATTTGTGTATGAACACTGTGCGCGTGTGCGAGTAGCATGTGTGTAGAGCAGTAATTAACAGTAAATGGTGTTGTGTAGCCTAGATGAGACCTGCTTGTTAGCGTGGTTAGCTGGAGGTACAGAGTCATAATGAGATATAAACTGTAATGAGAAGCATAACTGCCATGGCAATGAAACATACATTATGTGTTTAATGAGAATGTGGTCAATATGCCCAGTCCAATATAGCAGAGAACTGGCTAAAACAAGTAACAGCATTCAGCGGCTAATATGAATAAATAACACGGTGGATCACATCTAAACACCACAAATGAGCTCCAGAAATATATTTCATTCTTTGTAAACTCTCAGACATTTTAGAAAAGTTACACATATATTTATTTTTTCCCAAAAACCCAAACATGACCTTACACAGTTGCTTTGAAGCAATCTAGATTGTATAAAGTGCTATATAAATAAAGGTGATCTGTAGGAATATTTGCATAAAATACCATCTATGTTTGCTACTGTCCACCATGTTACCTTAACAGGGTAACTTAGTTGACATTTTTAGTGTTTTGGGCCTATACTCAACATGGAAGCCTAGAGCTACTGAGGATATGGTATGTTTAGAAATATATTTTCATAAACAAAACATACGTTTTAGTTAAATTGTCTTGTTAAAAATTGCAGCAATAATACTCGTGTAACACTGTTGACTGTCAACTAATCCACTCTTGACACAGGTTTGCTAGTTTAGCCAAAATTAGGGGAAAGAGAGAGAACATAACTTCTAGTGTTTCATCCATGTGCTTCTAGAGGAAATATCATCATACTGTGCAAATTATGCAGAATGGGACAAACCATTCCTTTGGGGTGGGGGGGGGGGTGATAACTTAGTTGACAATGGTTTTTCAGACACAAATAAAATAAGTTATATCACAACAAACACTTATGAGTTTTGAAGCGCGACCTTTAGTAGTGTGATTGGGAAAAATATAATTGTGTATTAGAAAATTAACCACCGCGGCTTTATATTGATGAAAAAAATTCATGGACATGAGATGTACCCACAATTATAGAATGACACATTTAGTGTCATTTTGTTTTGAGGGGTAAATGTGGTGTCAAGTTAAAAAGGAAGAGAGAGTAAAAATGAATTAAAAGTCAGATTAAATAATGAGTCAAGAGAGGGATGTTAAAAATAGTGACATTTGGTGCTTGTTTTTGTTCATTCCTCCCAATGGGCATGTAAGGTCAAAGCAAGTGTTCTGCATTCTGTGTATACCATATACCATACTCTGTGTATTCTGTGACATACTGCACACTTTCCCAAATGTAGTAGGTCATCTGGGTATTTGACATACAGAATATTTACATACATACTATATATGAATAAAGCCACTGTCTGAGAAATTAACAGATGTCATAGCTTTATACATAAATGCTTTAAAGAAACTAAGATCGAAACAAGGTTTTAAACTGCAAACGGCAGAAAAGAGAGGATCCCAAAATATATATGGATCCTGTGATAAAAAAAATAAACTGCATTTGAGATTTGAGCTAGCCAGTGGCTCTCACCCCATGACACACCAGTGATATGGTATTCATCAGACTCTGAGCTCATATCTCACCAAAGGAAGAGAGAGACACAGAGAGAGAGACAGAGGCCCTGAGGGCAGAGAGCTCAGAGAGATAGACGGCATGCGTGTGACTGTCAGGCACAGTCACACAGGTATATTGTGATATGATTTAATGTGATAATAACCTCCACTTTGCCAGACAGATGATGTTTCCTCACGCTGACCGAGACTTAATGAATGATACATTAGTAAACACTGCCGAAAACGTTATTAGAGCGGAAGTCGGCACAGCTCCGTACAGGAGGGGTGAGCCACTGAAAAGATGAGTACGCAAATGTGTCTTCCGTGGCCCTCATCTGTTTTGTCGGCCTCCTCCACTGAGCAGCGTTGAATAAAAGATGAAAGCAGAAGAGAGAAAGAGAGAGACAGAGAGAGAAATTTGCACATCGTATTTAAAGTGGCTTTACACGGCTGAGGAGAAAACTGCAGGACTCAGGAGTCACACACAAACGCTAAACAAACACATGACTGCTGCTCTTTTACCATATTTTCCTCCTTTTATTTATTTATTTTTTTCTCCAATTTTTGTTTACACAATTTGGTGTACATTATTCCAAAAAATCTAATCAAAAAATTACTTGATTCATTAGTCTTACTGGTTGTACCAAGTACTTAAATAAAATTATTAATTACAAATAAAGACTTTCTAAAATTCCCTAGTAAAAAAAAAAAAAAAAAGTAGAGTAATAGATTTAAAATGCATTTATTTTATACCAAGTGTAGTTCAAGTCTATTAAAATATTTGGTAACACTTTAGAATAGGGAACATTTATACACTATTAACTACAACTTTTTCCTTAATTTGCTGCTTATTAATAGTTAGTAGGGTAGTTGTTAAGTTTAGGTATTGTGTAGGATTAGGAATGTAGAATAAGGTCATGTAGAATAAGGCATTAATATGTGCTTAATTAGTACTAATAAATGGCTTATATTCTAGTAATATGCATGCTAATAAGCATGAACTAGTTAAGAAACCGTCAAATAAAGTGTTACCAAATATTTGCTTTTTTGCAAAAACAGATAACTATAAACTATAACTATAATAGTTTTTAACAGTTTTCAAAAATCATGTTTTTTTTTTTCATTGTGCATTCCAATTGATCTCAATAAAACTGCTGCTGGGTTATTTCGATTAAGTAAAAATAACTAAAAAAATACAGCTAACTAACACAATACAACACGATAAAATATATCTTTATATATTGCTTGAGTCTTGCTGATATAAAAATTGTAATTAGGGCTGGCAAACAATTAATCGCGATTAATCGCGCACAAAATAAAAGTTTGAGCTTGCCTAATATAAAGTTTGAGTTTGCCTAATATATGTGTGTCCTGTGTGCAAAATATATTAATCGTTTAATCGTTTGACAGCCCTAATTGTAATTAAACTTTATTTGGACAACTACTTGTGCACAATGCACATTTCCTAATATTAAGCCTAAAATATGTTTTAATGTCACTATTGATGAGGATTGTGTGGTATTTAAAGTTATTGTGTTACTGAAGTAAAATGGATTGTGAATGGTGTTTAATACTATATGGACACTATATGGACAGCATTGGTGATATGTTGTTAATTACAAAAGAAAATAATTTAAACTACCCCAAAATTGCATTTACAGGAATGCACATACAGTACAGTGAAAGTTTAAGTAGCATGTCCCAAAATGTTATACAATATCCTTTTTTTAAGGACATGTTCACAAATGGTAGGTTTGGTTTGATTAAAATGATCTCTTGTGAGATTGCACTGTTAACTGCAGTTCATTTGAATAATTGTGAAGGTTGACATCCAAACCTTGGTGCACACTAAACAAGCCCTTCCACACAAAACCATATTTCATTGCAGTTTGAGTGAAATATGAATGCAGTTTCAACCAAAGAAATGTAAACAGTCCAAGTTCTGTAAAATATCTGAACAGGTTGGGACCTTATAATTATGCTTTTTGTGTAGTATCTTAAAATGTAAAAATATTGTGTGAATGCTAAGCGGACCAGGAATAAATGCATCAGTTTCAACCAAGACAACCAAACTAAACCATGTATCATATGTAACTAACTAGCTACTGGGTTGACATGGTCATGACTTAGGCAGTTGACAAATGTAAAGGTTTTTTTTTTTTGCAAACAGTTGAAATTAGCTGAGCATCGAGCTTAAGTTCTGTTTAACCCCAAGTATTCCTTTTAAAGTCTGTATGTCTCAGCAAAGTACACAAGCTTTTTGGACAAAACCTCTCAATTTTCCATCAGGTAAGCAAGAAACCCCTTTAAATTAGTTTGTGTGATGCCTCTCTGGCATTATGTATACAGGAAGTTGCACACGCATTGCATCACAAACAGCCACAATGTCAGCAAGCTGAGAGTACCAGGTCAGCTGTAGTGAAAGCTATTACATCCCAACCAGGACAAAATGAGGTGAGTGAGGATGTGCTCACCTTCATCTGAGACAAAGAAACAGGCAGAGCGTTTTGAGCTGGCGAGGAGCAAAAGGCCACATGATAGCTTCTATATTAAGTTGGGACAAAGAGTACAACAAGGGCAAAGAGGAGATCCAGAAACAGAGCAGCACAAAATAACTGCTGCTGTGAACAGCCGAATATATTAACTCACATTAAACATACAGCAGCAAAGTACTACAGTGTTACACTGAAACATTCATCATGTATTTCTGACCCTGCACATATATATACTGACATCATCACAGGGTGGAGCCCGATTGGCTCACAGGAACTTCTGTTTATATTTTAGTGGATAAGCCCCTCCCCTTAAAGCTGCTCTAAGCCATGTATTCTAGATGACAGATACCACTGAAATTGGTGTGGTGAGAATTTCTTTTACTGAGGTGATTAGGACTAATAATAAGTGAAAGTCTCTATTAACAGAAAGAAATCACGCCTTGTTTTACCTAAGGAAAAAAGCAATAGCTTTACTATATCTAATCTTGTAAAAGCTTGAAGTATTATAGATCTCAGCAGAGTTCTGGAAGTAAATGGCACTCAGAATCTCCAAAGAACTGAAAATGATTTTTAATTTTTAAAGTTTTAGAGTTATTTTTTTTTACCCACTTACATATATCTTGCAATATACAGTAATTTAATAAATTTATATTAAAACTCATATGTTGCAAATTTGTAATTACATTTTTTTAATGACAGTTGTAATTTAATTTAAAACAATACAGTTATCATTCTAATCAAGTTATTTACATGTGCTTTAGTATTTTAGTCAGCATATCAAAATAAGTGTACTTCTTTAATGCAAAAGAAGATGTGTGACGGCACCCATTCACAGCAGAGGATCCATTGGTGAGCAAATGATGCAATACTTTAAAAAAAAAAAAAAAAGATGTCTTTGGAAGATGTCTTACATAATACATTTTTAGAAGATTTGCTCTATTTATTCTAAAGGTTCATTTAAAACTATTGGACTGTGCCAATTCACTAA
This sequence comes from Labeo catla, assembly GCA_012976165.1. Taxonomy (NCBI): domain Eukaryota; kingdom Metazoa; phylum Chordata; class Actinopteri; order Cypriniformes; family Cyprinidae; genus Labeo; species Labeo catla. Next base: position 717,891 of record VONZ01000122.1, read on the forward strand.
ATTAAACTAGGCTTTAAAACTGTATTCTCAGCACAGCAAGACTAAAAAACAGTAATTTGTCACTCTGCTACTCACTGGGCAAAGTAGTATGCTACTGAGAAAGATTCACTATTTGGAAAACAGCTACTTTTAGTTAGTTACTTCTCAGCACACAATTACACAATTTTTCACAGTGTTATTATTCCATTCCTTTAAATCCATCTTTTCTGACCGCTCTCACTCAGGTTGGAATAAAGAGCAAGCCATCTAATTTTTCGAGATAGATGTAGCATTTTGCCTGGGATCAAAGGGACATTATGTCCTTAATAGCGAGTGCATTCCATTTGCTATTTGATGTGTATGGGTGCGGCGCGGGCCTGTCATTCTGCAGCAGAATGAGCCCGGGCTAAAGAGATAATATTTCAATAACACAGTGGCCTGATCATAAAGTAACTCAATGGAAATGTGTAAGAGCCTCAGGCTACTCAGCAGGACAGTCAGCAGTCAAATCATTTCACTTCCCTGTCTCTCTCTCTCTCCATCCTGCTATCTGTCTATCCATTTCTCTCTTTTCACGTTTTCTCTCTAACCCCCTATTCTCTTGCTCTTATTTTTGCTCATCTCTCTTCCATGCACATGTACACACGTCTATATATATTCTCACATTACATGCAAAAAGTATTCATGCATACTTGTGAAAAGATTTAGAGAAAAGAAAACTGGCCTACATACTTCAAATGAGCCCTACTTATTCATACTTTTGACCAAGATAAAAGTGTATTGTCTGATAGCACAATTAGGCCAGAAACATACTCGCGATTCTATTTTTGACTATTGTTTGCTTTTTGTGGTCACTAGGGCTGTGCGATATATTGTGCTTATTTTGACAAAAAATGGCATTACATTTTATATTTTGCAATGACTTTTATACAATTTTTAATTATTTTTTATTCATTTATTTATTTAGTTTTAGTTCACTTGATTTGTTGATTTATTTAAACCATTTTATTACCCATAAATGCAAAAGTCGTTTTATAAAACGAATAGTTCTGGCCCTTGATTCTGATTGGGTGAGACATGTTCGAAGCTGTTGTAAATTACTCTACAAACATACACCTTTGTTTAGTGTCTGTGTGTTGCTTGGCAATCACTTTGTTGCAACCACAACGATTTCTGAGGAACCACATTGTTTTTATTAATATCATTACACTTTATTTGCCCTGTTTTATTTCGTGAAACCTTACTACATTAGAATAACCATTTTATAAAAGCAATAAGCCCCGCGAAGCTGTGGTTTACAGTAAATTTATAACAGCTAAGGGAGTTTAAGGCACTCCGCTTCATGTCATGTCTAACAATGCCCCTTAGCTGTTATAAATTCACTGTAAACCATGGCTTATTGGGGCTTATTGCTTTATTATAAACCGGATAGTTACGGTCCTTGATTCTGATTGGTTGAGCCACTTTTGAAGCTACACCTTTGTCCATGTCTGTGTGTTGCTCAGCAACCACTTTGTTGCGAGCAACCACAACCATTTCTGAGGAACTACATTGTTTGGCGGAATAAAGCAATAAGCCCCAAGAAGCCATGGTTTACAGTGAATTTATAACAGCTAAAGGGTGTTGTTAGGCACAACACAAAGCTTAGCTGTTATAAATTCACTATAAACCACGGCTTCACTGAGCTTATTGCTTTGATAAATTGGTTATTCCATATACATAGTAACGTTTCACAAAATAAAACAGAGCAAATAAAGTGTGATACTAATAATAACAGTATTCTTCCGCCAAACAATGAAGTTCCTCAGAAACAGTTGTGGTTGCAACAAAATGGTTGCCAAGCAACACTCAGAAGTAAACAAAGGAGTATGTTTGTAGAGTAATTTACAACAGCTTTAAATGCGGCTCAAACTATCAGAATCAAGGCTTGGAACTATCCATTTTATAATAATGTTTTTATTAATATCATTACACTTTATTTGCTCTGTTTTATTTTGTGAAATCTTACTATGTATATGGAATAACAGTTTTATAAAAGCAATAAGCCCTGTGAAGCCATGGTTTACAGTGAATTTATAACAGCTTAGGGGGGTTTAGGCACTCTGCTTCACGTTGTGTCTAAAAACAGCCCTTAGTGGTTATAAATTCACTGTAAACCAAAGCTTATTGGGGCTTACTGCTTTAACGCCATTTTTCATGTATTAAAATATTTAATTTTATTAACATTATTGTTTATGATGTATTGAATTATTAGTAAATATTAAGGAAAATGAATAAAATACATTTTTAATGAGCCAACTGGGTCACTTTTGTATGTCAATTATTACAATGTAATAACTTAACGTAGTTACATTGTAATTACACAAGTAAGTACTGAATAATATTAATTAGCAACATGTACTTACTATATGTTTATGATGGAGTTTTAGTTTTTATGTGATCTTATTGGCTATAGTTGTGTGTGGCTAAAAAAATCATAAATATTGAGAAAATTAATATTGTCAAAATGCTAAAAAATATCAAAATATTTTTTTGTTTTCATAAGTATATAACCCTGGTCACAAACTGAAATTCTGTTCAGCTGTCAAATCTCAGGCCATTTTAACCACACACACTAAAACAGAGGCTGTACTGAAGGCATAATGACTTCCGACAAACTGCAAAAGAGGGGCTTCCTTTTGTTACTCCTGTCTTAAACATCATCTAACTCCTCACATCTCATCTAGTTTCAGCCTTTTTGGTTCATTCTCCTTTATCAGACCAGCTTACAGTCAGGGTGTGTCACTTTAAAAGGGGTGAGACATCTAATAAGGCTTTGTGGCAAAGCTGCGGGCACCTGCGTTTGGAATCGGACATGTTTTTTGGACAGCTAAGATGCTGCTGCTCTGAGCCTTGCCCAGGTAATGCTGCTCTTTAAAGAGCGGATTTGCCTAATGCAACCTGAGCTTGTCAATCAGAATTCCAGCTACAAAGCGCTCGCCTCAAACATAGCTGGAGATTTTTTTTTACATGTTGAGCTCTAATTGGTGCTTATAGACGACAGTAAACTAAACCAGAAAGCAGAAACGGCAGAGATGATGGGTGTGTTACTTCATTCGGAGCTCAGAAGAAATCAACTGTGCTGCTAACATTCTGCTGATGTGGACAAGCAGCACTGGGTAAAAATTAGGATGCCTGAGACAAAAAGCTAGCGGCATTAAAAACAGTGGCATTATTAGCAATTCTAGTCCATGTATACTGTTGTGAAAAAGAGATGTGCTTTACTGTATTGAATGTGCAAGTGTGTAATGTACTACAAATATTAAAAGTATCTTTAGCAGATAATACTAGTTAAATAAAAGGCTTGTTTTAATATTATAAACAAGTATTTTGATTTCAACATGCTAAAGCACATGTAAAATGCTGGAATATACAATATTTTTTTAACGGTGGTGTGTACTGTGTGTAATTATTATGTATATATAAATACAAGGACATTCATGTATATATTTAAGAGAAATGTTATTTGTGTACAAAATATTTTTATTTTTATATAATATAAATTATATGAAAATACATGTATTTCTTAAATATATACATGAATGTTCTTGCATTTATATATACATAATGATTACACACAGTACACACACATATATTAGGCAAACTCAGACTTTTATTTTGTATGCAATTAATCGCGATTAATCGTTTGCCAGCCCTAATTTAATGTTAATATCTTTATACTAAACAGCAACTTTATGTGTAATTACAAATATTGAAATGTACGTCATACAAGTTTAAATAGAAATTACATTAAATATACTTTAGTTTACTGTATATGTCAGTACATTCGGCAGTACACTTTTAATTTCAAAGAAAATACTGTAGAAATTATGAAATAACTACTAATTACTACTAATTTTAAAAAATATAATAATACTTTTTAAATGAACTTCATTCAACATGCATTTAAGTGTCCATTTACATTCAGAATTTTTTCAACAGTGTAAATGTCTTACACCATCCCCTGGATGCTGTTTGTTCCTTGGAACATAAAAAGAAAAATTTTGAAGTCAGCTTAATGACATCTGTGATAACATATGTCAAAAATCAATAGTTCATACAGTGTGACTGCAAAGAAATTGTAATTATTATTTACTGAAAATCTGTAGTTCTCTCATTCCCCATTCCTAAAATTCATGGGTTTGAGTTTAAAGCTTCAGCAGAAAGATTTTCCATTCATAGCATTGTCATATTTGATCTGTTCCTTATACAAAGCTAACAAATGGCTTAACACTGGACACATTCTTTTTTTTTCAAAGACAGCCAGACTGAAAAGACACCGTAATAGAATGAAACAAAACACAGGTGTGTAAAAATTTATTTTTTTGAAAGTTTAAAGCTATAAACTGTTTCTGTATGCAAAACAGCTTTGCAATTTTATTCTTTTCATGATTTTTAGATGCTAATGTAACATGCCAACCATTTTAAGTAATAACCATGAGAAAAATGTAGTTTGGCACACAGACAACGACCTCAGTTTGGAGAGCTGAAGAGATTGTTTTACTGTTTTTTCTCTCTCTCCCGAACACAACTCTTCCCCACTGTCTCTCTTTCTCACACCATGAGTCCCTGCTGAAGCTTTTATGGCCTGTGCAGCCTCACAGAGCCGCTGGATGAATTGTTTGATAGCCCAGGGCATGACGAAGAGAGAGGGGCCGTAAATAGGATTGAAGTTTAAATGGAATAATATGACCGGGGAAAATGGAGGGATAGAGAGAGAGAGAAGGCTGAGGATGAAGAGGTAAGAATGAGGTGAGAAGTTCGCACAGAAAGCTGCTCTCTCATTTACAATGAGTTTAGTTCAGGATAACCATCCTGGGAAAATAAATAAATAAATCAAGTTTATTCTGGATGCATAAGCTGGAAATGAGATCTGATTCGTCTGATTTGTAGTTAAACTGTGAACTTTAACATTAAGTTACCCTGCAGGCACATTGTGAGGTAGTCTCTTATACAAAATCCTAAAGGAATGCTAATGGAAATTCTGCCATAAATCAGAAACCTCAATCCTAATGGGGAACAAGAATGCTCCTATTACATTTATTTTCTTTCAGAACTGCAGTTTATCCAGTTGGATCTTGTTTGATTATATATCGCCAAGGGTGAGTGGATGTGTATGTGGTCTCACATTAAGAACAGTTCTGTCTCATTGATTTGTCTTGCAAAGTGACACCTGCACGCTGAAGATTAATCGACTGGACTAAGCAGACGTCACACCAGCAGCGCTGACTGTCCTTGTCACAGCACTGATGTAAACTGAAAGTCATTGAAAGTAGAATATATGCTAAAATCTGCATTTACTTAAAAATACCTAAAATACATAAACTGATGAAATATAGTTAAAATACACATTTGCAAGGTATCTGGTGCTTATTTGCAGAGGACTAGTTTCACCCTTTAACTGTTACCGTATAAGTTTACTTCATCATATTACAAATAAATCCTAATCTAATAATGACAAACTATATATCGTTGGAAAGGTCTAAGACTCCTAAATAGATATTTTACCATACTTTTGTGTTACAAATGATGTAGGAAAAGTAATAGATTAATATATGTCAAGAGTGCACCTTAAAAAAATTTACATCATAACATGAGCTCTGACCTTTGTCACAAAAGACTTTCTTCGTTGGCTTTTTCCCTATCACTTCTTAGAAATCATAAGAAATTATATATCAGTTAAAAAAAAAAAAACATCTCAAAATTCATCCTCTGAAAGGCATTTTAAAATCAGACATTGCACCACGGAAAATGTACATGAAAATCATATTACAAAATGTATTCGGTTAATAGTCCCAAGGGTATTGTTAAAATTGGGCAAGTGTGCTTTTTCCTTTTATGCTCCTTGGGCTTGGAACGTATTGCAAAATGTACTTAATCTTGATACACTCCCATCTTTGGGTACTTTTAAACGTCTTTTATATAATGTCCTAAAGGATATTTGTAATTGTTTTTCATGATTAGATTTTATTTGGTGAATTGTGATTGTGTATTGTTTCTGTGATTCTCTTTGTGTGAAGTTTTATGTGCTGCCATCTTGACCAGGTCTCACTGGAAGAAGAGATAGTAACATTTCAATGTGACCTCCTGGTTAAATAAGGGGAAAATAATAGTATTCATTCATGAATTATAAAAATTTAAGTCTGGATAGTGCATTTTTATGTCTGTGTTCAAAAATGTGAGTAACAGTTAAAGGGTTAATGTGTTTAGGAAAGTGTTAATATTAATACACTGAAAACAATTTGGTTTAGCTTAGAAATTGCTAGTAAATTTCACAAATTACAAAGAAAATTACAAGTATTACAAGTACGCATTTATTTAAAAATAAAAATTTAATTTTGAAGTAGAAAGACTAAATTAGTATTTTCTGGTAAAGCACATTCCAGTACTCTTCAATTGCAACTTATTACAGTATTACAGTATAGTAAGGTTGATTTGCCATTTAATCTGCCATTTAAAACCAGACATAAGGGTCAATTTTTCCAAATTGAGATTTATACATCAGCTAAAAACTGAATAAATAAGCTTTCCATTGATGTATGGTTTGCTATAATAGACCAATATTTGGCCGAGATACAACTATTTGAAAATTTGGAATCTGAGGGTGCAAAAAAATCTAAATATTGAGAAAATCACCTTTAAAGTTGTCAAATGAAGCTCTTAGCAATGCATATTACTAATCAAAAATTAAGTTTGGATATATTTACAGTAGGAATTTTACAAAATATCTTATGGAACATGATCTTTACTTAATATCCTAATGATTTTTGCCATAAAACAAAAATCAATAATTTTGACCCATACAATGTTTTTTTGGCTATTGCTACAAATAAACCACAGCAACTGAAGACTGGTTTTGTGGTCCAGGGTCACATTATGGGAAGCACTCCGTGACATCAAATTAAACTGTAAAACTGTCAACACTATTACTGTCAATTTGAATTTTCATAATTGGTACAGTTTAATTAAAATTTTAATTATTCATCTGAAAACCAAAAAAAGGAATAAAATAATACATTTATTAAGTAAAAAAAACAAACAAACATTAAAATAAGTTTATGTAAAATTAATTTTTACTAGACTACCTGACAAAGATACTCTGATCACACACACTGTGTCCCATATTCCAGTTGCACCCAAATGAACCTCATTACAAGGGGCGCGTCCTTTGCTTTTTGGCCAATTAAGCTCATTCTTCTGAATAACCTTGTAGGTATGTGCTGGACTACAGCACATTTTTAACATCACTGATCTGTAGCCCCGTCTTCTCTGCTATTAATAAAGCATTCCGTGGATCTCGTAAGCATCATTAGGGAAGTCCCCAAACATCTCCAACCTCAGATAAACTTCACAGTAAATTAGCCACAATTAGCAAACACGACATCAGCGCTACGGCCCGCTAATGCCATTACAAACCCACCCAATCATAACTTACAGTCTACTGGATCATTTCTCAAATCAATGATCTTAGTAAGTACTTGTAAGAGGGCCCTATTGCCAAATCAGCTGGATACGTCCAATTAAAAAGGAATGGAGGAGAGGGAGGCAGCCCAGCGTTGATTAGCACTTAGCTTCAGGGCACCAGCGTTATTATGCAGAGAATGCAGCTCCGCTAGAGTCAGGTTAAACGCTTTTAATTCACAAAACCTCCCACTGGCTCTCAAAAAGGCTTGAGTGATAATGATCACCGTAGGTAGAACAGCCACAAGACATCCAGAGTGTCGGTGTATTCTAGTAATTCACCCAAATGTCTTATGTATTTCTACTAGGTTTTATTTATTTATTTTTAATCAGATAAAAAAGGGGGTTATTTCAATAGCATCAATCTTTTCAGCAAAGTACAGAGTGGAATACACTTCAAAAGAATATACTTGTGATTGTGAACTGAATGCAATGGACCATTTCTGAACCACTAATTGCATTTTATTTACAATTAAATTAAAATGTTTTTGGGTACAACGTGGCTAAAGGCACACCTTAAGAAAAAAATGTGCTGTTCACTGCACCTAAAATGTAAAATTGCGAAATATATATATACATTTGTACTGTGGAGCAACACATTTTGTGTGACAATAAATCATACAAGTCGTTTATTTTGTTTTAAAATCTTATAAATGTATGAGGTGTCAAGGGGGCCTTGTACCCCGCATACGGGATAAAAGGCTCACCACCATGAGGCTAAAGGCAAACAGTATTGATACAAATACTTTAACTAAAATTATGTTTGTTTGTTTTTTAATAATGTCTAAGTTAATACTTGTTTAGAACAACCACTTTAGCAAAGTTTGTACTATTTTCTGCTTATTTTGAAAAAATAAAATGTATTTTAGTTCAATAAATATATTGTTATTAAAATATGTTAATATAAAAAATATATTTTAAAGAACATAAACAAAATCATTTTAAAAAGTAAAGATTCTGAAAGCATTGAAGAAGATCCCATAATAATTATATATAGATTTATGGTAGTAACAACAAATTATATTTTATTATATGATATGATTAATATTTTATGTTTATGTACTTCCACTGTTTCCATTGTTATTGACTGCAGTTCAGCATCTGAAAAATTTTTAAATAATAATGTGCTTTTTATATTTACCATTACAGAAACATAAATATGTCAGATCTGACATATCTGTGTGATTTTCAGCTTAACTTTGGATTTTCTTTAGATAATACATGACAATAGATAGTAAAGCTTGTCCAGGCAAAAAAAAAAAAAACTAATAATAATGAATGAATCCTATGTGTTGTTTATTTTAGAATATTCCTCACATCTGCATGTCAAATTAACTCTTATAATAACCCTTCCACCTGTTATTTAGCAATGGCAGCCAAATACTTAAAAAGGGGAGATAAAACTGCTCTACCCTACCAAGCCCAGAGAGCACATCACAGATCATTTTGACAGTATTAGTGTAAAATATTCCTGCTAATATTATCAGAAATGTAAACACAGCTGTTTGTAAGTGAAGTCAAAAAGAAGAATGTGATGAAATATCAGATCTATGGGACTCGCAGCATACACGCAGCCTGTGTGCTCGTTAGATGCCGAGACATCTGTGAAAGATTGCATCATCTGGAAACCGCAGCATTCTATTCATCATACTGAGTTCAAACATCTGATAAACATCTGAAAAGAAGAAATTCAGACACATTGTACATGTTGAAATCATCTGCAAACTGTCATTTTTAAATCTAGCATCACTATTGCTTGCTTTATAGATGATGAAACGTGATCTGTTTTGTTTTTGTATTGTTTAAATGCAATTGTTACTGTATTGATTTTATTCACATTTTAATTCAGTAAGTTCCTCTTTCTGTCTCTTCAGCATCCTGTGGGGTGTGGCTAGTTCATGAAAGGGAGTGTGTACTTTTGGATCTTAAAGTTTACTCAATAAACTCATGCTGTGTGGCATCTTTTATTCATTGCAGGTATTTTCTTGAAGCTTATCGGTAATGTAAATATGAGAGCCCTTGAGTGTTTCATTGTTTAATGTACTCCAAAGATCCGTGACACCTCTCCGTACCTGCACTGCAGCACGATACACTAACAGCGGTGTCGCATAAACCCATAATGGCATCTCACTGTTATCACACATTCTCATTATGCATGTAGACAGAGCGTCTCAACGCACATGACTGGTTCTCCACAGGCCCAAGGCCTCACGGGGGATTTAATACATGTCGTAGTCTCCGCTCCACCACCCCACCACAGCACCAGGTAGCCGCTCTGCACCTCCATGAAATTAAGCAGAAAACACAGATTAGCTTTCAAAAAGCGAACTAATGTAGCATGAAATGCTGCAGCCATGCTCTAGCAATCAGACGTTCCTCTCCATGACCTATTTTTACATCGCTCTCCTCTCTCGTGTGCACGGCTTTTATCCCCAATCCATTCCCATCTCAACATCTGGATACTGGGAACATTTAGCTGGTAATTGGTTTGGGCTTTTTATTATTCTAGTAGTGCTGTGAATTGGAGGGGGACTGGAAGGATGAGCAACGCATTGATGATCCTGGAGGATATCATGACTTAGGTTGACAAAGAAATCATTCAGAGACAGACAAAAAGAATGGATACAGTGCATAGGGGTTGGTGGTATAACCAGATTATCATCCTTAAATATCAGTTAGTTAGTTAGATAGTTAGTTTTGCAAAAAAAAAAAAAAAGTCAAACGAAAATGGTTTCTGTTAATGGTTTCAAATCAATTAATAAATTTCATCAAATTAATTACATGACATGGCAATTAATTATTCAGGTTAATCACAATTTCATATATCAATGTGTCAATCTTTCTTAATTGTTGATTATGTACACATGCAGTCCTTGGCAGTTCACTGTTTTTTGTTTTTTTTTTTAAGATGCATTGTCTTGGTATGAGCTTTGTATGAATGCCTATGCATTCTGTTCTCTAAAACATAAAGGTGTGGAAGGAAAATCCCTCATTATGGAATTCGCATGGGTCAGGAAACATGATTTATTGCATTGGGGTTTTTTTTGCTGTTCAGCCCTATTTTTTCAGGTAATGTCTATTTTATGTAGAATCCAGTGATTTAAATACTTGACAAATGGAAGATACTTCATCGCATTCATATCTTTTCTCTTGTTTTGAAATTTGATGAATGACAAAAGAAAAGATTAATCATGACAAAGTCTGCTATCAGCGAAAAAAAATAGCTTCACACGCAACACAAAAAACTCATAACAGTGAAACTAATATGGATATATGCACACCTGTGACTGTGGTTGAATTTGCATTAATCACATTAAACTAAAGTTTAAAGTTGCTTGGTAACGGTAAACAACTAAATTCTGTTTTGCGTTAATGCTAACAACCCTCTAATGACAAGTCCTTCCTCATCTTGACTTGTTTGGGAAATGTCCCGCTCTGTTTCACTCTAACATATATAATGTGAAGCAGTCCTGTCCAATGAACACCAAACACCTCTAGCATGGTATAAACGATTCAGCTAAGTTTCTACTGATTGACACGTATTTATCATTACATGGTGTATACGGTATCTTAAACCCATTCTTTATAATATAGTACTGTGTATATATACTGTGCTCAGCATGCAAATATATATTCTGTATGCATGAAATACCCAGATGACCTTATAGATTTGCTAAAATGTGCAGTATATAACAGAACACACACTGTGTCTCATATAATGCAACGTGCATAACTTGACCTTTCATTTCCAGTGTGGTGAATGAACCGTAAGTAATTACAGTCGTGATTTTCCAAAATGTTTACATTGACTTGTTATTTGATCTGACTATCGAGACATTTATAAAGATGAAACATAAACTGAAAAAAGGAAAGAAATGGAAATGAAGCTTTAAAAAATAGCTAATGATCTTCATCAGAGATTCTTTTGTATAAATGAAACCTGAAGAAACAGAAATAGATTCAAAGCTTTTTTGAAGTAAACAGCCTTGTGAAAAAGCAGTGTGATTACTTGTATTGAATGTGTACTTGAAGTGTACTTTTAAATATTTTAAAAAAAATTGAAAAGGGCACGTAATTGTATTTAAAGAGAGTACTTTCATGACTCTTGTTTATTAACACACTTTAGCACACTTTTAAAAAGTACACTTTGTAATAATTTCAAATCAAAAGTTTTACTTTAAAGTAATCAGAAATCAGAAAGAGCTTTATTGCCAAGTGTGTTCACACACACAAGTTTGTCTTGGTGTTAGGAGCTTCCAGTTCAGAAAGTTTCAATAATCTTGTTGCGTTTTAAAGAAGTACTCTTATTTTGGTTGTGCTAACGTACTACAGAACATGTAAAGTACTTGATTATAATTGAACTGTAACTGTGTGTTTTTTTTGATATTACATTGATTTGCAGTTCAGGTTAATAACATGTTAAATGTGCTCAACTTCATCATTGCACATGTATAAATACAAATTTAAATATGGCATATATATGTTTTAAAAGAAATGTATGTAGTATAGTTTATTCTACAATAAATGCTTGTCAGTAGTTTCACAATACTTTAATCATAAGACTATAAAAAAGAAAAAGTAACTATAAAAAATGCATATAAAGACATGTGTCCTATTTAAAGGATTAGTTCACTTCCAGAACAAAAACTTACAGATAATGTACTCACCCCCTGGTCATCCAAGATGTTCATGTCTTTCCATTTCAGTAATAAACAAATTATGTTTTTTAAGGGAAAAAAAATCAGGATTTCTCTCCATATAATGGACTTCTATGGTGCCCCCAAATGTGAACTTCCAAAATGCAGTTTAAATGCAACTTCAAAGGACTCTAAATGATCCCACTCGAGGAATAAGGGTCTTATCTAGCAAAACGATAGGTTATTGTATAAACAATATATATTTAATTAAAATATAATTCAATTGATCAACTTTTTAACCTCAAACGCTCGTCTTGTCTATCTCTGTGTGAACTGTTTTTTTCTTCCTCATCATGACAGTTAGGGTACATCTAAAAACTCCTGTCTCATTTTCTCCTCCAACTTCAAAATTGTCCTTCGTTGTTTTTACCTTTTTTTGTAAAAGGTGTTTGATCTTCTTTGCATGTTCACTTTGTAAACTCTGGGTTGGTACGTCTGCAGCGATTTAGGATAATTTTGAAGTTGGATGAGAAAATGAGTTGGGAGTTTTTAGACGTACCCTAACTGTCATGACCTGGGGAAAAAAAAACAGTTCACACAGAGCTAGATGAGACGAGCGTTTGAGGTTAAAAAGACTTTGAAAAACATTTTGCTAGATAAGATTGTTTAGAGCCCTTTGAAGCTGCATTTAAACTACATTTTGGAAGTTCAAATTTGGAGGCACCATAGGGGTCCATTAAATGTAGAGAAATCCTGAAATGTTTTCCTCAAAAAAACATAATTTCTTTACAACTGAAGAAAGAAAGACATGAACATCTTGGATGACAAGGAGATGAGTACATCATCTGTAAATTTTAGTTCTGGAAGTGAACTAATCCTTTAAGGGGGTCAAAAAAAAGCATTCTAACGTTCATCTAATTGCATTTAACAGAAATATAAGCTATAGTATATTTTCATGTGATTAAACTTAACATATAACATGCTATAAGTGTATTAATTTTTTAATAAATACTCTTTTTAAAAGTATACTAAATTGTACTTCTTTTTCCACAAGAGCAGCTTTATCCAACTTTCTGCTACTACCTTAATATTTAAAGGTGGCTTGACGTTAGTAGACACCATGAAGTTTAGCTGTTATGACACTAAATGCCAGAGGCTGTCTATAGTTAAAAGGTCAAAGAGTAACGGGGCAGCAGCCACAAGGAATTGCTTGAAATTCTGGGTAATTTAGTTCTTGGTGCCAAAAAGTGAATAAACAAACCACTACGAGAGCTGCATGTTCTGTGACTTTTATCACTATTTTTCAAGAACTGTAAAAAAGAAGACAAAGTATGTGTGGCATTGCTTCTGTTTATTCTCATCTCGATCAGGAGACGGCCATACACTGTCTCCCGTCACATGCATAGAATGGGACACGGCTCAGCGAGAGCAAACGATTTGAGGCATATGTCAAGATCTTACAGACTCTAAACAAAGGCGTGTCAGGATGGCGGGCAGCAGAGAGCGCGGGAACAGAGAGCCATCCGCTCCAATCGCAGCCTGCAGATTGCGGTGCGTGCTGCGCTCTGAAAGGCTCAGGGATGTTTGCCTGCGAGCGAGAGAGAGTCCAGGAGGCTGCGAGACGCAGTCCACTTCTATTACGCAGACAGAGACAGACCCGAGGAGGGAAAAGCAGGCTGCACAGAGGGAAAAAAGGGAAAATGATGAAAGATACACCTATGTACATGTAACAAAGCATATTTGAATGCATGCTTATTTATACATGAAGGCAGGAACATCTGAAAGACCTCAGATATGATTCAAAGCTTTCATGCTTCTCTGTACAGTATATTTAACTTCCTGCATAATTCACCACAGATTTCATTACAGTGAAAACATTAAAAATTACACAGGATTTGCATTTGATGAAACATGATGTTTGATGAAAAAACGTGGAATGGGACTTTTATTTATCAGTAATAAATTGGATAATGGCAGTGGTTATTACAACTTGCTATGTGGAAAATAAATTTGCTTAATTGTATTGAATTATATAGCTTCCAATTGATGTATGCTTTGTTAGGATAGGACAATATTTGGCTAAGATACAACTATTTAAATATCTGGAATCTAAGGGTGCAAAAAATATCTAAATATTGAGAAAATCGCCTTTAAAGTTGTCCAAGTGAAGTTCTTAGCAATGCGTATTACTAATCAAAAATTAAGTTTTCATATATTTACGGTAAGAAATGTACAAAATATCTTTATGGAACATGATCTTTACTTAATACCCTAATGATTTTTTGCATAAAAGGAAAATAAATAATTTTGACCCATACCGTATTTTTTGGTAATTTCTACAAATATACCCGTTCTACTTAAGACTGGTTTTGTTGACCAGGGTCACATATATTAAAATACATGACACACAATAGATATTACAAAAGTACAATTACAAAAGTATGTTTACCATAAATTCTTTTCAGCACGTTTGGCTGCATACATTTTAACCATGTAGCAATAAAAATAGAAATAATTATGAAGATACATACACTTAAGTATACACCGAAGTACTTAAAGGTGCAATAGGTGATTGTCTTTAGAAACATTTTTTGTTTTGCTGGTTGAAAGTCTCTTCACATCCCGATAGCAATCATTAAGTTAAGTGGTCTAATTGTATTTCTATGTTTATATATATTCTGTGGAAGGCGTAGGACCAAGAAATGTTTGTCCAATCAAAACGCTCGGTTCGAGTGTTTTGATTGACTTTCCTACCTGTCTGTCAAATATTTATTTGCATACCTCTGCGCACCCTGTTTAGCACGTTCACATACGCTGTGTGAGAATTAGCAGCTAAACATCAACAACCTGATGTTCCATCCTGGTATTGTAATACTTCTACTAACTGTACTATAAAGTGTTCTCACGGTTAATCACATGTGATGCTGTAATGCTGCTAGAGCATTTACGGTAGTTTTAAGGCAGACTGACAACTGTGCATCTGCATAACATGTGTCTGTACATTCTGGAAAGGTGAAGAGATGACTCGCTCTACCGACATCTGTCTCTCTTTATTTTATTTATTTCCTTTCTGGTTGTGACCTGAGTTGGACGCATGCTTGTGTTCATTTTTCCTCGCTCAATCCCCATGTATGTGGACGGGTGTGACAACACATAAGGCGTTTTATTTAATTCAGGGAAAATACGCCATCTTCTCGTCTCCCATGCATTATTAGCACCACACAGTTTTCCTATCTGGGTTTTCCTTCATCTTGGTGTTACAGTGTATTGTAGTAATGTTGTCTCTGGTCGTTTAGTCTGTGTGCGTTCATGCGTTCAGGAGGCGTGGATTTGGACGGCGATTTGCATGGAGGGTGGGACGTTCGCTTCCAGTGCTATCAGGATAAAGTTAGCATTTTCCAAGATCTCCTATTGCAGCTTTAAGTGCTACTTAAGTGGGTCATGAAAGTTCAGCTAATTGCATTTAATATAAATTTATATTTAACATACAATTAAGTATCTGAAAACACTACATTCAGTTTGCACTTGAGTATATTTTTTAAAGTATATTATTTCTGTAGTTTTTTTTGTTTTTTTTTGTATATATGATAAGGTGGAAGTCTTATTTATTTATTTATGTATTTGTTTGAGTAACCTTGAATACTATAGCAATACAGTATAAATAAATAAATAAATAAATAAGATGGATACAATCATTTATATTTAAGGTGTAAGAAAAAAATATGTTTTTTTATTTTTTTCCTTTATGGTTAAACCACATGGCATGCTTGGAAAAATCATTTGAAACCTTTCTTTAAAATTGTAATAAAAATATTTAAAACCATCTTAAACACCCAGGACATACATATTTTACATATTTTTTTAAAGAACTTAAACATAAATTTGTAAATTTCTCGGTTTGTGTTTCACAGTAAAAGTAACGACATTGAGTTCATAATGTAAATAATGTATTTTTTTTTTTTTTTTTCATTTTTAAAACTACTGAAAACTATTTAAAATATTTCTTTAAGCACTTACAAGTAATTTACGTTTTTATTCAGTTTATTGCTCTTCATGTAAATGTCAGTGAATGTAATATTAGCGCTGATTTATGGATACAGCAAAATGGGGGTGTAGTACTGTCTAGTACATAGTCTCATATGTCTAGTACATCTCTATGTTATTAAGAGTCTCATACATGGCTAGTCTGTCTATGTGGCAAACAAAATAGTGAAATAAAATTTTATGTAGTTTGCTCCAGGGCAGTGTTAGACTCTGGGGTTTGCCCTCTATGTAGTTTGCTGGCCTCAATAATCATAATCCAATATAACAAATATTAGGACTCTGTAAAGTAAGCCAGGGATATTAGCCTTTATTATTTCCCATCTGGATACATTTACTTCTTGCACAACAATATTGGCTACATATTTATTAGACAGGCATATGGAGCATCATCCCAACTGTAATTAAGAAGGTTTGTGTTCTTAGTCCGTTAACTAATAGGAAATGATCTGCAGTGTTCCACTGAAGATAATGAAAATAATGTAACATGGCATTTTCAGAAACTCTGTGTCCTTAAAATCACTGACCCTCGTTGTAGGACAAATAATGCAATTAACCAAAAAAACAAGTAAACAATAGGCACTTCATCCTAGTTCTGCATTTGAACTCTGTAACTTTTAAAAATGTGCCTGTATTTTAAGGAACAGAAATACAATCACTTTGATTTTAGTCATTATAACTTGATTATTAACACAATGACAAAAAAAAGATCAATGTTATGTCTCACAGTAAACATGATTCCAAAAATGTTCTTAAAGAGTCGGACAGGCAATCAACTTGAACTTTATCTTAATATTTTAATAGAAAGAAAGTCATACCATTTTGAAACGACTTGAGGGTGAGTAAATCATGACAAAATTTTTAATTATTTTATTTTATTTTGGGTGGTCACTGTAAATAAATCTATGCAAAAGGTAAATATCAAAAAACATTCCCCTTTTTATCATTATTATTATATTGTGGTAGAAGTAGACATTTCTCATTAAAGTTTCATGCATTGAATTGCTACTAATGGAAGTATTTTTTAACGTGGACCACTGACTTTATAAGGTGGCGGTCTTCGACACGACCGCTTTAATCATATTTCAATGCAAATGATGCTAAAGAGCGTAAACAGCCTCTAACGTATCTCTCCGCAGGCTGTCGTATACTTTCCCAAATGCTATTGCTTTCTCCTTTATAAACAGACCACACTAATGATGTTCTTCCACAAGCTACCAGTTTGTAGGTCCGATGATGAATGGGATGAGTTGGGCAGTACGCCGGGGTTTCTGATAGAGCACAGTGGAGTCACTTTAAGTCAGTCTGGGGCACTCAAATGACATCCACAGCAAATAATGATGATAAACACTTTATTTTTCTCAACCGGCGACTGCACATTACCTAATGATGTTCAATGGCTGAGCTAAGTGGTAAAGACAACAAATACATTACGGCCGTGCATTGTAAATGGGAGTCCCCAAGGAAAGTGATCTGAATTTTAAATTTTGTCACTATCCACATTTTTCATATGGAAAACCATGTGGTGAAGCTCACTTCAAACAACTGTGCGCTTAATGTGCAGTTTTTTCATATTCTTGATGCGCCCACTTAGGTACATGTGTATTTATTCGCATAAAATGTGCAGTCGAGCACACATTGAATACCAGTGTTGGGGAAGCTACAAGCTACTTCTAATTTAAAGTAGTAAGCTACTGCCAAGCTCTCCTTTTGAAAGAGTAGTTAGCTAAACTAACAAAATGTAGTTAATGACACAGAAGCTACTTAAGGGGACAATATCTTTTAAATAAATGATTCTTAAAACCAAATTTACATTGCCGACAGGTGTAACACACTGATCCAATAAAACCAGATGAACACGTCTTACTTTGAAAAACAAGGGATGCCTAGATATCCCTAAATTTTGTTTAATTCTGCTGTGCCACATCAAGTGTTTTTTTTTTTTCAACTCAAGAATGCATCCTTTGACAATCATTCCTCACTCTGCACTTTCTTCTGTATCATTTTGAGAGGCCTATGAGCTTCAAAGTGGTACTTTAAGCTTGAATTGCTATAACAGTATGAAAATCCCTTATTATGGAACTTTTACGTATTTAATAGGGGAGAAATTAATTATCTACAATTTTTATTGTATTATACTTAATCAGAGAAAATTAACACATTCAGTTGACAGCCCTAATAAATACAAATGAAATGGTACTGAAATGTGCTATTTCATTTGGATTTCAAGGTAAACTTGTCTATTCAAAGGACAACAAAGGTTCTTTCATGATGCAGAGAGCCGGCCATTAAGGTACAACATTTGTGAACCCTGATCCTCTTTATGAAAGAATAGCTGGCAGAGAGAAGCAGTGGAAAGAAATGAAAAACTATTTAAGGTCACGTTTATGTCCGCAGAGACACACGCTGAAGCCAGCAGTAGAACTGGAAATCCATTGTGTGATTGCAAATGAAACAGAGAGGCCTGGCAGGTGTATCAGATCCGAACAGAGCGCTCTGGATGGTTTGAGATTGTGACTCTGTATTTGTGTGGATATATGTGTGTGTGTGTGTGTGTGTGTGTGTGGACAAGGACTTCCTCTAAAAGAGGGACTTTAAAGAGGAAAACAGGATCTGCTGTCAGAGAATTACGGGCTTCATACAGAACTCCATTGTTGTAGCACCTCCATAGTGCTGTCATCACCCTCCATTTAAAGCAGCACATCCAAACCTCCCAACGGGACACAGAGCTACTGAGAACCTGGGGAACGTGGACAGGACATATGTGGAAATACTTGCTTTTAAACATATTCACTAGTACCACATGTAATTAATAAAACAATATATTTGACTCACGGTTATGTTATGTTTTAAAACTAACCTTTATGTTACACAGCTGGCTATATAAGAATAAAAAAAACAAGAGAAACTTTACGTTATGATGTCATATTGAGGAGGCATATTTTACGACGAAATTGGACACACTAGTGATATTTTCCCTCAAGTTTAAATGCTAGTTTTACACAGAGAAACTGGACCATTTTTCTCAGAAGGAAAGTAGATCAGCTATAAATAAACAGTCTCAAGATCCGTTCCTCAAAATCTTACTTGAGTGCCGGACACAGTCGGACACATGAAAGTCAAAATACGCACGCACACTCAAAACAATGTTTCTCAGGCTAATTAACTCAATTCTAATTTTCCAGAGGAATCATCATGAAAATTGAATCGAGATCAAGAAAAAGTTTTTGCTGTGGTTGGAGTGCTGTGGCCGGCTCTTTCCTTGGGGAAAGTCTCAGATACAGACTCGCCGTGCAAGGGTTCGCTGTCTCCCTGAGGTACAGCAAAACATATTACATTCTATATTTTTGCTCCATTGCTCTTTGGATTGTCCTTGATGCTGAAAGTGTGTCATAATGATATCGAGGGGATAGCTATTAATCTGTCACCGGGGAGGAACGGCAAGTCTAAAAACAGTCATCTGCCATCAACAAGGCATTCACCAAAATGCCCTGTTCAGATGTGAAGTCTCTGTTTCCTTTCTGCTTTTGACAGCCAAGGCGGATGCAGGATGCAACTCTGTCAGCACGCAAACATGCATTTTAGTCACTGATGCTCACATGACCGTGTTACAATATATGGCCTGTCAAATCAGTCCCTCAGCAAGTATTATAAAATTGTAAAGCTGAGATCCTGAATGCTGACTGGTTTTAAAATACATTTGACAATGTAAATATATTTAAAGGAGAAGTCCAATTCCAGAACAAAAATTCACAGATAATGTACTCACGCCCTTGTCATCCAAGATGTTCATATTTTTCTTTCTTCAGTCGTAAAGAAATTATGTTTTTTGAGGAAAACATTTCAGGATTTTTCTCCATATAATGGACTGAAAGAAGAGAAAGAAGGGTCTTAGCTAAACAATTGGTTATTTTCATTAAAAAAAATACTATTTTAATACTTTTTAATCCCAAACGCTCATCTTGTCTTGCTCTCTGTGTATTCTGCCTCAAGACAGTTATGGTATGTCGAAAAACTCCAATCGTATTTTCTCCCTCAACTTCAAAAATCATTTCAAAATCATCCTACATTGCTGCAGAAGTTCCGACCTAGTCTTTGCAAAGTGAACATGCAAAGAAGATCAAACACCCTTAACAAAAAAGGTAAAACAGCGATATAGGACTATTTTGAAGTTGAGGGAGAACATGAGATGGGAGTTTTTCGACATACCCTAACTGTCATGAACCAGAAAAAAACAGAGTTCAGGCAGAGAAAGACAAGACGAGCGTTTGACATTAAAAAGTATATAAATTATATAATCTTTATGAAAATAACCGATCGTTTCGCTAGATAAGACCCTTCTTCCTAGACTGGGATCATTTACAAACGCATTGGGATCGTTTAAAGCCTCATTTAAACTACATTTTGGAAGTTCAAACTCGGGGCACCATAGAAGCCCACTATATGGAGAGAACTCCTGAAATGTTTTCCTCAAAAAACATAATTTCTTTACGACTGAAGAAAGAAAGACATGAACATCTTGGATGACAATGGGGTGAGTACATTATGTGTGAATTTTTGTTCTGGAAGTAAACTTCTCCTTTAATTTGACTATATGTAAAAAAGCATAAGATTAGGATTAGATCCAGATCATTGTATGTTGAAAATAGTATGCCAAAGGTGTCTGCATGGTTTAGTATTTCTGGGGGATATTCTAAGTGTGCATACGCACACTATCCCTTGCACAACAGAAGATGAGGAGTTTATGATGATGAATCGAATAACACACACATTTATACCGTGGTATTAAGATGTGTTTTATTCAATCATATTACAAGTAGACAAGGGAGACGCGTTGCCGTTTACACCTGGTGTTTATGTCCTGATTTTTTTGAGGGGAGGGTCTATGGGCGGGTCCTTCTGCTTTTGTCAGAGCACCAGCAGGAGGGTTAAATGTCGATGCGCACTAATATTACATCAGATTTCTGTTGCTTGTGGTGTTGGCGAAAAAAGATGCAGCAGAAAGTTGTGTACATGTACTATATATGCATGGGCTTTTTCAGCTATTTCGATCCAGTGGATGAAATAAGCTCACACACATTTCATACACTCACAAAATAAGATGACAGAAAAAGACGAGGAGCAGCCGCTTTCGTTTCTGCAATGATAACCTTAAGACACCTGCAGAATGCTAGAAGTCAGGGCTAGTGGAAGAATATTGTGCTTGGTATGTTTACTAATGACCAATGGCTGGAACATTTCTGTATATTTTTCTGCTGTTTTTCAAAAAAGCTTAAATCCCATCTGACTAGAGCACTTCCCAACAACACATCCTGCTACGTTCACACTGCGAGCCTTAGTGCTTTCTTTTTTTCTCAGATCCGATTTTTTTTTGTATAGGTGTTCACACTGTTGTTTTAAATGTGGCCAATATTAGATTTGCATTGTGAACTGGCACACATGCACAAAAGAATGATACAAGCAGGGTTTCCAGGTTTTCTCAACAAAATCCACCCAACTGATTCTCAAAACTTGTCCAAAACTAGACCAACTCAGCAGGAAAACTATGGATTTGGCAACACTTGTGCATCGTGCTGTCATACGGAAGTAAACACGGAGGATGTAAAATAAGTGATTATGCATTTATTTGTAGTGTGATCTGCTGCAGAAGCCAGCAAAATTATGCAGTCAGTATGGAAAATAAAGAAAAAGATGTGATAAAAGCCAGAAGAGTTTTTAAACTTTTATAATATGAGTCCTCATGTTTGTTTGCTTGTATATAAAGTTGTCACTGTAATACTTAAGAGTTCTGACAAATCGCACTTCCACTGTGTTCCACTGACACTTTAGTGACAGTCTTGATAACTTTGGGTATGTAAAATCTTCGAAGTCCCCCGTCAGTGAGCAATTATGACAGATGTCAATCTAGAGTGACATTAAAGTCACATGAATTCCGACATGACTGTTCACACTGCAGTTGCATTGCAAAACATCTGACTTGTATCTGATTTAGTACCACATATGGAAGTGGCACAAATTCGAATTGAAAAGATCAGATTCCAAGCACTTTGTGCTGTTTGCACTGTCATGACAATAACAGATCTGAGTCACATTTGAGCAAAAAACAATCAGATTTGGGCCACATTTTTCGCCGTAGCCGTAGTATCTGTTTGAATGCATTCGACCATATGAGTGTCGGAGAAATCCGATCAAATGCTTTTTTGACTACCTCTAGAAGTGGTCGAAAGTGGACACGCTTAAAAACATTTTACACCCCGTTCACACCTATATTTAGCATCATCTTCTTGTGACTGGATCAAGCAAAACCATTCATTTTGCTGTCTGCTGCTGGTCGCCATGACCTCTTCCACCACTTTCCTTTCATCTTTGAGTTTTCCAGCATTTCTCATTTCCTCCCTTTACTCATCTCTTCACCATCTGTCTGTTCTCCACATCCCTCATTTGGGCTCTCAGTAGGACTGTGTCGAGTGTCTGTGAGTGGGGTACCAGTCATGTACGGCTCACATGGAGGCCGTAATTAGTGAGTTAGCTCTTGGCACTGCCTGAAGAGTCCCTCAACACTACACACACTTTGCTTTCCTCTCATTCTGGTCGCTTTAAAAGGGGTTCTGGATTCAGCTTTTAGTGGGCTCTTCATGATGTGCTAATTAGAGAAGAGAAGTGCTACTCTGAAGAATTCAAATTTTACATTCGAAATATAGCACTGCTATGTGTTACATGCACTCATATGTGACCTTGGACCAGAAAACCAGTCTTAAAGGGGTCATCGGATGCAAAGTTAACTTTTCCGTGTTGTTTAAACATTAATATGTGTTGGCAGTGTATGTACACATCTACCCTATAAATAGGGTAAATAAAAATCCATACAGTGTTTTTTAATTAATCTGTAGAAATAATATCCCCTTTTTTAAATCGAGTCATTCTCAGTGTGGTGTCACACCGACAGAGGCCGCTCCCACAATAGTTTGTTTGACATCAGCGTCTTACCTCAGACCTGTCAGCTATAACAGTCCGACCAACATTGTTTCGATGCCAGAGCAGGGATGTAAGTTAGACAAGAATATCTCAGATTGACGTTGTGTTGCTGGATGTAATAATGAACATAGTGGTCGTCATTTACTCCCCAAATCTGAGTCGCTGAAGATGCAGTGGATTATGTTTGTTTGTGAATGGAATGCGCCTCCCGATCTACATATATCCATCTATGTTCGCACAAATCATTCATGATCCAGCTTCACTTACAGCAGAAGTGAGTATAAGCGTTTTTTTTTTTATGAATCTTTGATCGCCTAACGTGCTAGTTAGCAAGTTTAGCGGCTAAACGCGGCTAAAGTAAACAGGCTCATCACTCCACAAAGAGAAGAGAGGGGCGGGATGAGCAGAGCAACATCGACCAGAACAGAATGATTTTTGCAGAGCTGATTTTGGCAAGGTGAAAAAGGTTTTATTTACACTACCATTGAGAAATTTTAACCAAAGCATGTTATAGATTTTTCATTAAGACCCTAAAGAATCAAATAAACTTGTGGAAAATGGGCATCCGATGACCCCTTTAGGTAGCACTGGTATATTTGTAGCAATAGCCAAAAATATCGATTTTTCTTTTATGCTAAAAATTATTAGAATATTAAGATCATGTTCCATTAAGATATTTTCTAAATTTCCTACTGCAAATATATCAAAACGTAATTTTTGATTAGTAATGTGCATCGCTAAGAACTTCATTTGGACAACTTTAAAGGCGACATTCTCAATATTTTGATTTTTTTGCACCCACAAATTCCAGACTTTCAAATAGTTGTATCCTATCCTGACTAATTTAAAAATAAAAATTATGACTGGTTTTGTGGTCCAGGGTCACATATTTATGCATTATATATATATATATATATATATTATTTATTTATTTATTTTTTTTTAATAAAAATAAGGGCCTAGAGTGAATGATGAATGAAAATTATGTAATGTTATGTATGTTGCTTTAAACCCCAAAGGGGCATGAAAGGACCATACAAGTATCACATGACTTGTGCACTATAGACTTCTAAAGCCATATCATAACTTTTTAGCTTTGTATGAGGAACAGACCCAAATGTAGGTATTTGTTTACTTTATTTACAATCAATGAATCAATCAATAAATGTCTGTATGTGCATACTGATGCACAAAACATTTCCCAGACCCCATCAGTACCACTGTACAAGTATACCAGTGTCGGAATTACCATAATCACGATTCCAACTTGTAAAGAGTGTTTATTTGCTAGTAGAACTTGTAAATGTATAAACAAAATTTTCTGAGAGCTCTGAGAGCTCTGACTTGTACTACAACATCATGTAAAAAAAATGGCAGTAGCTTCAGCAGTAAAATGCAGTGAAGTAGTTATCCTGTAATATTTCTGTGTAAAAATCCAATAGGGTGAATTCAGGTAAGTTTGATTGTACTGTGCTCTATAGGTTTGCACTTTCAGGCCATATAATGGTCTTCAACTAAAGGGACACTATTTCTTTAAATGCTAACATAATTTTGGCTAATTCAATATAACGCCGGTGATTGTGGCTACACCTCAGGGGTGGACTCCCTCATAATGAAAGCTAGCCTTTGTACATTCAGATGTTCATTTCTAACTTATAAGGTTGCTTACTAAATGTAAACAAACAAATATTGTGGCAATAATTGTTTAATTTGTTATTGCAGATAACATAGATTAAAATGCAAAGAATATCTTTTAAAAAATATTTGTTTTTCGTGTAAGGTGTTGAAATATTGCTGGCCCACTTTGGCTAACTGTGCTAGATAATATGGGTCGGTGGGTTTCAGGTAAAGTAGGCCACCTTGAACGTTTATTACTTCTACTCACATTCATTAAAAAATTTGGCATTCACTGATTATTTTATTGCTGACAAGCATAAATGACTTGAGTGTGCATTCAAGAAATTCAGTCAGCCGAAAGGAAGGTGAGGCATGAAGTTGATGAAGAACAGTAAAATGTAAAGCTTTACAGTATGGTCACAGTTAAATTTCAATTAGAGTGTTTAGAGACACAGACGTCTAATTTCCTGCTAAATAAGCTCAATTTAATAATGTCTATTAAGCTCAATAGACATTAATTTTCGAATGACGTAGTAACACATAACATGTATTTACTAAAGTAATAACAGTAAATTATGCATAATTTACACAAACCTAAGCCTAACATTTACCCTATAGTTATGTAGTTAATTAATATTAGGTCACTCAGTACTTATTTTTGTAATTACACTGTAATGACATCCCCTTAACATAAAATGTAACCCTAAATTTGCATAACGATTGTTACTTTTTATTATTCATTTGTCTTTTGATTACTTAAATTACACAGAACCATTTTGCCGTTGATAATGTTGCTGAAGATGTGAACAGCTCCAAGTAGACTGTTCAGGTTCTCATCTAGTAATTAAAATAATTTTAACATGGCATGAACGCATATTGTATTTTGATGATGAAATGTTCTTAAGAGGTCTCTGGTTCATCTGTAGTTCATAAACATATATGTAAGTAAACATGCATGATATCACTACTCATGGGTCTGACCCTGTAAACAATTAAAAAAATAGATTTTTAGTGTTTTTTCCTACATACAGTTGAGGTCAAAAGTTTACATACAACTTGCAGAATCTGCAAAATGTTAATTATTTACTAAAATAAGAGGAATCATAGAAAATGCACATTATTTTTTAATTAGTACTGACTTAAATAAGATATTTCACTTAACTACATCCACAAGAGGAAATAATAGTTGAATTTATAAAAATAAACATGTTCAAAAGTTTTTATTTGAACCATTTCTAACAATGAGTGTATGATTTTGATATCATATACTCATTTGCAACTATTACAGAAGGTTCAAACGCTCACTGGTGCTCCACAAAGAAAAACAATGCATTAAGAGCCAGGGGTATAAACTTTTGAACAGAATCAAGATGTGCACATTTTTCTTATTTTGCCTTAATATCATATATTTTTCATTTTTCAAAAAGTTTCACCCCCAGCTCATAATGCATTGTGTGTTTGAACTTTCTGTAATAGTTGCATATGAGTCCTTCAGTTGACCTCAGTGTGAAAAGATGGATCTCAAAATCATACAGTCGTTGTTGGAAAGGGTTCAAATACACAAAAATGCTGAAAAATCAAAGAATTTGTAGGACATGAAGGCAACACATCACAAAAACATAGATGCGGATTATTCAGGTAACAACACATTATTAAGAATCAAGTGTATGTAAACTTTTGAATGGCATCATTTGTATAAATTCAACTATTATTTTCTCCTGTGGACTATATGCAAACATATTTTATGTGAAATGTCTTATTCAGGTCAGTACTAAATTCAAAATAAATAACATGAATTTTGTATGTGTCAGAGTTCCGTGTGCCATTTGGACTGTTTATGTTTGTTTTTCCCATTGTGCCCATATTTGGTTCTTCCTGTCCTCATTTTGTCCTGATTAGTTTATTTACTACACCTGTCTGTGTCTTAATCACCACCCTTTATAAGTCTGCTTGTGATTTGAGTTTGCGGTCGGTCCTTGACGTTATTTGGATGTGTGTGGATTATTGTTCTGTTCCTGCCTGTTCCTACTAAGAGTTATATTAAATTGTTATTTGTATCGTATCTCGTCTCTCGACTCATCGATCCAGCACGTTCCGTGACAGAAGGACCGACCTACAGTTTATCCCCGGCGTTTCCCTGCTTTATTTTCCGGTTTTTCCCAGTGTTTGTTTTTGATTTTTCGTTATGGATCCCGCTGTTCAGATCATCATCCTGGAGCAGGGGAACCGCTCTCTCGAGGACCACACCAGAGACTTTGTGCAACTCATTCCACTCACGCACTACCCGGACAGCTGCTTATGCACGTTCTATCGTGTTGGACTTAACACCACCACCAAGGCGCAGCTGTCCGGGGAGGGTCCTCGAGAGAGCATCGCCGATTACATTGAGTGGGTGCTGGCGTCCTGTAGATCGTCATGGACCATTGACTTCGTCAAGGAGGACGTCAGCCCCACTCCAGACCCAGAACCCAGCCAACCATCACCCCGACACGCGGAGTTTGAGCCCGAGCCCACCGCGGATGACGAGCCAGAGCCACGAGCGACAGAGCAAAGGATCGCCACAGAGCCAGAGCCCAACACGTCCGACCAGGTGCGAGAGCCGGCTACAACTACCGTAACGGTGGAGTGCTGCGTGGAGCAAGAGAGGGCTATGGAGAGCCCTGCCCACTGCACCACCGCTGGGGGTGAGCTTGAACTGAACTCTGGGGACTTGATTGACTTCTTTACTGAAGTTCTGGAAACTAACTCTGGAGATTTAATAGACTTTTCTACGGATATACCTACCTGTCATGATCTACCTGTCGGTATGGAATTCCCACCCACCCCCCCTCTTCTGTCTGTCTGGTCACCGCTGTCCCCTGACAGCCCCTCTGCTCACCCTCAGCCCACCACCTGTGCAGTGGGTGCGCCGCGGGTCTGCCAGCTTCCATCGGCGTCAGGGCTGGAGGATCCCTCATCTCCGCCTCCAGCCTCAGAGTCCAGAACTCCGCCTCAGCCCTCCGACCCTGCGGCTTCACCACGGCTCTCAGCGCCCTCGTCTCCATCGTCGCCCATCGGTCCACCAGCTCCACCGGGCTCCCTCGTCTTTCCGGCTCCGCCCTGGTCGGTCGTCGGCCCTTCATCACCTCAGGACTCTATTCCTCTGGCTGCGCCTCGTCCCTCCGTCCCACCGGCTCTGTGGACCTCCTCCCTCCCTCTGGCACAGCCTCCATCCTCTGTCGCTCCGGCTCCGCCGCGGACCTCCGGATCTCCGCCTACGCCTCGGTCGCCAGAGCCTAGGGCTCCGCCTTGGCCCTCCGGATCCTCGGTGTCACCCTGGATCTTCGGCTCTCCGTCTCCGCCTCGGGCTCCTCCGCCAGCTCCTCCGCCAGCGGCTCCGCCTCCGTCGGTCGCCCCCCTGGAGTCGTCAGCCTTTTCTCCACCATGGCTCCTCCCTCCGTCGGCTCCACCGTGGGTCGTCATGATGGCTGTGGTCTGGGTCTCGCATGGCTCCTCCTGCTCCGGGTCCCTCCTGAGTTCTCCCTGGCTCCTCCCTCCGTCGTCACCACCCTGGACTTTGTTTATTGTCCTCCTCCCGGAAGACCGTCCGCCACCAGAGCCTCCTCCCACAATGACTTTATTATTTCCACTCCCTTTCCACGCCGCGAGGTCGCGCCTTCCGGGAGGGGGGAGTAATGTCAGAGTTCCGTGTGCCATTTGGACTGTTTATGTTTGTTTTTCCCATTGTGCCCATATTTGGTTCTTCCTGTCCTCATTTTGTCCTGATTAGTTTATTTACTACACCTGTCTGTGTCTTAATCACCACCCTTTATAAGTCTGCTTGTGTTTTGAGTTTGCGGTCGGTCCTTGACGTTATTTGGATGTGTGTGGATTATCGTTCTGTTCCTGCCTGTTCCTGCCTGTTCCTACTAAGAGTTATATTAAATTGTTATTTGTATCGTATCTCGTCTCTCGACTCATCGATCCAGCACGTTCCGTGACAGTATGATCACTCTTATTTTGGTAAAATAATAAAACTTTTGCAGATTCTGCAAGGTGTATGTAAAGTTTTGACCCAAACTGAATGTCTGTAAGTTCTGATTTATCCATCTAACCCCTTTCCTAGGTATATGTATTCTCTAGTGCAAAAACATTCAAAAAGTCATTAAGAATGTATAAGTTATGTGTATATATGTTGAAATATTTACCCTCTCTTCAGTTGGGAGGCTGCTTAAATAGACAGCATTCAGTCCAGACACAGGTGAAAGCCGTGATAAAAAAGACCCACACAGGCCTTATATCAGGTACATACAAGTACATATAAAGTCACTTTCTCATGCCTGTCCATATCACTTCTAAGAAATTGTTGTCATTGAGCCCATATGATGTTCTTCTTTGGAACACAAAAGAGCATCTTTTGAAGCATCTTCTCATAGCTGTTTTAATACTGACCATGGTTATCATGCTCAGATATTAACAACTGTAATAAAAGTGATCCATATGACTTATCCATATGATTATTTGGTGCATTTCTTGTAAGTTATACATTAGTGACTGAGTAAGGAACAGACGCAAATTTAATATGTAAGAATCAGTAACGATAAAAATCAAAGCTGCCTTCATTTTTAACAGAGCTTCAGTGAAGGGGAAGATTTCAGTATAAATACATAAAAGACTCAGAAGGCTAACATATGGTTTCAGAAAACTATATAATATAGCACATTAATCATATTAATTACTTGCTTTTTGAACACTAAAAATCCATCCTTACATGTAAAGATTCTTCAAAATGTTGTATTTTCTTCTTTTCCAGACACTGAATGAATTAATGAATTTATTAATAAAACATATGACTTTTGGAACAACATGAGGTGACAGAATTTTCAATTTTGGGTGACCTATTTCTTTAAGGCTGGTCTCTAAATGGTCACCGTGCATGTATACGGGTGTTCAGCAGGGCCTGTTAGTATAAGTAAATGAGCTGAAAATTTAGCATGAGGTCAGAGGTCAGAGTAATCGGGGGATGAGGCTCATCCCTTGCGAGTGGCCACTGGCCTCCAACTCTTTACTGAGTGGTTGGCCCCAGACGACAGGGTCAGCCCTGTCACCGTGACAACCGTGAGGCTGCCATGGAGATGGAGACTGAGCTGGAATTGGGGACCACAATAGGAGCGTGAACTCTCACAATCAGGTCAGACGTGGGGAGCAGGAGTGGGTGATGGGTAATATGGGGGGTGGAGAAATGGGCTGGAGTTAACCTGGGAGAACAGAGAGTGATGGAGAGATGGATGTGCGGATGAAACGAGGGAGTGGACGGTCCGTCAAGCAGGCAGTGTTAATTGCAGAGGGACAAATGGAGTTAATGATGCATACTCACAGGTCAAGGATGAATTCACAGGGCTTTCTTTCCTTACTGCTCATTACAACACCATCACAAACCCACACAGACAGTGAGTCACATTAACCTCACATCGGCATGAAATAACTACCTTTATCATCTCAAACTGGAGAGCCTAAATGTGACGTGTGTAATTTTTATGATGTTAAAATACTTTCTCCTACCCCAGGTTAACATGCAAAGACAACTGTAAGGCATTTGTAGACACTGTGACTATAAAAAATATTGTTCACTTGTTAAGTGTTACAGTTTAACTGCTTAACATTTTTCAGTTTTAAAGCATTAATGACATTCAGTGACTGATTGATGTGAAAGGACCTTCAGTGTATTATCAGACATACTATGGTGCCCCGAGTTTGAACTTCCAAAATGCAGCTTAAATGCGGCTTCATACGATCCCAAATGCGATTGTAAATGATCCCAGCCGGGGAAGAAGGGTCTTATCTAGCAAAAGGATCGGTTATTTTCATTCAAAAATACAATTGAAATACTTTTTTTTAATCTTAAACACTCGTCTTGTCTTGCTCTGCCTGAACTCTGTGTATTCTGGCTCAAGACAGTTAGAGTATGTCGAAAAACTCCAGTCATAATTTCTCCCTCATCCTCAAAAATCATTTAAAAATCATCCTACATCGCTGCAGAAGTTCCAACCCAGTCTTTGCAAGAAAACATGCAAAAAAGGCAAAACAGTGATATAGGATGATTTTGAAGTTGAGGGAGAACATAAGATGGAAGTTTTTCAACATACCCTGTCATGAACCGAAAAAAACAGAGGTCGGGAAGAGCAAGACAAGGCAAGCGTTTGACATTAAAAAGTATATAAATTGTATTATTTTTTATAAAAAAAAAAAAAAAATGATTGTTTCGCTAGATAAGACCCTTCTTCCTCGGCTGGGATCGTTTACAATCGCATTTGGGATCGTTTGAAGCTGCATTTAAACTGCATTTTGGAAGTTCGGAGCACAATAACAGTCCATTATTGCAGAAAAATCCTGAAATGTTTTCATCAAAAAACATAATTTCTTTATGACTGAAGAAAGAAAGACATGAACATCTTGGATGATGAGGGGGTGAGTACATTATCTGTAAATTGTTGTTCTGGAAGTGGACTTCTCCTTTAACCCTTTAACTGTCACCATCCATTCTGTGGGACGCCTAAGTTTACTTCACTATATTACAAATAAATTCTAATCTAATCATGACAAATTATACATCGTTGGAAAGGTCTAAGACTCCTAAAGTAATAGATTAATTTATGACAAGAGTGCACCTCAAAAATCCACATCATAACAGGAGCTCTGACCTTTGTCACAAAAGACTTTCGTCGTTGCCTTTTTCCCTATCATGCAATAGAAATCTTAATTTTATATCACAATTATCAACTGAAAACTTAAAATCTCAAAATTCATCATTTGAAAACCATTTTAAAATCAGACACTGCATTACCATGGAAACTGTACATCAAAATCATATTACAAAATGTTCATGAATTATAAAAATTTAACTTTGGATAGTGCATTTTCATATGTTCAAGATAGGGAGTGACAGTTAAAGGGTTAAGCAGCAACTGATTTCAACATTAATAACACGAACAATCTTTTTTTCCTAATCAGCAAATCAGCATATTAGAATGATTTTTAAAAGGTAATGTGATAAAAAAAAACTGAAAATAATATTAACTGTAAATTAATTTTGACAAATTTGGAGATTTCCGTTTTTCCTGATTTAAGCAGATAAGAGCTGCATTTATAGGAATATTAACTAGATGCTCAGAGACACTACCAAGATGGACTCATTTGCCTTAAATGGATTTAAGTATCACAATGTTAGCTTAACATCCTGCTAACACCAAACTATGTTGGAATCAGTTGTGTGTTGAGTCTCTTGTGTGTTTCAGCCAAGTCATAATTTCATTTTCAGGTCATAATTTCATTTCCATAATTTCCAGAGGGCAGCTGCCTATGCAGACAGCAGAGGGCTACTATAATGTTATTTCTGTTTGATTTCAGATATATTTTATGTAGAATACATACATACATGTATATATGTTTGTATGTATGCATTCATTCATTCGTTCATTCATTCAGTCTTTTTCTTATCTATATAAAGCAGTATTTCCCAAATGAGGGTTTGTGAGGAAACTACAGGGGGGTTGTGTGTTGATGAAAATTTAACCATTAAATTGGATATAAAATTAAAATTACTTGAAATGCATCTGAAATCATGATATATCTTATCAAGTCATTGTTATCAAATTTAAAGCCTGGTAATAAAAATAAAGAAGTATAAAAAAGTAAAAAGTAAAGTAAAAAAGCGGCACTGTGTTCATTTATAGAGCATTTTCAGATCGGCTTGGTTTACGGGTAAATGCTGCTTCTCCAGTGCTCTGCAATATAATATAGTTGTTATATCTATGTATTTATTTAGCACATAGAATTGTTATCTGTGTGGAAACACAGTATTTGAATGCAGTTATATTCCCTTTTGAGACCGCAGATGGAATTCATGTGGATTCCTAAGCATTTATATAGAGAGTATGTGTGCATTATCATGTGAATCAAACGTCTCTAAAAACAACAGAAGCCAGAGGGGTTTTTAGTAGCAGCTATGCTAAGTGGTGCTCAGTCAATGTATTTGTCGTCTATGCCTTAAAGTCAACAGTCTCAAATACACATGCACAAATGCAAGCATATACACACCACAGGGCCGAGAGCAGGTAAACTACTTCTGACCCATACAAAGCCCTGGGTAAAATACATTCAGCACTGTGAAAAAAATTAAAAAGATAAGCGCATATCATTTCAGCCCCTGGACTGGCGTTTATTTAGAGTGAGTTAGGTGTGCCGCTGTATGCGAACGAGACCTCCAATTACAGCCGAGCGCAGGGCCGTACGGGCCTGTGGGCAGGTGATTATCACCGCAGATATTCCGCATGATCTGAACGGGTTTACGAGGGATGACAGTGGCCGCTGGTGGCCCTTCATCTGAGCAAAAACACAACGCTTGTTTACAGCTCCTGTATCACTCTGCGTTTGCTATGGACTGTTGTTCTGGACTTCTGCTGGACGGACATCATGGACTCAGTGGTCTCCTGATATTCTTGGGGGCAAACTCATCCGATGCCATCAGTAATTAGCTTTGTAGGACTTACTATGCTGCTCTTGTTCCCTCGTTGGTCCTTAATTGCTCAAGGCCTTTTTTTCTAAACTTTACTCCCTCTTTTCAAACTTCTCCATAGTTATTTCTGCAAAGAGAGAACAGTCTGTATTAGTTTTCTCTTTTGGTTCAAAGATAAAAGGACAAAAGCAGCAGGATGGAGGCAGAGACGGTGGTCCCGCTGTGCATTGTACCTGAGGAGTAACGCTTTCTTCACCCACAAAGATTCTGTGAAAGAGACTCCACTACATTCACTGCTTTGCTAGTTTAACATCTTTACTAGCAGTACTACTATATTTTTGGTTTCAATACCTAGTACTGTCTACATCATTTTTATGTTGTAAGTATCTATTTTAAATGAAAATTTGGTGTTATTTCTCATGATAAAACTATTTATCATGATTAATAATTATTAGTAATTATTTTACAAACTAAGCCATTGCTATTATAATTAAATAAAACAAAATAGTTTGAAAGACGACATATCGTGAAAATCTGACCTTTTCTGTGTTTAAGTGCTATAATCGGCTCTCCGGAGCATCTAACAACCCAGAAAATGTGAAAAAGGACAACCCAGTAATTTTGTTTTGGTAAGCCTTTTTCTACAAGCATGTGAAAAAATTAGCGTGCCAGATATCAACACATAGATCTATTATAAACAAGCAATTTCTTTCCCAGCTGTTTACCTTCACAGACATAACTGACAGTGTTTGTAACTACTGTGTGTTTTTAACATAAAATTGTGTGTATTTGACAGTTTAAGCAATAAGGCATGAAAGAGAACCAAGTTTAGTAGTCTACTCACATGCTGTGTGACAGCTGCTTTCTGTGCGCATGCTTCATCTATGTGCGCTCAGAAAACCCTATATCAGAAGTTTAAACTATTATGGTTTAAAACACATTGTGTTTTTTTAATTTTTTAGCGGAGTATCTGAGGGACGAGCTGTAAAGGCACAGTCCTATTCTGGAAAAGGGGGCAGGCATCAACAGCTCATTTGCATTTAAACAGACATGCACAAAAACAGAGTGTTTCAGATTCCACTCAAAATAGGCATTTTCAAAATGATATTAAAAACTGATCTGTGGGGTATGTTGGGCTGAAACTTCTCAGACACATTCTGGGGACACCTGAGACTTATATTACTTATTGTAAAAAAGGAACATAATAGGTCTTCTCTAAAGTTTACAAAGGTCTATGTATAATATCTACTTCACTTTTTGAATTTTAGTCAGTGTGTGGTGTGTGTTTTGGCATAAAAAAAGATCTACAAAGTTACAAATCTCAAAGTCCACTCCAAAAAGAGATATTTCATTTTTAAAAAATCAATTTTTAAGAACTACAACGAACGGCTCCTTTGGACTACAGTGTTGTTTTCTGGGCGCTGTGATGTCACAACTCGGCCTATTAGAATATCATTAAAATAAAAATGGAAATTTTAATGGTTGGGGGGTGGGTAGGGACGAGGTGGGGGATTAGCCTAACTTTAGCAATGCAGCACGGAGAGTCCTTTTTGGGACGCTTCAATAGGCTGCAGTGCAGCTGGTATAAACACAAGCATTGACTAGAGTGACCACGATCATCTCCAGTGGCTGTGTCGGTGCATGCTGCAGATGTGTGCAGTGTGTGGTAAGAGATTTATTCATCATACAGTGTAGATAGCTTCACTTATGATGCGAGTGTTTTTTATAATGCATAAACGTGCACTAGACTAGGCTAGGCTAATCAGTGATGATGTTCTTTATGATGTTAATATTCTTTGCTTGTTTTCTGTAGCTGCTTTTTGATTAACTAAGGAAATGTAAGCATTATAATTAGTAACTTACAAAGTTTTTATTCAATTGTTGTCATGTTAAATACAAATGAAGTCTTTTAAAAAATTAGGCTTTTAGCCTTATGCTGGAGCTGCTTTTGGGCAATGAAACTAGATATGTAAGTAATTAAATAAATTAGCACGATAATATCATGTATCGGCGTTCTCGCAGGCTGAAGGTAGGACCCAACACTACTGTAGCGTCAACTATACCTTAATATATCCTTAACTAAAACAAAGCAGATGGAACTTGCTGCTTTGGCAAGACAGCTAACCAATCACAACACATTACATTTTTTCAGAACGCGGACCATCATAAAACCCAGAAATAATCAAGCCATTTATGCCAGGCTTGGAAGAAAGGTATTGTAATAATGTAAATTATGTGAAAAAAAAAATGTGTTTTTCGAACCACCATGATCTTTTTGCTTGTATGCTACACTCTTAAAAATAAAGGTGCTTCACAATTCCATAGAAGAACCTTTTTTGTTTAAATGGTTCCATAAAGAACCTTTACACTCTGAAGAACCTGTCTGTTTCACAAAAGGTTCTTTGTGGAGAAAAAAGGTTCTTTAGATTATAAAAAGTTAAGAAGGAGAGGTTCTTTAAAGAACATCTGACTGACTTTTTCTTTGTGGAACAAAAAATGGTTCTTCTATGGCATCGCTGTGAAGAACCTTTTAAATCGCCTTTATTTTTAAGAGTGTAATTGCATTGCAAATTGCTTTTTGCTCAGTCTTAGTTTTAAGCCTAGCAGTTTAACTCATTGAGAACATATTCATGTTGAGGACATAAGTTTGAATTTGGCTTGCAACATTTCACATTCCTTTTTCCCCACTATCATTTCCTGTCCTTACTGTAGTTTGCTTACATCACTTACATGTCCATCTTTATTGTAAAGTTTATAATCTAATCTATGATCATGTGTTGATAATGTTCAGAATATGTCTACCCCAAGAAAGATGAACATAAAATAATATAATCTCAATTACAGCACAGATGGGGTCTTGTTAGGCCACATTTCTACCCTTTTAGCTTCTTCTCTGGATACACAAGCATGATCCTCTCTGTTCAGATAAACGTGTGTATCTGTGACAAACAGAGAATGCTGTCCCTCTGCCCCTCAGCCCTTGGCAGTGGACAGCTCACTGGTCATCTGCGCTAGTGGAATAAAGCAGAGAGATGCATTTGAGACACAACATATGTTATTCGCCTTTCCAATAGCCGCGATGCCTCGCAGGGAAAACTCCACCATCGCATTATGACACGTAAAATAAAAGAGCCAAGACTGCGCCTGGAGACGCACTCACACTAGCCAGAAATAATATCTTCCATGCAGACATCTCCTTCTGGTGACAGTTAGACTGGGCACTTCACAAACGATACGACGAGCTTACGTTTCAGACCTAATATGTGATATTGCAGTCCTTGTTTTTTTTTCTAGAAACTCTTTTCTAAAAGACTTCAATTATTCACTGCTTTAATCCAATTGTCATTTTCAATTTATAATTTAAAGATTAGAAAAACTACATATGACTGTAGCAGGAGGAGGCGGATGCGATGTTTTCTGATGGGATGGTAAAAGGCCCGGAGCTAAAGATCTGTGATCTCCGCTGTAGACTGTCATTCTATCCTATTTTTAGAGTTCATATTCAAGAGAGAAAAGCACAAATAAATAGACACAGTCCCATAATTTAAATTACAGTGCTGTTATACGACAAGCGCAAACAGCGTGTCAGACTGCATATCATTTGTAAATACACGGATGTGTTTGCAAAAAAACATTATAATGCTACTTTAACGATTGTTTACCTCTCTTCTCTATGTGTATAATTTCCTGCGGTTCAATCACTGATGCGAATTCCACACAACCAAAATAAATTAAATACTAACATACTATAAAGCGTGCAATATGGGAAGATCATTATAATACTTTTTTTATTATTATTCCTAATACTATTTTCAGGGAAAAATTACATCTTTTGTGTAGCTGACTGTGCAAGTAGTTTTCAAACACTGCTGATATTTTGGGGCAAAACCACATGTTCTTAGAAGAGAAAACTATTATAAATCTTGGGTAGTAGTACTATGTAATGTAGAATTAAAAACACATTAATGGTCATCAGATGTAATTTTATTTTAATGACCAAAAAAAAATGTTTAGTTGTGCATTTTCACACTTTTTATGAGATGGTGGGAAGACAAGTAAATAATCCCATTTTTGCACATATTTTAGTGTTGATTGCATTTGTCAAGTCATTCAACCCAAACATAACCAAAGTTGTTTAAATAAAATAATGAAGCATATATGCTCTTTAAGTTATGTGAAGGAACTGAAGCGAAACTGTCAGAGAACTGTTATATATACACTACTGTGCAAAAGCCACTTGTATTTTCAAAAAAAAAAGGTTTAAGTCAGTTATTTCTATCTTTTGCTGTAGTGTGTGAGTAGGAAATATCAGTTTACATATTCAAACATTAATTTTGCCATTAATTGTAATGATCCAGTAAGATTTTTGTATGCACAAGGAGTCTGATAACAGCCAGTGTTCCACACAGAGGTCTGATCTAATCATCATCCAGTCTGTCTGGAATGACATAAAAAATCAGAAAAAAAAACAGACATAGACTAAATCTATTGTATTGTGGTAATGGCTCCAAGATGGTTCAAGGAAACTACCTGCAAAGCTACTGAAAAACTATGCAAGTGTACCTAGGACAAAAGCTGGTTTAATCGCAAAGGGTGGTCACACCAAATGTTGATTTAATTTAGTTTGTAAAAGCTAATTGATAAATAAAATATATATGTGACATTTTTTTTTTTTAATTGTGATATAATGTCACATAAATAATGTCACTTTACAGCATTTATAAACAAGTGCCTAAAACTTTCAGTACTGTAGCTTTGCAGGTAGGTTTCTTGACGCGTCTTGGAGATGTTACACTAAAACATTTGTTTATTTTTTTTTGGTGAAAATGCTAGTGGCCTAAGACTTTCTCACAGTAGTGTACTTATAAAGGTTCTGAATTTAATGGTTGCAGGTTTCGCTTCATTTCCTTATTAAAATATATAATATTATAATATTTAAAAATATATAAAAAATGTGGTATTACCTTGTTGTTTTTTCGTTCCTTTTTTATGTAATTACAACAAAAAAATTAAAAATAAAAATAATCACACAAACAAGTATTTAAATCTTAATTCAGGCTGTTAGATACATTGCAAACCTCATTTAAAATCAATTAAAAATCTATGTTTTGGCCCATTAAAAGTGTCTATTGCATATTATAGTATTTTTATTTGGTCTGCTAGCTGTACTAACATCAGCGGCGGTAGGACTTACAAAGGAAATAGGTCCTTTATGCGAATACACATTACCTAAAGATGTCAGACATGCCTCTGACTGACAGAGAGAGACAGACAAACTGAGAGAAAGACACAAATGAAAACCAGAGGGAGAGAGATGCAGATACAGTCAGACAGACAGAGATACGGGGAGTATCCTTCTCTTGTCAGAGGTACATCCTAGACGGAGGGGCATAACAACTCTAATCGCAGTAAATGAGGTGGAGTGGGTGCACAGAGAGAAAGTGGTAGTGGGGTAGTGCTGGTGATGGATGAGACTGAAGGGGTGACACTAACAACGCCAGGATCTCCGGGTGCTTCAAGACCCCCCGTGAAGACCTATCATTTCTGGATAATGACCCTTCTAGAGAGACAAAGAGAGAGTAAACTACAGAACTGAGAGGATTTCTTGAGCATCCAGGATGTAACTGGTGGTCATAACTGCAAGACGAATATGCATGGATGTTAAAATGTGTTATTAAATGCATGTGAATGAAATATTTTACAGCTTCACTCTTAAAAATAAAGGTGCCTAAAAGGTTCTTCACAGCGATGCTATAGAAGAACCATCTTTTGGTTCCACAAAGAACCATTCACTCAAAGGTTTTTTTTTTAAAGAACCATCTCTTCTTTTGCCACAAAGAACCTTTTGTGAAACAGAAAGATGCATCCCCATTTTTAAATCAAGCCATACTCATCTTCTTATCGGTGTGACGTCACACCGACAGAGGCCGTTTCCACGATAGATGATTGACACGGCTGTCTTACCTTAGACCCGCCTTGAGTGAGACTCCGACCAGAGTTTCAATGCTGGAGCAGGGGAAGACAAGAATGTCTCAGATTTAGCAATTGAGGTGTTCTGTTGTTGGATGTAATAATGATCATAACAGTCATCATTTACTCCTGACATCTGAGCTGCTGAAGACACAGAGAATTAACGTTACTTTTGTTTTTGAAGGGAATGCGCCTGGCGATCTACATAAATGCGTGTTTGTTCGCTTGAATCATTCATGATGCAGCTTCACCTGTAGCAGAAGTGAGTATAAGGGTTTTTTATTCATCTTAATAATGTGCTAGTTAGCAAGTTTTGCAGCTAACTAAACAGAACAGCTCATCACCCCATGGAAGAGAGGGGCGGAGCGAGCAGAGCTCATTAGCATTAAAAGGAACATCCAACAGAATGGCTGGCTCTGAACAGGTCTGATTTTGACAAGGTAAAAAGGGTGTTTTTTACACTACCACTGAGAATTTTTAACCAAAGTATGTTATTGACTTCTCATTAAGACCCTAAATAATCATATCAGCTTGTGGAAAATGGGCATCCAATGACCCCTTTAAATAATACGTCTGGACCATCAATGAGCAACAATAGCAAAATACAGGTCAGACTCACCACACAAGCAAATAGCATTTTAATGAATGGGATAGCTTACTTCAGATATTATAAAGCATCTTGCATTGAATATACTTGCGTCAAGACCAAACTATACTTCAGTTCTGATGCAAAAAATATATACGTATACCTACACCCAAAAGCATAGCCTTTCAAAGAACAGCATATTCCATATGACACTGTTGCAAACACAAATGCTTATAGCTTTGTTTCATGTCTGAGTAATCAGTAGTTCAGTAGTTATGAGCAATACAAATGTCTTTGTACTAGGGCTGCCCCCTAATAGTTGACTAACCGTTAGTCAATGAGAAGAGGCTTGGTCAACCAAAATGTTATTAGTCTCTTAGTCACAGAAAAAAAAAAATCCACAGGAAGTGGAGAAGTCACGCAGTCTCTGACGGACAGATCGTTAACGGTTGGTCTGTGTAGTAATATGGTACATCGGGCAGGACATCCATACGCTCACCTTTTCATCGACCTCAAATATGGCTTTTATTCTGAAAGATGTATGAAGTAGCAACTTTACATGGCTGCTCAATCCAATGTTATCCTAGAAAAATATGCGTTATTGAAGTGCTTGTGTGGAGTGTGGAAGCTCTCATGTGTATACTTGCCTTACAGACATGAAAAATATATCTATAGAGAGTGAAATGATGTATGAGGCGCATCACTACTGCAAATATGATGAGTCAGTGTTGCCGACTTCATCTCTTAAGCTGAAAACAAAGAATGCACTAGTTTATCAATAAATTATTAAAGCGTCAGTGTAGTATCCTTACTGCTTTTTCACACATTCATGATTATTATATCTGCCGGTACGCTGTGGCAAGCTTTTTTTGAGTGCTTATTAGGCTATGTGGGCAATTAAAGGCTCATTATTATGATTTATATGGCTTATTAATAAATGTGCGACTGATAGTCGACTAATGTTTAAAATGAACGACTACTAGTTGACCAGAAAAATCTTTAGTTAAGGGCAGCCCTACTTTGTACTCTTTTAAACTAGAGTTGCGGTACCTGAAGAGTTTAATTAAATGTTCGCTATACCACTAGTGGCAACATTGAGAATGCAACATGTACTTGAGTTGTGAACTGTGTTCGGTCACATTTCGAAACTGCTTATTCGCATAGAGTATGTTTCAGGCCTAAGTATCTGGGTTCACTTGCCAACTGGCAGCATACCGTCAGATCTGATTGGCTGTGACAGAAGCTGAACGAGTAATTGCTCTAACCACGTTTCCTGGTCCACTCAGTCTCGGGATGGGTGGGCCAAGGTGCTTCACTGATTCCACCTTTTTCTCAAACTGACATTTCTATAGCACCCTACCCCTCCGCCCTCTTTCTTTCCTCCGCGTCTCGGACCAGGAGAGGCTCTTCCACGTGCATCTGCACCCTCATTAGCGCAACAAGCATCCTGAAGATGTGCGCAGGTCCGACCGCAGCCGCTGCCATGTGCAGTTGGTGGAAAAAAATGATCTGATCAGTGCGACAGACAGACAGAGAGAGCAGAGAATGCATTTGCCACCCCCTCTGCCTTTGAAGGAACCAATAAAACAGGGTCAGTGTACAACTGAGTGGAAAGAGAGACAGAGAGAGAGACAGGGACGGAGGTGCTTGTATCAGGGGATGTATAGGTATATTACGGTGTCAGCTCCACTCAGAGGTAGCGCAGTACTCAGACAGTATAATGATATGTGTGTTGTCAGGAGGTTCAGGCTGGGCAGGACTCAGGGAGAGTGTAGTTACAGAGATTGAGGCTCTGATGAGATAACTGTGACAGAAATAAAGACTAGCTGAGCCAATACTGGACACTTGAGCCCTGACACCCAGACAAAGACCTTTTCCAGGAAATGGGATGCTTTTTTTGTGTGCGTTCAGATTTATAAATCAACCACCAATAATGACTGTCATCATGTCAACATAATAATTTAGCTGTTTTATTTGTGATTTTTACTTATTTTCTTAAATATACACTATATATGTTTAGGAAACCATTTGGGGGGGTAGTTCACCCAAAAATGAGAATTCCATCATTAATTACTTACCCCCATGTTGTTCCAAACCTGTAAGATCCTTGTTCATCTTCGGATGACAAATTAAGATATTTCTGAAGGAATTCGAGAGCTCTCTGACCCTCCATAGACAGCAGGGGTATTACCATGGTCAGGGCCCAGAAAGGTACCAAGAACATCAACTAAATAGTCCGTGTGACATCAGTGGTTCAACCATAAATTTATGAAGCTACATGAATACTTTTTGTGTGCAAAAAAATTAAAAATGAATAAATAAAAATAAACATTGCATGCGCATGGCGCTGCTGATCAAGAACACACATACACTGAGCCTCATTTACGCTTAGAGGAAAGCATACCCATACATCGTGGTACTCTCCAAAATGGTGCCAGGGGGATGCAGACGAGAAGAATTAGTGAATATAGTTTTGTGCAACAAAAAGTATTTTCGTAGCTTCATAAAATTACAGTTGAACCACTGATGTCACATGGACTATTTTGTTGATGTTCTTGGTACCTTTCTGGACCTTGACTGTGGTATGACCCTTGCTGTCTATGGAGGGTCAGAGAGCTTTCGGATTTCGTCAGAAATATTTTAATTTGTATTCCAACATTGAACGAAGGTTTGGAACGACATGAGGGTGAGTAATTAATGATATGATGAATTTTCATTTTTAGGTGAACTATCCCTTTAATTATATCAGTAGTAATTGGGGACACAAATTACATTGATTCTGAGACTCTTCTTTGCTTTTCAAAAACTATTCTGAAAAAGTTGTATGAAACCATTGATATTAAAGAGCCACATACATTCGCTTACACACATAAAAATTAAATTACACTTCACTGAAATAATGGCATGTGCTTTAGTATCACTCATATACACAATGATTATGGTCTTCCCTGGAGAGCATTATGGGTAGCAGTGTAAGTATTTGAATGAAAACGGCTTTCATTTCTCTTGTGACTGTGTATGACTGACAGGCCTGATAGCTGGCCACAACACAATGTCATTAACCACCGTTTCCAGAAAGTGATAGTTCATGTGATATGCATCATTGTGGTTCCTTACTTTAAGAGGATAATACCAATAGGAAATAAGTTGATAAGAAATACCTAAATGTATACATCTGCTTTTGAATTGGATGGTCTCTGTGTACCCTCAGGGTAAAGGAGAGAGGCAGAATAAAGGCTTTGAACAACATCTCTGAATCTCTTCGTTGTTCTTCTTGCTAATTCTTTTACACAACAATGAACTTCCTCCACAAATACCTCAACCCTCTTGCAAACTTTATGCTATGTTGGGGGTTTGTTTGTAGAAGTCAGAGAGTCTTGCTGTGCTCAGTAAGAGGAAGCTTCATGTAATTGAGTTAACTATGAACACTAACTCACATCTGTAGCAGAGGAACAGATGTATGTTTCAAGCAGAAAGAAAAATACATAGCTGTGTTGTTTTTTTATTCCCCTTTACTTTAAATTCTTTACATTCTAACTGAATCATTTTACCCATCACTGGATAACCACAAACAATGAGATTTTAACTCCATTACCACAATATCCTTCTACTGTGTCAGCGGCAGAGCAGTATGAAATTTGATAAAAAAATGATTTTTCTCTCATACGTGTATCACTACAATACGTAC
This sequence comes from Labeo catla, assembly GCA_012976165.1. Lineage (NCBI taxonomy): Eukaryota > Metazoa > Chordata > Actinopteri > Cypriniformes > Cyprinidae > Labeo > Labeo catla. Next base: position 761,378 of record VONZ01000122.1, read on the forward strand.
CACTTTATTTCTTTGATGAAAACAAATGGAGATATTTTGAAGAACGTCTAAGCTCTTGTCCGTGCAATTAAAGTGGAGTATGATTTATACCAGGCCCGACTGAAAAATAATTTTTTCTGTCCACAATGAAAGTGACAACGTTGAGCGAAATAACCAACAGTCAGTCAAAACAGTGCATGGATGAGTTCTCTTTGTCTGTGCACACTCACACAGCACAGCTGAAAAACCAAGAAATTTCATGACAAATCTCATGATGCAGATAGTATCTATTTTATAATTGTCTTTTTGGAGCTTGTAGCATTTGGCACAAAACAAGTTAACAAGTTATTTAGGTATTTTTTTTACACAAATATTTACTAGAGTCAGAAAAAGTAGCTTCTTTTTGGACTTGGGCAGCCCCTGATCTCTTCATTCTTTCATTGTATGGAAATTGGTCTCATGGCAAAAATGTACCTGGGGACCAGAGGTCACGTTAACCGAAAATTGTCCATCATTGACGGAATTTTTTTAGCAGCGATGGCAAAGTCTGAAGGCCATCCGTCACTTTGACAGATTACACTGAGGGTGATCTATTGTAACTTCGAACTGTAATTCCCACCCTGTCCAGGTGGTGGCGAGTGCGCTCCAGTCTGGCAGCAGAGCACTGGATCCAGAACAAAAACGAAACTCATTAATGTTTTGCTATGTATTTGATTACACACAGGCGAGTACATAGAAGTTACAACAATCTATCAAGCCACATTAAAGAGCGCCAAAATGGTATTTATTGCTTGAATTTTCTAATGCAATTGACAGAATTTGAAATTTGAGACTTTGTTTCATATCTTAGCAAATTGCGATTTATAGGATGGAAGGCGTACTATGTACTGTTCATTCATCAACTGAAAACAGCATAGACCAAAAGATCGATTGGGATTTATGAATCGACATTGGTTCATAAAAATGAAAATATATTAAAATCGCTGTCACTGTGGAGTGTGGTGTTGAACATGTAAAAGTTACGCAGTCTGTTCTTTTCAAAATAAATGCGGAAGTCTATATCATTCTGTAGGTTCATAATTAAAAATGAAAATGTGAACAAAAATAAAAGCAATTAAATATGTTAATATAATTAAAATATGAAAATGACAGGTAATGACAGGTAATAATAGATTATGACGGAATTTTGACTATCCTGTCCAAATGTCAAAGTGACGGACAATGTTAAAGTCTAACGCAACCTCTGCTCAGGACACTTGTATGTACAAATACATATCACTGCAGTTTCCAAAAGAAATAAACACTAGAGGCAGTAAAACTCTAACACATTTTTTTTCCATTTCGCACAAAGTATTTACAGAGTTTTGATTAATAAAGTGTAATTTTAGCACAATTACTTGAAGAATATTATGTTATGACTTAAAAATAATTTTAATATGCTGAGACATTTGAAAACTGATGCTTTTTAATGTTAGCATCACATATCTAGCTTTATATCTATGGGTTTTCAAAGCCGGTAGGTTTGTTCGGTAGCTTACACAGTAGGAGGCGTACTTGGCAGGTGAAGAGCTCCGGTACAAATCCCGTGTAACTACAGTTCGACAAAACAGTTCAAATCTGCACACACAGATTTAAATAGCACACTTGTGTAAACAAATGCGTTTTTTATATAATTTTTGCATTTGTCAACACTATTTCCAACACAATAGAGCATTAACTTTTAGCAACAGTCCCTGGATATTTCAACTCTGAACCGGCGCAATACGTACCTGAAGCAATGTAACAAAAACACAGCAATACGCACCTACATCAATGTAATAAAAACGTGCCGAGGTTCACGTATTGAACTTGTGTTTTAGCGCCACTCAGTGGACTTTTCTCTTTGAAACTGCCGCGAAACGTGCAAAATGTCGCACCCCTGTGGACTGTTTCTGTGGTGTCTCCCTGTTTATGCCCTTATTTGGTCTTTCCTGTTCCGTGTCTAATTATGACATCATTGTTTAATCGTTCACACCTGTCCTCGTCCGATTAGCTTGTGTATTTAAGTTTGGTTCTGTTCCCCGTTGGTTTGTCGGTTCTTAAAGCCATTCCTGTAAGTCACTCCATGTCTAGAGTCTACTCAAGTCATTCTAACGTCTTTTCAGTTGTGTTGCGTGTGGATTCCCTGCTGTTCCTATTCGTTCCTGTTCCTTGTGTGGATTATATAAATAAACTCTATGTTCCTGATCTCCTTGTCCCAACTCCTCATTACCGCACACGGCGCTTGTGACGCAGTAAGGTACGTAAAAACGGTGCTGCAGAAAAGTACCCAGAGGTGCGTATTTTTATGAGACTGGGTTGGGAAACAAGCTGCTTAAACAATCTTCTAAATTTCTCCTCTTGTAATCAAAGCAAAAAAGACTGTCATACAAGTTTGGAATGGCATTAGGATCAGCAAAAACCTTCAAAATAATTTTCCTAAATTTTAACATAATTGTGAATCTTTATTTTCCTCCACTGCATTTGATTTTACACCGAATTAGATCATTCTAATCAGTTCTTCCAGTATCTTTAAACAGCATGAAAATTTGTACTGCATGAAAAACAATATTAACTGAACAATTACACAGATAAATAAGTGTACAGATAATCAGAGGTGAAGTACCTCATAGCTCAGCACCAAGACTAGTCCTGACAACCTGCATTAGATGGCTGTTTACTATACTTCACTGTGCCAACCTCAGGTAATATAATGGTGGGTAATGACTCTCATACGTACATGCATGCATACATACATACATACATGGGGAAGATGTATGCGGTCTTGTGTGAGCGTGTATGACGTTGACATTGATAGAGCTAAATGAATGGGGCGCCGTTAGTTCTGGGTCATTACACCACTAAACTGGGGTTTTGTTGGAGAGGGAGCGTAAAACAGCACGGTGGTCGACTGCCGCTTTTGTGGTTCAGGGCCGCCATCGTTGTCATCACTGTCATTTCAGATAGGAGGCAAATGTCCTTATGCAGTAAGTGTTGTTAAAATTGGAATTCACTTGACTTCTGATTTAATAAAAATAAATCTACTCATGGAGGATTCAGTTATTATGGACATAAATGTGGGGCAAAGATGTTCAGGGAAGTGAAGAATAACGGTCTATTCCTAAGGCCAGAACATGAAGGGGTTCAAAAAACAAAAAGTGGCCAGACGGGGCTAAAATTCCCTCCTCTTTTCCACGTCTCTCTCCCTGACTCAATTATGGCTGCCGTTTCCCTCCTGTCGGTATAACCCCTTCAGCACACCGCTCTTCAAAAGCGGCTCTGACTCAATCAGCAACACTCAACATTAACACGCGCTAATTATTCATGAGGCTGGAGTCACAGCGGCCAAAGAGAAAACCTCACCGCAACTCCTCATTAATGTATACATTTCTATTCAACATCCCTCAATCCATGCCAAGACATCCAACGCAATCACAGCCGTGTTAAACCGGGTTTACATCTGGTCAGGGGAAAGCAATTCTACTCTTTTATGTAATCAATGAAATATGTCTGTCGTTTACTGTTGGAAATGTGATTACTGGCCCGTCTGTCTGTGGCTACAGTAACAAGAGCGCTGTTAACATCGTCACAGTAACGCTCCGGGAAAGGTATTGCCTGTCAGTGCCCAGTGAGGACGGAGTTTATTCCTTCTTAATAGGCTTTGGGCCGAGTTCCCACCGGAGAGTTTGGTTGACAATCTGACAAAGTTATCTGGAGATAAATGGGTTATGGAGCGGAGAGAAAGGGCCAGAGAGAGAGAGTGAGTGAGTGAAAATGTCTCAGATTTGATGGAGGTTTGATGGAGGATGTAGCCAGGGGTCCAGAGGTCTAGGCAAGTACAGATGCACTAGACTGTACCAAAAAAAACATACAAAGTCTGCTGGTCAGTTTCTAAATTTGTGGCCATGCACTGTTACTGGTTTCAAACTCAAACACCAAAATATTAGTTAGGTAGCAATATTGTGCTGCATTCTAAGATTATTTCACCCTTGTGGAAAAAGAGATACACTTTAGGTTACACTTTTAAGAAGAGCACTTTTAAGAATTGAACCCAATCCAAATTTTTCTATGAGAGATGAAAGTTTCGGAGGCAGTGTGTAAGCGTGATTGACACCACATGAGGTTGTATTTATTTTTAATGTACAAACATTTTGGACAAGAATTTCAGACTCAGTGTGCAAGTACCTTTACTCTTAAGTACACGTAATTTGCAGCTTATGTGTACTTAAAGGGGATATGTTTTACATGTTGTTTAAACATTAATGTGTGTTGGCAGTGTATGTACAAATCTACCCTATAATGATAAATATCCATGCAGTGGTTTTTAATTAATCTGTAAAAATAATATTCCCTTTTTCAAATCGAGCCATTCTCAGATGCCTGTCGGTGTGGCGTCACACTGACAGAGGCCGCTCCCACGATAGTTGATTGACATGAGCGTTTTACCTCAGATCAGTTGTAACAGTCCAACCTCGATGTTTTGATGCCGGAGCAGGGATCTAAGTTAGACAAGAATTGAGCGATTGGGGTGTTGTGTTGCTGGATGTAATAATGAACGTAGTGGTCGTCATTTACTCCCAACATCTGAGCTGCTGAAGATGCAGTGGATTATGTTTGTTTGTGAAGGGAATGCGCCTCCCGATCTACATATATCCATCTATGTTCGCGCAAATCATTCGTGACCCAGCTTCACTTACAGCAGAAGTGAGTATAAGTGTTTTTTTTTTTTATGAAACTTTGCGATTGCCTTTCCTAATAAAGTGCTAGTTAGCAAGTTTAGTGGCTAAATGCAGCTAAAGTAAACATGCTGGTGACAGAGAGAAGAGAGGGGTGGGGTGAGCAGAGCTCATTTGCATTTAAAGCAGCCTCGACCAGAATGGGATGATTTTTGCAGAGCTGATTTTGGCAAGGTAAAAAGAGTGTTGTTTTACACTACCATTGAGAATTTTTAACTAAAGTATATTAAGTATATAGACTTTTCATTAAGACTCTAAAGAATCATATCAACTTGTGGAAAATGGGCATCCGATGACCCCTTTAATATATACACTTATACACTTAATATATACACTTTTATTTCATTAAAAGAAATGAAAAAATCCATATTTTAAAGAAAAAAAAAAATAGGCTCATTGTCCAACTCCCCTAGAGTTAAACGGTTGAGTTTTACCTTTTTCTAATCCATTCAGTCGATCTTCTGGTCTGGCCATAGCACTTTTAGCATAGCTAAGCATAGATCATTGAATCTGATTAATTATTGAATCAAATTAAAAGTAAAAACAAGGATTTGTAAAGAAAAATGTCGGAGGATTTCGATATAAGATGAACAAAAATTGGTTCTCGCAAGACTACCCTTACGAAAATTTACCATGGTTTTACCACAAATAAAACCAAAAAAACCATGGTTACTATAGTTATACCATGGTTTTACCACAAATAAAACCAAAAAAACATGGTTACTATAGTTATACCATGGTAACCACAAATTAAATAATTAATATGCCAAAAAAACATGGTTACTAAACTTTTACTATAATAAAACCATGGTTAATTTTCGTAAGGGTAGTGTATTCTCACCAAAGCTTATGCTACACCTACATCCTATATGCACTCATCTCGTATGTATGATCGTTCCAACATCCCTTTTTTTTCAGCAGGGATGACTGCAAATTAATTTACCCAAAATAACAATATAGGTTAAGAGCAGCATCTAATATGAACATATATTTCATTCATCTGATAAATTATGTACTGTTTTAACTAAATATTTGTCAGAGCTTTGCATTTTTGTGCTTATTAGAGTATCATGTTGTTAGTGAAGCAACATGCTAACATCAAACTTTGTTGAAAAGTTGCTACCTACTCTTTGTAGACTGTTAGAAATGTAGGCTCCAACATGCTACCTTAAAAGATTGCAAGGCTGTTCGCTAGGGTTTGGAGCTAATATACTTTTATTAGCAGCTGTACAGTGCAAGAGTTAATGTTACTAACAGTAAAAGTCTGTAATTTTTATACGCAGTTCATATGATGTGTGTGCCTGTCAGCTTGTGTTATTGCAGCAGTCTTCATGGCTGGAAAGAGAATGAGGCCTTTAAATGTCATGATAGCAACATCTGATCAGCCTAATTAGAGCGAGTGAGAGAGAGAGAGAAAGAGAGAGACCTAAACATTGAGGGGACGCGACAACTACACACAAAATTTCAGAAAGCCAAAGTAAGCTGCCTAACCAAAATGCTACCTTGTAAGTGGTGGCTTTGGAACACTGTAGGCTATGTCCGACATCATCATGTGAAGTGCACAGAAACCGCAACTGATTCCGATGGCATTTGATGTTTGCATTTGCTATGCTAATGACACAGTAATACATAACCATTAAATAAACACTGGGTACATTGCTAACACAGTAAACTACTTCAGTACTGAATGCATTATTTTTCTAATCAACATTTCTCTCGACTTGTTTGCCATCTTGGATGATTTTTTTCCTGAACTTCTCATTTTTGAAGCTCTTCATTTTCCATGAAATCACTCTGATCTTGCTCAGGTCAGCGCTGTAAACTGTTGACTTGATCACTTAGTGCTGGAAAGGATAAAAAAGACAAAATGTTTTGCATTTGCAGCACAGTCGTCCAGTTCAGATGACAGTGTTGTAAACAGAGAACATGAGTGTGTGTGTTTGTGTGTGAATTGATTTTGCCCAGCGAGACAGACTCTGCTAATGGCGTCTTGGCCTGACTGAAACATATACCAAAGTGATTATTCATTACAGGGCCATTTCATGGTGTTCATCACTACAGAAGCTTCTGTCTCTCAAACCAGCCGTGCTGGAATAGCCTGAGGAAACACTGTCAAATCTGTGAGAGTGTGGCGGTCCTGCTAGCTCACTGAGACTTCCCCCAGCGTGCTTCACACAGAAAAAAATGAAGAATATGTTAAGGAGGGCCGCCTCATATGCGGTCAGACTTGAGAATAATGTTTAAAAAAATGAGTTCATTACAATGGTGTTGTATGGATGCTTTGTTGTATGATTATGAATGTTATATGCAAATCTGTGCATTAACCATGTATATAACTATAAGCAGGCTATGTGTAGCTTTGCAGCTCTGTTTTATGCATGTGCTGCAAAACCTGTTTGTCATTTTTTAAGTCTGATTGACATCTCAGTAAATCTGCTAGTGAATAGAAATAATATTAGAAATAAAATCTCTTTAATATGTCAGTTGTTTCTCCTCGACAAATGGAGAGTTTTGGAAGAGACTGCAAAATTGTCCAGAAGAGACTGCAAAAATGTTTACATTTGCAAGTTACCAAAGTTTGTAAGTCAGACTTTTCAATAGAGTGTGTTAGGGATATATTTTGTAGGTCACAACACAGAAACATGTTGCATTTTAGCACTTAGGGTTATCATCCTCAAATCAATGTTTTGTTTTTTTTTTATAGTTTTTTGGTTGCCTGAAATGTCTGTGGTATTCAAGATTTTACAACATAAAATACAGTACATCAGTAATTTCCCCTTGTAATTTTTTAAGCTTTTACGCTTTTACTTGTCTTGAAAAAGGTGGCTGCTAAGAAGCGGCTTAGTTACTACACAGGTTGTTGGAGACGTTAGGTGTCATCATGCTGAAGAATTAACTCATCTATTCGCTAGTCTGCATTTTGAATTGAGCACTTGCGATCATGGTGTGCTTTTTTTATAGCCTGCGTTTAACTGTTTACTTATGCCAATTGAATTTAGGCTTCACAATTCATAAAAGTTGTTCTCATTTGTCAAGATTTTCATGATGAACAAAACGTGTCAAAATCATGAACTTTTATTGTTCACAAAGCTTATTTTCCACAATAATCCAATGGTCAGTGTAAAAATTATTTTGGGTTTTTTGCCGAATAGTCAAGAGAGGAGATGCTAATGTGCTAATGTAATGCTATATGAACTCAATTTCTCACTATTCTCTGAAGATCAAATGATCTGAGCTATGTCATCCATATTAACTACTCACATTAGCCTAACTAGCTACATTTTATAGCTCTACATAAAAGTGTGGATATATTTACCATTGCTCTGCAAATTTTTGTAGTCAATATGTAGTAATTTCAGTAGGAATCTGTGCATTCTGCAGTTTTGCGAAAGGGTGAATAATTTCCCCACAAAGATTTTGCTCCTGTTAAAGTTGGTCATGCAAAGTGACTTCTGCTTGAGCTGTGCTTCATGCATTGCAGACAATGGACCTTTTTTTGTCCAGAAATTTCACCAAAACTTCACCAATATGGCCGCACCTAAGGTTGCTGTATGGCAACAAATGTTTCTAATTTTATTTCTCCTTCGGAGAGGTATATGAGACAACATGGACATTTAAATTAAACATAAATGAGTGCTCCCCTAAGTCACATGAGCTATGAAAGAGCAACCTCTGAGCAATAAACTTTCCTCTGGGTGCACGTGTTGAAATGTGTACACTCCCTTTGTGGACATGCCTGTCTGCACCAACACCTTTATTTCCCCTTTTGTTGTGTGTGTGTGTGTGTGTGTGTGTGTGTGTGTTTATGATGGTCAGAGCCTCAGCTGTCCCAAAGCTGAAATTGGCAATAAAGTTGAGCTCATATAGATCAACTGAGTGGGCTAAGGGTGGACCTGTCACTTGGGCCATCTTCTGTCTCTCTCTCTCTCGCTCTTTCTTTCTGCAACACAAACACATACACACAGTTTGAGAGAATATAGACTATGTTTATCAGGATAATATATATGCATTGTATATGCAAAATATTAGGCAGGGGTAAGAGTCAGGAGTTTTGATAATTCTTAAAAATAAAATAAAATCTGGACTAAAATATATAATTGTAAAATAAGTAACATTCAGGACTTAAGTTTCTATTACCAATATATTCCTGAAATAAACTGATGCCAGTCACAACACTACATTTTTAAATTTCCATAAAATTTCTACCAAAATAAGTGTTCTAGTGCATTTGCTAGGGTGTTCTGGGTGGTCAGTATTATATTATACAAATTATTCTTGTCAGACGCCATCATGAGTTATATGCCAATAAATCAACATATGTTTTCCTAGTTGAAACTTAATGGTTTATTGAAAGGGTTTTTTTTTTTTTTTGGGACAAAAAGGTCATAGTTTTATACTATGCTCGTTTTGGTCAGGTAAAATCACATAACAAGCATTTTACCTTTAGGTTCATGATGTGTTTCTGTCATTTAGTGGGCTATAAGCCACATGGCAGCTTGTCTTTGCCTTTCACAGAAGTTTTTGCATGCTAAAAGGACCGTGTTCTATCACAACACAGGCCTGCGACTGTTGCAGTTTGAAAGAGCCACAGTGCTCCCTGCTGGATGTGCTTAAAAAAATCACCTAGTTCACTGGTTTAAGGATGACTGGTCAAAATTCCTGCTTTCTTAGGCTATGTAATTGTGTGTGTGAGTGTTTTGCACAATGTATGTTCACTATGATCTACTAACATTGTCACACTGATATCTGTGAGCATGTGTAATTAGCCAGGCGGGCAATGCAGAAAAAAAAAAAAAAGTATGACTTTGAATGCTTCCTCCAAGAATTTGTCTCATTTACAGACAACCTGCATGGCCAGTGGGCAATGGCAACAAAGCTGAATTGACTTTTCAGAATATATAACAATCAACATCTTCCCTGTAGATGTTTCCCCTCATGGCTGGAGGAAACAGATTTCACAGCGTAATTAAAACTCATAAATGAGTGGTGCTGGGTGTGAGCGGCGGTCTGGGATCCACGGCCCCTAGCGTGACCCTCGGCCTTTGGCTGCTCTGCGTGTTGTGAAACAGAGGAACTGTGCTGTCACTTGCATTCAGTTTTCTTGCATTCTCTGTGTCTCGAGGGTCCGCCCTCTGTCGGGTGGACATGTTAATATTGTGTCACAAAAGAGAAGGAAAGGATGAGAGATGCCAGCAAATTTCCAGCATCTTTCTGTCACCAGCCATTTTACTCCCTCCTTGCAGTGCATTTGCATGTGTTGCCTCACACGTGTGTGTGCATGGGTACCTCTTTGCCAAGGGTTCTCTATTTATACAGCAATAGCTTTTTTTATGCACTTTAAATCATAATGCACATTCCTTCCACATGATTTACTTCCCAGAATCTAATCAATTCACTATGTTCTTTCCCTGTTCTTTTTCACTGAAATAGAAACAGCATCTCAGTAACTCTCAGAAACACCATCATACTGCATTGACATGATGTTACAGCTCAGAATAGTTGCTAGTGACTGGCTAGAGAATGTGTGACTGTGCTGCCATCAGCCAATTAGCATTGTGAGGACACAACTTTTCACAGCATTTCAGCTCAGATGATTGGTTCAGAAAAAACAAAACAAAAACATCTTTAAGTGGAAATGAGCGCCTATGATGTGTGCAGATTTCAAATTGCGTCTACCTGGAAAGTCATGCTCCAGCCGAGCGACAGCCATTGAGTATGGGATGTTAACAGATAACCGTCCTTGTATGGACAACAATATTATCAAGATTAATTAAATGAAGCCATGTCCTACGTAGTGAAGGTTGTGGTTGATGTTGATTTTAAGAACTGCACAAGCTGAAAGTCATTAGTTGTTTGTTTGTTTGTTTGTTTGTTTGTTTTTGTAACAAAAGATCAATGAGAGGCATGCAATTTTTATAATGCTATATATGGGTCAATGGCGTGACGCCTAAATTTTCTGTCCAATTGCATTTTTTTCAGTTATTTGTAATTAATTTGTTGTTTGTATTTCTGTGGTTGAAATATGAATCACTGCAACAGCATGCTTCAGTGAATGGTATTTTTAAAACTTTTTTTCAGTTTTTTGCAATTTACAGGAAAAAAAAATAAGTCTGCTAACTACATTTAAGAAGGTAACTCTGAAAAAAAAATGAGAGTATTTACAAAAACTCAAAATAAATGCAAATACTTTGTTTCTAAACACTTTAATTACAGAGAACATCTAAAAAATGTTATGCATTTTGTTACGTTATATATATATATATATATATATCTAAACTGGCAGAACAACAGTCACGTCTTTTAAGGTCTCCTGTTACCTACTCTCCTCTCTCGAACTGTGCGTGTGATGTGCCGTGTAAATCTTTGGATTACCGGAGACAGAAAGAGATACGGAGCAATCACAAACATGCGGCCGCCGCGTCTGATATGTGCCTCTTGTGGCGTCAGGCCTGCGTTTCTCCTTCCTGTCACACAGTCGTCCCGCGTCCCGTCCCGAGACACGATCTGCCCGATGCCTCCTGACAGGCAACACGTCTGCTACCGCTGCCCATCTGACTGCGCCCGATCCCGCTGTACGTTTAAATATACAGCGGCTGCACTTACAGGTTATGAAAGGTAGCAGTGCGGACAGTTATGCACGGGACACGCGGCTCAACTAGACAAATCAGGATAACGGGAAGGAAATAAAGAAAGAGGGGTAGTGGGAGAGCGCAATAGCCCCACAGGCACCATCGATGACCCCATAATATATTTCTAACTAATGTGACCCCGCATTGTGTATCACAATTGGCATTGGAAAACTCCCACAGGCTACGGATTGTTCGGGGGAGTAGGGATCGCTGTCCTGCGTGCTGGCTCATACATACAGGATGTGGCAGCTCCAGGCATTGCGCAGCAGCGGCGTTCTGCGCTGCGCTGGCGGCGTGCATTCATGATAGTGCTACGGGCTAAAACTGTCTGACGTACCGCGACGCGCAAACAAAAGCAGAGGCATAAAACAAGAGAATTAGTCTTACCTTGTTCCTGAGCACCTAATCGTTTCTGATAGTTTGTGTATGTGCTCATTATGCATGTTATTTGTGCCAGCTGTTTTTATTTTCATTATTCTTTTGTTTGTTTCCATAAATAATTTTTTAGATTTTAGAGAAAAAAAAACAGTAATGAATAGCATATGTGGAGGGTTGTTTAAAGATATCCAGTGTGTGTGAAGCTTATATGTCTGCAATTTCGGCCAAAGTATGATTATGATTGGACTGTGGATATATCCTGCTGCATATTCCTGAAACAAGACACAACATCACAGGAGGGCTTTGTGTTCCTGTTTAGGATTTGTGGGTTAGGATTAGATTCTGTCGCATTGTTTTAAACCCTCTTATTGTGCTCCGAAGTTGGGGTCCAATTTACCCACATTGCTTTCCATGCAATTTGCCAAAACATGAAAAACCAAGAGAAACACTAAAGATTGGTGTAAAAACAGAAAACAGCTTGTCCGAGACTATAAAATATATGTGAGAAATTTAAGAAATCCCATTTATTATTTCTATGTGTTCATATTTCCTTTTTTTTTTTTTTGCAATTCATAGCTATAAGTAAACTTTGAGTATAAACCTTGTAAGTTCTTGTGTATTTCACATATGACATACTACAATAAAGGTTATTTTTAAATTAATTATTAATAATGTATTAATTAATAAGTGTTGAGTGTTGAGTTTTGACAAACTGCATGCAAACCAGTGAGGGGGTAACACAAAAAACAACAAAATTTGTGCACCCCCTCCAAAATAGATCTGTGTCAAAACTTTGTTTGCACATTTATAACCCTAAATGAAAAATGTTTACAACATTTAAAGATTCAGTAAATAGTTTTATCAGTATTTTGAGCAGGTTAAAAATTGAGTTTGGGTCTGATTCACCCTATAACACAACAGGAGGTAAAGGATGCAACGTGAGCACAATCAGAAGCATTTTTATGCATGCTGTCCCCCTTAAAGAAAAAAATAAGAGGTCTCGGCCAAGATCTGTGACAGACAGCGATTTGACTGATGGGTGCACGAGAAGCATGCAACACTTTCAAAGCTGCAGTCGCTTTCCATGATGTCACCCACACCTGGACCTTATAGAGTTAATGAGGCCGGTTTGATTGATAGCTGACATTTCATTATGGAGGAGTCATACAGTGATTGTGTAAATCCAAACAGACACGCAGCACGGAGGATGAGCAGGAGGATGCTGGGAAACAGACAGCCAAGTGAAGCAGAGGGAAACTTGCTGTAGGACTCGGGAAATTCTAAACCCTCGCTGTCATTTTGATTTAAATTTCCAGGATTTAGATGAAAAACAATGAGTAAATACATACATACTACTATAAACTGCACTGCAACTCTTTCATCTGCTGTACAGTTGTGCCTGATCTGACCGATGGCAAGATCACAGGCAATTTTTTTCTCAATTTTCCATCAAGAATATACTTATGATTGCATGAAAACAAACATGGGAAAATTGTGTATACAACACATCCATGCAGGATCTAAAAACAATCTGGATTCTGTGTCGGTGGGTTCTTCCTGTGAAGTTCAGCATCTCTTTGATCTGTATGATGGGTCTTGTTTCAGTGAACACTCATGCAAGTCACAAATTCTAACTGTGGTTGGAGCAATAAAAGAACAAAGACTCAGTCAGTAATTTCCTGATTGAGTGGGCCCATTGTAACTTGTAATTGTAATTCTCAGTAAATCTCAATAACCTGGAAAATAAAAAATACAATGGAATGTGTCCATGAGCTCTCTACAAATGCTAAGATGTTTGCTGCTTTAATTTTACAATGCATAAGTAATAATAATAATAACTGTGTGTGTGTGTGTGTATATATATATATATATATATATATGCCGTTCAAATATGCAAAAGATGCTGGAAAACTGAAGAATTTGCAGGACATGGAGGGTTTTTTCTGAAGAACAGTGCTCAGTTTAATTGTTTAGAACATACAAGGGACTCATGAACAACCATCACAAAACAAAACAAAACAAACAAACAAACAAAAAAAAAAAAAAACAGTCGTTGACCATCCAGGTAACCACAGTATTAAGAGCCAAGGGTTCTCAATCTTTTGCAGGAGGGTTATTTTAATAATTTTAAGCTATTTTTTGTCTTGTGGACTATATGTAAACATCTTTTATGTAAAATATTTATTCACTTTATTAATGTTCATTTATTGAACGTTGTAATAAATGTTCATTTTCAACCTATTTTGTGTTCATTTTAAGCAAGAAATTAAGAAGTTTGTCCATACTTTACCCAGCACTGGGTTGTATTAAACCCAGCATTTTTTAGAGTGTACACATACACACATACAAATGATTGTATGCTTCACTGAGAAAATTGACAAATTGGCAAAAAGTAGGGTGCTGAACAGGACTGTAATTTGTGACCTGTGGTCTAGGCAATGAAAAAAATAAAATAAAATAAAAATAAAAGATTTTATGGTTTATGGCTAAGAATTTATGGTCATTCATTTTAGGGAAGTAATTCATGACATTAAAAGTCCTGGAAACAGAACTTAATTTTCTTTGTGGCTGACCACAAATTAAGAAAGAGAGGCTTCATTTAAACTTAGCCCTCAGTCCAATCCTGGAAATTATGATATCAGTAATATAATTTTGTTAATTTTACACAATTTTACGTATTAGACATCATTTTATTATTTAATTTATTGATTTATATTTTGCTCGTTAAAAAGCATCATATATGTTACAATCATTTGTATATTGTAATTATAATTACTTTTAGTTTCATAGAAAATTGTATTGTATCAATATAATGTAAGTTTTTCTGCAGAAGAACTTACATTTGTGACCATAACATTCTTGCAAGTAAAAGTATTAGATTCATCTTATAGACATGACTCTGCAAGGTATTTCAGCACATGGTTGTCTCGTCTGTCCATCATGACGTAAGAGAGGCGCGACTAGAGGATCTCCACCAATCAGCGAGCGCTTTATGTGTCAGCTTGGTTTCCGGTGTGATCAAGATGGCGTTAAGGGAGCTGGGCTCGTTGGAGAGATTTCTAGGATTAAAAAAGCCAAATAAATACAGCACGCAAGGAGGGAAAAAGGTGAATCAAACGCTGAATGTGATATACTTGGAATTACGATGCTGTATTAAATTGTAAACATGCGTTTGTGTGTGGTGATATGTCATATGTTAGATATCGTATGAATCAATAAGTGGTGTAAATGAATGAATTTTTTTTTTCGTATTAAAGATTTCACATTTTCATGTTCAGCAGGATTTTAACATGACTGTTTCATAAATTAATAAATTATGACTAGCTTTATTTAAACAAGCGATCGTGCATGTTAGTAGACTATTTGTAGCCTCACTGACAGAAATGTGTCACTGTGATCTGGAGCACTGAAGACACAGCTCCATGTGAGGGGAAAAAATCGCTTAATCTCTTTTAAATAACATGTTAGGGAGCATTCGAAACACACACACAAAAACAAAAAAAAACAAACATTGGGTGATTTACAGATGTACATAAAACACTAGACTACAAAAAGACCACATGGCCATTTAGTAATCTTGTGTTGTTGCACGTCAACCTCCCAAAATATTACTTTAGACAAAAAACAAAAAAAGTTACTATCCCTTTCATACCCAGCAAGGCTTATATACATTTGTAGTGCAATTAATAATAATACTAATAACCACATTGCAATGCCTTATGTAGTCACATTTTATAAATGCAGCTGTGGTCACAACAATAATAAAATTACATATTAAACCACCAATTACATTTTATAAGTATAATATTAATGTAAATAATATCGATGTTAATATGTGTAACATGTAATACCAATATGTGATTTAACCGGCTGAGTTTAAGGATTGATAACTGTGAGTGTGATTGGTCAACACTGTACATGAATAAGAAATTAATTTAGCAAATTCTGAATTGTTTAGGTGATAAATGTCTTCATCTGCCTAAAAACCTGTACAAAATTCAGTATTAGTTTATTAGTATGAATTTATGTATTTTATGAAACACTAAACAAAAATCCTTGTTTTTGTTAATTACTTGATAGCTAAACTTAGTTGTAAATCTTTTTTTTTTTTTGGCCTCACCTTGAGTATTGCTTTGACAAACAGCAGTAATTTAATGAATGAATCTGCCTCTTTTGCTTTCATAAGTAGATTTTTAAAATTTTTCTTTTATTTATCATTTTGTAGGTCCCTGTTCTCCAAAACAACAATGGGCCAGCATTGATTGGTCTGGTCACTATAGCATCCCATCTGGTCCGTGAGGCTAAGAGACCTGAGCTGCTGGGAGACAGCGCTGAACAGAGAGCTGTGGTCCAGCAATGGCTTGAACACAGAGTAACTCGACTAGATAACTATTCTAAAGAAGAAGTCAAAGTTATTTTGAAGGTAAGATGATAATGATTAGGGGTTAAGCAGTTCTCATAAAATAGTAGTCAGTGTTTACTAGTTCTCAGTCTCTGTGTGTTATTCTGCTGGAAGTACCCATTGTAAGATGGGTACCCTGTGGTCATAAAAGTATTGACATGGTCATTAAAAATACTCTGGAAGGCTGTGGCATTTAAATGATACTCAGTTGGTACCCAAAGTATGCAATATACCCTCAACCTGAACCATTAATACAAGGCAGGATAAATATATGCTTTTGTGTTGTTCATGTCAAATGCTGACACTGTCATCCGAATGTCACAGCAAACCAGGCAACCTTTCTTCCAATTTTATGTTGTCCAATTTTGGTGAGCCTGTGCGAATTGTAGCCTCAGTTTCCTGTTCCTAGCTGACAGAAGTGGTCTTCTACCTCTGGTGTAACAAGTGGTTATTTGAGTCATTGTTACCTTTCTATGTGCTTGAACCAGTCTAGCTATTCTCCTCTGACCTCTGGCATCAACAAATCTGCCACTCACTGTATATTTTTTTTCTTTTTGGACCAGTTGTCCACTGCACAATTAATCTCTTATTTAGGTATTTTTATTAGTTAAAATAAAAAAATGGCTTAATGTTATTATAAGCTAAACTTTTTAGTTTTTACATAATGTTTATACATGGTGTTACCCAACTTTATTTCATCAGCAAATATATAACGATATCATAAAGTTTTGATTTCCTGTCTTTTCCGTGTACAACCCTATTTCCAGAAAAGTTGGAACGTTTCGTGAAATGCCATTAAATCAAGAATATGTTATCTGTTCATTCTCTTTAACCTTTATTTAATTGACTAAAGTACAAAGAAAGAAATGTCCAATGTTTCAGTGGCCAACTTATCATTTTATTTTGTAAATATAAACAAATTTTGATATTGATGGCTACAACACACTCCAAAAAAGTGTGACAGAGCACAGCAGTTCACAGCAAGCAGGTAAAATGGAATTAGGTGAGGATATCATGTTTGGGTATAAAAGGAGCATTTCAGTCTTTGCAAGTGAAGCTGGATCATGTCTCATCACTTTGTTCCAAATTTCATGTCAGTAGTGTCAAACAAATCCAAAATCACATTTCTCAATAGAAAATCACAAAGAATTTATGTCTTTCACCAACTACGCTCATCTCAGATAGTCAAAAAGACGATGGAAATGTGTGCTTTGGTCAACGCTTCAGCTTGTTTCTGGGAAAAATGGACGTCGAGTTCGCAGTACCAGAGACCAAAGGGACCATCCAGACTTCCATCAGTAACCGATGCAAATGCAAGCGAGTATCATAGTATGGGGGTGCAGCAGAGCAAACGCCATTGGTGACTGGAATATGTGTGAAAGTACCATTGAAATGGAGGCATGTATTGGATTGTACAGACCCTATACTGCCATCAGGATGACGGGTTTCATAGGAAGTATATGATTATTAGATCAAGACAATGCCAGGTCTCATTCTACATCTGCTACAACAGTGTGGTTTCGTAGACGCAGACTGAATGCCTGTCTGCAGTCCAGTTCTGTCTCCTTTTGAAAATGTATGACCAGTCATGAAAAGGAGAATCAGACAATGACGGTCATAGACTTGCTGATCATCTGAAGTTTTTTTATCAAGCCAGACTGGACAACAATTTTTCTTGCAAAACTTTAAGTATTAGTATCAAACAGTTAAACATTGTAATTAAAAGGAAAGTTCATGTGGCACAGTGTTAAACATGTCTCTGTCCCAACTTTTTTGGAGTGTGTTGCAGCCATGAAAATCAAAATTTGTTTATATTTACAAAATAAAATTAAAAGTTGGCCAGTGAAAACATTGGAAATGTTTTCTTTGAACTTCAGTCAATTAAATAAAAGTTAAAGAGAATGAACAGATAACATGTTCTTGATTTTATGGCATTTCACAAAATGCCAACTTTTCTGGAATTGGGGTTGTAATTTTCCTTTGTAATTATTTGATTCCTCTAAGAAGTGTCCAGAATCCTGCATTGATTGCAATTATTATATGGTGGCGGCTATTTGCCTTGTGTAAATAACGATAAAGGCTATTTACGCTAAGTGCAAATAGCAGGATTTTCTGCTGTTTATACTTACTGCAAATAGTGGCAATTATTACCTCAGTATTGTAGTACATTATAAAACAGTATGCAATAATAAAGTATTGAGTGTAAATTATAATTTTAATTAAAATTATTAAATGGAGGCCATCTTATTAGGACAATAAAGCCCTCCCTACACCTACCCTTGATTTGATTATTTGATTACTATTTTTGATGTGATATGAGATTTGAAAAGTGAGTAACGGGGTAACGGCACACGCATTACCATCTACACCACTGGAGTTGATGTTTGATAATCATCTTTTGTAGTGTTGACTACCTCAATCACATGTTGGTAGGCGGAGTTAGTGTAAATAGCCTCTGCCAACAAGGTGGGCTATTTGCATTTAGTGTAAATAGACCCGCCATTATTATATATTTACCCACATCATTTATGAAGACTCACATCTAAATCAGTTTGAAAACATTGACATGACATCCTCTCACTGAATCAATTGACTGTCGAAAAAGAATGCCACTCCAAACTCAGGATCTGTGAGGTCACAGGGGTTTCTCAATAATAGCATTGGAGTTTTGGATCAGAATCATCCACACTGCAGTCTGTCAGATGGGCTTTAATTGACATGCTGAGGCAGGGGTCACACGCTGTCTTGAGATCATTTCAGAAGGGATTAAAGGTAGAAAACGTCTGTCTGTGGACAGTGAGAGGCAGTCTCGTTAACACAGGCACTCAGCAGGACGACGCCTCTCGGCAGTAGCTGTCAGTGCGTGGCATAGGGCTGTCCGAACATGGCTCTGGAGCAGAGTGCTGCTGATCGCTGGTTAATAGTGGCAGTTTAAACAGTAATGAAGGGCTGACGTAATGCCCACGGCATGCACTGTCTGACCAACTCGCAGCACTCTGTAAGGCAGGATCACAACATTTAAAGCAGGAGAAACTGGAGTCCTACAGCTGACAGGAATAGACACTAGAGTAACGACAAGACTCGAGAGAGTTTACAGTGACCACAATAATTTTCATCCTGGACGGATGTATTTGAAAACAAGAACTGTTGAATCGACTGTAAGAGAGACTTTTGTTTCAGAGTAAAACTTTAAAGTTTAGGACCAGAGTCTTTATATTGAGCAATTCTATAATTTGGCAACTAAAATTAGAAAATTGGCTTCTAAGTATTTTATTTTAGGATGCAGTGGCTCCATGGTAATGCTGTCAGTCTGGAGCCCTATTTAACATTAATGTCTGTTTTTCCACTGTCTGTACAGCTTAAATAGATAGTTCACACACACACACACACACACAAAAAGAAAATTTCATTTACTCACACTCATGCTGTTCAAAATCCAATTCTGCAAAGGTTAGTAAATGAGATTAAATGAGAACACAAATCTATTGGATAAAATGAATTTAGCATGAGATCAAAAGTAAATGATGACAATTTGAATGTTTTGGGTGAACAATCCCTTTATAACCAAATGTAGAAAACATGTTGCTCATTCTTGATGGTATATAGTAGTTAATAATAACATCATATCACTTGGTACAATTTTGTGCAGAATTGTGCACAATGTTGAGCTTCATTTCAGACAGAATATATAAACCCCCTGGCCAACATCTCATAATTCCGCATGGTCCAGCGTAACACAGATGTGTCTGTAGGCTGTCCATCCACTCTTTCTTGAACAAAACAAGAGTGAATTTGATGTAAAACTTTCCAAAGCCTAGACACTACAGCAGGGGTGGTGTGTGTGTGTGTGTGTGTGTGTGTGTGTTGGTGCAGGTCTCAGGGGACAGGAGCATCTTCAGCACTTGTGCACAATACAGCATAGCGTCTTGAGGGCTAATGGAGGCAGTGAACGGTGTTCAGATCAGCCACTCTTTACACACACTCAGACAAGCACACACACTTTTATGCCTGCACTCCATCAATCAGACACCCTTAATACCACTATTACAATTCATTTGGTTACACTTCATTTTAAGGTCCATTTTACATACTAATAAACAGTCAATTTGCTAGTAATATAATTGCTAATAAGAAACTAGTAAATAGCGAGAATAGCGGACCCTAAACCATTCATGATACAGTCACTGAAGTAGGTCTTCCATTCTCAGAAGGCCTTTTATAATACAAATGGTTCCAGCTTTAAAAGCAGAATGGATGAGCTACATTTAAAGTGATGAAGAAAGCAACAAGCAGAAAGTGGTGTTCTTAAGCACAATACAGAATGAACCTTTTTTAACTGTAGTAAACTGACTGTGACACTAGGCCACTGTTTCCCAACCTTTTTTCTGCAGCAGCACAGTTTTGATAAGTAAAAAATCCCACGGCACACCACTAAGAAAAAAAAAAAAAAAGGATTTTTTTCTTCCCAATAATTAGACATGCATCATCAGAGTTGGTATTTTGGCTTAAAGGAGAAGTCCACTTCCAGAACAACAATTCACAAATAATTTACTCACCCCTTTGTCATCCAAGATGTTCATGTCTTTCTGTCTTCAGTCGTGAAGAAATTATCTTTTTTGAGGAAAGCATTTCAGGATTTTTCTCCATATAATGGACTTCATTGGTGCCCCGATTTTGAACTTCCAAAATGTAGTTTAAATGCAGATTCAAAGGGCTCTCAACGATCCCAGCTGAGGAAGAAGGGTCTTATCTAGTGAAACGATTCTTTCATTCAACGAGTCATTATTTTTTTTTTTTTAAATATTTTTTTTTTAATATACTTTATAAGCACTAAAGCTCATGTAGCACAGGCTCTGGGATGTGCATTCACGACGCTAAGTACTATTGAATCACGTCGAAAGGTCATGCAGAACATAGGCGGAACTACAGTCCCAGTGTTTACAAAGTGAACGCGCAAAGATTAAGAAAGTGCAAGTAAGTTTGTGAACGCT
The DNA here is from genome assembly GCA_012976165.1 of Labeo catla. NCBI lineage: Eukaryota > Metazoa > Chordata > Actinopteri > Cypriniformes > Cyprinidae > Labeo > Labeo catla. The sequence goes on from VONZ01000122.1 coordinate 782,511, forward strand.
GTTTACAAACAAAATGCTTTCCTCAAAAACCATAATTTCTTTACGACTGAAGACAGAAAGACATGAACATCTTAGATGACAAGGGGTGAGTAAATTATTTGTAAATTGTTGTTCTGGGAGTGGAGTTCTCCTTTAATATATTACATTTTCATCAATTCACAGGTTATAAAGTTTATTGTAGCTAAATTGTTCAATACATTTGGCCAAAATCTCATGATATAATTGATGAATATTTTCCGATATTAACAGGATATTTAAAATACAAAAATATATTGGCTACACCTAGATGGCAAGTGCTAAGACTTTTCTCCGCTCTTCAAACACACAAAATCATTAGCCTTTATATGTGGTGTTCTTTGAGTAAAGAAAACCCTGTACTTGTTCAAACATCAGTTCTTTATTTACCTTTGCCATTGCAAAGAAGTATACATCTGTCTTCAAACTGCGTGTCGCGGCACTTCATTATGAATGGAGGCGGAGTGGAGTTATGTGGTTTGACTGACAATTAGAGGATCCAGTGGCGTTACAAGGTTTAGTCACAAGCTCTTTTGAATGCTTTTCATTGGTTAAATATTAACCCACAAAACCCACAAACAGACACAATGATGACCAATAGCACTGATTTCATATAATAATAACAAAATATAATAGAGTTAGGACGTTTTAGATAATTTTCCCGACAGCCTAGTGTGCCGTGGTTGGGAAACACTGCACTATGCCTTATTGTTTTTATCAAATGGTGGCAACAGCAATGATAAAATACACCAATATTTATACAGTTTGAGGTCTGTGAAATTGATTTTTTTTAAGGAAATTATCCAGCAGGGATGTATGAAATTGATCAAAAGTGACCATAAAGACTAATAACTTTATTTTAAATAAATAAAAATGTTTTTAACATTGATGATAATAGAAACTTTTTTTATTGAGCAGCAAATTCCTGAAGTATCATGTGGCACAATGAATCCTGGAGTAATGGGTGCTGAAAAGCTTGGCCATCAGCTTGGCCATTACAGGAATACATTACATTTTAAAATATATTAAAATAGAAAGCAGTTGTTTTAAATTGTAATATTTCACAGTATTGATATGTTTACTCTATATTTGATCCAAGAAATGTAGACTTGCTTAGCATAAGAGACTTCTTTCAAAACTTTTACAATATTAATGCCTTAGGAATATCATTTATTGCAACATGGCTGAATGTGCCATATGGCATTAATAAGGCTGTTGTAAGTCTCAGAAATGAAGGGTCACATCTCAGGTTCTCGGTTCACTTTAAATCAGACATAAATGGAAAAATACAGTGAGTTTAGGACTGATTATCTTCATCACTGATTGTTTTTTTTTGTGTTTTTGCATACGGTGAGCAAAGCAGACAACAGAAATATGCCATATAGCAGTGCAAGAAACACTCCCATGCGGTTTAAAGATGCAATTAACAAACGTCTCACTATGGTGAATCTGATAAAGTACATACTGATGCAAATAAACTGTTGCAAATAGATTTTAAATTTGTGCAAATTCTACTTAAAAAGGCTGCAAAGTTAAATTTATTTTCTGTCTGGAGCCCTGTTAAACTGCCAACAGCTGTGATCTCTTAAACTGCAGTAAATGGAACAACAGTGTTCTAACAGTAAGAGTGCTTTTATATGTTTGTGATCCTGCTAAACTATTCATGAAACAATTTCCTTATCAATGTACCATATAATGTGTTTTGTTTAAAGCAAGCTTTCAGTCTGTTCATGTTAAATGCATCTGTTTTATTCCTGTATGACCCTACGGTATTAACCCTCCAAAATTCCCATTTTTGGCAGTACAGCAGGCCCAGAGTGACGTCCTTTTATACTTCCCTTGCAGGAACTTAACCAGTACCTGGAGGACAAAGTTTACCTGGCTGGGAATGTCTTCACCCTGGCAGACATCCTCATGTATTACGGCATTCACCACATTGTTGTAAGTCCCTCAGCGGTAAACTTCAATCGTTTGAGAGAAGTGATGCAGAGCACCCAATTAAAACAGTAAGATGCTTAAAGCACAGGAGAAACCTGACACGGCAGAAAAGATGAGACATATAGTGATGTCATTTCCCAGGACCACAGCCAAGGAAGTTTAAGGAGCCTGAAGGAGCCCATGGAGAAAGGAAGAAAGGGATTAAATGATAATTAGAGAGAAAGGGAATAGAAGATCACATCTCTCCATGTCAGTGTTTGTAATTGACTGACTAAATGACTGACAGAAAGTTGTCATTACCCAGAAGGCATTAGTGTGTCACTCAGTTTAAATCTCCTGAAGATAAGGTCAGTTAGATGAACAGTTTCTAAAATAAAACAAAAAGTAGATTTCCCTTTTTTTGCCCTATGATGGACAATGTTTTTTTAACAAACATGGCGTTTAGTCTGATGGCCAGGAAGTTTATTTCTACTATAGTCAACTAAAAGCCATTTAGTACTTTTGTTTAACTATATTTGTGAGTTAGAACCAGTTGCATCACTGCAACAAGTAAGAGTGTCCAAGATTAAGGGCCTTTCACTGAGTGTGATTAAAGGAGAAGTCCACTTCCAGAACAACAATTTACAGATAATGTACTCACCCCCTTGTCATCCATGATGTTCGTGTCTTTCTTTCTTCAGTCGTAAAGAAATTGTGTTTTTTGAGGAAAACATTTAAGGATTTTTCTCCATATAATGGACTGATATGGTGCCCCGAGTTTGAACTTCCAAAATGCAGTTTAAATGCGGTTTCAAACAATCCCAGCCGAGGAAGAAGGGTCTTATCTAGCAAAATGATTGGTTATTTTCATTTAAAAAATACAATTTAAATACTTTTTAATCTCAAATGCTCGTCTTGTCTTGTTCTCCCTGAACTTCCTGTATTCTGACTCAAGACGGTTAGGGTATGTCGAAAAACTCTTTTCTCCCTCAACTTCAAAAATCATTTCAAAATCATCCTACATTACTGCAGAAGTACCGACCCAGTCTGTGAACATGCAAAGGAGATCAAACACTCTCAACAAAAAAGGTAAAACGGCGATAGAGGGCGATTTTAAAGTTCAGGGAGAACATGAGATGGGAGTTTTTCGACATACCCTGTCATAACTGTCATAACCCAGAAAAAAACAGAGGTCGGGAAGAGCAAGGCAAGATGAGCGTTTGACATTAAGAAGTATACAAATTGTATTATGTTTTATGAAAATAACCGATCATTTCACTGGATAAGACCTTTCTTGGCTGGGATCGTTTACAACCGCATTTGGGATCGTTTGAAGCCGCATTTAAACGGCATTTTGAAGGTTCAAACTCGGGGCACCATAAAAGTCCATTATATGGAGAAAAATCCTGAAATGTTCCCTTGAAAAATATAATTTCTTTACAACTGAAGAAAGAAAGACAAGAGGGTGAGTACATTATCTGTTAATTGTTGTTCTGGAAGTGGACTTCTCCTTTTAGCTACACAAATGTACAACATGATGATGTTCTTGAATCAAAACAGTTGATCCATATGGATCTATTCACACTGTGTCTAATCAATCGCGGCAGCAATTTGGACCTGTGTGTCGTTTTTTTTTTTTTTTCGCCACACAATTAGACAAGCTGTCCAATTAGATTATACCTTTATGCTGCTTACCCGTGTTTTCGGAAACTTTCTAATTACGACTTTGTTGTGTTTAAGTGCTTTGTTGTTGGAAAGAATAGAAATCATGGTGGATGGCCCATTCATGAGTTCATTCTTGCCAGTTTCTGTTAATCTCATTAAATCCAAAAGGTATAGGAGATTATTAGTCAATACAACAGGTTTTGAATAAACCATTGAAATATTATATACCATATATAAATATTTATCTGGCTGATGATATGTAAATTCTGGTCAAATAAATGCTGTTTTTGTTGTGTTTAATAATACAGTATGCAATAAATGGTTATTTATACACACAAATATACATGACTAGCTTCAGGAAAAAGCAGTGTAAAATGTAAAACTTCATAGTACTACAATAAAGCTTTATAAACTAATAAAACTTTATAGTACTACAGCTATGTATTTCTCCTCTGACATGTTTTACATTTATGACCTGCCCAACTCAGAAACTCAGGTATCAAAATTATTTGAGTTTCCCAGTTGTAAATATGACTTGGGAGGCCATTCATGCCCAATTTTCAGCTAGGAAACTCATATTTACAATAGTTCCGATAGCACACAAAAGCAGCATTAGATTTCCTGGAGGCACTGCTGTTGCGCAAAAGGTTGCAGAGTAAAAGTGCAGAAAATCTGTGTCTATTTCGTGAGCATTTTGAGCAAACTACAATAGGTAAAGCTATCAACAGGGTGGACATTAACAATATCGTTACCAGTTCTCATTTATAATCGATACTATAGCTACTTATCAAGATCGTTAGTCTGTATGATGTTCTGTTAATACATGAACTTCACATTATTTGTAATCACAATAAGCTTTGCGCTTTGTTTACTTTTTATTAAGCAAATTATCAGCTTTAAAATTCTGCCTAACACAATTCAAACAATAAATATGGTTTTGGCATTCATTAATGCATTATGGATGATCGCTTTAGTTTAGCACCCCAGTTCAAAGCGACACATGGACCCATCATATCTTTGTCTTTACTACTATAGTATGAAATGAACATGAATAGACATCAAAACGTAGGCTATTTTATAAGATGACTCAGTGGTACAACTCACTGAAATGTCTCATGTAATCCCTCATTCAGTGTTTCAAACTTCAGAAAATGTGTAAAGCTTAAACAATGCCACCTTACAATATAATTACCTCACAAGAACCATTCGGCATCCATAAGCTTGTCAGTCAACTAGAAAAAAATAACTATAAAAAGGGACATTTTACTAAATTTATGCGCTATTTTGTATATTCATATTTTACTTAACCTGTTGTTACTAATGAAAAGGAGAAGCATTGAGGAGAAGCCCAATATACACTCAATGTCTAAGTGATGCTGACATAGTTGTGGTCCATAATATTGGCACTGATTCTGTGTAATAAACAATTCTTTGTGACTGTATGTAGTTCTCAAGTTGGAAAAGACGTTTAGTTCCCACTTTAAGTGAACCTTAGTTCCCAGGACATCTACAAGATGGATTAAAATGCTGATAAAGACAAGGAAAGATAAGACATAAACACATGACAGTATGACTGAAATGTTAAAGTGTTAAAAATAATGAAATAAAACAAGCCCTGGATATGTCTGTGATTGGCTAATTTGCTTAATGCTGCAAAAACATATTGTAAATAGAAACCTTTGGCACTCCACAGAACACAAACACAAATAGCAACTGGAGTGTTTGCCAAACCTGTTACACTCATGAAGCCGTTATTACAGCTTCAACTGGGTGTGCTCTTGCTTTTGTTTGAGAGTGCTTAGAGGGTAATTCCAGGACTGGTTTAATTAGCTTAAGGCGATCCAACGTTTCGCAGTTGATGTGAAAGCACCGTCAATCGCGATTTGCTTCACTTTTTCATGTCACTCTCAGTGGCCCTTAAAAGTCTAGTTGACGATTTTATTAAATTTTATCAGTTTAAGATACTTTTTTTTTTTGACCTTGGAACAAAGTTGACCCAAAGTTTGCCATATTAAAGCGAGTGTATATATATAATATTGTAATAGGTCAGTATTATCTTAATTTAGACGAATGCTGTAGAAAGAAAGAAAGAAAGAAGGAATGAAAAAGAAAGCCTAAGCAGCAAGTGCTTTTTGTAGACATTATACTGGATGTCTCAGTAGTGTTATGCACTACATAACGACATAATTTCTTGTTCAATTTAATGTTCACCATATCATGTTTGCCTGTACTTTTTTCTTAGGTGGAATTGGCTATTCAGGAGAAAGAGCAATATCTGAATGTCACCAGGTGGTTTGATCATATCCAGCACTATCCAGGCGTACGACACCATTTGCCTCCTGTGGTGGTTTTGAGGAACAGAGTTTACCCAAGTGGTCACCACTGAAAGCCTTTATAACTACTTGTGGGTTGTCAAATAATCCAGAATTTACAGTCACAATGTATGGTGTTTCACACCACAACTCTAATGTTAACCCAAACAGTCAGAACAAATAAAGCAGGTCTTGTCTGTTTTGTTTTTATTTGTCTTGTGTGAGCAAGTTTATGTTTATTAGTAAAATTACTTTTATGTGCGTTTATGTGAGTGTAGTTTGTGGAAGGTTTATTTAAAATATGTGGACTGGAGTACCTCAGAATGAACGATGAGAATAGTGGCTGTGGTTAAATAAAACGTTTGCTAATGGAAAAGCAGTTAATTTAAATAATAACCTAAATATGAAACGAGTAAATCTGTTAATAGCATTTTCACATAAGGTAGTCATTACCTAAATAATAAAATAACATGGATGTCGCTCATTCCAAGCCACACATATCCTCGTTTGGCATTTTCTTCTGCCATTTGCCTCTTTCTCCTAGTCTCGGCACTGGTGTGGGCAGTACTCTGGGGTTTGACAGGATGTCATTTTCTAGCTCTGGGGCAGTGGGCAGACTACCAGCTGTAGCCACACAGACAGCACTAGTGTGTGCTGATTTTCATGTGCTTTTCACTTCATCCTCAACCAGTGTGTCATTTCCCCCAAATCCACTTCTGTGATAGCTGTGAATTTCTTTAGACAGTTAAAGTGTTCAACCACTTAATCCACTTTTGTGTTATATAAATCACTGGCTGCGTGATGAGGCATTGTTGTAGAAGATCTGCACTTGTGTTTTCACAGCACAAAATGAAACATTTTTTGTAAAGGGTTTAAGACTAAAACGCTTTTCCGGTTCCAGGAGACTTGTTCCTGAGAACATAGCAGCTTCATAAAAGCTTCATGATCATAAAAGGTTGACTCAAAACATCTTTTGGGAAACTGAGTGCTTCATTCAACATACAACATGTGGCCAATATGGTTTGGAGCTGCTCTGTCTGTAGCCTTTATGGTGGAAAATCCTTTTCTTATGAAAGGGAGATGTGTTTTTGCACGTTTACTTATCTGCTGTGCATACACTAACAAAAAGTTCCCTCTGTTCTTTTTATTATACTTCCTTTTCTGTAAGCCGCCTTTATGAAATGTCTGCTGTTCTCAAGATCAAGTTTGTGTTCTTTAATGTCAACAGAATGTTGTCCTGTGCCAATAAATGAAAAAGGGAAAACAGAACTATCAGTGTCTATTTTTTATGAGTCCTCCTTCTGGATATATGACATATCCCATTTTTTTGCAGAATTCAAAGAATTTCCATCTGACATTAAGTGTGTTCATAGAGGAACCACAGTGGAACAAAGCAATGTGTGTTTGTGGGATAGCAAACTGAAGAAGCGACAGAAATCTTGCAGTCATCAGAACAGGCCTTGTGACCAGATAATGGAGATACCCACAGTGGAGTCTCTGTCTGCCTGTTTATTTCTGTCTCTAGATTTAATTGGGCGGCTAATCTGAAAGAGGCTTCCCTCATCAAAATGAAATTTATCGCCTCTTGCCCGTCTACAAAAGATGACCAAGCCACATGTAGCAGATGTTCCTGAATGGAGGGCTTTAAGGAGATTTTAACTGAAGTTTTCCACATTTTCAAACATCAGTTCAGGTGTCATGGGGTCACTATTGCTTTAGCTTGAAGTTGAGGAAGATGAAAGATGTTTTAAGTCATGAAAGATCCACAGCGGGAGGTGTAGGCCACTCCAATTATTTTGGGCCTTTGTCCTTTATGCAAAGTTAGAGGCGATTCACTCTTCATGGCAAATAATTTGACTTGCAGCTCTCAAGAAGTCAAAGTTCTAGAGGTTTGGGGCATTAGCTCTCACATGCCGGTTCATCTCGCAGCATGCCACAAGGTAAGCCAACCACCTATTGCTTTCCCAAAAGGCTGCAGGAACTTCAAGAAGACCAATCTGGATGTGCACTCTGACACGGTTATGTCTTTCTTCTGATGCACCAGGATCTTGGAGAAAAGACTAAGTAGCACAGCATGACAGTTACGCAGTAATTTTGGAAAGTTGAGTACTCCAACAGAAGAACATGGATTCCTGGTTCCGCTAGAATGAAACTTGCGTCATTGACAGCTACAGACCACAATGGATAGATGGATACACATTGACTTTGCCAGGCTGTGCTCGCATTTTGTTTGCATCATGTCCCCTGAAGTGCCTGAAGTTTTCACCAACTGTTCATTATGTCTCGTTAACAAGATAAAGAGCTGTATGCCAAGCGAGATGTGAAGCTGGGAAAACAGAAGACCCTGATTGATTCAATGAAACTATCAGCGCTGCGTGGGGCGCATTAGCGCAGGGTAAGTGGTTGTGACAGCTCCCGTGTTATCTGCACCCAACAGGAAGTGACAGTTCTACCATGCTCCCATAAAGCAGGCATCTGATTGTCTACTGCAATTACATGACTGAAGCAAAACAGGAAAAGGAAAAAAGTTACGCGGTGGTAACGCATCCGCACGCAATTAATAGCTTTACTTTCGAACAGCGAGAAGCAAATTTAGGTGGAAATGCTCCACTTGAGGCAGTATAATTGTCAAAAACATTTGTGAGTCTGCGAATTAATATGTCTCAGAGGCAGAAGTGTTTTACAGATCCAGCTATGCATATTATCGTGGATTGAGGTATTTCAAGCTAAACACTAACATCAAAGGCTTGTCACTCTTACTTAGTGATGGAAATACGCAATGGTTCAGAAAAGAGAGTAGGGTCTTTTATCTCGAGCATTGCCTTTGTATTACCCACTTACCTATGTATAAGGGTCTTGCAATAAGACGGAAGGATCGCAGGTGTGGATCTGTGCACAGAGTCTTCAAGATGCTTCTTGCTCACTTCATCAATCACAGAAGGCATCTGATTTAAAAGGTGCTAAAGTACATGTGTGTGACCCCAGGCACCATGATGGCACCTTAACACTGACACGGATGACAGAATTTTCCAGAAATAGACTCTGATGCACGGAACCCTGTCCCAGCTGCACAAAACACACTCCTGAGAGGGATATGTGGGCCTTGTGCACCATGTGTGCGTTGAGACTTTCATTTAAGGGGTTATGGATTTGGCTTGAGGGTACCGGAGGTTTAGGAGGTTTGGGGGAAGTTAAAGACATGAAAATGTCCTCCTGGATCTCGAGAGATTATGGGCCAAGCATAGAAGGTGCATAGGCACCTATTATAACTGTTCTTTAGTAAGAGAGTCTGTGGTAGCCCCTAGAACTGTATACTAACATGTTCTGTAAGATTTGGCACATGCATTCAGGATTGATTACCATGCCAAATTTGGGATTTATTTTTTATGCCCTTCTGAGGCACTAAGGTCCTAATTTAGTATACTGTAGCATACTTATGAGCACAGGGGAGAAGTAGCCCAACCTTAATAATTTGGTCCCTGACTCAGGTAGCATATGGACAAATTTTAAGGAAAGAATGGCAAATAAAATTATATATAAACATGGTTATTGCCATTTTGACCAAGTCCTGAGATTTTTCTGTGCAGTTTAAGAACAGCAGCACAAACTGGTAAAGAAAAAAAAAAGACTTATAAATTATTCCTTGGAAAACAATGATCCCCATTTTTACGTGGTCTGCTGTTGTAGATCAAATCTGCTCGTAACCATTGAATCTAAAAATGCTTGGTTATTTTTTTTAACCCATATGCTGGGTTCAGCCCATTGGGTCATTTTATTGGGTTATTTTTAATATTTTTTACTCAGGTGCTGGGTAGTTTTTCTGTAACTACGTAGTTGGACTGTTTTTTTCTGGTTCATGACAGCTAGGGTATGTCGAAAAACTCCCATCTCATGTTCTTCCTCAGCTTAAAAATCGTCCTATATCGCTATTTTTATTAAGTCTTTACTGTGCTGTAAATTGTATTATTTTACACAACGCAATATAAGGACGAGATGTCAGCTGCATCAGCAGTGGTCACTACGCATGATGGAAACGCCTTTTGCCTTGTATAAAATGGATTTTATTCGTTATAGTACTGAGTTTAATTTAATTTGATGTTAAAATATGTTATCTAATGTCAGTACCATTTGTTTGTAGGCAGGTTTTGGAGTCAGTCACGGCTCTTCTAGCTATGAGTGAAACAAGAGGCCGTGGTCTGAAGTTCGCAGTTACCCTAGTAAAGAGCAGCCCTTCACTGGCTCAGATTTCAGCGACACACCGGCATGAGAATTCGCACGAATTTGGTAAAAAGCGATTACAGAGAACGGTTGAATACACTAAAATTAAAATGCTACTTTATGTCTAAAATGTTTGTTAAACGTGTTTAAATGTATGTAATATTGTAAACTATGCTGTATTCACCCAAATAAATTCAGTTTGTTTTGTATTTTGTCCATGTGTTCTTGCTTAATAATAAATGTTCATCTTTTAATTGAATGTTCCTCTAGTAATTGTGTGTGTCATACAAGTTCCAGTCCATTTTAAGCCAGCAATATAACATTTAACCCAACCAGCTAGGTAAAAATAACCCAGCATGTGTTCTGTCTGATATTTACCCAGCGCTGACTTGCCAAATAACCCAAGTTGGGTTGTTTTTAACCCAGCATTTTTTAGAGTGTACATTTGTGCTATTTTTGGGGTTGCACACATTGCTTCCATGCTTTGGCCCCATTATTTCTGCTTGTTGTGTAGCCTGTATTGTTTTTGTTACCAAAATAATTCCTCTATCATGGGAGTCTATCTGGGTTGAAGGAAAATTGTAAAATTTGATACTGATCGGGAGGAACCTGAATATTCCCTTGAGCAGGATTGGGTTCTTCTAGTCAATCTCTAGCGCCACCTTTTTGCACAAAGGAAGAAAAAAAAACATAAACTACAAATTCAACTCTGGCCACAAATTAATAAGTCGTGGGAATGTATTCTTAATTAGTGGTCATAATATGACCAAAAAAAAAAAAATATCTCAAGTAGATCTAATAAATTTGAATGTGTGGGGTTTGCACAAGCGGCAACTTGTTGCCACAATTGTGTAATTTCTACTGTTGCAACTAAACAAATCACATCAAATAGGATGACCTGATATCAGGGCTCAATTTACAGAAAAAAAAAAAAAACTGTTGAAATTGCACCTCTTCTCTGCTATCTTCACAAACAAGCGGGTATCTTATTTCCTCTATACTCCACCTCCTCCGGTTGCCCCCTTTGCCCCACAGGTCTTGCCAGGGAACTTTAGTAAGACCTCCTGTGTTAATGTCTTCTGATAGGATGTCTCGGGGGTGCTGTGAGAAGTGATACTAAAAGTAATTCCAACTGAAATGGCACGACAAAGAGAATACTTTTTATGAGCTCCTCAGAGCTCCAGAGGCACAAGGCTGATAGACTGGAGTCCAGCCTGCAGTTGTTTATCCGGGTTCATGTGTCAGGGGCAGTGCAGTGCCCTCAGCTACCCTTTTAATGGCTACTGGTCAGAAAACACTCAAATAACATCTCATTAGCATATCTTCCATTCCAATCTGCATATTTGTCACACCGGTTGTGAATTTTTAATTTGTGCTTCATTATAATGCAGGTTTTAATTCATACTGACTAATTTATTTAAACCTGGAGTGAAATCAAGAGTTTCTCTCAAAGCCACAACTTACTTTTCTCATCATACTTCTGTAATGAACACAGAAATGCAGAAATCATGTAGGTTTGACAAAACAAGTAAACATGAGTTGATATTATTAAAAGTGATTAAACCTAACCATTTTTTGGCCATAATCTTGCCAAACTATAAATTAAAAAAAATGTGATTATTAAATATTAAATGCTTTATTAATATATATTCAGCTCAAAGAAATTAAACTCTGTATAAGTAAAATACCTATGTAATGCCTATATTTGATATTTAAGCATGTTTATTCCATGTCCACTGAATTTCAGTATTATTGTGTTTCTGTCTACATTTTATTGGCATCCTTGATCTCTAGATATCGGTACCGGCTAGTAGTATGAAAAACACAAATTGTTGCTGATACTGACTTCAGATCAGTGATAAAAAGACATGGGTCATATTGTAAGTCTGAACAGTGAATGAGCTGCCCGGAACATCTTCCCATCTCTGTGGATGTTTTCAGTGGGAATACCTTGGCCACAGCAGAGGCTGGCAGTCAGACGGCCCGTCTCTAATGGATTAACCTTGACAGGACATGCTTATGAACCAGAAATGTACCTTTTAGTCCTGCATGACTGTGTCCCTGCTGCACAGCCTTCACTGCTCACTGGCTGTGTGTATGTCTGCGGGCATTAGGCTGTGGCTCTGAGTGCTTTCTCAACATACATCTGCCAAACACACACTCTGACCAATCAAACCCCTTCTCTGGGATCTTCAATTGCAATACTACCTCAAGACCAGACTGAAAGCACCAAAACATTATCATTATTTGTATCTCTAATAAATAAAATAATCAATAAATAAAATTAGAAATGCAATAAAACCCAGCATCATTTTATCTCACAGTCTGATTCTGCATGTCCATACTATGTACTTACTATAGTTGTTATAATAACTAGCTAATTAGTAGGTACTAACCTAACCCTAATCCTTCTCTGTAGTTTCTTGTACACTGTTAGTACACTATAAATGCACAAACTGACAAATAAAGAGCAACCAAAATTCTGTACTTAAAAGGAGAATCTAGAGTTCTTATATTTCATAGAGATTTGGAAGTGGCCTTTATATGACTTAGCAGTGCAACTCTTCACAACTACATGATTTTCTACAAACTACCATCACAGGGAGCTCCACTGTGGTTCAAGTGTGACTCACACTTGCCATGACTACAGGACACATGCATATTTGTGCATTTGGTCATGACAGAATTTAACAAGAATATATTATTGCTTAGGGGTTGCTCTATCATAGCTCAGAAGACTTACATGAAATGGATTTTTTTGTCATTTAACTTACTTTATCTTTTCCGTTTCTTAAGGAGAGCAAATTTGCAATGACCCAAAACATCCTAAATGCATGGGCAAATACACTAATTTCAGAAAATGTAAACATTTATTTATATAACAATATTCTGAAATGATTAATTATTTTAGTGTTTATTATAAATTACATTTTTTGTTTTCTTTGTCATATTCATTTAGACTTAATAATACTCTGAATTAGGATACACTGTATTATTAAGTGTAAATTAATATGATTTAGTTTAATGTGCTTTATGTTGTAGGGGGAGGGAATAAAACACACACACACACGTGCACATAATGGTGCACTTTTGGCAGAGGCTAATTTACATTACACTAATTTGACCCATCAGTGTCTTCTTGAGCCAGACAAAATTACAAAAGAAACATGTCTGGTAACAGGAACAGTGACATGGAGAGTAAGGATAGTGCATGTAGCTTTTGATTCAACCGACCAAGTTCAAATTTAGTTTTTTTTCCAGTCCCTTCCTTCTCCCATTTCCCATCACATATCTTTTCGACATGAAAATTAGAAAAAGGAGATTAGAAAAAGGTTAAATAAAGTTAGTATTTACAGTTGAGGTCAGACGTTTACATACACCTTGCAGAATCTGCAAAATGTTAATTGCTTTACCAAAATAAGAGGGATCAATGCATGACAACATGCATGCTATTTTTTATTTAGTACTGACCTGAATAAGACATTGTCTTGACTCTTAATGTATTGTGTTTCCTTCTGAAGCATCAGTGAGCATTTGAACCTCCTGTAATAGTTGCATATGAGTCCCTCAGTTGTCCTCAGTGTGAAAAGATGGATCTCAAAATCATACAGTCATTGTTGGAAAGGGTTAAAAAACAAGGAACTCATGAACAACTATCACTAAACAAAAAACACAGCTGTGGATCATCCAGGCTACAACACGGTATTAAGAATCAAAGTGTATGTAAACTTTTGAACAGGGTCATTTCTATAAATTCAACTATTATTTTCTCTTGTGGACTATATGTAAATGTATTTTATGTGAAATATCTTATTCAGGTCAGTACTAAAAAAAAAACATGCATTTTATATGATCCCTCTTATTTTGGTCAAATAATTAACATTATGCAGATTCTGCAAGGTGTATGTAAACTTTTGACCTCAACTGTAATAGGCATTTAATTTTAACTGTAAAAAGCACTGTATTTGCACTTATTGCAAACTGCTTCTGCCAAAAAGTAAATCTGACAAATTAGTACCAATTTTGTGATTAAAATCTAAATGCTACAGAAGGTTTTCTTTGTCTCTATTTTTAACAATAGATCCATTGATTTATCTATGTTTGTAAAATTTGCTTGAAACATATTAACTTCTTGCAGTTTGCTTTAAAACAATGTTTATCAGGAACATTTAAATTAAGATATGATTTGAACTGGTTGTGATGTTTGCTGTTACTGTATATACTGTCATATAATACAGTGGCATTCAGCCATATAAAGTGTGACTTAAGTGTCCAAATTCTTCTTGGGGCTACTGTATGCTGCTTTTGTCAATACAGAGAGAAAGAAATATGGGATAGGAAAAAAAAATACTACTTAGTCGTTGTTAATTGCCATACTATGACATTAGTTACATCTGATTTTAGAAACACCAACAGTGCCTTGAGAAATGTGCAACGCTGTAGGGTTCAGGAGAGGAAGTGTTCACTTTCCACTCAGAGGAAGACCTGTGGGCCGTCTGGATCCATGACTGAGGATGCTTCATCTTGTTCAGCCTCTCAGTCACTGAGCTCAAGGGAATCATATCGTACGATGAGCCATCATCTGCTTGTTAGAGACTCGTTGTAGAGCTTCATTTTTCAGGCTATATTTAAGCGCACATGACAAACTGCTGATTCTTGGCCCTTTGAAAAACACATATGCTCGAGGCTGGCGTGAAATCGACATTTGCACCCGTCTGCAGGGCGTGAGGATGCGGGACAAAGCTGCCGTTATTGCGCTGTGGCGTAATCTCTTGTTCTTCTCATCACTCTCCTTAACTCCCCTCATCATCGCCACAGTTGTTATTGGGCAGCTCTCTTCAACGCTTCCATTCCTGAGCTTAAAGTGTTTGAACTGGAAGCACTGTGGCCCCTGAGGGCCCGTACTGCTTCATAATCAAAGATATTTGGGATGAGTTTGCTGTGGGTGGAAAGGTTATAGCTGTATTTTATGGCACTAACTCGACACTCCAGCACAATGAAGCTACTGTCACCCACATCAGCTTTGAGACACAGCCAAGATGTACATAACTGCAATATTCCTGTTTACTGATTGATTTTGCTTTGAGATTTTTATTTCTTACCTCTCATCTTGCGACTGACCTACCAGGACTCTTTTGCCACAGCCACACTCACAGATAAACATGTGACATTCTCTTTGGTGCTTGATAACATGGCCCTTGACTTAATATGGTATGTTATTGTCTTTAATATAATTTCATGGAGTGTTTCTCTGTAAATAAACAGATGATTTAGGTCTGAAATATATGAGTTGTGATCTATGTCTCTCATTTTTCTCACAAGTCGTCTATACAATATGCTTACAGCCCCTTCCACAATTATTTGCAAGGCATGTAAATATGAGCAAAATGGAGTGTGAAGAAATGAGAAAAAAAATGGTCAGTTGGACAATGTACGTTTGGTACTGTTGCCATGAAATTAAAAGTATTTGCTCATTTTGAGTTTTTAACATTTCTAAAGTCGTACTGTAGTCGTCACAAAAACTAAGCAATGGCACCAGTGTGTATAATAATAGAAAACCACAATTTTGAATTTTAGGTTCACTTGACAGGTGTGTGACCTTCAAAATATTCTTAAAAATTAGGGCTGGCAAACGATTAATCACAATTAATCGCATACAAAATAAAGGTTTGTGTTTGCCTAATATATGTGTGTGTGCTGTGTGCAATTATTATGTATATATACATACAAGCATATGTATATGTATATAAATAAACTATTGTATACATAAACATATTTCTCTTAAATATATACATTAATTTGTGTGTATTTATATACACATACGTACACAGTACACACACATATATTAGGCAAACTCAATCTTTTATTTTGTATGCAATTAATCGTGATTAATCATTTGACAGCCCTATTAAAAATGCAACTTTAAATTGAAATAAAATTAGTTTTACATTTATGAAATTTATGAAGAATTTTTTACGAACATGTGCCACAATTATCGGCACCCCTAGAAATTCTACCAGCAAGTAAAAACCTTAAAACTACTTCATTATATTCCCATAATATCATACATTTTCATATGTGTGATTAGGAGCACTTAAAGGGAAACCCATGACCTGTATTATTTGGCACAAATACGATGGACAAACAGGTCAAATTTCTATAGTCATCCAACACTATGGGAAAGACCTGATAATACAGAAAACAAATTGTGATGAAATGTTGTTGTGCAGCACAAATCACTAAAGAATTGTAAAGTGTCCATTTCCACTACCAGAGCAAAACTTAAGTCATCTTTAGATGTTCACAACTATTAGGAAGGATTTGTCCTCAATGTACTCATACACATATTGAATTGGATAGTGTGGCTGCTTAAAGATCACACACAAAAAATACAGATGCTAGTTGGTCTTAGGATCAGAAAGTCTCTGAGATTAAACGCTATCTACATATCCATTACTTATTTAGCTATAAAAAAGCCTTTGAAAGAACAAAAATAAATAAATAAACGCATAAATGTACTGTTTCCCAAGTGACTGGATCTTTCTGTGGGACTGTTCTGTGGTCAAACAAAGCCATTGATTTATTTATCTACTTATTTTTGTATTATAATTAAATTGGGACTGAAAAAATGTAGTGCTTTAGGGTTAGAGGCAATGCTGGTAGTTTTCAAGACTCCTAATGACACAACACAAATTTATCAGACCAGGATCTTCATTTCTGCTGGGTCTATGTGTGTTTGTGTTTGCATAAATTTTGTAATTAATTTCCATCCAGATTTCCCTCAAGAGATTCAAAATTCAAGTTTTATTGGCATCATAAAGAGATTTTTGCCAAACCATAATAACATATTCTGAAGATGTGGGAGTTTATATTTACTTTTGCTTAAAATCTTTGTGGTTTGTTAAGTGGGAAAAGAAAGTGTAGTGTGGAAAGAGGGAATGAGGGCACAAGGTCGAGAGCTGTAGTTGTGTTTCTATCTGTGTGTTTTTCTGTAATACAATGTTGCAGTTTACTTTCTTTCTCTATTTAGAGTGACATATTTTGTAAATTCTAATTAGCTCCAAAATTCCCTGTACTGTCTCAATTTTTTTCTTTTTCTGATGCATATGGCATATTTAAAAAAGTGTTTAAAATTAAAGTGCAAAAATTTAGACAAACCTTTGCAGGCAGCTTTCTGTTGGTCATTGCGACAAATCTGTTTTGAACCTACTGCGAAATCTGCATAGGAAAATTGCTCCCCCTCATGCAAATTCCAAATTGATTGGATTGGAATCTTATTGAAATAACTGGATTTTGTCCACAAGTTCACAGAACAACAGTAAATGTGACCATACTATTAGGCCTATTTTTAATCCAGATTTATTGGAAGGTGACTTTCATGTTCAGATATATTAACTTCAAATGCAGGTTTTAACAATGTATAGTACACTGCAAAAAAAAAAAAGAAATAATAATTTTAACGGTAAAAGACTGAAAAAATGCTACAGCAAAAGTCTACTAATTGGTTAACGGTTAAAAGGTTAAAAGTTCACTTACTATACACGGTGAAAAACTGTAATAGACATTTCGTTAAATGTTATGCTTTTAAAATACTTTTTTGGAAGTAAAAAAAGAACATATAATTTACAGTGAAAAACTGTAAATTGACATTCGTTACATTTCATAATTGATGTGTTTTTCTCTCTCTCTCACCAGTTATGTTCATTAGCGCTGTATGTTACACGTAATGTTGTTTACTGTTTATAGCATTATTTCAGTATCATGTGTGTTACCATGATGGTGTTTAGTATTTGTTTGAATGACACTACTCACCTTCTGTACATGTTAGCATTTCTTTAGTTTGCGAAAAGCTGTTTGTGATGATCTTTGATTTATCATGTGACTTCCTTATGACCACCTCCTTTTGGTGGTTATCAATGTATTACAAAGGTACAAAACAGATTTTAGCGTTTGAGGTTGGTATATTATCAGTTAATGAAATACGGGTTTAAATGTAAATTTAAGTTAAATCTGTAAAACTTAAAATGTTGCTACCGTATTTATATTTTTTATTCTGGCATCCACAGCTACCATTTTTTGTCAAATTGTATGCATTTTTTTTCCAGTGTATTTAAATATATATATATATATATATTGGTCTTGTGTTTTGTTTTTTAGTTTGATTTATTGTGGTTGAAATGACATCTGGAATGCTATTTTTATCAAAGAAAAAAAAAAAACGTAATGGCCTCAATTATCTTGTTTGTTTGTTTGTTTCTTCGCTTAGGATACCATTCTGTTTAAAGTCACAACACACGGTATGAAATTAGATCACTTTGTTTTGAACAGAATAAGAAAAATAACTGCAAAGCAATGAGCAATGATTGTAGGCTTCAGCAGTGTGCGCACATCTGTACACGCGTTCGCTCATGCTGGTATGGATGTTTGCTTTTCTGTCTACTGAACACGTGTATGTTGTGTTTTGTTCACCGGTTCATTCTTCTATATATTTTTAATTTATAAGCAGAGGAGGCAACAACGAATTAAAGCACTTTATAGTAGCCCCTGTTGAGTATGTGGGGACACATCGCTTCCATCTTTCCAGATCTGTGAGTTAATTTGACAGCTCACGGGGTGTTGTGGAGTCTCCTCTGTGAGACAGGTACCCTAGGGCGAGCCAGCTGGATTGTGGATGCTTACAGATTTGGCTGCAGCTTCCTGCTGGGTGTCATCTGTCTGCGCGCTCTGCCGCTGCATGGCTAGATTTTTTTTTCCGTCCTCCTGACATCATGTGGCTGAGCAGTTTGTGCCTGGCAGGGTTTGTCTTTCCAGGTCTGCCATCAAACTCAGCCAGCGAGGTCCTAATCCGGCACGGCACCGCTCCCAACGCCGGCACCCCTGGGCACCCCCGGCATCCCGCGCGGGAAACCGCAGGCCGCTAAAACTTCCACAAGCGTCAGAGGAGATCGCTGCACTCCTACACGCGGTTGTGGAGGGGAGGAGAGAGGTGGCGGGGGGAGCCGCTGCCAGCGGACTTGTTTTGCTCACACACGGAGAATGTCCCCACTTCCACCGCCGGCCTGTCACTTCGATTGCGCGCTCCGCGCGGGATCCGTGCTTCCACAGGTTCGGGCATCTCTCCGCCTGTTGCCGGCAGTTTGACTCGGACACCGACGCAAATCCGCAGGGGGAAGTGACAGCGACGAGTCCGCGCGCACTCGCACTCGCGCGACCATCCGTATTCTCTGGCCCTCAGATCTGCCGTGAACATTAATTGTGAAAGACACAACGATTCCACCCAAAGAGCTTTACAGTTTAGCATCGCCAGACAGGCCTGACAGGGTTGCTGGGGTTTCCAGAAAAGCACATGATGATAAGTGCATATGTTGATTCTCAGACTACAGGAGGGGTCCAGTGGACTCTGTTCAGCCCCCGAGAGAACGCACAGACAAACTCAGACACCGGCCGTGACGGGCTGTTTTCCTCTCTGTGCTGCTGGACTCTCAGGGGGTAAAACGGTACCAAGATTTGTGACCTGCTCTTTTGCCCAGGGTTGGATCTGACTGATGGAGAGAGAGGCAGAGCAAGAGAGTCGGGCAGGTTGGTCAGCCCCAGGATGAGAGCTCTCGCCAGGGCTTCGGGTCACGAGAGATCCTCCACCTGTTCCATGCCACCACTGGCCTGCCGAGTCCCTGCAGCCACCTCTGAGGCGAGAGAAGGAAAATAAAAGACAGTGAGAGCGAGTAAACAGGAGAATGAGAGGATAGAGAGAGAGAGAAAAAGCCATTCACTGTAAAATAATGATACCCATTGGGTAATCTGAGCTCCGTGGCCTGAAATGGCAAGGAGGGGGAAAGTGTGCGTGTGAGTGTGTGTGTTCGAGTTGACCCTGGTGGGGGTATGTTTTGTAAAGCTTATCTCAGACCTCCTACTAAACACTTTGTGTTCACTAACCGCTCCAGGAGTCAAGAGCTCATCTACAGTCAGAGCACTAAACAAGACCTGCACATAATTCAATTCAATTTTTGTGAAAGCCAATTATATCATTTTAAAATAATTGTCATGTTTAAAAGATATATAAAGTTAAAAGATATATAAAGTTGATTTAATTAAACCTAAGGGTGAAATGCCTGACTAAGACTAAAAACGAGATTTGGGGCTATTTTGCTTCTATATTTTGCCCTTTCAGTGAAATACACATTTAAGTGTTCATTTTATTACGCTTTATCTATTTGTGTCTGTAGATTGCAATAAATCTATATCTATATATAATCTATAAAATTATATTTTGAAGGTTTTTACAGAGAGGTTGAATAATATACAGTTTACCTGATATATTTACCATATTATGCCTAAAATAATAATGGTAAATATATATCAGGTGAATGATATATTATCATATATATCATGTATTTTTGCTTGTTTGTTTTCTAGTTGTTGATCTTAGTGACAAAAAGCTGTTGAACATTTTCAAAAATGGGGAAAAAATGAAACCTAAAGTCAATGTTAACACAGGCATCACATTCTTCCCCTAAGTGGATTGTACATTTCTCATGATTTAATGCAAATTACATACATCAGTTTGTCATAACACTACACACTAATTTCTCTAATCCAAGGTTCGAGCTTTCAAAACATTAGCACAGACATCTACAGTAAAGCTGTATTCTCAAATGCTTGTGGCATGTTGTCAGATGGCATCATATTGAGCTCTGCTGGGTTTGTAATACACACAGCCGAGGAAATGCTATTTACTACATTGTTCGCACAACTATCATGATTTTGCTGTGTATAAAACAGTCCTTAGTCAAAAACAAGAGCAAACATATAATGAGGACCCTGGAAAAAGATGTGAGGAAAGATCAAGTGCAGGTGATGTAAAGCCTCAGAGGAGATGAGAGCCACTTGAATTGACCATATTATTTATTACAATCTCTTGCTGAGAGACGGTCAACAGTAAGGAACTACTGTACTTGACATAAATTAATCTACAGTGGTTTCAATGTCAATACTAAGGGTGAAAAAGTAAAGTGATGGACAGCAAGGTTAAGGGTGTTATTTGGAAATCTATGTAAAGTTAATCAAGAAAGCAAGTGATTTGCATTGGACTTTTGACTCAAAACCATATCGCTGTTGAGATATAAGCCCTGTGACAACTAGCCCCAGGGCCACATACTATATATGTATACCATTCAACTTTTTTGAATCTTTTCTATTTTTTTAACATTAAAGTGATCAAAAAAGACCATAAAGATATTTAGAATCTTGCACAAGATTTCTATTTCAAATATAAATCATCTCTCTATTCATCAAATAATGTGTCATATATTCAACTACAATTAAGCTACACAACAACAAAAATGTTTATTGAGCAGAAAATTAGCATAATAATTTCTGAAGGATTATGTGACATTAAGGACTAGAGTAGGCTAATGGGTGCTGAACATTCAACTTTTTACGTTTTAAAATAGAAACAATTATTCATTTATTATAATATTATGGTTTTCATGTATACTTTGTTCAAATAGATGCAACCATGGTGAGCACAGGATATTTTTACAAACATTTTATAAATCTTACCCATAACAATTTTTTGAATTGTAACGTATAAATATCTATTTATGTACTATTTTATTTATATAAAAAGACATCTGTGGTGTTGCATTATTTTTTTATTTATAATATATTATGATTTTTAATAACACTTTATTATACAAATTGATAATATAAATGTTATATCATATATGTATCAAAAGTATTATTTCAAAAATGTTATTTTAATACTAAAGATTAATTTTAAATTAAAGCATGACTAGAGATGCCTTTCTGCATCACTGAGCAAAGAACAAAAATATGGTTTCATTAGTAACAAATAAAGTTATGCTTCCGTAACTTTTCAGCGTATCTTTTCTTTGTCCTGTAAAAGCTTATTATTTGATAAAACCTAATGTTCTATTTGTTGTCTGTGAATAATTAATAGCTCAACTCATTGATGACTATGTTGCACTGTTATGACTTTTCCTAATCTTATAAACAAGATTGTAAAATGTTATAAACGCACACAACACAACAGATTCTGTGCGACCCCAAACTTAAGAAATCAATGTCAGTCTCTACAATTGTAAATGTAGAGATTATGTATGTGCGCTGACACTGGTTTCACAAAGCTTAGCATTAACTCCAATAGAGATGTTGATGCTGAGAGACACATTCTCATTACAGCAATAACAGTCCTGTCTGCAGACCCTTCTCACACTCAAACATACTGAACCAACAATACACTATTTATAGGCTCATTAAAAAACAGAATATCATATCCCTATGATTTTCTTGTTCTTACTTCTACTCTTCTCTTTTTTGCTACTAAAGATGTAAAAATTATTTTACAATATTAATAAAAAGTACACAAAATAAGTTCATGCATTTACTAAAATCAAACTGGATTATTAGTATGTCAATATGTATTTAAAGTAAAAGCCAGGAGTGCAATGAAAGACTGAAACAGTAATATCACGATACATTTATTAAATTCAGCTGTATCAGACTTTCCTTAAGTGCATTGTGAAGTTTCAGATGTGCATAAGTGTACATAAATACACTGGTAACACACACTTACAGTAAGGTCTTAGTAGTTTTGCATTAGTTAATGCATTAACCAACATAAACTAACAATGAGCAATATATTTTTTACAGCATTTATTAACTGAAATTATTAAATGCTGTGTAACTAATGTTAACTAATGTACAATTAATTCTTAATAAATATCTGCACATGTGACTTCATTATTACATTTAAATGCAAGATATATAATCAGAAGAATAAAAAAAGTGAAAAAAAGATTTATATAAAAATAAATCTTTAAAAAAAATAAATAAATAAATAAAAACAACATTTAAATTAATTTAAATATGCACTGAAAATGGCTTTGAAACAATTTTCACTTAAAAATCGCTAATAAATTTCACCAAAAAAGAAAAAAAAAAGAAATGTCAAGTATCAGACTAAATTAGACATGAAATTTTGATGTGACTGAAATAGTATTTTCTTGTTTTTTTTTTACAGCTCTCAATCTGTGTGTGTGTGTGTACCTGGTATTTATCACGCTATGTCCCCACAAGGATACTAATACCAGTAAATTTTGACATTTTTTTAGGTCCCCATGAGGATACAGGCCTATAAATCATGTAGAATGAGTTTTTGTTAGAAAGTAAAAGTGTGCACAGTCTCCGGTGAGAGCTGGGTTTAGGTGTAGGGCGATAGAATATACGGTTTGTACAGTATAAAAACCATTACACCTATGGAATGTCCCCATAAAACATGGAAACACAATATATGTGTGTGTGAGAGATAATGATACAGAGTGTTATTAGTTAAAGTTATAAGTCACACAACTAAAGTACTCAAAATCATGTCTTCAACTGAGCTTAAAAGATTTCTTATAGCTAAAGTAATACTTTGTCTCCATCTAGTGCCAGTGAATTGTGAGCTTGTTAAAAAAAAAAAAACATAGAACACAACTGTAAACCACATTGGACATTTGATGTCTTAATGAGCAGATTGAATGATTAACAGCATGTTCAGGGACAGAAAGAACAGTTGCTAAATTTCACCAAACTACAGTGTATTGCAGAGTACTGTGGGCTTGACCAGGTTGGAATTTATGGCTGGGCTGTCACTGCAAAATCACTTGTATCCAAGCCATAGTACAGTGACACATAATGCAAGAAGTAAAACCTGGAAAAAAAATAATATGTTCTGATCAATTATCCCACACCCTGTTTTGTAAAGCAGAACACAGTCCAGACTGATTGATCACAGGCCAGCGCTGCAGGGAGAAATCAGATAATTCATGTGGGAATTGGAGGAAGGTCTGGTTTTATTATATAACCTTATATTCTGACACTTGCTATTAAAATGAATAAATAAAATGCTATAATAAAGTGTATGGCTGCGTCAGAATTCCCATACTTTCAGAGTATGTATCGAATTCAATGAACTTCTCAACTCTTGTGCTTTCTGCCAAAACCTAAGTCTGTTGGCAGCTGTTATGCATTAGCAAATCTCTAAAAGTATATTCAGTCTCAGGTGTTTAATACCTATAATATCGAGTAGTATTCTATAACACACACACAAAAAAGATGAAATTACACAAATAACAGAATGTTAACTGTTGTATAGGTGCATTTCTCTTTGCTTAGGATAAATAACAAAATAATAAAGTTAGCATTTAAAAAAATAGTATTTAAGTTATTAGGTTATTAAGTTATTAATAATAAACAGCTATCACTGCAGATGTGTCTCAGTGTCAGGAGGGCAACAGAGAGGCCTAGGGCTGGTTGCATAAACTAAGCCTCTGTGTTAAGACAGTGTTTTAAGAACTAGTCTGACCATGTAGCAGAAGGGTAATCAGTCTTATTTTTTGGATTCAACTTAGACTAATCTATAGTTTTATGTAAGAATAAAAAAAAAAAAGAAAAAGAAAAAGAAAGAAAAAAATTAGCTGACTAACTTTTAAGACTAGTCTAAACCTTTTATGCAACCGGCCACAGTTCTTGGTAATATTGGGACCATCATTGGTAGCAAAATGCATATATACAGACTAGTTCAGTTGCTGTACTACTAATACTGGCATTAATTAATTACTATTTATAAATATTACAAATATTTTTTTTACTTTTTTGTAGTAGTTTAAAATTTATTTGCTCACCCTTGTTGATCATGTTGTTATTGTCCATACACTGAAAGTCAGTGTTGTTTGGCCCTCACTGTTCTTCGCTGTTTTGTGTTCTTCATAAGCTTGATGAGCTATTTATTAAATGAAGAAATTAAATATACAACAAAATATGTACAATAAATAAATCTGTATATTTGGAAGTTAAACTTACTGATTTTCTCAAAGTTTAGATTTCATGTAAACGCTGCTGCTGAACGTGGAGGGACTTTTGTTTTATATAGCCACTTTTATTTTGAACTTCACGTTGAGACTTTTATTTTGGAGTTATTTTCTGTTATTGTTTGCATGTGACTCGTTGAAGAATGTGACATTCTGCAAAGAAACATTTCTCTTTACTTATTTTAAAATTCTTAATCATCAGACTTTGACGATAGGAAACATTTGGCTATATAATCGTGTAAGGTTGTCAGATTAACCATCATATCGTGGTGATGGAGAAGATAGTTAAGGGTGAGTTATTACGTTAATTATGTGAAATATTACGCACTTTAGATGTCTGTCGTTGCGGTTAATACAGATAAAATTATTCCAGCATTAAATGTGTGTTGTTTTGATATTTACATTGGCAGTTTTCAGTGCTGTCTATGGCTGTGACTTACAGCAGCATAGTAAGCTTCCTATTTAGACGATATTCAGGAAAATATATCAATTTACCAGTACTTGACACTGTATGAGATCCCTGAACAACTGTACAGAACTGAGCTAAATAACGACATTATATAATAATTTTGATTTTGCACACATTTTTTTTCTAACTGCAGGTTGTATGAAGTAATGATCGTTTATGCATTATTCAATCCAGTAATTTTAGCAAAAATTACATTTTTAAAATATTCAAATGTTTCTCATAATAAAGGACATTAGATATGTTAGACAAACTATCACCTAACATAAACCTAGCATGAAATGTAAGTAATTTAAAATACATTAGATGCCATATTTAATTTGATACTTTTTGTTTGTTTTATTGTGACATTCATTTAATATATTTAATTAGTGTTTGTTTTTATTCACAGATGTTGGTGATATTCAGTCCAGACTGACTGATCACAGGCCGGTCCTGCAGGGAGAAATCAGATACTTCATCAGGGAGTTTGAGGTTATTACATAACTTTATTTTGATAATTGGTTTTTAAATGAATTACAAAAAAAAACTTTCCGGCTTAAACTATTTATGAAAATTCAGTGAAGAACTTGTCAACTGTTGAATTGTGTTCTTAACACAGATGTGTACATTCCTGGACAGGCTACTGTACATCCACAATGGTGTCATTGTCCTTTGAGTCAGATGTTCTTTGATCTGTGATATACCGACAACAACCATATTTACACCAGAAATTGTTTGTGTTTCCTCAGGAAAAGCGTGCTTTCAGAGAATGCCGCCTACTTGAAAATCTAAATAAGATGACCTCGGACACCAATGAACATGATCTGCCACGGTGCACTGAGAGTATGCATGAGAAACTATGTGATGCTCTCACACGACGTAAGTCTCTTCATTTACAGTAAAGTAGAGTGTGATGATGAAGTGTCGACATTGATCTGTGGATATTTCTCTCCTGATTCAGATGACACAACTTTTTCACTGGAGAAAGCAATATTATGTATTATGGACTCGTATTTTATATGGTTTAAAGTTAAAAAACATATTAATGATTGATTAATTGACTTATTACAAATACACCGTTTTTTTTTTTTTTTGTTTGTTTTTGGGTTTTTTTGCATCACAAGGCAAGTCGTGTGTATTTTTGTGATGTGTTTATAAGCTGTTTGAACTCTCATTCTGAATGCACCCATTCACTGCAAAGGAGCTATTGGCGAGCAAGTGATGTAATGCAAAATTTTTCCAAATCTGCTTCAGTAAAGAAATAAACACATTAAGTCATTTAAAGAGGCTTAGACCAAACTGTCAGGCCATTGTGAAACATTGCAAAAATGAATTTAAATTTATATAAATTATTTTGTCACAAATTTTTAGATCTGTTATTTACTGTCGCTGCCAGTCAGTTCCATGAGAATGTTTGTTGCAGTTTTTTGTCTGTATTTACTTATTTATTTAGTTAAATGTTTTAAAAGCAAGATTACTATATTGATGGGAATATTGTATTGACATTTGCTTTTCTATTTGTAGTTGAAGCAGCGAATCATATGGCACAGAGGATCCAGCAGAGGGAGCTACAGGCTGAACAGGTACATGAGGAGGCTAGAATTGCAACATTATGTAGAGCAGGAGCTAAACTTTGCAGAAAGGTAAATCTCCTGGAACAGAATTGGTCAGCCCTGATATTAAGTGGCTATGTATTAACATACTACATACTGTAGCATACCAACATACTACTTTTACTAATTCTACAGTATGTAGCTTTTCTATATGCTTAGAATACTTGGATTACCTATTGTACCTTTATTAAAAAATGCACTCTACACTACTCTACACTACACTTGCTTGATCTTCAATTTTTATGTTTGACTCTTTATTTTACATTAATGACATTTTAAGTCATTGAAAAATCGGTATCTGTGTAAAAATCCACATGTACCAGTTAAGTAATTGGATAATTTATATAATTTGCGTAAGTAACTCAAAATCTCAGGCAATTTAGGTTATCTTTAAATTACCTAATTAAGGAGTCTTGAAATTAAATTATATAGTTCCCTAACAGGATTCAATTTATTCAATTTCATATTATTTGAAATCACTGAATTATAAGGTTGTATCTACAGCTAGCTACTGTTATTAGTGATCTGTGATTTATAAATACTGCTTTCTGAAGCTTTGAAACCTTTGTGAATCATTTGTTTTGGCATCAAAATGCCAAAGATTTCTGTAAATGAGACTTTAAGTAATGGTTCGTCGACCATTCTGACCAGCAAGCATGGCATTTCAAGTGCTTTGAAACAATGAAATATTTTACAAAGCAACTGGTTTAACAAAGTTTATTATTTTTCTGATCATTACCTGTAATTGGCTTTTAGTCATAATACATTAGCATTTTAAATATTAATTATTAATTACATCTTGAGTAAAACAGCAAAACAATCCCACCATAAAATAATGCTTAATTTCAACACTTTACTCTATGAATCTACCAGATTGCTAATTTTAGGTAATAACATACAATAAAAGCAAAGAAATATAGTAAAAAAAAATTTGTAGATCACAAATGAAACAAATCCACTTGCTGAATTTAACAGTATAAAGAGGACATATGACAGCAGTGTAGCATTCTACAGTTTGAAATATTTATCTGTGTCTAAAATATACTGTTTCACTAACTATTTTCAAAAAATGCTAGGCATTGTAAATTGCACTAGGTAGTAGTTCATAGCCAAAGTTTTATACATATATACACACAGTGTTGCTTGAAAGTTTGTGAACCCTTTAGAATTTTCTATATTTCTGCATAAATATAACGCAAAACATAATAAAAGGTCCTTAAAGCTGACAAAGAGAATCCAATGAAACAAACAAGACAAAAATATATACTTTGTCATTTAGTTATTGAGAAAAATTATCCAGTGTTAAACATTTGTGAGGTACAAAAATATGTGGTCTTTTGTGACTCCTTTTTGAAGCAATAACTGCAGGTAACGTTTTTGTAACTGCTGATCAGTCCTGCACAGCGACTTGTAGGGGTGGGAGAAAGAATTGATTCTCTGATGCATCACGATTTTCTCTTCAACGATTCCCTAGCCCGGCCCTTGTCCAACAGCCCGAGTCCGACCCGAGCACGTCTTTTTTCCCCCCTTCTCTCAAAACAGCTTATACTACCTTTTCAGCTTTTAAAACAGTTCAGAATTATATGTAATGGCAAAGTGATTATATTTCGTTTCGTTTTTTTATTAGTCTAAGTTAATTTACAAGAACGTTTAAAGCATTTTTTGTTTTTTGAATTCGTGTCATCGGAGGGGCTTCTGCCAGGCGGCTCCAGTCTCAATGCAAAATGGCTGACATGGATTTTGTCAGCGGGAAAAAAGTTGTAAAATACGGCAAATAAGCTCAATTTGCTGGCTTTAGCTAGCTTGTAGTCTCAATATGTATATATATAGCTCAAATTGGGTAAAGAGCGTTTTTTACAACTTAGCAGATTGTCTGACCTCCTCATTCACTTTCTTCCAAGCAAGATCCTTTTTATTCCTGTTTCTATAAAAGTACGAAGATGTATCATACAGTTCCAGATATCCACAGCGACAATGATTTTGTCCTCCATTGTTGTTTCGGATTTCAGCCTCCACTCGCTACGTCATAATCACGTCACTACTAGAGCAAGCTCCTGATTGGTTACCCGAATATTAGCCAGATTTTTCAACTTGCGCGAATCACGCATTACGCACATCAAAGGCCCGAAGCGCTCAATTCGCACGAAACACGTCATTTGCGTCACATCATTTGCGCCACCTCATTCACGCGAATCGCGCCGCAGGATGTCTATCGTGTCTTTGCATTGACTTAACATGTAAATCACTCGTGCTTAATGCTTCATTCACGTCTGGTGTGAACGCACCTTAAAGATGCCTTTCTCTCTAAAGGCGCGTCCAAAGAGGAGATGGCGAGTCAAGATCGGCAACTTTATCCCTGTGACACTGACTAGTTTATTAATTATTAATTTAAAAAAAATCCCCTAACTATTTCCCCCCGAAACATTCATGGTAATAACTCTTGCATGTGCTTTTGTGGCAAGCTTTAGCCTATTACCTGCAACTGAGCGCAGAACTTCCAGCTGCGCTGACGGCGACACTAAACGCACTTGCATTTTCGAATACTTTTATACGAAATTGATGTTCACACAGTCAGGTATGTTTTCAGAGCAGAACAAAACATCTGATATATCGAAACAGATCTGTGCATTAGTGTGAATGCAGTCTGTTAAAGCTGCCGCTGTCTATGATCTCATCAGTAATAATCAGTGTTGGGCACGTACCTTTAAAAAAGTAATTAGTTATAGTTACTAGTTACTTCTCACAAATAGCAACTGAGTTAGTAACAGAGTTACATCATTATAAAAGTAACTAATTACCAGGCAAAGTAACTATTGTGTTACTTAAAAAAAATCTTATTTAATATAACTATAAAATAAATATAAAACGTTGTACACTAATCTACACTATTTTAATGTTGTTGTGGGCAGTGTTGGGAATGTTACTTTGAAAAGTAATTAGTTATAGTTACTAGTTACTTCTCACAAATAGTAAGTTAGTAGAGTTAGTAACAGAGTTACATCATTATAAAAGTAACTAATTACCAGGGAAAGTAACTATTGTGTTGCTTTAAAAAAAAAAATAATAAAATAAATATATTAAATAACTTGGATGACCCCAATATTAAATATGTTGAATGAATGAAATTTTAATGAAATTTATTACATTTTTAGTTTACTCACCAGACTAATATTAAATATCTGATATAATATTATAATTATAATTAGCATTCAACTTTAGCCATTAGAACTTTAGTAATTAGAATAACCATGTATGAATGCATGTTTGTCATGTTGACTGAACTTAGGACTGGTGGTGATATTGTTTGTAATTTAGTTTCTATGAACGTCTTGTTACTACCACAAATTCTACTATTAATAACAATATTAAACACACTAAGGTTTAATGAGCTGCTGGGTTCATGAATATTAATCACGTTGTCTGCGTTCGCTCTAACTGATTTGCTGTAATCAAAACAGGGACGATAATAGGTGAGCGCCAGCCAATGAGATTGCTGTTTGCACATTAGTTCCGCCTACTATCGGAGAAACCAGCAGTTCTTAAAAGCTGAAGTATTCCAAAGGAGCTCCGTTGTTTTGAGAGGAAAATACAACAAAGAATATCTTGGTATAAGACTCTGTATATTTCAAACTGTAGAATGCTACACTGCTGTCATATGTCCTCTTTATACTGTTAAATTCAGCAAGTGGATTTGTTTCATTTGTGATCTACAATTTTTTTTTGACTATATTTCTTTGCTTTTATTGTATGTTATTACCTAAAATTAGCAATCTTATCATGGTGTAAGACTCTGTCGCTCTGTATCTTTCTTTGGGTGTGTGAGACAAAGTGACGGCTAGTCGTGTGCCTTCACACTAGAGTTTACAGCTCGTCAAATACAGGTACGCTGCGCATCCATTCAGATGAACTTAAAAATAAAATTATAATAATATTATAATAAATGATAGTAACGCCGTATTTTATTGGCAGTAATGGTAACGGCGTTGTAACGTAGGAAACAGTAATTCGTTTGATTACTCGTTACTGAAAAAATAACGCCGTTAGTAACGCCGTTTATTTATAACGCCGTTATTCCCATCACTGGTAATAATCAAATGGCAATAATGCTGAGGGGAAAAAGAAAAAGAAAAACCCATAACTATTGTCTGTAAACTTTCGAATACATAAAGAGCAATTATTTTAAATAAGTAATTGTTTTAAAAAGTAGCCTGCTATAAAAACATATATATATATATATATATAAGTAAATTTTGTATTTGCACAGCAGAAAAATTAATTGGGGAAAAAATGTAGATCAAGAATCGTTTTGGAATCGGATCGGATCGTGAAGTGCCTGAAGATTCCCACCATTTTTTGGTAGAGTGACTTGTGCACTTGGGGTCGTTGTCTTGCTGCATGACCCACTTTCTCTTTAGATTTTAGTTCATGGACAGATGTCCTGACATTTCCCTTTAGAATTTGCTGGTATAATTCAGAAGCAGCAAAACAGGCCCAAACCATGATACTACCACCACCATGTTTCACAGATGGGATAAGGTTCTTCTTATGCTGGAATGCAGTGTTTTTCTTTCTCCAAACATAATACTTTTTATTTAAACCAAAAATTATACTTTGGTCTCAGCCGTCCACAAAACATTTCTCCAATAGTCTTCTGACTTGTCCACATGATCTTTATCAAGCTGTAGACAGGCAGCAGTGTTTTTTGGAGAGTTGTGGCTTTCTCCTTGCAACCCTGCCATGCACACCATGGTTGTTCATTGTTCTCCTGATGATGGACTTATGAACTTCAACATTAACCAATGTGAGAAAGGCCTTTAGTTGCTTAGAAGTTATCCTGGGGTTCTTTGCAACCTCAGAAACTATTATACATCTTGCTTTGGAGTGATCTTTGTTGGCTGACCACTTCTGGGGAGGGTAACTGTAGTCTAGAATTTCCTCCATTTGTACACAATCTGTCTGACTGTGGATTTGTGAAGTCCAAACTGTTTAGAGATGGTTTTGTAACATTTTCCAGCCTGATAAGCAACAACAACTCTTGTTCTGAGGTCCTCAAAGATCTCTTTTGTTTGTGCCATGATTCACTTTCACAAACATGATCACACTTTAATAGACCCCTGTTCTTTAAATAAAACAGGGCATAAACTGACACTTAATTGTCATCCTATTGACTAAAAACACTTCTGAACAGATAGACTTTAATTTCACCCTCAAATTAACTGCTAATCCTAGAGGTTCATATAGATTCATATATCCTAGAGATATCCATTTTTATCTAATTTGTTTAATTTGTTTAACTTGTGTGAAAATCTGATGAAAATAAAATATAGCATTTTAATAGTCAAATTGCAAACAAATTCTTATGAAAGCTAATTTTGCCATGTTGTGTGTTGATGTGTGTGTATTCAGAACACACATCTGCAGGTGTGTGCGGAGAGGCGGAAGCAGGACTGGGAGGAGTTCCAGAGGGAGCAGTTTCGTCTAAAGGAGGAGGTGGATGAGGAGCACGCTAAAGCTGTAGGCAGACTTAGCGCTCAATACAATGACATGAAAAAAGACCTGGCCAAATACAGCAGCTTCTGAACCTCAGTGAACTGTTAATGAATGTTTTACTTATGACATATCAGTGTAGTGCAGTTGTTTCCTTTTTCCATTTTGTTGATGCTGTCAGTGATGACATTAAAGAAATATTTTATACAAAATGGAAATGTGTCATCACTTACCAAGTCTCATGTCATTGAAACCTCTTGTGGAAAAAATGACATTATAACATATATAAAAAAAAGGTAATATCTAATTTAGAGTCTTTACATTCATTAACTTTTAGTCTGTAAAAACATCCATCATGGCACACATGTGCCTCTAACATCCTTTAAGTTCACATTTAATCACAGACATTTACACATTCTAAAATTCTAAATTATTATTTGAAACATTCTACAAACTGTAAGTACCCTCTCATATGACAGTTTTTTTTCCCTACATGTGTTTGTACTGTATGTATAAAATCTCTTGCATTAAACGTGTCTGAATGTGTTTCAGGCCATCTGTTTACCTGCTTTAGACTGAAAAAGATCTTGGCCAGAAATCTGTCCTTTCTCCTCACATGTCTCTGTGTTTTCCACACAATAGTAAAAGGTCAGAAAGCACATTCAGTGAATCTGAGCTGCCTTTGACATGGGTGGAGCAATTGGATTGTCAATTCTTCGCATGCTATATCCTGAGCATTTACACACTGCTAATGTAACCACAACAAGTCTGTTTACCATTAGTCAAGGTGTTTCTCTGTGTGGATGCATCAGTGGAAGGTATTATTTCAGAGATTTCTATGAAATGCTGTTGGTCATGGTGTGGCTTTTCCAGCTTCTTTCATGTAAACCATAATAAAATTTAGTTTGCTTCCAGTCTGCAATAATTGAAAAAAATCCATAAAAATAGCCAGCAAAACATTTGTCCAATCACTCCAGCGCACTCCAGCAATTTTACTACTGCTGTTGTGTGTCTGTCAACTGAATGCTATGACCAAATGACAAATGCTGTGTGACTGACCACTAAAATAAGTATTTACGAGGTGGCAATATAAATTGAAATAAGATATTAAAAATAATTAATTAATTAAAGTAAGTGTGGTTGCACCTAAATTCATCAGCGCACCATAAATTTATCACTAAAATAACTGTCACTGAGTCGAAAGCATTCGTACTAAAACGTATATGAATTAACCACCAGTTCACCAAAACTTAAAAGTTACGAATTGCCATGAGATTGTGTTTAGTGTTTGTCATATTGCTATTGATCATACTTAGGGTTAATGCTTTTTCAAAATAATAACTATGAAGTTAGAACAATGAAATTATAACCTGAATTTGAATTATTGATGTAACATTTAACCAAATGTAACCGTTTTCTAAGACCACGTTCACACTGTCAGTTTTTGGGATTTACAACCGCATTTACTTACAGGTATGAGTCTCGAAATGTCCCATTCACACAGCAGCTTACAGTGGCTTTTCGAATGCTG
This sequence comes from Labeo catla, assembly GCA_012976165.1. NCBI lineage: Eukaryota > Metazoa > Chordata > Actinopteri > Cypriniformes > Cyprinidae > Labeo > Labeo catla. Next base: position 816,590 of record VONZ01000122.1, read on the forward strand.
TCTGTATGAACGTGCAACGGGTTTCAAGCCCGTATTCCTTACGAGTAATCATAGCAACAGAGACCAAAGCAATATCTAAGATGGCGACGTCTGTAAAACTGAAATTATTACCGCTTTCTGATGACAAGAGTCCAGTCGAGCCGCGAGTTCATCCATCAAATCATCATTAACCGACAGCAGCTTTTAACCCTCTATGGTCTGAGGGTGTTTTGGCACCCTGGAGAAGTTTCACATACCCTGACATTTGTGCTTTTTTCATTATTTAAAAAACATATTAATGGCTAAAGTCTGATTACATTGTAATCAGCACAAACTGGGCTACAATAATATGTAAGCAACATTGATGTACATGTTTGTGTTTTTGAGAAAACAATGTTTATGCGTGGTTAGTAAAAAACTAAAATGTTTAAGTCACTGAAATAAGGCCATGAAACACATTCAGAACATTCGTGCACAAGATTTTTGAGAACTGGATGTGGTAGTGTAACGGGGGTTTTAGCCCGTTGTGTAGGGGAAAATGAATAACGGCTGCCCTGGCAGTTTGGACAGCGAAAGGATCTTAGTCCCCGTTCTCCAAGCTTTTTAGTCTCTTTACACACTTATGTATGTATGTGGTTCCTCACCTTATTGTGTTGTGACACTAAAGATCGACAAGGGTAGGCTTTAGGTTTACACGGTAGCCTCCTAAAGTAAATTGCATATGTGAGAATACTGTCTGATATGCCCCTCCCTTCCCGGATCTAATAAAGTGAGTGAGACTCCCCTACTCCCTGACAGCTTTCAACAAAAAGATACACTGTAAATAAGTGCAAAAGGAAATATAATTTATTCTTTTAGATTTCCTTTTCCTATGATTACTTATTCTCACTGTTTGAGCAATCAAGTAAATGAAAAAAAATAAAAGGGTTTACAGTTGTTGTGTTGTCTTTTGAAATCACACTATCACCTTCCAATACAACAGTTGAAACATTCACTTACAGTATGACAAATCCCCTTTCAAACATCAAAATGAAACACTTTCAATTTGTCAATGTATAAATTCACCAGTTCTCTGTTTCAAATGATCATCTTCAAACAATCACATTTGGAAAATACAACAAATAAATAAAATAAAGTATTCACAAAGAAATTTCACCTTAAGATGAGCACTTATATGAAACGTCCCTTTTTTTAAAAAAAAAGGTGTACTCACAGTTCTGTAGCGTACTTGAATTACCACAGTTCACTGTTTATCAGTTCAGTTGTCCAAAAAAAAAATGGAAATAACGAGAAAAAAATACCAAACAATGAATTAGAGTGCGTTGTCTGGACGTGGGGTGCGTTGAAATAAACTGTAGATTACTCAGCTGAAGTAACGTTATCTTCCAAAAATTCACTCAACTTTGTGAAGACGTTCCACAGATGAAATGTACATAAAAAAACAGAATTAAACCGGATATTAATCAAATTGAGATGTCACTTGGAGGGCAGGGCAACAAAACAATCTGCAACCTTTAATCTTCTAAACGTTATGTGTCTGCATCAGTTGCATCATACAGCCGTTGCAGTCTCATACGTGCGAGAAACTCAAATACACGTGAATAGTCCCGTTGAACGTTATTTCTTGGTGCTGCCTTTCACTCAAAACACGAGACATGCAAAATGCAGAAAAATAAATACGTTACCAGCCTCTTCGGATGACGAGAATCAAGCGGGATCTGCACTTTAAGCCTATTCACCGGTTTTTGTGGCCTTCACTATTTTACTGCATCACTCCAACAGCTAACGTGAACCACGGAAACTAAACAGAGCTAGCGCGAGTCACTGTCCACACTTTCACTTTGTGCTGTCATGCTTTATCAGACGTAAGCTTCGATAATCTTCCGTTGAAGCAACTTTATCGAACAAGCTCCCATAAACGACACGACACTCACTTCTATGTGCGACACTCATACAAAGCGCTCTTCCAATACCCTCTTCTTCTGCTCTCTCCGCTGCTCTTTAGGCACACACAAAAACTGGATCACTCGTCAAAATAAAAGTACCTCAAAAATAATCAATTCTTTAAACGAGTATATGTATATTTATATATATCTGTTACATTCCCCCCTGCTAAACCCTGCCACTCCATTGACATCTCCAGCAGGTTCATCTCTGAAACACAAAATAACATATTAGCATCACGTTAAACATCTATAACTTTGTCATTACTCAAAGTTACAGAAACCTCTGAATTCTTCTCTGACATCTATTTCACAACATAATCATGTCTGTACTTTACAGGCAAGATACCCTTGTTTTGCCTCTGAGAACGTCTGAGTTCAGGAATACTTTCTCCTTCAGCTTCTGAGATATCAGCATCATCTGACTCATCTTGTACCCTCAACTCTGATTCTGCTACTACATTCTGATTCTCGTTACTGTCACCCTGTACTGCTTCCTCTGACTCCCCTTGACCCACCCTTGTGTGTGCATGGTAAGTGGGGTGTTGTGAAGTTTCAGGAAAGCAGACAATGTCTGACATGTCGGTGTCTATTCTGTCTCTCATACTGCGTCGGCATGTACGCGGTGTTGTGGGTGATGGCAATGAACAGTGCCGAAGCTGATCTTGGTGTACTACCTTTGTAGAACCTCCCTTTTCTGGTTTGATGGTAAACACAGGTATGTCTGCGTGGTTTTGCTTTATCACTATGTATGGTGTGTTTTCCCATTTATCCTGAATTTTGTTTCTACCGCGGTGTTTGTGATTGCGCAGTAGCACACGATCTCCAGGCCTTACCGAGCTCCAAATGACTTGCGGTCATAAATCCTCTTCCTCTTTCTGGAAGCCTCTTGAGATGCTGCATTGGCAACCTCCACAGCTGTCTTCAACCTTGCATGATGACCTTTCACCCAGTCATCCAGGTTATCCACTTCATCCTCTTCTAGATCCTTCTCCCCAATCATGTCCATTGGTAAGCGTGCATCCCTCCCAAACATTAAATAGAACGGAGAATACCCAGTAGATGAATGAACATGACTATTGTAAGCCAGTACCAGCTCTGGAAGGTGAGTCTTTTAATCTCTCTTCTTCTCTGGTGGCAAGGTTCTTAACAAATTGTGCATGGTACAATTGAATCTCTCACATTAAGAGTTTCCCTGTGGATGGTATGGGCTTGTACGACTTTTCCCTATACCATAGATCCTGCAAAGCTCTTTGATCACGCTAGCCTCAAAACACCTGCCCTGGTCAGAATGCAGGCGAGCCGGGCAGCCATAATAAACGAACCAGTGCTTGAGCAAGGCTTTTGCTGTTATGTTTGCTGTCTGATTCCTGGTAGGAACAGCGACTGTGAATCTGGTAAACATATCAGTAAGAACAAGCACATTTTCATACCCTCCAGAAGACTGTTCAAGCTGCGTATAATACTTCGCCAGGACCTCTAATGGAGCTGAAACATTACTGCAGGTCATAGGGGCTCGAAGTCTGGGAAAAACATCTTTGGCCAGGGTACATCTTTTGCACTGCCTTATCCAGCATGGAACATCCGTAGCCATGGTAGGCCAGTAATAAGTTCGTCTCATTCGAGTCAACGTACTTCTCTCTCCGAAACGACCTCCATGTTCATGTTGTCCCTCGTACACTTCACGCTGTAGAGGTCCTGGAACAACCATCTGCCAGATCTCTTCTCCATCCCTAGGATCTAGGATGGGTCTGAACAGCACTCCCTGACGCAGCTTAAGATGGTCAAACTCTTTGGCAAGCCTTTTCAGTTTTGGCTCCATACAACTGCGATCCATTCTACTTGGTCTCTTGTTCTCAGATACTGCTTTATAAATGGGTCCAATCACAGGATAGTTTTTCTGCTGCTTTCCTATCTCACTCCAGCTATACCCAGTTATTTCTTCTTTTATTGATGCTTGCACTGCAGCTTTATCTTCAGATTCCTCTTGATCAATCCTCTTGCCTGGCCACAAACATGCCCTCACCTCGTCAGCTCCTAGCCAGATGAAATCCTTTCCATCATCGTCCTTCTCCGGTTCCTCCCTGGAGGGAATCCTTGACAGCGCGTCTGCATTTGTGTTGTGTCGGCCAGGTTTATAGCATACTTCAAAGTTGTATTCTGCCAGCTGCGCTACCCAGCATTGCTCAACTGCTCCAAGATTAGCTGAGTAGAGGTACCGTAGCGGGTTATGGTCAGTAATCACAGTAAATTTTGAATACATAAGGTATTCTCTAAATTTTTCTGTGATCGTCCACTTTAACGCAAGCAGCTCCAACTTGAACGCACTATAGTTTTTGTCATTTTTCTATGAACCTCTTAGACCTCTGCTGGCATATGCCACGACACGCTCAATCCCTTCCTGCTTTTGGCTGAGGACAACCCCGATCCCTGGCAACTCCCATCTGTGGTGAGTGTAAAGGGTTCACTGAGTCAGGATATGCCAGAATTGGTGGGGACATCAAACACCCTTTCAACTTATCCAATGCGGTCTGGCATTCCTGGCTCCAAGTGAACTTTACAGGGGTCTTGCTTCTTCTTCCTCTACTTACCAGCGCATGTAGCGGTTTGGCAATTTGAGCGAACCTTGGGACAAATGTTTGGTAATAGCTCATAAAACCAAGCACTTGCCTGACTTCTCTCACGTTTCTGGGAACTGGCCACATTTCCAGCGCTTTAACTTTCTCATCATCCGAATTAATGCCTTCTGCGGAGATCCGGTGCCCTAGAAACTTTACTTCAGGCTTTAGAAGAAAGCATTTACTTGGCTTTAACTTCAAACCATGTTGTCTCAGACGATTAAAGACAAGTTCTAGCCTCTCACAGTGGCTTTCGAAATCTCTGGAGAAAATAATGACATCATCCAGATAGACCAGAAGAACATCAAAGGCCAAGTCGCCGAGCACCACCCCCATAAGGCGCTGAAAAGTGGCCGGAGCGTTGCACAACCCGAACGGCATCCTGGTCCACTCAAACAGCCCAAATGAGGGGGTGACAGCTGTCCTCTCTCGATCCTTCTCACTCACAGCTACCTGGAAATACCCGCCAGTCAAATCCAGCGTAGAGAATAGTTTGGCGTTGCCTAATGCACCCAAGAACTCGTCCACCCTTGGGAGCGGATATGGTTCAGCTTTCGATAATTGCAACAAAAGCGCACGCTGCCATCTTTCTTCATAACGATAACTGCGGGTGATGCCCAGGGGCTACTGCTCTCCTTGAGGATTCCTTGGGCCACCAGATTCTGGACATGCCTTTTGACTTCCTAGAATATTTGCGGTGGTACTCTACGATGACGCTGCTTTATCGGTGGTGCTTCACCAGTAGGAATATCATGCACCACAGCCGTGGTGTAACCATAATCTTGGTCATCTCTGGAAAACACATCTCTGTGCTTTGATAACAATTTAGCGATCCTTCCACATTGTGTTGCTGTGAGACCTCCATAGTTCAGTTCAACAGGAACTGGTGGCTGCTTAAGTTTTTGTCAGCCTGAAACTTGTCTTGCTTCAATTCCTTAACATGAAGTACGCCGACATCTTCCTCGAATTCAAGAACATCCTTTGTGACCACCTACTTTGGCATATAAAACGAAGCCACTCTAGATCGGGGTGCAATTCTAACGGCTTTTCCACTTAAGTTGACCATACGCACAGGAACCTTTCCACAGTCCATTTCAGCGAGAACATGAGCCACGAAGAGTCCCTTCAGCAAACTTGTTCCAGCTGCAGGTTCGACTAGCACGTTACTCTTCAAGTCCCTCAAGTATCTTCTCACAGCAGGGAGGAATAGTGACAGCTTGTCTTCCAGCAATCTTAACATACCCAATCCTTCCATCAGGTTCTAGACGTGCTGCTTCCTTCTCAACTCTCGCAAGTATTCTCAGGACTTGAGCCTCATCTCGCTGACTATACTTGTCTACTTTTTCCATCCGCTTCGATGGGATGAACAGAGACTGAACTTCACTAAATATATTCATACCAATGATCCCAGACACTCCTTTCATCTCCTTGACGTCAGGATTTGAGTCAGTCAGAACAAATATACACTTCCTAGGAAGCACTTTTCCCAGACATTCTACGTCAGCCTGTAAGCAACCTAAGACAGGAATATCTAATCCGTTGGCCGCTGTCAGTTTAACCCGGCATGCGGACGACAACTTCAGCTTTTGCTCCCCAAAGTGCTGTCTGAAGTGTGACTCTGAGATGGTGGACACCTCTGACCCGGTATCTAAGAGGCACTTGGTCTTGATACCTGCTATCTTCACCTCAACAGTGAGACAATCCCCAAAAGCGCTATCCTTCAGTTTTTCAGCTGTCTCCTCCGCCAGCCATTCTGCTGTGTGACATCTAATTAATGAGGGCCCCGGGTTTTTCTGTACTGCACCTCCAGAGTCTTTCTCTGTAACTTCTGTTGACTCTACTGTACACTGTGGTGGAGTTGGTCCTCTTCCCGCCTTGCCACCTTGTGGACAATAGCAACTGGTATGTCCAGGTTCGCCACATGAATAACAAATATAACGGCCTTCACTGTCTTTTAACGGTTGTTTCTTTGGACGGACCTGCTGTGGCCTATATCTCTCCTTTGCATGAACGGCTTGATGTAATTACTCTTGACGAGCAGCTATTTTCTGGATCGCCTCATGCAATTTCTCCAGCGACAGAGCATCCTGTGCTGCAGCAGCATTCACTACTCCTCTGGCACAAGTACTGGATCTTACATTACTAGGAGGCTGCACTTCTTCCTCCTCTGACCAGGTAATTGCTGCTTGCATCAGTTGCACAAAACTCAAATCTGGCTCAGCCTTAATTCTGCGCTTCATCTCTCGACGCAAGAAGTCATCTTTAAGGCCTAGCACCAACTGCTCTTTCAGAACTTTTTCAGCATCTGCCACTCTACCTGGCTCTCGGCGTTGAACACGATTAAGTCTTTCTCGAAGATCATATGCATAGGAGCGTATTGTTTCTCCTGCATTCTGAGCACGGTCGTAGAAATCTTTGAGCCTCGTACCTATGGGAACTTTATCTCCATAGGTGTCAAGGAAAACAGTGAAGATGTTTTCAACAGACTCCACTTTTCCGTCCATCATGAACTTTACTGTTGCTTTGGCCTCATCTTTTAGGTGCTGTTTCACCAGCTCAACCCGGTCCTCAGTAGGCACCCTCATGACCTGAAACGCAGACTTCATCGATGCCACCCATTCTTCAATACTCAGATCTCCAGGTTTTGACACGCAACCAGTGAAATCAGGGAGCTTACGGTCCCGAGGGATGGCAGAGGCCTGGCTCTCAATTACCACCTATGCTAGGGATAGGGCTTCTCTCTGCTCTGCCCTGGCCTGGTCAAGTGCCCCTGCCTGCTCAGCAAACCTCCGCTGCATCTCTGCCATTTCTTTTCTTAGTTCCTCTAGTTCAGACATCTTCTTACTGGACAATAAACAACTTGTGGGCCTGGGGACGTATGACTGCTTAAATCCGCTTAACTCGATCCTGTTCGTGACGCCACTTTTGTAACGGGGGTTTTAGCCCGTTGTGTAGGGGAAAATGAATAACGGCTGCCCTGGCAGTTCGGATAGTGAAAGGATCTTGGTCCCTGTTCTCCAAGCTTTTTAGTCTCTTCACACACTTATGTATGTATGTGATTCCTCACCTTATTGTGTTGTGACACTAAAGATCGACAAGGGTAGGCTTCAGGTTTATACAGTAGCCTCCTGAAGTAAATTGCATATTTGAGAATACTGTCTGATATGCCCCTCCCTTCCCGGATCTAATAAAGTGAGTGAGACTCCCCTACTCCCTGACAGCTTTCAACAAAAAGATACACTGTAAATAAGTGCAAAAGGAAATATAATTTATTCTCTTAGATTTCCTTTTCCTATGATTACTTATTCTCACTGTTTGAGCAATCAAGTAAATGAAAGAAAATAAAAGGGTTTACAGTTGTTGTGTTGTCTTTTGAAATCACACTATCACCTTCCAATACATTAGCTGAAACGTTCACTTACAGTATGACAAATCCCCTTTCAAACATCAAAATGAAACACTTTCAATTTGTCAATGTGTAAACTCACCAATTCTCTGTTTCAAATGATCACCTTAAAACAACCACATTTGGAAAATACAACAAATAAATAAAATAAAGTATTCACAAAGAAATTTCACCTTAAGATGAGCACTTATATGAAACATCCCTTTTTAAAAAAAAAAAAAAGGTGTACTCAAAGTTCTGTAGGGTACTTGAATTACCACAGTTCACTGTTTATCAGTTCAGTTGTCCAAAAAAAAAAAAATTGAAAAAACGAGAAAAAAATACCAAACAATGAATTAGAGTGCGTTGTCTGGATGTGGGGTGCCTTGAAATAAACTGTAGATTACTTAGCTGAAGTAACGTTATCTTCCAAAAATTCACTCAACTTTGTGAAGACGTTCCACAGATGAAATGTACATAAAAAAACAGAATTAAACCGGATATTAATCAAATTGAGATGTCACTTGGAGGGCAGGGCAACAAAACAATCTGCAACCTTTAATCTTCTAAACGTTACGTGTCTGCATCAGTTGCATCATACAGCCGTTGCAGTCTCATACGTGCGAGAAACTCAAATACACGTGAATAGTCCCGTTGAACGTTATTTCTTGGTGCTGCCTTTAACTCAAAACACGAGACATGCAAAATGCAGAAAAATAAATACGTTACCAACCTCTTCGGATGACGAGAATCAAGCGGGATCTGCACTTTAAGCCTATTCACCGGTTTTTGTGGCCTTCACTATTTTACTGCATCACTCCAACAGCTAACGTGAACCACGGAAACTAAACAGAGCTAGCGCGAGTCACTGTCCACACTTTCACTTTGTGCTGTCGTGCTTTATCAGACGTAAGCTTCGATAATCTTCTGTTGAAGCAACTTTATAAACTACACAACACTCACTTGCCCTCTTCTTCGGTTCTCTCCGCTGCTCTTTAGGCACGCACAAAAACTGGATCACTCGTCAAAATAAAAGTACCTCAAAAATAATCAATTCTTTAAACGAGTATATATATATATATATTTAATATATCCGTTACAGTAGGCTAGAGTTTTTTCTACAAAATGATGTGAAAATCATCTCGTTCAGTCGTTCACAAAAAAACAATATACTTATTTAAATTTTCTAAGACGTGTTTTGTGATCGAAAGGGAATATGCGAGGGAGTGACAATGGCCATTGAATATTTAGTGATTTCACACCTGAGAGACAAAAGGCCCTCCCCTAATGGCCCATCAGTGAGACTGTGACTGTCAGATAAGAAACAGTGTGAGAAGATTCAGAGATTGGGGTTTTAGATTAAATGTATTTTATTTATAATACAGTATAATATAAACACACATTATGAAGGTCAACGACACATTATTAAGCACACTGATCTAACCACAGAGATGTGAACAGAATTGTATAATTTCTGAAAACTGTTTTCTGAATTCTGTTCAACAAGTATCACAAATAAACCATACCTGATATTTAAGTTCTTGCAAAACTCATCATCAGTAGTCAAGGAACTTGTTTTACCAATAGAAAATCAGTGTAGTTGAAGATCTGATGTTGGTACAGTGCTTTCAGAGGAAAAGTTTGCAGGATTCATTTGTTGTGCAGGTATCAGATCACAAATAACTAAAGCAAAACAAAAAAACATCTGTGAGCATGTTAAGACGTGTGTGGCTTTTCAAATCATACCCATTCCAATGAATTTGCCACAGGTTCAAACATCTACAAGCGATATGAATACTCCTGAGCTAAATTTCAACTATCCCAGATAAGGGTATGAATACTTATGCAATGGAACAATTTAAGTTTTTTTATTTTAAGATGTTAAAAACCTGTTTTTGCTTTGCCATTATGGTGTATAGAACAAAGATTGATGTGAAAAAAGTAATTTAAAACAGTTTAACATAAGGCTGCAACATAACAAAACATGACAAAAATGAAGAGGTAAGAATACTTTCACAAGGCACTGCATGTTGATGTAACTAAATTACAATAATAAATACTAAATAAATAACGACTTGAGGCCCTCGAAAATGCAGAGACCCCCTATTGGTTGACAGCCACTGCACTGTAGTTGCAAGCACATATGACTTTCAGTAATCTGTGAAACCCCATAGCAAATCTTTTTTTTTTTTTTTTTATAATGTGTTAGATCTTCTCTTCCATATATTAAATTGGATGGCGTAATCATGACAGCATTTTTATTTCTGTATAATATATTCCTTCATTTAATAGTACACCACACCTCCAAAAGCTACCCAATCTGCGGTATCATTCATGTGTTTTGATGATTAAGCAAAGTTTGAAATTCAGGAGATAATAATTGAGTTAGAAGGTCAAGCTTCTGTGTTCCATGGGGTTATCAGAATACAGTATGGTGCAGCACCAAAACTAAAATGAACTGTGTGACGCAACACTCATGCTTGACACAAAATTTTTAATTTTGTAACGTAAATATGAATGCTAATTATATAAGAGTTAATTTCACCTTTATTTTTTATTTCCAATTTTCTAAAATACACTAAGGCCACGTTCAGACAGCAGCAGAATATGGTTGTCAATACCCTATTTGAGTCCCTAATACGGTTACGTTCACACACAGTGTGTAACCAAACTCACACCCGTAAATTTTCAGGACTCACAACTGCATTCTTGGAACACACGCGTTGTGTGAATGGAACAGGACTGGACAACTAGTTGTCTGTCCCATTATATAGTACGGGCGTCTACCGTGTGCTGCGTGTTTTCGGTAACTTACAGTGACGGAGAAATCAGCTGTTTGTCATCTAAAAGTTTTATATCAGTCTCCACCAGAGCCGCTCCCTGCTGTCAGTTGTGTGTTCTGCGCGCAGCTCAAATGCTCCGATTTCCACTCAAATTTAATAAAAGGTCTAACAGGTGAAAATGCATATCAGAACAACACCTGAGGTCCAGAAAACTGCCTGTAAAGCTCGGAAACAGGATTGCATCAAGCCACAGAGTTCTGAAAAATTCTGCTGCATTGTAGGTTCACAGAAGCATGTAGTCTCCGTTACCCTTAATGGAAGAAGTTTGAAGCAACCAAGACTTTTCCTAGAGCTGGCCTCCTGACCAAACTGAGCAATTAATGAAGAAGGGCTTTGGTTAGAGTGGTGACCAAGAACCTAATTGTCACTTCAGTTGAGCTCCAGAATCATATGTGCAGATCACTGCATCACTCCACCAGTCTGGGCTTTATGGTGATTTGGCAATACTCAATCCTCTCCTCAGTGAAGACACATGAAAACACACTTGGAATTTGCAACAAAGCACCTAAAGGACCCTCAGACTGTCAGAAACAAGATTCGACTGAAGAACTCGTCAGAGTAGAAGAAAAGCTTAGTGCACCAAAATATTACGATAGCCTTGATGAAAACCCAGTCCAGACCATTCAGAACTTTGGACTGGACAGAAGGTTCACGTTCCAACAGGGCAATGAACCTAGCAAGAATGGCTCATGAACAACTCTGTGAATGTCCTTCAATGCCCAACCCACAGCCTAGATTTGAACCCAATCAAACATAGCTTATAAGTTGAAGATGTGAGGAGAAGAATGGCAGATATTTGCCAAATGCTGATGGGCAAAGCTTGTCGCATCATAACCAAAGAGACTTGAGGCTGTAAAGGTGCTTCAGCTAAGTACTGAGTTAAGGGTATGAATACTTATGCAATGTACTTTTTTTTAGGTTTTTTATTTTTAATAAATTTACGAAGTTGTGACAGTTCTGTTTTTGCTTTGTCATTATGGTGTACGTGGGGGGGAAGGGAAAGTCATTTAAAGCAGGCAACATAACACAACAACATAACAAAACATGAAAAAAATAAAGGGGTATGAATACTTTCACAAGGCACTGTAAAGGTGTATAAAGGACCAAAAATGTCTATATATTAATATAATTGTTCAATGTTAGAAACAGCATACATTTTAACAAACGAGTAGCAAAATATTGCTGGTTCCAATGGTTAGAGTTTTGTTGTTTGTAACAACTTTTTCCCCTTTAAGGAATAGTGCATTATTGCATTTAATGTTACTAAAGCAGCTGAACTGTACTTGGAATGCGTCAGTCTTTGGCTTTGTCATTTTTCATATCCGAGGTTTCTTTTAGACCAGGGCTATAGTGTTCCCATTGGCATTTACACGTTGAGTGTGAGAGATTTGCAGAGGCAGATATTTTGAGGTTGTCTCCTTCGTGGCAAATCCGAGTCAGTCACTGGCAGCTAATGAGGAGTGACACCGCGGAAACATGGACCTGACTCGCCAACAAGGCACCTTTCATCTGCGCTGTTTGCTTTTGCAGCTCTGCTTGAGAAAAGAAAATAGACACAAAATCCTGAAAAGGTCAAATTTTAAAAAAATCGGTGGATGAACTAATCCCAAGAGTGTGATTATGGCTCTTTTAGCTATTTAATATTTCTGTCAGCCAATTTAAACATCTCTATGGAAATTATGTTATTTTGAAGCAACTGTATTCTACCACATCACTGTACAGCTATATGTGAGAAAATTCATGCATTATTGATTTACTCAATATTTTTGACCCCACAAAGAAAAATATTACTGTATGTAGATCATGTGTTTCACTGACATTCTCAATGAAATTAACAACCAATGCTGAGTGAGTTTGTTTTTTTTTGTTTGTTTTTTTTCTTTTTTTTTTTTCAGGCACTGGTTGTAAAACATTGTAACCTTTCCTAGTTACTAGACAAGACAACAAGTGGTTGGGTCATTCTATAATTGTGGGTACATCTCATGTACGTGAAATATATTTTTAATATATTTTCATCAATATAAAGCCCTGATGCTTCATTTTCTAGTACACAATTATATTTTCCCCAGTCACACTACTATATGTTGAAAAAGCCATATCTTTTGTTCAAAAATGATGTTCATATCACACACAACCCTGGTGTTCAGCTCTCAGATTTTGTAAAGTTGCTTATTCTACTCTGCATTTTAGCATGAAAATGATCTCAAATATAAATTAATTTCATAGTTTTGCCTTCAATTAGATTAGATTATCAAGACATCTGGGTGTGCTTCTTAAAAATAATAAGTGTTTATTGTGAAATTATTTTTTTTTATTATTTGTGTACGAAAAACCATTGTCAACTAAGTTACCCACTAGAAAACCCCTATCTCAAAAAGCAATGGTTTGTCCCATTCTCACATAATTTGCACAGTATGATGATATTTCCTCTAGAAGCACATGGATGAAACACTAGAAGTTATGTTCTCTTTCTTTCCCCTAATATTGGTTAAACTAGCAAACCTGTGTCAGGAGTGGATTCATTGACTGTCAACAGTGTTACGCTAGTATTATTGCTGCAAAACGACAGTTTAACTAAAACTTGTTTTGTTTATGAAAATATATTTCTAAACATACCATATGCTCAGTAGTTCTAGACTTCCACGTTGAGTATAGGGCCAAAACGCTAAAAATGTCAGGTAAATTACCTGTTAACTGTGTTACCCAGTAAAGGTAACATGGTTGACAGTAGCAAACATAGATGGTATTTTATGCACATATTCCTACAGATCACTTTATTGATATAGCACTTTATACAATATAGATTGTTTCAAAGCAGCTAAGGTCATGTTTGGGTTTTTGGGGAAAAGGAAAACTTTTTTCTTCACATTGTCAAATTCTAAATGTACCCCTAATTACAGAATAACCTGGTTACACTTTATTTTAAGGTGATGTTGTTACAGTGTAATTATATCAATAAGTAGTCAGTAATATTAATTCATATATGTAATTACTATATTGTTAGGGTTAGAGTTTGGTTTGAAGTTAGATGCTTGTAATTGTGAATTTACTTTTATTATTAGTATTATTATTGTAAGTATGTGTAACTACATCATGTTAAAATAAAGAGTTGCAGGCTACACAAGATGCAGTTTAAGTTCTACACAGGCTATTGGAGAGCCAAAATAACAGGGGTCAACATACATCAGCATTGTGCGTCAATGTTAGGATTGATGTTGTTCGGAACAAAGGCTCTATCGCCTCTGCACGTTGACCCGGGAGGAAACCTCCCTCCTTTTTCAGTGGCTTGCACAGGAAGCAGCATTTGAAGCAATCATTTCCTCTCTGGCCCGCTCAAGACAGACCCTCTGTCCGAGAAGATGAGCGTGAAGTAGTTCGGAGCACGACCGCTGGAGTTTATCAGGCCATGTCCCGCCGCACCAGCGGCACAGGAACACAAGCTTGTTTTTCGTCTACTCTCTATCAGTTTCTCAGAGTCCTTCCTGTTTTTGAGGGAGTGTGGTGATCCCGGCCGGCGAGCTGAGCACCCTGCCAACATAAATTGTGTGGGGAAAGGCATTGAGAACTTTGCAGCCAGAGGAGACTGTGGAGACACAGTCGAGGAAATGTCTGATCACAGGAAGATGGACATTCATCCAAACAAAGGGACATCCATATACAGATAGTTAGTGGATGGGTACTGGTCATACACTTACGCAACCTGTGACTCCTTAACCGCACTGACCTACTGTCATACCCAGTATGGCCTCAGAGGAATGCAATAAATAGATTAGTGTTGGCAAGAATTAACTAAAAGTAAAGTTCACTAATATTAATTTCATGTTAGTATAGGGCTGCCAATGTTTCCACAAAAACCCACCTATATTTATCTTATTTTTTTAAATTTTACAAATTAAAAAATTCTGAATTATAATAAAATGTACCATTAGAGAATACAGTGGTTTACTTCTAGATAGATAGATAGATAGGTCCATCCAGAAGGGGCTGGTACGGATCATTGTGCCAGGCTAAAATCACACAGTCTGGCCCAATAAACCTACTTTTCAATTGCCTCTGAACATTTAAAAGGGCCCTTGGCACTGCTTATTGTGCACTATTAAGTTGCTAAATTAAAAAGTGCACTCATCATCTGTGAGAAAAGCCACCAGGACAGGGGAAAAGAAACTGAAAAGGGGGAAAAGCATTTTTAAGTATTATTGTTCCTGCAGTAGAGAGGGTATTAATTTTAAGAGGCTATTCATTATGAGGTATTTGAGCTTGCCATTCACTCTCCCATTGTGTCTCTCTATAGCAATAGCAATTATGAACCTCTGCAAATGAAAACAGCAGTGAGAGGAGGGCTGTGACCAGCTTAATAACTCAGCATTACTGCACCACAGGGTTCTTGAGTGCTCAGTAAAACAGGTGCTGAAATAAATTCTTTGGCAGTGGCAAATGTTCACCTTGAGAGCAAGTGAAAGACATGAGAGATCTTGCAGGGGATGCCTAGGCTGTCAAGGAAATTAAGGCCAACATTAAATTAAAAACTCACGTTTTTTTTTTCTTCCTAAGATTTTTTAAAATTCAAATTATAAAAGTAAAATGGATTGTCAACTGCATTTCTTTAATAATATGCATCCTAATTTGCAAGCGTATACTCTCCGCTAAAAAATATATACTTTACTGATGATGTCAAAGTATGTACTTCTGAGTATGGAAAACTATTGTCATCTATAATATATATATATATATATATATAAACAAAATAAGAGCGATCATGTTATTTTTTACTTAGTACTGTCCTGAGTAAGATATTTTGCATTAAAGATGTTTACATGAAGTCCACAAAACCAAAAATAGCTGAACCCTTGGTTCTTAATACTGTGTGTGGTTAACTGGATGATCTACGACTGTTTTTTTTTTTTCGTTGTTGTTTGTTTGTTTGTTTTGTGATGGTTGTTGGGAGTCCCCTGTTCGTTCTGAACAGGTTCTTCAGAAAAATCCTCTAGGTCCCGCAGATTCTTCAGTTTTTCAGCATCTTTTGCATATTTGAACCCTTTCCAGCAGTGACTGGTTTTGAGATCCATCTTTTCACATTGAGGACAACTGAGGGATTCAAACACAACTATTAAAAAAAGGTTCAAACATTCAGTGATGCTCCAGAAGGAAACACAATGCATTAAGAACCGGGGGGTAAAAACTTTTGAACAGGATGAAGATGTCCATGAAAATGGCTTATTTTGTTGAAATATCATTTTTTTCTATTTCGTACTGCCCTTTGAAAGCAACAGAAGATAAATGCATGTTTTCCAGAAGACAAATTACTACAATTTACCTTGATCTTCAAATTCTAAAAGTTTTGTGTAAAATTGTATGTAAAATATCTCACTCAGGACAGTACTAAATAAAAAATAACATGATTTTTTGTATGATCTCTCTTATTTTGTTAAAATTCTTCACATTTTCACAGATTCTCCATGGAATTCCCAAACTTTTGCATAAAGCTGTAGCTTTTTAACTGTATTCATAATGCTAAGGCGCAGCAATCATCTAAGACTGATTATTCGGAAAGAACACTCAAGAAAGTAATTTTGATATGTGGGCTCTATAAAATTTGAACATTTGTGGGGCCTCTCTTGCTAGCTGAATTCATCCCAAAGCCTACCACTTTAGCCACTTGGTTTAAAGGAAAAAGATCGAGGGTAAACCCTGTTGCTTTCTGTTATCTTTAAATGTGTGTTCTCCATGTACAAATATGTGACTGAATGGGTATTTTCACTGTCCAAAATAGAGACCATTCTCACTCCGCCAAATCAAGAAGCGATAAGAACACAAATAACAACCTCTTTCCTCAGTCAATCACCCTGCTGAACAATGGGCAGCCAGGCTGGAGGGAATGCCTTGTCATTGTCAGCCCACTACTGCATGTTGTCGTCTCAAGGTTGAGGAATGTCTGGATCAGGAGCCAGTGAAATACCTTCAGAATTTCCCCATTTCAGCAACTCCTGTTTGGATATTATTTGTGCCTGTGTTCCTCCACCAAATCCTCTTAACATTCCAACATTGGCATGACAAAGTACCATTAAGTGCTCCATACTGTACCATCGATGACAGGATAATTTCACCTATCATGTCTTGTATCTCAAATTTAGATGAATACAATGCTTTAGTTGGCCTTCCAGTTAGCCTATCTAGATGATTCACAATGCATCTAGTCTTTAATCAGAAAAAGATGTGCCACATCACATCACTCTTGGTCTCACTCTACTAGCTTCTTGTAGACTTGTAGCTTCTTGAGCAACTCCAAATCTGAAGAGCAATTTTCCTGTAAATTTTAGTTCCACCTTAATCAAACCATAAAAATCCAACCAAACTCTTCAGTATTTGGTAACACTTTATTTTAAGGTGTCCTTCTTACTTTGTTACCCTGTCATATGTACTTACTATTATAATAGCAATAAATTATGCATAATTAGATGTAAGTAATCCTAAGCCAAACCCCTATCCTAACCCTATCCATATGGTAAGTACATGTAGTTAATTTATATTACTTAGTATTTAAATGTATAATTACACTGTAACAAGGACACCTTAAAATAAAGTGGAACCTTCCTCTCTTCTGCTTGTATTATTATCATAAGTTACTTCAGTTAAAATAAATATTCACTAAATAAATGTAAATTGTAAAAGAATAATGATAAAGTATTTTTCATTTCAGACAAAGAATATTGACTTACCAGACATTTGCGAACAGTTCTTGGGAACTTCTCTGAGCCTGAATCTCTCCTTGGCATCACATCTGTAGATTATTGTATTTACTCAACATATGAGCTCATCATGTCCTTCTATTAACACATGACCTTGGACTTCATGGTCCCTCGGGATTACGCATCCTTATTAAATGTGTTTTAGTTTTAGATTTATGTCATAAAACATAACTAAGGTTGTAAAAAATATTAGTCATTTTCTGATTAGCTTACTTCTGTTGAGAAAACATTCAACTCAGTAGGTCAAAGAATCAATATCTTTATGCATTAACTCCATTGCAAGGATGGACAGCATTCTTTGTTTGGCTAGAGAAGGAATCAGATAACCAGTAGCAAAGGTATGGTAAAATCAGTGGTTTGGCACCACAATTCATTCAAATTTACATCTTCATATATAAATGCTGTCTAGTTGCTCTTCTGTGAAACAGGTGTATTACATTACATTAGGTGTGTAACATGCTGACCTGAGAGGTTGCCCTCTCCTGAATACTGAATACTATAAGTGGGATTACTACATTTACAGTTTTATATTGTTCAGTCTTCTAGTACAGTGGTCTTCAATTCGGTCCTGCGAGCACCCCCAACACTGCACATTTTGTAGGTCTCTCATATCTGACACACCCATTTCAGGTCTTGCTGTCTCTACTAATGAGCTGATGAGTTGAATCAGGTGTGATAGATGAGGGACACACAGAAAATGTGCAGTGTTGGGGGTGCTCGCAGGACAGGTTTGAAAACCACTTTTCTAGAAACCCCATTGTTCTAGGCTATCCATGGCTAGCCCTCCACAATCCTGACAACTCTTCGGCTGAAGGAGAACTTTGCCAATGGTCCAGTCAGTGTTTCACATATTATCTTCAAAGCTACTCTAAATTGCTGCAGTATATTGAAAGTCACAAGTTTAACCACTCTGTTATCTTCCCAAAATGTTACCAAGATCTTTCTGAAGCAGTAAAACAAAGGCTTCACAACTCCCTCCATGCCAACCTTGGGACTGTGGTATTGAACTACTGTCAGGCACTACCCCACCGAAAAGCAAAGTATACACCTTGTCTACCTGAAACTAAAGCTATGGAGGACAAGCACTCAAGTCTGGTTTCATCACACCACAGCAATTTTTTTATTTATGGAGAAAAACAATGGAGGCCTCAGACCATGCATTGATTACCAAGTTCTGAACACCACCACTCAAAAAACAGCATTCTCCTTTTTCCCACTAGCAGCTATAGAACAACTGAGATCTGCCAAAATTTCTACCAAGCTTGACCTAAGAAGTGCCTACAACTTCATCCGCATCCACCCTGTTGATCAGTGGAAAATAGCATTCATCACACATGCTGGTCTCTTTGAGTACTGGGTTATGTCTGATGGACTGACCAACTCATTCCAGTCGATCATTAACAAAATTCTGAAAGACTTCATAAATCATTGTGCTTCTGTCTACATTGATGACATTCTCATTAATTCCAGCTCTGAACAGGAACACATCTAACATGTCCATCAATTCCTAGAACATTTCATTTCTCACATATTGTATGTCAAAGCAGAAAAATGTAAATTCAACAAAACTAACATATCTTATCTGGGCTATGTTCTTAAACCTGAGGGTGTAAAAATGGGCCAAGCCAAGGACAATGCAGTCCTCCAGTAGCCGCAACCTCAAAATGTCAAGGAACTACAATGTTTTTTATAATTCGCAACCAGCCACTGACTTCAATGTTTAAAGGTAAGATGATGACCTTGCGAGGGATTCACTTCTGCTCCTATCCTCCAGCATCCAGAACAAAGTAAACCCTATTGGTGAAGTGAATGCTTGAGACATTGGAATTGTAGGCAAACTGTCACATATCATGACAGTCATCAAGAACACCCAACAACCTAATCAGGTTTCTACTGAATGTCAGGCGAATACATTTTTTGTATCTGAAAACCAATGCACCCAATTCAGCGGATCTACAGTTCACACCTAGTTCAGGTCAACCTGGGATCAACTGACTAATACCATAGTTAGACAATGATTTTGGTGTTCAACCCTGACTGTCAATGTCACCAATTATGTCCAAGAATGCCAAGTTTTTGCACAAACCTGCACTCCTTGAAAGTTCACTATACCGGACTCCTAGAACCCCATCCCATCCCCAGAAGAAAACATTACTGATGTGACCCCCTTGAAAGGCTAGACCACCATCATGGTCATAATGGACAGATTTTCTAAGGCTTGCAGATTGGTTCCTCTTAAAGAGCTGCCCAGTGCTATAGACACTGTTCAGACTATTTTCAACCATGTATTTAGAATATTTGGTCTTTCTAAAGATATTGTCTAGAACATGGGACCTCAGTTCACCTTCCGATTATGGAAACCATTCGGCCAACAACTAAACATCAACATAAGTTTAACCTCAGGATACCACCTCAACCAAACAGACAAGTGGAAAGAACCAAGAAATTGGCAGATTCCTACGCTCTTATTGCCATATTTCACAGAACCAATGGAAAAAGTTCTTACCATGGGCGGAGTACGCACAGAACTCACTCATCCATTTCTCCACTGGCTTAACCCTCTTTGAATGTGTTCCAGGATACCAACCTCCACTTTTTCCCTGCACTGGGGATGATCCGATGTTCCTGCAGTAGACTCCTGGTTAAGTGAGGAGGAAGTTTGGAATACGGCCCACGTTAGACTCCAAAGAAACAACCCAACTGCAACAGATCATTGCTGATTGCAGATGACGAACAACCTCATGATTTCAACATGATCAAATGGTTTGGCTTTCTACCAGAGGTCGCAAACTTTGCCTTACCTGCAAGAAGCCCAAGAAGTCTTAAATTCACTGACCCATTTAAAACCATCAAACACATTAATCCTGTGACATCATCTTCAACTTCCTGCTTCCTGCAGAATCCACTCACCCAACAACCCATGCTGTACCCCTCCCATAACCCCCACTAGAAATGGGATGTCCAGTATATATGTTCAAGGAAATCCTAGCCTCCAAACGGAAAGGAGGACAATTACAGTATTTAATGGACTGGGAGAGATATGGGCTAGAAAAAAGTTACTGGGTTACCACTGATGATATCCTTGACCTTTACCTCATCACTGACTTTCATAGAAATTGCCACACAGCTCAGCTTCCAGACAGAGTGACAGCCATGCAGGACTCCAGGAAAGATCCGTAGAGGGGGAGATTCAGTAACATTCCAACCTGAGAGGGCACCCTCCTGAATACTGAACCCTATCTTCTGTTCCTGTCACATGCTGCCTTCTTGTATACTTGTCTTGCCTCGTTTTGGATTATCTTGCCTGTTTTCATTGTTTACTCTCTTGGATTTGTGCCTTGGATTTGATTGACCGATTGGACGATCTTCATGGTGTTTGACCCTGGACTTGCTACTTCCTGTATCTCTGCACATGGATCCCCATGCTCTCTCTGAATCAGGTATGTTACACATTGCTGTCTTGGCACAGCACTGATTTCCACTCAGACTTATTTTGGTCAGTTTTATACATGTTGCCTTAAGAAAGAAAACTGAACCAAAGTTTAAAAAAATGTGTGACCATTTTAAACCCTGTTTTTAAAACAAAGTAAATAAACTACACTTCAGAAAAGTGTGGAATTTTGTACTGTGGCACTTTCCATGTAGGTTTACTAGAAGCCTACATTGTACAAAGTCCCTTAAATATACATAAAAAGTGGGCTAATATTAATACTGTTTTGATGATGTCCATGTTTTAAAATTATTCAGGATTTTATTCTGAAGAAAAGGAAATGACGTGTGGCCATACCTGGAATTTGTGCTCTGCATTTTACCCATCTAAGTGCACACACACACAGCAGTGAACAAACACACACACCATGAACACACACCCAGAGCAGTGGGCAGCCAGTTGGGGGTGACGTGCTCAAGGGTCTCACCTTCGTAGTATTGAGGTTGGAGAGAGCACTGGACATTCACTTCCCCCACCTGTAATACTTGCCGGTACCGAGACTCAAACCCGCAACCTTTGGGTTACAAGTATAATTGCTCCTAATTGCATGGCTACTGTTGTTTCAGCACTAATGTTCCATTTCTTATAATACAAATAAAGTAAAAATATTACAGTATAAAGTGATTATTACTGCTTATTACTGATATTACTTATTATTTTACCATTGTCATAGTCTTGCTGTTTATCTTCTGAGCAGGTCTTTTAATTCTAAGAGTGATAAATGTTCTGTGTGTGTTTGTAAAAGCTTGTCCCCTAGCACAGGCCTCATCTGACTCAGTCCCCAGACCCAGAGGGCCCAAGAGTTCTGGCAGATGCTTTGTATGTGCGAGCTTTTCCAGTGGTCTCTTCTAGCTTTATTACACACAAATCTATCCTTGCCTGAAGTCTCCTTTCAAAGGAAACTCTAATGTCTTTACCTGGAGCTGACTTTACTTTCAACCTCACGGCAACATCAGAGATTCATATTTATCTTCTCTGGAAATTGTGGTATCCTTCATAAAGCCTTTGATCCAGACACAATAAACAAGTGTAAAAACAGCTCTACTGGGGATCTAGAATCTTCAGCTGAACAAAATCGAAGACTTGTGCATGGAGATCGGTTAATTCATGCTTATGTTTCATTTAACTGGCTGCTAGTTGCTGCCCACAAATACAGTAAATCTTTGAGAGAAAAAAGCCTCTTTTTCAGGACAGCTGAATTTCATCAGATGCTATTTAGCTGAGGTAGGTGATGTAATGTCTGCCGAGTTTAGTAAAACACCTGTCATCAGAACACATGCAGTCACTGGTGACGCACCATCAGTGATCTTTATACCACCTTTGTTTGTGTGACATATCTGTGAACTGTGAAATGAAACTTTATTTTGTCAGGAAAAGTAAATACAAGTATGCATGGATGCCCTCATTTTCAAGTCAGTGATAAACTAGGTGATCAGAATCTAGGCCCATACAGTAACAGTGAGGTAATAAGTAGAAAGCAGGATTCCTAAACACAAGAAGAACTCATGAGAAGAGTACAGTCTGTGAAAGTTTGCCAGACTTTGTACTTTTTGTACTGTGTGGCACACAGCTCTTTATATATTCTGGAGATTTTTCATATTAGAAACAGCACAGTATCAAAAATGGAACATGTTAGTAACATGCTAATCATGCTAATAACATGCTAGCAACTTGCTACTAACTTTGTAACCATGCTAACAACATGCGTTCCATTGCGTGTCATTATATTTATCACGTTGGCTTGTGTAGTTTGTATTTTGCGCTTCAGAAATGTGACGTTATTTCCAGGAGCATAGTGAGCACCGATGCTCCCTAGAATTTACAATGCATTGTGGGATTTTTCAGGGAGTGAATGGTCCAGTGCACTGGAAGGAATTAAAATGGCTGACTCACTGATCAGTGCCCTGACTACTGAACAAGGGAGCTGATTGAGACACACCCTAGTAACATCCTAATCATGCTAAAAACAAGTTAGCAAAATGCTATTAATATGCTAACCAGAGGCATGCTAACAACATGCTAGTAGAATGCTAGCCACATGCTAGTAGCATGCCAATCATGCTAGAAACATGTCAGCAAAATGCTATTATCATACTAATCACGCTAGATACATGTTAACAACATTTTTATCATGCTAACAACATTGTAATCAGCCTATAAAAATGCTAAAACATGCTAACAACATGTCAAATCATGTAAACAATGTACTAACCCTGGTGAAAAAACCACCATATGCTGGTAGGTATGTTTCGATGCTGGAATGCTGGTTAGGTAGGTTTTGATGCTGGTTTAAGCTGGTCCTTTGCTGGTTTATGCTGGTCCTTAGCTGGTTTAAGCTGGTCCTTTGCTGGTTTTTGCTGGTCATGTTGCTGGTCAAGGACCCGCATGAACCAGCAAAGGACCAGCATAAACCAGCTAAGGACCAGCATAAACCAGCAAAGGACCAGCTTAAACCAGCATCAAAACATACCTACCAGCATATGCTGTTTTTTCACCAGGGAAATCATGCTAGAAACATGCTATTAACATCTGCTTTCATACTTTAACAACTGCTTCAAACCTTAAGGCTAGGCTTTCTCAAGCCAACTCAAAGTTTGTTCTCAAACTTTACTCATCTAGTTATATTATAATATAACCTCATGTAAAAATAAGTAAGCAGTAAGTAAATAAATACCAGTTCATTTATTATTTAGTTTGACCTCCTAACATTTCTGAAGGTTAAGCACCTACTATAAATGATACTTGAAGAAAAAAAAAAAACTTTTTACAATACCTTTTAAAAGTTTCACTCTCTGTTTTATGCAATTTTTATGCAACATAACGCATCAGTAAATCTCTCTGCTACTTTTGACACTTCTCATGAAATGCTTTATCATTTATCTCTGCCTGTATTTTTACAGTCTACTACATGGATAATGATCCTCCTGTTGTACCCTGCTGCTTTCTGGGAGTATAGCTTGTCCGACAGCAGTGAACTGGGGATGATGTTCCTCTGTATCCTCTGGAAGAGCACACCCTGGGCCTCTCTGGCCTGCACATCAAAGTTTGAGAGTGAGCTGGCCAGGGGTTGAGATTCCCTGCACCTGCTGCTCAACCCTGGCCAACTCAAATACATTATTCCGCCTGCAGAGCAACTTAATGGCTTCTGTGGGGAGCTGGAAACAAACAGTACGGTAAGATCGCCCCCTGTCCTGTGACAGGAAGTGCAGCACGCATACACACTCTGGTACGTCATGAAAAACTATGGATGATTGATGACCCAAGTATAAACTTCTTAAACTTTGGAATGTTTAAAACACTGCAATATGCACAACTTTCCAGACTGTGATGCCGTCATTTGTAAAACAAGCCACTACAATTGCATATACCACTACACATCTGGTGTTACAGCATCTTTGCTGTCACACCATAAGGTAGCCTGTGCTCTCCACTGAGCAGGGAGAGCCATTTGGGTTGGACAGGTATCAATAATAAGCAGTGAACAAATCATCACTAAGAAAAACAGAATACATCTGTTTGGAGACTTGGCGTCCTCTCTCTGGCACAGTCACACTTGACTTCAGCAAGGCAGGGCTGTTTTCCATGAGAGTAGCAAGTGACAACATCTGCAATTTCTTTTAAAAGGGAAAATAAAAACAAACCATGATGTAAGTAGGCTCACTTAAGTGCCTTGCAATATGTACAAACAGAACCAAAGGGACGACCTCAGAGTTTCCTCAGCCATCAAGTTAATGTCAATTAGCATGGTGACCTTTCTGAACAGTGTCATCTCTTCTCTGGTTTGAAGATGAGACATGTTCCGTAAATGTTTAGCCAAGACCTTAAATTCACTGGCCTTTCTTGGCCTTTATCTAGAGGTACTGTGAGAGATGTGTGCCACCCACTGTCAGCAAAATAAAGGCATGAGGAGACAGAATTGATCATACATTGCAGAAATAAAAAAGCATAAGAAGCCAACATGCTATAAAGCGAAAGACCAGAGGCTGTTTTATTGGAACTGTGTTCAGCCAAGTCACATCAGGGAATGACATACAATAGCTTCTCAGCAACCTGCATTCTCTCTGTGTGATCCACCATAGGTTGTTCTGTACATCATCGATATCATATCCATTGTCTGTTTATCACAGCTGTTTATCTGCTTAAGGAACAGCCCTAAGGACATTAACCTCAAACCTTAAAGTTTTTAGTTCCTTGCCACAGTCACCTCTGGCTTACTTTCTGAAACGACTCCACCAGGAGGCCCTTCAATCCCCCACAATTCCAAAGGCATGCAGGACAGGTGTATTGAACACTGTAAAATTCCCGTAGGTGTAGGTGAGAGAATGAATATATGTGTTTTTGTTGGTTCTATGATGGCTTGAATTGGGAAAACATCCCAAGTGTGTAGTGGTGGCGGGGTCCCCAGGACAGGTTTGAGAGGTAATGATTTATCTAAACGAATTATTCCTGTCAGGGTTTCTCAATCCTGTTCCTGGAGCCTCCACAACACTGCACATTTTAAGTGTCCTTTGACTGACACAGGTTTTTTAGGTATTGGTGATTTTACTAATGATTTAACGACCTGAATCAGAGACCTGTTTCATAAAAGACTCTACAAGACACTAAAGTTAACCTTTATTTAATTGGCTAAACTACAAAGAAAAAAATCTTCAATGATTTCACTGGCCAACTTTTCTTTTAATTACAATGTTTAATTGTTTGGGAATTGAGGATGCTAGTACTTTAAGTTTTACTAGCAAAATTGAGTACAATCTGGCTTGATAAAAACTTCAGATGCTCAGCAGTCAGTGATCATCGTTATCTGATTCTTCTTTTAATGACTGATCATACATTTTCAATAGAAGACAGATCTGGACTGCAGGCAAGTTGCATTTATTGATGCAGCTGCAGAATGTGTTACCCCTGAGCCCATGTGGCAATATTTAACACTGCAGCATGATGGTTTCTTATGCAATGCCATCTGAGGGCTCAAAGTTCATCCACATTCACCTGAGGTGTCTTGCTTTGCCCTACACAGACTGACATTTCTCCGGATTCCCTGAATCTTTTCACAATATTATGGTGAAAGAAAATTCTTTGTGATTTTCCATAAAGAAATTTGATTTTTGATTTGTTTGACACTTTTGTCATGAACTTTGGCACAAAGTGATGAGACATGATCCAACTTCGCTTTCAAAGCCTGAAATGCTCCTTTTATACCTCAAAATAATTATCCTCACCTATTTACATTTTACCTGCTTACTGTGAACTGTTTCAAAACAGTTTAATGTGGATATTATATAACCTTTTCACTTTTATTTTGCTTCTGTCCCAGCTTTTGTGGAGTGTGTTGCAGCCATGAAAATCAAAATTTGGTTATATTTACAAAATAAAATTAAAAGTTGGCCACTGAAGACATCATTTTTTCTTTGTACTTTAGTCAATTAAATAAAGGCTAAAAAGGAATGAACAGATGACATATTCTTGATTTTATGGCATTTCACAAAATGTCCCAACTGGTATTCTGGAATTGGGGTTGTAAGAAAAGCTGAATTAAAGTCCAAAACCTCACTTGAAATAACCTAACAATTAAATTGGGGCTAAAGCGGTTCCAAAAATGACAATTTAAGTTAATGTAATTTAAGTTCATATATTTGTGCTGTTTTATGCAAATTTGCTGTCAGGAGTAGATGAGGCTTACTCGAGTGAACAAGCGCTGCTGCACGCATGCACGCAAAATAGACGAGTGCAATAGAATAGGACTGCAATAAGTTTGAGTAAAGTATACATTTTGCTAAAATATTCGTTGTTGAATATTAATTGTGACTCACAGAATTTTAAACCTACATATAAGTGTATTTTTTGATAGAAGTAACTTTAAATCAAATGTAAGCTAGCTAATACAGCCTTAATTACTAGCTCACAAGAGTCATCGTGTATTCCTCTTACCAGTTAAACAATTTTAATTTTGTGATTTTAATGCTTTAAAGAGCAATTTTATAGTGTAATGTTTAATGTTCTACTAAGTTGCAGCTGTCGTAAAACCAGAGAGAAGGCTGCATACCTAGAAATTGCTGATCAACTGAATGCACAAGTAGCAACCATGTTAAAATGTTTTCATAATATCTTAAAAACAATGTCATTAAATCTAAGGCACAATACATCAAATACAGTCAGTAGCCCATGTTTTTATTTATTTGATTTAGCATTTAAGTTGTATTTTCTGTATACTTTTATTTTTGGACTTAAAATAAAGTCAAATTATTGTATGTGAGAGAGTCAGTGGTAAATGATGTCAATGCATTCCTACTGCTCAGTGTTAGAGAAACTCAGCTTAGCCTGTCAGTTAGCTTGCCTGGGACCCATGTTAGTTTCCCAGCATAAGTTGCCAGAGTGACTGAGCTTGCACTATAGTAAATTCACTTTATGGAACAAAAGCCAGACTACAGTAAGCCATACTAACTGAAATAAGCCTGGCTTATTTGTTAAACTTGTTTTATGAAACAGGCCCCAGGTGTGACTTATTAAGAATACATGCAAAATGTGCAGAGTTAGAGGACTCCAGGAGTTATAATGAGAACCAGTGAACCTAGTAATTACATTATGAGATTTTATAAAGCTGCTTTGAAACTTTCTTTGTATTGTGAAAGCTTTATAGAAGTAAAATTTTATCTCTGGACATTACTTATTTATTGTATTATTAGCTGCAGTAAGTGTTACAGCTGAAGATAATGGGTGGGCAATAGGCTTTGTAAATCAGATCACAAATAGGATATGCTGAAAAAAAAGAAAAAAAAAAGTTGGCCATTGGTCATGTACACTGACCCTCTCTGAGGTAAGAGAAACCTAAAGATCTTTAGATGTTTCTCTAGAGTTCATTGTGAATTCCTTCACAATTATGTGGCCTTTACTTGGACAAGTTTTTGGAAGGTCTTCACAAATCTCCTTCCTTTATGGCAGGATGCACTTGACAATCACAAGCACTGTACTGTCAAGTACACTTTAAAAAACTTCACAAGACTCATAATTCCACAATCCTTAACAAAATCTGATCACATATAAAGTTTAAAGGGGTCATCGGATGCCCATGCCCAAGTTGATATGATTCTTTAGGGTCTTAATGAAAACACCTCAATCGCTCAATCGGAGGTTTTCTTGTCTAACTTACATCCCTGCTCCGGCATCGAAATGAAGAGGGTGGACTGTTACAGCTGATCTGAGGTAAAACGCTCATGTCAATCAACTATCATGGGAGCGGCCTCTGTCGGTGTGACGGCACATCTGAGAATGGCTCGATTTGAAAAAAAGGGATATTATTTTTACAGATTAATTAAAAACCACTGCATGGATTTTTATCATTATAGGGTAGATTTGTACATACACTGCAAACACTTATTAATGTTCAAACAACATGTAAAAGTGAACTTAGCATCTGATGACCCCTTTAAAATGTGCAAAACCTTGCTAGGACTCTCCTTCTGGTCAGTCATCTCACTTTACAGCAATAAGCAAGTGTTTTCTGTTTCTATTTAAGTTTTTGGACAGCCTTGATTTCAGAGGTACAGTTGAGGTCAAAAGTTTCAGAATCTGCAAAATGTTAATCATTTTACCAAAATAAAAGGGATCATACAAACTCCATGTTATTGTTTATTTAGTACTGACATGAATAACATATTTCACATAAAAGATGTTAATCTACAAGAGAAAATAATAGTAACATTTAAAAATATGACCTTGTTCAAAAGTTTACATCCCCTTTATTCTTAATACTGTGTTCTTACCTGAATGATCCACAGCTGTGTTTTTTTGTTTAGTGATAGAGTCCCTTGTTTGCCCTGAACAGTTAAATTGCCTGCTGTTCTTCAAAAAAATCCTTCAGGTCCCACAAATTCTTTGGTTTTTCAGCACTTTTGTGTATTTGAACCCTTTCCAACAATTACTGTATGATTTTGAGATTCATCTTTTCACACTGAGGACAACTGAAGTTCATATGCAACTATTACAGAAGGTTCACTGAAGGACAAACCATGCATTAAAGGGGTCATCGGATGCTAAGTTCACTTTTTCATGTTGTTTGAACATTAATGTGTGTTGGCAGTGTATGTACAAATCTACCCTATAATGATAAAAATCCATGCAGTGGTTTTTAATTAATCTGTAAAAATAATATCCCCTTTTTCAAATCGAGCCATTCTCAGATGCCTGTCGGTGTGCCGTCACACCGACAGAGGCCGCTCCCACAATAGTTGATTGACATGAGCTCTTACCTTAGACCAGCTGTCACAGTCCAGTAACTTTCCTTGTTTCGATGCCAAGCAGGGATGTAAGTTAGACAAGAATATCTCCGATTGAGCGATTGAGGTGTTGTGTTGCTGGATGTAATAATGAACATAGTGGTCGTCATTTACTCCCGACATCTGAGCAGCTGAAGATGCAGTAGATTAACGTACATTTGTTTGTGAATGGAATGCGCCTCCCGATCTACATATATCCGTCTATGTTCGCGCGAATCATTCATGATCCAGCTTCACTTACAGCAGAAGTGTGTATAAGCGTTTTTTTATGAATCTTTGCGATCGCCTTTCCTTATAACGTGGTAGTTAGGAAGTTTAGCGGCTAAACGCAGCTAAATGTGGCTAAAGTAAACAACATCCTCATTCCACAGAGAGACGAGAGGGGCCGGGTGAGCAGAGCTCATTTGCATTTAAAGGAACAACCCCTTAGAATGAGATGATTTTTGCTGAGCTTATTTTGACAAGGTAAAAAGGGTGTTGTTTTACAAAACCATTGAGAATTTTTAATCAAAGTATATTAGAGACTTTTGATTAAGACCCTAAAGAATCATATCAACTTGTGGAAAATGGGCATCCGATGACCCCTTTAAGAGGTGGGGGTGAAAACTTTTGAAGATCACAGTAAATGTAACTTAATTTGTTTTCTGGAAAACATGTAACTATCTTCTGTAGCCTCTGAAGGGCAGTACTAAATGAAAAAAAAAAAAGATATTTATGCAAAAAAAATGTACACATCAACATTCTGTTTAAAAGTTTTCACCGCGAATTCTTAATGCCATTCAATAAACAATAACATGTATTTTTGGTAGAATAATTAACATTTTGCAGATTCTGAAAGGGAGATGTAAACTTTTGACCTCAACTGTATCTCCCTGATTAGGTTTGTTGCTTTCGCAACTGAATCAAACACAGCTGCTGCAAAGACAGCAGAAGAAAATTGTCACATTTCGGTAGGTTTGCACATGAGTCTGTAAAATTTTTAGACTCTAATAGTCACACTCTTAGTACAGGTTGTTGTACTGATTTCTGCAGTAGTAATGGTTGTGTAGTTAGCCAAAATAATGTTCCTGTCAAAAGAAAAGCTTACTGAAGTGTCCAGGGCCAGTTTCCTGAAGAGCCCCAAAGCAGCAGTTCCGCTTACTGGAATGTGTTGTCATTGGAGCTGCGTGAAGAGATTTTCTGTGCTCCAAAACCTGGGGAGCTGCATTGCTGTCCACATTAGCAACGACTTCCTAAGGGGCCACTTAAGATTTATTCTTGTATTCTTTTAGCTGATTTTCACTTGTTATACAGTATATGCGCATGAGCTATCTCAACCTGCTCCTGGAGGGCCACTTTCCAGCAGAGTTTAGCTCTAGCCCTAATGATATACACCTGAACCAGTTGATCAACATCTTCAGGATCTTGGAACGTACAGGCAAGTGTTGGAGCAGGAAAATGGCCTTCCAGGAAACATGCAATGCTACCATAAAACCAAAAGAAAGGTATCTTGGAAGGCAGTAATACAGTCTATATAGCTAGTTAACTAAGTTTTTGGGGTTGAGCTTTTGTCTGGTGCAATATTACCAAGAATGAGAGCACAGCACAGGAGAGCACAAGACAAGCTACCAAACTCCACATATGCCCTCTCTGAACTGTGTGTGTGGTTGTCTAGACACAGGTGTTGAACTTTCAAGAATTCCTGCAGCATGTATCCCAGACGGGAGAGGAAAACTGATAATTCCAGCAGATTTCCTGCAGAATTCTGGCTAGAGATTACATTCTCAGCAGAAGAGATCCCATAAAACCCCAATACAATACTGATAGCCATGGTAACCTCTCAGTGCCGTGACCATCCATTCCAGATGAAAGCCTGTCTGAGATTGTTTCCATAACGACTGCTTGGCATGAGCTGCTATACTGCATTTTCCCATGGTGGTTTTTATAGCTGTTTGTCAGCATCCGTTCCTAGTAAACGGTTGCTTCCTTTAACCCTGAACATAAAACTAGGTGCTATGACTTCCTTTTTTTGTACAAAAATATCAGTGCCATGTTTATTTATTGTAGAGGTTTAGATATCGTTTTTCCATGAGGGAAACAATGATGAACTACCATCTTTTTCAGATGTTGATAAATGTTTTAAAGGATATCCTGCAGTAGAACATAGTGCAGCTTAAATTTAGATGATGATCCATGTGTCACACATTTTATGTAGAAAATGTGCTTATGTGGATTCATTATGTGTCCACGTAAGCACATTTTCTACATAAAATAATATTTGGCGCTCTTGATCTACTCTCATAAGTATTTTCTGACAATTCATATTACTAAATATTAAAAACATTGAAATAATGTGCTGTATCTATGGTTACAGTAACTGACTGATGAAATTCTGATGACATTTGTGGTATTATTTCATTCTTTTAGCATGACAGCCTGCTACATGTGCTTGCTCTTACACTTTTTCTCTCACTCACACATTGCAACTTACATCTACATACATCATTGCTGTTCATTTTAGCTAATTAAGCAAATAAACAGCTTGTCCTTCATTCTAATTAATGAAGTATTTGTTAAGTACTACTATTACAATTGTTGTCTTCCTGCCAAAATTAATTAATTTTTACTTACTACCCACAAGCTTGGATGTTGCATAACTGCAAAGGGCTTTTATGAACTGAATTTATTATTAGGGCTTGAGGTTTCCCATTGGAAATCTATAATAGAAGCAAACAATAAATTTATAATATAAATAATTGAAATATACTTACAAGAAGTGTATGTGTCTCTGTACTTGCTTTAAAATACCATTTTCTAGTACACAATGTTCTGTTCAATAAGTGATTAATGTCACCTCCAAAAAGAATCAAGCTAAATGACTTGCCTTTCTGGAGGCAAGACATCCAGAACACATTACAAATTACTCTGCCAGTTCATAAACATCCACAGCACAACAACCAAATGTTTATTGGCTGTTAAATTTGTAAGATCGTTATGGAGGTTTTCCCGCAAGACTGACTCATTCTGTTCCTCTTGTACACAGTAAAAGTTTAAAGGTAACATATTCTCTCTGCAGTGCCCCTAAGTTGCAGAACATCTAAGCTGCTTTTAGGCCTCTTCATGGATCTTCATGGACTTGTAATGGATCTTCATGGACTGTAAACCTAATACTTTTTTTAAGGCATGAAAGAGTTTAAAAATAGTTTTCCAAGTAGTTTTGATGTTAGTTATTGCATGATTGTTTGACCAGGGAGAGACCAAAGTTTGTCTCAAGACAAAGACAAAACTAAGAATATAAATATAATGTTTCTAATGATGTGACAAGCAAATGTTCATTTGTGCACATATGTTTGCATCTTATTTTAGCCTGCAAAATAATTCATAATATGTAATTGTAATTATAAAATAGTAATACTGTGATGCAAAAATAATACACAGAAAAATTTTAATTTTACTGAAAACAAGATGTTAGAAAAGGAAATAAATGGAACAAAAAAGCTGAACCACTGATGTTGCATGAACTACTCTGTCAATCATCTTGGTACTTTTCTGAGCGTTGAACATGGTAGTACCCTTGCTTTCAATGGGAGAGTCAGAAACCTCTCGGATTTCATCAAAAACATCTTAATTTGTGTTCCGAAGATGAACAAAGACCTTACGAGTTTGAAACAACATGGGTGAGTAATTAATGACAGAATTTTCATTTTTGAGTGAACTAACCCTTTTAATATGCATCATGTGCACCATAATTGATAGAAACTGATAGAAAAAAATAGACTTTAGAAAAATTATTAGAAAAATAGAAAAAGATTGACTAAAGCCTAATCCTTTTCTGATAGTAATTCTGATTTTTTTTTTCTTTAATCAATGCACAATTGGGACCATCTTCCCGAGTTTGGGCTTTTTTCGATTTACAATCTCTGATGCCCATATTGTTTTAGGACAGATATGGAAAATCAGTATAAACACAATAGGGCTCTGGCACCTTCAGTGCTCTGACCACTAAAAATAACAATCGCTGTGAATATGAGTGATACACTGACCAGGGAGCTACTCACCATTTTGCAAATGGCAAAATGAACCACACGCTTAGGCCTACAGTATGTGATGCAATTGTTTACTAGAGCAGTGGTTCTCAAACCTGTCCTGGGTACCCCCAACCACCGTACATTTTGTATGTCTCCTTAATAGGCCACACCCTGTTCAAGTGTTGCAGACTCTACTTATGAACTGATGAGTTGAATCAGGTGTGTTAAATGAGGGAGACATACAAAATATGCAGTGGTTGGGGGTTGTTTACTCTGTGAAGATGATAAAGCCCATCCATAATGTTCACAAGTGGTCCACAAATTAGTTACTTAGTTATTAATTTATACAAAAATTAAAATTTGCTTCCAGCCAAAATACGAATCCATAATTCATAACAACTATTCCACCAGTAAAATACACATTCTTTTCATATTTAATATGGACAGACTGGAGTGTGAAATACTTGTGGATCTCCCATTAACTGAAGAAGATCCACTGGATAGAAATTGATGTAATGATTATTTCTCTACATCTTGGATGGCCTGAGGGTAAGTAAGTTTTTAAGCAAATTCAGTTTTTTGGGAAAACTATTGCTTTAAGTTTTTGGGAACAGACAGAGTAGTTTTAGTCATATTTGGGTCTAAGAAGACTAAATGAGTTTAAAATGACCATACAAATGAAATTATATCATTTAATAGTGCACTTCTGTGCCTGTGACCATAACTACATATAAAAAATGACAAAATAAAGGCTATACATTACATATGTTTTTCTTAATTAATATAGGTAGTTACAGATTATTACATGTTACATGTTGGGTTATGTTGGCTTCACTTAAGAGGGCAGAGTGCATTAAAAAGCAGAGGAGGATGAAAGAAAGCCAGCACTCGAGATTCCTAAAAGACCCTTTCGAGGTTGCACAAGATTTTCTTGAAGAGAACAAGAGTGGATCACTGGCAATGGAATAAGAAGACCTTAAAGAGTATATAAAACAAGCAGTTCGTTAACACAGGCAGTCATCATCCCCTCTGGTCTCCTGGTTAAGTCCCACAACTAGCTGCTCCAACCACGTTTTTTGAGATAGCACTGAGCGATAGTTAGAGATAGTTAGAAAGTCAAGGTCAAGTTCTGCCCCTGGGCCAAATGGCAACCCATACAAGCATGAAGACAGTAATCTAGAAGCAACAGGGGCGTATCTCACATCTGAATATGAAACGGACGCTTTTCTTCTCAGTGATCATCAAGTTTCCAACCAAATTCCTCCATGATAACGATTAGTTAGTTACAAGTTGTCAGAAGGCAGGACTCCCAGGTTTGTCAGGGTGTTCAGAGCATGCAGCATTAATCTTGGGACCAGATCCAATCCACTAAAAGGGACAAGAAGGATCTCCGTGTTGTCTGGCTGGATTTGGAAAATGCCTATGGCTCTGTCCCACATTGACTGTGCCCTGGACTTCTTCCACATGTATGCAGGTGTTATTAACATCATTCAAAGCTATTTTGCGGATTTGAAGATCTGCCATTCACTATGTAACTACACAACCAGCTGGCAGAAACTTGGCAGGGGAATAGCTATGGGTGGTTCAATTTCCCCCATTCTATTCATTGCAGCCTTTGAGATCATCCTGATTGGAGAAAGGACCATGGAATACGAAATAGTGCAGGACTTCGGTTGCCTCCCCTCCGATGCTTAATGGATGATGTCACAATTCTTTTTCCAGACCGCGGCTTGCACAGCATGGCTCATCAAGAGACTGGACGAGCTGCTGAGCTGGGCCAGGATGAGAATCAAGTGGGCCAAGTCCCGCAGTCTCTCAATCCGCAAGAGTATGAGAGTGGATACACTTCTTTCCAAGTGGCAAGGGAAAGAATTTCAGTATTACAGTATTCCAGCATTACAGTCACCACCCAGCTGGTAAATACAAACTTTGATGCTACCAGTTCACTCCCTTCCAATGTGTGATGTGGCTACTGAAGATGTGTGAAATAACAGCAACAACAGTGGCAAGGCTGGATGCTATTTCCAAGCTCTTCAGTTCCCACTAAAGAGGATCTCACTTGGGTACAGACTGGAGAAGACCAGGATGGCACTCAAGTTTAGACAATCAATTGACCATTTTGTCCAAAATACTGGTGCAAAGGTTGAGAATGGCAGAAAGTGGAAGGCTGAGGACTGCATCTACAGCGTCATCACCAGCCTGAAGCACCAAGAGTTAGTTGGAAGAATCCATCAGGGTCTCGGCTGGAGTGAGGAATGATGGAATTCGGGTCAAAAGCATCAACAAAGGAGCAGAAAAAGCCAGTGGTCAAAGAAGTGATGAGACTGGAAAAGGAAAGATTTCTTGTGAAATCTGTTGGCCAAGGTCAACAAGACCATTGGACGAAGGGGGCCGACATCCTGCCAAGGTCGGTCAGCTGGAGCGACCTTTCGAGAATTCCCCAAGCCAGGTTAGGTTTTATTATCAGAGCAACTTCTGACACACTTCCTAGCCCAGTTAACCTGGCACAGTGATTTGGGCTGAAGAGAACTGCACCTTGTACAAAGCAGCTCAGGGAACCCTCCACCACATTCTGTGTGGGTACAAAATTGCTTTGGTGCAGGGTCGCTACAAGTGGCAGCTTGACCAGGTGCTAAGGAAGCTGGCAGAATACACAGAAAGAACAAGGGTGATGACAAACAAGAGACATCAGAGTCTCGAGGCCAGGACACACCAAGCCGACTTCAATGAACTAGCAGTGACGAATGCAGTCAGTGTTGTCGTCTGGCGTTGGCAGCGTCTGGTCCAAAAAGCAGCGCTTGAACACACTGCTCAGACTACAGCTGACTGCAAACTAACATGTGTGAAATGAGAGGAATTAACTGTCTATATCAGCAGCTATCAATAGTATATATTTATCATTCAGAAGGAGAAACCGAAACAAGGATATTCAAGATATACGCAGATATACAAAATATAAACAAAGCAGTGCTTGCTTACCATTTTGAATATCAGTTATGTTGACAAATTTCTTCATTTTAAGTGGCCCATGTTGTTATGAAAATATTTGCATATTAAAATGCTTGGGTAAGATCACGTAACATTAGAACAGCCTTCAGTCTGCGCTGCATTCATTTACTTACTTGTTTTCATCATTTTCGCTTTAATTCTCAAGCACTGACTCACTTAACATGTCAATGGCCGACCGTTGGCTTGGTGTGTCCCAGACTTTAAGAGTCAGCCTGTCCAATTTGTAAGAGCAGGTCAGGCAGTACAGAAATGCCCTCCTAAGCACAAGGCTTGAATCCTGACCTGTGGCAGGGACTGGTCTTTACGATCGTGGTAGCAGAATACCAGGGAAAGGATGGAAAGCAACAGCTTACCCAGCGGAGATAGGTTGCTGTGGTTTCGTTGCCCAGTCGACCAGCTGCTTCCTGAGGGACATCAGTTTCAGCTCTGGCAAGGTCATGAAGGCCGTAAAAGACCTTGCCGAAGAAGCGGAGAAAGGAACCTTTAAGCTATGATTGAGGAGGAATGATAAGAGCTGGGGTACAGAAAAACCTCAAGGCATAAGGACGTGAGATTCGATTTGAGACGTAAGGAGCGGCAGAGAGATCCCCGTTCCCTGCCCCACCACCCTGAGATGTTCTGTAACTAAGGGTGGCTCCCAAATGATGACCCTGTGGCTGGTAATTAATTTGGCACTGGTGAAACTGTGCCTGGTAGTAATGCCCAGCAGATCTTACCATCAACCTGGTTCTAACCGTATATATAACGTAATTGAATGTTAAAAGTAGTACTGCCTTTGATATCCCACAATCCTGTGCATTCTATTCCGTGATGGTTCAGCAAAAAAATAAAGATGGTGTCTTAGTTGCATTTGGTGGTCAGTTTGTGTTTAAATGCATGTTTCTAAAATTTGTTTGTACTTTTGATGTTATTTCTAGCAAGAAATCAGTATTATAGTAGGGATGTCACAATACTCAATATAATATTGAACCGTTCGGTACGACCTCCACGGTTCAATACGCGCTTGTGAATTGCGGTTTTTCGGTTTTGCATTTAAATAATTTTCTTGTTTTATTTCTCTTGGAATTTGCTGTATGTTTGCCCGCGATTTCACGTGATGAAATGAGGAAACGCTTCCCCGCTTGTATTTGAAAAAGCAACACACGCAGAACATCTTCCATTCTAATGACATTCAATGATAAGCCTTTCTAAACCTGTTGTCCAACAAAAGAGTTCTAAAAACAAAAGTTATAAAAAACATTATACCTTGTTTTTAATTCACAACATTTGTCGAGCGTTTGAAATAACTTCCTTATGTGATCTGATGTGGCTTATCACAGAATGAGGCAGACAATAAATTCTATACGTTACTCATATTCTATATATGTCAATTAGCATTGGCTTATAAAAATACACGATGGTTTGAAGAACACAGATAAACCATATATTATTGCAGACGAGTGTTTATTGTCCTTACATTTCATCATTCAAAACGTTTAACGTTATATTTTGGTTTTAATCAATTACAGCAATAGCGATGCTTTTATCCATATTAGAGAAACTGGAACGGAACGTCAGCAGCGCTACTTCTTTGACCCATATGTGGATTTCACGCACAAGGGCGCCCTCTGGCGTCCAGTATGAATGAAACCTATTCTATTTTGCGTAAAATTTGAAAAAATAATACCTCTCTCAAAAGAAAAAATAAGCAGACATATACTACACCACGCCTTTTCCAGAGTGCATAGGTTTACGGGAGTATTTTGTTAATTTGTCGCAAAAAAAAGGCAAGATATCAGAACCGAACTGAAAACCGTGGATCAGTGGTGGGCAGTAACGAAGTAGCTGTACTTCGTTACTGTACTTAAGTACATTTTTCAAGTATCTGTACTTTACTGGAGTAGTTTTATTTTGAGTAACTTTCACTTTTACTTCACTACATTCCAAAGCGTAAGATCGTACTTTTTACTTCACTACATTTCATAAAACATATCGTTACTCCTTATAATATATCACGTGCTCTGAGACGTACAAGCGGTGTCTGATTCATGAATAAACTGATTCTTTTCAATGAACCTGTTAAATTGATTCGCCAATCGCACCAAACGATTCATTCACGAATTGGAATGATCCGATTGCAGCTGTTCTCGAGTCGACAACCCATTGATTCAAATGATCTGTTTAGAGCGAGTCTCCAGTCAACTGAATTCACAAGTAAGAACTGGGAGATCTTGTGCACGCGCGACTGATGCTGCGAAAAGTAGGTTACTAATGTTGAATTTTAGGATTAATTATTATAACTGAAAATCATATTTAGGTCAAAGCTGTCCGTTGTTTGTGAATTACATCTGCTGTAAACGGTGATCTGTTTAAGCGCACTGAAATGCTTGAATTCAGACACATCAAAAACGAAAAATTTAAATAACAGCTTAAATAAAATAACTCCTGCACGTTCATATTCCTCGCTGATGTAACGTTAGCAGTTGTATTAAAATGCTACGCGACGTCTGTTTTTATATTGTTTAGCAACCGTATAATGTTTTATACTGTTTGGATCAGCTAGAGTAGACAGATATGAATGTTTATTCATAACCATACTGAAAATAAGTAAATATTGTTAGCTGATGCTAACTGTCTAGCTGCTTGCTGGTGCTAAATTGAGATAATTTTTAGATACAAAGTCCACATATTTTTATTTAACCACATGGATAGATTACATCTGAGAGAAAAAAAAAGGATGTCATGCTCAGAACATGGTAACTACAATAATTATCAAAGTGGGAAGTGAGGCCCTCTGGGGGCATTGGGCCAGGGGTGTTTTTACACAGATAATATTTGAAAGGAAAAAATCACTATGAAAATATAATTACATTTTCCTTAAAATGTTCTTGCTAACTTCAGGCCTTATTCTCATGTCATATATAACTGTGACGTTATGCAAAACAAGCTTTAAAACTTTTTTCTTACTGGTTAAAAATTTGATGGTCAAATCTGTTTTCTCTCAGGTACATCAACAACAAAAATGTATTTTTTGGGAAAATCCCAGGTATTTTGAGCAGTAGGATTCTAAAAAAAATATGTGCTAATATAAAATTAAATTAAGTAGCCTATATAAAATTGCAAAATAAATCTATCAGTACTTTTTTACTTAAGTACATAAAAAATCGGGTACTTTTGTACTTTCACTCGAGTAAAATTGAAAGAGAAGCACTTTTACTTTTACTGGAGTAATATTTTATTATACGTATCTGTACTTTTACTCAAGTACTCAACTTGTGTACTTCGTCCACCCCTGCCGTGGATACAAACCGAGGTACGTATTGAACCGTGGACTAACTGTATTGTTGCATCCCTATACTATAGTAATTAAATATTCTCTAGTTATTACCAAGGCTCGTTCTATTTTGTTGTAGATCATTGAACCGTTATGCTGTCTCAGAAGCATGTCTGAAATGAGTTTTGTGAGGTGCCCTCTTGTGCAAATGCTGCCTACAAAAATCACTGCCAGATAAGGCAGTGAGGCAGCAAGTCAGTTGCCTAGGTTTTCGGACAACCCATGTCTGTGCAAACAGGGTGCATGGAGGTATGCAAATACAGTGAGGGAAAAAATTATTTGATCCCCTGCTCATTTTGTACGTTTGCCCACTGACAAACAAATGATCAGTCTATATTTGTAATATAATTTTAATGGTAGGTTTATTTGAACAGTGAGAGACAGAATAACAACAAAAAAGACAATGCATTTAAAAAAAAAGTTGATTTGCATTTTGAATGAGTGAAATAAGTATTTCACTCCTTCAAAAAATATGACTTAGTAATATTTTGCTACTTAGCAAAACCCTTGTTGGCAATCACAGAGGTCAGATGTTTCTTGTAGGACGCCACCAGGTTTGCACACATCTCAGGGGGGATTTTGTCCCACTCTTCTTTGCAGATCCTCTCCAAGTCATTTAGGTTTCGAGGCTGATGTTTGGCAACTCAAACCTTCAGCTTCCTCCACAGATTTTCTTTGGGATTAAGGTCTTGAGACTGGCTACGCCACTCCATGTGCTTCTTTTTGAGCCACTCCTTTGTTGCCTTGGCCATGTGTTTTGGGTCATTGTCATGCTGGAATACCCATCCACAACCCATTTTCAATGCTCTGGCCCTGACAGTACATGGCCCCATCCATTGTCCCTTTGACGCGGTGCAGTTGTCCTGTCCCCTTAGCAGAAAAACACCCCGAAAGCATAATGTTTCCACCTCCATGTTTGACGGTGAGGATGGTGTTCTTGGGGTCACAGGCAGCATTCCTCCTCTTCCAAACACGAGTTGATGCCAAAGAGCTTGATTTTGGTCTCATCTGACCACAACACTTCATGGCATAGTGTGTTACCAATTGCATTCTTGGTGACTATGGTCCCAGCTGCCTTGAGATCATTGACAAGATTCTCCCATGTTCTGCACTGATTCCTCACCGCTCTCATGATCATTGAAACTCCACAAGGTGAGATCTTGCATGGAGCCCCAGACCGAGATGGATTGACAGTTATTTTGTGTTTCTTTCATTTGCAAATAATCGCACCAACTGTTGTCACCTTCTCACCAAGCTGCTTGGCAATGGTCTTGTAGCCCATTCGAGCCTTGTGTAGGCCTACAATCTTGTCCCTGACATTATTGGACAGCTCTTTGGTCTTGGCCATGGTGATTGATTCCTTCTGTGGAAAGGTGTCTTTTATACGGGTAACAAGCTTAAAGAGAGTGCTCCTAATCCAGGTTCTTACCTGTGTAAAAGACACCTGGGAGCCAGAAATCTTGCTGATGGATAGGGGATGAAATACTTATTTCACTCATTAAAATGCAAATCATTTTTGAAATGCGTTTTTCTGGATGAACCAAATAAATTTTATGTAATATACACATAAGTATTCAATGGCTCTTGATACAGATAAATGATGTTTTATATGCATTTTTTTGCACTTAAAATTACGTTGTGTTAATTTTTGTCGAGAAAACAAGTTTCTCCAAAAAATAACTAAATAAAATAAAATAAATTAAAAAAAAATGCTTGGCTCTTATCAGCCGCCGTACACTGGTGCCCCGGACGCGCAACGTAGATGAGGGAGCCTGCGCAGACCACAGATCTACAGATTATACGGCTCGTTTTCACAGCGCTTCTGATTGCTGTTAAGATATTGTACAGATCAGCTCTGTCTGCTAGCTGCTC
The DNA here is from genome assembly GCA_012976165.1 of Labeo catla. Lineage (NCBI taxonomy): Eukaryota > Metazoa > Chordata > Actinopteri > Cypriniformes > Cyprinidae > Labeo > Labeo catla. The sequence continues at coordinate 858,068 of VONZ01000122.1, forward strand.
ACTCACTCACATTTAAACTCACAGCTCCGCTTCATTCACAGGCCTGCTCAGTTGTGAACATGACGCCGTTTTTAACGAGTTTTATTTATTTGGCGCTTTTGTGTAGTAGGATACGCTGTGATAATGACACAGAAGAGGATGAGCACGCCAAACACACATACACGGTGGAGATGTTCAATGATGCCGTCTCTACTGCTCCACACTTCGTCATGTTCTTCGCGCCCTGGTAAATCTGAACACCTTCATCAAATATGTTCTTTATATTGCGTTATATGTAAAATGGTAAATGCATTGAGATCATGCCGTTATACTAGTTCTTGGCTGAATTGCTGCGATGTTTTAAGTGACTCCTTTAACTCCGTTAGCCACTTTAATTTACAGAGACCTTCATTATAAAGTCCATTTTGGATGAATGGATGTTAAGTTTCTAATACACGCTCATATAAAGACGCCAAGTGCAGCTTTTTAACATTGGAGTGTTGATAGTAGATTTTGCTAAAAAGTATAAATTCCTGCAGTCATAAAGTTTTAGTGTACGTGGCAGAGCATGAACAGCCATGACATCAGACATCACTTCCTCATCCTCTTTAAAAAAAAAAACAAAAAACAAAAAAGTACAAGGGTCTTTTAAACATATACAGTGATAATACTAGGGTTATTTTTATGTATTCATGTTACTATGTTAAACCAAGGTAATACAAGGGGATGTCAACAAAAACAAACAATTGCCACAGTTCTATCTATGCAGTGGTGTTATCATGTTATTTTTTACAGTATTATTGATGGTTGAATCAAAACTGCCACATTACTTAATCTGACAAAGCAAGGAAACAGAAACAATCTAGAAGTGATTCTAAACCACTAAATATTATTCCTGAGTTACACACACCATCATAATCTTTGATTTAAAACTGTTTATTCTGTTTACTGAATATTATATTTTATTGTACTTTATTGTATATTCTACTTACAAGTTATAAAACTGTTAGTTTTTATGTTAAGAGTGATTCTCTAAGGCAGATTTTTACCTGACCAATGAACTTGTAGTCCTTTGGTTAGTTGTGGTCATTGCTCTTTTATTTTGTGAAACATTTTATTCCCAATATGTGAGGGAATAATAGCTTAATAAAGTAATAAATAATAAAAATGTTTGAATGTGTTTGTGGTGTGCAGGTGTGGTCACTGTCAGAGGCTGCAGGGGACGTGGAACGAACTGGCAGATAAATATAACAACATGGAAGCTCCTCCAGTGTATGTTGTTAAAGTCGACTGCACAAAGGACACAAAGTTTTGTTCTAGTGAACATGGGATCCGTGGATACCCAACGTAAGCATTATTTCTTTGTTAGTATTGTATGTAGCAAAAAAAAAGAAAAAAAGTAAGATGTTTTGCAGAATGACAGTTTAAACATTTTCTTTGCGTGATTTATAATCACCTGACAGTCATGTGCATAAGGTAAATATTATATGTGGTCGGATTAATAATTGACTGACTGTGTCTTTGTTTTACAGTCTGAAGTTGTTTAAACCTGAGCAGGAGGCTGTAAAGTATCAGGGTCCGAGAGACTTGCAGGCCCTGGAGAGTTGGATGCTGAAAACCCTGCAGGAGGAACCTGAAGTAAGATCATAAATGGCTAAAATATTTGAAACGTATTCTTATGCTGGCTTTTTTTGTAGTATTTGTGTTAGTATTAACAGTATTTGTGCAGTATATGAACAAGGTGTAATTCTAAAATGTCACAATATTACAGCACTCTTCTTCTTTTTTCTTTCCCCATCTCACCCCAGGAACCCCAGACTGAACCGGAGCCTCCCAAAGTCCCTGAACCCAAACAGGGCCTGTATGAACTCACAGCCACAAACTTCAAATCACACATCGCTAAAGGTACAACATCCTTTAACAATATTATATTAAAATAATTTCTATTGCATCATATAATGTTTTACACTATTATGATACCACTATGTTGTATCAGCATGGGTATAACGTTATTTAGAAGAGAATTTGCATTTGTGCCTTTAAATTTCATCAGGTTGTCTAAAGCTCTCTATATGTTAAGTTACAAATTTGATAATCTGGAAAGTGAAGCATTCAAACAAAATTCAGTACTTCACTGCTTGCCTGCACACATGGAGGCAGTCAAGGAAAATGGCTAAAAAACAACATGAGAAATAATGCAATATTTTAATCAATACTGAATATAGTAGTAGGACTGGGTGGGGAAAAAAAAAATATATATATATATATATATATATAGAGTCACGAGAAAATTTGTCAGTAACTATGATAAACTGGACATTTTTACTCTAAGAGCAAAAATAAATGAGATAATCAAACTCTGCATGTTCTTTGTGTCTCTGTGTAAATGAAAGTCTGAGTTTTGCCTGATACACAAACTCAGACACACGCAATGCTCAGTTAGATTTCAATATCTCCATTTTAATATATGAGGACGTGAACACATTAACTTCTGTCTCCAAAGCTGCTCTGAGAGTCACTTCACCTGCTTTTCACAGTTTCATTTGAGAAAATGAAATCGTCAAAAATACACTGAAACTGAAAGAAAACCTAAGACCTTAACGACAACACACGAAAATAAATGTCCGGTATAACTTGAAAAAAATTATGATGGAAACGTATTACTGTTGTAAAATATATTATATTAAAATAGATTAATACAATTTAATAATAATAATTTAAGGAATTGTATACAACCAAGGTATTTTTCATCAATTTATAGATATACAGTGCTGTTGTGCAGCATCTTATTTGACAAAAAATAAAAATACGTTTTGTTTTTAGTTAATCATATTTTGTTTCATTACATTTTAAATGATCAATTAAATTGTTTAAGATTTATTCATTCATTTAATTTCACACCACATTTTTTATGATAAATTTGTATTGAATCATAAAACACAGAATCCAGGAAAAAAAAATGGTAAGAACTTAAAATAACACATAATGGTGCCCTAAATTACTAAAACTCTGTCGAATTTAATTGTGAACAAAGACAATATCTTTACATTCCTTTTCAAGGTCTAACAAACATGTTAAATACATAAATGGTAAATTAAAGAAGTCCACTTCCAGAACAACAATTTACAGATAATGTACTCACCCCCTTGTCATCCAAGATGTTCATGTCTTTCTTTCTTCAGTTGTAAAGAAATTGTTTTTTTAGGAAAACATTTCAGGATTTTTCTTCATATAATGGACTGATATGGTGCCCCGAGTTTGAACTTCCAAAATGCAGTTTAAATTGGGCTTTTTATTTTGCAAATTTGATTACATACAATGGTCATTAATAAAATGGTATTAACCCACTGGCTGCTGAACCTAAAAAATATATATATAAATAAAAACACTGTGTGGCAGTAAAAGATAAGAACTCCTGAATTTCCACACAGTTTCATTGAGCTCTCATCAGGATTTTAACTAGGGTTCAGTTATTCCCATAATGTTCTCTCTATGACAATAACTTTGGCAGCAGAGGTGAATTATGGTCTTGGCTTTGTTACAATTTCAGCCCTTTTCTCAAACACCCTTTTAATGTTACATGTTCCGTCCGTTAGTCAAATAAATGATTCCTGTTTGGAGGAGAGGCAGGAAATGATGCTCTGGCATTGACAGAACTGTTTATTTTTCCCACCTTCAGATGTTGGAAGCACATGTTAATGATGTTGCTTAGCCCTAATAGGGTGCTCACAACATTTTTCTTATACATCATCTTTTATTGTACACATCATGCTAAATTAACATATTTCCACATTTTAGGACTGTACTGTGTATACATAATTCACACAGTTTGTGACGTTTCTTATAACATCATATGGTTGTGGGTGGCATGACTGTTGAGTAGTTTAGCTGCGAGATGACTCTGTAAATTTGCTTCTCTTCATGCATAAATGTGCAGCCTGCAACACCACATTTTCTACTTGAGACATGGATTCTTGTTGAATTTTCTGCAGGTTCTCACTTTGTGAAGTTTTATGCTCCATGGTGTGGGCACTGCAAAGCCATGGCTTCAACATGGGAACAGCTCGCCACCAGCTTTGAGCATTCAGACAGCATCAAGATCGGCAAGGTGAGAGAGGCCATTCCATTTTTTTGTTATTTCTATCTTTTAAATTTGCTTCTGTTTTCTCATATCTGTGTATTTTGCTTGCTAAAGGTGGATTGCACACAGCACTATGAGGTGTGTTCAGATAATCAGGTTCGTGGTTATCCCACGCTACTCTTCTTCACTGATGGAGAGAAGGTAAGAATATCTAGAGTGGAGTAATTTCTAAAGATATATATACTGATGTGTAGGCATACTACTATTCAAAAGTTTGGGGTTGGTAGGATTTATTTTTTAAAATATGTATTTAAAAGAAATGATTTGCTCACCAAGGATGCATTTATTTGATTGCATTTATTTGAATATAGTAAAACGACAATACTATAAAATACTACAGTTTAAAATAACAATTTACAATGTTCACATTTCATTAATATTTATTCTTGTGATAATGACACAGCTGAATTTTTAGTATTCCAGTGTTCAGTGTCATGTGATTCTTAAATCATTTTAATATGCTTTTTTGTTTTTTTCTTATTGAGCGCAAATGTTGCCTTTTGTGTCTGATATCGGTTCTTTTCCTATGCTTCCTATGTTTTTAACCTGGTTTTAATTAAACTACAAATTAAAAAGATCCCATATACTTGCTTTGAAGGAGAGACCCAATCCATATTTATAGATGGAATTTCATAGAAATACTTGGCAATGTCCCACACATCTGTGGAGAAAAAAAAAAAAAAAAAGTTTTTTTTTTTTCCCCCTCACTTGTAAAACTGTAATGTTCCCATATAAACTAATCATTAAGTCAAATTGTAACTAGATATCATGAATAAAGAATTCTAACCTAAGTCTAGTAGTTATCATAGTTTTACAATAGCAGTAACAGTAACAATAGCTGTGCACATGCTGTATGTTTTCAGGTCGATCAGTACAGAGGAAAGCGTGATCTGGACTCATTTAAAGAGTTCGTTGATAATCACTTGAAAGCTGCTGAATCTAAAGATGAACCTGTGAAAGAGGAGGAGCACGCTCACGAAATCCCACCTAGCGCTGAACCTGAAAAACAAGAGGTGTGTGTCTGTTTCAGTTTTCGCACAATACAGGTTTTGTTTTCAATTTCCTGCTTGGCACCATAGAGATTTGATTTGTTTGTGTGTGCGGGCAGATGTTTGAACAGTTAGCTGCAGACTTTGGCCCGTAGACACAAATCTGCATCTTGAAACCGAGGTAGTAATTATGGGCAGAGCAGCTATTTCCTCCTGCTGATGCAAATGTGCATGTGTGCGTGCGCGTGGGTTGGTGGGCTGGAGTGGACAGGGTGGGCGGGGAACTTAAAGAGCTGTTATTTTGTTGTGTTAATTGGCTTTTATGTCTAAGCTTGTCTTTTATAAAGGGATTTTGGCAGGCTGGACTTGTTGGATAGCTAAAAAGTGTCCCTCAAAAGCTCTGTTTGAGGCTTTTTTTTTTTTTTGGGAGGATAATTTAATAAATTGTAAACTGTTAAAGTTGCTCATGCCTTTGAGATGAGACCTTGTTCTTAAACAAATGTTCAGAATTGGTGCTGTAATTAAGGAAATCATCCAGTGAGAGGTATTTAAACTTCAGCAGGATATGATCGCCTGTGGAGATTCTCTAGGGGTTATACTATAAGCTGTTCTGCCTCGTGACACAAATTCTGTGCTGTTACTAGAGTAATTAACATGTTAGTTAACAAGAAACACAATATAAGTTAAATGCATGCAAAATGTGCTGCCACTAATAATTTTTTTTTTTCTTTTTGTTTCTCTCAGTCTAATGTTCTGGTCTTAACTGAGAGCAACTTTGACGAGACTGTTGCCAAAGGACTCTCCTTCATCAAGTTCTATGCCCCATGGTAAGTGTTAATGGAGTTTTATATATTTTTATATTTTCTGTTTTATTTGTTTTATTTAGTTAGTAATTGTAGTGCTTCAAATTAAATATAGTTGCCAAAGCAACTTTTTTTAAGTTTAGTTTATCTAATATTTTATTGCCGCTGTATTTCAGTTAACAGATGTTTTTATATTTAGATAACAACCTCTTTCTTAGCACAGATCTTAATACACTCTTTGTTCAAAATGTCTCTTAAAGTCTTTCAGTATTTTTAGGGTGTGCTGCTTTTGGTTTAAACTTAATTAGCAATTATGGCAGTAGAGTTTAGAAGTGATTCATTTCCACAAATCCATTTTAGTAATGTATTTATACTGCTTGTAGTATGAACCAGAATTTAACATGGTATAATTAAAATTTCAAAAACTCTACAGTTAGTGTTTATTTTTGGCAATAAAAGTGGTTCTAAAAGAAATCAAAACAGGATCGAGTAAAGTGATACTAAAAGAAAAATCTGGCACTGTTACAGAAAAAAAATCAGATTTCTTGGGAGGCCATTTGTCAAGTAAAATTAGAGGACCAGAGCTAACTTTTATATATTGGCATGAATAAATACTTTGCTAAAAATGGATTCTTGGTAAGCGTTTTTGTTTTCCAGTTAAATATGTAAATTATATTAGAAATGGAAAAAGTATATTGAATATATCTGTGATTTGTACCGTAATTGCTCTGAACACTCTAGACTGATACATATATATATATATATAATAAGTATTATGTTTTTTATAAACTCGATTATGATCATTATAGTCATTAAATGCAGTTTCAGATTTTTATGTTATGTTTCTCAAAGTTGGTTTACGGTAACGCACATGATTTCAAATCCAGGCATTTCAGAAAGGTGGAAAAGAATTAGTTTTAAACTGGGGTGGTAGTTTTAAAACCCCTGAGTAACCTCTTATGTGTAAAATCACAAACAATTTGATTCTCCATTTAATGCCTCTTTTAAGCAGTACTTACCCTGCGCAGTGGTGGACACGCGTATTTGTGTGTATATCCACATGTGCGTACACAGTGTACTCTCCTCCCCTATCTGTTGCTCTTATCATCTTAATGTTTCCGTAGCGGCTGATCAAAAGACCCGCCACTCCCTGATTGGCTGAGCTTATCCTCTGGCGTTCAGCAACTCACGCAATGTGTGTTCGTATGTTTAAGGTGTGGTCACTGCAAGAACCTGGCCCCTACCTGGGAGGATCTATCTAAAAAGGAGTTTCCTGGTCTGACTGATGTGAAGATTGCTAAAGTGGACTGCACCGTGGAGAGAACTCTCTGCAACAGATACTCTGTAAGTGCAACTCATTTAGTCTGAAACTCAGTCATATTTTTTATTCACTGATGGGTGGCAGAGAGGGGAAACCAAGCCTTGTGGATTGTGGATGTTTGAGGGATGGGGTCAACATAATGTCATATTAGTGGCAGAGAGTTGTTTTTTGTTTTTTTTTTTTTTAAATGAAGACAGTTCCAATAAACTAGTGTACTACCTACCGACTCAGTGTGACCTACTGCTTCCATAGTCATTTTTAAGTACGTGTCCTATGCACATTTTACTAGCAGTGAAACGACAAAAACGAAGTAGGTGGTCACATGACAGCCAACATGGTGGATATATTACATCCAGATTCTGTTTATACAACATACGTTCAACATACAAAGTATGTTCCAGATCAAATGTAGTAGCTACTCAGACAGGATGCGTTTTGGCTTGACCTCATGTTTAATTACTACACACAGTCTAAATGTATGTAAATATTTGATTATTGTTCTTTATAGGTTCGCGGATACCCAACTCTCCTGATGTTCCGGGCGGGGCAACAGGGGGAGGAGCATAATGGAGGGCGGGACTTGGAGAGCTTGCACAGTTTTGTCATGAAGCAAGCAAGAGATGAGCTGTAACTCCTCCCTCATTTTCCATCTCACAACACATCCTTCACAAAGCAACACTATCTACATTTACCATACTGTCAAACGGACTGCTTTTTCTTCATTTCTGTCGCTCACCTGGTGAAGTGAGGACAGTCTTTTCCACATGATAAAATGTGAATGTACATGATTTCATCTTGACCAGTTGATGAGATTACTAGCAATTACAATCACAGGCTTTTGATTTTCCCCTTTCTCCCGTAAAAACAACAACAAAAAAAAAAACAGCTGTATAATTTAAAGAAAATTACACTTCAGTTAAGAGCATCACATCATTTAAAGGTGCATATTTTGTAAGTGTCAGTTATATTTGAGGAAATTCAGCTTAGTTTGCCATCAGCTAAGAAATATTACCTCAGGGAGACCATGTACCATTTAAAGAAAACATTGACATGTACCTGCTGTAACTTTTTGCCTTTTTTTTTTTTTTTTCTTTTTTTCTTCATTCATTGTAGAATTTTATAAGATACACATTTGCAAACAGCACTTTGACCATCTACATGGTTTTTCTGTTAAAGTTTCAAATGTTTCTGTTGTGGTCTTGGGTTCTGAATTGGTTGTATTGTTCAGAGGATTAAAAAAAAAAATCATAAAATACACCAGACTAAGATAGTTTGTTAGCCAGACTGGGAGACCTGCTTAAACCAGCCAAGACCAAGATTAGCTGGTTCAGATGGTTGGCCATAATTATCAAACCAGGCCAGTCTTAACCAGCTTGATTGCCAGCAAACCACATTAGGCTAGTTTAACCTGATTTCTTTACTGAGGAGGCCATTTGTTTAATTATTTAGGTTAATTTGTCTTGTAAATCTTCTTAATGTTCTTACAGGCACATGAATGGGCTAGATACATTTAGACATATCCCCAGTATTGCCGTTATATAATCTCTCTTAACACTCAGTGAATTAAAACAATGCAAAATAGATCATTTTTGCTGTATAGTGATGGTTTATGGAAATATGGTTTACTTTGAATTACAGTTAGAGGTTTGCGAAAGGTTGAAGTTATGGTACAGTAATTTTGTTATTTCTTATTCTAAAGATGTGGCTTTTTCTTTTTCCCCATGTCATTATTCCTTTGATTAGATTTGTCTTTTTAGACTCTCCGTTTTTTTTCCTCCCTTTTTTCTATAATGCGGTCTTGATGGCTTTCACATGTAGTCAGGCACTTTTAATATTATTAGTGAACTGCTTAAAACACTTTGTGATGGTGAAAATCCGACACCAGCGTCGCCGGTTATCATTGTTTGAGGAACGCTGATAGGCTTGTATGTGATCTTTTATGCTCTCCGGTGGTTTCATTGATTTGAACAAATGTAATTTACGTTCTTCCCACACCGAGATGTTTATTTTTCTCTTTTACTGGATCTTGAAGAGAAGGAAGGGAAAAGCAATCAGAGAAACCGCATATATTCAGTGAAGTCTTTATGGGAGGCACATGGTCAAGGCCGACGTCAGTGAAAAACGCAGTATTTTTGTCCTGTGTGATAGGGGTACGCACACTGCCTGGGGGTTTTTGTACAAAAAAAAGGCACGTTATGACAAATTTCATAATAAAATGTCTTTTTCCAAAAATAGCAGTTTTTAATTTTTCCTTTACTCTTTGTTATATGATCTCTGTGGTATATGATTCTTAAAAGGAACAATAAATAAACTGTAAAATGTACAAGTATTTACACACAAGCATCCAAATATGGTTGAGACATGTAAACAGCAGTTTATGGGAGGTATGTGATATAACTAGCAATAGGAATTGTAAAAAATTTAAAATATTTGGAAAAATGATATTCTTTTTCCACCTTCAGATTTAGGGTAAATTTTTTTTTTTTTGGGGGGGGTAGGAAGGAATGTAGATTTAGATTTTTGGGGTACAGCTGATTAGAAATGCCTACTGGAAACCAACAGTACAACCCATTAACATCTAATGATGTGACTGCTGTCAGTGTGAACCAAGCAGCCAAGGTCCTGCTGGCTTACTGGGCTCCTGTACCAGTGAGATGAATGGGAATGCAAACAGCATTAAAATTTGCATAAACTAGCCAAATTATTTGGTTTCAGTATTGGTATAAAAATGGAAGCGATTATCAATTCCCAAATTACAAGCTAAAGCAAAACAAAATGATGAAAATAGACATATATAGCCTGTCCACAGAGAGTTTTGTACCATTCAACAGCTCAGAGTGAAAAAAAATTGACAGCTGCATATTAAAGTTTGACAATAAATAGACATGAGATGGTGGAAAATCTACCGCCCATGTTAGGACGCTGGCACAGAATACAGTTTTGTTGCTGAAAAATCTTAAATGTAGGTCCTCATGTCTTATGGGAAGTTTTGGACGTAAGCCATCCGAGGTGCAGGTGTTGCAGGGAAATTATAGATCTGTGGTGTCGGACGGCATCAAATAACAGTTCCATCCTTGGAACGACAGCATAATGGTTCTGTTCTTTGAGTTCTGTTGAAGAGCATAACCACTCGCTCTGACTCACCAATGCAAACCACAGGTAGTGCAGAGCAAATATTGAGAAACTTAAAATAATTTGATTTTTTTAAAACCTAAAATAGAGTCCTGTGGGTTCAAGTGACTTCATCAAAAATACACAAAGCAGTAGAAAGTTTCCTGTTCTGATTTCGGTGCTTTGGGACATAGCAATTTATAAGTTTCCGATCCTAAAGAGGTCGTCATATGAGGAATCAAAGTTTCTTTTGAAACAAAAGAGCTACTGTAACTTTCAAAACTCAAGTTGTCTATTTATAATGGGGAGGAAGTTTCTGAAAGTTGAAAAAATTTGATTTGTTCTGATCTTCTAGAACTTTCAAACATCAGAAAGATACAAAGTAATAGTCCTAAAGGCAAAGCAGCAAAAAAGTATCCTGTTTAATTCCAAGGATCAGAGTGAGGGTTGAAAATAATTGATTTGACTGGTTTGTAACTCAAATGGACCTTTAAAAATTAAATTATACTATATGATGCAACCCCTTTAAATATTTGATAAGTGAAACAATTTTAAATACAGACTGCATTTTAGTTCATAATTTACATTTTGTATGTGTCCTTGTTTTAGAATGAAGGCATCAAGTTCATTTTCTCTTTATAGATTCACATGAACATCCTCTTTGCAGTTTGTAGGATCCGAAGTGTCACGAGAAATGGCCATGTGTGTAAAGATGAGAAGCAGCAAACCTGGATCCACCGTCGAGACATTCTCTCACATTTGTTCGTAACGCTCGCTTTTAGTCTCTGTCAAATTTCGTCTTGTCAGTCCTCACAAACATTTGTCTCTGCGGTGCAGCGGTCGTGCAGGGCGGCGCGTGTCCCTTGTGTCAGTGGCAGCCGCATGCACGCACCACCATGTTCTTGTATTTTTTCAGAATTACGTTGGAGTTGTCATCATAGTAGAGCACAGAGATTGCGTGCAGTTTGGTGGGAGCGCAACATGGCTTTGGAACGTTCTCTGGATTCATCAGATGGACCTGAAAAGTGGAGCAAGATTTTTTTTTTACACTCACTACTGTGAAATAAACTTTAAAAATGGCAGTTATTTTATTAAGCATGACTCACCAGTGTCTGTACTATAGCATGATTAGTAGCATTCATATGGGCGTTTAGAGGAAAAGAGCATTCTCCATCACAGTAGTTTGCTGCATAACCCTCAGGTGCAATAATCCAGTCCTAAAAAACAAATTTAAATCAAAAGAGCTGTACACACTAAAAATAATCAACACACATTCAGGATAATTGGTCATGTTTTATATCCAAATGGCCATTGAAGGTTGCTACAGTTTAAGATCTGTAAGACTGAATATACACATATACTTCATCTTTACCTGCCAGCCAAGTTCTCTGAAGCTGACGTACAGTTCATGCTTTCTGCAGGCGGTCTTCTGATCACTGCTGTTGTAATCTGCTATTAACAGAGAAAAGAGACATTAATGTGAGCTAGGTTACAATTTACGATACAATTTTAATGCCATAAACAAAAAGAAAAAAAAAAAAAAAAGAAAGAAATATCCCAAAAGTAAAATTTAAATTACGAGAATGAAGTCGAAATAGTTTGACAATAAAGTCAAAATTATGAGAATTAATTTGTAACAATTACAAGATTAATGTTATAATATTTTTTAAGAGTATATTCTAGCCTATTGCACATGCAAATGGCCCAGATTGGGAGCATCGAAGAGATATTCCAAAGTCTCAGCTTTTAAAATCTTTCAGTTTTATAGTGAAATACAAACAATATGTCTATTACAATAATAATTTCACTCTTAAATGTGGCATGACAGATCGCTGTATTTGCCTAGTTTAAGCGGCATGTGAATCAGTCGACTTTGAGTTTTTGCGAAATAGGTGGTGGACTTTTCAGAAAGAAAAGAAGTAATAAGAAGTAATTTAATGAAACAAAAGTTTCATTGTAATCGAAAAGACGACTGATTTACATGAATACAGAGATCTGTCCCGCCACATTAAAGAGTGTGAAAAACACATTATTACAAAACACATTGTTTGTATTTCATATAAAACTTACTTATTTTGAAAGCAGAGACTTTGTTTTATATTAAAAGTACCAAAAGCACAAAGCTTATTGCTATTATTGGGTGGCTGGTGCACTACAAACAGGCCTAATGAATGCAAACGAAGGCATGAAATATTATTTCCAAGCATATGGTCCTTGCGAGTATACTACATGGTATGATTTTTTCCCACATATATTCAAATAAGTTCCGGTGGCCTGGCAACTTTTCCTATAGCTCCTTGCCTGCGCAGGCTATAGTTGAAAAATATAACTTTAATTGTTACAATTTAATTCTCATAATTTCGACTTTATTCTTGGAACATTTCAACTTTATTCTTGAAACATTTAGATTTTATTCTCGTAATTTTGACTTCATTCTCAAAACATTTCACCTTTATTCTGTAAATTTCGACTTTATTTTTAATAACATTTAGTCTTTATTCTCTAAATATTTCGACTTTATTCTCATAATTTCTACTTTATTCCCAAAATATTACGACTTTAATCTCTCTTTTTTTTTTTAACTTGGCACTTAAATGTTTAATCAATATAATACACTACACATATAACTTTTATACTTTCATAGTCATTTTGTCTATTTTTTTGTCTATTTAAATGTCTTTAAACTACTGTTTTTGCAGCAGCTTTATAATAGCACCACTGTTGAAGAGTAATTAGCTGGTGAAGTGGATTTACTTGTAGAGTTTACTTTAAAGAAGTACACTTTTTTTTCTTGTAAAGTACTTGATTATAATTTTAACTGTAATGTGTTATTTGATATTAGTTGATATACTTTAAATGTTTTTAAAAAATGCACCATCATTATAATATGAAGTAATGTAAAGTAATGTGTACTTACAAATATATTTAAATGCATGTCACATAAGTATTTTAGTTTACCATAAATGCTTGGTCAGTACATCCAACATTGTTTAAAAGACAAAAGACAAAATTACAGGATGAAATGACATCTAACGTTGTACCAAAGTGGGTCAAAAAAGCATTAAATTTTCATATAATTGAAGTTGACATGCAACTGTCTGAAAACAGAATATTCTCTTAAAGTATATAATTTCCGTAATAAGTACTCTTTATAAAAGAACCCAAATTGCAGAATGACAGCCTCACTTTTCACCTCCATTGCATCTTTATTCCACACAGTGAAAATAAATGGTGGCTGAAGTTTAATTTTAGCCTTGCATTTCCTTTTGTGCCCCATCTAAGAAAGTAAGTCATACAAATTTGGAACATGAGTGTAAATGTTCAGTTGAAGGGTCAGTTGAAAGATATCTGGTGCACTTAAACCAATAAAGTGCCTTAAAATTCCATAATTCAAAGTTTGTCTTAATGCAAGTTTGAAGTAAGCCTGCTAATCCTGTCAACATCACAACACATTTGCTGTGCAACATAATGTGCTCTAAGTTGCTGTCAACAACATTTATAGTTTGTTTCAATTATCTATACAGCTCCACCCCTGTGTCCTGTTAGCTGCATGTCAGCAGCAGGTAGGTTTGGGTTTTCTGAAGGGGAAGGTCATCTCTGGCACTGACTCCTGCTCTGAATTCAAACACTGACACATTCTTTCCACTGGTGTTCTCATATGCTTTTTTTGGTAATTTTTGCTAAGTGCGGTGGAGTGAGAGAGGAGAGAGAAAGCTATGATATCAGTTCAGGCCAGCTGCAATCCCTTCCTGTTTTTTTGAGTTCCCGTCCCAAAGAGCAGCACTTTGACCATCCAGAGATCTTGCTGACCAAAACAGTGGCAAGACATACCATGCAAGGTGGGTAGTCAGAAGAGGTGCTAGCTCTATAGCATTCGATCAAACTTACCCCCCAACCACACGTCCGAAACCATAGTTGCTGTTACAGTGTTTTCTTTTTAAACAAGCTGCTGAAGCCTCTCTAATGAAATCATACTGTAATTCATTACTGTAATGACATTATGATGTAAGTAAATTTAATTTACTGCTCTCGTAAGACAGAATATAAGGATATGTTGATTTCACATGACAATGAAAACTTGTCACAGAATCCAGCTAAGAAAAGCAACTGATATATACACTTGTCGGAATAGTAATGCACAGATGTCTGACGCAACATCTTTATTTCACACAACACACACAATTTGTTCCCCTAACTTTGTGCAATAAGCTCACATTTGCAGGAAGCATTAGATGGAAACCGCTCTAGGGAGGTGTAAAAATCACACTAGCTAATGACAGGTGTACCCCAGGGCTCAATGCTTAGCCCCCTTCTCTTTTCAATATACACAATATGTGTAAAACTGCCAGCCTGGCAATTCTACAAAATATCACAGTCCAGCTGGGCTCAACAACACTAACAACACCCAAGTCAGTCAGGAACATGGTGACAGAGTTTAACTTCACCCACTACATCAGTATGACTGCCTAGCCTGGCAGGTCTGCATTTTTCAATATCACCCAGATCAGATCTTTCCTATTGCCATTTGGACTACTGCAATGCTCTTAAGCCAGCTTTCCAGCTAGCACAATAAATTCAAATGATCCAGAATCCACACCAATGGTACCATCGTAACAGGGCACTTTTCCAGAACACTCACACCCACTTGCTGGTGAAATGATTTTTGAAGCTCCACCCGAGCAACTGAGTGCCTCACAATAAGACACAGCGCTTCCATGAGCACTTGATACACTTGATATACATTATATCTACACTGCCCTCCAAAAGTTTGGAAATATCCCTGACAAAGTGTGGTTTTGGATGATATCAGCATAAATCCTTATCATTTTTTGGTGCAAATACATTAAAGTAACTTGACATTATCATTTAAGACCAGCAATAATAATTTTCATTTTGATTACATAATAATGGCAATATATACATGTCAAAGTCAGACATGCCTCTTTGCCAGCTGTGATGCCTTGTTACTAGTTTACACTTGGCCCAGGTTTTTAAAAGATTTTTGGGTCAGCACACCTTAATAGCTTTAACAATTGATTGCCAATTAAGTTTAGAATACAATTAATTTAGACCCATATTATGCAGAGCTGTAACAGCTGCTAATGGTAGATATTTTGATGAATCGAAAATGTTTTTTGTGTGTGTTTTTTTCTATGTATAAGCTGTTTATGTAATAAAATGGTTTCTTAGTTTGTGTTGTCTCTTATTAGTGCAAAATTATCACAAGTTAAGAAGGATTCATGCCAATATTGTCCAAAACCCCACTTTTCTAGGGCGTTTCCAAACTTTCGGAGGGCAGTATACACCCTCACCCTCACAACCCTCACAACAATCATTAAAAATGGTTCCAGTAAAAATGGAACCCAGCTGCTTATAATTAAACTAGATTTTCTACAGACAAGACTTTATTTTGTCCCAAATGATACTAATGCAGAAAAACTTTAAATTTGTAATTTAAATAAAGCAGCGGTTCTCGATGTTTAGATAGGACTAAGTCCGCATTGCATATTTCCTGTGTTTACATATAGTGTGATTATATTAGAAATAAGTGAGCTTTTTTAAATATAATTCCAAGAATCTTTCAAATTAAGACTGTTACACTTTTACGAAAGGGACAAATGTCCCTTTAAGACTATAACACATTTACAATAGGGACAAATGTCATAAAATGGGGGAAACCTATATTCATCTAAAAAACTTTCCTTAAGACACTGTCTATGAGTAATGTAGAGTAGAAATTAAGGCTGTAACTGAAACCACATGGTGAGTGTGTAGGCAAATCGCTGAGGTCATTCTAAGTCCTCAACAATCATCCAGTGCTAAGGTGTTTCCCACTTTCTTCTTGAAGAGAAAGTTTGTTCAGTCCACTGCTGATGCAACTGGTTGGCAAAAGCTTCTTGGTCTTAAAGCTGTCATTTTATTTGACCATTAAAGATGTTCATGTTCGCACCACAGCCGAGCAAAGTTTGTCCAACCAATGGAAGACAAGGGCTATGTTTGAAAACGGTCATTATTTTTGTGCATGATGGTAATGGTGCTAGATGCTAAATTAAACATTTTATTTACTAATACGTTCTGACTACTTGTGAGAACTGTTGTACAAATTATTGTAGTTTACAGTAATTTAAACAGTTGAAAGAGTTAAATAGAATCTGTATTGAGACACTTTAGGTACTCGGTTTGAAGTTCGGAATATAGTGTGAAATCTCTGGCCTTTTTTAGCCCCCAAAGTAAGACCCCGTCTTGTATTTCTCTCACTCTGTCTGGCAGGACTAGGGTAAATATTTACTGAGATAAATCCGCCAGCAGGAGTGGCCCCCAAGCTCTCCCGAGTGGCCTTTTAGCCGGTCCCCCAGGGGTCCCCTTCCTCTCTGATCCCGAGCAGTGAACCTGTCTTACACAGACCCCCAACTGCGACATTTATAGTCAAGAATGTTCTACACCTAACCACAGGCCTGAGAATGAGGCCAATCTACAACCCAAGAATGGCAGATTTTGATGCACTAGTTTCACACACACAAACATACAGGAAGTTGACATGTCCTGTGGTGTGACATGCTATACTCTATCTATTTTTAACAGTATTTTGCTATTTCGTACGAGAAATATGTGACCCTGGACCACAAAACCAGTCATAAGTAACGGGTATATTTGTAACAAGAGCTAAAAATACATTGTATGGGGTCAAAATTATCATTTTTTTATGCCACAAATCATTAGGATATTAAGTAAAGATGGAAATATTTTGTGCATGTCCTACCGTAAATATATCAAAACATAATTTTTGATTAGTAATATGCATTGCTAAGAACTTCAACTTACAACAGAGGGTGATTTACTGAATATTTTTTTGCACCCTCAGATTCCAAATCTTCAAATAGTTGCATCAATATTTGGTAGCTGTACAATGGAAAGCTTACTTATTTAGCTTTCAGATTATATATAAATCTCAGTTTTTTTTTAAAAATTGACCCTTATGACTGGTTTTGTGGTCCAGGGTCACATATTGTGTTTTTTAGTTCTTTGTCCAATTTCTAAAATCTTCTTAAATGGGTTAAACTCTTGAAACCTCAAAAACATGTCTGGGTTATATTTCTCCCCAAAAATCTAAAGGCAAAAACAAGATAAGATTTGACCATGAGAGATAAGAGATTTGCTTGAAAAAAATAAATAAATAAATAATTGGAAAAAAATACAAAATAAATAATAATAATAATAATAATAATAAATAGGATCAGTAATTCCAGTAATATTAAAGGAGAATTTCACTTCCAGAACAAAAATTTACAGAAAATGTACTCACCCCCTTGTCATTTTCTAAAAAAAAAAATTACAATTTACATCAACCTCAAACCTTAATCTTGTCTCGTCTGCCTGAACTCTGTTTTTTTCCGGTTCACTCCCATCTCATTTTCTCCTCCAACTTCAAAATCGTCCCACATCACCGTTTACCTTTTTTTTGTAAAGGGTGTTTGATCTTCTTTGCATGTTCACTTTATAAACACTGGGTCAGTACTTCTGCACTGATGTAGGATGATTTTAAATTTAGAGGGAAAATGAAATGGGAGTTTTTCAACATACCCTGTCACGAACCGGAAGAAACTGTATATATTTTTTTTCGTTTCGATAATTTCGCTAGATAAGACCCTTCTTCCTCAGCTGGGATAATTTAGAGCCATTTGGAGCTGCATTTTGGACATTCAAAACTGGGGAAAAATCCTGAAATGTTTTCCTCAAAAAACATAATTTCTTTACGACTGAAAAAGAAAGACATTAACATCTTGGATTACAAGGGGGTGAGTACATTATCTGTAAATTTTTGTTGTCAATATGTCAATTTCTATTTTGTTTGGACTGCATCCATCATTGAGAATTAAGAGAGTTATAAACAAACAGAAATCAAACCCTGGATGTATAATGCTGACTTTTTAATGTTTTTTTTATATTGCAGTCATGAAAATTTATTATACAATCTTTAGCCTGTTGCTTCATCTTTATGCTGAATATAATTTCTTGACTTGGAACAGTTTTTGAGAAACTCAACCAAATATAATGCATCTGTATTCTGAGAAAAAATAAAAAATAAAATTGCACAGATAAACACGCTGCATTCACCCACACCGTTTTTGTTTACCTCTGCCTTTCCTTTATTTACTGCCACTATTTACAGTCAAGGGCTATTTAGGAGTAAAGCAGATATTTAGTGTGGAGTTTCATTGAGTGTAAAGGCCAGATTTGTGGTACCCCATAAAGCGCTTCTCTTCCTGCCTGTAAAATTTAATGCCACACTGTTACTGCTGTGAGTGGGTCCTGTGGGCCTCTGGCCTTCGAATGAAGACCGCTGCCTGTTCATCATATGTAGGAATGACTATTATAAGACATGTAAAGCGATCACTCACCCTAAAATGAAAATTCTCTCACCATTTACTTACTCTCAATTTGTACCTCTATGAATTTATTTCAACTGTTGAACACAAAAGAAGATGTTTTGTAGAATGTTGTTAACCAAACAGTTGACGGTAGCCATTAACGTCTATAGCATGGGAAAAAAAAAACAAAAAAAAAACAAACTCTGATTCTCCATTTGATTTGATTGTACTTATTAATTCTTCTGAGTACTTAACAACTTAACAGGTCAATTAATTGATTATTTTAGTATTTTTGATAAAATAATCCAATATTTAGTCCTAACTACATATTAAAATAGATTTATTAAATAATAAATGAATACGAGGATGAATTAGTTTCTAATTACTATAATACAGTCATCAGTGAATCTCATATTAAATCTCATATATTATAGTACATTGGTCCGAATCAGTGGAAGACAAAGATGTTAAAGAACTGTTAATAGAAATAGCTATATTAGCTTTATGACGTGTTTGGTTTGACAGTTACAGCCAAAAACTGTCAAAATCACATGCCAAGACACACATGTGGTTTCTCGACCAAAAGACAAAAACATGGTAACTGCAATGAAATGTCGTAGACCCTCTCTCACAAAAAGCTTCTCCTTGGAGCAATTACACAATGACATTCCTGGTGGTGACGGCATGTTGGAGTAATGGACATGGCGTTCCGCATGGAATAACATCCATCCTGGAAAGAGCTGAGGCAGGGAAGCTGTCTCACCCCACTCCCATGATGACTTGAAAGAGAATGCCAGTGCTGTCTGCGTCCATGTGAAGTTTATCTCTCTTCCTGTCTTTCATCACTGTGGTTATTAAACCTCCATCCCCAGAGCTCGCCGATGTCTAATTACACCAACGGTAAACAAAAGGAGGGTTGAGGGAGGGGGAGATGAAAAACCGCAGCTGGACAGTGCCGTGTTATTATAATTCTTTAAGCGATACTGTTAACGTGGTCAGGCATTTTAGCCCAGCACCTAATAACAGCTCGGAGGTAATTACAGGTCTAGCGCTGGGGCGGCACATACTGAGCTGAGCTAGACGCTTGTTAACTTCCCTCAGGCCAAAGGCTGGCGAGTTCCCCCGCACCTCTAGTTGTGCATTAGCACTTAATGTGTTGTTTTGTTTTCACAGAAAGCCAAAGCTTAAGAAACAGTGTCAAACCTCTAATCTCATGTAATGTGCTTCGCCTGAATTGGAATTTTTCAAAGTGTGAATCTCCCGAAACGTTTCAAGAACAAGTCATACCTCAGCCTAGACTTGAAAGAAAAGAAGAAATGAAGAACCTAAAATGTCTGGACACAACATACTTGATAAGACAATAGATAAGGGTATGTCTTTAATTATTACATTTTCACCAATCATCATGTCAGTGTTTTTTTGTTTTTTTCCCAATCTTATTACAGAAATAATTAAGATTTTGAATTAGCTTTTATTTTTATATTATTAACTTTTTATTTTAGTTTTAATAATTTTGTGCTTATGTTATTTTAAAATATGTAGCTTTAATTATAACACATTTAATTTTGTTTATTATTATTATTACAGGGGCACACAGATACTGTCAAATGAAATTTCAGTAATTTCAAGAACTTTTCAGGCACTTTTTTTATTTTTAAGGACTTCAATCAGAGATCTCACTTATCGAACAATGTCTTCCATTTCAATTTTTTAAAAAAGAGAAATAGATAAATAAAAATATACTAATAAAAATGGCAAAAAAAAAGTGAAGCACATGCAAAGTATTGCTACTGGTATTACAAACTATACTACACTTTTACTATAGTAAAGCCACTGTTAATTTTCTTAAGAGATTTGTATTTGTGTATAATATTTCTTTGTTTTTGTTTTTATAACTGTACTGCATTAATGGTTTGATGTTTTCTACTGTTTAAGAAAAAAAAAAAAGATTTGTGAAGTTGCTCAGAAATCCTGATCTGAAACAAATGAATCATGAACCCGCACCAAAGTCCCGGTCTGAATCAAATTATTTGCAATTCATGCTCTGAAGTCCCGATCTGAATTTGATTTAGATCAGGACTTCAAATTGTGTATAGCGAATCATTTATTTTTAATCATCCAATTTGTTAAATGATTCATGAACCCATTCTGATCTAAATCAAATGATTTGCGATCCACGCTCTGAAATCCCAATCTGAATTTGATTTAGATTGGGACTTCAAATCGCGCATCTCAAATTATTTATTTTTAATCATTCAATTCACTAAATGATTCATGAACCCATTCTGATCTAAATCAAATGATTCGCAATCCATGCTCTCAGGTCTCGATCTGAATTTGATTTAGATCAGGACTTCAAATCGTGTATCGCGAATCATTTATTTGTAATCATTCAATTCGCTAAATGATTCACAAACCCATTCCGATCTAATCAAATGATTCACGATATGTGCTCCGAAGTCCCGACCTGAATCAAATGATTCGCAATATGCGATTTGGAGTCCCCAACTGAAACAAATAATTCACGATATGCGATCCGATTAGAACACTTCGAAATATTGAATCATTTTGCGACACAGTGGTTTAACTGATTCAGAGTTTCAAAATGCTCTGTTTCACCCATCACTACGTGCATTTTAAAATCGTTACAAGCGATGTTGAAATGGTGTTTGCTAGTGAAAAGCTTAAAATGAACGATCGCAGTCACGAGTTTGAATCAATCGGAGCGGTTCCAGCATAAATTCCTGATTTGATTTGGTTCATCTGTTCCTCTTTTCGCATCTTCAGCTATGTTTACACGAAACTATCAGCACTACTACTGCTTAGCTCAATTGTTTTCTGACATTAACCGAAATAAGCGAAAAAGGTATGATGTTTTTTGAATTGCGTAAAAAGATATGTGCTTATTGACAAAATTAAACACTTATTTCATAGATACATTGTCTTTCAATATTTCAAGCACTTTTTAAGCACCTCTTCCGGAATACTGCTAATTTCAAGGGTTTCCCAGGACTTCAATTTCAAAAAGTCAAATTCAAATACTTCAAACACTTTATGCACCCTGCATGAACCCTGTTATTAGTTTAAGTTTTTCATCTAATATTTTTATTTTGTTTTATTCCATTTAATAATAATAATAATAATAATAATAATAATAATAAATTTTTCTCAGTTTCAGACTCATATTTATGTGAGTATGTTTCCATTGCAGTGTCAACAGGGCTGTTACTGTTATTACATAATCACATGGCTTCATTAGTGCACCACATGCAATACGACAGCAACACACTCTGGGTGTAAAAAATATGTATTATTTATTAAATGTTAAATAAATTGTGATTGTTATCATCTATTATTATAAATTGTCATGAACATTGTCCAAATGCAAACAAATGTTATTATATTAAATATTATTATTTCCTTTTGACTTTAAAATGTACACATTTTCATGAAAATTTATTTCTTAAGCAGAGCCTATAAACTAGTGCACTTGTGTCTCTCAATATGGGTCAAGATGCAGCGCTCACAGTCTTTTTGAAAGCTTTGATAAGAGTGTTTTCATATTGGAACCATATGCTCTCTCAACACTGCCACAAGGGGACGGCTGTCACAACGGCCTCGCAACTTCCTGCTCCAAATCTAAATATTTACACTCCAGACATCCCAAGTCGTGCCAAGGAGAAGGGCTGATGTTTTGGGTTACATAAAGTCCAATCCTTCAGAACAAATTAAGCAGATTTTCCTCATTAGTTGGAACACATTGTGTGTGAGGTTTAGGAGCGTTGAGTTTAAGCACTACTGTGTAAGTGGGTGAATCTGACTCGCATATGGCACTGATGTAAATTATTCTCAGCAGAATATACTACATATGTAGTATGTGTTTACAACAATTTGCTGCATTGCAGTTAGGAACACACATTAAATGCACAGACTTTTACAAAGACAAATAATGTTTAAATTATAGCAGAGAGTAGGTTCCAATTCAGATTCATCCAATATTGTGATTGTAAATGAAACTTATGGGCTCATAAACTTGTGTTGTTAAATATACACTTTTCACCCCTAGGTCCTTTATGTTTCAAGGCCTCACATTCATAATTAGCTCTGGATTATGTGGGTATTAGCACTAAGCTTTCAGACCACCCCAAACCAGAGCAATAATGAGAAGCAGAAACTGGATTAAGACCCAGCTGTTCCTTGAATGTTTTTTAATTAAGTAACAAAATCTTGTGCCAGTTATACTCAGCTGAATATGAAATACTTGGGGCTGATTCACAAGCTCTAAATTTTATTTCACTTTTCATTTTTAATTCAATACACAACATCAGGGCCAGCGCCAAGGATGGGGCATTCAAAGGCCATGCCCCCCTAAACGAGTTACTATGTCCCCCTCCCCCTCCGCTCCCTATTGAACATGAGCAAATTTGAAAGTGAAAACCTTGTGTTAATTTTTCTATTTAACTTTTATGAACGTGGTTTGGAATGGCAGAGTGATCAACTAGGGGATAACAAAAGGTCATCAGGAGCTAGGCTAGATGATTAGCAACCGACACCCAATCAAAAACTGAATAGCATGTGCCTCATTAAACAGTGATAGAAAAATAGAGTGAATAAGACACTGTTTTATTCTTACAGTTATGGTCCAAAAAGTCTATTCAGGACAAACTTTCAGAAATAACATTTTTTTTTCTCACTGATGCGAGACAAGCTGCTATTTATACTAGTTGTGCATTGTATTTATCCAATCTTGGTTTGTTGCCACTGCAGATATGCAAACAGGAATATTAAACTATGATTTACAAATGTAATATTCCAAATGTCAGATTATGATAAAGTATGAGCAATGTGAAATAAGAGTTTGAACCCAAGTTTGAACTTCCAAACTGCAGTTTAAATGCAGCTTCAAATGGCTCTAAACGATTCCAGTCGAGGAAGAAGGGTCTTATCTAGCAAAATGAACGGTCATTTTGAAACAAATTGACAATTTATATACTTTTTAACCTTAAACACTTGTCTTGTCTAAGTCTGTGTGAGCTTGTTTTTTAGGGTATGTCGAAAAACTCCCATCTCGTTTTCTTCCCCAACTTCAAAATCATCCTACATTGCTGCAGAAGTGCCGACCCAGTGTTTACAAAGAGACCATGCAAAGAAGATCAAATGCCCTTTGACAAAAAAAAGGTAAAATGCGATGTAGGGTGTTTTTGACGCTGAAGAAGAAAACGAGACAGGAGTCTCGACCCTAAGGCGTCTAGGACATACACTAATTGTATTGACCCGGATTACACAGACTACGCATGCGCATCGCAGAGACGAGACAAGATGAGCATTTGAGGTTAAAAATGATATAAATCGTCAATTTGTTTCGAAAATGATGATCGTTTCACTGGACGAGATCCTTCTTCCTCGGCTGGGATCGTTTAGAGCCATTTGAAGCTGAATTTAAACTGCATTTTGGAAGTTCAAACTTGGGGGCACCATTGAAGTCCATTATATGGAGATAATTCCTGAAATGTTTTCTTTAAGAAGCATAATTTCTTACCGACTGAAGAAAGAAAGACATCTTGGATGACGAAGGGGTGAGTAAATTATATGTACATTTTTGTTCTGGAAGTGAACTAGTGAAATTAAAGAGCAAACTAAATGTAATGTTTTCAGACACTTAATTACAATGTGAAATGAAAATTTCAATAAGCTGCATTTTAGAGTGTTAACTTGTGGTTGGTGTAAACCTTAGCACTCAAGAGTTTCCTTCAAAAGTATGTGCCATTTAATCAAAGTGTTATAAATCAGCTAAGCGTTTTCTTGTCTTGCTGTTGCTAAAAAGTGGCTAACTGGGGCTACAGAGGATGTTGGGGTCATTAAATGTCATCAAACCCCACATCTTTCATCTATTCATTAGTCTACTTTAACCACCTAATTGTGTTTATAATCAAGCTCTTGCAAACAATTCTAACACAAGCTTTCAAAGAAAATGTATTTAGACTGAAAGAAGGTGGTGATGTTGAAGTCATGCTACTGTGGCGTAGTTCGGCAATAGCCAATGGAAAAATTATTTGGGGCTTTGGTGTGATACTAACTTACGGGTTGACCTACAAAAATATGTCATGACTGCAGCCATCATTGGTGAGGCCTTGTAAAAAACTTCACAACAAGTCACAGGATGTCAGGCCCACATATGTCCTGTTTCTTAAATGAAATCTCGAAAGGATCTTAAAGAGTTTTATTGAGTCCAGATTTTCATTATGTAGGCGTATATAAAGATCTGGACTTAATAAAACTCATCAGATGCAAAAACATCCCCAAACTATCCCAGGTCAACATCTCCTGAATAATAAAAAAAAGACTGTGTGGCTTATTTCTGCCATAATTGCATATTAAACTGGTTTTGTTTAGAAAAAGGAAAGGGGCTTAGTTCACAATATGGGAAATATCAATAGCTAACCTGTATGAGTTGGTCCCTTTGATGCCTCCTGTGGACTGTTGGAGCGATTGCGGTTCGGTTGACGTCGTCTGCCCACAGACCGGGCAGTTCGGGTACGGACTTCGCTTACTTTGAAAAAGGCCACCATGAAAGGCTGCTTCTCTAGAGCGCCATCACGACCTACTAACCCCGCTTCCTTGGGATTAATGCTCCAACCTTTAAAAAGAAGAAAGTGCTATAAAGAGGATATCCTTGATGTTTGTCCATCAAACTGAACAGAAATGAAAATTTATCTCATTGGCATTGTTTGGTTGATGCAGGACTTTTTGGAAATATGCCATTTGAAATCTGCAATCTTTGCTCATGGCAGCTCATAGGCAATCAGTTTTAAAGGGGTCATCGGATGCAAAGTTCACTTTTACATGTTGTTTGAACATTAATGTGTGTTGGCAGTGTATGTAAACATCTACCCTAAAATGATAAAAATCCATGTCACTCCACAGAGAGAAGAGAGGGGCGGGGCGAGCAGAGCTCATTAACATTTAAAGCAACCTCAACCAGAACAGGATGATTTTTGCAGAGCTGATTTTGACAAGATAAAAAGGGTGTTGTTTTACATTACCATTGAGAATTTTTAACCAAAGTATGTTATAGACTTTTCATTAAGACCCTAAACAATCATAACAACTTGTGGAAAATGGGCATCCGATGACCCCTTTAAGCCAATCTAACACATTCTTACTCCCAACTCTTCACATATTAACACTTGGTCAGGACCCCTTGGCGTCACTTTTTGATGCACACAGTACCCCTTTAGCATCATTTTTTGAAATGCAGGGTCCTCCATTGCTTTAAATAAGAAAGCTTTGGCGTCAATATGCTGGCGCGAAATTTTATCATGATTTGTCTTGATTACATTACTTATTGGGTAATAATTTTGCCATTATTGCATATATGTTGGGGTGTGTTTTTTCAATGTAAACAGTCAAAGCATGTTTTACACTACTTAAACATTTATGAGCATGTAACCCAACCCCTGTCCCTAAACCTAACCATTTGTCAATATAAAACACAGGATATAACGGGCAGATACAACTACAGTCACAATTTATTTTAAAAAGTATTAATATCCCAAGTCTTCTGAAGCAAAACGCTTGATTTCTAAAAAGAATAGATGCGATCGCCATCTCTATCTGCCGTAAAGCTGTCTGTGTGCAGTCTGTGCACAAAATTGAAAAATTGCAGGGGGAGCCTGTTCTGGAGGTGCATGGTGTGGTGGACCATTATATAAAATGGCATTCACTGGCATAGGAGTGGGGTCTAGTCACTGGCAGGGTGAGAAATAAGGTGGAGGGACAGGATGGAGTGGGGACATTGTTGGGGTCTGTGCCGATGGGTGTGTTGGATGTGCTCGCTGGCGGGGATGGGGAGGCTGCTGGACCTTAGGGGATGGGAGACATCATTTGCAATAATTAGCAATAACTCTACCAATTAGTCTATTTTATACTAGTGTGCTATTACTATTACAATCATCGATGCTCCCACTGCTTCCACCTCTGTGTCCATTACTGGTTTCATTATATTATTATATTTCTATTAGGGCTCCTCTTAATTATCTGCTCAGTCACGTAAAAAGTAGGATATCATCTGTCATTGATGTTACTGCATCCTGGATCTGTGTCATTATACTGAGGTTAACATCTACTGCTCCGATTGCTGTTTAACATTGTATTATAATATCACTACTATTGTATATTGAATTGCTTCCCGTTCAATATTTAGTACAGTTATGTCTATAGTTAAATCTTTTTACTAAACAACACAGAAATCGAATGATTTGACTTATTTCTGTACCCATGTAAACTACCACATCCATACATTTACAGCTTGTTTTTTTTGTCTTTTCCTCATCTTTGTTCCCATCTTCTTGTAATTTTCCCCCTCTGTCTCATTTGCGTATATATGTGTATATATCTGTGACTGGTCTCAGTCTGTGTCATCATGTTGCTGTCTATCTATGTTTTATTGTGTTTAATAAAAAAAAATTGAAAAATTGAAAAATTGAAAAATTGCAGACAGAAGAAATGTTACGTCAGCTTTGGTTATGAAATGCCATTGGCTCTTGTGTGTCTCGTGACCGATTGCGTCATGCTAAACAAGTTCGGGAGTATCTTTTTGAATGTGATATGTCCGGGAGCGAGATCATTTTCAGCGATTAAAGCCTTATGATTAAAGCCTTATTTATTCTGTTCTTCGCATAAAGATATTGGAGGACTTGGAATGTAATGCTACTTGTTTGTAATACTTTTATACTGTTTTTTATGGTCAGTTTTTGCAATAAATACCTGTCACTGTACTTTTTTGCCTGTTGCATGTTTTATGTTGCTCAGAAGTGGGTACGATTAGGGTAGGGATGGGGTTATGTGCTCTAAATGATTTCTATTTTTGCAAATGCATGCAAACCATTAAATGTGGCACATAATGCAAACCATTAAAAGCCATTGAGGACCCTGCAAGTCCAAAAGTGATGCTAAAGGGGTATCCTGAGCATCAAAAAGTGATGCCAAGGGGTCCTGACCAAGCGTCAATATGTCACAAACATGTTGGCCAATCACCTGAGCTACACACATATAAAATAAACTCATCTTAAATTCATCTTACCACTGCTGGTCTCCACACTGATCTGTAGACCAAGGTTATGATGTGGACTCATCACCCAGAAATTACTAGTTGCTGTGATGTCAAACTCCAGCCATCCTTCCTCAGCGGCCCACAACCTGCGAGTATCCAGCAGAAATAGGTCGGCATCCCTGCAAATAAGCAAGTACGTAGGTCATTAACTGTTATAAACACTATTTACAAGAATCTTTGATCCCATTTAATTTATATATTATATATAAATAATACAGTAAATTCTTTATTTTTGTCAGCACAAGGCTATCTTTATGGTGAGAACAAAGTGAACAACAGGAAACACAGTATAAATATATGGAATAAATGCTAATAACATATGGAAATGTTATTAAAACTAATATGCATAAATGGTTACTTCTATAGAAAATGCAAGTTTAGACATGAAAAAGCAATGGAATTACAACTGTATTTTGCAAACATTGGCTTTAAAGAGAAAACTTCTTTTAATTAAAACATTTATGAATAATTTAATTTAACAGAATAATTAATAAGAGCTATTTATTTATTTAAATATTAGGTTGTTCGCTATTGCAGCACGTTGCATCTCATCCTGTTGTCCTCTTTAAATTTTCTTTAATATTTTCTAACATCATCATCACTTTGTCAAATTTAGAGGAGCTTCAAGTCACTGATTTGAGAACAGAGTCAGATGTTTGATCGCTGTAGCCTTACAGGAAGGCCTGTGCCATTATAGTAATTACACACTATGCATGGTAATAACCATTGGCCAGGTCACTTCAAAGCTGTCGGTCACACAGGTGTTCTGGGAATGTCCCTCCAGCCCCTCGTTATTGCTCATTAATTAGAGCTGCTCCATATGAGGTTCTTCCCTCCGGTGGTTCACACGTCACATTCGACATGAACGCATCGTGCTTATGCTGACTCATACTGTTTAGTGCCACCAGTCACACAGCTTCACCTGGGACGGGGTCCGAATGAGACCACAGGGGAGCTGGCAACTCTAAAAGCCCAACTGTAAAGCCTCTTATAGACACATTAAATTAACTGGAATAATAAAGTCAGAAGTGTCAGGGGTTTTTGGTTACATAAATCGCGTTTATTGCCTCTGTCACTGGCTGCTGTTAAAATGGACCTATAGTTTAATAGCTTCACACTGCCATTGCATGCATACAGGACCGTCTTCACATATGGCTTGGGAGGGTTTTCCAAGGAGGCCAGATGTACATGAAAACAACCAGGGATTAGAATATATACAAACAGAAAAGTAATAACTCTACAGTCAAGGCAAGCTGGATTTTTCATGAGGTATTGATGGATTGTCATGAAAACAAAACCTGATCTATGCTGTGATTTCAAAATAAATACAACTGACAGTGTTTAAAAATGCATCTCATATATCTCCAAAACAGTTTTATCTCAATATAATAAGGTATTCAAAGCTGCTTTGAATAAAAGAGCCACATATACACATTTTCTTATAATTCCACTTTCTTTCTTTTTTTTTTTTTTGCAATACATGAATTGTATGTGGTTTATATTAGCAGTTTCCCAATATTAGATGGTTTCCATCAACAATGTGATTTTCAAAAAAAGTGCTCATAAAGTATGTAAACTTTTTTTTTTTTGCATACTGTTTCCTACACTTTGTTAAAATAACTGTAGAATAAGGCAGTATTCTAGTAATCAATTTCAGACATACCCAAACAATGGAAGATGGGGAATGTCTGGAAATAGTCATTATTTCTAGTGGTGTAGAAATTAAACTCCTTTGACGTATTATAGATGGTCCAGAGAAACAAAGTCCAATCACTTGAAAAAATGTTCCTGCATGCTATTGTTTCTTTACATTTAAGGCCATGTGAAGCTTGTTGACTTGAGGTTCACTATGCTGCTGAGTTAGGTCAAATCGTCTTGCCACATGGGCTAAATTCAGCCAGATATACAGTACAGCCCCTCTGCACCACCTCCATAACCAAGTTATTTTTTGCTTCATGGATTAAAGGCTTACACACTTCAGAAGTTTCTCTCAGCCATCTTGTGCATCTGCTTAGCTTAGCTATACCGCATTTCCCCAACCAATGTGTTTTTTAAAGATCACGAACCATAAACACAGTAATTATGCTGTTAAAACTTGACAAGTTGGCAAATTAATCTGTTTGTAAGCAAATACATTTTGCAAGCCACACAGCAATTGGGATCTACACACAGAAAGTGGCATGTAGGGAAATACCGCCAAGTACGCTATAATTTGCATC
Organism: Labeo catla; assembly: GCA_012976165.1. NCBI lineage: Eukaryota > Metazoa > Chordata > Actinopteri > Cypriniformes > Cyprinidae > Labeo > Labeo catla. The sequence continues at coordinate 888,112 of VONZ01000122.1, forward strand.
AAGGTAAACTTTGCTGTACAGTGATACAATGCCTGGCGATGAATAATCTCAAGTTATGGCTAAAAATAAAAGACTCCCACTGCAGGTTTGTAGAAAAACAGTGTGTCCATTGTTCAACTCAGGATGTACACCAAATGAACACTTTGTGATAAACAGTTTAAACTATTTGGGAAAGAAACATGTAGCTCATTAGGCCAGAGATTTTGGCTCTGGCCTTATATTTTTATTTGGTGCCTATTTCTCTTAAACCATAATAATAATAATAAAATATGGCTAGCATCATAGTCACATCTTAATGGTGAGTTTTGGACACTTTACAGGTCACGCCATCTGCCTTTCTTAAGGAGATATCCCTCCCACCACCCACAAAGTCAATGTTTGACGTGTGTTGGTGGGTTCTTTTTTAGACACCAAACTAACGCTATTTTTGTTGTGCGCCGTGGTCATGGCCTTAGTCTACATAAAGTACATGGTAGACAACCTCTGCTGTGTTTAGTGATGGATGCCTGAGCTCGATCTAAAACAATTACTCAGCTTAGAAATTCTGAATAAGCACCAACAAATAAGTATTTTCACTAGGGCTGGCCTCCACTAAAAATTATTCTGGTCGACTAGCAGTCGTTCATTTTAAGCATTAGTCGACTATTAGTCGCACATTTATTAATAAACAATATAAATCATAATAATGAGCTTTTAATTGCCTACATAAGCACTCAATCGCACAAGAAAATCTATAGCAGATATAATAATTATGAATGTGTCAGTGAAAAACAAGAAGTAAAATGTATTAATGTTTTAATAATCTACTGATGAACTAGTGCTTTCTTTGTTTTTGGCTTAAGAGATGAAGTCAGTGACACTAGGGTGACCAACTGGCAATAGATCTGTTGCGGGACAGCAGATGTGATTTTGCGGGACAATGCGGGACATGTATGAGACAAATACATTTACTACTGTTATGTAATGTAAATACTGATTTACATCCGTTGTCATATGTGCTTATTTATGTTTCTGAGCGCGCACATGTAAGCATAAAGAAAGTGCTAAAAGAATAATAAAAAGCTTTCTTAATTAGGCAAATATGACAATAAAAAACCAACAGACTGATGAAAAAGCTGGACATTTTCTCAATATGTGACATGCGGGACAAGGGGTGAAAATGCTGTGCTGTACAACGTAAAGCGGGACATCTGGATGGGTGGTCACCCTAGGTGACACTGACTCATCATCTCCACAGTAGTGATGCGCCTGCATTTTCATACAGATTACATACCCTGAGAACAGGCCTATTTGTTTTTTATTTAAATTGGTTGATTTAAAACTAGACGTTTCACTTTCTACAGATTTTATTTTTCATGTCCGTATGGCAAGTATACACAGAGTGTGTCGAAGTGATGTTCTCAAGTTCACAGAGATGGCAGAAAGCGCATCCTGTTTGCTTTCATTATTTTACAAAAGCACAACATTTCGTTGTTATTCGGAGTGCACACAAATAAACGTAGAGTCTTTACAGTTTCGAAAGATGAATTACTTTTATCTGTATGACCAAAAATGACAATTTTAAGAGCAAGTGACTGCACCAGTGCCTCCATCTGTCATGCAGTGAGTGTTCTACTGTTCAGATTCCACACTCCGCAGAGACACTTCAATAGTGCAAATTTTTCTAGGTTAACATTAGATGATTAACAGCCATGTAAAGTTGCTACTACAAATATCTTTCAGATGAAAAGCCATATTTGAGGTTGATGAATTATGTACTACATTACCACATAGACCAGCCAATAACGATCTGTCCGTCACGGACTGTGTGACTTTTTCTTCAGCGACTAAGCGACTAATAATATTTTGGTCGACCAAGACTCTTTTTGTCGACGGTTAGTCGACTATTAGGGGGCAGCCCTACAATTGTACTTAAATTTGATCATATTTCCTAGGGGTGTAATGGTACACAAAAACAAAGGTTTAGTACATCCCTCAGTTTTAAAGTAATTGTTCAGTATGTTTTCAGTACAGCAGGGGCAAAAACAAAGCCTTTTTAACATTTTTATTAAACAATGGTCTACTGAAGAAACTATGTCTTTCTTTAAATATAAAAAAAAGTCAGTCAATATTGCTGCAAAGGGCATCAACAAAAACCGCAGTTGTAACTGAGGGAAAACATTTGAAGTGCTAACACTTTTAAATGCATTTTTTTTTTTTTTTTTCAGAATTACTCTATGTTTGCAAAGTTAAACTATACTCGTTTGATGTTAGGATAATCCTTTAAATGGAAATATGTGAATTTTTAACATTTATAAATCGCAAGATGTAAGTTGTGTCCCTAGGAAAACATGTTTCAAAGGCATTAAATAACATGCATCTGACAGGAGGACAAGCCATGTAGAGTTATGATTAAAGATGCAGTGATTAAAACCATTACAACCACTGCTGTATATTTACATTTAGTTCTAAAGTAGGATTTCAGAATACAATACCTATTACATCTCTATACTGTAAACTTCTATACTCTATTTAAAGATAAATTAATTGCTGTCTCACTAGCAGCAACTAAACAGAATTACAGAAACAATCACTGTTTCTAAACAATAACATTTTATTTGTACATCTGAGTTTATTTTAATGGAGTGTGAAGACCAAACTAAGTAAAATTAATTAAGTAAGTAAAGTAAACTAAGTAAAGTTAATTGGGTTAATTTAGTATCTTTTAGTTGTTCTAGAAGTCTAGTTGTGCTTTATACATGTTTTTGAAAGGGATAGCAATTAAAAGCCCATATTTATAGAATAATATTTGTACATTTCACTGCTCATTTACCTGTCTGGATGTTCCCAAACCACTTGAAACACGCTAAGTAGGAATGTCTCATTGCGGAAGGCCCTGGTCACACACTCCTTGTAGATCCTGAATTCTGCAGCTGTGATGGCCTCTCCCTCTGGAATCTGGGACAGGTTGAATTTGAACTCTTTATGGTGCCTTCTCTGTGGAGACAGCTCTCTGTCATTTTCCACTGTCCAAAGACAAACACAAAAGGACAATGATACGTTTTAGTGTGCTTGACGAACTACTATTGATGTATAATTTGCATTTTTGTATACTCTGGGTCACTCAGACTATACAGTGGAAAGTTTGTGAGACCTTTGAAATATCTGGATTTCTGCACAGCACATAAAATGTGGTTTGATTTTTTGTTTAAGTCACTATTAAAGACAAATACAATCAGACAAATTTGAAAATTTGACTGATCATAGACAAGGCAGGCTGAACCTCAGTGTTACAATTTCTACAAAAGCTCACTGGAGTCAGTTAAGGAGATAAGATTGGAAGTGTGGGTTACATAGATCCCTGCTTTTTAAATAAATTCCACACTGATACGTTCTTTTCAAGAAAAGTAGTGTGAACCATGCCTCAAACCCCAAAAGCTATTACAGACCTTAAAAAATATATTACAGTGACACACAAAGCTGGAAAAGGCACAGAAAGCCCTGAACAAAGATAGCCTGTCTGCAGATGTAAAACCAAATACATAAATCAATCAATCCTATAGGCAATCCAGAAAGTAACAAGACACGAAACAAGGATAAAAGACCTCCAGAAAATTCTACACAGTATTTGTTCACGTGTCCACTATCAGAAAAAAAAAAAAAACACTGAATAAGAATAGTGTTCATGAAAAGACAACATAAAGCCAGATACATAACCACTGCTATCTAAAAAAATATTGAGACATTGCCCAAGATTCCACAATGGTTCTCAGAAAATGTTCTGTGCACAGCTGAAACACAAATATGTACTATGCTTTGTTTAGAGCAAAAGAGGCAGTGCACACAAACACTAAAACCTTTTCCCAACTGTGAAGCATGGTGGAAAGAGCATCATGGTTTAGCACTGCTTTGCTGCCTTAAGGTCTGAGAACATCACAGTCATTGAAAGAACAATGAATTCTAAAGTGTATAAATACATTTTACAGGAGAATATCAGTACAGCAAATCATGACATCAAGAGAAGTTATGTGAGGCAATAAAACAATGAGGCAAAACACACAAAAATAAGAAAATATGTGCATTCTGACATAAAGCCAACTGAGCTGCTGTGCCATAACCTAAAGAGGACTGTGTTATCAAGACAACCCGACAATACTGATAAACAGAAACAGATTTGTGGGAAGGAATGGTCTAAAATTGGTCAGCGGACCAATAAGCAGCTACAGAAAACATTTGGCGGAAGTTTGATGCTAAATGAAAATCAACAAGTTAGGGTTCAGTGGTTCACTTAATTTCTCCACCCTGCACTGTGAATGATTACTGTATTAATGATTAATGTGTTCATTAAGATTACTCAATATGAAAACTGTTATTAGTTGCATCAGATTGTGTTTGTCTATAATTGGGAATAAATTAATACCAGGCCACATTTTATGGGTAATCAATCCAGATAGTATAATATTTTCAAAGAGTCCACTAACTTATTCTTGTCACTAGTATAGTGTAGTACTATATTTCCCATAGCCCCTTGTCTTTGAATAAACTGCCATCAGAAACTTTCATTCTTTGCAGCTCTTGCAGTGAATCTGTGGCAGACAAACTCAAGTCTTGTTCCGTGTGTGTAAACATTTGCTGCTAAATCCAGAAGGACAAACATTGCGATAATACTGTCTTGTTTTCCTGAGTATAGTGACAAGCAGCTACTGTTAAGCCAGTACTCTTGTTGATGGTGCAAACATACTGCTATTTAGATGCAAAATCACAATGTGAAAAGATACTTGGACCAAACATTTTTAACAATACTTTGAAATTATATAATAATATAATAATATTTAGATGGTAACATGATCTGTTTTGACATATACCTAAACAGTACAAAGATATGGTAAGCTATGTATGCTCAATAATGGCCTATAATTGAATGACCTAATTTACCCATATGGTCTGTACATATGCATTTATTCTACAGCACCACTTCACAGAGCATACAGATGTGCAGGGCATGTGCTGTAGTAATGATTCACTATTTCTGGTAGAATTATAATTCTTTATTTATTCAAGCTGTTCCCACAGCAAAGGACATCATGGCAATTCATTTCTCCACAGTTTTAAGTGCTAGCAGCCACTCGTACAGAAAAAGAAAAAAGGGGAAACTATGACCAGAGTGTGTTTTCTCATCAGACGACAGCTTTGTCATTCTGCCGTACTACTCTTCCCCCCACGTCACAGACAAGCCTTCCTCTTGTTCCTACAAACAACCCATGGGCTGTATTTCTTGCCGTAAGTACAAGTCCAGCCGGATGCCCCGCTTGTGGGACCAGGGTGAAGTGTCCTGCACTGATTGTATTTCCATGCTTCCCTAGGTGAGGAACACACACTTCCATCTAAGCCCTGCCTCCTTGTGAAGAGGAAAACAAAGTTGTGGAGTTAACCAAATCATGGAGCAGAGGAATGAATTAGAGATCAACAAGGGTATTTGGGTAATGTGAAGACTACCCCCTTTTTCTCTGTTTGGTGAATTACAGTAGCTGTTTAAAGTTCTCCAAAATCACAAGGGAGCCACTTCTCTAATCTGTGGTCTTCGAACAGGGAGTTACACTCCTCTGCTGTCCTGACACATGCAGTACGAATTAAAAGTGAACCTCTTGAGAAAACCTCAAAGGGCCTAAGACGGATCCCTGAGGGACACCCTGTCCTTGTGCTACATACTCCGCTCTAATTGACTGACTAACCTTGGAGAACCCACCTGCAAAGTATGAAATCTAGTATTGGCAGCATCGAGTGGGACTTTTGACCTCTAGTGAGGCTTACAACCAAAAAAGAAGAGAAAGAAGAGTAGAGGGAGAATTTGCTTTAGTGCAGTTCCAGCTTCAGGGTTCACATGGCGATGGCTTAACACCAGGCCTTTTCTCACTCACAATATGTCTGAGTAATTCATACTGAAAGCAATTTCCAGAGGTCCCGTTTGTGATGTTTTTCACATCAGCACATCAGGTTTGAACGTGGCTGTTTCACATGCTGCTGAGACTTCTTCATTAACAACTTCCACAGGTGGATCCAACAGCAGAATCCAGTCTCTCAGTAGCAAAAACATCCGAGATGACAGATATATTAAAGGTCATCAGCACACACAGTATCAAGAGCCACTGGTCTAGAAATGACCTTGTTACTTTTGTTAAAAAATCAGATTACCCATGAGGGTGTGGCAGAACATATACTCTGCCAATGCCATTCTTATCAGTGTTCATTGCCTGTATTACCATTATGAAAGCGGAAATTTGCAAAGGTCTCAACTGCTCAGGAGTTCTAATTGTGTCCTCTGCGAATGCTGTTGCCTTTTTGAGAGGATAATGGAAAAAAGGAGGCTCACAAAATGATAGATTATGCTTATATCAAGGACTTGGCATCAACAGTAAGAAACACAACCAAAACCACAGAGCCCATATGGTCTGATACGACTGATGTGGCTTTTTAGAGGACAGACCCAGAAAGGACCCACAACAATAACTCTGTGACCACATACTAAACAAAAATGTGAAAGTGCAAAGGGTTATTTGAGCAAGAGACATTTAAGAGAGACAAAGTGGAAAGTCTTGAGTGGCTTTCATTGTGTTGGCGTTCTTCATCATCTTCACAGATACTCTTCTCCCACACACATTAACAGGAAAAGAGGACAGGGATGTGATGATAGATCCAGGGAGAGGGACATTCACTGAAAAATGGTAAGCAAAATTATACGAATATACAAATCTGTATACTGCAAGTGTACAATTACATAATACATGCTAATGTAAAAATACATTAAAAATTTTTGGTTGTTTGTGTAAAAGAATTTTAATAATGTGACATTAATTCATTAAATCTCAAAATGATTAATAACCAAAAGTTATTACTACACCACCTGCATGTGACATCATTGACAACAGTCCTATATATTGCTCATCCAATGTGTTTCAAACGACAGAGGTGCAGCCATGTTTTGAGAAACAATTGTGACTGGCTAGTTAATTTCTCCTGTGGTGATTAAAGGAGAAGTCCACTTCCAGAACAACAATTTACAGATAATGTAAATTGTAATTGAACATCCAAGATGTTCATGTCTTTCTTCCTTCAGTCGTAAAGAAATTATGTTTTTTGAGGAAAACATTTCAGGATTTTTCTCCATATAATGGACTGGTATGGTGCCCTGAGTTTGAACTTCCAAAATGCAGTTTAAATGCGGTTTCAAACAATCCCAAATGCGGTTATAAACGATCCCAGCCGAGGAAGAAGGGTCTTATCTAGCAAAACGATCGGTTATTTTCATAAAAATAATACAATTTATATAATTTTTAATGTGAAACGCTCATCTTCTCTTGCTTTTCCCGAACTCAGTTTTTTTTCCGGGTCATTACAGTTAGAGTATGTCAAAAAACTCCCATCTCATGTTCTCCCTCAACTTCAAAATCGTCCTATATCGCCGTTTTACCTTTTCTGTTAAGGGTGTTTGATCTTCTTTGCATGTTCACTTTGCAAACACTGGGTCAAAACTTCTGCGGCAATGTAGGATGATTTGAAACGATTGGAGTTTTTCAACATACCCTAACTGTCTTGAGCCAGAATACACAGAGTTTAGGGAGAGCAAGACAAGACAAGCTTTTGAGATTAAAAAGTATTTAAATTGTATTTTTTTAATGAAAATAACCAATTGTTTTGCTAGATAAGACCCTTCCTCAGCTGGGATCATTTACAACCACATTTGGGATCGTTTGAAGCTGCATTTAAACTGCATTTTGGAAGTTCAAACTCGGGGCACTATATCAGTCCATTATATAAATCCTGAAATGCTTTCTTCAAAAAGCACAATTTCTTTACAACTGAAGAAAGAAAGAAATGAACATCTTGGATGACAAGTGGATGAGTACATTATCTGTAAATTGTTGTTCTGGAAGTGGACTTCTCCTTTAAGTTAAGTTAAGCAAGTTAAGGTTGTTTTATGGAAAACACACCCCAGAACAGAACAAATGCAGCAAAAAAAAACCCCAATAGACAGTACATAGCTAAATGTAAATTAATTTCATTAAAATTAGAATTTTGTTGAAAATATAGGAATTTTCATGCATCATTTGCTAAAAGTAACCTTTGTTACAGTATAAAATAGATAAGTTGATAAATACAGGGTCTGGGATAAAGCTCTGTGTTGTTCTAATTAGGGCTTATTTTCTGTTTCCACCTGTGTAACATCTGTTTCTTGCCTTCCATGCTATTGTCATTAGCCCACACAGAACAAAATGGAGTGGGCTGTGACCTACAGAGAAGATATGGAAAACTTTAAAAACACGCAGAAAAGAGAAATATATATATTTATATATATATATATATATATATATATATATATATATACATACAGGCTATGAAGTGGCATACAGCTGCATGGGCTGGGCAGTTAGGCTTCAGTGTGGTCCGTGGTCAAATACGAGTCGCACTTTAAATGTTTTCCATCACATCCCCTGAAGTAGTCCGGTGGTCATTTGCATTTGATTCGCTCACCACATCTTGACTTTTTCCTCTCTGCCCACAACCACTAAGAAAAACAAAAGCTCATTTCCATTTTCCTCACCACATCCACTTCCTCCAAGACCAAAGGGGGCGCTACACTGATGTCAATCCTACACATAATTTTAAATTTTAAACATAATTTCCAGAGGTTTTGCTCTATGAACGGGAGATGCTAAATAAAACTTTGTGTAGGAGGAGTGACTATAGTACTGCTTCCTTCAAAGGAAAAGTTTACCCAAAAATGAAAATTTGGTCTTTTGCTCACCCTAACTTACTCACCCTGTACGGCTAAAATACAATGACAATGTTACAAGCATCATGGGATGTATATTTTCTAATTGTAAAATATCAACCTAAATGACTCTGACAGCAATACAGATGTTTAGCAACATGATCACTTAAATGCTGTTTTAATTATTTTAATTATTTTAATTATTTATGCTGATATAAACAAATGTGATGATTTGCCCAGGGAATTCATGATTCAAACATTTTATAAAAGCAATTTTACAACAAATTTTTACATGTACCATTTTCTACAGTGTAGACAATGTGTACAATATGTAGACTTACAATGTATATAAATATATAAGTATCTGCTTAATGTAGTACTTTGGTGCAAAACAAATCACTACCAACAAGTTTCTGTTAAGTATTAAATCATAATTTATATCTAAAGCTTTTTAATTATTCTGCCGGATCCAAAATCTAGTCACCACAAACTTGTGAGAAAAAATGTTGGCCATACACAAAGCCTGCAATTACTTCCTGCATCTCTGCAGCACATGAAACATTGAGAACCAGATGATTTGAAAGCTGTCTCCTTCAGTTTAACCAATAAAAATGTGCTGTGAAGCCAGGCATGAGAAGAATCTATCTGTGTTTATGTAATTATCTTCAGAATCCCCGTTCACATTCTCTTCCCCCACAATCTAATTGTTCCAGCTTCTGTAATGAAAAGCTACCGCGACTTGCTTGTCATCTGTAAGGCTGCACTTGTTTTTGATGCTCTTAAAAACGTAAATTATGTTTTTATGAAAATCAACCAAACCCACCAAAACTCCTTTGATCCAAAAATAATAACTCTTAGGTTAGGAAGGCCTGCTCCAGAGCAGAGTTCACACTGCATTGTGGTTTCACAGGAAGACAGTATCAAAAAACACAAGGTGTTTAGCAGCAGACAACCAATCACAAAGTGACCATGCTTGTTTCTTATGAATTAAATATCTACAACATCTTCTGAGAGAAACTGAAATTAAAAGGTAAAATGTGATGGTAAACTCTCTTTTGTGTTTTCCTTTCATTTTTCTATCTTTGTCTTTTGTTTTTGCTGAATGTTTTGGGATGACTTAAGCCCACCAATACAGCCCACCAATTTATGTGGTGTAATTTCAATACATGGACAAGCAGACAGAATTACAGCCATTTGAAGACAGTCTTACAGCATTTTACCATTAAGAGAACATAAGTTGTTAGAAATACCAGTAAATCAGTTCTGGCAGTGTGTTGGCATGGAAAGCTGTAACATTTCCAACATAGGCTCCTTGGAAAAATGTGCCCCTACCTACATTTTTATGTAAAACTCCAAAACACACACTTAAGCATAAAATTTACTGCAGTTTCCAACTGAAATAAAGACCAGAGGCAGTAAAAATCCATCAACTTTAATTGTTTCACACAAATAATGATTACAGGAGCAGATTATTATTATTGATACATTTTTGATTATTGATGAAGATTTTTATTTTTTTTTTCACATCTCTGTATGACCTGAAAACACCTTTACATTACAGGATGATTTTTAAACTAATAGATTTTCGCATTTGAATTACAAACTCCATATGTACAGTTTTTAAAACTGATTATCAGTCAATCTTTACCTCTAACCACTAGTTGAAAACGGTAGTTCTCATCACACAAATTTGTGATGACGTTTATGAATGTTCTTTGAAAGTATGGTTTCGGGTATTACCAAATGTACCAAATGGTTTCAGGAAGTACCAAATGCTGAAAAACAGAATTTGAAATTAAAGGTTGCAGATTATGCTTTTAGGAAACACAGCACTAGATTATTTACCTACCCTGAGAAATATCCCTATATACTTAAACATACTTAAAATACATTTATTTAATGCTAAGTACACTACAAATACATTTAATTGTGTGGAAGTCGTGCCAAAGTCCAACTAAATATGAAGAGTTCAGGTGCAAAAGCCTCTAAATCCATCTGACATTTTTCTATAAAATAAGCATTTTTATCAGGCTCCTAATGTAAGTACCGGCACTTCTAATTGAGCTGAGGCTGAGATTTAGTGAGTTTGAAGTAAAAGTATTTGATGGACATATACTATGTGTCAAAAGCATTCACTCAGCATCATTATCTCATTTTTGACCGAGGTGGCTTTTAGCTGGTTTTGCATCTGAACTCTTTTAAGTATATTTGATTGTGCTAAAGTGGAACTATTGCAAGTATACTTTAGGCACACTTTAAATATTTAGCATTTAAAGACCAATATTATTGAAAGATCATACAATCCTCATCATCAGTGACATTAAAACATATTTTAGGCTTAATATTCTGAAATGTGCATTGTGCACAAGTAGTAATGCAAATACAGTTTAATTACAGATTTTATATCAGTAAGTTTAGAGCGATATGTCAGTAAATATGTTAACAGACTTAAACGATTAAAATAAACGCATTTTTAAACTAATACTTTTTTACTAGGAATACGCATTTTTATTTTTTATCTTGTATTTGCTACTGGTTAGGATTAGGGTCAGTATGTGGTATTTTATATTTTATCAAAAAGTGAGAGACCATTAATCTTTTAACGCCATGCACCAGACATAAAATTTCGGAACTGCAACAAATTGTATAACAACCAAAGTAATAAAACATTGGCAGATTCACTTTGATGTGTTCTGGGGAAAACTGAATGTGCTTTTAGCACCAGTGCAGCAAAATGTGCAAGAAGCAGCGGAATATAATCTTGCAAAAATGTTGCCACAAGCAGTGATTCTCCTAATTTGGGTAAATGATGAAAATGGCCAAGTATTTAAAGGTAATTTCTGATGATTGTCATCACATAGTTTATCAGCATTTTGCTGATGATGTGTAAATGATATCTTAACAGTAGGGAGATGAAAAGCCATTGTTTGTGTGAACAGCAGATGTGGTGTGAACAGATAAAGTGCAATTTAATTGCGATTTACTGGATTTAATGTGTGAAAGTCACTAACAAAACAGATAAAACTACTTGTCAAATGTTTTAATCGTGGAAATATGCAAATACAAATGTCCATGCCAGGTGTACTAACATCACACTCCAGGGTACTACAGCAAATTTGTACACTCTTCAAAAATACTGCTTTCATTCTAACAGATGTAGAATTTGTATATACACATTTGAATACGTACAGGTTAGGGTTAGGATAAGGGTATATACACATATCGAATTAAAGAATATATACAGGTATTGAAATATTGTAAACTATATATCAAGCATTTATGTAAAACATCTTATGTGACATTAATAGATGCTATGTTGAATAAAGTTTATTAAATAAAGCAAAGCAAGTGAATGCACCTGTAAACACTGCTGTTCTCACCACACAGCTTTGCGATGATGTTTGTGAAAGTTCACTGAAACAATGGTCTTGGGAAATACCGAATTGTTGAACTATGTTGTTAACAGTAGAACAGTTTGCTAACAATGCTTTTGGAAAACACACCCCTAAATTATTTACTAACCCTGAGTGATATATGGGAAATGAGGAACAATATAACAAAATCCCTAGGTTAGTAAAATTCCAATAGTCTAGTTTTAAAATGGCCACTGCATAGACAAAAGGCCGGGGTTTATGGGGTTTTATATTCGGGAATCTGGAGGATGGCAGGGGTTTGACACAGTATTCCCTGTGTATTTCCTACAACCATGATCTAAGTCTCTGACCCACGCAAAGCATCAAAGGGACAACTACAGGAGTCGGAGCTCTGAGCAGATGTCAGCAAGAGGTGCAATAGGTCATGGCACAACATACAAGACACGGTCATTAAGATCCATCGGCTGGTGTGAACAGTGGGAAAGAGATCATGCTCTTTTAATTCTAGTTATACAGTGTTATAAACTTACTAGATTTTAAGTTAAAGGCAATGATGATCTTCCATTATAAAAAACCTAGTGATGAAATACATCAAGTTGCAGAAAGTGGTTTATTAAAGAAGAAGTCCACTTTCAGAACTGACAGATTTGCATGGAATGTACTTTTTAATGTCAAATTCTCGTCTCACTCTGCCTAAACCTTGCATGTTCACTTTGCAAAGACTGCAGTGATGTAGGATGATTTTGAAATGATTTTTGAAGTTGAGGTAGAAAATACGATTTTTTCGACATACCCTAACTGTCTTGAGGCAGAATACAAAGAGTTGAGGGACAGCAAGACAAGACGAGCGTTTGAGATTAAAAAGTATTTAAATTGTATTTTTTTAATGAAAATAACCGATCGTTTCGCTAGATAAGACCCTTCTTCCTCAGCTGGGATCATTTTCAACCGCATTTGGGATCGTTTGAAGCCGCATTTAAACTTTATTTTGGAAGTTCAAAATCGGGGCACCATATCAGTCCATTATATGGAGAAAAATCCTGAAATGTTTAACTCAAAAAACATAATTTCTTTACAGCTGAAGAAAAAAAGACATGAACATCTTGGATGACAAGGGGGTGAGTACATTATCTGTAAATTTTTGTTCTAGAAGTGGACTTCTCCTTTAAGGAACAAAGCATATATTGTATCTCACATTCCATGCAAATGCAAAATATATTTCAAATTGTAATCTACTAACTGATAATACTTAATTAGTATCATTAAATGGCTCTTTGAAATACTTGGTTAAGTTTGGTCAGTGGTATAACTGACTGTTATCCCAAGCAAGTCATTTCCTGCATAGCTGTGCTAGTTTCATGTCTCTCAAATCATACTCTCTTTATTCTCACATAATAAAATAATTTACACTCAAATCAATATTTCATGTCCATTTATTATTATTATTTTATTTGGAAAGTTGCCTTGTTATATTTTCTCTGCTTCACATCAGGGACTGTCGGGTTTATTTTGCATTAAATCACCCTGTCAGTTTTATTTTGTGGTACTGACCTTTAGGAAAATGTATTTTTATAGAAAGTTGGAACAAATCTTTATTGGACTGATCTGACATTTCATACTAGAAGAAATGAAATCTGTCTGCATTGCTCCGTATTTGCAGAATACTTAAAGAATAGCAGTAATTTGTGATGACTGCAACTGTTAAAAGATGTCTGATGTCTTTCAATCTCCTCATCTCTGTAACCAACACCAACTATCTGAAGCAAATAATCTCAGTGGTGAATGGCCGCAGTCAGATGGCCATACCTGTATGTCAGTAGAAGAATTATACTGAACAGTGAGGAATTTTGTGTGTGTGTGTTTTCATCAGTTCAGGCACAAAGTCAGGTTAACTTGCTTTGTGTAGGAAAATGTGTACTTTAGGTTCTGCATATGTGTGGGGCAACAGGTTAACAGACATTACAAGAGTCAGCTGTTCCGTCTTTAAGAGGCGTAAAACAAATCCATTTTCACTTGAGTGCCGACACAAGCCAACGACCTGTCAACAAATATTATAATGTCTTTTTTGTATAAGGAGGAAATTCCATAAAATGGAGGAAATGGTCTGGAAAATAAACATTCCCATTCTTTCCTTCTTTTCGGCATATAGAAACATTAATAAAGGCATAATCCATGAGAACAGCTGACAAAACATTTTGGGATAGACTAATGGTACTTTGTGCTTTGGCAACCTCACAAAAGAGATATGCGAACAGTGTTACTAGAGCACAGGCTTCAATACTCAGACAAGGAATGACACAACAAAGATGCTTGGACTTATTTTCTCAGAGTAAAATATGTTATCAAAAACATAAACAAACTCTGTCCAATTTTGAGTTTTAGATAAACTGAGCAACTCTTTAATAGCAGAATTGCATAATGAAAAATTGAATGCCAATTATTGTATTGCCATCCATCACTTTCTTTACCTTGAGCAGAGTAGACTATAGTAGAATTTTGTTCATTACAATGTTAATCTTTGCTAATATATGGTTGTTAAAATACCAAATTTTTAGATACCAGCTACATTTCCAAATTCTTGATGCCAATTGATTTCACAGCAAAAAGTAATAACAGGTGCTCTAACGTGAGTAAAAAATGTCAAACAATTATTTAACCGTTTATGAACTGAATATGAATACTTGCTACTCGAATTTTTGACATACTTTTGTGTTTATTTGAGTGTTTTGGTGCGTAAGGAGTCTTATTATAAGGGCAACAGTGGCAGTTTGCATCATGTGTGCCTTGTAAATCAATAACATTATAGCCTTAATTAATCACTTTTAGAGTTGTATAACTGTTGTTTGTAGACTGTAATATTATCTTTTGCAAAATTACCTGTTCATGACTTCTCTAGTAAATCCGCCTTTTTGTTGTTGTTGTTGTTGTAATGTTTAATTGAAAACACATTGAATCATGCCAATTTATTGTCACTTCCTCATAAGTCATTTACTCACAAGAACAATTTAGAGTACTGAGGCCTCTCCTCCACTAACATCCGTCACACAATAATTTATTACATTTATGTATTTATGTATCTACTGATAACCTTCAAGGCTATAAGCTAGCTCTGTTATACTTTCCTTATGCATGTTCTACTCCATCTCAGAGCTTGCTCAAAGATAGTTGCATGTCAGACAGCATGCAAACACTGTATTGAGTTATTTTCCACAGCTTTAAAACGAATAGTTCACCCAAAATTGAAAATTCTGTCATCATTTACTCACCCTCAACTGCTGAACACAAAAGAAGGCATTTTGAAGAATATGGGTAACCAAACAATTGCTGGTTGCTATTGATTTCCATTTGATCCTATTTTTATCCATAATGCAGCAATTCATTTTACTGGTCAGCTAGTCCAGTCTGTTGTGACTGGTCAACAGTTTAGAGTGTCAAAAAAGCTGTAAACAGTATTATATCTATGGTAAAATGGTGTCTGTATTGAAAGTCCATGTATATTTTTGGCCTTTGAAGCAGAATAAAAGAAAAAAAAAAAGCATGGGGAGTTTGACTGACAGGCAGTCTGACCAATCATAATGTCATGTTAAACCTGACATTTTTTTGTCCGACAAACAAACCAGACAGGAGAGTAGATTAATGCTGGTGGACTAGAACTTTAAAAATGGTGTGTATTGATATCTTACCACGGTTGAAACAAGATATATTAGGATATTCATTTATATGTATTTTGTGCTATAACTAGTAATAAAGAATAGATGATCAGTTAACCTGCCGCTTGAACTGAAGTGCTACAGCGATCTGTCATGGCACATTAAATAGCCACAAAATTAATGTTTAAATTTCTCAAAAAATGACCAAATTTAAAAGACTTCATTTCATACCAAAAGAAATCTACCCTGTATTGTCTGGCCACCTACACAAATTGCATTTTATGACTTCAGTTTAACTTACAAACCAGTTTGGAAAGTATAGGAAAAAATAAAATAAAAAATAATCAACAAATGGAAATTTTCCACAACTTAATCTAGTATACCGCCCACCCCAAATTGAAAGATTATAGGGTTTGAAACTTTACGGGACCAATTCTAGCCATTGTGACACCCCATATGGTGTTTTTTTCTATCACTTAGGGGGTTGGAATGGCAAATGTGGTACCTATTTGGTCTTGATATACTTCTGGTGTGTCGTTTGAGCTGTTTCCTACAACTGTGTCTACCTGTGTGTCTATGTCTGTGTGAGCATGCCAGGCACAGAGACCTGTTAGAGCCATCTGTGTGTGCTGCAGCAGGTGTGTGTGAGCTCAGGGCTGGCTAGAGACACAGATTTAGAGGAGGAAGTCTGTGTCAGACAGCAGAGATGGATCTCCCCTAAGGGATCTGATAAATAAGGAAAAAATATCTTTGAAAAAGGAAACGCAGCTGTTTCCAAAGGAGAAGTCAAAATATTGGTGGCTTGCATTCCACAGCAGCAAGTACAACAGTCAAAGTCTTTCTCTCTCTGTCGCTGTGTGTATTATCTGACATCCACTTCCATAGGCTTCTTCCTCCTGGAAACTCTAGGAAACGTTCTGTAAATGCCAACCAATCACCATTGCTACCAATCCAACATCTTTTACAGTATAGCTCTATTGCGAAACTGTCAAGCGTCCTTAATTTTCCCACCTGGGATTGCCAGTCCCAATAGATGTCTTTGTATGTTTCTCAAGGTTAGCACATCCACTAACATTCAGCTTATGTTTTTTTGCACTTTGTCTGTTTGTTATTAAAAGTTAAAACAATGTAACCTCTCTGGATGACTGATTCAGCAATCCACGAGACACTTCATTGTGCTACTGACCATTAAATGAACACACATTCATTGCTGCCTGAAGAAAACAGTGGAGCCATAAATCTAGAGCACTCACACATTTCCTATTCACTTGTGGAGGGCACTGGGTGACATTCCGCCATGGGTGGAGAGAGTGTGTGTGTGCAATGAGTGAGAGATCGGTTTCTTCCAGAATTGGGTTGATTTGTTTAAAAAACACAGCACAGAAACTAAATCGTTTTAATGACATTAGCTCTTTTAATAGTTCTTGAACGTCTGCATTCTTCCACTGATGCAAATGGAACACCTTTATAATATGTGACCATCGACCACATAATCAGTCATAAGTGTCACTTTTTTGAAATTAAGATTTATATACCATCTGAAAACTGAATAAATAAGTTTTCCATTGATGTAAGTTGTCTAAATGAAGTTCTTAGGAATGCATATTACTAATCAAAAATGAAGTTTTGATATTTTTCCTGTAGGACATTTACAAAATATCATCATGGAACATGATCTTTACTTACTATCCTAATGATTTTTGGCATAAAAGAAAACTTTATAATTTTGACCCATACAATGTATTTTAGGCTATTGCTACAAATACACCCATGCTACGTAAGACTGGTTTTGTGCTCCAATGTCACATACATGTAACAGAGCAGTGGAAAGCAATAGTGTTCTGGTATGAAAAGGCAAAGTCCTTGTTAGTTTGTTGTTGTGTTTAATGTAAAATTGTGTTCCATTTGCACTTAATGTTGATGAGTGTTGGGCAGTAACATGTTACTAGTAATGCTTTACAGTAATAATATTACTTTCCCCAATAATGAGTAGTGTATATTATGGTAATTACAATAAAAATTTCAGTAAAAATATTACAGTTAGTCTATAAAATTCATATAAGAGTCACAACTTGTGTGTGCATGTTACATCACTATTGCAGCAAGATATAAAAGCTTACATACAGCAGCTGGAAATATTGCCATTACTTTGTTTTTTTTACGAGAAAAGATGACAAGAACATCACTGTCAAATGTAAACTGTGGCATCCATGTGATTCTGAAATTTTATTATGATTTAAAAGGATGTAAAGGAGAAGTTCATTTCCAGAGCAAAAATTTACAGATAATGTACTCACCCCCTTGTCATCCAAGATGTTCATGTCTTTATTTCTTCAGTCGTAAAGAAATTATGTTTTTTTGAGGAAAACATTTCAGGATTTCTCTTCATATAGTGGACTTCTATGGTGCCCACAAGTTTAAACTTCCAAAATGCAGTTTAAATGCAACTTCAAAGGGCTCTAAACAATCCCAGCTGAGGAATCTTATCTAGTGAAATGATTGGTTATTTTCTAAAACAACTGACATTTTATATACTTTTTAACCTCAAATGCTCATCTTGTCTAGCTCTGCGTGAACTCTGGGTATTCTGGTTCAAGACAGTTAGGGTATGTCGAAAAACTCCCATCTCATTTTGTCACTCCAACTTCAAAAGCAGGCCCATTGAAGTCCACTATTATGGAGAGAAATCCTGAAATGTTTTCCTTAAAGGGGTCATCGGATGCCCATTTTCCACAAGTTGATATGATTCTTTAGAGTCTTAATGAAAATTCTATAATATACTTTGGTTAAAAATTCTCAAAGGTAGTGTAAAACAACATCCTTTTTACCGTGTCAAAATGAGCTCTGCAAAAATCAACCCATTCTGAGGGGATTGTTGTTTTAAATGCAAACGAGCTTGCTAACTAGCACGTCATTAGCAAAGGTGATTGCAGAGATTCATAAAAAAAACCTTATACTCACTTCTGCTGTAGATGAAACTGGATCATGAATGATTTGCGCAAACATAGACTCATTTATGTAGATTGGGAGGCACATTCCCTTCACAAACAAACATAATCCACTGCATCTTCAGCGGCTCAGATGTGGGGAGTAAATGACGACCATTACGTTCATTATTACATCCAGCAACACAACACCTCAATTGCTCAATCTGAGATATTCTTGTCTAACTTACATCCCTGCAGCGGCTATCAACTATTGTGGGAGCGGCCTCTGTCGGTGTGATGTAGTGATAGGAAGTTCGGATCATTTTACCGACTCAGACCTTTGAGTCTTGTTCAGCAAAATGAACAAATCTTTTTTCGAGTCATTTCATTCATTTTAGCAAAATATAATTAAAATGTTACCCGTTACCTCCCTAACACATCTACTGCTTACACAAACGTTGATCACACTTCAAACAAAACAAAACTATAATGCTATAAGAAACAGAAAATATCAATTCATTGTTTACCTGGGTCTTTAGTCTATGATTCGCTCACCTCGCCTCTTATCTGACAAGTTTTCAGGTTTGAGTCGTTCGTTCATCACCTGACAGCCCAATTAGCTAACCAGCGCAGTCTGAGCCGGGAAGAGAATTGATTAGTTCATCTCGAGTCTTCGGGTTTGAGTTGTTTGTTCATCACATGACAGCCCCATAAGCTTAACCTATGCAGTCTGAGCCGGAAAGAGAATTGATTAGTTCATCTCTCGCGTCTTCGGGTTCTTAGAGTCGTTCGTTCACCTTATGGGGCTGTCACGTGATGAACGAATGACTCTAAAAACCCGAAGACTCGAAACAGGTGAACTAATTCCAGTACAGAACCTAATAGGATGTTGCGCATGCGCGACTGAACGAATCACTCCCCGAGACGACTCGTTCGTCCCGAGTCACATTAAAGATAATAATCATTCAAGAACGACCCATCACTAGTGTGATGCCACACCGGCAGGCATCTGAGAACGGCTTGATTTGAAATAGGGGATATTATTTTTACAGATTAATTAAAAACCACTGCATAGATTTTTATCATTATAGGGTAGATTTGTACATACACTGCCAACACACATTAATGTTCAAATAACATGTAAAAGTGAACTTTGCATCCGATGACCCCTTTAAAAAACAATTTCTTTATGACTGAAGAAGCAAAGACATGAACATCTTGGATGACAAGGGGGTGAGTAAATTATCTGTAAATTTTTGTTTTGGAAGTGAAAATGTATTTTAAACAAATCCATTTGAACTATTTGCAAATAACGCTTTAAAATATGCATACATACACTCCTACTTGTATTGCTAATATGCTAAAAATGGCTCTGTTACTGATTCTCATCTACAAATTGCATCAATATATATTGTTTTTTTTTTGTTTGTTTTTTTTTTTTTTTTTAATTAAAAATGTTATTAATATTGTATGGTAACAAATGCTGCATACCTGTAGGTCTAAACCCAGTGGTGAGGCTCAGCTGTGACCTCAACTGGGGGTCAAAAGTTAACCCAAGAGGATTGGCAGGGAGGTCACGCTTTGCTGTCCACAAATCGCTAACTTTGTGCATGAGCCTTTCACTTTCAAGCACAGACTTGGTTGAAGCTTTGGCTTCAAGAGTGTTTGACGTCAGGCCATCAGCACGCTATAGAGAAAAATACCACACTTGGCTTAGAGGAATAAGCAGGGGGTGGTGGTGTGGTCCCTTTTTTCTTCTGTGGGTAATTACTCAGATGTTGACGTGAGACTTCTAATAGGCTACATGGATGTGATCCATCCAACAAGTGATTTATCATGTAATCAGATGTTGGGTTTGTGGTATCTTCTCACATCAGTTTAACAAACGCCCTCTTATTTGACAGATTCAGAGCCCAGAGGCAACGGCACGACAAGCTTTATTGTCCAGAGATCCTTATTTATTCCGTATTCAATATGATCCCTGATAACACGAGATGATTCAGTCAAAGAAAGCAGCTACCTGCAGAGAACGGCACATTCCTGAGAACTGATCGCAGGAACCGCCGGCCGTGGGGGCATGTCTGACGGCTATGGCGTGAGACGCAGAGATAGCATCGGGACTTCACAGCTAAGACTGAAGCTAAAAGGACGTTCCCTGAAAGAAGCTTATCTCGTGACCTCACGATCATCAACTTCAGCGTGTCTGTTTAACTGAGATTAAAACTCGCATTCCTTGTCAGATAATCACTGTCCAAAAATGTTTAGTTCAGAGATTGAGGGGATCTGGCCCCAGGCTAAGGGAGAAGAACAACAAAAAAACATTCTGTTCATTAAAACAAAAAATGCAACCAGTCTTGAATGTAAGAAATGACCATGTGCACAAAGTCTAAAAAAGCAGTGCTTAAAAGAGAAGTATAGCAACTTTACCCACCCACTTTTTTAAGAAAAAAAAGTCTTTGTAATCTTGCATCAAAACATAATTTATTTTGCCTCTCAACTTTTTCGTTTCAATTGATGTCATATCCCTCAGTGACCACTTTTCAATTCACTGTTGATGCGATCAAGTACTGTATTTCATTTTTCTTCTTAAATATTCTGGTTGTTTTTGTTTTGTTTTTCTCTCAAAAAAAAAAAAAACCATCACATTACAAAGGTAACAATTTGAGTTTTCATTTCCAAGTTCTATAGAAAACCCCACCACTTGTACACGTTTGCTTAATTAGCAAGTTGGATGATCTGGCCCTCATTTGCTTCCTTTCCATAAAACTGCACTTACTGTAAGTATATTTTTGTGCTACAAATTATGTAGGAAAAGTAATAGATTAATATATGTCAAGAGTGCAACTTAAAAAAAATCCGCATCATAACATGAGTTCTGACCTTTGTCACAAAAGACTTTCTTCGTTTCCTTTTTCCCTATCACGCTTTAGATATCATAAGAAATTATATATCAGTTCAAACTGATTCAAACTTAAAATCTCAAAATTCATCCTTTGAAAGGCATTTTAAAATCAGATATTGCATTACAACAGAAAAAGTACATCAAAATCATATTACAAAATGTTGTCATTCATGAATTATAAAAATTTAAGTCTGAATAGTGCATTTTTATGTCTGTTCAAAAATGGGAGTGACAGTTAAAAGGTTAGAAAATATGTGTTGTTCACTGCACCTAAAATTTATAATTGCAGAAAAAAATATATATGTTTGTAACATTAATGGAGCAACAAATTTTGTGTGACAATAAATCATACAAGTCAATTATTTTGTTTTAAAATCTTATAAATGTATGAGGTGGCAAGGGACAGGCTTTTACCCCACACACAGGCTAAAAGGCTCACCGGCATGGGGCAAAAGGCACACAGTATTGATACAAATACTTTAGCTATATTAATGTTTTTCTTTTTTAAATAATGTCTTGTTTAGCAAAGTTTGTACTATTTTCTGCTTATTTTGAAAAATAAAATAATTTTTGTTTAATAAATATATTGTCATTAAAATGTGTTAATATAAAAAATACATTTTAAAATACAGAGACAAAAAATAAAAGTAAATTTTTAAAAAAATAAAGAATCTGAAAGCATTACAGGATATCCCATGATAATTTAATATAGATTTACAGTAGTAACAACAAATTACATTATTAATATAATCTTTTTAAATATGATGCTTTCATTCGAAACATGGTGATTATCTCTAAGATGGACACCCAACATAATATATTATATTTACCATTTAAATATAATTTCAACAAATGGAAAAGTATGTTTGCCTTTTAGCCCCAACAGCAGGGGCACTTTTTACCCAAAATACCATACTTTTACATATTCTTGCGTTATTTAAAAACTGTTGGTTTAATCATCTTAAACAAAACTGAAAATCATTAAGAAGACATTTGTCTCAAAATATATGCATTAATTTTAGCGATTCTCGTTTGCTACTTAAATCTATAACATTTAAAAAATAAAAAAAAAAACATCAAATATTAGATCAAATAAGCACAGAATCAACTTTGCGCTACTGCCCTCGGTCGTGTCAAGGATCAGACAAATTTGCATGTGTATCTTGAAAGCGAATGTTTTTTGAAAGTGCTGTGCCATGTTTTTGTGACATCTAGTGGTTTAGAAAAAAAATAATATCAAAGGTACCTTTTATCCCGGGGCGCCTTTAGCCCGTTGTACCCTGCTACGAAATCTGACCTGACAGCTAAAATAGGATAATTTAGGATAATAAAAAAAAAAAAGGATAAAATAGGTCATTGTCAATTTCATGATGACTTGCCTATGATAATGCTTTCAGCTACTATTTTTGAGTCACTTTGGATGAAAGCCACTGCTAAAGGAGTAATTGTAAATGTGTTAACAAAAGTGCAGTACTGCAGTGCAGTTTTACACATTTTACCACATTATATCAGCCTAGAATTTTGCCAGTTCTCCCTCAAAATGAGTGCAAAAACTTCTGCACATTTCATCTGTGCCTACCCGTTAGTCTCATTTGCTGCATGTTTTCAACAGTTCTTATCAGTCTGCTGAGTCACCCTTGAGAAAATACCTTTCCTTCTTTATGGAGCTAAAGCATAACTCAAATTCCTTCCTTAATTTCCATGTTAACGCCCGCATGCAGACTACAAGTGATACAGCCCTCCTGTGTCTGTGATCCACGGGCGGTTTTTCAGAAGAGGTCATCCATGTTGTGCATAACCAGCCAACATCAAACAATTCACTGACTGATTGCGGCCAACTAATTATGTGATAAAATGTGGGTTTAGGAACACATTGTGGTGCAAAACAAACAGCTCAGCCCAGATTTGGAGCTCAGCACACTGAAAGACATTATTAAGAGCGGAAGAACAAAATGAAAGCGCATTGTAAAAAACAGGATTCATACAGTTATAAGAAGCTAGGATTGTCTAGACCTTGTTAAGCTCTTGAGAAACCCCCTAAAACTGTGTGCGGGTCACTTTTACTACTTTACAGGCCTAAAGCGAAGCTTACCTGTACTCTCCTGGGTGGCTGTTGACTTTGCTAAGTGGGGAAATGACAGCTGGGCTCTAGTTAAGACGTGCGCTGTTGAAAAGAATGAGTTTGAAATGCATATATGTTTGTATGAGACAGTTACAGGAGGAAATGTGATTGAACACAAAAGATCCATGTGGAAAAAAGCAACGACGGACCAAAGGAGGGAAACCATGAATGCTTTTTTCCCCATGGATTTTCCCTGGATTACTGGAAGATCCCCCCTTATCCAGAAAAAAGACAAATACACAATATTACCAGTGCAAACAAGAGATGGGAGTTTCCTCAAAATTCTCTGTGCCAAGAAAAGCTTAGAGCATCCTCTACCCTCCTATAAACAGAGCAAGACTGGTCAAGAAAAATTGGGAGAATTAGGAACATCAAGAACGCTTGATGTTCCTGAATCTGTCACAAAGATCACTCAAACTCAAAACTGTTAAACTCAAGAGTTCAGCTCCAGTAAACATCTGCATATAGCATGCTTCTATGAGACACGGGGACTTGATAAACTTAAAAATAATCATAATAACAAACAATAATAATAAAAGTACACTTATTTTGATGTGATTATTTGATGATGAAATTTTGTGTTATTTGACATTCTGTAACATTTATAGTTAATATATTTTAAATGTACTTAATAGCAAAAAAAAAACATCATTATAAATGTGTAATCACAAAAAAAAACATTTACTAATATGGGTAATTCCGTGCAAAGGTCAACCTTAGCATGAAAAAATTAAGTTTTTACCAAAGGTTTTTACTATGCTGATAGCACATATGTCAACATTTGGTGGTTCAAATATCCATGTGAGATCTCTCTTAAAGTTTTTAGGGTTTTTTTTTTTTAGTGCATGATTTCCCATAGTCTGGGTCTGGTAAATACTATTTTTTAGGTTTGTCACATCCATAACAGTACATATTCCACATAAATAGACTCATCAAAATTCAAATTAAGCTACAATTATATGTTCTGTGAAGAGCCATTGCTTCTCTATTTGTTGGGTATTATTGCGTCTGGTTTGTGCATTTTAATTCGCAGAAATCCTACAAAGTATGTCTCTCAAAAACGGTGCCCTTTTTTGTCACATCCATAACGCATGATTATTTCCCTTTTTTAACATAAAAAAACTTGTGCATTGTGTATTGGTAACACATATATTCTCTAAGCATTTATATGTCACATCCATAATGCAAAATGTCACATCAATAACCCTGGATTTGCCCATATACTTTTTAATATTATTTCTTAATTACTTAGTAGCTTGATTAATAAAGCTTATTTCCAAATTTCCAAAGCTTCTAAAAGGGCAAAAACATTATATATCATGAAAATATAAATAGCAAGTATTATATATATATATATATATATATATATAGCAAGTGTTCTGAAGTCATACAGCAAGTTTATATAAGCAACAGACAACATATAATCTACCCGGCTCTCAAATCTGAACATTCTGACTAAAGCTCCATAAAAGAAACATGGTAATACAGGTTTAAAATGACATTAAAAATGTGAAAATTACATTAAAATTACAATGTTTTTGTTAAATATTTAGGTAATAATAATGGTGTACAACATACCAGTGATGTTTTTTCTTAAGGGCGGAAATCCTGGCTACTTATGAAGCCACACCATAAAAAGGAAATTTGTACTACTGTTCCTGCAGTCATAAGATGATTCACATAGGACACACAGACTATCCAAATGTTTGTTAGAAGAAGCCTGGCTATTTCTGGCTCAGTTACAACACTGGTCAGTTTCTGTATGCCAATATGCTTCCTTTTCCTTCTACATTTGGAGCTGAGTCATAGGTGTTCTAGACAGATGACTGCAATAAATGACCATGAAGAATCACCACTTGAATCATAGACAAATCACATAAAACAGGTTATATGACTTCCTTTACAAAAGCCCAGAACAAAACCATATTAGAATACTAGTGCAAAATGATCTGTCCTGTCCTCAGATGTCCAATAACTTTGACTAAAAGCCACTTCAAGCCTGCCTCAGGTAACAAATTGATGGTCAGTTGATATGAAATTCTGCTTACTTGCAAGTAAGAACCAAAAATGTGGCCATAGTCTCAGTCGATGACATGTGTCCATCAACTGACCGCAGAAAACCAATCAAGTAAGACCACATTTATCTCTTATGAAACAGACTGACAGACAAATGAGCTTTGAAATAAACCCAGCCAACAACCAGAATGTTGCAACTCACACAAAAGCATCTCTGGCAACTGACCCAACAATTGGCCCATAGCTGCAGTGAGCGGAGCCAGAAGAGTTTGTATTGTTATAATTAACTTAATTGGGCAACTCCTGGCCCCTGTAGAGGGAAGTTCACATAAACAAGTGAATCTTGGACATGAATACTCCCTCCATTAATGAGGTCTGTGTTTACTGAAGCAAACCACACAGAATCCGTGAGGATAAACAGACCCGTGGTTTGACACTGTACGCAGGGGTCAATATGAACTTGATAGATGTCAGTTAAAAAGTGTTGAAGGGTGATATCCAACAAAACCTTACAAAAAAAACTACTTGAGGCAGCACCATCATTCATCATTCATCAAAAACGGATCAACATATCACAGCAATCCGATGTATTTTAATTACCACGAGGTATGAGAAAAATTAGATTTAAGATCTTCTTAATAATCTCAAAGAGACATGACAGTGCTTGACAACACAATCTGCACTCCCAAGAAAGTTTTTTTCTGAGTTATAAGACTAAAATTAAAATGCCTCAGTCCAAGCTACAGTAAACATTGCCACAGAAAAATCTAAACAAAATCAAAAACTATCACTCCAAGCTCCAAGCACAATAAAAATAAACATTTTGGAATGATAGCCTGCACATTAAAATGAATACGAAGGAACGCATTGATGTAAGAATAAGATTCATTAAGATTCATGCTATGAATAATAAAATGATAGCCAAAGCAGATATCCTGCTCAAAATAAAAACTCAAAATGAGTATTTGTCCACTCAAGTTACACACAAGCCTGAATCTCATCACACTAGATAAAAGTACAGTTTTCTGAGCCATTTTGAATTACTTCTAGTCAACTTTTAGTGGATGTATGAAGTCAGTTCTCCTCAAGTTCACACAGGTGTTAGATGTCTAAACAGAGTAAACACAGGTGTAGTTCATCGCATTAACTATGAACATAAAAGTGCCCAAATACTATATCTTCATTTGTTAAACTACATAGAATACTTACCTTTACTAATCATTTACCGTACGTTTTCATGTGAAATATTTGCTTGAAAAGTCATCATTTTAAATTAAATAATATGACACTGAGACTCCTCAACAGAACTCAAGCACTTTGAGTCATAAATCAAGCAGTTAAATGATTAAAACCGTATTACTTAAATTCCTAATAAATCGATTATGATCGATTATTATAGTTTTATATACAAAAAGGATTATTCACCTCACAG
This sequence comes from Labeo catla, assembly GCA_012976165.1. Taxonomy (NCBI): domain Eukaryota; kingdom Metazoa; phylum Chordata; class Actinopteri; order Cypriniformes; family Cyprinidae; genus Labeo; species Labeo catla. Next base: position 915,284 of record VONZ01000122.1, read on the forward strand.
ATGCTGATAGAGTTTGTAGTTTGAACACCCATACAGAAATCGCTGTGTATCATTTTCATCAGAATTGATACAAGAGTAAAAAATGTAAAAGTTCATCTTACCTGAATTGACAAAACTCATGACCATGTCCGAGTCATGCAGAAACTCTGCGTCATTAAGTGAAGCTAAAGCGGGTCGTGTGGTGGTGAACAGTGATCTGTACTGATCCACGTCGCTCTTCTCTTCAGTGGACATACTGTTGTACAGATCCAGCATGAAGAGGGGTGCTGAATTATATTTGCCGCTGTTCAGATGCGGTCTGGGTCTGTGGTTTAGTCCCAGTATGGACAGAATCTCTTTCTGCATCTCTCTTTTCTCCTGAGTCCGTAATCTCCGATGCATGAAGTTGGGTTGAAGCTCAGATCCGTCCAGTACAGAACTACTACCTGCCAAGTAAAAGCCCCACAAGAAGCCCAGCAGAGCAAACCAGACGCTTGTCATCTTTACATCCAGTCTGTGATGATGATGAGGGTGTATTCACTTCTAAATATAAAATCACTTGGAAGCCAGTGTTTTCCCCTCTTCTCTTCTGCTTCACGCCATAGGATCTTACATCTAGGTTCTTCAGTGGTTCAGCAAAGAACCCTTTTCTTATTAAGGACCATCTTGCCTGAATGTTTCCCTGAAAGGTTCATGATTACATTATGGGGTCTTCAGATCTGTGCTGGTTTCTGGGTTCTTTAAAGCACTACAGAATAAAAAGTTATTGAATAGTTTATTTCTTTGGCATCAGACTGTAAAACTCCTTTGAAAACTGTCTCTGTAAACCGTATTATCCTGTGCAAAACAAAGGCAGTTGTCGTCCACGTTGTTTTTCAGTTCGCAAAATCTCCATCAATTCTTCAGCGTGATGCTTCACTCCGGATAGAAGACAGCTGGAAACTTCTGTGCGTCCCATCAAATGTGAAGTTACTGTGAAGTTTGGTGTTCAATTCACAACGATGAATAAAGAAAAAGTTATCCGTCACTTATCCATAGAATGATTTCCTTAAAAGCTATACATCTTCTCCGTTCAGTTCTTTAATTTGACCTCAGACTGATCCCTACAGAGTGTGTTTGTAGAGTGGACAGCGCGTTTGTCTCAGAGGCTTTTAAATAACGGGGCTGAAGCAGGTAGACGCGTCTCAAGCCCGCCCCAGCGCTCGCGTCCAGAGGTGGAGCTTTACAAGACAGTTTTAACATCCTGAAAGTCGTCTTTACGTACACGTCTACGTGTCTTCTTTGGAAAATGTAGATGACAATTTCAGCTCTCATGATGTCAGGTGTCTACAGATTGCGTACGAGCGACGCGACGCGGCCGTTTATTAAACTTTTAATAGCACGTCGATGACAATGTCATGTAGGCAGCTTCATTCATTATAAGAGCGGCTGCGTTTCATGTTTGTCTATTAAAACAAAAGCAGTCGAAAAATAGTTAAAATGTTACTTCGTTTAACAGCATTTTAAAATCGGCTAGATAGGACGCAACTACCAAAGACGTCAGGACGCATCACGCATGTGTACAGCAGAACGCGTACTATAGGATACTTAACTGTCCATATTGTACATTCATTGATTAGAAGGCAGACAGTTTGATTCATTTTAGTCTAACAGAAGCGTTAGTTGTGTTGCTTTAAGTTTAGACGCCTACACCATGGCAAATTCGCTCGTGAAAGAATACCATAAATTAAACAAGAATTGTAGGTAATTATCCAAGTGATTATAGTTACTTTTTTCCATAGTCACCACAAAATCATAAATGAACTTACGCTATGTAATCGAGCCATTTTATGGCCGAAGCGTGACCCCTAACGACACAGAAAATAACCGCAAGAGACTGAAGAAAACAAGCAAGCAGGACCAGTACAGTCTAAAGGTGTTACCCACAGTCTAAGTTTTTTGTTTTGTTTTTGTTTTTGTTTTATTTATTATGATTTTTAGTGACATTTAAAAATATTTTTACCATTTAAAATATGTTTTCTATTTGAATATATTTTAAAATGTAATTTATTCCTGTGATTTCAAAGCTGATTTTTTAGCGTCATTACTGCAGTCACATGATCCTTCAGAAATCATTCTAATAATCTGATTTGCCGCTCAAAACACTTATTATTATTATAATGTTGAAAAAAAGCTGAGTAGAATTTAATAATAAAATTATCCATTTCTATTTTTTTTTTCTTTAAAAAACTGTACTCGATTGTTTTAAATATTGAGGATGATGATTCTAATAGTAATAAATGTTTCTTGAACGGCAAATAAGCATATGACAATGATTTCTAAAGGATCATGTGACACTGAAGTCTGGAGTAATGATGCTGAAAATTTCGCTTCGATCAGAGGAATAAATTACATTTTAAATTATATTTAAATAGAAAGCACACTGTAAAAAATGCAAATGCGTATTTTCCAGTTTATGACACATTTTGAGTCTTAAATACTAAAAATGCTTTTCTTAAAACGACATAAAAACCCTTGTCAGACCAATGAAATTTTCCCAAATGTTGTCCCAACTAGTCAAACACAGTTTTCTGAACAAAGAATTTAATATTGTTGAAATGTTAAGGTTTTGTGAGTTCCCAGCATGCATTGCAGCATGAATAAATTATGCAGTTACTGTTATAGGATTATTGTTTTGCTGACTTAATTTAAACTTTTTTAGTTGTTGTGTCATTATTGTTAGTTACTTGTTGCACTGTGATGTAAAAAGCTCATCTTTTTAACATTTGTTGATTGCAACCGTTCTTGAGGTTTGTGTGTCTAGATTTGAGGCCTAGAGTATGTTTAATCATTTATATCTGTTTACTGGATATTTTTGTCTTGTAAGATGTTTTACAAACAAAGACAATATTATCTACATATTAGATTAAATTATCCATTAAAGGAGAAGTCCATTTCCAGAACAACAATTCACAAATTATTTATTCACCCCCTTGTCATGCAAGATGTTCATGTCTTTCTGTCTTCAGTCGTGAAAAAATTATGGTTTTTGAAGAAAGCATTTCAGGATTTTTCTTCATATAATGTACTTCAATTGTGCCCCCGATTTTGAACTTCCAAATTTTAGTTTAAATGCAGCTTCAAAGGGCTCTATAAATGATCCCAGTCAAGGAAGAAGGGTCTTATCTAGTGAAACGATCTGTAATTTTTTTCGAAAAATAAAAAATTTGTATACTTTTTAAGCACAAAAGCTTGGGTAGCACAGGCTCTCGGATGCGCGTCCACGGGTCGTTCTTGAACGATTCGTTCATTTTGAACATATCTTTAAGGTGACTCGCGAAGAACGAGTCGTCTCGGGGAGTGATTCGTTTAGTCGTAAATGCGCAACATCCTATTAGGTTCTGTACTGGAATTAGTTCATCTGTTTCGAGTCTTTGGGGTTTTCGAGTCATTCAATCATCTTATGGGGCTGTCACGTGATGCTAATTTTGCTAAAATTAACAAAATGACTTGGAAAAAAGATTCGTTCATTTTGCTGAACGAGACTCAAAGGTCCGAGTCGGTAAAATGATCCGAACTTCCCATCACTACTACGAATCATGTCTAAGTTCATCGTCTGTGTACTCCAGCTAAAAAAGGTAGAGAATGGTGAAAAACTCCATTTTATTTTCTCCTACAACTTTAGAATCATCCGACATGTTGTACCTTTTTGTATGTAAACAGCGTTTGACTAACTTGCACTTTCTTAGTCTTTGCGCGTTCGCTTTCGGTCTGTGGTTCCACCTACGTTCGGCGTGACCTTTCGACATGATTCAGTAGTACGTAGCGTCGTAAATTTGCATGCCAGAACCTGTGCTAGACGAGCTTTTGTGCTTAAAAAGTATACACATTTTTATTTTCCGAAAAAAATGACAGATCGTTTCACTAGATAAGACTCTTCTTTCTCGGCTGGGATCATTTAGAGCCCTTTAAAGCTGCATTTAAACTACATTTTGGAAGTTCAAATTCAGGGGCACAACTGAAGTCCACTATATGAAGAAAAATCCTGAAATGCTTTCCTCAAAAACCATAATTTCTTTACAACTGAAGACAGAAAGACATGAACATCTTGGATGACAAGGGGGTGAGTAAATTATTTGTGAACTGTTGTTCTGGAAGTGGACTTCTCCTTTAAGGTTTCTATAACAATGCACTGTTTGTCATTTGCAAATAAACAAAAAATTGATACATAAAAAAATGAATTACCTCAACAACAGTAATTGTTGTTTCAGTTGCTGTGACAAAACATTTTCTATTAGCAATAAGACAATCAGCATGGCATGAACAAACACATTTAAGTTGGCTAAGCAAAGTATCTTTACTGAGAAAAACTAAAAAACTATTGTTGAGAGAACTCAAAAGTCTTACTGCATCAAGTTTTCTTAACCATTTATTTTTTACAGTGCAGTTATTTAAAATAGTGAGAATATTTCACAATATTACTGCTTTTGCTGTATTTTGAATCAAATAAATTCAGGCTTGGTGAGCAGAAGAGAATTCTTTAAAAAACATGAAAAAATGTACTGTTCAAAACCTTATGAGTGGTAACATTCCTTGAATGTAATTTCATGGTACATATAATCAATCAGAAGGCCTAACAAACACATACCAAGGTATTACTAAATGATTCCATAACTCTATCATGATACCACATGTATACATTTTTGTAAATGTAAATATATTTTTCTGAAAAATTTGGAAGTTACTGAACCTGTACTGAACCTTAGTGTATTGTTTTATCTTGTGTAAAATCTTGATCACCTGTTTTTCTCAGGTATTTTTAAAGGAGTTCTCTGATGTTTGAGATTACAGACATCAGACAGATAGACACCAAACTGATGTTTGCGGTCAGGGTCAGGTGCAACGCTTTAAAGATGAGACACTCACTGAACTTACTATAATAAGAGAGAGAACTTAGATGTTTATGTTATGGAGACTGATTTCAGAAAACACACACACAAATTCACACACTATGTTGTGTCTGGTGAGATTCAGATTGATAAGATGGCTGCGTGTTGTTATCACTAAGTGGCTAATCTTATCTAGCGGGGCAGAAAAGCATGCATCAAAGCGACGCAAGCCAATGCCAGCCACCCCCTTCCCTTCCCTTCATCAGTCCAATCAGTGATAGCCCATCACTCAAACACACACACACAAGCACAGACACACACTGTTTTCCATGTTTTATGGGGACATAGTCATAATGATTTTTATACTGTACACACTGTATTTTCTATCCCCTACTCTACCCCTCACATAAAACTTTCTGCAATTTTAGATTTTCAAAAAAACGTCATTCTGTATGATTTATAAGCTGTTTTCCTCATGGGAATCAAAAATGTCCAGGATCAAACAATATCATATTACCATCCTTGTGGGGACATTTGAAAGTAATTAATTAATTAATTAATTAAGTTTAATAAACATTTTTACTCTTCTTACAAAATAAAGACATTTTCACAATTATTTTAATTATTAAAAAAAAAAAGTCAAATTAAAATATTTTTTTACCCCGCTGCCTTAAAATTTTAATTTAAATATTTGAGTTGATTCAACTTAGAGCAGCTGGGTAACAAACACAGCTTTTAAGTTTAACCAACCAAATTTTTAGTTTCGTCAACTCAAACATCTAAGTTGTCACTTAGTACAACTTAACATTTCAAGTGAGTTAACATTTATGTGAGTTGACTGAACTTAAAACTTTAAGGCAGCGGGGTAACAATTATTTTAAGTTGACAAAAAAAAAAAAAAACTTTTTTTTTTTTAACAGTATAAAGGCCCTGTTACAATTTTTGTTTTGTTTTTTTGCCAAATTATTTTTGTGATAACTAACATAATGCCACAGATGTTGTATCTTTTAACATTTAAAATTAACCTGTATCATTTTTTTAAATGAGGGGTGTCCAATCCTGCTCCTGGAGGGCCACTGTCCTGTGGAGTTCAGCTCCAACCCCAATTAAACACCTGAACCAGCGAATCAAGGCCCTACTAGGCATACTAGAAAGTTCTAGATAGGTGTGTTGAGGCAAGTTGGAGCTAAATTTTGCAAGACCATGGCCCTCCAGGAGCGAGTTTGGACACCCCTGCTTTACATCTTGGATCACTATGAACTGCCCTTTTGTGGAAAAGCACTTTGGATATTTTTTTTAAAAAATCCTTACAGAGAGAGAGAGAAAAAGATCATAGAGGTTTGAAGCATAGGCTGTAAATGTTTGGAGAAACATGAAGGTAAATAATACAATTAAAAATAACAGAATTTTCATTCTTGAGTCAACTAGTCCTTAAAGACAGAAAGAATCTCAGGCAGTGAAAGGAAACAGACAGTGGCAAGATAAGTGGGTTAAGCAAGATAAAAGCTGAGCATTCCTCTGCAAATGTATTTCAATTGATAGCTGAAAGTGTTAAACACACACTTGCACACAGCCATAAGACAAAGTGTGTGTACAGCACACCATTTCACCAATCATGACATTCCACTGCACCATCTGCAACAGCAAGATGCTAAAACAGTTGTTTGTTTTCAAGGTAACTTTAAAATAAATGCTTGTAACAGGTTGACTTGAAATGATTGAAAAGTGGCACATTCATTTCAGGGGCTCTGATCACAGAAAGGATGAGAGGAAAGTGCAGCATTAAGGAATGCAAAGTGCAGCATTCATGTTTGAACTCATCCATTCTTCAAGGGTCAGTTGCTAATCAGCTGTCAGAAGCATGATGAATGACCTGTGCGTGATTCTGTGTGGGGTCAGTTAACAGACTAACTTTCCTGTCATCACACTGTCTAGACAAAGCCTCACTTTAAAGACACACATGCACTTGTATATAGTCACACATATGAATTCTTTTGTCTATATACCATGGAAAGATATGAAGACAATGCATGTTTGCAATGTTTGCTTGACCCCTCTATTCCCACAAATATAAAGCTTTTAACAAAGAACAAACTTTTGAGAGTTGATAATCAAGTTTGAGAACTGTATAGATAATTTTCATTACGCCCTTGATCAAGATACTGAACTCAAGGTTACTCCAGTAGGACAGGTGAAGTAAATAACAATGATTTTATTGATACAATGGCACCTGTCAAGGAAAGCGATATATTAGGCCACCACTGAACGGTCAGTCTCTGAATATAATGAGTTGGAAGCAGAAAAAACAGGTAAGCAAAATGATCCAAGTGACTTTGATAAGGGTCAAATAATGATGGCTAGATGGTCAAGGGTGTGTTTCCCAAAAGCACCGTTAGCCAACTATGGTTGCAAGTTCTGTTGTTACCAACAACGGTTTAATGATTCAGTGTTTCCCGAAACTATAGTTCAAATCAACATTCGCAAACAGCATCGCAAAATTTACGTGGTTGGAACTACAGCTCTCGACCTGTGTTTAGAAGCATAGTTTTTGTTAGTAAGACATTTGGGCTTAAATTAATTCTGCTCTTGGGCACAATAAGCAAGCTAACATGCAATACAATCTATATCTTTCAGTATAAATGCATTTTAATCTATGTAATTTTTGCATGTCCTCTAAAAGCGCCATTTTGATTAAACGAGGACAGGAAACAGGAACAACCAAATATGGGCACAAGAGGGAGAAACCAACATAAACAGTCCACAGGGGTGTGACATTATGTCCCTAGTAAAAAAGTAATAGATTTAAAATGCATTTATTTTATACTAAGTATAGTTTAAAGGGGTCATCGGATGCCCATTTTCCACAAGTTGATATGACTCTTTAGGGTCTTAATGAGAAGTCTATAACATACTTTGGTTAAAATTTCTCAGTGGTAGTCTAAAAAAACACCCTTTTTACCTGGTCAAAATCAGCCCTTTTTAGAGCGAGCCATTCTGTTGCATTTGCCTTTAGAGCTCTGCTCACCCTGCCCCTCTCTACTGTTGGGTGACAAGACGTAAAGTTTACTTTAGCGGCATTTAGCCGCAAAACTTGCTAACTGGAACATTATTAAGAAAGGTGATTCTGCTGTAGGTGAAGCTGGATCACAAATGATTTCTCACAAACATAGACGCATTCATGCAGATCGCCGGGCACATTTCCTTTTAAAACGAAAGTAATGTTAACCCTCTGCATCTTCAGCGGCTCAGATGTTGGGAGTAAATGATGACTGCTTCGTTCATTATTATATCCAACACCTCAATCGCTCAGTCGGAGACTTTCTTGTCTTCCCCTGCACCAGAGTCAACACAATGGTGGTCAGGCTGTTACAGGTCAGTCAGGGCGGGTCTAAGGTAAGACAGCCATGTCAATCAACTATTGTGGGAGTGGCCTTGGTTGGTGTGATATCATACCGCCAAGAAGCTCAGAAAGGCTCGATTTGAAAAGGGGGATTTTACTTATAAAGATTAAAAAAAACACACTGCATTTTTATCATTACAGGGTGGTTGTGTACACACTTTTGTGTTCAAACAACATGTACAAGTGAGTTTTGCATCCAATGACCACTTTAAGTCGTTTAACATATTTATTGACATATCGTTTGAGACTTACTGATATATATATATATATATATATATATATAAATATATATATATATATATATTTTTTTTTTTTTAAAGTTGTAATTAAACTTAATTTGGAGTACTACTTGTGCACAATGCACATTTCTAAATATTAAGCCTAAAATATGTTTTAATGTCACTATTTATGAGGATTGTATCATCTTTAAATAATATCGGTCTTGAAATGCACAATATTTAAAGTGTACCTTAAGTATACTTGCAATAGTTCCACTTTAGCACAATCAAATATACTTAAGTATATCTTTAGTTGGACTTCAGCACTACTTCCAGACAAATTGCATTAAGCACAAAATACTTTAAATATACCACTTTAGTATACTAAAATTACAACTGCAGGGTATTTTTATTAAGTACATAATATGTAAATGTATTTGTAGTATACTTAACATGAAATAAATGTATTTTAAATACATTTTAGTATATTTATTTTTCAAACACAAACACTTGATTTGTTTTAGTGATTTGAACAAAGCCTTAACCCTAGGTAAACTGCTCAGTTTGTGCTCCAGAAGTGAATGATACATCAGACTGTGAAGCTTGTTGGTGAGCTGTTGTCTGTCTAAACAAACAAAAGCATGATGTTGACTTGGTGGAATATCATAGAGAGTTTTGCACAGGTAAGAACTCAAATTTGATTCAAATTTTCTTCAGTATGATCTTTAATATATTTGATTAGCAATGTAAAAAAATCTTACAATGAGAACTTGATCAGAGGCAAATGCAGACCTCCTCATGATTTACAAGCTTTAAACAATTAGATGCATATTTAATAAATGTTTAATTGTCACAGCATGCTGGTTTAAGTGTTATTTTTACCCAGATGTGGACTGGATCAAGAAACAGTCCATAGACTCTAACCTATGATACACTGCAAAATTAACAGTAATATCAGCATTATTTAGTTACACTCTGTCTCACGTCCATTCATCTGGCCGTTTACAGTTTACTCTTAGAGAACGTCCCACCTCTTCCAGCGCCTGAATTTTGTTGCTCCAGTGACTGCTTCAGATGCAATGACTGGCAAACCATGGTCAAACTCATACTGCATGGCCTGGGTGAAGGAGGAAGAGTCAAAGGCAGCATGGTAGGCTGAGTTACGGTCGGCACGGAGACAGAGCTGTGGAAATGCGCTGACCTGTTCGGCAAGTTCAAGAGCTACTTGAAGTGCTAAAACAAACAAACAGATTAACAGTTAGATGTGAAGATGCCAAAATGCAGCCATTCATAATCAAGTACAGGTGCATCTCAATAAATTAGAATGTTGTGGATAAGTTCATTTATTTCAGTAATTCAACTCAAATTGTAAAACTCGTGTATTAAACTACTTCAGTCTGTGTGCACTGAATTTATTTAAGTCTTTGGTCCTTTAAATTTTGATAATTTTGGCTCACATTTTACAAAAAACCATCAATTCACTATCTCAACAAATTAGAATACTTCATAAGACTAATAAAAAAAAAAACATGTTTAGTGAATTGTTGGCCTTCTGGAAAGTATGTTCATTTACTGTATATGTACGGGGCTCCTTTTGCTTTAATTACTGCCTCAATTCGGCATGGCATGGAGGTGATCAGTCTGTGGCACTGCTGAGGTGGTATGGAAGCACAGGTTTCTTTGACAGTGGCCTTCACCTCATCTGCATTTTCTGGTCTTTTGTTTCTCATTTTCCTCTTGACAATACCCCATAGATTCTCTGTGGGGTTCAGGTCTGGTGAGTTTGCTGGCCAGTCAAGCACACCAACACCAGGGTCATTTAACCAACTTTTGGTGCTCTTGGCAGTGTGGGCAGGTGCCAAATCCTACTGGAAAATGAAATCAGCACCTTTAAAAAGCTGGTCAGCAGAAGGGAGCATGAAGTACTCTAAAATTTCTTGGTAAACGGGTGCAGTGACTTTGGTTTTCAAAAAACATAGTGGACCAACACCAACAGATGACATTGCACCCCAAATCATCACAGACTGTGGAAACTTAACTCTGGATTTCAAGCAACTTGGGCTATGAGCTTCTCCACCCTTCCTCCAGACTCTAGGACCTTGGTTTCCAAATGAAATACAAAACTTGCTCTCATCTGAAAAGAGGACTTTGGACCACTGGGCAACAGTCCATTTCTTCTTCTCCTTAGCCCAGGTAAGACGCCTCTGACGTTGTCTGTGGTTCAGGAGTGGCTTAACAAGAGGAATACGACACGACAACTGTAGCCAAATTCCTTGACACATCTGTATGTGGTGGCTCTTGATGCCTTGACCCCAGCCTCAGTCCATTCCTTGTGAAGTTCACCCAAATTCTTAAATCGATTTTGCTTGACAAGCCTCTCAAGACTGCGGTTCTCTCTGTTGGTTGTGCATCTTTTTCTTCCACACTTTTTCCTTCCACTCAACTTTCTGTTAACATGCTTGGATACAGCACTCTGTGAACAGCCAGCTTCTTTGGCACTGAATGTTTGTGGCTTACCCTCCTTGTAAAGGGTGTCAATGATTGTCTTCTGGACAACTGTCAGATCAGCAGTCTTCCCCATGATTGTGTAGCCTAGTGAACCAAACTGAGAGACCATTTTGAAGGTTCAGGAAACCTTTGCAGGTGTTTTGAGTTGATTAGCTGATTGGCATGTCACTATATTCTAATTTGTTTAGATGAATTGGTGGGTTTTTGTTAAATGTGAGCCAAAATCATCACAATTAAAAGAACAAAAGACTTAAACTACTTCAGTCTATGTGCACTGTATTTATTTAGTACACGACATTCCAATTTACTGAGATGCACCTGTATAACAGAAATCTGACAGAAGAGAGCAAAATCTCAGCAAAAACACTGGGCAGATGTGATGCTTCTAAACTTTTTTTCTTTTTCAGCTGACCATAAAGTGTGACCTCAAGTGACCTCCATATCATCACTCATTTCCTTCTGATATGAACTCATTTTGTTCTTCCGTGTAGCACATGAAAGATTTGGCCTCTGTCCAGATCTCCTATAGAAACTTGAGTGACTTCACTTTGAAACTGAAGTGCTTACTTTCACAGTATCTCTAAACAGCTTTGAGCTCATCTCATTTAACCTCGCTGTGACTGTGTGAACTGCTGCCACATTACATTAGTTTAATCTGCTGACATCCTCAAGAGAATTCTGCTGTAGATGAAGAAAGATGCAAATATACTGGTCAGATAGATGGACGATATACTCCAGAATACTCACGCAGCTTTTTGCACAAAATCACTCTAAAAACATTAATCTATACACCTATAATCCATATTCTAATGAAAAAACTCTGTATTTAAAAAATTAAATAAAAAAAATATATATATCTAAAGTTCTCAAATTTCATTTGCGCTTTCACATATTCAGACTTTCCACATTATTTTTAGTCATGTGACAAGCCAGAATACCATCAAGCACAATTTTCTAAGTAACTTTTAATGATATTACTTCAACATAGGTCAAATGTATTCCAAGTGGTTCATGGTTTTCAAATGCCTCTTCATGCTACAGCAAGTTTCAAGGCATACTGTATGTGTACCTTGGCCATCAGGCACCACTCTGTTTGCCAGTCCAAATGTTAAAGCCTCTTGCGCCTTCACCGGTCGGCCTGTGAGGATGAGATCTAGAGCTCGCGAGAGACCAATCAGCTGTGGCAATCTCACTGTACCCCCATCAATCAATGGCACACCTGTGTGAGACAGACAGGAAAAGGGTTATAAACACAGAGGAGCTGAGGATTAACTGGTAGGAGGTGAATTGTAAACACATATGAATACACGCATTCATATATTTTTGCACAACAAATACATTTGAAACTGAAAAAAGTTAAAAAAAAAAAAAAGTTTTTTGAATTGTCCTTTTTTAAGTAGAAAGCAGTTCTTTTAAATTGTATTAAACTATCATTACCTACAGTGCTGCTTGAAAGTTTGTGAACCCTTTAGAATTTTCTACATTTTTGCATAAATATAACACAAAACATCATCAGATTTTCACACAAGTCCTGAAAGTTGACAAAGAGAACCCAATCAAACAAAAGAGACCAAAAATATACTTTGTCATTTATTTACTGAGAAACATGATCCAGTGTTAAATATTTGCGAGTTGCAAAAGTATGTGAATCTTTGCTTTCAGTTTCTGGTGTGACCCCTTTTTGAAGCAATAACCACAGGTAGTGTATTTTGTAACCGCTGATCAGTCCTGCACAACAGCTCGTAGGAATTTTAGCTCATTCTTCAGTACAGAAACACTTGAACCCTGTGCTATTGGTGGGTTTCCTCCTATGAACTGCTTGCTTCAGGTCCTTCCACAACATTTCAATTGGATCAGTTGGTCCGGACTTTAACTCAGGCATTCTAAATCATTAACCTTGTTCTTCTTTAACCATTTTTTGGTATAATAACTTGTGTGCTTGTGCTTGTTGTCTTGCTGCATGACCCAATTTCTTCTAAGATTCAGTTCTCGGACAGATGTCCTGACATTTTCCTTTAGAATTTGCTGGTATAATTCAGAATTCACTGTTCTATCAATGATGGCAAGCCATTCTGGCCAAGATGCAGCAAAGCAGGCCCAAACCATGATACTACCACTACCACATTTCAAAGATGCAGTAAGGTTCTTACGCTGGTGTGTTTTTCTTTTTCCAAACATAACACTTCTCATTTAAACCAAAAGTTTTATTTCGGTCTCATCCGTCAACAAAACATTTCTCCAATAGCCCTCTGACTTATCCACATGATCTTTAGCAAACTGCAGACGAACAGCAGGTTTTCTTTTTTTTGGAGAGTTTTTGCTTTCTTCTTGCAACTCTGCCATTCACACCATTGAATCAGAATCGGTTGTTTAGTGTTCTCCTGATGATGGACTCATGAACACTAATATTAACCAATGTAAGAAAGGCTTTTATGTGTTTAAAAGTTACCATGAGGTCCTTTGCAACCTTGCAGACTATTACAAGTCTTGGTTTGGAGTGATCTTTGTTGGTTGACCACTCCTAGGGAGGGTAATAGTGGTCTTGAATTTCCTCCATTTGTACACAATCTGTCTGACTGTGGATTTTTGGAGTCCAAACCCTTTAGAGATGGTTTTGTAAACTTTTGTAGCCGGATGAGCAACAACAACTGTTTTTCTGAGGTTCTCAGAGATCTACTTTGTTCATGCCATGATTCACTTCCACAAACATGATCAGACTTTGATAGATTCCTGTTCTTTAATTAAAACAGGCATACACTGGCACCTGATAGTCATCCTGTTGATTGATAACACATCTGAACAAATGGACTTTAATTTCACCTTAAAATTAACTACTAATCCTAAAGATTCACATATGTTTGCAACTCACAAAAATGTAACACTGGACCATTTTTCTCAGTAAATAAATGACTATATATATTTCTTTGTCAACTTACAGGACTTGTGTGAAAATCTGATTAACTTTTTGGTCATATTTATGCAGAATTATAGAAAATTCTAAAGGGTTCACAAACTTTTAGGCAGCACTGTAAATATAAAATAATATATCAACATAGGCCATTGTATAACACACACAACAAAGAGTTTTTGAATGCATGTCTAATCATCAGCAGTCCCTCCCGGTTTAGAGCTCTCGTTATCTCTGCCAATTCAAACTAGCATCATTAGAACCACATTCTATAAATGATATTTTCTCCTGAAGTCCTCTTGTAGCGGGTTATGGAAATAATGCAGCTCTATTCAAAGTGGCTTGAGAGGGTGAGAGATAATGAGTGGATACATCTGCTACCAATCATCTGTCCTCTCGGTCCAACACGCTACACATCTGGCAGCCTGAGCTGAGGTGGGAGGGAGTTTCTTTCAGTAAGCACATCCTTCCATATTTCCTCTGCTCTTTTAGCCCATTACTCAAGTCTGTCGTTCAGAAAGTCAGTCCTCCATCTCTATTACACATCTGCAAGCATGCAGCTGACACACACCAGACGTGATGAGATGCATCTGTTTCAGAAGACGAACCTATGGAATCTTAAAAGCAGAGGCAGTGTCGAATCCATAATTGCAAGAGATCCAAATGAGGAATGAAGGTGCATTCATGCTAATTAAATTGGTAGAGTTTACGAATCTAAGTTTGACCACTTGAAAGAATCCAAGAGATTGTTTGATGTACAACTTCAGAAAAAAATGGGGACTTAGGAATCAGTGAGGCCAAACCCTCAAATGAGTTTATAAAAATGACCCTGTTCAAAAGTTTACATATACTTGATTTACTTGATTGGAAAATTGAGGTAATGACTGTATGATTTTGAAATCCATCTTTTCACACTGAGGACAACTGAGGAACTCATATGCAACTATTACAGAAGGTTTAAACACTCACTGATGCTCCAGAAGGAAAAACAGTGCATCAAGAGTCAGGGGGTGAAAACTCTTTGAATTTTAAGGTCAGGGTAAATTTTACTTATTTTGTCTTCTGGGAAACATTGTAAGTAAGTCTTCTGTAGCTTCTGAAGGTCAGTACTAAATAAAATAAATATGATACTTAGGGAAAATAAGAAAAATGTATTCATTTTCATTCTGATCAAAAGTTTACACCCCCTGCTCTTAATGCATTGTTTTTCCTTTTGGAGCATCAGTGAGTGTTTCAACCTTCTGTAATAGCTGCATATGAGTTGCTCAGTTGTCCTCAGTGTGAAAAGATGGATTTCAAAATCATACAGTCATTGCCAGAAAGGATTCAAATACAGAAAAATGATTTTTTGTCCTGAACAGGTAAACTGCCCATTGATCTTCAGAAAAATCCTTCAGGTCCCACAAAATCCTCTTGGACCTGAAGGATTTTTCTGAAGAACAGCGTGCAGTTTACCTGTTCAGGACAAACAAGGGACTTCTGAACAGCTATCACTAAACAAAAAACACAGCTGTGGATCATTCAGGTAACAACACAGTATTTAGAATCAAGCATATGTAAACTTTTGAACAGGGTCATTTTTATAATTCCAACTATTATTTTCTCTTTTGGACTATATGTAAAGGTCTTTTATGTAAAATATCTTATTCAGGTCAGTACTAAATAAAAAAATAACATGCTGTATGATCCCTCTTATTTTGGTAAAATAATTAACATTTTGCAGATTCTGCAAGGTGTATGTAAACTTTTGACCTCAACTGTAAAGTACAAAGATGTACTTCTGAAGATACTGCCCCAGTGATGCATTTTTGCAAAATTTGATGTGACTTTCTGTCAGCATTCCCAGAAATGAAAATTTATCATTTAAAATGCATCAGAGGAAAGCGTTAGATACAGTTGTCCATGCATCTCTTTACATCAGTCCATTCCTTTTATGTCCAGGCCTTCACTGCGCAAAATCCTCTTGCTCTCACACACAGGAGACATTGAAGTGGTACAATGGCTTTACAGAAATCACAGAATGACTCCATGTCACTAGTCCTGCATTAGCACCTGGGTGATTTCAGTTCACCTCAGGTGTTTGACTGAATGAATGGATCTGTCTGTGTAAGCCTGAGCCTGCAGTTGAACTTTTATGTCTTCCTGTACGTGTTCATGCTGGTGATACTGGTATCCACAGAACTTCAAAGTCCCAACAAAGCCCACGACGCAAGCTTGCACACACAATGGTGTTGAGGTAATGCCGTGTTACCACACTAGAGCTCAGGAAAAAACCTTTACACGCACACATGACTATACAATTACACATACGCAACAACAGTTAAATAAGAAGCTTTGATCTACATGTCTGTGAAATCAGAACTAACATGACCATGATACAAAACCTGTCCCTTATTAATTATATTTGTAAATCCCTAAGGGTTAAACCTAAGATTTAGTTCATTTCCGTTTAAGATGTTTTAAATAAATTAATGCATTAAGGGAAGTCTTCCATCCTCAAGACAACTTAAATCCGTCAATGTATTTGATGAAATCTGCATCCCTGAGTCCAAGTATTATAAGCCAAGGAAGGATCTGAAGGTTGAAAGAGAATGTCTGTAAAATCTGAGAAAGGTCGAGTCATTTCAGTTGTTGGCAGCCACTCCAGGGCTGAGGTGGACGAATGGAAAGTGCATTCAGAACAACTGGCTTTGACCACCTGGGCTGTTGGATTAGATACAACGTGTGCAGTTAGGGCCTCTTAAAATGATAAACTCAGATTTCACAGATCTTCTGGTCTCTGATAAATGTACTGCATTTTATTTGAGCTGGGAACAAACTGTCCAAGTGAAACACAATATTCAATGAGAAAACAATGACTGGATCATGAAATGTGGGCGTTCCATAGCAGGATGGAATCAGACCTGAATGTGAAGTTCCCGTGAAGTTCCTGTCCAGACACTTTCGGAACCTACTTTTTGACCTGGGGGCTGAAGGTCAGGTCAGGACATTTTAATATGTTCCAAAGGCAACACTTTTTGTCAAATTACCTGTAGCCTAAATATCTATAGATAATGTCAGGCGAAAGTGAATGCGGTGAAAGTTCCTTAATTATTTTAAATTATCTTACTTTTTAAATTATTATATATAATCTATAAAGTTTTTTTTCTTTGGTTTAACATGATGAATTATGCACAATAAAACCAGGAATGTACATAACGAATGTGCTAAAGACTACGTAACTTTTTACTCAGTGAAACAATATTTCCCTTGGGGTTTAATGTGTGTAACTTGCACTAGCTGAATCACTTAAATGGCTTGTCCACATTCTTTTCAGGGATGTTTCTTACAGTTTGGTGGCTCAATGTAGTATCTGAAGACACAACAGGAAGTATTTGGCCACATCAGAGAGATTTCAGTCAGTTTTGGTAGCATATTTTCCTTTTCCAGGGTTACCTCCCCCATCCTCCTTCTCATTTCTTTCTCTTTGTCTCTCACCACGAGGGATTCCCCTAGGCTGTTCCCATCTTGGTCTCCCAAATACAGCCCTAAAATTCACTTGCCAAAACAAGATTAGGTAAAATAAAACCTACAAGCAGGATGTTAAAATAAACCCTTTCCACTGATGGTGGCCAAGACATCTATTATGTGAGATGAATAGTGTTTAAGGGCCTGCTGTGCACTGTGGGTAAGTACAGGAGAGAGTGAGGAAAATTCAGAGGAAATAAGTGGGTAGTGTCAGAGTGCTTAGCCTTGTTCTGGGAGAAAAAGTCTCCAAATGACAGTACTCAATCATAGCGGAATGGCCACAGGAACCAATGTGCGGCAAAAACAACACATAAAATTTGTTGACAAAACATTTTGGTATATGGTTGAGGGCATGGTTACATGCTAGATGCTCCAATTAGAAGTGTAATGTGACTATAGATATCATCATGTAAGCTATTGGGTTTGGCCATGATTTCAGGAATAAATACAATTTCCTGGAAAAAAAATGTGTGGCATCTGCCTGTGCATTGCCAGGATGTTGCTAGAGGTTACTAAGCTGTACTGAGTATGTTTGAGCAGGTTGCTATGTGGTTGACTGAGTGTTGCGAGTGGTTGCCAGGGATTTGCTACGTATCTATGCTACATAATCAAGATGTCCTGAGTGGTGCTCTACGGTTGTTAGGGTGTTGTGGCTAGTTGCTTCATGGTTGCATAGCTGTTCTAAGCGCTTCTTTTTTTAAATAAGACTTTGTTCCACAATTTCTTCTCTTCTGTCTCAGTCTTCGACGTGTGTTCATGAGAGTAGCACGACATGTGTGTGCGCTGCTGCTGACAGAGGAGCAGCGTTCTGACATACAGTAGAACCCGGATGCACTGTGCTTTGTTGACAAGCAGAAGTAAACATGTCCGAAGAATTATAGATATAATAATTATGCATGTGTCTTGGAAAAACAGCAAGAAGACTGCATTAACATTTTAATAATTTATCGATAAACTTTGTTTGCTTTCTTTGTTTTCAGTTTAAGAGAAGTCGGCACTGACTGTCATTTAAATTGGTTTATTTGAAAGTAGACATTTCACTCTCTATAGATATATTTTCATGTCTGTAAAGCAAGTATACACAGAGTTTTGAAAATTTCACACTCAAGTTCATAGAGACCAAGACGGCAGAAAGTTCATCCTGTTTGCTTTAATTATTTTACAAAAGCACAACGTTTCGTTGTTATTGTGAGCACAAATGTGCACAAATAAACGTAGAGTCTTCACTGATTCGAAAGATGTTTTACTTTTATCTGTATGACCAAAAATGACAAAGCATTTTAAGAGCAAGTGACCGCACCGGCACCTCCATCTGTCATACAGTAAGTGTGCTACTGTTCAGCTTCGACACTCTGAGCGGACATTTCATTTCAATAGCGCACATTTTTCTAGGTCAACACTACATTGAGCGGCCATGTAAAGTTGCGATCTGTCCGTGACTTCACCACTTTTTGTGGATTTTTTTTTCCTGCGACTAGTGACCTAGTCTGTTTCCTGCAAATGTTGAATGTTGGTCGACCAAGCCTCTTCTCGTTGACTAACGGTTAGTCAACAATTAGGGGGCGTCCCTAGTATTCCCGTGGCTTCATAACATTACGGTTGAACCACTGGTGCCATACAGACTATTTTAACAATGTCCTTACCACCTTTTCTGGGCCATAAAACGTCTCAGTTGCATTGCTGACTGTGCAGGTTCAGAAAGTTCTCGAATTTCATCAAGAATATCTTCATCTGTGCTCGAAGATTAACAGAGGTTTTATGGGTTAGGAACGACATGAGGGTGAGTAATTAATGACCGAATTTTTATTTTTGGGTGAACTACCCCTTTAATCAAGCTCAAATTTCATTAAATAATGTGAAGTGGAACAGTATCTTGTTCAGAAATAGATGTAAAACGATGTAGGACTAAGTGGTGTTTAATTTACTCTTATTCAAACTCTTGAATGAGTTTACACTTGAATGAATATGAAGTGTAAGCAGTTCAAGTTCAAAATAATGTGAAGGACTTTTTTATATGTATGCATATACAGTATCTCACAAATGTGAGTACACCCCTCACATTTCAGCAACGTTTTTAGTATATTTTCTTAAGGAACAATACTATAGAAAATGAAACTTGAATATATTTTAGAGTAGTCAATGTGCAGTATAGCAGTGTATATTTACTGTCCCCTGAAAATAACTCAACATACAGCCATTATTGTCAAAATAGCTGGCAACAAAAGTGAGTACACCCTATATCATAACAGCATTGTCATTTAACCATGCAAAGCCACATGTCCTAGTCATCATGTTCATGTTTTTGTCTGCTTGACAGGACCATACGAAGTTGTGTATCTTGTATTAGAGCAGTTAAAATTTGGTGCTTTAAGTACAATTCTCTCATACTGACCACTGGATGTTCAACAAGACACATTGTTAAGAACTCTCTGAAGATTTGAGAATTAGAATTGTTGCTCTCCACAAAGATGGCCTAGGCTATAAGAAGTTCAGTAACAACCTGAAACTGAGTTATTGTACTGTGGCCAGGGCCATACAGAGGTTTTCCAAGACGGGTTCCATTCGGAATCTGCCTTGCAAGGGTTGGTCAACGAAGTTGAGTACTCGTTCTGTGTGTCAGGTGCAGAACCTGGCTTCAAAAAACAGATGCATGAGTGCTGCCATGGTTGCAGGTTAGAGGTTGCAGAAGTAGAAGGTCAACTTGTCAGTGCTCAGACCATACGCTGCATGTATTGTCCGTTGAGAAGATATACTAAAATGATTGCGAGAAAGCATGCATTCCATTGAAAATAAATGGCAGTTTAGTGGGAAAAATGTGGAAAGCATTTGTCATTTTATCCTGTTGGTTGTCATTGTTTGTTTGGTTATTGTATTTGTGGGTAGCTTGTAATTACAAGTTCTACAAGGATGTAAATACGTTTTGCAAGTCAGAATCTTGTGATTGCAGTGGTTCTGGCATGCCATTGCTATGGTGGTGTAGTTACCAGGGAATTGCTATGTGGTTACTAAACTGTTTTGAGTTTTTTAGAATGTTACCATGCAATTTCTAGGTTGTCGTAACTTAATGGTCAAATTCAGTCCACCTCTTAATAATATATATTTTGCTATCTATATGGCTCAGGTTCCTCCTCATAAGAAAGTATATGGGATTTTTACCCATTTTTTTGTCCATGTGGGAATTATAAATCTAATAAGAAAAGTTATAGTATACCTCAACTCACCAAAACACATGACTTGAGGTATCATTAGTTTTGCATGTAGTGCAGGTAAAGTTACACACCAAATTTTTAAGGGTTATAGGTTTGATCAAATTTTTTCATTGCACAAACAATTGTACTAATCATTACTGCAGAGCACTGGTAAATCCTTCAAGACAGCAGGCGTCACGTCTTCCTGGGTGGCGCAAGTACAGTAGAGGCAGACTGTCTGAGGAACGGGTTCGCAGGCACATGCGGGCAATGCCCGGATGCTTGGTTTAATGAAAGAGAGAGGGTCATGATGATGGTTCTATGTTTTAAACGAGCAGCTGGAAAAATCAGTTCCTGGCAGTAAATTATAGCACTGCTGGCATATTTATACACACTGTGGTCATATCTGTAGCATAGAGAAACTAGTACATGCAGAATGACACGGCATCAAATTTCTCTTCTCTTTCTAGGTACTGCAAACCCTGTCCACAATAGTTTAGCTTCCCAGGATTTAGTCTACTATGTTTGGATTGAAATTGACATATTTTATTTTATTACTCATAATACACCCATTTAAAGCATTCTGCAAGTACCACTGTACAATTTGGTAATATCATGGTACATGAATATGGTAATCCAGGAGCGTGCAGTCCATATAAGCTGTGAATTCTCTGCATGCCCAAGCCATTTGAGAGAATGAGCTCAGGAACTGGCTAATAAAAAATAACACTAATATAAATTTCCTTGTCATTTGAGGTATAGAATAAAGCTTACATAATAAAATGTTTCATATGTCTGTAAATTATTTATTTTCCAATTTCCTGCAAATATGTGCCAGATACAGAGGGATTTGTGTGAGTGCATCCACAACAGCTTTGGCACCTACACTCAACTGCTATGATTCATCATTACTGCTCCAAGCTTTTATTGGTTTATTGCCATGTGGGCGATTTCATGCACAAGAAAAACTGTCTGCGAATTGCTCGCCCAACCAGAAAAAGGATGCTGTTGCTGCCAGATTATAATTACTGAATATCATGTTGTATTCGATGCGAAACTAACGCAACTAATTCAAATCAAAAAGTTGTAACTGTATATTCCTATGATTTCTAAAGCTAAGCAAATGTTTCAAGTTCAATGAAAACACATATTCTCACATTTTTTTGCATAGACAAAGTATGCTAAAGGTACATGTTATCTGGCAACATGCTTAAGCAAACTAAGTGAAAAATGCAGAATTTTTATTGTTCCATTTGTTTTTCCAATGCTTAAAAAACTTGCATGTGTGACATTGACATATGCACATGAGCAGTCATGGCCAAAAATATCAGCACCCTTGCAATTCTGTCAGAAAATGCAACACTTCTCTCAGAAAATTGTTCCAATTGCAGATGTTTTGGTATACACCTGCTTATGTTTGCACTGCAACAACACAAAAAAACAGAGAAGAAAAGTCAAACAATTTCACACAGAACTCAAAAAATGTGGAAAAACATGGACAATCTTAAGGCTACAAGTCCATCTACAAAGATCTTAATGTTCCTGTGTCCGCTGTGCGCAATATCATCAAGAGGTTTACACCCATGGCACTGTAGCTAACCTCCCTGGACGTGAACGGAAGAGCAAAGTAAATGAAAAATTACAATGACGGATTGTTTGAATGGTGGAAAAGAACCCCGATTAACTTCCAAACAAATTCAAGCTGATCTGCAGACACAGGGTACAGCAATGTCAGCTCGCACTATCCGTCGCCATCTGAATGAAAAGGGACGATATGGTAGGAGACCCAGGAGGACACCACTGCTGACACAAAGGCATTAAAAATCAAGACTAGAGTTTGCCAAAACTTACGTGACAAAACCACAATCCTTCTAGGAGAACATACTGTGGACAGATGAGACAAAAGTAAAGCTTTTGGTAAATGACATCATGGCACTGTTTACAGAAAAAGAAATGAGGACTTTAAAGAAAAGAACACAGTCCATACAATCAAACATGGTGGAGGTTCAAAGATGTTTTGGGGTTGCTTTGCTGCTTCTGGCACTGGATGCCTTGACTGTGTGAATGGTATCATGAAATCTGATGATTACCAAAGAATTTTGGGGTGCAATGTAGTGGCCAGTGTCAGGAAGCTGCGTCTCCACCAGAGGTCATGGGTCTTCCAGCAGGACAATGACCCGAAACACACTTCAAAAAGCACTCAGAAATTGTTACAAACAAAGCACTGCAGAGTTCTGAAATGGCCAACAATGAGTCCAGATCTGAATCCCATAGAACACCTGTGGAGAGATCTCAAAACACCAGTTGGGAGGAGGTATCCTTCAATCTGAATGACCTGGAGCAGTTTGCAAAAGGAGAGTGGTCCAAAATTCCAGTAGAGAGGTGTAAGAAACTCATTCATGGTTACAGGAAGCGACTGATTTCAGTTATTTTTTCCAAAGGGGGTGCTACCAAATGTTAAGTTAAGTTCTGTGTGAGATTGTATCATATTTGACTTTTCTTCTCTGTTTCTGTGTTGTTCCAATGCAAATAAAAACAAATAAATAAACGTGAGTACCAAAACATTTGCAACTGCAACAATTTTCTGAGAAAAGGGTTGCAAGGGTGCCGATATTTTTGTCCATGACTGTATGTGTGTAAGCATCTGTATGTTTCTTGAAAAAGCACTGCCATCTGGCTATTTCTGGCAACAGCTCTGAATTTTGACCCTGTCCTTGTTATGAGTAAATGGAGTCATACTTCTAAATCAACACTTGCCATGGTGGTGCTTCTTATTTGTTGTCTCTGATGTTGATGCGTTTCTTTAAAGGGGTCATCGGATGCAAAGTTTACTTTTACATGTTGTTCAAACATTAATGTGTGTTGGCAGTGTATATACACATCTACCCTATAATGATAAAAATCTATGCAGTGGTTTTTAATTAATCTGTAAAAATAATATCCCCTTTTTCAAATCGGTGTGGCGTCACATCGACAGAGGCCGC
This sequence comes from Labeo catla, assembly GCA_012976165.1. Classification (NCBI taxonomy): domain Eukaryota; kingdom Metazoa; phylum Chordata; class Actinopteri; order Cypriniformes; family Cyprinidae; genus Labeo; species Labeo catla. Next base: position 938,844 of record VONZ01000122.1, read on the forward strand.
TCCCACGATAGTAGATTGACATGAGCATCTTACCTCAGACCCTCCCTAAATCAGCTGTAACAGTCCGACCTCCATTGTTTCGATGCCGGAGCAGGGATGTAGTTAGACAAGAATATCTCCGATTGAGCTATTGAGGTGTTGTGCTGCTGGATGTAATAATAAATATAGTGGTTGTCATTTACTCCCGACATCTGAGCCGCTGAAGATGCAGTGGATTACGTTTGTTTGTGAAGGTAATGTGCCTCCCGATCTAAATAAATGTTTCTATGTTTGAGCAAATCACCTTTCCTAAATGTGATAGCAAGTTTTGTGGCTAAATGCGCTAAATGTGGCTAAAGTAAACAGGCTCGTCACTCCACAGAGAGAAGAGAGGGGCGGGGCGAGCAGAGCTCATTTGCATTTAAAGGAACAATCCCTCAGAATGGGATGATTTTTGCAGAGCTCATTTTGACAAAGTAAAAAGGGTGTTGTTTTACACTACCATTGAGAATTTTTAACCAAAGTATATTAAAGACTTTTCATTAAGACCATAAAGAATCATATCAACTTGTGGAAAATGGGCATCCGATGACCCCTTTAAGTGTCTTCTAAGTTGATGCACAGTACCATTTATCTTCTCTGTTTGGTTATGCTGATTTTTAGGGTTTGGGGGTTATTGTCTACCACTGTAGTAAACATTTAGCACCATGATAAGCAAGGATATACATTTTCATTCAATGCTGTTGTGTTGTTGCTGTATGTTACATTATGTGAGGTTTATGATTTTATAAAACATTTTGTTTTTGTCAAAAAAAAATGTAATTATCATTACTGTACAGTTATTTAAACTGTAGTTTTTATGTTGATTTTACTGTTTTGGATGATACCATAGTTATTTGGTGTTGTTTCAAAACAACGTTGTTACCTAAACAACAAGTACTTCTATTCTGATATCAAGATTTTCTTTTAGGATTTTCTTCAGGATTTTTTTTTTATTTTAAGAATAATTTCCAATCACAAACTCCTTCCTCCAAACCGGTCTAGAGTTGTAGGTATAAACAAACAAAGCCATGCTGCCCGATGCTATTTCTACCACATCTTTAAGCAAAATAACACCTGTAAGTACAATCAAAGAGAAAATGATACCTACCAAATCTGCGGCAGAAAACACCCATGATGGAGCTCTCTTCAACCACCCTCAGATCAGCCAGCAGGGCCAGCTCCAGACCCCCAGCCACAGCGTAACCATTGACTGCTGCGATCAATGGTTTTGAGAGCCTCATACGAGATGGACCCTACAGCAAACAACACACATCAGTTTACTGCTGTTCTACCATGTGAACCAAGCTTTGGGTCTGCAAACATAGGTGTCAATTGTCTATTATGAAGAACATGTACACTGAAAATGACTTATCATTGTAAGTCGCTGTTACTAGTGAGTGTATCATCCAGCTGTATCATATGGTAGTTTACGTGAGCTTCACAGTTTGCTCTACTGAAGTTTCTGTTGTTTATGTGGTACATGTTACTCATTTCACTCGTGAAGAAAAAGATCAATAGCAACACAGTTCATTTATAAATAAAAGTCTTAAAGCTACAGTAGCAAAAAAAGCTTGTTTAAATCTAAAGGCCTGTTCACAGCAAGACAAGTGTTTGGTGTGAACAAAGAGTACAGAGACAAGAAAGCTGGTTCTGGATTGGTCTCTGTTATTCACTCTCTCTTAGCAAAATAGTCATAAGCACCACCAAATCATTTTATGTAACAGCAGTGGCTTTGGGCATGAGTCCAAAAGCTCAAATCATTTTGGTTGGCCAGCTTTTTTCGCAATGCAGTGGGGATAAAAAAGAACCATATGTTGCAATGACTGCAATGTTTGTTTCATAATGAACATTTTGGTAGATGTTTTAATTTTAAGTAATGGTTAATGTTAATGTGTCTCTTAATGCATAGGGTCATAGAAACAGTGGAAAATGGTCATGAAAACTATTTTTGATTAAAGAAACAATTATTAGTGATACTAGTATAGCAAGCTTAAAGATAAAGTTTTAAATGACTCCTCTGGTATTACTGTGTCTGAGAAGGACCACTCCGTACCATGGGACCAGGACCATGACAGACATCTTGCTCCAGTATGAGAGAACCAGAGGTCTGGGCCAACTCCTTCAGATCAAAACCAGCACAGAAATTCCCTCCTGAAACAAATAACTTGATTATTTAACTGACAAGGGAAGCTTTGTAAAAAAAGAAGTCCACGTTAGTGTACTGATTAATACAGTTGTAATATTACTTTAATAATTTAAAAGAATACACTTAAGTGCAAACTGAATGTACTGTTTTCAGACAATTAATTAATTAATTTAGTTAATTGCAATGAAATAAAAAAGTTGCAATTTGCATTATTGCAAATAGCTGAACTTTATTTTCAGTGGGACTTAAAAAGATAGTTCACCTAAAAATGAAAATTCTGTCACCATTTACATTATTAAAAATTGCACTTTCGTGTACTTAAGAGTGCTAAGATAATGTTATTGCTTTAAATACACGTGATGAAAAGTGGTCTTTTAATATATCAAAATTAATACTATGTTCCTTTCTATATTTTGAAGTATACTACTATATATATATAAATTTTCCTGAGGAAACATTACCAGTTAAAACAGCCTTCAGTGCACTTCAGTAAATCACAGCTTGAACTAAGCAATAAAACAGCAATTATTTATAATTTAGCTGAAACGTGAACATGGACACAATTTTCGTAATGGCTTCCTAATGGACTAGTAAAATCTAGACCAGTAAGTAAGAATGTGTGTGCTCAATTGCATTTTAATGTCCTTTTAAATGTCTAAGATATAGTAGATGTTAACACAGACCTGAACCTGTGTTCTGGTGAAATAAGGGAGTTCTTGTGTGGCCATCATTACCTCATTCAGCTCTTCAAAGCTCAAGCAATTACTGTCATCACACATTCTTTATGTCGCTGTCCATGTAATGTTATCTACTGTGTTCAGTTCACCTGCAGACAGTCCTCTGGCTGGACTCCAGATTTAGAGTGTGAGAGAAAGCAAAACCTCTCATTTGACTCGTGATAAAGGTGATTTAGGAAATTTGAGCAGAGTTGGTTGATCCAGGTTGAACAAATTATTTCTACTGAGGGTGTGCAATTTGATGGCCTAGGATAATTGTTTTCAACATGGTAATATTGTCATCACTGGCTTTGACGTAACGCAGGACTCTTGTAGCCATGTGCTGCCCACTTAGTCAAAGATTTCACAGCTTTTAGTATGAAGGCACATTTTGAGAAAATGTTAGAAAGCTTTAGACTAGGGGTGGGCGGATCGATCCTAATATCGATAGTATCGATACCACCGTTGGTATTGATATCGGATCGATAGTAGCCTTCCGAGATCGATACTTTTATTTAAATTTCATCTAATTTACTCTAAAGTACATTGCTCCTGTTTCATAAAAGAGCGGACATGTCTCTAAATACCCCGCTCCTTTTATATCTCGTATGCACCGTTGCTCCTCTCTGCTCTGCTGTTATTAGTTGTCCTTTTATCACGTGACTCAGCAGCGACAAAGCGCAAGCACTTCCGGCTGTTCTGTTGTGTTCTTTATTTATTTAAAATGTATTTGCATTTACATTTATTTGTTTAAAGACATTGAAGAAGAACTAAAAGAGAAATGGTTTTGTTATTATATTATTGTTTCTGAACAAAAACCCCAGACTGAAGGAAAGTTAAAAAAATTCATTGTTCTCTAGTGATAAGTTTGTGTTTGCAAATCCAGATCATTACAATAATAAAAATGTTTTTATTTGGCTTAAAAGTGTTTAAAATTTGTCCTGGGTTTTAACATATACATTTAATTATAGCTGCTTTGAGAGCATTCAACTCATAAATCATGACACACTGTTCTCCCCTACAGAAAAGTACATTTAGGTTCAAGTGCATGCTTTTTAAAGTAAAAGTATCAGTATCGGTATCAATATCGGCGATACTGGCCCTGTATTTACTTGGTATCGGATCGATACCAAATTTTGCAGTATCGCCCAGCCCTACTTTAGACCTAACCAGGTATATATTTAATGTCTACAATGGAAATCTGGGGACAAAATAAATAAATAAAAAATCAGGGAAAAGAGCATGTACCATTACAATAAAATTCTTTGCTTTACCACTCAGATGATGTATTTACTAACTATCAATGGGCTCCAAAGTTCATATCAATAGTAGCGTGTAAGCGAACTTACCGATTCCATAAAGCACTGCCACATTAAGGCTGTTGTCCTGGTCAAAAGCTGACAGCTCCTCAGTCAGTCTCTGAGCAGTCTCTTGATTTACCGCATTGCGTGCTTCAGGACGGTTAATCCCAATAACCATCACCGTACCCCTCCTCTCAGAAATCACTGTCCCATCTGCACCTTCCACAATCACAGAAGGAAATGCATGAACACTGAATTAATCTGTTAGCAGGTGTATACAATAGATAGAATTTAAAACAATAAAATATGTCAAAATAAGTACAGTATCCGCAGCATATGTGACATACACTGACATACATTTTGGACACTTAAGACACGTCAGTGACATTAGATTAAATAATAAACTGAGTTAATTATTTCAGTTTAATTAGTATTTAATTATTAATCAATCTATGATTTTATCATTTTAAAAACTAAGAAAATTTATTTTGCAAAATATTTGCGAATTTATTTAATTATTTGTTTGTTTGAAAGAAGATTGCATTTATTTAATCAAAAATACAGTAATATCAGCAATATTCTGAAACATTTTTACAATGTTAAATAACTGTTTTTGTGTATTTTCATATATTTTAAAAAGTAATTTATTCCTGTGATGGGAAAAATGAATTTTCAGAAGCCATTACTCTAGTTTTCAACATCACATAAACCTTCAGAAATCATTCTAATAGATTTATTTGCCTAGATTTATAATGCCTTCTCCCAACTGGTGTTTTGAGATCTCTCCACAGGTGTTCTATGGGATTCAGATCTGGACTCATTGCAGGCCATTTCAGAACTCTCCAGTGCTTTGTTTGTAACCATTTCTGAGTGCTTTTTGAAGTGTGTTTCGGGTCATTGTCCTGCTGGAAGACCCATAACCTCTGGTGGAGAAGCAGCTTTCTGACAATGGCCACTACGTTGTGCCCCAAAATTCTTTGGTAATCATTAGATTTCATGATACCGTTCACAGAGTCAAGGCATCCAGTGCCAGAAGCACCAAGGCAACCCCAAAACATCTTTGAACCTCCACCATGTTTGACTGTAGGAAATGTGTTCTTTTCTTTGAAGGCCTCATTTCTTTTTTCTGTAAACGGTGCCATGATGTCCTTTACCAAAAAGTTCTACTTTTGTCTCATCTGTCCACAGTATGTTCTCCCAGAAAGATTGTGGTTTTGTCACATAAGTTTTGGCAAATTCCAGCCTTGCTTTTTTATGCCTTTGTGTCAGCAGTGGTGTCCTCCTGAGTCTTCTACCATATCGTCCCTTTTCATTCAGCTGGCGACAGATAGTGCGAGCTGACACTGTTGTACCCTGTTTCTGCAGATCAGCTTGAATTTGTTTGAAAGTTAATCAGGGTTCTTTATCCACCATTCAAACAATCCTTTGTTGTAATTTTTCATTAAATTTGCTCTTCCGTCCACATCCCGGGAGGTTAGCTACAGTGCCATGGGCTGAAAACCTCTTGATGATATTGCAAGACACGAACATTAAGACCTCTGGAGATGGACTCGTAGCCTTAAGATTGTTCATGTTTTTCCACCAATTGCTGTTCCATGCTTGAACAGCAATTATTTCTTACAATTTTGACAAGGTACCAATAATTTTGTCCAGTCTATGTTTGAGTTCTGTGTGAAATTTTATCAAGTTTGACTTTTCTTCAGTTTTTTTGTGTTGTTACAGTGCAAACAAAAACAATAAGCATGTGAATACCAAAACATTTGCAATTGGAAGAGAAGTGTTGCATTTTCTGACAGAATTGCAAGGGTGCCGATATTTTTGGCCATGACTATATAGTGGATTTATGACATATTATTAAGGATAATTAATATCATTACTGTTTTTAAAGGAATCTCTTGTGCTCACCAAGAAATTTTATAATAACGAATGTTTCTTGTAATTACTAATAAAAGTAATAAATGTTAAACAGATAATAAATAAATCTGACAATGCCTCACAGCTACAATAGTTCACACATTATTTCGACACCTTTTTATATTCCTGACACACTGTAAACAGTGTTGGGGAGTAATTAGTTACATATAATGCCATTATAGAACTTAATTATAAAATAAATGTAACTGTAATCCATTACAGTTACTGAAAACAATTGTAATTAGATTACAGTTACTTAATGGAAATGTTAACGATTACAAAAGGGGTTAGTTACATCTGAATATTTTCACACACATACAGATTCAGTTCATTTATTTCCTAGATTTGATTGACTGCTCTAAAATATGAGACACCAATGTTTCAGAAATTTAGGGCACAGAATATGACACATATTTATTTGATAATTGTTTAATTTTTTAAGATTAAGTTTTCTCTCTCTCTCTCTCTCTCTCTCTCAAAGCAAAGCTACATGCTAATATAATGATTTTAAATCTTTATTTAACCTCAGAACAATCTCCAAGTAAAAAGAGGTGTCTGATTTTGTGGTGGCTGTGCCTTAAATTGAAATTATTATAATCTTAATTCAAGTGATGAAGGTTTTTGAAGGCCTTACTGTAAACAGTGGTGACTTCTACTGTAAGGGTTACCTGCCTGGTTTAAATGTTTGAAATGACAGTTAAATAAATAAATAAATAAATAAATAAATAAATAATTAGTTAGAAATTTAGAAAGTAATCAAAAAGTAATCAAATGTAATCAGTCGCATTACTTTAATAAACTAATTAAAATAGTTGCACTACTTATTACATTTTAAATAGGGTAACTTCTACCCTTTTGCAGATTACTTTAACCTTTACATTTTTAAAGTAAGTACACTTGCTCCACAACTGCTCTGGCCACTTTGTTTTCCTATCTTAAATATTTTATAGCAAATATCATCATAAATTGTATGTGAACCGTGAACCGTGAATTGAGTTTTAAAAATTGTACTATAACAGAGCAAGGTCGCAATGTTTCTGGTCAGCTAATGCTAATCTAAATAATCTTTCTAAACATATACACACACTGTATTCACTGACATTATGTGTAAAACTCTATTTTATCGAAAATAAACTACGATAAAAGTCTATTTACCCATTCTAAAGTTTCTGAAGTCCAACTCAGAGTTCATAGAGTAGCAGCTGATTGGCCAGAAGCAGTTAGTGAATTTAAGAGCCCCCTCCTACAGGGGGAGACTATAAACTTACTGCAGCAGTATCCCGGACAGGCCAAGTCAATTAAATTCATTTATTTACGCTTTTCAAATGTCCATGGTTTTAAAGCAGCTTTAAAGAAAAAAAACTGCAACCTAAAGATAATAATCTGGCAGTTACTAATACCAGGTTTTGAAAACAACCTCAAGTGCAGTGTTTTTTTTACTGACCTCTACCGACAAAACTCCGCTTATTTTTTCTTCTTTTGAAATTGCGCTGTAAAATCTTTGTCCTTTCGTTGAGTTTAAACTCATGTGGTGAATTGCCCTCCTAAAGCCATTATTAATTGTCACCCTCCCTAAAGTTAAAGCCATAGTTTAGGAGAAATCTGTTAATGTATCTTTAATCTGTTGTTTTGCTTAGTTTATAGTGGCAGATTGTGTCACACTTCACTGTTATACGTTAACATAAAATAAAATAACAATCAGTAGATCGGAATACCAAAGTAAAAGTCACCCAAAAATGCTAATAAAATACAAACTCGTGTAAAGCAACACTTACACCCTCTATTTCAGTGTCAAACCTTGCCAAGAAATGAGACCAAATGTTCCCAAACGCTAAATGATATCCCTCTCATTGGATCCAAATCGAATTCCACTTCTTTCCTATATAACCAAACTATGCTAAATATAGAAATATATCTACAAAAAAAATAATAAAATGATAGTGCTGTCAAACATGCATGTGTATATTTAGGACATTATATGAATATAAATATATGCAAGTAAATACAATATAATAGTTGTATGAAATATAATACACACACACACACACACACACACACACACACACACACATGTTGTGTTTACATGTTTTATGGGGACATTCCATAGGCGTAATGGTTTTTATACTGTACAAACCATATTTTCTATCGCCCTACACCTACCCTACACCTAAACCTAGCCCTCACAGGAGACTGTGCACACTTTTACTTTCTCAAAAAAACTCATTCTGTATGATTTATAAGCCTGTTTCCTCATGGGGACCTCACAAATGTCCCCACAAGGTCAAAATTTACTGGTATTCCTATCCTTGTGGGGACATTTGGTCCCCATAACGTGATGAATACCAGGTGCACACACACACACACACACACACACACACACATATATAATGGCTGAAACAATTATTTTAACCAAATATAAAATCTACCCATCAAAAACGCTAGGTTTTATCACACAAAATATAATTTCTTGTATTTTCCATGGGTTTTAAAGTGAAATATGAAACGTTTAGTGATATTTACCCTTTAAACACAGAAAAACACAAATAAACGCAATAATTTAATGATAATAAAAAAACGATGCTGTCTACTGTGCAAATATGTCACTGAAACTAATAGTTTTCCTGTGTAATAAAGCTTAATTGATTTATATCGGTCTCAGTCGTTAATCTTTTTCTTCATTTACGTTTTGCAGCCACCAGGACTTTTATTATGAAATGAAGAACAAATCTTCCCATGACCCGGATGTTTAAACACGATCTATTCAGGCATGTTTCGAAGTAATTTCTTGCATTTGGCAGATAAAATGTAGATTTTTAAATTACATTGGCTGGCGGTGAGATGTATATATTGACATAATGCGAAAGAGCTGGGTTAAGGAATGCCTGGTTGTTATTCCGCTCAGTTATACTGGATTTTTCATGGACTATCTGAAGATTATTGTACTGCACTGATGATTTATCGTCCAGTTCAATAGTAGTTTGCTGTTTCACCACGGTAATTCCGAGCAACAGTCAGTCAAATGAATGCATCTTTTTTTAAACAAATATAACGGAAAGGAAGACTTTTGCAGGTTACTCTTTTTCTTCAACTGCTCATAATGTCTTTAGCTGGAGCGCTGTGGTTCGCTGTCCAGGATGATTTATTCTCAAACGGATTGTGTAACAACACTTCATCGCCCAGCATCAGCATCAGCAACACGACACAAAACAAACAATCCAGCATCAGTGAGCCCATCTCTGCCTCTGAGACACCCAGTGTCCTGGACGAACTGGATGATCGCTTTATTACTCAGTCTTTACATCTCAATCGACAGTGTTTGCGGTTTATCGTCGATTTCATCCAGGCCCGTTTAAAGAAAGACGTGTTTGCGCCCAGCCACAACCCGACCTCCGCAGAAGCCAACATTCTAGCCACGCTTGCCTACTACACACAGGGGTCTCTTCCCAGTAAAATCACAGACCGGCTGGCAATAGATCAGACAGCAGCGGTCGAGGCTGTGAAGACCATTACTAAACTCTTATCAGATGTCAGTCCTGATTTCATCACTTTCCCGAACAGTTATAACGACCGCATGGGTGCCGCACAAGCCTTTAAGAACCTGAGCGGCATCCCACATGTGGTGGGAGTGCTGGGGTATTTGCACGTAAAGGTGAGCCCTCCGCATGGGGAGGAGCTCATGTACTTGAACACTCTGGGTTATCACTCAGTCATGATGCAAGTCATTTTCGACGTGGATGGGAATCTCCTGAGTCTGGAGCAGTGCTGTCCAGGAGGAACGCCTGAACACACTCTTTGGGAAAACTCGGAAATTGGCAGACAATTCAGCATATTTCAACACGGTCATACTTGGGTTATTGGTAAGAATTATTGAGAAGCGTGATAAAACTATCTGTACATTAGAATGTGAACTGTTTATTATTAATCTCTTTTTTTTCCTGAGGAAAAAAAATACTATCATTCAGTTTTACCATGATTTACAAAAGACACCCACTAAAATGTTGTTCAGTGTAACAGTAGTACATTTAACAAAAAAAAAAAAAAATAATAATAATAAAAATCTTTGCAGTCATGTTTAAAACCAGTATCAGTAGATCAAATCATCATTTGATCTGTGATCAAATCTAAACTTTCAGCATTATTAATCCAGTCTTCAGTGTCACATGATCCTACATAAATCATTCTAATATATTTGCTGTTCAAGAAACATTTATTATAATTATTGTCAATATTTAAAACAGTTGAGTACATTTTTTCAGGATCCTTTGATGAATAAAAAGATCCAAAGATATTTAGCAATGATGCTTTAAATTGATCAAGAGTGGTGAGAAAGACATTTATAATGTTACAAAAGATTTTATATTTCAGATCAGTGCTGTTCTTCTGAACTTTCTATTCATCAAAGAAAATTGAAAAAAATTGCACTAATTTTCGACATAATAATAATAATTATTATTATTATTATTTTTTTTTTTGTTTGAGAAGCAAATCAGAATATTAGAATCATTTAAAAATATATTCAAAGAGAAAGCTTTTTTTTTTTTAAATAGTAAAAAATATTTTAAAATGCTACTGTTTTTGCTGTACTTTGGATCAAGTAAATGCAGGCTTGGTGAGCAGAAGAGACTTATTTAAAAAAAAAAAACAAAAAAAAAACATTAAAATCTTTTAAAAACTTTTGACTGGTAGTGTGTAAAAACAATTTTGTAAATTTATTTAGATGTGGACACCAAAATGGGGCTTATACATAATTCAATAATATAATACATATAATATATAATGTTATAAATAATTTATTTTTCAAATACTGTTCACAACTTTATATTAATCAGAGTCCTGTAAAAATTACTGTTTTTACAAAAATATTAAGCAGCACAACTGTTTACAACATTGATGATGATAAGACATGTTTCTTGATTAGCATATCAGTATAATTAGATTGATTTCTGAAGAATCATGTGACACTGGAGTAATAGCTGCTGAAAATTCAGCTTTGTCATTCTAGGGCTTAATTAAATTTTAAATATAGTCAAATAGATAACTTTTTTTTTTTTAAGCCTTAGTGATCATAAATACCTTGTAATGTGCTTAATTATTACCTAATTAAATAGGTAGATCCTTTTACGTAAAATATATTTAGCATAAATGTAATGTTCACATATTTTGTATCACATTATTTATTACATAGCTTCCTGGAATGTTTAAATCTTGTCACTTGTCACTTTTCACTTCTGAATAATGATAAACCTAACTTACCTGCAATACTTTGCTAAGGATCTGTCTTTAATAAAACAAATAAAATAATTATTTAATTCCCTCTTAATCTTTTTGTCTTTGTTTCCCACAGGTAGCAGAAGCCTGCACGGTTGTGGACATGTGTTGACCCCTGTCGAAGCTTTCCGCATCAAAAGCAACGCAGCCCTGCGATTTAACAAAGCACACGCTCAGCTACACAGCCGTGCGCAGCAGGTCTTTGGCAGTTTGAAAAGCCGTTTCCATTGCCTGCGTGACATCGGCTCCATTCAGTCACCTGAGTCGGTGGCATTCACCATCAAAGCCTGTTGTGTTCTGCACAACATCTGCAAGAAGTTCTCTGTGCCGTTACCCTGGGATTTAAGCATAGAGCCGCTCCATCCACCATCAGAGGTGGTGAACATCATGGCAGAGCAGCCATTTGATTACATGGAAGACACTAAAGATGAGATGATAGAAATGTTTTTTAATATCACAGATGAAGGTGAATAAGATTGTTTTGTGATAGCAAAAAGTTAGAAATAATTAGTTTAAACCAATGAAATGAACAGACACATGCATGCCAGTGCTAGTTGAGTCTTAATATTCTAAGTTTATTCAGTTACTCAATAATTGATCAAAATAAGTTAATGCTAATACACTATTATTTGTCAACAAGTGATGTGAATAAAAAAATGGAAGTCTATGGAAGACTTTAAACAGCACTCATTCAGTAATAAAAGTCTGTCACAAGAAATGGTATTGCAGTGGTACCTTGGCTCAATTACACTATCAGTTGTTAACACCATGGTACTTTTAAATACAGCACAATAGTGAATGATTAACAGTTATATATACATAAAAAAAACATCAAAGCCTTGGTTGTTAATTATTATTTAAGTTTTATATACAAATTGCTTGTGGCTGGATATCATGTGCCTGGTTATGACATGATGTAAATGTATTTAAAACATTAAAGTTCAAATTTCAAATTTCAGTTTTGACTAAAGTGCAAAAAATTACATGTACAGCAAATACCAAAACAGGTCACACACAACATTATTTACCCAAGTACAGTATGTGAAGGCGAACATGAAAGTTAAATTTGACTAAATTAGTGAATAAACAAATACATTTTTCCTTTCTCTGCACCCCTTAAATCTCATTCTCTATTTTGCGTACAGATTTGAAATTATTTCCATCAGGATACCCAGTCTTGACATAAATAATTACACAATTATCGCACAATTATCATCTTTAGATAAACTATCCCTTTTAAAGCATCTTTTGCATCAGGCAGCTGAGAATACATGACACTGGCAAAACAGAAAAAAAAATAGAAAAATACTTTCCTTCGGTATTACTTTCAAATCGAATTCACTTGATATTAAATAGATCACATATTTCAATTTTAACAAAAATGTCTTGTTTAAAAGCAATGTGCAAAATAAGCAGCACTAACTATGGCTCAAAGGAAAATTTCCTTTCAGAGACTAGGTTATCGAGCTAAAAAAATTTACACAAAAAACAACCCAATATACACAGCTCCTTAGTTAAATAAAGACTGACAGGTAAGCTTAATGGTAAACTTTTAGTGCTTTATAGCTTAGGCTTAAAATGCCATGGCCAGTATCTTTCAGTCTTGTTAGCAGAAGAGTGTGTTTATAATGATAATAGCAACAACAGCATTTTCATATATAATACCCATATAATCCAGGCTTTCAGTGTTTATTTATAGAAGGGTGTGTATTTAAGGACCATATGGCTTATATTTCTGCTCACATTTAATTTCCTTTTTCAAATTCTCTTATTGCCATTGCATTGACATAGATCATTTCTGAGTTTTCATAGAGAGGCTCTGAGTCAGGCATAACTTTGGGTTGCAGAGTATCCATGATGCATTGGTGCAGGAACACGTATTGAGACTGTAAGAGACAGAGATAAGCATAAAAGAGTTGATTAAAGTAAATGATGTCTGCCAGGAATGCACGTTTTTTTTATTTCTAAGTGATAAAATTATGACCTGTAATTACATACAATAATAATTATAAAACTACAGATTCCATCCTGTTAGTACAAAGAGCTTTGAAATCCCCTTTGAACTCATAATAAGCATACTACAAGAACATGCTGATATCAACTGCTGCTATAAAAATTTATTACGATATTTATTGGTTATTAGTTCATAAAGTCTTAAACACTGTTACCTCAGTTTGCACCATTAGTGGTCGGTTGAGTCTCATTTGCTGGACGAATGCTGCAATGCCTACTTCCTTCTTTTTGTCCAGCTGCTGCAGCAGAACATCCAGCGCAATCAGGGTACCTGTCCGGCCCACTCCAGCACTAAAGGATGGAGACGATGACAAAAATACAGAAGGTTTAAAACATTTGTTTATTGATTTTTGTTAGTTTAATTATTTAATTTAATGCTCACTCTTCATATTGATTTGCTGTCAGCTCTCAGCAGTTGACTGACTGTCATTATTTATGTTAAGTTAATGTCTGAGTTTCAAAGTGAGCAGTGGTCACCTGCAGTGTACAACTGTCGGCCCTGCAGAGAAAGCTTTTTCTATGTGCTGACGGACGAGTCCTCTGAATTGGATCAGCTCCTCTGTGCCAGTGGGAACGCCGTGATCCGGCCATGCTGTGAAATGGAAGTGCTTCACTGTTCTTGTCTCAGAGGTGGTTTTCTAATATACAAAAACAGACAAAAACAGTCTTATGCTAATCTGACTAGTGATGTGTTAATATGTTCATGTTCAAGTTAAAAGAGTGGTTCACTTCAAGAACAAAATTTTTTGGATAGTGTCGTCATGTCAGTCGTAAACAAATTATGTTTTTCGAGTAAAACATTTCAGGAATTATCTCCATATAGTGGACTTCTATGGTGCCCAAAATTCAGATCAGTGCAGCTTCAAAGGGCTCTAAACGATCCCAGCTAAGGAATAAGGGTCTTATCTAGTGACATGATCGGTCATTTTCTAAAAAAACGAAAATGTATATATTTTTTTTTTTACCTCTAATGCTTGTCTAGTCTAGCTCTACCATGTGCATGTGTACTCTGTGCAGTCCCATTCAAAACTGTTAGGGCAGGTCGAAAATTTTAACTTAAAAACGTAAGTTCAGCAGCTGTCTTAAAATTCTAAGTTAAATCAACTTAAAACTACAATAAAATGAGTTCAAATGACTTGTACTTTTAAGTTGATTTAACTTGTGAGTTGAAATGACTTGCACTTTTAAGATGATTTAACTTAAAAAACGGAACGCACAGAGTACACGCAGAGCTAAACAAGACAAGCATTTGAGGTTAAAAAGTATATCTTTTTAAGAAAATGACTGATCGTTTTGCTAGATAGGACTCTTATTCCTCAGCTGGGATCATTCAAAGCTCTTTGAAGCTGCATTTAAACTGCATTTTGGAAGTTCAAACTCTCGGGCACCATAGAAGTCCACTATATGGAGATAATTCCTGAAATGTTTTCTTCAAAAAACATAATTTCTTTACGACTGAAGAAAGAAAAACATGAACATCTTGGATGACAATGGACAATGATCTGTAAATTTTTGTTCTGGAAGTGATTTACACCTTTAAATGGCTCATATCAGGAGAAGCAGAATACATACTGTTTTTCATAACACCAGATGAACTAATGGCAAGCGTAAAATGTGGTAAAGTACAGCTACAGCTCTGAAGATCCTGCTAAAGGATCCCAAGAAATTAGTGGATTATCTTTTTTTTCTCTCTCTCTTATTTTTAGCAAGATATCTAAAAATATCAATTTTATGGCACTGTTTAGTGCAGATTTTATTAGCTATAATCTGTCACAATGTAATAAATAAAAAGTAGAAAAGCAATTACAAACTATCCACTTGTTAAGTCACCATTTTTTTGTTAGGACATCATGTATTACAGTTTCTGAGTCCAAATGCTCAGTCATATCCCAAAAGCAACCAACAAACAGTGCTAAATTCACTGACAGTATGCTGTAGTACTAGCGAAAAATCATGATAATAACAAATAGTGTTAAGATAGTAGTGTACAGGACACCATGAAATTTTAATCTTATCGTATAAGTGTGATATAAATGAATAGTGCTCATAAACAGCTGAGATAATTTAACAAGTGGATATTCACCCAACAGCAAACCTGCGGAGAAATGCCCTGTTGCTTATTTAACAAGTGAAGTGGTGTTTCTAAAAGGCAATTAAAATTTAGATAAAAAACAAACTGTAAGTAAGTAAGGGTCAGAAAGAATTTGGGTAAAAAAAATCCCACAAAAATGCGAACGTGTTTGTCCCACCAAAAAAAAGTAATTATACATTGAAGTACTGAGTAATTTTAATTAACTACACGCACTTACTATATCGGGGTGCCCAAGCTCGGTCCTGGTGGGCCGGTGTCCTGCAGAGTTTAGCTCAAACCCCAGTTAGACACACAAGAACCAGCTAATCAAGCACTTTCTAGACATAGTATAATCTTACCGACAGGTGTGTTACAACAAGTTGGAGCTAAACTCTGCAGGAGTTTGGGCACCCCTGTACTATATGGTTAGGGTCAGAATTAGGGTTTGGCTAAGGGTTACTTGCATGCAATTATGCATAATTAATTGTATTGTGCATAATGTTACATAATATGTAACGTGTAACAAGGAGACCTTAAAATAAAGTGTTACCAAAAACCTATAATATTTTTAGAAAATGTCTGTCTTCAGCAGTCTGGCATGTTGCTCTGAATATTTCATTTTATTGTCATGAAACAGGAATAGAAATATCCCAGCTTACATTTTTGACATTAAATTCTCGCAGAGTCCAACTAGGATATTTATCCTCCGATTTCACTGTGACAAGCAAGTTTCCATAGAGACATGGCGTGTAGTCCAGTGGCCAGTATTGCTCACATTTGACCTGGAGATATTAAATCAGAAAAAAAAAAGTTCAAATAACTGCACCAAGTGCAGAAGACAAATCTGCTTTAAAATTATATTGTAGAAATTACGAAGTGTCTATTTACACTAAGTACAAAAGTGCAAATAGCCTGCTTTTTTGGCAGAGGCTATTTACACTAACTCTGCCCAAGAATGTGTGATTGGCATATTCAACACTACAAAAGACGCCTGCTAAACAATAATTCCAGTTACATAGTTGTAAAGTGCATGTAACTGAGGTGCAGATAATTGCCTCTATTTGCAATAAGTGTTACAAACAGAAGAAAATCCTGTTATTTTAACATAGTGTACATCAAATATATAGCTGTTTGCACTTGGTGTAAAAAACATCTATCATTAAGAAAATATGCTGTTTACACTTAGTGTAAATATCATCTATTGCTATTTGCACTTAGCGTAAATAGCCGCTGCCTAGAAATTATGCCACAAGGCCATACGGAAATACTGTTGTTATGCAAAATTGGATTTAATATGCCAAACAAAATGTTTTTTCACACAATAATGTAGCATAATACTGCTTCATACATGACTCCATAATGTATAATTCCATATAGTGCTAAAACAAATGGACATCAGTAAACACTTTATACTTCAGTATTTAGTATTCTATTTTGAACATTGACTTACCCTTCCACTTTCAGTGCAGTTTGTTACCATGACAATGGCCTGTGACTTTTGCTCCCAAACCATTCTCCAGAAGTCACTGACAGTGGATGGCAGTGGACCTTGAGAAGCAATATACTGTCTTTTTGCATTGCCATAGCCCTGATATGCACATAAACAATAAAAAAACAAATGTCAGTCCACCAGGAGCATTTTCTCTAGAGACGCAAGCGAGGTAGTGCCTTATGTAATGAATTACAGCTGATGTTGACTACTTACAGGCATGTAGTTAGCGTTGATATAATCATAATCACCCTCATTTTTTGTGATGAGATGCACTCTAGAGGAATCATCTTAAAGACATAGACAGGTGGATAAAATCACATTTTCCAAGATAGACACTAGGCAGTAATATTGTGTGTATGTGTGTGTGTAAACACTCACAGGCTAAAACATTGGAAAATCGGTTTTTGTCCTTATTTTCAGGCAGACGAGCTGCAGCAGTAGACTGTTCTATACCCACTGAACTTAAGTCCTGTTAAAACATATTCAGTAAAAACATACTTAACAAATGCTCTGAACATTGAGAATTAACTTGATGTTTCTAACATATACGCATAAATACTTTGCAACCATCCAAAGGCCTGGTTCTGATTCAATGCCATTTAGAATTCAGACAAGAGCTAAAAATAAAAATGTAACTCTTAAATTTCAGATTTGAAAAACCCTACCTCATATTCCTCACTGAAACCTCTGTTCTGATCACGACTCATTTTTTGAAAATGTTCAGGAAATGTATCCAAGGAAAGGGATCTGAAAAAATAAATAAATAAATAAATAAATATTATAATATATATATATATATATATATATAATTAAAAGAACATCATATGCATTGTGTTCAAAAACATCTAGGTTACTCTCGTAACACTCATTCCCTAAAATAGGGAACGGAGACGTTTCGTAAAAAAGAAAAGATCAATAAACACTGGCAAGTGGAATTTGCATGCTAAGCCACTCATTCAGGTTTGTGCTGAGGGCACAATCACAAGATGTAGAGTCATGCAGAAAGTTTTTTTTTTTAACTTAAGAAGGGAAAGTGGAAATAAACAGTGGAAATATACTAAACATGATGCCATGGCTGGAGGGGCAGAAGGAGGCCCCCTGCCAGCACAGAAGCAAACTACTCTGCCTAGTTTGAACTGTGGGGCAACGGGGGAGTGGCTTGGCATGCAAATTTCACTCGGATTTCAGGCATTTCTCAAAATATCTTCTTATACTGTATGTTCCACACAATAATGTTATACAGGTTTGGAATGACATAAAAGAGAGTAAATGATGACCGAATTTACATTTTGGATTAAACTTTCCATTTAAGTGTGTATTTTTCAATATACTGGAGTCACACATACTTGTATTTATTAGTAGGCACTTTTGACTCCACCTCTTGAAGTGGTGTGGGCATTCTAAAAATGAGAAAAAGACAGAGATTAAACGAATACAGTTTGTATTGCTGTTTATTATGAAAGAAACTCATAATCCTAAACAATAAATAAATAAAAATCATACTTTGTAGGTTTTGCTCTTTTTTTGTAGCGGATCCATACAAAGACTGCAACACAAATAATGATGACCAACAGGAAAAACACAAGAACACCTGCTATAACACCTGCAGGAAACAAAAATAAACAAATACTCAATGCTGTGTTCAACTGCTATGACTAAACGCAAGGTTAATCTCTATGCTGTTAAAGACTATTGGGGTTTAAAAGCATAAATGTTAATATAGAGGCACACTATCAGAATGATCAAATGCAGAGGACCAAGGAACAATTTCTAGTATTTTCTGGTACCCACAATAGGCCTCTAGGCTTCATCATACTGTACAAAAACAACTCCTGCAGTAATGATCTTGCTTCTAACTCAAATATAAATTTGTGAGGCTGTTTGACTCATGCCACCTTTTAATCAGTCACTGTTAAATACTGCATGTTACCAAGGAAATTTTTAGCACTCCCATCACATATGTCAAGAAGGTTTGACTTCTTGTAGCATTATTCTTGATTAATGTTAGTATTGCATGTATTTAATATGCTCTTTAACATTTTAAGTTATTTAGTTGTGGTTTAGTTGCCATCCTTTATTATGCTCAGCCACCTTTGATGCCATTGTGAAATACTTTATAGACTACTACACTGTAAAAAAAAACAATTTGTTGAGTCAACTTAAAATAATTTGTAACCTGGCTGCCTTAAAATTTTAAGTTCAGTCAACCCAAAAAAAGTTTATTCAGCTTGAAATGTTAAATTATACTAAGTGACAACTTAGATATTTGAGTTGAATCAACTTAAAATTTTAAGGCAGCTGGGTTACTTACCCATCTGTTAAGTTTAGTAAACACAAATATCTAAGTTGTTACTTAGTAAAACTTAACATTTCAAGTTGACTAAACTTATTTTAGTTGACCAAACTTAAAATTTTAAGGCAGCAGGGTAGCAAAAATTTTTTTAAGCTGACTCAACAAATTGTGTTTTTTATTTTTTCAAAAGTTTGTACTTTTGTATCATAATACAAAATAATACAAAATAAGTCTACAATTATTTAATCAAAAATACAATAAAATCAGTAATAATGTGAAATATACTGTCTTTTATGTTAATGTAAAATATATTAGATTCCTGTGATGGCAAAGCCAGTCTTTAGAATCACATGATCCTTCAGAAATCATTTCAATATGTTGTTATTATTTCAATAATAATATATAATATTATTAATATGCTATTATTACAATAATTCTACTGTTATCAGTAATGAAAACATTTTTTTTTTCTAATTAATGTATTGTGGAAACCAGGGGTATGTTAAATTTATCAAATAAACTGGTCACTATAAGTTCAATACCCTGGTAAAAAGGTAATAGATTTAAAATCCATTTATTTTATACTAAGTATATTAACATAAATCTATTAACATATTTGCTGGCATATCGCCTGAGACTTGCTGATATAAAAACTGTAATTAAACTTTATTTTGAGTACTACTTGTGCACAATGAACATTTCTTAATATTAAACATAAAATATGTTTTAATGTCACTATTGATGAGGATTGTATGATCTTTAAATAATCAGTCTTTAAATGCAACATATTTAAAGTGTACCTAAAGTAAACTTGCAATAGTTCCGCTTTCAACAATCAAATATACTTAAGTATATCTTTAGTTGGTCTTCAGCACTACTTCTGCACAATTAAAGTGCATTAAGTACAAAATTAGTTGTTCCAATTTAGCAGACTTTAAGTATACCAGTTTAGTATACTAAAAGTACATTTGCAGGGTATTTTTAATTTTGTTATTAATTACATAATATGTAAAGGTATTTGTAGTATACTTGGCATGAAATAAAGATATTTTAAATACATTATAGTATATTTAGTTTTCACTAGGGTAAGCCCATAATAATATAAAGTTACATAGTATTTCTATTTTAAATAAAGCCATAATAAACTTACTTAACCTTTCTGTTCAAAAAAGAATGCTGGAAAAAAAGTATGATGGCTTCCACAAAAATAATAAGCAGCAAAAATGGTTTTCAACACTGATAATAATAACAATTATTAATTAATTGATTGATTACCAAATGAAATGTATCATAAATGAGCACCAATATCAGCATATTAGAATGATTCATGAAGGACTATTTGAGTAATGTTCGCACTCAATCACAAAAAGATGGGATGAAAAAATCATAAAAGTGGTCCTTATGTCTTGCTGTATTGTCCAAATGACTTGATGTATTGCAAGTCTTCTGAAGTCATATGATAGCAATTGTGTGTGAAACAGGCCATCTTGATATCCACCCTAGCTCTGCTTGGTGTATGCATGAAATCTCATCAGAGAAGTAGGATTCGTATGGGTTTGGATAAAGCATAATTTTTGCTTTAACTTGTATTTAACTTGAAATATTCATGGAGTTTTAAAACACTTTCTTTTATTACAGATATCTAGACATTCCTTTACCTGCTGGATTTGTTTGGCAGTTGACTGATACTGTTTGACTCTTCATGGCTCCAGAGAATGACGTAGCAGTAACTTTGTACCATTGGGCTGGTTGCAGGTCTGTTACCTTCTGTTCTGGTTCTAAATTTTGTGATTGGTTGAAAATTTTTTTATTAACGCCCACTTGCACCACATCCACAACTCCATATAGATGATCCCAAATTACAACCAGACCATACCCTCCAGAATAATATTCACATCTGAGATTAGATACACTGTTTGGAACTAAAAAGAAGGACAAAAAAATTAATTGAATATCAGCTGATCAGGCGAACAATCAAAGCAAAGCATGTAAACTCACATAATCTCAGTTGGTGTGAGCACTGTGGCAGCCTCTCTGACTCCAGTTCATAAAACAGTGAAACAGTGTAGATGTCTCCAGGATCCATGTCTTGCAGATTCACCTTGTTGCCCTGTACAAGGCCATTTTTAATGCTTCCGGTGCTGCTTTCAGCTGTCACGTGTGTGCAACCATTCACTTTAGCTTCTATTGTTGAGTTGGTGACTGTCCAGTTAAAGGACGCACAGTTAAGAGCTGCAGAAAATATAAGAACATATGAATGTCAATTTCAAAATCAGCTGGAGTCTTACTCTTGGGGTCTTAATCTTAACATAAGTCATACAGGACTTTAGGTATTTTTTTATTTTACAGCATCTTTGTTACACATTACATGTACTTACCACAGTAATAACAGTGAATTATGCATATTTAAGTAACCATAAATTAGTAGCATTTAGTAAAATACGTATTGTTAATTACTACCAGTTAGTTTTTTAAATGTATAATTAAACCATAACAATGACACCTTACAATAAAGTGTAAAGTGTAAACAGACTTTTATTTCCTGGTCTGGATCTGGTATTGGCCCCAAGTTGGGTTTAAAACTCTGTTGATTACGATGAGGATTCCTTATTTTCATAAATGATTACATAATATGTGTTACCAAATGTGCTGAAAATATTGGTTAACGTTTGTTAATGTAATAAGAAATATATGTGACCCTGGACCACAAAATTAGTCTTAAGGGTACATTTTTTGAAATAGACTTATACATCAAGCTAAATAAATAAGCTTTCCATTGATGTATGGTTTGTTAGGATAGAACAATATTTGGCTGAGATACAATTATTTGAAAATCTGGAATCTGAGGGTGCAAAAATATACAGAATTTATATAGAGAATTTATATTTAAAGATGTCCAAATTAAGTTCTTAGCAATGCATATTACTAATCAAAAATTAAGTTTTAATATATTTACGGTACGAAATTTACAAAATGTCTTCATGGAACATGATTTTTACTTAATATCCTAATGATTTTTGACATAAAAAAGGAAAATTTATCATTTTGACCTATACAATGTATTGTTGGCTATTGCTACAAAAATACCAGTGCTACTTATTACTGGTTTTGTGGTCCAGAGTCACATATTTGTTACAGTATTTATAAATATATACAACTTCATGTTAGATCAGGTCAGTTAAATAATTTGAGACAACTTTTGATTTTAATAATGTACTAGTATTAAACTACCTAAAACTGTTCACTGTTAGTTCATTTTAACTAACGTAGTTAACAAATGGAACCTTTAAAGAGTTCAGGCATTCAAAATCTAACATGTACTTTTTATTTATTTTTTTATTTTGTTATTTTATTTTTTTTCATGACAGGAATGCTGTCAAAACTCAATTACAACTCATACAGTAGATTTGCTTATTAAATAAGTAGCTGATTCAAAGTAATGTTATCAAAACTTACTAGTGATAGTATTAAAGCGGTATCCTTTACTTATGGCATTGTTCACCACAGTGAAAAGAGTAAAACTGTGTACAACCCCTGGTGTGAGAGATGAGTAGGTATGTGTAATCACATCATGCTCAGTGGATCCTGAGAAATGTATCCCAGTCTCCTCTTCCTGCCTTTTTAAGGTGTAGTTGTAGATGCCATTTTTGTTTAACTTATTCCATGAGATTTTCAACTCCGTCTGTGACCGAGTGACTGTAACTTCAGTTATGTCAGATAGAGCTGTGAAGAGAGATTCATTTTCAACATTAATTGATAGTAATATAAATAATGCAGTACAATAATAAGCCAAATTAAGATAAGCCAAATTAAGTATTATAATACAAATTTGAATCTTACTCTTATATATTTAATTATATATTTAACTTTAATTCATATAAATCAATTTCCAGTGTGTCAATTATAATACTGACACACTATTTTTCTGTTTAATACTGTAAAGCAGCTTTGACACAATCTGTATTGTTAAAAGCGCTATATAAATAAAGATGACTTGACTTGACTTGACCGCTACAATAACTAGTTGCCCAAACCAATCCTTAACCCTATACAATCCTTAACCTATAGAAGTTACCTTATAAGTTATATGAAAAAAGTATTATGTCTAATCAGTGGAATGAAATAGGCATTTAGTAATTAATGATATTCTTGCCCAATCCATTATTAGTACAATCCAAATATTAAAAAATATGAATTCAAAAGTCATCTTTTCTATAGTGATTTATACAAGACTAAAAATAACAATAACCTAATCAATTATGAAAACTTAAAGGGTTGCACGATAAATTGTATTTGTGGGAAAAGAAAGAAAGAAAGAAAAAAAGAAAAGAAAGAAAAAAAAGAAAAGAAAAGAAAAGAGCCACATACTCATCTTTTGGAAGAAGGTATATCCAGTACTTCTCAGATCAGCAAACTCTGTGTACAGAGTGAAGCTGTAATTTGTTCCAGGAATCAAACTTGATATATGATGTGTTACTTTATTTTCTTCTCCAGTGTGATTAATGTAATTCACCAGTCCATTTCCGCATTCAAGAATATAGATGTAAGTGTTGTTGTCCATGTTCGATACAACATCCCATTGGAAGGTCAGGTCGGTGTCATTTTTATGCAGCACAATCACATTTCTAACATTTGATGGTACTGAAACAAATGCAGATATAGTGAGATATGTGTTACACAATGAGCTTTCTATTTACATACAGTGGCTATTATATAATCACAGGTAGCAGGTACAATAATGGATCTGTTAACTCTACGACACCAACTGCCAGTTTGTACCAGTTTTCGGGCCTGTACTGTACTGCCACAGAAAATTTTACATTCATTGATCTCTTATGCCTTGTAAACATCTTGGTGTATTTTACACTGTTTTTGCAAATTCAGATGAAGAGACAATGTAGCTGGCTAACACAGACATAGATCTTGTTGGATCGGAAGGAATGCTTTGCAAACTACAAACCAATTAATTAGCCTGTTCTTATTCCAGCATGCAAACAGAAATTGGAGAGAAATGTTAGAGGTTTTGTCTTTCACACCTCTATTTTTCTTCATTGGTAAGCGTGACAGACCTCTGACAGAAGAGGACAAGACAACAGCAGATCAACAGCACTAAAATTAACAGGTCTAAAATGATGCACTCACTGGTTACATTGGAGAAGCTGTATCCACTGCTCATCACAGTTTCAAACAGAGTGTAGAGCATAAAGGAGTATTCAGTCCCAGGTGACAGATTCTTGACTTTTTGTTCCACAGTAGAATTATCTTGTGATGGAGTTATTTCAGAGATTTCTTCATCCCTGTATCTCAGCTCATATCTGTAATCATTACGGCTGTTGACTTTTTTCCATTGTAATGTTATTTCAGTTTCACTCCGATCGATGACCAAAACACTGTCAACATTAGATGGGACTAAAGAAGAAAGAGACAGAAATTTTATTTTCATAGCTCCTGCATCTATTCACCTGTACATTAATTTATCTGCAATTCAGTTCCTTAAGCGACTGACCAGTTAATGTACAGTTGTCCCAGAAAGTTGGAAATCTACATGTGTAAATGTCTTTGCATTATAGAAAAAATATCAATAAAGTTAGAATTTATTTTAAAGAAAGACTGCACACATTGAAAAGCACAGTCAACAAAACAACCACTTTGGGTTTGTGAATTGTTAATGGATCACGTTGATAGGTAATGTGAAGTTTAAATTAACTGTACGCTGTACCCTGTAAAGTAAGTAAAATAAGTCAAATTTATGAATGATCATATAATTTACTATGAAAATGTACATAAATAAATAAAAAAATAAGCATTTCCAGAATTCCCTGTGTGACACTTAACATTTTATTAATTACGTTTCTTCTCGATGTTATCAGTTACGTCAGAGTTACATGTTACATCTTATGTTAAAGTGTTAATGTTTTATGGATTGTTTTAGTGTCATTTGTGTCACGCTGATATATTGGTATTTGCTTTGACTTGTTGAAAGATTAATTTTTATTTATGTGATTTACCATTGTATCATTCATTATTATGGTGTTATTATTATTGTTATTATATTCTAAATGTGAACACATTTTAATTCTTGGTATTTTAACATTATATCCAAAAAATGTAAACCTAAATATGTTCAAAGACTACGTAGCTGGCTAACACAGACATAGGTTTTGTCGAAATTGGAAAAAAAAAAAGATCCTGGAAACATTAGAAGAAATGCTTTGCAAACTACAAAACCAATTAATTAACAGTGAATTCTAATTTATTCTAATTCAATTAGAATTTCAGCTCTGATTTTGTTCTTATTCCAGCATGTGAACCGAAATTGGAGAGAAATGTCAGAGGCCTTTGTTTTGTCTTTCACACTTCTTTCTTTCTTCATTGGTAAGTGTGACAGACCTCTGACAGAAGAGGACAAGACAACAGCAGATCAACAGCACTAAAATCAACAGGTCTAAAATGATGTACTCACTGGTTACATTGGAGAAGCTGTATCCACTGCTCATCACAGTTTCAAACAGAGTGTAGAGCATAAAGGAGTATTCAGTCCCAGGTGACAGATTCTTGACTTTTTGTTCCACAGTAGAATTATTTTGTGATGGAGTTATTTCAGAGATTTCTTCATCCCTGTATCTCAGCTCATATCTGTAATCATTACGGCTGTTGACTTTTTTCCATTGTAATGTTATTTCAGTTTCGCTCCGATCGATGACCAAAACACTGTCAACATTAGATGGGACTAAAGAAAGAAAGAGACAGAAATTTTATTTTCATAGCACCTGCATCTATTCACCTGTACATTAATTTATCTGCAATTCAGTTCCTTCAGCGACTGACCAGTTAATGTACAGTTGTCCCAGAAAGTTGGAAATCTACATGTGTAAATGTCTTTGCATTATAGAAAAAATATCAATAAAGTTAGAATTTATTTTAAAGAAAGACTGCACACATTGAATAGCACAGTCAACAAAACAACCACTTTGGGTTTGTGAATTGTTAATGGATCACATTGATAGGTAATGTGAAGTTTAAATTAACTGTACACTGTACCCTGTAAAGTAAGTAAAATAAGTCAAATTTATGAATGATCATATAACTTACTATGAAAATGTACATAAATGAAAAAATAGGCATTTCCAGAATTCCCTGTGTGACACTTTACATTTTATTAATTACGTTTCTTCTCGATGTTATCAGTTACATCAGAGTTACATGTTACATCTTGTGTTAAAGTGTTAATGTTTTATTGATTGTTTTAGTGTCATTTGTGTCACGCTGATATATTGGTGTTTGTTTTGACTTGTGGAAAGATGAATTTTTATTTATGTGGCTTTCCATTGTATCTGCATTATTATGGTGTTGTTATGTTTGTCATTACAGTATATTCTAAATATAAACATTTTAATACTTGGTATTTTAACATTATATCCCAAAAAAGTAAACCCAAATATGTTCTCATACATTTTTATGTGCATTAGTGTTCGACTACTTGTACTATTTTTAATGAAATAAAACTGAGACTTAACTGCAAGATTCGATTACTTCTAGTTGCAGCCAATAATTAACACTGATACAATTTTAACATAAATGTTAGGAGTTTAATTTATATAAGATTTATAGTATATTTATTTATTTTAATATGAGATGAATTTGAAATGTATTTCCACAGTTGTTAACCTCAATGACTCACTTACCAGTAGCATCAGAGAACTCATATCCATTGCTCCTATTCCCATTATACACAGTGTAGAGTTTGAAAAAATATTTACTCCCAGGAGACAGTTCTGAGACTGTATGCATTACATTTACATTTGCGCGTGGGATCGCTTCTTCACTGCCATTTACTGAAAGCACAAATGTGTAACTGATGTTTTGAACTTCCCATTGAAATGTTAATGTAGTCTCTGTTCGATTAATCAATGTAACATTCTGAACATCAGGGATTTCTGCCTGAGGGAAGAAATGACAATAATTTAAATTCTATAAAACAACTGAACTCCAAAACAATCACAACATATATGTTTGACGGCCAACTGAATTTTAAAGATATTGGAAATATCACCAGTCATGCAGATTTGCTCTATAACATCAAGAAAAAAAAAACATCTTATCAAAGCATGCTGAAAGATTTTTGCCCAGGCTCTTGTCACTACTGTAACCTCTAGTAAGCTCTTTTAGGTCATCCTTCATCATGTGCAATGTGTCTGTGAGTCTCCAATAAATCCATATTACACCTCATTGTGAGTCTCTTCACTAGCTGCCAAGTTTAACCAAAGGCTGTATATTACCGAGATAGTTCACTTATTATATAAGTGAACAATACATAGCATTACGATGGGTTAATAGTTAATCGAAAATGTTACATCCTAGTAAATCTGCATAATTTCGCTTCCATGTCTTCATCTTAATTTGAATTATTCTTGAAAAACAGCTTTTGATTAGCATCCTTCATTCAGCATTATTTAAAGGATAGACATTCAGCTGATTTTAAGTGTCTTTATGTCAGCTTAGGGTAAGGCTACTTATAGTTCATAGAATGTTTAAAATGGACTACTGAAAATAAAGTGAAACCGAATATCTTCCCAGTTCCAAAGAACTGCTAAAGACACAACTTTTCAGTGAGAACTCAACTAAAAACTGATAATGCAATTGCTCTTAAAATCAGTACACATCAAGAACGCTAACTATAAAGATTACCTGTAATGACTTTATCGTTATCTTTATAGTTATCATCTGTGGTGTGAACAGGCCTGAACTCTTTACCATAGTTAATATATGTCATTTACTTTGATATTTATTACTGACGCAATGTTCAGATTGAAACTGATCTAGATGGATGTTGTGTTAGATGACATGAGGCAGATGCAAATTGAAATACAACTGCAATAATTAACATGTAATCTCAAACACAAAAGCCACTGTGTAAAAGTGGTATAATTTTGAATTTTTTTGACACTGAGTTACACAAATGCACACAGTGGCATGACAAATAAACTATAGTAAAATACACAGTATTTGCATAATATAGGCCTATTACCAAGGTCTTATCAATGATGCTAAACATCCCTCTTACCATTTGACATTTCAAGAATATGTGTTGTATGAAATGTAAATGTCAAACACCTATCTTGATATCCACTGAAACTATGATTAATCTGATGATTAAAAATGATGATCAAAATGATTCTCTTTGTCACGTTATCATAAGTTGGAAGAATACAGCACATGTACTGATAGGAAAGCTGTTGACACAACAAACAAGGAAACAGTGGATAATGAATATCTGGCAGCTTGTAAACTACCAGTCCAAAGTTTAGTTGCCTCTTCACATTCACTATAGTATTACTATTTCTACATATTACGGTTTTAAAAAAGTGGAGATGTAGGACACTTGTGTAGACACACTTGTTTTCATCTTTTATGAGAACATTGACGCAATGATTTTTATATTTTCTTTCCCTTAACCCTACCCCACACAAAACTACTGGCATTTTTAGATTTTCAAAAACATTCTGTACGATTTACAGGCTGTTTTCTCTTGGGGACCAGAAAATGTCCCCTCAAGGTCAAAAATGACTGGTATTGCTATCCTTGTGGTGACAGTTGGTCCACATAATGTAGGTAGGGAATACACTGGTTTCCATGTTTTAGGGACATTCCATAAACTTAATGGCTTTTATACTGTACAAATTACTAGTATTATATCCATGGAGACATTTGATCCCAAAAATGTAGGGAATATTTCAACTAGTCCTTCTAATGATGGACATTGGCTTCACTATCCAAGAGCTTGTTTCAGAGTGTATCCCTTTTGAACATTCTGTTGACTAAGTACTGTATTTTGCACCTAAATGTCTACTAACTCTCATTTATGTATTAGTAGACTGTCTGCTTAATATCTGCTAACTCTTTATCATGATGTCTCCCAACAGACATTCTGCTGACTATAAGTAATGTACTTTGCAAGTACGTCAACTTATACCCTAAGCCTAACCCTACCAGTCTACTAATATTCTACAACACTGTAAAGAGAGTTAGTAGACATGTAAGTGCAAGGTTACTTATAGGCAAAAGAATGTGTTAAAGGGACCATCAAAAAATGAAACCAGATAGGTGGAATGTTATTATCATTACAGTAAGATCATATTATAACTTACAATAACTCGTAATAGCTTATCTCCAGGACTTTGGACTTTCAGAAGTGAAACATTAGATCCATAATATAAAATACTAATCCACAGAACTTTCATCTCCACACCATTTAGAAGAAGATCAGATTATGTTATATAGTGGCTATTTTTAAATAGCTATTTATAGCTCAACTTTATTTCATTAGTCCATTTTAGACATTTTACTAACTATAAGTAACTCTACATCTACATGTAAACTAACTCTCAGCAGAATAGACTGTTAGGTTAGGGTTAGAGTGCCATATTCTCAGTGAAAAGTTGTGTTTTCAGCAATTCCCTTAGAGTTGGAAAGATAATTTGGTTACACTTTGTGGCCCCACTTTATATTAGGTATCTATAAATACTATGTACCTATAATAAATTAATGAAGTGTTAGGTACAGTGTACCTATTATGATCATGTTAATTGCAAAACATTTTGCTGCTATTTAGGATGGAATACGGGGAAAGGTTATTGGTTTGGAGGTTACGTTTTAGGGTCAATAGTGTAATTATAGATGTAACTACAGAAATAATTACATATGTAATTACAGGATGGTATTTTCAAATATGATGTAAAAAACAAAATATGTATGTACACAATAAATGCATTGTATCAAGTCCCACTTAATTTCCGTAGTTCCCTTTACACATTCTACTAACTATAAGTAACTTTGCAACTACATGTCTGATTAATTTGGAACTGCATGTAAACTAACTCTCATTGGAGTATTACTAGACTGTTTGGTTAAGATTTAGTAGAATAAGTTGACATACTATAAATGTAACTTTTAGTATGTAGAATGTCTGTTGGTGGAACATTAAATCAGAGTGTAAGTAGACAGTCTACTAATACTCCAATGTTAAGTTGAACGTATTATTTGCTATATATATATATATATATACACACATATATATATATATATATATGAAGAGTTCAGATGCAAAACCAGCTAAAAGCCATCCCGGTCAAAAATGAGATGATGCTGAGTGAATAGTTTTGACACATAGTGAACGTCTATCAAATACTTTTACTTCAAACTCGCTAAATCCCAGCCTCAGCTCAATTAGAAGTGTCGATGCTTACATAGAAACCTGTTCATAGGAGCCTGATAAAAATGCTTATTTTAAAGAAAAATGTCTGATGGATTTCGAGGCTTTTGCATCTGAACTCTTCATTTATACTGTATACGTGACCCTGGACCACAAAACCAGTCATAAGTAGCACGGGTATATGTGTAGCAATAGCCAACAATACATTGTATGGGTCAAAAAAAATTTTCACACCAAAAATCATTAGGATATTAAGTAAAGATCATGTTGCATGAAGATATTTCACAGATATTTTACAGTAAGAAATTTCCTACTGTAAAAATATTGATTTTCTCAAAATTTAGATTTTTTTTTTTGGCACCCTCAGATTCCAGATTTTCAAATAGCTGTATCTCAGCCAAATATTGTCCATACATCAATGGAAAGCTTATTTATTCAGCTTTCAGATGATGTATACATCTCAATTTCTAAAAAAAATTGACTATTATGACTGGTTTTGTGGTCCATGGTCACAAAAATAAATATAGAATTCTATTCTTGAGATAAGGGGAAAAAATTCAAGAGACCCATATTAAACAAACAGAAAGTACATCTTGAATTATATTTCCCATTTTTGTTTATTTATTTATTTGTAATTCTGAATAAATCAGGCAATACCAAAGGCATCTTTAACTCTGAGGAACCCTTTCCTATTTCCTGCTCATTTGGGATCACACAGTAGGACACACAGTCCTGGAAATTTTATTTTTTCTCATATTTTACAGTGTTGAAGTCTCTGTAGTCACAGCTTTAACATGTCAACTCCATCATCCCAGTATAATAGTTTCTGTAAATAGTTCCGGAATAATTTGTTGTTGTTGTTGTTGCATTTTTGACGTTCTACTGTATAACACATGGTTAATGTGGAAACATATTTGATTCCCCTTCAGTCGTTTCACTACGACGTTACATATGGGAACTCGCTTGAGAGTCCAATCATCTCCAAGCCTTATTCAAAAGGCCAATGAACATTCATGAACATTGGCGAGTGGTATTTGCATGCCGAGCCACTCCCCCGTACATACGGGTATATAAGATGGCGGCGTGCAACCACTCATTCAGACTTTTGCTTTTGGAGCCTCGTCTTCTGAGCCATTTAAAAAAAAAAAAGAGTTCCTGAGTTCACACTCTCTCTGCTGGCGTGCTGCCGAGCTACTAAAAGAGCTTCATCTAAAAGAGCGTTCGGCAGCCGCCAGCCTAATCCTGCGGGCTGCCGTTTTCACGGCATTCAAGCCTCCCGCACTCCAGCGAGCCCCGCCCGTTTGAGAGCACAGTTGTGCCGCGGTTTCTCCCTGGGCGGACCGGGATTTCAAAAGAGTGAATTTCTCGCGGCTGTCGAGGACATCTTCCCGGTATGTATCTCCGGCCGTGCGCTTCCGGGTGCGGTAGTTTCCTCGCCTCTTTGGACGGACATGATCGCTGTCTCACGTGCCTGGGCCGAGAGCACGCTGAGGCAGCGTTCACGGATGGTACGTGCGTTCATTGCGAACGTATGTCCATGGCTGCGTTAAAGTCCCGCCGCTCATTCATGAGTAGGCACCCCTTGTTGTCTTCCCGCGGTAAGTCCCGTCAAGGTTTTTCGGCTGCCGCGATGAGGCACTTGGGGGACATTCAGGTGACTGTGCAGAATGTTCCGTCGGCCCCCAAAGCCCCGCGGACTTCTGCGTCACCGCGCAGTCCCGTTGAGCTGCCAGAGCAGTATACCTCCCCGTACAGCGGGCTGGGTATCTCCTTTGGCGCTCCCCAGGAGATCGAGATGTCTGCTGCAGCATCAGAGGGAGAGTCTGACGATGAGGCTGACGACTCGGCGGGTCGGTACCCCTCTGCGGTTGCCGCCCCGTCTGAGACGGATGCTGAACTGTCGGCTATGCTCCTCCGAGCCGCCAAGGAGATCGGTCTGGAGGTGCCCAAAACACCTCCGGCCGATCCCTCTAGGCTGGATGATTGGTTTCTGGGGAGGGCTCCCGCGGCACCGCCGCGCTCTCCCCCAGTGCCTTTCTTCCCGGAGGTGCATGAGGAGCTGGTGAGGACTTGGCGAGCCCCGCACTCTTCTCGTCCACGTCCCAGCTCCTCTCCCCTCGCCTCTCTCGACGGCGGTGCAACCCGGGGTTATGAGGCGGTCCCTCAGGTCGAGCGCGCTGTCGCGGTGCATTTATGCCCGCCCGGCGCTGCCACCTGGCGGGATCGGCCCCATCTCCCCTCCAGGGCGTGTGAGTTCTCGTCCGCTCTCGCGGGCCGGACTTACCGCGCCGCTGGACAGGCTGCCACCGCCTTGCACGCCATGGCCACCTTACAGGTGTACCAGGCCAAGGTGTTGAAACACCTGCACGAGAGGGGTTCTGACCAGGGTGCAATGGAGGAACTCCGCGCCGCCACTGACTACGAAGGTGACGGCGCGTTCCCTTGGTCAGTTGATGTCCACCATAGTGGTCCAGGAGCGACATCTATGGCTGACCCTGGCCCAGATGGCAGATGTCGACAAATCACGGTTTCTCGACGCTCCTATCTCCCAGGGCGGCCTATTCGGCGACACCGTCGAGGACTTTGCCCAGCAGTTCTCGGCGGTTCAAAAGCAGACGGAGGCGATTAAACACATCCTGCCCCGCCGCGACATTCCAACCACGTCCGCAGGGCCCCAACCTCCGCCTGCTCGTCGCCGAGGGCGCCCTCCCGCGGCTTCCAAACAACCAGCTCCGTCCCCTGCTAAGGTACATGACACCAGATTGGCAGCCCGACGTCGAGCTGGCCGTGGGAGAGCGGCGCCGCCCGCGTCTCAGGGGCCGGTCACCCGCAAAAGATCTGCGAAGCGTCCCTGACACGGGCAACCTGGAGGTGGAGGGAATCGCTCTTTGGGGGATAACAACATCAACGTCCCCACTCCCGGTGGAGGGCCGGGAGCTGTCACAGAAAGAGTCAATTCTCTCACCTCCGGGGTTCAGGCCCCGAGTTCCATCTTTGAGCAGCGCCCAAGAAGTGTCTCCTCGGATTCGGACTCGGAGCCTGATGTCGCCAGCGCGGGAACCAGGGAAGAAGGTAAGCGCTGCCCAGTGCAGTCTGACTTTTCTCCAGGACGTTCTTCCTTCTGGGATCAGTCCCTTCCCCTTCCCCCCCCCAGGCTGCCCCACTGCGGTCACGTCGGTCAACGTCCCTTTGATACCCCTGGCGACCAGGCTGGGAGCCTGGCTTCAGCTTCCCAGCCCCTCGCGGTGGTTGATTCGGACGGTACGTCTCGGCTATGCGATTCAGTTCGCCAGGCGTCCGCCCAGGTACAGAGGCGTCCTTTCCACTTCTGTCCATTCGGACACACATGCCGCTGTGCTTCGTGCGGGGGTTGCAGTCCTACTGGCGAAGGACGCAATCGAGCCTGTCCCTCCAGCCGAGATGAAGTCAGGGTTTTACAGTCCTTACTTCATCGTGCCCAAAAAGAGCGGTGGGTTAAGACCCATCCTGGATCTTCTAGCTCTGAATCGGTCCCTTCTCAGGCTGCCGTTCAAGATGCTCACGACGAAGCGCATCCTAACATGCATTCGTCCCCAGGATTGGGTTGCAGCCATCGACCTGAAGGACGCGTACTTTCACGTCTCGGTCCTGCCTCGACACAGACCCTTCCTACGGTTTGCTTTCGAGGGTCGAGCGTATCAGTACAAAGTGCTTCCATTTGGCCTCTCCCTCTCTCCCCGCGTCTTTACGAAAGTCGCGGAGGCTGCCCTGTCCCCTCTTTGGCAGACGGGCATTCGCATCCTCAACTATCTCAACGACTGGCTTCTCATAGCTCACTCGCGAGATCTGTTGTGCGAACAGAGGGACTTGGTGCTCCGGCACCTCAGCCATCTGGGCCTTCAGGTCAACCGAGAGAAGAGCAAACTCTCCCCAGTGCAGAGGATCTCTTTTCTCGGTGTGGAGCTGGACTCGGTCAGTATGACAGCCCGCCTCACCAACGAGCGCGCGCAGTCGGTGCTGAAGTGTTTGGAGTCATTCAGACACAAAACAGCGGTCCCTCTCAAAACATTTCAGAGGCTCCTGGGGCATATGGCAGCCGCAGCCGCAGTGACGCCGCTCGGCCTGCTTCATATGAGACCGCTTCAGCGCTGGTTACACGATCGAGTCCCGAGATGGGCATGGCACCGTGGCACACTCCGGATTGGCGTTTCCCCGCAGTGTCGCCACCTGTTCAGCCCGTGGTCAGACCCGGCCTTCCTTCAGGCCAGAGTCCCCCTGGGACAAGTCTCCAGGCATCTTGTGGTATACACGGATGCCTCTTCCACGGGTTGGGGTGCTGTATGCAACGGGCAAGCAGCATCGGGCTCCTGGACAGGACCTCGACTGCAATGGCATATCAATTGCCTAGAGTTGTTGGCTGTGCTTCTGGCCCTTCGTCGCTTCCGACCGACGTTGCGTCACAAGCACGTGCTTGTTCGCACCGACAGCACAGCGACTGTAGCCTACATCAACCGTCAGGGTGGTCTACGCTCCCGTCGCATGTCACAACTCGCCCGCCATCTGCTCCTATGGAGTCAAACGTGGCTGAAATCGCTACGTGCCGTTCACATTCCAGGAGAACTCAACCGTGCAGCCGACCAGCTCTCACGGCAGTCCACCCATCCTGGAGAATGGCGACTCCACCCCGAGACAGTCCAGCTGATTTGGAGCCATTTCGGGGAGGCCCAGATAGATCTGTTTGCTTCCCCCGAATCCTCCCACTGCCAGCGGTTCTACTCCCTCAACGAGGCTCCCAACAGCCTCGGCAGGGACGCACTGGCACACAGCTGGCCTCCGGGGCCCAAGTACGCCTTTCCCCCAGTGAGCCTCCTTGCACAGACACTGTGCAAGATCAGGGAGGACGAGGAGCAGGTTCTGCTGGTTGCGCCATACTGGCCCACCCGGACCTGGTTTCCAGAACTCATTTCCCTCGCGGCAGCCCCTCCCTGGAAAATCCCCTTGAGGAGAGACCTTCTTTCTCAGGGGATGGGCACAATTTGGCACCCGCGCCCCGACCTGTGGAACCTGCACGTCTGGTTCCTGGACGGGACGCGTCAGACCTCTCCGGCCTTCCACAGGCCGTGATAGAAACTATCACTCAGTCCAGAGCCCCCTCCACAAGGCAGGCTTATGCGCTGAGATGGGGTCTGTTCGTCGACTGGTGTTCCTCTCGCGGGGAGGACCCACAGAGATGTACGATTGCAGTAGTGCTTTCCTTCCTGCAGGAAAAGTTGGAGCGCAGGCTGTCCCCTTCAACTCTCAAAGTGTACGTTGCTGCCATTGCAGCGTACCACGATGCAGTGGATGGAACATCCCTAGGTAAGCACCAACTCATCGTGAGGTTCCTGAGGGGTGCGAGAAGGGTTAATCCCCTCAGGCCGCACCCCATACCCTCTTGGGACCTCTCCGTCGCCCTCCAGGGCCTGCGGGAGGCCCCATTTGAGCCACTTGCGTCGGTTGAGCTAAAATATCTGTCACTTAAGACAGCGCTCCTGACTGCACTGGCCTCCATCAAGAGGGTAGGGGACCTACAAGCTTTCTCTGTCGACGAAGCGTGCCTAGAATTCGGGCCCGGCGATTCTCACGTCATCCTGAGACCCCGGCCTGGTTATGTGCCCAAGGTTCCCACCACGCCTTTCCGCGATCAGGTGGTGAACCTGCAAGCTCTGCCCCTGGAGGAGGCAGACCCAGCCTCTGCGCTGCTGTGTCCAGTTCGCGCTCTGCGTATATACGTGGACCGCACTCGGCACTTCAGACGCACCGAGCAGCTCTTCGTCTGCTTTGGAGGTCAGCAGAAAGGGAATGCTGTCTCCAAACAGAGGTTGGCCCATTGGGTGGTAGATGCCATCTCCCTGTCGTACCAAAACCAGGGAGAGCCATGCCCCTTAGGTGTTCGTGCCCACTCCACACGGAGTGTTGCCTCATCCTATGCGTTGGCTCATGGCGCCTCACTAGCAGATATCTGTAGAGCTGCGGGTTGGGCGACACCTAATACCTTCGCCAGGTTCTACAACCTTCGCGTAGAGGCCGTATCCTCCCGTGTCTTAACATAGACATCACAGGCGAGCGGGAGTCCGGCTGGTGTCGGCTTGCTGCGCCATTCCTAATGGATCCGTGCGCTATTTCCCTCAGTTGTTCCCTCCGGCGAACCTGGGTCCTCCATGCCCCGCAGTCAGGCCTAGTGCGGAGTAGTGCTTGTCTGTGCTCCGGTTGGGTCTCCTTCGCCCAGCAGGTTGTGGCAACATGTTTCAGTATTTTTCCACGGTCAGCCAGAAGGCCGATGTTTCCCTCATATATCCCTAAAATCTATGGATATATTGAATTTCTTGTGTTCCACATGTAGAGATTTCATGTGCTCCGCCCCCCCAACTCCTGCTTCAGTACAACTGGCATCCCTGTGGGGCCCCCTATTGGCCCCCAGGGCGTTGGGAAGGTTACGCTCATATCCGTCTGCTGACACGTCCGCCTGTCGGCACGCGGTGTGTTGCGTAACGCGACGTCTGGTTCGTGGCCTGTTCCATGGGTCTGTTCCCATATGTAACGTCGTAGTGAAACGACTGAAGGGGAACGTCTAGGTTACGTACGTAACCCTCGTTCCCTGAAGGAGGGAACGGAGACGTTACATCCCCTGCCACGACCTGACGTCGCGCTGACGCCGGGCTGCAGCTCGGCTCCTCAGCAAAAGCCTGAATGAGTGGTTGCACGCCGCCATCTTATATACCCGTATGTACGGGGGAGTGGCTCGGCATGCAAATACCACTCGCCAATGTTCATGAATGTTCATTGGCCTTTTGTATAAGGCTTGGAGATGATTGGACTCTCAAGCGAGTTCCCATATGTAACGTCTCCGTTCCCTCCTTCAGGGAACGAGGGTTACGTACGTAACCTAGACGTTTTGTCAACTCCGTTGGACGTCAACTC
Organism: Labeo catla; assembly: GCA_012976165.1. Lineage (NCBI taxonomy): Eukaryota > Metazoa > Chordata > Actinopteri > Cypriniformes > Cyprinidae > Labeo > Labeo catla. The sequence goes on from VONZ01000122.1 coordinate 976,230, forward strand.
CATCAGGTTTTATGACAGAGTTGACTTTTAAGCTGATGAAGTTGACATGCTCACAAAGGTTTTAATATAATGATATATGTTTTGCATATAGGGAACTACTTTATTGTTGTTTTTATGATTTTATTTACATACATATTTGGCCTCCAGTGAGTTACTGGTGACTCAAATTGAGAAATCCACTAGAAGGATTACTGTATTACATTAAACATCAGTTTATCAATCAGTTGTAACCTCAGTTGGACCTTTGTCAAGTCTGTCATGTTTTGTCGACACTGTCAGTTTTTGACACTTGTCAGATGAAGGGTTTCTGTTAATTTTGAAATAAAGATTTTTTTTTTTATTATTATTTATTTTTCAATTTATTGTTTTAAAATAGTAAAACATCAACGGAACTACATGATAATATATCTGAATTACCAAAGAACATTGGTTATATATGTTTAATATTAAAAATGAGGGAACAAAATGAAGAAATTATACAAATTGGATTGTTTATTATAGTGGGCAAACAGGAAAAATGTAAAGAATGTATTTGATCACTTCAGCTCTTTTACTGTATGCCATTATTACACAATTGAAGATTTTACACTGTTATTGGGTGTATCAAATCAAAATATCATGCTTTTTAATGCGTCTGATGGAGCTGACACAAATTAATTTAAGAAGTGAATAAACGTACATTTTTAGGGAAAAAAAAATCAGAAAAGTCTGTTGCCTTACATGGTTCATTAGCTGAGACCTTTCTCTACAAATATATACATTTCTAAATAATGTATAATAAATAATAACTTAAAAACATTTTAAAACATGCTTTGTCCCTTATCTCAAGAATCAGTGATATATGTGTGTGTGTATGTATGACAAACTTGAAGATTTAAATTAATTACTCAAATTTTCACTTTGAATTCAGTACGTTTTTTTTATCAACAGAGTTATTCTTTCACTTCGCTGTTTTATATTTGGTATTGGTCGCAGGTGTTTTTGTCCTAAAAATGAAACAAACCTCTTTGTCACACACAACTATGGGTTTACAACCTGAACCCTGATTCAGGAATTTCAGTTAACCACAAATAACAGCTGTATAGAGATTAAGAGTGACTTACCCATGCAGAAAGCGCACACAGCAATACTAAAGTCAAAACTCGTTCCATGATCAACCCGGTATGTGGTCAGCATAAACAGCACCTTTATAACACTACCACTCCCTATTTAACCACTGCATTCAAAAACCGTATTTAATTGAAAATAATTTCATCTAGCCTGTTAGCATTACAGTGCTCACACATGACAGTTTTGGTATTGTATTTAGTCTCTTTAAACTCTCAGTTTCTGACGCTGCTCTCTGTCTCTGTTCCCTCTCTGGTGACTGATAAATGACCTGTTTTATTGCCACTTCTCCTTTTTCTCATGACGGGAAAACAATGAACATCAACCTTTGTGCTGCCTTTAAACTAAAGTTCTTCCTTATTCTAAAACTCCTCCCTTTTTTATTTCCAAACTGGTTATAACTAGCTTGTTGTCTCTTTTTAATTGCCCCTCACATTTCCCTATGCTTTATTATGGCCCGAGCACTGCAGTGCGAGGACCCTATTGAAATTGCTTAGTTTATTTTAGGTTGGTATTCCTCTAGCACCTAATTAACTTTTAATTTTTAAAATTAAAATTATTTTTGTTTTCAGATATGATTTTAAGTAACCCAAAAGAAATAAAATAAATGAATAGAATTTAGTGTTTTTAGTTTTCCCTTGAATGGTGTTCTGCCTGTGGGTTGGCAAGTTAACAAAAGAATCTATTATCTTTACAAAAGACCAAATACCCCATTATTCTTGCCAGTAACAATAGATAAAATTTATGGCTTAAGTTCCATAGCTTAGTTGGGTGTGTCTTAAATATATCTATATGATACTGTGCATATCATGATAAGGAGTTATTCATATATATATATATATATATATATATGAATTTTACCAGACTGATGATGCTTGTATTAACAAACAACTTTTCTTTACTATAAACATATTGTAGGTCTAAAGATATGGGAAGGAAATTAAGTGTGGAGGGTTTGTTTACTTTTAATTTTCAGCCAACACAGGAGGAGCACAGTCAGCACTAATGTAATTGTTTTCCCTCCATATCTTTCTCTGTGTCATGTTTTAGAATAGCTTTTAGATGCACTTTGGATTTATTTATTTATTTATTTATTTTATTGCCATTTGCCAAACAGTGTCTGTGAAAAGTGTAATACATAACTGAACCACATACCTGAAAATGGGTTTTATTGCTCTCTTTACATTATCAACAAACAAACAAAATGTCTTGACAGGAAGTGAATAAAAAGAATAAGAAAATGTTACTTGTTTACACAATATTTCTAGATAGGATGTTCATGTACACTACCAGTCAAAAGTTTTTGAACAGTAAGATTTTTGTTTTTAAAGGTCTCTTGTATCTTTTGTAACATTAAAAATGTCTTTATCATCACTTTTATTTATCAATTTAAACCATACTTTCCTAAAGTAAAAGTATTACTTTCTATTTTTTCTCAAAAAAAAAAAAATAAAATAAAAAAAAAATGGTGAAAAGAGAATTCTTTAAAAACATTAAAAGTCTTATTTAAAAGTCTTAAAACGTTTGACTGGTAGTGTATGTCTACTATTTTAATTGGAGAGACAAGCATGTTCCTTTTTGTATAATTGTAAGCATGACGTATATTTGTCAAAAGCAGTTCAACAGGTTTTTCCTCTCAAAACAAAACTGTCGAGCCCCCTTCTGCTGCATTGCTGTCATTATGATCAACACAACACTTGTTTTGTCAACCGCCACTTTCCACAAATGTACAAATTGGTGTCCTGTTTCTTTTTAAAGCAATGAAGGTGCACACAAATCCCTCATTCTTTGGGGAAATATTTTATCAAAAAAATATTGTCTAACATAAAAATGGCATTTCTAATTTTTAAAATGTATAACAATATCTTAATTTAGTCATAGATCTCAAAATAATAATAAAAATAATAATAATAATAAAAAAATAATTATTTAAATTGCCACAAACTATATTTAGCTGTTATATTATTTCCTTCATTTTATGTATAACCCTGTTGCCACATATTCTCGACTTTTATCCAATTCTCAAACAAGCTTAATCATTCAATGCTTTTACCATAATACATTTAAGAGAATAAAATCTTAGGGTTCTTTATTACACGGCTCTGTGGGATCCTCAATTCTGATTGGTCAGTCACCTCATTCTGAGGTTGGACTATGTAAGTGGTGGCGAATGTCAGTCCTGGAGATTCCGAGAGTTTTGCTTCAACCCTAATCAAACACAACTGAACAAGCTAATCAAGGTCTGAAAGGTTACCTGCTACAGGCAGGTGAGTTTTTATTAGAGTTGGAACTGAACTCTGCAGGACTATGGCTCTCCAGGACCGGACTTCACCACCCCTGTCCCCAAAAAACAACAAGTGAAAACTAATAACAGTCACAGGCTGATCCAGGTAACTGCAGTTGGCGCTATTGGCTTGCTGGGAACATTTTTTCTTCATGGAAGCTTTGTGTTTGGTTGGCTAATAAAATATTAACGCTCAATTTAATATTCTCTGTACAATTATTTAATTATGTCGCCCTGGCATAGCAGACTAGCTCTCCCTTGTTTCATACAAATGCATTGAAACAAATGATTGTTTTGCACACTGTAATGGATTGTAAGATAACTAACAAACTGGTAAGATTTTAAAACAGTTTCATTTTAAATCAATATCTTTTATCGCCATTATTATTCATGTAGTGAAATGCTTGTAAGCCTGTCAGGCTTTATTCTGCCATAACAACAGGCTGGATATGCAGTATCTCTTACTAAATAAATGTATTTAATTATTAGAATTTACTAAATGATTCAGTTTTGTTGCCCATATTATGGATTATGAAAGTTTCATATTTTGGTTTTGGAAGTCCCCAAAAACAGGTTGACATACATACAAGGTTGAAAAACACTTTTATTGTTTTATAATATGCATTTATTTTACCTTCCTCGACAACTTTGCGTGACACTAATCCGCAGTGATTGGTCCAATGACCCAATCGGCGGTGATTGGTCTATTGCGTGTAGCGCATGTCGGAAACAGAACACCCATCACCATTACATTAAACATTCAAACAGCCATGGTATACATTGGCCCAACGCAGAAACATAGTGATAAAGCACTGCAGATTGTACACCAACGTATTGCTCTATTCTTTATCAGGATTCCAAGTAAAAACACTTTCAGATTTAAATCTTTGCAGGATGTTTTTTATTCACTTAGAGCTGTGTTACACACTGCATGAAAGGTAATTTTCAAAAATCCATAAAATGGGCACTTTAATTAAAAGTTAAAACAAAAAGAATTAAACTGTAAACTCTTCTTATGCTTATTGTTTGACATTTGTAAACATAAACACCACATATAGGCCTAATAAAAATCAAAAGAGTGTTTTCATGACACGTCATCAATCGGCCATATTGGCGGCACTGAACGTGAACAATGCCACTGAACCAAATGAAACTCACCTATTTTGCTGATTATTGATGCTGAAAATGGTCAATTATTGTCATGTTTTGGACTACTAACTGGTTGGAACAGGAAAAACGTGTACTGTAGACTGCCAAAAGTTATAACAAATCAAGGAGAATGCAAAAAAAAAAAAACTGTCTGAGGAACAAAAGGCATTTGTGGTTGGTTAAACTGAACCAGCATTTCCAAGGCAAGAATCTTGACAACATTCGTGTTTGTTCTTATCATTTCCAGTCAGGTAGGTTAAATATTAGGCGAATATCTTAATTAATACTACTTCTGTGTATCTTTATCACCTATTAACTTTAGTTTGTCAAAACATTGGACCCTTTCTTGCGTCCTTCTTTATATGATTAAGCCGCTTCCACGCGTTTTTCTGTGGTTAGGACAGCATAAATTAGAAGAACAACATATTGAGTAGTACATTCATCTATGCTGTTGTTTACATCCAGGTACTGCCAATATGGCCGCATATCAGGGTAACTGACCAAATCGTGATTTAATTGGTAGGCTGTTGTTGAATAATTGTTTTACTACTGTTGTAAGAAAAATCCTATTTTGTACACTACCTGTAGAAAATGTCATAATTGTCTAATTTTTTTTGGAAAATCATTATTACTCATTATTATTCACTTACTTAAAGTTTTTTGATTCTGCAAAAATAAGCAAAGTTATTATATATAAATACATTAAATAGCCTAAGTAGGCTTACTTTCACATTCATTCTTATTAGCCAAACAGATTTTCACAAGAGGGTTTTTTTTTTGTTTTAATTTCTTGCACTCATAACCAGATACATATCAACGCAATAATGGATGACAATATAATAAAATAAAACAAGAAGACAATAAATGAAAAAAAAAAAAAAAAAAACGAGGAACAGAGGTAGCAGCTCAGATTACATAATCATCAAATCATTACACATTTTCACAAATTTGACACTTTTTTGTTATTAATGTATTTAAGTGTTAAAATTAGGTAGTTGAGGTCACAAAGAAAATTATGTAATTCGGGTAATGTTAAAGAAAATTTACATTTATGAATATAATATTTTGCCAATAAAATAAATATGTTTCCTATATATTCTATGTCATGTTTACTATGAGAAAAATAACAGAATATACCGCACATAGTGAAATCAATGTTTAAATTGGATTTTGAAGAAAGGAATTTTGACAAGTTAAACCAAAATTCTTTAACAGGGGGGCATTTGAAAAAAAGATGATCAACTGACTCAGTATTGAGATTACAAAAATTACAGTGAGCATTACCAAATTTAGATGTAATCTCATTAGTGGGGTATATGTTATGCAAAATGTTTAAATGTAATTCTATTGTAATGTAATGTAATTACATTATTTCACTTATTACACAGCTGCTTGATAGATTATTTAGATGTTTTGTGTCAAAATAATTAGACACAAAACACTGATCTGAGTTGAAATATCTGAACGCAAAGCTTCCATGAAGAAATCAGTTGCTAGCAAGCGGCAAGTTTAAACTAGACAGACATTTTAGGGATACAGTGCAGTCATACCACTTTTCTTACACAACATTTCACCATATAAATAATCAAGTAGTAGTACTAGCTTGTTAATTATCTTATAATGCATTACAGTGTACAAAAAAATAAAAAAAAGGCAGCAGCTGCGTTTGTATGAAACAACAGAGCGAGTCCACGATACCACGATGACAGAATTAAGAAATTGTGCATATAATAATGGAGCTTTAACATTTTATTAGCTAACTAAACGCAAAGCTTCCGCCAAGAAAAACTATCAAGCATATAGCACTGACTTAAGTTGCCCCGAATGAGTCTGTGTTATTAGCTTTTACCAGTTGTTATTGAGGAATAACCTACCTTGGAATGTCATGACTGACCAATCAGAATCATGCATTCCACAGAGCTGTGTAATAATTTAATTTAAAGCACAGTCACCACAAATTCAGACTTAACAGCTCTTATTTACTTTAAGATCATTCTGAGGTTGAATACAGATTTGAAATCATAATAAGAAATAGTTTAATAGCTATGATACTGGTTTTGAAATCAATGTTTGCATAGTTATGACAGGAAACACTAGCATCTAACAATGCCTTGGAAAAAACAATTAATGTTAAAAAATAAAGTTTATGCATAAACCCAAATAGGAAATAAAACACTTATTGAATAAGCATGTGTCCTATTCTGTGTCCTAAATTCCTGAAACATTGGTGTCTCATTTTAGAGCAGTCAATGCAATTTATGAAAGAAAAGTCAATTAAATATGTATGTGGGTGTTGGTATGTGAAAAAATTCAGATGTAATCCCCTTTGTAATCTCTGGCATTCAGAAGTAACTGTAATTTAATTACACATTTTTTTCTCAGTAGCTGTAACTAATTGCAATTACATTTATTTTGTAATTAAATTACGTAATTTCGTTACATGTAACTAGTTACTCCCCAACACTGCTAACGACTTGGTCTAAGTAAAGTCTAACACAGTACATGTATCAAGGGTTTTTGACCTATATTACAATACGCGATGACCTACATTACATTACATCGTAATAGTAATGTACATGTAATTGTAATTGTTATTGCAAATAACTAATTATTAAGATATAGATCACTCTGACAGAGTTAGCCTAAATGTCTTTTTGATTATATCCGTCATGTTTATTTAAATTTATTTTGGGATATTAGATTAATGCTACATTTTGTTTATTTAGATTTTATATTATTTACAATTTTAAACATTTACAATAATAATAAAAAACAACAACCATTAAATTTAAATTAAGACTCTACCTCGCTAATAACGCCTCAGTCAGGTCAAATAAATGTTTTATTAGTTTATTTTCACCCTGTCGTCTGATACAATACAAAACACTACAAAACTACAAAAGTCTCCCTAGAGAGAGAGAGAGAGAGAGAGAGAGAGAGAGAGAGAGAGAGAGAGCACGGCGAGCACAGTCTAGCCATTGAAACCGGCAGACGCAAAAAGAGCTGGTTACCCAGAGAGGAAAGAGTGTGTGCTCACTGCAAGACAGGGGAGATTGAGACAGAGGTGCACTTCCTCCTCCACTGCCACAAATTCAAATCTATAAGATAACTATAAACTATAACTATAATGTGAATAAATTCACAAACATCATAAAGATCTTCAGAGGCATGATGAGGAACAAATATTGTATTTTTACAGTCATGCCAAGCATTTTTTTCCCAAGGATTTAATAATAATAATAATAATAATAATTAGAAATTGTCAAATTTGTGTTAATATACCTTGTCCCCGACTGTATGTGCATTTAATTGTTGGACATGAGACTAGCTTTAAAGCTCCGGTATAACCCTTTATAACGAGTCTATCGGTTAAAGGAACCCCGACTGACAGGATCGTTTTCCTTCTTTTTATTTTTATAGGGTATAAAAAAAATGTCCGCATATTTTAGTAGGCCTATAACTTTTATACTCTGTCACGGCACAGAGAGTGAGAACGAAAAATAATATCCCAGCTAACAAAAAAAGGTCGCCACAACGTCCCCTGAATGGCATCTGCGAACGTCCCCTGGACGTCATCGTGTAGGGTTTTTTGGACGTCATGGGGACGTTGCGAGTTCGTTCGCGGGACGTACTGGGGACGTTCGCGGAACGTCCGGAGGACGAAACGGGGACGTTCGCGGGACGTACCACGGCCGTTTGTGGGACGTTCATGAAAACATTGTGGGGACCTATAGCGAACGTTCGCTACAGGTCATTTTAATATATGTAAACATGTCATTAGTCAGATCAGACAAAACTGATCTACCCAAGGAATAAACACACAAGCAATAGTACGTTAACAATACTTTTTTATTTGTTAAAATATTTTTCTTTTGTGTGTGCGTGTGCGTGTGTGTGTGTGTGTGTGTGTGTGTGTATGTGTGCACTTGGTATTCATCACGTTATGGGGACTAAATGTCCCCACAAGGATAGTAATACCAGTAAATTTTGACCTTGTGGGGACATTTGTGAGGTCCCCATGAGGAAACAGGCTTATAAATCATGCAGAATGAGTTTTTTTGAGAAAGTAAAAGTGTGCACAGTCTCCTGTGAGGGCTAGGTTTAGGTGTAGGGTAGGTGTAGAGCGATAGAAAATAGGGTTTGTACAGTATAAAAACCATTATGCCTATAGAATGTCCCCATAAAACATGTAAACACAACATGTGTGTGTGTGTGTGTGTGTGTGTGTGTGTGTGTGCGTGTCTGTCTGTCATATGACGTGTGTTCCAGACGTTGGGCGTTATCCAGGTCTGATTCCACCCTTATGTTCGAAACCTAAAAGAATATAAATGAACATAAATCAGCAATGGTTTTAAACCTTGACTTCGTTTTCGCATAATGACATAATATTCTATCAAACTGAATCAACTGACTACTCTGACATATCTGCGCGAATGACACCTGCGTAGAATTTCCCAATTGATAAAAGGTCATTCACATGTTTGTACAAGTTCTTTACCATATATGGCTCATTCAAACAGTGTTATTACAAATATGTACAGATATGTTCAGACATATTAACTATCGTTTTATATACATGTTCATATATGGCCATGTACCACATTTCTATATGGGTGCTAACGTTAGCTTCGAAAGTGTTTAGGCTAACGGCCAGCAGCCTTACACGACTGACAGACTCAGCAAATGTTTTAAAAGGTAAACTTTTCATAAAATGTAAGTATTACGAGATACGCAGTGGTTACGGTACCTAATGTCTACAAGTATAAAAGTATAAATACCTTTTCGACCGGACAAAAGCGAAAACTCAAGGCCAAGTCTGAGGAAATCGCCAGTAAGACCGTTAACTGTCACTCAGCGGCTCAGCGTTGCCATGGATACATACGCGTACCCTAAGTGACGTCACTCGATCACAAGCTCATTTGATTGGCTTTTACACTTTTATTTTTGCGCTGCATAACAGTCTTAAATGCAATAACTAAAAAAAAGTAATTGTCCTAAATAACTTCTCTTGTCAGATTACCAACAGCTTAATATGTAGATATTAAAAAGTAAGAACTGATTTTTTTTTGTCTTACCTGTGTTATTTTCCACTTTTTTCTATTCTTTCTATTCTTCATGTTTTCCTTGGCTGCATTCATCACTTTTCAGGGATTCAACCTTATTTTATTTATGTATGGGGAATACATAGGGCCTAATTGTAGCCTAGGTTCAGTTACATTATTGAAGTGTATTTTGTTTTTGATGTCGAAATGCTGAAACAGACTTGTGATTTGATGACATCTTTAATTACAGAAGTTACTTTTTCTTTTGCATAAATGAAAGTAATTTATTTTACAATGAATTAAAATATATAGTTTATACTATAGTATAATAATAATAAAAATAATGCCAATCTTTCCATTTTTCATTCCATTATCACAGTTAAAAAAGGGATTTTGTTTTAAGGAATAATACCCTTTAAAATCCAATATGGGTTTATTTTTATTTTTATTTATTTGTCTTTAATTTAATGAACTCTGAGTTGCAAGGTGTCAGGTAAAGTCCAAGCATGGGCGACTGGATTTTCAAGTGTTCTTATGGAAATGGCAGATGAGGGACGAAACAGGGATGTTCGCAAAGTGGTTCGGGCGAATGTCCTCCGAATGTCCGCCAGCGAACGTCAAAAAGAGAACCAAATGCGGACGTAAGTGAACGTCCTCAGAACGTCCGTCAGCGAACGTTACAAAGCGGACCAAATCCGGACGTCCTCAAACGTTCGACAGCGAACGTTACAAATCGGACCAAATACCGACGTTCTCCGAACGTCCGCCAGCGAACGTTACAAAGCGGACGTACTGCGGACCTAAACCGACGTTTGCAACGTCCGGGGGACGTCCCCTGTTTGCTGGGATTTGATTCATGAACAAATTATTGACATACCTATAAGACTATCAGAGAAAAAAAAATAAACCCCATTTTTTCATAAAGAACAAACAATTTTGTAATTAGCAGATTTTTTTATTTCCAAAACGAATCAAACGAATAAAAAATAAACATAACTTAAATCCTAAAACTCTTTCATTCAAAACTACGCCATCGTTGCTTAAAGTTTGAATGCGCTTACTAGTTTAAAATCACAGAATATTATTATTTGTGTAAGCCTATGAAATGCACCTATATATCGTATTTACGGTTTAATTTACATTAAATACTAGCTTCAATGACAGCCGCAGTACTGCGCATGCGCGTCAGACATCCAATTCGTATTGGATCTGCTCCAGCTGACTCCTCAACTGTAGATGTCGCTGTGAATAAAAGCAATACGGAGATTTACTGCCGAAGAAACAACAAACACTAGAATATAAACTGAGTTTATAAATCCAATAAAGTTTTATTCTGTTTCCAGCAGTAATCTGCCGCGCGTTGTTGCTGAAAAGGTGAGTCTATGATTTGCAGGTCTTGTCAAAGAAAATCCGCAAATATATAATGGAACAGCAGAAAGACTTTAGAAACAATGTCCTCCTTTTGTCTTTGTTTATACGTTGCGTTTGATAAAATGTTACATAGCGTTACCGTTTATTTAGACAAGTTTTATTTGTATGTAAAAGTGATTAGCTTGGGCTTCATTATCTGCAGAAATGGCGTCAAACAAATAAATACAAATATAAACTTTTAGCCTTATTTTGGATTTTAGTTTGACATTATTTTGTGTTGTCTCTCTTTGTGTTGGACATTGTTTGTTGAAGGTCTTGTGTAATCCTCTATACTGTACGAATGTAAATGTTCAAACATTTAGACAGAACAACAGACTTTTAGACATTGTGTTGGTCTAAAATAGAATAAAAATAGGAAGTTCAGGGAAAACCCCTATTTATAAACTTCCTATTTCTATTCCTCCACTTACTATTTTAGACCAACGCAATTTTAAATACAATAAAAAAGCAACAATGGAGTGGAAAAATATAATTAAGCCAGGACTTTTAATATAATAATTTAATATAATTAAAAACATAATTGTGGATTATTTTGGTAGTGCCAAAATTATCAAATATTTCATTTTAATTATCGCCGTACAACATATGCATCTACCCATGTCATTACAGCCTAAATAGAGTTTACAGCTACATATCTATAAAAAAAAACAAAATGCATAAATTTAAAAGGTTTATATATGCCACTTTTATTTGTATTATTTTTGAGTCAGTGTATCCCTATTTTGAAACAAGAGCCATACTTCAAAGAGAGTTACATGTTTTAGTACTTTCCACAGTCTTGCGTCATATCTGATAAATCTATAACTGATTAGACAGAAACAGAATTCAGTATCGTACACTCACTCAGTATCAGCACTGAACACACTTTACATGGTAAGAGTTGTGCAATATGCATATACTGACACTTTCTTTTTATTTTGTTAGTACATGTTATATTTGTCTTGAATTCATCTCTGCTCTACAAACTTTAAGGTTTCTTTATTATAGTTTATCTCTTTTGTGTGTTTTCCTCTTCAGAAATGTCTCTAGTCAAGCAGAATCTTCACCCGAATAATGAGGCAAACATCAACAAACTGATAAACCTCAAGCTGACGGCCTCATATGTGTATCTCTCCCTGGTCTGTTCATAAACATTGACCATGTTTATTTGAAATGTTGTTTTTAGCTTTATGTATTTACATTTGTGCACAGAAATACATTTTAACATAAAAGCAAAAAAAAGCAGTTACTTAATGCTAAATGTGCATTGTGCACAGGTTCTAAAATATTTTTAGAAAATATAAATTGTTGCTACATTTTTAAGAATAGAATATTTCAGTGTTTAAAATTGAATATTCTATATGCACTAATGGTGAAATAACGTTGTTTATATATTAATAATTGACCCCTGTATGTCTGTTTAACACTAATACAGTCTCTCTTTGTCTCATAGGGAATGTATTTTGACAGAGATGATGTGGCTCTGCCCAACTTCTCAAAGTTTTTCCTGGAGCGTTCACTGAAGGAGAGGGATCAGGTGGAGCACCTTCTGGAGTATCAAAACACAAGAGGAGGACGAATTGTTCTCCAGACTATTGCGGTGAGTGGATTTTAAAGGAATAGTTCACCTAAAAATGGAAACTGTCATAATAATATACTTTCAAAACCATATACTTAAACCTGCAGTCTGTAACTTTTTCTTGTTCAGGATTTACAAAATTTATATAAGCGAGTACATTGAGTAAAGATTTTTTTCCAAGGACTAGAAAGATCTGTTCAATGACTGAATGAATGAATAAATAATTTTAAAACAAAAACTATTTATTTATTTACACACACACACTCGTTTGTAATTAAACATTGTTGAATAATACATTACAGTTAAAATTATAAACAAGTACTTTACATGTACTTGTGTGTATTATCACATCAAAATTGTTGTTCTTGTTTAAAGCTTGACAAGTTTATTAAAAGAGAAGTCCACTTCCCGAACAAAAATGAACAGATAATGTACTCACCCCTTGTCATCTAAGATGTTCATGTATTTCTTTCTTCAGCCATAAAGAAATTATGTTTTTTGAGGGAAACATTTCAGGATTTTCCTCCATATAATGGACTGGTATGGTGCCCCGATTTTGAACTTCCAAAATGCAGTTTAAACGCGGCTTCAAACGATCCCAAATGCGGTTGTAAATGATCCCAGCCGAAGGAAGTAGGATCTTATCTAGCAAAATGATCGGTTATTTTCATAAAAATAATACAATTTATATTCTTTTTAGTGTCAAACGCTCATCTTGCTCTGTCTGAACTGTTTTTTCCGGTTCATGAAATTATGTTGAAAAATCTCATGTTCTCCCTCAACTTCAAAAACGCCCTATATCGCTGTTTTACCTTTTTTGTTGAGGGTGTTTGATCTTCTTTGCATGTTCACTTTGCAAAGACTGGGTCGGTACTTCTGCAGCGATGTAGGATGAGTTTGAAATGGGAAGAAAATACAATTTATTTGACATCGTGAGCTATAATACACAGAGTTCAGGCAGAGCAAGACAAGACGAGCGTTTGAGATTAAAAAGTATTTAAGTTGTATTTTTTTTTAAAAATGAAAATAACCAATCATTTCTCTAGATAAGACCCTTCTTTCTCACCTGGGATCATTTACAACCGCATTTTTGATCGTTTGAAGCCGCATTTAAACTGCATTTTAAAAGTTCAAATTCGGGGCACCTTATCAGTCCATTATATAGAGAAAAATCCTGAAATGTTTCCCTCAAAAAACATAATTTCTTTACGGCTGAAAAAAGAAACACATGAACATCTTGGATGACAAGGACCACAAAACCAGTCAATTTTATTTATTTATTTATTTATTTATTATTTATCTCTTTACTTAGATTATTGCATAGCTGAATAAATACTTTCCATTGATGTATGGTTTGTTTGAATAGAACAGTATTTGGCTGAGATACAACTATTTGAAAATGTGGAATCTGAGGGTGCAAAAAAATCTAAATATTGAGAAAATCACCTTTAAGTTGTCTAAATGAAGTTCTTAGCAATGCATATTACTAATCAAAAATTAAGCTTTGATATATTTATAGTAGGAAATTTACAAAATTTCTTAATGGAACATGATCTCTGCTTACTATCCTAATGATTTTTGGCATAAAAGAAAAATTGATCATTTTGACCTATACACTGTATTGTTGGCTATTGCTACAAATATACCCATGATACTTAAGACTGGTTTTGTGGTCCAGGGACACATTAAGTGTGAAGAAACAAATGTACTGTAAGTTTACTTTTCTTGGGTACTTTAAAGTTTTAGGTGCATTACAAATGCATGTTCAATACAATTAAGCACACTTTCACAAAGCTGGTGTCATTGGCATCAAATCTAGAAGCTTATAAAAATCAATTTTTATCTTGCTCTCTATCACTAATCAGAAGCCCAGTCGTGATGACTGGAAAGGGGGTATGGATGCAATCATGTTTTCTCTGGACCATCAAAAGTCTCTGAACCGATCCCTGCTGGAGATCCACAAAGCAGCTGGAGACAACTCCGACCCTCATGTGAGTAGCTTAAAGGAAATGGAACTGATAACCCTTCTTCTTTCACATTTATTGTATTCGTTTTCCAATATATTAGCATGTTATTATTTTTGAATAACAGTGTAAATTACTTTCTCCATCACACTGTTCCAGCTCTGTGATTTCCTAGAGAGCAAATTCTTTACTGACAGTCATGACACCATTAAGACGCTGGGTGACTACGCTGGCAGCCTGAGTCGCCTCATCTCTTCTGACCCCCACGGCAAAATGGGAGAGTACCTGTTCGACAAGCACACTCTCTGAACCACTCCGATTTGATGAGTTTTGTTGCCAACATTCCGTTAATTAATATGTGCACTGGTGAATGAGATTAAGGATTTTTTGCACATTTCCATTTTTACTTTTCAAGAGATATTTTGGTAAGAACCACCCAGTGTTTTGACGCCACATTTAAAGTTCGTTTAAATCATGTAAAAGTGGGACTCTACTGTGAAGTGTGGTAATCCAAATATGGTACCCTTGCTTTCAAGCCTTAACTACTCCGTGTCTGTTTACAGAATTGTATAGATGATAGAGCCATATCTTGCCAAAAACCATCCTATAAGCTCCTGTAGGTTCTTTAGGAGGGTTACAGTGTGTCAGCGAAACGAGAGCCTAAATTTATGTATTGTACTCCAAAAACTTACCTCAAACTTGGTGCTCAGTGTCAATATAGCAATAACAATAAATCAAGCATTCCAAAAAAATTTTGATTTCGGATTTTTCTTGGTCCTTTAATTTAGCCTCTGTAAGTCTATAAATACAATTACATTAAAACAAATTCATATTCTACATATATATGACTATGTATAACTTTTTTTTTTTAAACATGTAGTTCAATTTACGTTTGTACTCTATAATCAAATTAAGCAAATCATTTACATATCACAGAGTAACTTGAGACATTGTAGTTTGCTGTCTTGCTCATAAACTCGTAAAATGCCGTCTTTTGTCAGAATGGAGGGTGTATGTACATTTGTTCATTTAGTTAGTTTAGCAAATTAAAATCAGAGGCATATTCAAGTTTGAAAATCTACAAAAAAGACAGTTATAAATTAAGTAATCATTTTAAGATATTGAGCCATAATAATGAAAATGGTTTTAAATTGTTACAACACAGTCAGTAAAAAACCATAAGCATCTTGGGTGAGAGTGTGGGAACTGAAATGTTCTTATGGTTGCACACAGTTCCTATGAAGTATGAAATTAATTAAGCTGGTATGTTTTACATGTTTTATAGTAATTAAGTCATTATAACATTTTATGCACAAAATATAGTATTGTTTTTATTATTAATAATATTATTATTATTATTTTAAATTACACTGAATTATCTGACCAGAGGAACCTGTTCTTTAAAGTGCTGACTGTGAATAAAAAAAGATCTTTTTGCTTATTTGACACTGCACACATCCTCCTTACGCATGGACATGGTTGAATACACCAGTTGTTTTAACTGACGCTAAAGGCAGTTATGAATTAGGCAGCTATAATGTGTCAGCCACAGAGATAAGGACTGAAACTGCTGACTCATTTTGTGTGTTGTTCGGATATGAAAAAGTATTCAGTTGTTTTCTTGTTCTTGAATGTTTTTTGTGTGGTTTGTGTTCTCAAAACCACTGAACTGCACTGAATGCTTCTGCCCAAAAACGTATTTCTATGACAAAAAAAAAAAATTATAATTTGGAAAATATCAGTTTTATGTAAAGTTATTGGTAATGTTTAACCAGGTACAAAAAGCAAGAGGGATTTGAATTAAAATTGTTTTGTCATGGTACAGTAGATATAAAATGAGATGCATAGCAAAGTGGAAAATAAAATGTATTTAAGATCTTTACTTTTTCGTTAATTAGAATGTTTAGACAAAAAAAAAGTATAATTTTTGATGAATCTTGAGCTATATGAAATATTCAGAGGCCAAAACTCAGCAAAATTCTAATATCTTGTATAGTTGATTACTTATCTAGAATAAATATAAACATCAGTTGTCATTCTGTATCTCCAAATATTATCTCTTATTGAAACGATCTTTTTAAATCCATAGTTTTGATCAAAGCTCTGTAGTTTTTATTTTGAGGGCCAAAATTACAACGGTGTTGTAGTATAACAATGTTTTAGTGCCATGTTAAAAAATAAAAAAAAAATAGAAAATTCCGAGATAAGTCATAGTATTTTGAAAATAAATTAGAAATATTTTGAGAATAAAGTCGAAATGTTAAAAAAAAATAAAGCAGAAATCACAAGAATTAAGTCGAAATATTTTGAGAATAAAGTCTGAATTTTTTATGAATAAAATCTAAATGTTTTGAGAATAAAGTCAAAATGTTTCGAGAATGAAGTCGAAATTACGAGAATATAGTCGAAATATTTTGAGAACAAAATTAAAATTATGAGAATAAAGTCTGAATGTTAGAGAAAGTTGAAATTACGAGAATTAAATTTAAATTAAAACAGGGTAAAAAAGCATGATGGCATTTTAGTGCCACATTTAAAAAATAAATAAATAAATAAATAATCTAAAATTATGAAAATAAGGTCCAAATGTTTCTAGAATAAAGTTGAAATTCCAAGAATTAAATTGTGAAAGTCCACCAAAAATATGTACTAATAATCCCAAATAATAATCCATTCATTTGTCTTTCATGTTGCATGTACAACACTGTTGATAGCAAAGTTAAAATCTTATCATGCGAGGCTGTTGTTTTCAAGAGAACAGAAGCACTTTATTTACCAGCTCTTAAAAAGATGGGGCAATCAAAACCTCAAGAGGATGCAGAAAAGGGTGGTGGAAGATAATGAATGCAGTATGGCCCTGACTGCTCTCATTGGTTTGAGGTTCCTCTTTAAAGGAGGAAGTTTCTTGATGTCACCAAGAGGTTAGGAAATGACATCAGATTGAATGGTTATTGAGCACATGCTGGACTGGATCCAATCATGATGTTAAGAGCATGCCAACATGCATGTGCTAGTGAAAAACAAAAACAACCTGAGTTGTTTATTATTCAAAATGATTCATAAGTCAAGTAACAACCCAATCGACAGGATTTTAAATACTCTATATCAATCCAAGCATGTTTTCAATTATACTGCTTACTGTACAGCAGAATAGAAATATAACAACAACAATAATAGAAATTCAATATTTTTAATACCATCCACATATTAAACTCTACTGACCTTCATGCTGTACCACCAAAACATCACGTTTCAAGTAAATCGTTGTGGCTATACACTCATTTCCTTCTGCATTTTTTATGCTTTTTTTTACTGATTGTGGTTAAAGGAGAAGTCCACTTCCAAAACAGAGATTCACATATAATGTACTCACCCCCTTGTCATCCAAGATGTTCATGTCTTTCTTTCTTTATTCGTAAAGAAATTGTTTTTTGAGGGAAACATTTCAGCATTTTTCTCCATATAATGGATGGTGCCCTGATTTTGAACTTCCAAAAGACAACTTAAATGCGACTTCAAATGATCCCAAATGTGGTTGTAAATGATCCCAGCCGAGGAAGAAGGGTCTTATCTAGCAAAACGGTCAGTTATTTTCATTTAAAAAATATACAATTTAAATACTTTTTAATGTAAAATGCTCATTTTGCCTTGCTTTCCCTGAACTCTTCTGATTCAAGACAGTTAGGGTATGTTGAAAAACGTATTTTCTCCCTCAACTTCAAAAATTCATTTTTTCATCATTCAAAATCATCCTACATCACTGCAGAAGTACCGACCCAGTCTTTGCAAAGTAAACATGCAAAGAAGAGAAGGGAGAACATGAGATGGGAGTTTTTCAACATACCCTAACTGTCATGAACTGGAAAAAAACAGTCCAGGCAAGATGAGCATTTGACATTAAAGTATATAAATTGTATTATTTGTATGAAAATAACCGATCATTATGCTAGATAAGACCCTTCTTTCTCGGCTGTGATCGTTTATAAACTGCATTTAGGATCGTTTGAAGCCGCATTTAAACTGCATTTTGGAAGTTCAAAATCGAGGCACCATATCAGTCCATTATATGGAGAAAAATCCTGAAATGTTTTCCTCAAAAAATATAATTTCTTTACGACTGAAGAAAGAAAGACATGAACATCTTGGATGACAAGGGGTTGAGTACATTATCTGTAAATTGTTATTCTGGAAGTGGACTTCTCCTTTAACTCATCAGAACCTTTGTCTTTCTTTTTTCAGTCGTAAGGAAATTGTTTTTTGAGGAAAACATTTCAGCATTTTGAACTTCCGAAATGCGGATTTAAACTATCCCAAATGCAGTTGTAAACAATCCCAGCCGAGAAAGAAGGGTCGGTTATTTTCATACAAATAATACAATTTATATACTTTTTAATGTCAAACACTCGTCTTGTCTTACTCTGCCTGGACTGTTTTTGTTCCGGTTCATGACAGTTGTCGATAAAATCTTATGTTCTCCTTCAACTTCAAAATCGTCCTATGTCGCTGTTTTACCTTTTTTGTTGAGAGTGTTTGATCTTCTTTGCATGTTCACTTTGCAAAGACTGGGTCGGTACTTCTGCAGTGATGTAGGATGATTTTGAAATGATTTTTGAAGTTGAGGGAGAAAATACGATTGGAGTTTTTCGACATACCCTAACTGTGTTGAGGCAGAATACACAAAAGTTCAGGGAGAGCAAGACAAGACGAGCGTTTGAGATTAAACAGTATTTAAATTGTATTTTTTTAATGAAAACAACCAATCGTTTCACTAGATAAGACCCTTCTTCCTTGGCTGGGATTGTTCACAACTGCATTTGTGATTGTTTGAAGCCGCATTTAAACTGCATTTTGGAAGTTCAAAATTGGGGCGTCATAGCAGTCATCACATTTCAAGTAAATCGTTGTGGCTATACACTCATTTCCTTCTGCATTTTTTATGCTTTTTTACTGATTGTGGTTAAAGGAGAAGTCCACTTCCAAAACAGAGATTCACATATAATGTACTCACCCCCTTGTCATCCAAGATGTTCATGTCTTTCTTTCTTTATTCGTAAAGAAATTATGTTTTTTGAGGGAAACATTTCAGCATTTTTCCTGATTTTGAACTTCCAAAAGACAACTTAAATGCGACTTCAAATGATCCCAAATGTGGTTGTAAATGATCCCAGCCGAGGAAGAAGGGTCTTATCTAGCAAAACGGTCAGTTATTTTCATTTAAAAAATATACAATTTAAGTACTTTTTAATGTAAAATGCTCATTTTGCCTTGCTGGAGAAAATATGGAGAAAAATCCTAAAATGTTTTCCTCAAAAAACATTATTTCTTTATGACTGAAGAAAGACTGACATAAACATCTTGGATGACAAGGGGGTGAGTAAATTAAATGTGAATGTTTGTTTTGGAAGTGGACTTCTCCTTAAAGAGTGAGGTTAGAATGTCGCAAGTGCAAAAATTTACTGTTGTAGAGTTTAAAAAAAACACTAGTAATTTTTCCATAAAGATTTCCCTGGTGTAAGCAGAACTTCAGGCTGTAGATTTTCAGTAAAAATCACTGTCTTCATCAACTTCGAAATCAAGCACATGCAACTCATTTTTTTGTATCCCTCTTTCTTCCTCTTCCTCCTCCTCCTCCTCCTCGTCCTCTGTGCTGTTTCTGGGTTGTTTTCTATCCCGTTTCCCAACCTGCTGATATTCCTTATAGATACCAGTCAGAGCCTGTGCAGCCTCTACAGATACTTTCAGCTTTCCCACCACATCCTGCTCTTCATCTGCACTGACAACTGAGACCGAAAAAACAGACAATTAAGTTATGCATGTTTTTAAAGTATATTTTCATCTACTTTTAAAATGACTGCAGCTAACCATCGATTTGTTCTTCGATAACATCATTTCCAGTCAGCAGAAGTTCTCGTAAATCCAAGTAGGCATAGCCGACATCTTCACATTCTTCTTGCTCGTTTATGGGCTCACTGACTACCGTGAACTTTAACCTTAAAGGAAGGATTAAAGGTAAAAAAAAATAGCCTGGCGATTAGAAGATTTTTTAGAAGATTTTAATGCCATGTGCAATGATTCATATTTTTATATCTATCAGTATCTCTAATTTTCTTTCTGTTTACCTGCCCTGGTTGGGGTCAGTGCCCTCCAGCATGGTGTAGAGGTAATGTCTCAGAGGAGATGCTTCGATGCAATCCACATGAATAACTATGATGATGATAAAAGGTAAGAACACATGAAATCTTAATGTTGTGTTACTTTAGCACTTTTTTAAATGAATCACATCAATACGTTGACAGCCCTACTTTGCAATATGTTCTCTTGGAGTGAATGGCCAGAAAGGCCTACAACTTATTTGTGTTTTTTTTCAGATATGCCATTATGCCTTTTTTGTTGTGCTTAATTGTAAAGAATTTGCACTTGTCGTGTACTTCAAATCTTTGAAGTAGTTTTTTTTTTGTTTTTTTAATAATGTTGATGAAATAAAAAGCCTCCACTTACATTAAGTGAACTGACAGTACATTACATTTTTTTAAAAGTCCCCTTTTTATAATCTAGTAAGGTTTTACTAACATTTGGCTAACATACTAAAGCTAAATATAAACTACTTTATTATGATTTATGATAACTGTAGTGTTATTCAGTGTTGCATTTAAAGTTCATTTATTTTTAATGAACCAAATTGGAAATTAACTAAATGAACTACACTGGTGTAATAACAATACATATAAGTTTCAGTAGAAATGACCATAAATACAAACATGACATTGAAAAGTACACTTTAACCATATTTCGGTAACACTTCACTTTACACAGCCTTTATGTATAATGCATTTTAAATGTAGTTTTTTTTAATAATGCCTTGTAATGCACCTTAAAATGCATTTGTACAATCTCATGAATAATTGTAACCACTGTTAATACATTATAACACTTATCAATTCATTGTTACACTATGCATTTTAAATTTGGTTTTATAAAACGGATAGTTCCGGTCCTTGATTCTGATTGGCTGAGCTTTGCTCAAAGATGTTGTAAATTACTCTACAAACAAACACCTTTGTTTATGTATGTGTGTTGCTCGGCAACCAAAACTATTTCTGGGGAACTACATTTTTTGGCGGAAGAATAATGTTTGTATTAATAAGCACACAGAAGAGTGGTTTATGAACAACTCTGTGAATGTTCTTGAGTGTCCCAGCCAGAGCCTGGGCTTGAACCCAATCAAATATTTCTGTAGAAGCCTGAAAATGTTCATCTGCCCCATCCAACCTGACAGAGCTTGAAAGGTGAGGAGGTGAGGAGAAGAATGGCAGATAATTGCTAAATGCTGATATGCAAAACTTGTCGCATCATACCCAAAAAGACTTGAGGCTTGAGTTAAGGGTATGAATACTTATGCAATGTGTTTATTGTGTTTAAAGTTTTAATACATTTACGAAGTTGTGACAATTCTGTTTTTGCGTTGCTATTATGGTGTATGGAGTGTAGATTGATGTGGGGATGGGGGAATAAAGCAGTGTAACCTAAGGCAGCAACATAAAATGTGGGAAAAAAACTAAGGGGTATGAATACTTTCGCAATGCACTGTAAAAATGTCAACTAAAGTGTTACTTATATTTTAACAGATAATAGAATTATGAAATTATATATAAAGATCTATTTTAAGTCCTACTTAAGTGGGTCAAAACATATTTTTTAATTAGAAATAATTGAATTGCAATTAACTTGCAATTAAGTGTTCAAACTCATACAATTTGTTCACACATATGTTTATTCTTTTGAAGTACATTGTTTATGTAATAATTACTTGGACTTACATGGACTTTTTCATAAGGGTATGGTAACGGCATTTCTCTTTGTAAGTGGCTACAACCAGCAATAGATTGTTGACTGCTGCAACAAGTTTCCAGGTTTCAAAGTTTTTCCACACTCAAAGTTAGTGCAAATCACAGTCAGTCCAAACATATTAGATTTTTGATATACAGCTAATGTGTGTTAAATGGATGTTTGGGCCAATAAGACATGACTGCGGATGGAGCTACTTATAAGATAATTTCACTTCTGTAAACTTACCTCGCGTAAAATTATAATGTATTTCCTCCCCATCTGTTGGTTTACGCAGGGACATAGGTGTTTCTGTTGTCTCCATGGGAATACCTAGAAGGCGGTACTCTACATAAACCTGGTGCACTGATTGGTCAAGTGCAACACTTGAAGAAGGGTTAAAAGAGAGTGACAGGATTTCCACTCTGAGTCTGTCTCCCTGTGACACACAAAGACAAATGATTGACTTCATATTGTAGATTTGACTCTTCACATTTAAGAACAGAAACATACCCTATCCGAGTACATGATCACAAACATTTCTGGATATTTCTTACACAAAATGTTCCAAAATGTGTCAAATAGTAATTAGTAATGTAAGTACCTGTTGCCACAAGGGGCACTTTAGTCTATTTATAGCAAAACTTATAATAAAATGTAAGTTATTTTGATTACTTCCAACATCTGGCATTTTAAAGCATGTCAAAGTTATGTCAACAGTGCCGTAGTGCTTTACCAAAGTGCAATATGATAATGATAAAAGCGATCTCCAGATTTAAATCTAGCTATGTTGTAGTTACACTGTAAATTGCATTTATATATAGTTGTCAAGCACAGATAACAGTGTCATTGTGGCTCGGTCACATGCCTGTAATCAAAAGTAATCAATAGAGTTAGATAACGGATGATTTTTCCAGAGCTAGTTATCAGTCATTTAAGTGACAAGGTTGAGAAATATATGTTATGGCTATCATTTCAGTTAGTAACATTTCAGATTACAAGCAGAATTACTGTAACATTAAGTGTTGTTCCTTATTGTGGTTGAGCATGACTTAAATTGGGGCAATTATTGAAAATGAGTTATATTGCAGTAATAACTTTGGTCATGGAGTAGTTTACGTGTAAATAAGTAGTTTGAACTGACAGCTGCTAGAAAGTAAAACATAACACTTTAATCCCACAGTGAGTCAGCCAGAGCTATGGAAGCCCATTTTGGCCACTGAATAAAAATAATAATAATAATAATTATAATATAAACTCGCAATTCTGACTTTTCTTCTCAGGATTGTGAGATACACTGCCCTCCGAAGTTTGGAAACGCCCTAGAAAAGTGGGGTTTTGGACAATATTGGCATAAATCCTATTTAATTTGTGATAATTTTGCACTGATTAGGGACAACACAAACTACGAAAACATATTTTATTACATAAACAGTTTATACACAGAAAAAAATTAAATTTTCGATTCATCAAAATATCCACCATTAGCAGCTATTACAGCACTGCATAATCTGGGCCTAAATTCATTGTATTCTAAACGTAATTGGCAATCAATTGTTGAAGCTATTAAGGTGTGCTGACACAAAAATCTTTTAAAAACCTGGGCCAAGTTTAAACCAGTAAACAGGCATCACAGCTGGCAAAGGGGCATGTCTGACTTTGATATGTATATATTGCCATTATTATGTAATCAAAAAGAAAATTATTATTGCTGGTCTTCAATGATAATGTCAAGTTACTTTAATGTATTTGCACCAAAAAATGATAAGGATTCATGCTGATATCGTCCAAAACCACACTTTGCCAGGGGTGTTTCCAAACTTTTGGAGGGTAGTGTATAAACTCACAATTGCAAGTTATAAAGTCAAATTATGAAGAAAAAAGACTGATATTTTCTTTGAATTGTGAGTTTAAATGCAAGTTTTTTTATTTCAATTGTTTATATCATGCAATTCTGAGGGGGGAAAAAGTCAGAAATGCGAGATAAAAAGTTGCAATTATCTGTTTGATTTTTTATTAATTGGAGCAAATGGGCACAAAAGAGCACAAAAAAAAACATGGCAGTAACATGAGAAAAAAAAACTCTGGGAGAACCCAGGCTACACCAGGAAGTCACTTCCCCTCTATAACATTTTTTTTAATTGTTGAGATTCTATTAGTGTAACATGTCTATTGTCTGTTATCATCACCTTTTTACGTGGTTTTGGAGGGTGAGGAATTATGATGACATCACTTCCAGTTGAATCTCTTGATTCATCAGACTGAGGGGCATCTATGTCACTTTGAGCTATTTTTGGATATAAGAGATAACAAGAAGCTTTAACTCACTGTTTATAATTTGTGTAATGAATAGACTTCTGGGGGAAAAAACTTACTTTTATCTTCAGTTTCATCTTCCTGATCTTCATATTCCTGTTCCTCCTCCATTTTAATTTGCTTCAAAAGAAAACATATTGAAGACACTATTGAACTGATTCAAATACTCAGTCGACACCAAGTATTCTTGTTGCATTTCCTTTACAGATCCTTACCTCTGTCGAGTCATTTCGATAGCTTCTGTGGCTGCGAGGTGTGCTCGGCTCTGAGGCCGATGGTCTGACAATAGATGTGGCAGGACTCGGGTAAGGTGGCGCTGTGGGTTTCAATTTGTCCTGAACTGACAACGCTGCAGTAGGATGTTGTTTCCGTCTAACTGACCTTGAAGGTTGAGCCAAACGAGGTTTCTGATGATAAGATGTTGGTTCAGTGATCTGAATGGATGGTGACTGAGAGGGTTTGACTGAACCTCTTTGAGGGCTTTTAACAGACATAGATGGGTGAGTCTCAGTGGTCTTGGCTTCATGGTCTGGTGGAGGCCGAAGCTGAGACAGAAATTAAGTTAAAAGATTGGATTTATATTTTTCTGGCATATTAGACTTGCAGTTTTTATTTTGTAACTACGCTCCATCTCTAACTGTTAAAATTTACTTAGGACTGTAAACCTAAAAGCTTCATGTGAAAATATCAGCTTGCTGCAAATGACTGCCCAATTCTTTCATGTTTACGGTTGAGGTCAAAAGTTTACATACACCTTGCAGAATCAGCAAAATGTTAATTATTTTACCAAAATAAGAGGGATCGAAATGCATGTTTTTTATTTAGTAAATATGTTTACATATAGTCTACAAGAGAAAAAAATAGTTTATAAAAATGACCCCTTTCAAAAGTTTACAATCACTTGATTCTTAATACTGTGTTGTTACCTGAATGATCCACAGCTCTGTTTTTTTGTTTAGTGATAGTTGTTCATGAGCCCCTTGTTTGTCCTGAAGAGTTAAACTGTCCGGTGTTCTTCAGAAAAATTCTTTAGGTCACACAAATTATTTGGTTTCTCAGCATTTTTGTATATTTGATCCCTTTCCAACAATGACCGTATGATTTTGAGATCCATCTTTTCACACTGAGGACAACTGAGAGACTGTCCTCAGTGTGAGACTGTCCCTTTTTGGGTATGATGTTTGAACCTTCTTTAATATGGAGCTATTACAAAGGTTCAAACACTCACCGATGCTCTAGAAGGAAAACAATGCATTAAGAGCCAGGGGTATAAACTTTTGAACAGAATGAAGGTGTGTACATTTTTCTTATCTTGCCTAAATATTTATTTTCATTTAGTACTGCCCTTTAGAAGCTACAGAAGATATTTATATGTTTCCCAGAAGACAAAAAAAAGTTACATTTACCCTGATCTTTAAATTCAAAAAGTTTTCACCCCCCAGCTGTGGAGCATCAGTAAACATTTGAACCTTCTGTAATAGTTGCATATGAGTCACTCAGTTGTCCTTAGTGTGAAAAGATGGATCTCAAAATCATACAGTCACTATTGGAAAGGGTTCAAATACACAAAAATGCTGAAAAAAAACAGTGGTGTTATGAATGAATGATCCCTCTTTTTTTGTTAAAATTATTAACACTTTGCAGGTTCTGCAAGTTCAAAAACTTTTGACCTCAACTGTAAATACTGTAAATAAAATGGTAGATGTACTTATGTACATTTAAAATATATATTCAAAATAAAAAGGAAATGACAAAGATAAAACAGTTGAAATTAAATGTTAGATAACACTTTAGGGACCAATTCTTAGTATTTGCTGTAGCATGCATTAACTAGCAGTTTGGGTGTTTATTAGTACTTATAAAGCACATATTATTGGGTTAATCTGCATGACTATATTTTAAATTTCTTAATCCCACCCCATGAACTTAACAACTAGAGGCAAAAGTCATAGTTAATAGTTAAAGGAGAAGTCCACTTCCACAACAAAGATTCACATATAATGTACTCACCCCCTTGTCATCCAAGATGTTCATGTCTTTCTTTCATCAGTTGTAAAGAAATTATGTTTTTTGAGGAAAACATTTCTGCATTTTTTTCCGTATAATGGACTGGTATGGTGCTCTGATTTTGAACTTCCAAAATGCAGTTTAAATGCGGCTTCAAACGATCCCAAATGCAGTTGTAAACAATCCCAGCCAAGGAAGAAGGGTCTTATCTAGTGAAACGATCAGTTACTTTCATTAAAAAAATAACATTTAAATACTTTTTAATATCAAATGCTCGTCTTGCCTCAATACAGTTAGGGTATGTCGAAAAAGTCCAATCGTATTTTCTCCCTCAACTTCAAAAATCATTTCAAAATCATCCTACATCACTGCAGAAGTACCGACACAGTCTTTGCAAAGTGAACATGCAAAGAAAATCAAACACCCTAAAAAAAAAATAAATAAATAAAAAAAAAACTGTGATAAAGGACGATTTCGAAGTTTCTGAAAACCTGAAATGGGAGTTTTTCGACATACCCTAACTGTCATGAACCGGAACAAAAACAGTCCAGGCAGAGTAAGACAAGACCAGCGTGTGGCATTAAAAAGTATATAAACTGTATTATTTTTATTAAAATAACTGATTGTTTCAATAGATAAGACCCTTCTTTCTCGGCTGGGATCATTTACAACCACATTTGGGATCGTTTGAAGCCGCATTTAAACTGCATTTTGAAAGTTCAAAATCGGGGCACCATACCAGTCCATTATATGGAGAAAAATGCTGAAATGTTTTCCTCAAAAAACATAATTTCTTTACGACTGAAGAAAGACAGACATAAACCATTTGTATGACAAGGGGGTGAGTAAATTATTTGTAAATTGTTCTGGAAGTGGAGTTCTCCTTTAATATCTCACTACAGTTAATAGTGAGAATTGGTCCCCAAAATTAAGTGTGACCAAATGTTATGAAATGTCAGTTATTAGTTACAACATAAAATAATTACTCCTTTTAACAATTAGATTTACATTAAATATTATATTTGAATTAATTATTTATTGCTCAAATTAATTTAAAATTGTAACATGAAATGTAGAAGTGTGAGTGAAATACTGTGGGCAGTTATTGTCATTCACAGGCACTCACCCTGGGCTTTGCAATGGGTCTCTGTGAAACCTCAGCACTAGGCACCATTCTCTCTTTCTCTGCTCCGTCTTTTTGTCTTGAGGGTGCCTCAGGTGATTGAAAAGGGTACTTCCACCTGAGAGTGGCCCTCACCATTCCTCTTGGACTGCCAGCAGGGTCTCTAAGCACATAATCACCTGACAACAGGAAACAGAGTAAACATTATTCAGCACAGTTAACCATTGTCTTAGTGAATACTGGTTATGATTGTAAATTTTAGCTCATGGATTTTGGTGATTTTTGACCCTGCATAGACAGCAATGCAACTGAAACATTCAAGGCCCAGAAAGGTAGTAACACAAAAAGTATTCTTGTAGCTTCATAAAATTATGTTTGAACCACTGATGTAACATGGATTATTTTAACAATGTCCTTACTACCTTTCTGGGCCTTTAACGTTTCAGTTGTATTCCTGTCTATGAAGAGTCAGAAAGCTCTCAGATTTCATCAGTAATATCTTAATTTGTGTTCCGAAGATCTTGCGGGTTTGGAACGACATGGCGTTGAGCTATTTTACTTTTTTTTTAAGTAACTCTTTAAATTCTCAATTACAGTTACTGTTTAATCATACTGATTACCTCTGATTGGTCTGCCTGCTGCAAGGGCTCGTAGTGGGATTGGTGTCTTTGCCAAATAAGTGGGAGGAGTTTGACGTTCACTGTCATCAAACACGTACACCCACAGGTTGCCCACATTCAGGTATTCCAGTACATCTGTGGTTACAGCTAATGGATAGCTCGCTGAATCACCAAAGACAGGATCCACACAGCATTGAATTATGGGTGTAGAATGAGGTGGCAAGTCATAAAGGCGATATGTTAAGTATGCATCAGGGAGTAGTCCTGGCCAGCGAGTATTGAGGCCCACACAGCGCTCTAGTACCACCTCAAGCTCATTGGGTATCCCTACGCCATAATCATATATTTCCTGTAACA
Organism: Labeo catla; assembly: GCA_012976165.1. Classification (NCBI taxonomy): domain Eukaryota; kingdom Metazoa; phylum Chordata; class Actinopteri; order Cypriniformes; family Cyprinidae; genus Labeo; species Labeo catla. The sequence goes on from VONZ01000122.1 coordinate 1,005,012, forward strand.
CATACACAAACACATGTTTATCAGTTTGAGGTAATAAATAGGTAATAGTTTGACTTTTCTTCTTTCTGGAATACAACTAGAAATATTAATAACCTCTAGGATGCATGCAGTAATGAAAGCATAAAAAAACAAGGTTGTTTAAGATCCAAAAGAGATAAAAAACACAATAAAAGGACTGATCTACTAGGAAATGAAAGCATCAGCAAAGGCTCTACCAGGAAGACTCTAATGCTATGTCATTTATTCATGACTATAAGCTCTGACCAATCACTGCTTGACATTTGGAGCATGTAAGTACTGAACTTTCATTTTTACTTTCTCAGTAGATGACACTGATGTTTCTCACCACCACCAGGTGGGTTTCATCTTCAGGCAGGACCAGCCAAATCTGCATTTACAGGATTTGGCCTATGCCAACTTTTCCATAAAACTAGACTTGAATCATTGTAACTTGTTACCATCTGTTAATTCTTTATGGAATGAATACCATGTTAATATTCACCTTTTCCATCTGAGTCTTTCTGGTAGAATATCCTTATGGCTCTTTTGCTGCTTTTTGGGGGTGGTATTTGATATATTTAAAATTTCATTTTAGGGTGAACTATGCTCTCAAGGCTTTCCTAAAAAGTCCTGTCCCATTTACCTCTGGTTGCCCATGAGCCCATTCTGAACCTCTGGTGTGTCTTACAGCTGTTTTGCTTGTGGCTCTTTCCATTTGAGGTTCTGTGAGTTCCACCTGAGGATGTAAACACACCCAAAACTCAAGGATTCCTATAACTTCCCCTTCGGCTCCTGCAGAATAAAGGAATTAATGATTTGCAGTGGCAAACACTATTGCAATAAAGAGCTACAAAAATAAAAAAGATGCCTAATTGAACACACCTAAACAAGCATTTTTAAATGCTATTTTAATTGAAAAGTTTATGTGATCTCATTTGTGAGCCTGGACCAAAAAACAGTCCTAAGTAGCATGGATATATCTGTAGCAATAGCCAACAATACATTTGTGTGGGTCAAAATTATTGATTTTTCTTGTATGCCAAAAATCATTTGGATTTTAAGGATATTAAGATAATGTCCTTAGATATTTTGTGAATTTCCTAATGTAAATATATCAAAACTTAATTTTTGATTAGTAATATGCATTTCATTTGGACAACTTTAAAGGTGATTTTCTCAGATATTCGAATAGTTGTATCTCAGCCAAATGTTGTCCTATCCATACATCCAATGAAAAGCTTATTTATTCAGCTTTCGGATGTATAAATCTTAATTTAAAAAAATTGACCCTTATGACTGGTTTTGTGGCCCAGGGTCACATTTTATCTTACCTGTGATGTTAGTTCTGTTTTTCATTCGTTCACCTCTGCGTTGTACAGCTCCCATTAGAGAAATTCTTGCCTTCCCACGGGTCATAAATTGTACCCCTCCAAGCCCCTGGTGCAGTTCAACAGTAATGGACCCACCCTGAACTCTGAGCTTCTCCAGGTCAAACTCAGAGAGGGCGTAATGTGACGTGAAGCCATAATTTGGCTGCACACCTGATATTAATGAAGTTGAGAGGGTTTCAAAGTCAAGGAACCCATAGGTACAAAATGTTGCAACCCCTTGGTGATCTCCTGTGCCTTGTCCCATAAGTCTCAGTCCCAGAGGTGTAAAAGTGGCTCCTGTGAGATGGATCTCCAGAAGAGATTCTCCTCCACGAAGATGTGTGATTATGGCGCCCTCTGCAGTGGGATGGACTGACTCCTGTTCCAGCCCTGTCCAGGTGTACTGCAGGGGTATGGTCTGCTTATAGTTTCTAGGGCTGTAAGCGAACTCTTTGAGCTGAGCTACAATAGTGCAGAAAAATATGATGTCATCATACTTGCATTATTAACTTGAAATAGAGCAGTAGGGGAGAACTGCCTAATTTTCAATCACTCATGTATTGTTATTTTTTTTTTAACAGTGAGTGTATATATAGACATACACACATAATTGTTATTGTAACCAAAATTATCTAATTTTTTGTAATGTTTAATAAAAAAAAAAAAAATAAATATTAAAATTTAAATAAAACAAGCTTTGTTACCAGTTGAAACTTATGACAGCTAGCCCCAATCTCGTGTATATTGTACAGCAGTTTCTCTAACCTTGTAAATTGCTGATTTGAAGGCTTCTGCTTTTCAGCAGTTTGTCTCTTTCACCTGCCCTCCTTCTATTCTCCTCCCTCTCTCTTTCAAATTTTTCTGTAATTGTCTTCATCTCATTCTATAAAAGAAAATACTGTAGGTACAGTGGGTACGGAAAGTATTCAGACCCCCTTAAATTTTTCCCTCTTTGTTATATTGTAGCCATTTGCTAAAATCATTTAAGTTATTTTTTTTTCCTCATTAATGTACACACAGCACCCCATATTGACAATAAAACACAGAATTGTTGACATTTTTGCAGATTTATTAAAAAAGAAAAACTGAAATATCACATGGTCCTAAGTATTCAGACCCTTTGCTGTGACACTCATATATTTAACTCAGGTGCTGTCCATTTCTTCTGATCATCCTTGAGATGGTTCTACACCTTCATTTGAGTCCAGCTGTGTTTGATTATACTGATTGGACTTGATTAGGAAAGCCACACACCTGTCTATATAAGACCTTACAGCTCACAGTGCATGTCAGAGCAAATGAGAATCATGAGGTCAAAGGAACTGCCTGAAGAGCTCAGAGACAGAATTGTGGCAAGGCACAGATCTGGCCAAGGTTACAAAAAAATTTTTGCTGCACTTAAGGTTCCTAAGAGCACAGTGGCCTCCATAATCCTTAAATGGAAGATGTTTGGGACGACCAGAACCCTTCCTAGAGCTGGCCGTCTGGCCAAACTGAGCTATCGGGGGAGAAGAGCCTTGGTGAGAGAGGTAAAGAAGAACCCAAAGATCACTGAGCTGAGCTCTAGAGATGCAGTCGGGAGATGGGAGAAAGTTGTAGAAAGTCAACCATCACTGCAGCCCTCCACCAGTCGGGGCTTTATGGAGTGGCCCGAGTGGCCCGACGGAAGCCTCTCCTCAGTGCAAGACACATGAAAGCCCGCATGGAGTTTTCTAAAAAACACCTGAAGGACTCCAAGATGGTGTGAAATAACATTCTCTGGTCTGATGAGACCAAGATAGAACTTTTTGGCCTTAATTCTAAGCGGTATGTGTGGAGAAAACCAGGCACTGCTCATCACCTGTCCAATACAGTCCCAACAGTGAAGCATGGTGGTGGCAACATCATGCTGTGGGGGTGTTTTTCAGCTGCAGGGACAGGATGACTGGTTGCAATCGAGGGAAAGATGAATGCGGCCAAGTACAGGGATATCCTGGACGAAAACCTTCTCCAGAGTGCTCAGGACCTCAGACTGGGCCGAAGGTTTACCTTCCAACAAATCCAGGTGTGAAAAACTTGTTGCATCTTTCCCAAAAAGACTCATGGCTGTATTAGATCAAAAGGGTGCTTCTACTAAATACTGAGCAAAGGGTCTGAATACTTAGGACCATGTGATATTTCAGTTTTTATCTTTTAATAAATCTGCAAATGTCAACAATTCTGTGTTTTTCTGTCAATATGGGATGCTGTGCGTACATTAATGAGGGGAAAAATGAACTTAAATGATTTTAGCAAATGGCTGCAATATAACAAAGAGTGAAAAATTTAAGGGGGTCTGAATACTTTCCGTACCCACTGTATAATGATTGATGTTTTGGGTTATGCAACAGTTGAAATATACAGCATTCCTCACTGCAGATGTATGTGTACCTGAAGGTCAGCATTTAGTCGATGCTGCAGTAATAATAAGTCCCTTGTTTTCTGGAGTTCCAAAGCAGTTTCTGCATATGAGGCCTGTACTGCAGTCAAATCCCTTGATGTGTCTTCTAACTTTTCATCTGTTTTCAAGAAGCACATCATCCCTTGAGTCTCCCGCTGCATTCTAAAGGCCTAAGAGAAGAGCACAGGAATGAAGAGAAAAACAGAAAGAGGGAATGAAACAAGCAAAGCAAAATGTTGTTACACAACTGCTTAAACATTTCAAAAATATAGAAATGCAACTTTTAAAACTAAACATGTTACCTTAATCTGCAGAAGAGTCTCACTCAGATCTTCCACACTCATATCAAACTCCTAATAGAGAATGAAAAACAACATGGAAAAAAGTCGTGAATTGAACGTGTGGTCCTGGGATTAGTTTGTGAAGTAAACTTTAGCATACAGCAAATTTTACTTTTGTAACAGAGTCCAGTTTTTCTTGCAAAGATGTGACTTCCTGTCTGTGCTGCAGGACTTCTCGCTCCAAGCAGTCATGTTTTTCTCTAAGGAACATAACCATATCTGAAACACATTCAAAACACTTTTATTTCAGTGAGAAGATGTGCATGGATTAACACTAACATTAGATATATTTATCATACTGACAGTCCAATATGATGTGATCACTACACAACATCCTAGAGTCTGGGTGGACACAATATCACTTTTAAAGCATTTAAGCATTTCCAGAATAAGCTGAGATGTGGTCTGGAACTGATGCTGCTAGTCAAAAGTCCGGCAATGCAAGAATCTTACCTCTGTCTCGTTCCTTCTCCTTCTGAATCTGATCATTCTCATGTGTCATTTGTTCCTTTTCCTGCTCCAGCATTTTCCTTGCTCTCCTTTCTTCCTCCAGTCTTTCTTCAAGCCTCTGTACTTCCTCTCTCCACCTCTCTTCTCTAAATTGTTCACTTGTTTTGTCTATTTTCTCATGTTGTCCTTCTTGATGGTTCTGGACAGACATAGTGCTATAGTGGAAACCAATTTAAACATATAAAAACTGTAGGACTTTCTATACATTTTTGCTTATGATGTATAAATCTCAATTTTGAAAAATTGACCCTTATGACTGGTTTTGTGATCCAGGGTCACATATGTGACTCTGGACCACAAAACCAGTCATAAGGGACCATTTTTTGCTTTCCATTGATGTATGATTTGTTAGGATATGACAATATATGGCTGAGATACAACTATTTGTAAATCTGAAATATGAGTGTGCAAAAAAATATTGAGAAATTTGCTTTTAAAGTTGTCCAAATAAAGTTCTTAGCAATGCATATTACTAATTAAAAATTAAGTTTTGATGTATTTGTGGTAGGACATTTACAAAATATCTTCATGAAACATAATCTTTACTTAATATCCTAATGATTTTTGGTGTAAAAGAAAAATAATTTTGACCCATACAGTATATTTTTGGCTATTGCTACAAATATTCCTTTGCTACCTAAGACTGGTTTTGTGGTCCAGGATCACATATCAATTTAGGCCAAAAGAGTGGCTATTATTTAGAAAATAACCTTTCCCAGTGTCAGTGAAAAGGTCCCTGACTGTCCCCCACTATCAATGCCCCTGACTACCTCCTATGAAACACTGACCTCTCCAGAAGTGAATCATAGCTATTCTTCAAGAGGTTCTTCTCCCCCTCAAGGTCTGAAACTCTCTCCTGAAGCTGAGAAACAGATGTTAGTATAAGATTGCAAACAAGAAACCTTGGAATAAAATCACAACTCGAGCAGTACCTCCCCCAGAGTTTGCAGTGAAAGCAATGCAGCGTTGAGCTGGCCCTCAAGTGTTAGCACTCTCTGCTTCTCCTGTTTCAACTGCTCGCTCAGTTCCTCCACCTTCTCCAGCAGTGCTCCTTGGCTCTCTTTTAAAGACCTTTGACCCTATAGTATAAGACAAAAAGACATACAACAACACCCTGTTTATTCAATAGCACGTATCAACTTATCAATGTTTTGTCCAGTTAAGAATATGGCTACTTCAATAGTCATTTTTATTCTCAGACCTTGTAAATGTTGATATGACCATTTTTAACATTAAGAAAGAGTAAATTATGCAAAACATAGGAAATGTTTAATTTCAGGTTAAGCTCACCTCCTCCAACTGGTTCTCATAAGCCTTATGAAAGCACAAAAAGAGGGAGAAATGAGGATGTTTTTTAATGCAGAAATATAGTTTGAATGACATTATACATATGCTTTCAAAGTGGAAGACCCCATCTAAAACCCAATTTACCATCATCACACACTGAAAAACAAAAAAATATACTTTGAACCAACTTCAAAAAATATTGTCATAGCCACATTTATTAGATTTTTCTCAAATTATATTCATGCTTTGGTTAAAAAATAGACAAACATTCATTAAAAAACATGATTTTTACACAGCTGTTACAATTTTTTTCAGTGTACTAAAATCCCTGGAAATACAGTAATGTTGATATTACTGCTGGTTTTCTGACATTTCATTTTGATGATGTGACAGCAGCTGCAGCAAGTACCCCCGAATGACCACCATTATGGGAAATAAAAAAGTGGTAAAGTCATTTCACATATGTGTATTATTATGACACCAAGAATACACCTTTAGTCTTTTTGAGAAACCTTTTCTGATGTTTTTTAACTAACCAAAGATGGTAACTTTGTAAAGTACAATGTTCTCATCACCATACTGGGGCATTAATTGTTCAGTGAGTCCTAAAGCAAGGACAAGCAATAGTAAAGTGGATGCATTATTTTAATGTATAATAGTTTTCACTGTTTTTGCTCTGTTTTGGTCTTATAGCTCACCTCCTGAAGAGCACCGAACTTCTCCTGAAGGACCAGAAGGGAGGTGCTCTTTTCAGAAAGCTGCTTCTGCAATTTTATCACATCTACATTATCTTTTATAATGAGTCTGTAAAGAAGAATAAAAATTGTTACATACATGCTGTGTTGCAACTGTGGACATTATTTTTTGACTGAATCTGAATAGCAACTGAACAAGCATGAACACTGAATGTGATTGAACAGCCTATTGTTAATTTATTAACTCTTTTCCTACCTGTGCCCATCGGCTTGCTGTTTGCGCAGGTCTTTCACAATACCCTCAATTTCTTTTTCTTTGCCCCTAAGCGTTTCTCTAAGAGACTGAGCTGTCAGCTCCAGCTCTGCCACCCTCCCTTGCTGGGTTTCTATGATGGTAGATCTGCTGAGAGAGCAAACAAGTTGAAAAAAAAATTAGAAACCTGGATGTAAAAGCCAGAAATGGACAATGCACAAGCAAGGTACTTTGCATTGGCAATAAATATGTTATTTGATTATTAATAGCATTGCAGCAGTGTCCTATCATATGCATATGGGTCATGAAGAATATTAGGCAAATTAATCTAGCAAAGTCTTTTTGAATAAAAGCAGATCTACATGACAGAAGTCTATAAATTCTGCCATAAATTTAACAATGCAAATGTTGAGACCCTTTCTTTCTTGCTTTCTTTTTACTTTGTTTGCCTTAGCTGAGTTGCAGGTATATGAAGCAAGGCACTATAGTGTGTTTTGCAGAATTGCAAAGTTTGTAAACACATAAAAACATCCAACAAACCTGAGTAATGCAAGTCTGCATATATAGATGAGAAAGAGACAGAATGAGTGAGGACAATATTTTTTGTGCACTGAAAATAACAATTACCCAAAGGTTTTGGCTGTTTAGATTTACATTAATTTTTTATACAGTAAGCATGATTGCATAAATGACCTGATAAACATCCCCTGATTTATTTTTTATTTTATTATTAATATATAAATATAATTAATATATAATTATATATATATATATATATATATATATATATTAGCAGTTTGAAGTTAGTAACTTACATGTAATCACATGAAAATGTAGATAATGTAAATAGTATCTCATTCATATCATATCATGAGCATTCATGACCTATTTATATGTTATATACACCAATCAGGCATAACATTTTGACCACCTTCCTAATATTGTGTTGGTCCCCTTTTTGCTGCCAAAACAGCCCTGACCCATCGAGGCATGGACTCCACTAGACCCCTGAAGGTGCCCTGTGGTATCTGGCACCAAGATGTTAGCAGCAAATCCTTTAAGTCCTGTAAGTTGCGAGATGGGGCCTCCATCGGACTTGTTTGTTCAGCACATCCCACAGATGCTTAATTGGATTGAGATCTGAGGAAATTTGGGGGCCAGGTCTACACCTCAAACTCATTGTTGTGCTCCTCAAACCATTCCTGAACCATTTTTGCTTTGTGGCAAGGTGCATTATCCTGCTGAAAGATGCCACAGCCACTGCAGAATACTGTTTCAAGGATGTACATGGTCTGCAACAATGCTTAGGTAGGTGGTACGTGTCAAAGTACCATCCACATGGATAGCAGGACCCAAGGTTTCCCAGCAGAACATTGCATAAAGTATCACACTGCCTTCGCCGGCTTGCCTTCTTATCATTGTGCATCCTGGTGCCATGTGTTCCTCAGTTATGTGACGCACATGTACCCGGCTATCCAGGTGATGTAAAAGAAAATATGATTCATTAGACTAGGCCAACTTCTTCCATTGCTCCGTGGTCCAGTTCTGATGCTCACGTGCCTACTGTTGACGCTTTCAGCAGTGGACAGGGGTCAGCATGGCCATCCTGACTGGTCTATGGCTATGCAGCCTCACACGCAACAAACTGTGATGCACTGTGTATTCGGACACCTTTCCATTAGAACCAGCATTAACTTCTTGAGCAGTTTGAGCTACAGTACCTTGTCTGTTGGATCGGAACACAAGGGCCAGCCTTCACTCCCCACATACATCAATAAGCCTTGTCCACCCATGAACCTGTCGCCGGTTCATCACCTTTCCTTCATTGTACCACTTTTGACAAATACTGACCACTGCAGACACGAAACACCCCACAAGAGCTGCAGTTTTTTGGAGATGCTCTGACTCAGTAGTGTAGCCATCACAATTTGGCCCTTGTCAAACTCGCTCAAATCTTTAAGCTTGCCCATTTTCCAGCTTCTAACACATCAGTTTTGATGACAAAATGTTCACTTGCTGCCCAATATTTCTCATCCACTAACAGGTGCCGTGATGAAGAGATAATCAGAGTTATTCACTTCACCTGTCAGTGCATAATGTTATGCCTGATCAGTTCCCTTAGGTTTTTTGGTGCCATTTTTTTAATGTCTTTCTTTCATAGTGAGTAAAAAACATACACAAACACATACCCACAGGTCAACTTACAATCTGTCTATCTCCCCTCTGGGGTCATCCAGTGCACTGATGCCACAGCGGGCAGGAGCAGTTTGGGCAGCTCGTCTGACCCCTGCATCCCCATCCACACCTCGCCCTGAGACAAAGAACAACAAAGTATTGATGCAGCATTGATGTAGTACTGACTTATTAAGTCATTTAAAGTAGGCTACCACAGGCTATTCTTTGTATTTACATGACACCACTGTATTACCTTGGTGTACATTCAAAGCAATACAGCAATATTACCATTTTATCATATTCAGTGACTCCTCACCTGTTCGTGGCCTGTTATGTGTTCTGACACCGAGGTCTAAGATGTGTTGCTTGGCTAAACTGAGTTTACTCTGCAGTGCCCCCTTTTGACTCTCAAGAGTCGCTACACGAGCCTCCAGCTCTTGAATAGTGTCCTCCAGCTCTCCATCCCTCCCTGAAGACGGAGGTCCTTGCCTTAATCGCAGCAGTTTTGTTGACAACCTGAACAGCCAAGACAAAAGACTTGGGCATAAAATGCAATAATAAAAGTAAAGTAAAAGTACAAGCAAAGTTGACAGTACCAGGTTGTATGTTTCTGGTAAAGCCAATTGAGATTTATGGAAATGATGACGATAAACTTTCTCCTGGTATTATCAATCTGTTAGTGTGTTTGTGTACCTGCGTAGTTTTTGCTCTTGTGTGCGGCTGTGTTGTTTGAGAAGTGTGTTCTCCTCCTGTAGATGGAGACATTGGTCCTCCAGCTGTTCGCGTGGTATTCTGAACAAACGTTGGCGATCTGTATAAAGACAGACACAAACGACCTGTAAGACATAGTAACTTACAATATTTGCTCAGATGTTGCTCTTCCATAGCCCATAGATATTGATGGAGACTGCAGAAAATAGTTCATAGTTATGGTAAATTGGAATGTTTGTCTTAGATGTCTGTTCTGAAAAGGACAGATTAAAATGAATGGCATTAGCTATAAAATATGGATAGCATAGTTGGCCAAAATTCCAAATTTTGTCCAAAAAGTAACAACTAATAATTATAGCAGCTCAGATAGTTTGAATGTTTGAGTTCATCTGAAAACTTTTGAGCAGTTTGAGACATTGTGATCTCTTCTGAAATGTATAAGGAGACTCATGATTTCTTGTTTAAACAATAAAAAATAGTAAAAACAGCACAAAATTAAAATAATAGGCTATATCTAAGAAATTAGTGCTTGTTTTTAGGACTGTATCTACACACTTCTTACCTTTTATTTTGAGCACCTGTGGTGGCCTTCTCCAGTTTCTGGTATCTTGATCTGTGTCTGAAATAAAGCATGCATTTTCCTCAAACTAAAAAAAGAAGCTACAAATGATCTTTTAACCCAAATAAACACACAGCTTTATACGCACCTGTAAGAACAGTTATCAGTCCTGATCTCAACCCCACGTCCCTCACGGGGAGGTCACCTGCTGTCTCATCCACTGCCAGTGACATTATGAGAACTACCAGTCCCAACCAATCACTGCCTTTTTGAGGCAAGGGGTTTAAGAAGTGATGACACCACAGAGGAAGGCAATGGGACACCTTTCATTGTATTTTTGTCACTTATCCTGTCACACAACAAACAAACATTTCTAATTAAATATAGCAGTTAAATTTCATCTAAACTATATTACTGCATGTAATATTCAATTATTATAAAGAAGGGATTTTCAACTTTACAGAAAACTTATGGACCTTCCAATATAAAAACATTTGTAAAAGATTAATTCATATTTAAAATAATGTTATTCATCATGATTTGACAATGCTCCAAATGAAACATGTTGTTATAAAGTGTTAACTTTTGATTGGTGACCTTGGATTATTTATTTATCTATTCATATTTATTAGTATTTATTTATTTATTTATTTTTATGTATTTATTTATTTGGTCCAACAAATGTATACAGTGAAAAATTCAAGCATTCAAAATATATACAGCTGAGATGAAAAGTTTACATATACTTTACATAAGTAAGAGGGATCAAGCAAAATGCATGTTATTTTTATTCAGTACTGACCTGAATAAGATATTTCACATAAAAGACCTTTACATGTAGTCCACAAGAAAAATAGTTGAATTTATAGAATTTACCCCATTCAAAAATTTACATGTACGCTTGATTCATAATACTGTGTTGTTACCTGAATGATCCACAGGTGTGTTTTTTGTTAGTTTTTTTGTTTAGTGAAAGTTGTTCCCTTGTTTGTCCTGAACAGTTAAACAGTCACATAAATTCTTCACACAAATTTTACAGCATTTTTATGTTTTTTTATGCCAGGGATGAAAACTTTTCGAATTTAAAGTTTAGGCTAAATGTCACTTATTTTGTCTTCTGGGAAACATTTACACCCCCGGCTCTTAATGCATAGTTTCATTCTGAAACATCAGTGAGCATTTGAACCATCTGTAATAGTTGCGTATGAGTCACTCAGTTGTCCTCAGTGTGAAAAGATTCTCAAAATCGTACAGTCGTTGTTGGAAAGGGTTCAAATACACAAAATCCTGAAAAAAAAAAAGTGTGACCTGAAGGATTTTTCTAAATAACAGCGGGCAGTTTAACTGTTCAGGACAAACAAGGGACTCATGAACAACTATTACAAAAAACAAAAATGCCTTGTGGATCATTTAGGTAACAACATAAGAATCAAGTGTATGCAAACTTTTGAACAGGGTGATTTTTATAAATTCAATTTTTTTTTAATTTTTTTTTTTTTTTGTCGTGTGGATTATATGTAAATGTCTTTTATGTGAAATATCTTATTCAGGTCAGTATTAAATAAAAAATAACATCCATTTTGTTTGATCCCACTTATTTTGGTCAAATAATTAACATGCAGATTCTGCAAGATGTATAAAAAACACACTGATCCAACTTTTTCATTTAGAACTATTTTACTATCTATTTTCTTTCATCATTTTTATTCTTTCATGACCTCATATTAATTGAGACACTACATCAAATTATTCTCCAATCAAGTCCTTTTATAAATTTATTTGTCATAACAGGTGAAAGCAAACAGGTGCATGGACACAAGCTTCAGATTAACAATATTTTAATAATTTCCTATAATTACAAAAACATTCTGACACAGATGGAAAGAAAGACATGGATAACACTGATATACATAATAATATAAATAAACTGTGTAAAGTTTTCTCAGTTGCATACCTGTATGTTTGTCTGTGTGTCTCCACTGAGCTTTATTGAGTACTAATCCTCCTTTCAGCACCTGTCTATCTCATTCATCTTCCCTCAACGGATCTGTCCTCTGCTGTCGTCCTCTTGTACTGCTGTCTTCCTCACAATCAGCTCCTAATCATCAGCATGAAACTTCTCTCTTGTTTTAGGTCTGATTGTTAGCTTCTCTCTTGGAAAGATGCTGTTTCATCAATCCAGCTTTAATCTGCTTAATCTCTCTGCAGCTCCTCCTCTCAGTTACTTGTGTTCCTGCCAGTCTCACAGCATTTCTCAATTACAAATACGCTGTGTATGAATGTGAATATTTATATAGAAACAACTTCAAACACTAATCATCAACTGTTTAATTATCAATAAGTTTGTCTAATGACAAATGCTAAAAGATAAAAAGTTTAGTATTATTGAGATAAGCAGCATATGGTTTGAGAATTCCTGTCTAATGTGATTGGTTGTAGTAATAACTGTGTAATAATCTGATTGGCTGTTGTGTTTGTAGTAAAGACAAGAACAGGAGGTCAATGGAGAAAATCAGATTACAAGACTAGGATGAAAGGAAGCTTTAGTGTGTGTGTGTGTGTGTGTGTGTGTGTTTAATAGATACAAACTGGAAAGTGCAAATTTGACTGGAAAAATTCTACACATTTAAGTACAAGCGATTTCCAAACTTTATTTATCTACAAATAACAAATGTCATAAAACATCAAATCTGGAATAAACAATTTTTTGTGTTCTCATTGTATCATTTAACTAATTGGATATACAGTTTATTCAGGAAAAATCAATAAGCATATTTGAACAGATGAACAAGTATCATCGCTCTTTATTAGTTTACTTCAATCTGATAATATTTGCTTTGTTACATATCTATTTTTGTTGATTGTCATTCTTCATATTGTCACAGTATCATATGTCTTATCCTCATTATCGGCACCGACAGGTTGTATAACTAGTGGGGCATTGTTATTTCCTGTGTCATTCATGTCTGGGTTGAAGTAGGCCAGTAAGCTCTCAGTAAAGCACTGTCCAGTGAATGAGTAGATATGTGTGCATGCACTCGTATCATAAAATGATACCTGACCTTTGTCGTAATCCACATATATGCCAATTTTCTGTGGAAGAGTCTTTAGCGCCAAAAGCAATGATTCACGGTCACAGGCCCTGTACTCGGTGGCCCCTCTCAGACAAACTGCCCAGTAACCATCCTGTGGGCTCAGTGTCACCAAACCCTTCCTGTTGACAGATTTCCTGGCCACTCCCAAGTCCCATGCTGTTTTACCTGAGACTCCAACTTCCCAATAAGTCCTTCCCTTAGAGATGGGCTCTCTTGACAGGACACATGGTGCCACGTCAAAGCGTTCGGCATTGTTTGGAACTTTGCGTTCTATGTTGCCGTCGGTCACGCACTTCCTGTCTGCAGACACCACCAACCAGGGGTTTGCTGTGTCAGGGTCAAGGGTCATATCCACTGCAAGAATTACATCAGACAACATCATAGAATGTTTTCTAAAGAGTGGTTTATGTCATTTATAGTGTATCCACATGTTTTTATGTTTTACCAAAGTAGTTGTTCAAAATGTACCAGAACTGTGTTGAATTGCAGATATATTATACACAAGTATATACACAAGATTTTTAATGTTTAAAGTAAAGATTCACAGTAACAGCTCCAATTAAATTCCACATTGTGGTCATTTACCGCCCTCCTGGTCAACTGGGCACATTCCTAGATGAGCTAGATGGGCTGCTATCCTCATTCCAAGAGGATGGCACTCCACTTCTAGTCTTTGGTGATTTTAACATTCATCTGGACAAGCCTTATGCTGCAGACTTTCACTCACTCCTAGCTTCATTTGATTTCAAACGCCTTGTTACTACAAGCACTCACAAATCGGGCAACCACCTAGACCTAATTTACACACGCAATTGCGTCGCAGACAACACTTTGGTTAAACCCCTACACATCTCTGACCACTTATTCATTACTTGTAACTTACATATTACTGCCAGTACACCTCCAACCCCTCTACCTGTTACTTTCAGACGAAACCTACGCTCCCTTTCACCCTCCCATCTTTCCTCTGTAGTGTCCTCCTCTCTTCCCTCTACAACCCTTTTCTCATCTCTAGAAGTTAATACAGCCACTGACACCTTATGCTCTACTTTAACCTATATGTCCTCTCTCTTCCAGGCCAGCACGGGCCACCCCTCCTAACCCCTGGCTATCCGATGTTCTCCGCGAACGTCGGTCCAAACTTAGGGCAGCAGAGAGAAAATGGCGCAAATCTAAAGATCCTTCTGACTTGAGTATGTATCAGTCTTTGCTTTCATCCTTCTCTGCTCAAGTCCATGCTGCCAAATCCTCATACTTCCACATCAAGATCAACAATGCTCCAGACACACGTAACCTCTTCAAAACATTCAATTCGCTCCTCTGCCCTCCCCCACCACCTCCCACAACTTCTATAACAGCCGACGATTTCGCCACATTCTTTACTAACAAAACTACAACTATCAGCAGCCAGTTCTTGGCTCCAGACGTACAGAAACTAATACCGACAACATCCACAGCTAACACCCCACTCTTCTCCTTCTGTCCCCTCTCTGAGGCAGAAGTATCCAAACTTCTCCTCTCCAGCCATCCTACAACATGCCCACTAGATCCTATCCCCTCTCACCTTCTCCAAGCAATCTCTCCTACACTCTTACCAGCACTTACACACATCATCAACACATCTCTCCTTACAGGCACTTTCCCCACTGCATTCAAGCAGGCTCGGGTAACCCCACTGCTCAAAAAACCTACTTTAAACACTTCACTTATAGATAACTATAGACCGATCTCTCTCCTTCCATTCATAGCAAAAACACTTGAACGAGTCGTTTTTAACCAGGTATCACTGTTTCTCGCGCAGAACAGTTCATTGGATGCTAACCAGTCAGGGTTCAGGAGTGGCCACTCAACTGAAACTGCACTACTGTCAGTCACTGAAGCCTTGCGGATTGCAAAAGCTGATTCCAGATCATCGGTACTCATTTTGCTGGATCTTTCTGCTGCTTTTGACACAGTCAATCATCAGATCCTCCTGTCCACCCTCTCATCACTGGGTATCACAGGGACTCCTCTTCGCTGGTTTGAATCCTATCTCACAGGTAGGTCTTTCAGGGTGGCCTGGGGAGGGGAGGTATCCAAAGCACATCATCTGGCCACTGGGGTTCCTCAGGGATCAGTTCTTGGACCCCTCCTCTTCTCCATTTACACTACATCACTGGGGCCCATCATACAGGCACATGGCTTCTCTTACCACTGCTATGCTGATGACACGCAGCTCTATCTTTCATTTCAACCAGATGATCCAACAGTAGCTGCACGGATCTCAGGCTGCTTGGCGGACATCTCGGAGTGGATGAAAGAACATCATCTACAGCTCAACTTGGCAAAGACTGAGCTCCTTATTTTCCCTGCCACTCCGACTCTACAGCATGATTTTACCATCAACTTAGGTACTTTAACAATTACCCCATCAAGTTCTGCCAGAAATCTTGGTGTTATCTTTGATGACCAGCTGACTTTCAAAGACCACATTGCTAAAACTGCTCGATCTTGCAGGTTTGCCCTACACAACATTAGAAAGATCAGGCCCTTTCTAACTGAGCAGGCCACACAACTTCTTGTCCAGGCCCTGGTCATCTCCAGGCTGGACTACTGCAATGCTCTTCTAGCCGGTCTTCCCTCATGCACAATCAAACCTTTACAAATGATTCAGAATGCAGCAGCACGACTGGTCTTCAACGAGCCCAAAAGGGCCCATGTCACACCTCTCTTTATCACCCTGCACTGGCTCCCAGTTGCAGCTCGCATCAAATTCAAGACACTGATGCTTGCTCATAGAACAACCACAGGCTCGGCGCCCGCCTACCTCCACTCACTGCTACCAATCTACACTCCCTTCAGAACTCTGAGATCCGCCAGTGAGCGACGCCTCATTGTACCATCACAAAGAGGCTTTTCCCTTTCTAGCTTGTACTTATTTGAACAATGCCTGTTATATGGTATTTTGAGCACTTCGTATGTCGTTTTGCTTCTTTAGGACAAATCGCTTGATGTATTCCCCACCTGTAAGTCGCTTTGGATAAAAGCGTCTGCTAAATGAATAAATGTAAATGTAAAGATCCAAGATGGTTCAAGTAAATAAAGACACAAATTTGTTAAAGATTTTAGGTAAAAGAAATTAAATGAAAAGATTCAAGAAGGTTCAAAGATTCAAGAAAAGATTCAAGAAGGTTTGAACACTCAAGTAAAAATTCAAGATGACTTAAAATATTACGAAAATATTCACAGTGGTTCGAAGATTTAAAGTAAAGATTAAAGATAGCTCAGAGATAAAATAAAAAATAAAAAGATTCACGATGGTATAAAGGTAAAAGTAAAGATTCAAGATGGCTTAAAGATTCAAGAAAAGCTTCACAATGGTTTGAAGATTAAAGTAAAAATTCAAGATAGCTTAAAGATTCGAGAAAAGATTCAAGCTGGCTCGAGAAAAGATTTAGGATGGTTTGAAGATTAAAATAAAGATTCAAGAAAAAATTCAAGATGGTTTGAAGATTAAAGTAAAGATTCAAAATTGTTCAGAAAAGATTTAAGAAAAGATTCATGATAATTCAAGGACTCAAGTAAGAATTCAAGATTGTTCAAATCTTTAAGCAAAAATTTGAGATTGTTTAAAAATTCAGGTAAATATGGTTTAAAAATGAAAGAATTTAAATGGTTCAGTGATACAAGAAGAGGATAGATTGTTCAAAAATTCAAGTAATGATTCAGTACGGCTCAAAGACTCAAATACAGTTTCAAGATTGTTCAAAGATTCAAGTAAAGATTCAATATTGTTTATTGCTTAAAAAAAAAAAAAAGTAAAACATTAAATGCATTAAACAAAACAAATGATAAAGTTAAAAAGACTATGCTTCAAAATGGTTTGAAGACCGAAGTAAAGATTCAAGATTGTTCAAGGATTCCAGTAAAGATTTGAAATTGTTTAAAGGTTCAAGAAAAAATATATATATTTTTCAAAGATTCAAATAGAGACTCAAAATGGTTAAAAAAATAAGGATTTAAGATGGCTCAAAGACTCAAGATACAGACTCAAGTTGGCTCAAAGATTCAAGTAAAGATTCTTTAAATGCATTAAAAATTAAATTAAATTAAATTAAATTAAATTAAATTAAATTAAATTAAATTTAAAAAATGGTTTAAAGACCAAAGTAAAGATTCATGTTTGTTCAAGGATTTAAATATTCAAATTCAAGATTGTTTAAAGATTCAGGAAAGACAAAAAAGTGATAATTTAAAGAAATGGTTACTAAAAGTTTCAAGTAAGACTCAAGACTGTTCAAAGATTTCAGTAAGGATAAAAAAAGTATTAAATAATTAAATAAAATAAACAAAGAATATATATATATATATATATATGTTTATTATATATATTAGATCCGTTATAGTAAAAGTCTTTAGAAGATTCATAGATCTTAATTATATTATTATACCTGCATACTGGGATATTGCTTCAAGTTCTGTGGAAAAAGAAATATATATATATATATATTTTTTTTTTCTATCACAAAAATATGTTACTTTCCTTTGCAATTAGAATAATAACATTTATTTACTGTTTTTAGCTGTCAAATAAGCATAATAATAATAATAATAGTAACCTCTCTTAGTGACAGTGTATATTTGTGTTTTCAACAGTTCTTCTGCAGCATTCAGGGTTTCTCTGAGCACCTCCAGACCTTGATTGGTGTGTCCACTGACCTGAGACCAGCTTTTACACTGAGGCACCTCACTTGGGCTACGGAAAGCCTGGGAGGGTCAAATATAAATATTATAATAAAAGTCATCATCCTGTGTCACAACTTTATGTATTTCAATTTAACTGAAAAAGAGTTACCTGTATAACATAGAGGTGGTCTTCAGAACGTGAGAGCTTTTCCAACTCAGAGTTTCTAGCATTAAGTTTAGAGATCTCCATCTCCAGCTCTTTAATAAGGCTCTGGACACGTTTCTCCTCAGTTTTCTGCATGTGTTTCATCTTTCTGAGCAGCTCAGACTGGCTCCTCTCAATAAACTGCTGCAGAGCAGTGAAAACTTCAACACTGTATGCCATCTCTGCTTCTGTGTTCTCCTAAAAGAGAAATAACAAATCATTTACATTACAACAAAAGGAAGGGCTTGTGTGAAATGAATTCATACTTTTACATCTTTTAGTATAACATTTAATTTCAGTAAGACTATGGTTGATGTCACCTTAAAGAAAAAAAGTTTTGAACATACATTTTTGTGCATATAAAATGTATTTTTCAGGCTCTTACTTCATTTAGTTTCATAGAGTGTCTGAGTTCCTCAACTTTACTCCATCTCTCCATAATCATCCGCTTCAGGTCAGACTGTGTCTTTAATAACTGAGTCTATGACAAAGACAAAGAGAAAATATGAATGTGCTCACAATTCTGTCTCATGAAAATATATAAATTACATGAGACTGTAAAACAAACCACATGCTGATTAAAAAAATCATATCTAAAAGTGCTTTGTAGACTTTTTAAGGTGAATTATGACCCAGACAGTTTTTTTACCCATTTATAACTTTTTTTTGTCATTTATGAGGCATGTTTGTCAGATCAAATACAAATCAACTGAAATGTAAAATCTTTGCATTTGAAAATTTTGCATGTTTGTACAAAAAAAAAACACACAACAGTTAGTTTGCAGTAAAATAAATACAAATGGGAGTCATAAAAGTAATAATTGGAAGAAATAAAAGTAAAATTATGTATTACTCCTATGTATTTTCTCCATAGAGAATTAGTAGTAGTATTTCATTTATTTATTTATTTTAATAACATATAAACCTTTTTAGACAGACCAACCATGAACTGACATTAAGTAAAGACATATTTTGCATTATCAACAAGTCAATGTTATTTATTTATTTATTTATTTATTTATTTATTCATTTTAATCCTGTTAAATTTAGTTAAATCCTGAATTGCTGAATTCCCTGTGAATAACAAAACTCCTCATAATGGCAAAGAGAGATCCAGCAAGTTGGAAATGGAAATTACCCCCGGCACTGATAGGCCACTTCCATAAAGATTTGCAAAGGATATTTATCTCACTGCATTATCAGTCTCCCTTATTATCTGTACATATTAGAATGTTTGGCAATAATGTAAATAGAAATGCAATCATTCACTGGCGGGTAGCAAACCTTTCTCTCTGCCCATTCTCTCTCCACTGGTATTGTGTGATGTGAGTTGTGTTCTGTATTCATGCACAGCACACAAACAGCAGACTGGTCAAATCTGCAGTAAAGCTCCAAGGGTCTTTCGTGTATCCTGCAAATTCGCTTATCCATCCGCTGCGGCTGCACCAGTCTGTGTTTGGTGAATCTGGAGGTGTGGGAAGTCACATGAACCTCACAGTATGATGCCACACACACTAGGCATGATTTTACAGCAGGGGATGCATTCTCTAATGGGCACATGTCACATAAAATGTTATCTGATGCAACTGGACGCGATTCTGATGGCCTCTGACCCCTCTGCTTATGGATTTGTTCAGCCATCTCACGAGCAAAAGAATTTTCACGGAGCTCTGGTGTTTCCTGGAAAATTGTGGAGCATTTAGGGCAATGGGAGGAGCCCGATGCTGTCCACTGTGCAAGGATGCATGACTGGCAAAACGTATGACCACATGGGAGGGACACGGGATGGGTGAAAACATCTAGACATACGGAGCACTGGAACAACTCCTTAGACAGAAGGGGGGTGGAAGATGACATCACTAGGGTGGATAAACAGGGAAGAAAACACAGTGACTTCATAAATAATTGGATGTATTCAGAAACCAGGACAAATAACAACTGGGTGGCAAATTTTGCATGTGGCTTGTCCCATTAAATACAGCAAACACTGAAATAGCAATGACTAAAGCCACAGTTAATAGTGAAGCTATTTATTTCCTCATTGTAAACCCCTTTAAGCTGCACTCAGAAAGCACCACAATCTATGATCTTCTTTAAATTAATAATGCATACACATGCCAACATTCTTAACCATTCCAAAAAGAACATTTGGTTTAAAAGACTCATCCTGAGCTGCTGTAAATTTCAAAAGAGTACAACCCGAATTCCAGAAAAGTTGGGACTATTTGTGAAATTCCATAGAATTTTTATTACTCTTTAACTTTTATTTAATTGACTAAAGTACAAAGAAAAATGTCCAGTGTTTTCAGTGGCCAACTTTTAATTTTATTTTGTAAATATAAACAAATTTTGATTTTCATGGCTGCAGCACACTCCAAAAAAGTGGTGACAGAGGCTAAATAAAAGTGAAAAATGTTATGCAATATCTCAATTAAACTGTTTTGAAACAGTTCACAGTAAGCAGGTGAAATGGAAATAGGTGAGGATATCATGCTTGGGTATGAAACAAGCATTTCAGACTTTGCAAGCGAAACTGGATCATGGCTCATTACTTTGTGCCAAATTTCATTACAAGAGTGTCAAACAAATCAAAATCCAGAGAAATGTCAGTATGTGTAGGGCAAAGCAAGACACCTCAGGTGAATGTGGATGACCTTTGATCCCTCAGATGGTATTGCATAAGAAACCACCATGCTGCGGTGTTAAATATAGCCACATGGGCACAGGAGTACTTCAGAAAAAACGCTGTCACTTAACACATTCTGCAGCTGCATCATTAAACGTAACCTTAAATTTCTGTTACTCTAGCAGAAAGCTATACGTTTTATGCAGTGATGCCATGGAGTTCTCTGGGCCAGAGCTCATCTCAGATAGTCAAAAAGACAATGGAAATGTGTGCTGTGGTCACGTAAGTCCATGCTTCAGCTTGGTTCTAGGAAAAAATGTCTGTCAAGTTCTCAGTACCAAAGACCAAAGGGACCATCCAGACTTTCATCAGTAACAGATGCAAATGCAAATGACTGTTATGGTATGGGGGTGCAGCAGAGCAAATGGCATTGGTGACTGGAATATGTGCAAAGGTACCATTGAAATGGTGACACATATACTGCCATCAAGCTGACGTCTTTCATGGGAAGTCCATGATTATTAAATCAAGACAATGCCAGGTCTCATTCTGCATGTGCTACAACAGCGTTGTTTTGTAGACGCAGACTGAATGTGTTAGACTGCCATGAAAATCAACATTTGTTTATATTTACAAAATAAAGTTAAAATGTGGCTAGTGAAAACACAATTACATAAAGGTTAAAGAGAATGAACAGATAACATATTCTTGATTTTATGGCATTTCACGAAATGTCCCAACTTTTCTGGAATAAGAGTTGTACATGACTGTCCACATTTACACATCAACAATGCCTCTGTGGCCCATCCAGTCATGATGAGGAAATAACAACATATAGGCATCATGGGACATGTCCCCACTACTTTGCCAAGGCTTAATTTGTCCACACTACTTTATGAAAGTTCACAGCAGTGATTTATAAGCTTCTCCAACTGTTAAGCAGGAATTTTTATTATGTCTGTGGATTACAATGTGTGGTAATGCACTGCTATAATTTAGTATTATATATATTTCACAGCTGTGGTGATTTATGTTTAGTGATAGACTGTTACCTGAAAACATAAATATTTGTACAATTATATTTAGTGTACTTCAAGTCTTAAACGTATATATTGTACTTGCAGATAATATAATATTAATGGAGTAAAGACCCCTTAAAGAGAATAAACTTAAACTAAAAAAAAAAAAAGTTGACTTAAGTAGACTTTTTAAAAAGTGGAATTCTCAGTTACATTAAAGTACATTTTGTTTCATTATGTTTCAACAATCTTGTTTTAAAGATGTACACTTATTTTGTGTTCACTAACATAATAAAGCACATGTAAAATAATTAATTATCATTTTAACTGTAGTGTCTTATTTTAAATTTAATATATTCTAAAAATACTAAATGTCAACTTCACAAATGTCTAATTACAGATATATTTAAATATATAATACATATGTTTTTCAATAAAAATACATCAAAGTATATTTTAGTTTATCATATGTAAAAGCTTGTCCAAAATGGTAATTCAGTTTCAGTATATCCAATTAAGTGTCTGAAATTATGACATTTAGTTTGTGAATATACATATTTTTAATTGTATATTAAGCCCATAATAAGGACTCTTTTGCAAAGGAGAATATTTGCACAAAGCATTGTATGAATACACTAAACAAACCACATCAATAAAAGCCTTTGAAACTGGTTCATGATGCGGGGGTGTGTTCTGTCTTTTGTTCATTTATGCACTTGCTAAAAAATAAAGAAAAATTTATCTGTGAAATCTGTGAACATCTTGTGAATTCTGCTTTCATTAGGTGTTACACAGTTTCATCTTGCTGCCTTATCACTAAACATTCACCAAGAGGTCAAAGTCTAGTAGCGGCAGGTGAGCACTATACTCAGCTAATATAGTACCCAAGAAATACTTTACACTTGTTATTTTCATTATAGGTAAATATAGGTAAATCATGAGTAAACTACAATTTCTCAAGGATCCATGCCCTGTAATAAGCATTTATAACACAACTCTTACCTGTAAGAAAAGGTGTTTCAGTCAGGAAGCAGAAAATAATGTTTTCACCAGCAGCTGAATGACTATTGTAAGTTATTGTGAGGTTTAACCCCGCCTCTTTTGGCAGGGATGGGATCCTGCTCCATCGAAACTGTTGAGTTAACCCTTTCAGTAACAATAAATGTAAAGGCTGTTGTAAATGCAAAAGCTGTGTAATGTCTTACATAAGCCCTACATCATACTTACTTCTTCCATATTCCTTTTTAAACCCCTTAAAAATAAAATGGAGTAAGGTTTTTCTGAGAAATCTGTTTTATTTTGTAATTGTGCTTAGTGAATGGAAAGAAGGGAAATTTTTAACAGGAAAAAGTAGAAAATAAACTAGGAAACATTCTGTACCATTTGATGTCAAGTATTGAATCATGACATGTATTGTAATGTACTGTATATCATAAAATGAGGTATTTGATGACCAGAGCTAACATAAAGACACCAGAGAGGTAGATTTGTTTAACTCAAACATATCTTTTATTCAATAACAGAACAATAGAAGAATCTATCCTAGTCTCTGTCCACATTTTGAAGCACACAAGATATCAAACTAAACAACTCTTGTAATTGCATTATTCTCATTTGATGTTTCTGATAAGAATCCCATTGTAAAAATGTCCACTTTAGCATTACTTTTTTGTACTTATAGTACATATTAAAGAAATACTAGCCTATAATCTACTTTTAAAGGAAAGATATCTAAGAAAATTATTTAAGTGTCAAATTAATACAGTGTTTCCAGAGGCTTAATCACAGGCATTCACCACAGTCACCCACTCCAGCCGTGTCACCTGAAGCAAGCCACACCCGTTCTCACTCGCCTGAGTTCTAATCATTATCACCTGGTTCCAATTAGCTCCACCTTTTATAAGCCTCATGCCACCATCGCTTCACTGTCTGGTCTACTGTTCACACCCGTATGATAGCTCCAGACCTCTCTCCACCTTTGGATCCAAAGACCGGCTGCTCACCTGGATAACCCAAACTATTCACCCAACAAACTCTCTTCTTCCACTTTCATTGACAAGGACATATCAGAATAGCTTGCTCACTGCTCCATTTGACCATTCTCTTCATTTGCTCCAACTGTTCAATAAAACCTAATTTACTACAGTCTCTGGTCTGCTCACTACATTACCGTGACAGAAGACCAGACCAACACCGAAATGAGCACCAGTTCACCTGTTTCACCCGACCCCATTATGGAATTAGTGAGTTAGGCTCTACAACCTACCCCAACGCCGCCGTCTGTCTCAGGAAGTCCCATGGCCTTGCCGACAACATTCTCCGGGGAAGTGGCTAAGTGTAGCCTTTTTTTACTCCAAGTAAGTTTATATATCTAGATGCAACCATCACTGTTCACCACCGAAGACGCCAAGGTCACATTTCTCATCTCACTCCTATCCTGTAAGGTCCGACAATGGGCGAAAGCTATCTGGAACAATAATAATGAAATAATCCATTCGTTTGAATGATTTTCCGGTCATTTCTCTGAAGTTTTCTGCACGGCTACAGGTACATTTTCCACCTCCAATCAACTCTTCCGTCTCCGACAAGGCACTTCTTCGGTAACGGATTACACCATTCAGTTCCGCACACTGGCGGCGGCTAGTGGTTGGAATGAGACGGCACTTCTCAGTGCATACCGACAGGGACTGAATCCGGAGATTCACTCTGTGATGGCTTTGTATGATGACTCCATCAGACTCGAATCATTTCTACAATGTACCACCAGGGTTTCTCAATGACTAGCCGCTTGCCAGCCATCTGTAACCGCTCCTCAGTCCACCACCGTGGCTGCCTGTTCTCCAGTACCAGAACCCATGCAAGTTGACACCACTCGTCAATTGAAAAGAATCGTAGAATGTCATCAGGACTGTGTTTGTATTGTGGACATCCGGACCATTTCATTCGCAACTGCCCCACCAGACCTCCACGCCCCGTGGTGAGTACCATTCAATCTAGAGTTGAAATAATCTCCCTTATGCAACTTCCAGTGACTCTCCACACTCCTGAAACTTCTGTGTCTGTTTCTGCTTTGGTTGATTCAGGTTCCTCCGGCAACTTCCGTCTTCCCCCCCCCCATCGGCCATGGGACTGTGCCATCGAACTGGTGCCTGGAGCTCAACTCCCCAAAGGTAAAATTTACCCGCTGTCCATCCCGGAGTGCCAGGTGATGGAGGAATACATTGCTGAAGCCCTTCATCAAGGATTCATACGACCATATACCTCACCAGCCGCTTCGAGCTTCTTCTTCGTGGGCAAGAAGGATGGAGTTCTTTGGCTGTGTATCGACTATCACCAACTTAACTCACAGATCCAACAACAACCTTACCCACTTCCCCTGGTCCCCGCAGCACTCATGGAACTCCGAGGGGCTAAGATCTTCTCGAAATTGGACCTGTGGAGTGCAATTAACCTCATTCACATCCTTGAAGGAGATGAATGGAAGACAGCGTTTATCACCCCCACCAGCCACTACGAATATCGGGTCATGCCGTACGGTCTCTCCATCAGTCCAGCTGTCTTCCAGACCTTCATGAATGAGGTGTTCCGGAAGTATCTCCATCGCTTCGTCATCTACATTGACGATATTCTCATCTACTCCCGGAACGAGGCCGAACATCACCAGCAAGTCTAGCAGGTCCTACTCAAACTCCGAGAACACCAGCTTTTCCTTAAACTAGAGAAGTGTGAGTTCCACCAGCCCTTGGTACAGTTCCTTGGATATGTAAGAGTGCAGAGTGCAGAGGGAGTACAGATGGACCAGGGGAAGATTCAAGCCATCCAGGATTGGCTGGTTCCAGGCACAGTGAAGGAGCTACAACACTTTCTGGGATTTGCAAACTTCTGTCGTCGGTTCATCAGGAACTACAGCATTATCACGGCCCCATTGACCTTCCTCCTGCGGGGTAAGCCTAAACATCTCGCCTGGAACCCCGCCACCCATGAAGCTTTCCACCAGCTAAAGAACATCTTCTGCCAGCAAAAGAGTGTGGGACTCAGCTCACCATCATCTCCGGAGGGCCATCAACCGTCACAAGAGGTTTGCGGATGCTCATAGGAGGGAGAATCCGCAGTACCAACCCGGAGATCAGGTCTGGCTCCCGTGACCTGCGCCTGCGACTGCCCTGCCGCAAGCTGAGTCCCCGCTATATTGGTCCGTTCAAGATCCTGAGACCGATAAATGAAGTGACATACCAGCTCCGGCTCCCACCCAGGTACCGTATTCACCCCACTTTCCACGTATCACTCCTCAAACCATGTTTTCCTTCTGCCACAGAAACCACCGGAGCTGGAGCTGAACCCCCTCCTCCCGAAGTCCTGGAACAACCTTCAATCTACATGGTCCACGAAATCTTAGATTCACAACACCGGGGGGGTCGGCTAGAATATCTCATCGATTGGGAGGGGTACGGACCTGAGGAACGCTCTTGGATTGCCAGAGAGGACGTCCTTGACCCTGCCCTGCTCCAAGAGTTCCACCAGAACCATCCCAACTGCCCGGCCCCTCGCAGTCATGGCCACCCTCGGCGTCGTGTTAGGGCATCGGGAACCGCCCCTGGAGGAGGGGGTAGTGTCAGGCATTCACCACAGTCACCAACTCCAGCCGTGTCACCTGAAGCAAGCCACACCCGCTCTCACTCACCTGAGTTCTAATCGTTATCACCTGGTTCCAATTAGCTCCACCCTTTAAAACCCTCACGCCACCATTGCTTTACTGTCTGGTCTACCGTTCACACCCATATGATCCAACTGTTCAATAAAACCCTCTTTGTTTGCAATTTACTACAGTCTCTGGTCTGCTCACTACGTTACCGTGACATATTATAATTACTTCTATTGTATTAAAAATATAGCTAATGTTTACTGCCAAATGTACTGATAAGCATTTATCATAACTAAAATATACTTTCATTATATAATTTCTATTTGCTTCTAAGCAAGGGTACCATGGCAGTTCTTGTACTGTATCAAACATTGATTTTAAATGACTGAACTTGCTTAGTATGAATACTTTCTGATTTATTGATTGAAAAAAATTGCAAGTGTAATCCATGATCAAACAGATTATCAGGGCAGAAAGGCTATTTTCATCCACAACATGTCCCAGATGGGAACAATGATGTTGAGCACGATGTTTTATGTGGATTAGAGGGGCAGTTGATGCTCTGCAGCCACATAAATAAGAGCTCTCAAAGGAAATGAGCGCAGATTAACATGTTCATCAATGAGGAGAATTTTTTTATTTATTTATTTATTTTAATAGTAGCATACTCGAAATAACGGCAAAGGCATGGTTTATATGGCTGTTGAATTTATGGAGAAACCTTCTATAACTGCATAACAGATGTGATGGGGAGGGGGAGAGAGATTAGTGGTGCTTTAATGATTTGAAAGCACTTGAGCTTAAAGCTGATGGGGAGGGGGTTAAACCACCAGCACCACACTTATCACCAATATACACACTTCACCATGTCTGGCTGAGGGCTACTGGGAAAACAAACCCGGGCATCGTCTTAATGTTAACTTAGGAAGGTATTTCCCAACCAAGATATTTATTTATCAGGTACGTTGAAATTTTATTATTGATTTTTCTATAGGCTACAGATGCATGCTTTCATTTTATATCGCACTTTAGCAGACCTTAACAAGACACACATCAGCAGTAGACACATTATCAGGGCAAATTGTTTCATTTTTGTAAAATATGTAATTTTAAAACATACATTTGCGCGTTACCATCGTAACCTGTTGCTGAAAATGAGCGCGAATGACGCGCGAATTCCTGTGGATGATGCAGTGCGCGCACACGTCCACATTAATCACAATTATTATTAACTTTTACTTGGTAGCGGTATGTATTTCATGTAGCTGTGAGAAATGTAGAATCTCACGAAATAAATTTGCAGTTGACAGCCTATGTAAATATTACAATGGAGCTGAAAGAAAAGTGCAGGCTATAGCAGTGGGGAAACATAATTTGTGTGAAAAGAAATAGCATAAATAATCATGGATAAAAGGACCCAAGGTACAGTGGTTTGTCACCCAAGTACTTTTATTATAGACGTATTTAGTTTAAGTAAATATTAATTACAAGATGGTAAAATGCAATGTTAGTTTACAAATGAATCGTGATTGGTGTCCGCTTTGCAAATGTAGCGTACTTCCTTACAAATCCATTCCCTCACGATTTTGGAAAACAATTAATTGCAATTGCTAATATCCCAAACAATATTTTTTGTTAGAATTTTTACTCAGAGTTGGTCCTTTTTAGCCTTAAGAACACGTGTTCTTATTATCCAATAGAATATTGTTTAATCACTTTAAGCAAAATTGAAAATCATAAACATTTAGAGTTTTTCATTAGTTACATGAATCTGCTTAAATCTGAAATTAAAACTAGACATTGCATAAGGAACTCATGCACAAAGCATGTAATGATAAACAGGTATTTAAGTACTAAGGTGCTGTTTCTTTTCATTCACTTTTTATTCAGACCTGAACGAAGTGTTAATGAATGAACGAGTCGATCAATGCAGGAAAGAAAGCTATAATTTCTCAAAGAGTTGCCTTGTTTATCCGAGAGCTTTGGTTTTGTTTTTCCCCCATAATCCTGTTAAGCATGGGATAGAGAAAGAGAGAGAGACATAGACCAGTAGAGATGGGGGTGGATGGATGGTATGGCAGAAGAGGGTAAATACATCATGGATTAGAATCAGCCATGTTTATGTTCTGGCTTTAGGGAATGTACAAGCACATATGCATTTGTATTATAAATATAGATAAATTATGATTTCATAATGTATTAAATTATGTGAACCAAATTCTTAGATCTGAATGTGTGAATAGACTGTATAGAATCTATAGACTTAAATGTACAATACAGAACTAGACGTAACTGTATAAGATCATTTGAGCTGCTTTTAGCACTGACTCTTGTGCTGTCATGTTTCCAAGGAAACACAGTTTCTCTTTGCCAATTAAAAAAAAAATGTGACCATGATCATATTCTGTGCCAAGAATAAATATTATTGTTCAGATAAATATAGATAAAACATAAATATTTATTGTTTTCACTAGAGCTCCTACATTTAGTCACCCTACTCCTACATTTAGTCATCCTCTTGTCAGCATCAAGAATGATATCATGGAGTTTTTCTTTTTTCCGTTACCTTTATGATAAAGACATTTCTTACTCAGACACTCAATTTTAGGCAGTTTTTCTGAGATTTACTGAACTCTTTTTGTGTTGTTATTTTTAGGCTGTGCACTGGATTCTTGACAGACAGCTGGTATGAGGTTTGTGAATATGGGTGTCCGTGTTCGGCGGACTGCTGAACCAGCAGAACCAGAACCAGAACCTGAACCTGAACCACAACCAAAACCAGAACATGAGCACCATCCTGCTCACCCAAGTCATCATGACTATGAAAACATGAAGAACAAGTTCATGAATGAGCTGGAACATCTTTCATGTAAGTATCTACATTTAGCCATATATTAACATAAAAAAAAGTTAGACTGAAAAAAATCTATCTAAACTATAGTGTGGGGGGAAAAGCACAGCTTTTAGCAACAGCTAACAGAGTAGATGTAGATCAGACAATTTATTGCATTAAAAAATAATTCTATTAAGTTCAAGTCACTGCACTTAATTTCAATGAAATACAGAATACACTGATTTCGCTCTGATTGTGTAATCTCACAGGACACAAAATCATTATTCATTTTCATTATTCTGAGTCATTATCTGCATTTGATAAGAAGTCAGATTACATAAATAGAGCACTTTGATTTATAGTTTTTGCTCTGCTTTACAGATGATGATAATTTCAAATTAAAAGTGCATTGAGCTGATGTGATACGACGTTAAGCGAGGATTGTCCTGTGTCATTTCTGTCCTATACCTGTTTCCATGGAGACTGACCATCTTTTTGTTCTCTATAGTGCCGATGTGGGCTGTAGGAGCCATCGTGGTGGTGGTTCTCGCCCTTGTGGCTTGTTTTACATATTGCATGTTCAAGAAATGCTTTGGCAAGAAGAAGAAATCCAAGAAAGCTAGAGAGAGGAAGAGAGCAGGACGAAGAAAACTAGAAGGGACTGAAGGAGAGGGTGAAGGAGAACAAAAGGTACAAGAACAAATACACAAATACAACCTCAATTGTGACCGTGGACCACAAAACTAGTCATAAGGGTCAATTATTTGAAATTGAGAAGTTTACCTGAAAACTGAATGAATGAGCTTTCCATTGGTGTATGGGACAATATTTGGTACAACTATATAGGGTGAAAAAAAAAATCAACATATTGAGAAAATGACCTTTAAAGTTGTCCAAATAAAGTTGTTAGCAAACTAATCAAAAATTAAGTTTTACTATATTTAAATTTACAAAATATCTTCATGGGTCATTATCTTTACTTAATATCCTAATGATTTTTGGCATTAAAAAAATCTTTTTAACTCTTCGATGTATTGTTGGCTATTGCTACAAATATGCCTGTGCTACTTATGACTGGTTTTGTGGTCCAGGGTCACAATTTTGAAGTTTATTATTTTTTTGCATCATGGTTTTTTATTTAAATAAGTAACACTTTTCAGTAAGGTCCCCTAGTTAACATTAGTTAATGCATGAACTAACATTACTTAACAATGGTTAATAACAATATATAATAATATGTTAATTAATTATCACTAAGATGTACTGCTTTAGCAGTATTTTTCACTGCTAGTTCATGTTAAAAATATATAATAAAAATTATAAAAATTATAAATAAAAATACCCGTATAGCTAGATTTAAGAGTTTTTAAGCTAAAACTCATCATAATGTCCTTTGTTATTTAAAATTTATTTACATATTTCATGGGCACGCTGTATAAAATATGACTATTCATATCTGCAGGATGAAGGAGAAAAAAAGGAGGGAGAAGTGCAAAAAGAAGAGCAGGAACATCTTGGAAAACTGGAATTCTCTTTGGATTACAACTTCACTGATGCTCAGGTGCCTGATGTATTAAAATGTACCATAACAGGTAGCTAGTTGATTTGTAATAATGTCATTGTAACAACAAAATAAAATAAAAAATGTCTAATTTTGTGTCAACAGCTGATAGTTGGAGTTCTTCAGGCTCAAGATCTTGCCGCTATGGATATTGGCGGTACATCCGACCCATATGTAAAAGTTTACCTGCTTCCAGACAAGAAGAAGAAGTTTGAAACCAAAGTCCAGCGCAAAAACCTGTGCCCTGTGTTCAACGAGACCTTTATCTTTAAGGTTTTTAAATGTTTTTTGTTTGTTTATGAAGTACAAAGCCAGGTTTATATTTATGTACACGATGAGTTAGGTATGTGTTGCAGTGAACATGTATAACATTTAGTTTTGTCTTTTGAGTGTTCTCATGTCTGTTTAGTTGCACCTGTAGTTTGTTTGTCCATTTCTCTCTCTCTCTCAGGTTTTGTGTCAGGGTTTTGTCTTCTTGTGTGGCATCCTAAGTTCCCAGAAATCCCTGCTCCCCTACACTGGTTTTGTCATTCATTTTTTGATTGACAGCTATTCAGGTATCACTGAGGTTATAAACGCTTTTGAAGGAATAGTTCACTTAAAGGAACACTCCAGTTTTTTTTAAATAGGCTCGTTTTCCAACTCCCCTAGAGTTGAACAGTTGAGTTTTACCATTTTCGAATCCATTCAGCCAATCTCCAGGTCTGGCGGTAGCACTTTTAGCATAGCTTAGCATAGATCATTGAATCAGATTAGACCATTAGCATCTCGCTCAAAAATGATCAAAGAGTTTCAATATTTTTCCTATTTAAAATTTGACACTTCTGTAGTTACATTGTGTACTAAGACAGACAGAAAATGAAAATTAGCGAATTTCTAGGTTGATATGGCTAGGAAGTATACTCTCATTCCGGCGTAATAATCAAGGAACTTTGCTGCCGTATCATAGGTGCAGCAGGCACAATGATATTACGCAGCGCCTGAAAATGGGCTAACGTCCATCAACATAACCAACATCACCACCTGCTTGCACAGGGAGACTATTTTCATTGTGCCTGCTGCACCCATGATACGGCAGCAAAGTTCCTTGATTATTACGCCGAAATGAGAGTATAGTTCCTAGCCATATCGGCCTAGAAAATCGTAATTTTTCATTTTCCGTCGGTACACGATGTACCTACAGAAGTGTCAAGTTTTAAATAGGAAAAATATAGAAACTCTTGTGTCATTTTTGAGCGAGATGCTAACAGTTTAATCAGTTCTCTTTCAAACAATCGCTCGGTATCTCACTATGGGAAACGCCCCCAGGCGTGATAGACTATGGAAGCACCAATTACACCGCGTCTGTCCGAAGGACGGACCAATCACAGCTCGTACAAGAAGCCCACCCCTCTTCCTATATATACAGCTGTGATCCCCAAAAACGGCATTCTTGTTCTCTTCCCCGTGAAGACTTTCCTTCAGCACATAGGCTGCGCTGCTTTCAGTTTATAAACGTACCGTCAAGGTTGACGTTGCCAAACGCAGTACAGTCGAACGGAAAGAATCTGTTGTGGATTCTCTGCTCGTTACTGAGCGCATCTACAAAAAGAAAATCTGTTGTGGGTTCTCTGCTCGTTACTGAGCTCCTTTGCTAACTATTAGCATTGTCCTAGCTAACGCGTTAAGGCAAGCTAAATACTGGATTTTCTGACTTACCATGTCTGCTTATTTGGACGATTATCTGATTTGCTCTCATTCGCGGGAGCGAGCGGAGCGAGACATAGAGATGCTCACGTCTCATCTCACGAATCTGGGGTTCAGGATCAACTATGCCAAAAGCCAGCTGATCCCGTCCCAGGAGATAGAGTTTTTAGGTTTGCGAATAGACTCGGTGGAATATCGCGCTATGCTCTCGGAAAGGAGGATAATGGCATTTTATCAGTGCCTAGCCCGGTTTCGCGTGGGAAACCTGGTCTCGTTCAGGCCCTGTCTCCGCCTGATGGGCATGATGGCTTTGTCACTGTCTGTGGTCCCGCTGGGCTTGCACTGGGTTGCGGCGAGGCGGCGAGGCGTCTGTGCCCACGTCGGCTCCTCGCACGCAGAGTGAGAATTACCACGGCGTGCGTGATGGCTCTTCATCAGTGGAGAAACCCCTGTGTATTCCGGACAGGAGTCTTGATGGGGAGCGTGTCTCTGAGAAAAGTAGTGACAACGGACGCATCCCTGACGGGATGGGGAGCTGTTTTTCAGGGCAGATCGGTAAACGGTCGTTGGACGCCTCAGTTTCGCAGACTTCACATAAACATACTGGAGTTAATGGCAGTCTTTCTAGCCCTGAAGCATTTTCGCCCATTCTTGGAGGATTTTCATGTTCTAGTCAGGACAGACAACACGACGGTGGTGGCATATATCAATTGCCAAGGGGGAACGCATTCGTTGCAACTGCACAATCTAGCGCGCAAGCTGATTGTCTGGAGCGCCGCGCATTTCAGTTCGCTGCGCGCAACGCACGTCCCGGGAGTCCTGAATGTTGGAGCAGATCTCCTGTCGAGGGGCAACCCGTTATACGGAGAATGGGTACTCCACTCGCAGGTGGTGAATCAGATCTGGGAAATTTACGGCAGGGCTGCCTAAGATCTATTCGCCTCACGAACAAACGCAAAATGTCCGCTGTATTTCTCTCTCAGAGACGAAAATGCACCCTTGGGTGTGGATGCGCTGGCACACCCGTGGCCGAACATTCCCACCGCTGAGTCTAATTTCTCCCACCCTAGACAGAGTAAGAGAAAATGGATTATCTCTCCTTCTGATAGCCCCTCATTGGCCAGAGAGGCTGTGGCTGGCAGAGATTGTCCAGCTCCTTTGGGGAGAGCCCTGGCAACTCCCATTGCGTCGGGACCTGCTGTCCCAAGCAGGGGGCAAATTTTTCACCCCCATCCGGAACGAATCAATCTTTGGGTCTGGCCCGTGAAGGGTTGAATCTAAAAGCACTTGGGCTTCTCCAGGAGGTCATAAATACTATACAGAGTGCTAGAGCTCCATCAACGCGCTCGCTGTATGATCTGAAATGGCGGGTCTTTGAGGACTGGTGCACTCGTAAAGGAGTTATTCCTTTTCAGTGTGCGGTGAGTGAGGTTCTCTGTTTTTTGCAAAGCTTACTGAACAATGGATGAGCGTTCTCTACCATTGAAGTTTACCTGGCTGCAATATCGGCCTGTCATGTGGGCTTCGAAGGAGTTTCAGTGGGCCGGCACCCTCTTATAGGCCGTTTTATGAAAGGGGTGAGGCGTTTGAGACCAGTGTCGAAGCAACTGGTCCTGTCATGGGATTTGTCTATGGTCTTGAATGCTTTAACTCAGGCCCCGTTTGAACCTCTGGAGAGTGTTCATATTAAGCTCCTATCGTTGAAAACGGTCTTACTACTTGCTGTAGCCTCAGCTAACAGGTGGGAGAGTTACATGCCTTGTCGGTTCATCAAGCATGTCTAAATTTTAGTCCGGATGACAGCAAAGTTATGCTGCTGCCAAACCCAGCTTTCATTCCCAAAGTAAGTGATTCAGCTTATAACTGCTCTGCTTTGGAGTTACGTGCTTTCTACCCTCCTCCATTTTCTACTTCAGAGGAGAGGAAATTGCACACTTTGTGTCCTGTACGAGCGTTACGCTTTTATGTAAACAGGACACAATCGTTCAGGAAAAACAATCAATTATTTGTTTCATGGGCCACTCATTGTAAGGGTAAGCCGATCTCCTCGCAGCGCCTCTACCATTGGATGGTGGAGGCGATCAAACTAGCCTATACATCTATGGGCCTTCAGTCCCCAGAGGGCCTTAGGGACCATTCCACGCGAGGTATTTCTACCTCATGGGCCCTGTTCAAGGGGATTTCGGTGGGAGATATTTGTGCGGCAGCAAGTTGGACTTCCCCCCATACATTTATCAGATTTTACCGTCTTGATGTCAATGCGCCTTCATTGGCTCATGCAGTTCTTAGAGTTGGCTCTTTGGAGAACCAAAGTCTTGTCTTCCTTTTTCGAGTCTATTCAGGCAGCTTCGGAAAGCATGCATTACGGGAGTTGGCTATATCATTCCCATAGTGAGATACAGAGCGATTGTTTGAAAGAGAACGTTAGGTTACTTGTGTAACCCCGGTTCTCTGAGAACAGAGCGAGGTATCTCACCAGGCTTCCCTTCTTGCATGACACGGGGGAAGAGCGTGCTTAGAATGCCGTGTTCACAGCTGTATATATAGGGAGAGGGGTGGGCTCCTTGTACAAGCTGTGATTGGTCCGTCCTTCGGACAGACGTAGTGTAATTGGTGCTTCCATAGTCTATCACGCCTGGGGGCGTTTCCCATAGTGAGATACCTCGCTCTGTTCTCAGAGAACCGGGGTTACGCAAGTAATCTAACGATTCAATGATCTATGCTGAGCTATGCTAAAAGTGCTACCGCCAGACCCGGAGATCGGCTGAATGGATTCGAAAACGGTAAAACTCAACTGTTTAACTCTAGGGGAGTTGGAAAATGAGCCTATTTTCAAAAAAAGTGGAGTGTTCCTTCAAAAATGAACAATTTTTTTCATATTTATTATATGATTATTCATAATCATGTTGTTCCAAAACCACACAAAGGAAAGAATGTTCATGCTGCCATTTCCATAGAGCAACAGTTCATGCTGCCTTTTTTATGGAAAAGACCTGCATAAACATTTGCAATTTTGGTGCCTAAAATGGCAAAATGTACATTTTTAGATGAATTATTCCTTTAATTACCTGTGTTAGGAAGCATTTGTGTCTTTTTGGGCTTGTCTGCATTTTAGAAAAAGTTTATTAATACATATTAACACTGGAAAACTACTTTACACAAAATGCAGATACACTAATTTGTGCTTATTTGTTTCACATGTTCTTTGTTCCTATCTCTCCTCTCTTCATGCATTATAGATTCCCTACGCTGAACTGGGTGGCAAAACTCTGGTCCTGCAGGTGTTTGATTTTGATCGGTTTGGTAAACATGATGTGATTGGCCAGATAAAGATTCCCATGAACTGCGTGGATCTCGGCCAACCGCTCCATGAATGGAGGGACCTTGAAAATGGAGAAAAGGAGGAGGTACATTTTATTTTCTGTCAGTATTTGTATTTATTTTGCATGATTGGCTTCTCAGCTATGCCATCATTTATCCCTGGATTTTTAAACTGTATATTCTAAATTTGTTTCCATGATTGTTCTTTCTTTCTCTTCAACAGGAGAAACTTGGAGACATTTGTATTTCTCTGCGTTATGTGCCCACTGCTGGTAAACTCACCGTCAACATAATGGAGGCCAAAAATCTCAAAAAGATGGATGTCGGTGGTTTATCAGGTACAATTCAAAATTTAATTTGCAGCATTTCATAGTTTTAATTACAATTTTTTTTAAATAAAATATGGATAATACAGCTAGTTAATGAGCAGGTGTGTTTGAACTGACTGAATAATAAATTACATTTATTTACATTTGGTTAAATGCTTTCTTGTAATTTTTTGGTAACATTTTGTGTCCTTGTTACATATTTTACATGTACTTACTATTATAATAACAGTAAATTATGCATAATTACATGCAAATATCCCTAAGCCAAAGCCAAACCCTAAACATATAGTAAGTACTTGTAATTAATTCAGGGCTCGACATTAAGCCTTGACATGTGCTTGTCCTTCGGACAAGAAAATCAGAATCAGAATCAGAAAGAGCTTTTATTGCCAAGTATGCTTGCGAATTTGTTTTAGTGTCATTAGCTTCCAGTACTCAGAGACAGCAACAACATACAAACAATAAACATAAGATGAGAATAAAATACACATATGTAAATATAAATAGACAAAAATTAGAAAAATAAATTGAGAAATAAATAAATAAGTGATATGTACAGTTGTGCTATAGATGACAGAATAGAATAGAATAGAATAGAATAGAATAGAATAGAAAGAGGTAGAGATGCAGGGATGTGCTAGGATGGGGGTGGTAACTAATAAATAAAAACTTATTGCAGATTATATTGCACAATGGGGGGAACATTTAACTGTTCATAAGGAGAATTGCCTGGGGGAAAAAACTGTTCTTGTGCCTGGTTGTCCTGGTGTTTAGGGCTCTGTAGATGGTAAAAGTTCAAAGAGATGATGACTTGGATGTGAGGGATCCAGAGTGATTTTCTGAGCTCTTTTCCTCACTCTGGATGAATACAGTTCTTGAAGGGAGTCAGACAGACACAAGCCCCAACTGACGCAACCTTGATACTGTCCATTATCAGTCACTATTTACACCGAAAGTAATAAAATCAGAATCTTTCGCACCAAAGTTTCGGTGCTGCCCTAGTTATTTTTTGTTATTGATGTTTTAATCCGGACAAGCGGACAAGCGTTATTGTCGAGCACTGTAATTAATATTACTCAGTACTTAAATGTATAATTACACTGTAACAAGGACACTATAAAATAAAGTTTAACCATTTTTTTCCACTTTAATTTCATTTAAAACACATTGACAATGATCCTACTTCATGTGTCAGATCCGTATGTGAAGATTGTGTTACAGCATAATGGAAAGCGTCTGAAGAAGAAGAAAACTACGGTTAAAAAGAACACATTGAACCCATACTTCAATGAGAGCTTCAGCTTTGAGGTCCCATTTGAACAGATTCAGGTGATTTACGATCATTCTTCCATCTGATATAGCCTATATTGTGTTTATTTTTATACATATATATATTTGAATCCAAAATGGAATAAAATCATATTCTAAAGTCCAAACCCACTATATCCTAACACAGAAAGTCCAGCTCCTTATTACTGTGTATGACTACGACAAGCTGGGAAGCAACGACCCTATTGGCAAAACCTTTATTGGCTATGGTGCCACAGGTGTCGGCTTACGCCATTGGTCAGACATGCTGGCCAATCCCAGACGTCCAGTGGCCCAGTGGCACACGCTTCAACCGGAGGAGGAGATAGAAGCTGCTCTGAAAGCACCACATCGCTAAACATCGTCATGGTAACAAGTGGGTAATATACCTAGAGTATACAGTCACATCCAGGGCAACAATGAATCATCCACCTATTGAGCAACTTAGTGAAAGGCATTGATAGACACTGCATGCATCAGCTTTACTAGCATGACCAGTGAACTTTACAGTTTATGTTTCGTGGAAGCTTATAGTTTCACACTTAATGTTTTCTCTCCCAAGGTTGTTTTGTGTTACGTGAAGATTGTCATGATTTGTTATGAGTTGTATTACTAAATGCATGTTTTTATATTTGGAGTAGATGTGTTTCCTTTATGGTAGCTGTCACTCTGCATGGTTTTGTAAATTGTTTTTTGTGTTGATGAATTGTTGCTAATTTTGGTGAGAGTTAAACAAGTACAGACAGTAGTCACTCATTTTTGGCAAATATAAAATAAGAAAAAAATTAAAATCTTCTCTTTCGCATTTAATTAATAGCTATGCAAATGACAACAGGTAAAATGGTTATATTTATATAAGCAGATTGCTATTGTCAAAAAACGTACAATTTATTAAGTTCTACTTTTGTATTCCCAGTGCTTAAGTCACTTTGTGTTTGAAGATGCAAATCAAATTAAACAGATGTAACATTTGTTTCTTGTGTATGCTCTATTTAATTTTAATGTGGTTATGTGGGACTGTCTTTCTAAAGTCAAAGCCATAAAGCAGCTATAAACAATATATTATGAACATAAATTGTTGCTGCAGAAGTCATTTGCTTTTCTATTGTCATATTCAGTGTTGGGCATGTTACTTTAAAAAAAACGAATTAGTTATAGTTACTAGTTACTTTTTACAAATAGTAACTGAGTTACATCATTATAAATGTAACTAATTACCAAGGAAAGTAACTATTGTGTTGCTTTAAAAAAAAGAAAAAAAAGAAAAAAAAAGATTAATTATATCAAATAACTTGGATGCCCCCAGTATCAAATATGTTGAATAAAATTTAAGTTAAATTAATTATATTTTTAGTTTACTCACCAGACTAATATTAAATATGTGATATATATATATATATATATATATATATATATATATTTCTGAAAGTAGATTTAGCATCCGTCAGTCAAGCATTATAATATTACATTATGATAATTTAGCATTAAACTTTAGCAATTTACTTGAGTAATTAGTAATTTTAGTAATTAGAATAACCATGTATGAATGCATATTTGTCATGTTGACTGAACTTAGGACTGGTGCTTAAGACACTGTTTGTAATTTAGTGTTTCTAGAAAAAAAAAAAAGAAGCAAAAAAAATATATACTGATATGATATCAAAACTACTACGAATTTTACTGTTAATAACAACATAAAACGCACTAAGGTTTATTGAGCTGTTGGGTTCATGAATATTAATCAGGTTGTCCGTGTTCGTTTGAACTGATTTGCTGAAAAATCAGAACAGGGACGAAAATAGGTGAGTGCCAGCCAATGAGATTTGAACATTAGTTCCGCCTACTACCGGAGAAACCGACAGTTCTTAAAAGCTGAAGAATTCCAAAGGAACTCTTTTTAGAGGGAAATACAACAAAGAATATTGTTTACATGTAGCGCGTCAATTTTGCATGATATAAGACTGTATATTTCTATGCGTGTGTGAGACGCAAAGCGACGGCTAGTCATGTGCCTTGACAGTAGAGTTTACGGTTCGTCAAATACAGGTATGTGCGCATCCATTTAGATGAACTTAAAAATAAATTTATAATAACATTATAATAAATTATAGTAACGCCGCATTTTATTGTCAGTAATGGTAACAGCGTTGTAACAAGGGAAAAAGTATTTCATTAGATTATTTCAATACAACAATAGTGTGAAAAAATGCATTATGCATTCATTTTGATCAGAAACACCAGTGTGAAGCATGATTGCTTTTATTAACACATTAGTGGTTAAAACGTGTGACATTACAAGAGAGTATTCATATGCATCATCAGCTACACAAGCAAAAATAAAACAAAAAAAGATGATTAAAGCAGAGTAAATGTTTTGTAAGATTATGCAATTGCTGAAACAATACTATCTGAACATTGAGGATATTAAGTTTACACATCTGAGAAGTGATTGTGCTCTAAGGAATAGCAGTGATTTAGTCAAATATGTGTTTAAATTAAGATCAGAGGCGCAGATGACATTAAGCTGTAGCTTTTTGCAGCTCATGCCAATTTGGCTTATTATAACCTTTGTGCTTTTAGATCAATAAATGAGGCAAGGGTTCATGGCTCATTGGCCCGTTACAACATTACCACACATGTCCACCAGGGGACGTGCAAATGTTACACAAACAGTAGTTGTAATTGGGTAAAGAGCACTGGTGTCTTTGTTGAGCAAGCCTTAAGCGCCATTCTGAAACCACGATCATTTTATAGATATTTATACTCCTTTTAGCGTCTCGATAGTTTCTAGTAAACCTCATGCAAAAGGACAAAAACATATATTCACATAATCATTTTTGATGTGGTTTCATAATCTTCTTTTCATACTATTTACTATTTGTGTAATTTGAGACCTAAAAAAAAAAAAAAATCAGTGTTGTATGACAGTATGACAGCTTGGAGGAAATGTACTGTAACATTATTCATTAAACTCTAAGATATATAAAAGATATATATATATAAAAATAAGCACTTAGAAGCAATACTTCAGGTTTTCTTATCTTGGTTTGTTCCTCCACCTTATATGAAAGGTGAAGAACAGTCTATAGCTCTACATATGAGACTAGAACAAGAAGGAAAATAATTGGTCTCACTTTACATTAAATGGCTTTCACTACTATGTAGCCTACTTAATTATTTGATACAATATATGTATCATTTCATTTGTACACTGTTAACCGTAACCCAACCCTTTAACTCACACCTTAAACTCATGAGCAGTACATGTGGGAATGTGGTTACACAGTAGTATTTTAATGTTAGTACATAGTAGTTAAGGCCACCTATTATAAAGTGCGACCAAATAATCTTCTAGAACAAAAGAACTATGAAGTCTTTTGTTCGTTTGATCAAACCATCTGTCTGTTATCCGTTTCAGTCGCAATTTTCTGTTCATCCTGTCCATCTAGCACAAAAATGTTCCCAGATACCATGTTGCATCTTATTGGTTAGGATGCCACAAAATGAACTCAAGGAACTAGTTTACTTGGACCAGTACAGTAAATCTCACTCACACATATGTTAGGTGAATGGAGTCACCTTATATTTGAAACATTCTGCTGCTAGAAAAGATGCAAATACACACATGCAAACAGACGCATTCACATTCTCCTGCAGGATCCAATATCTGGACTAGCAGTACAGCACACATGCTCAGGGCGCCTACACACTAGAGTTTATGCTATATCGGAGAACACTGCAAATACTTTAATGGTTATGGTGCTCCGCAAGGATGCAGAAGAAAACAATCAGGGTTTGGTGAAACTGATGCTTTGTTAAGCAACCAAAACATCTCAGAGAGATGAGCTTTCAGAAATCAAATTTGATATCTAACCGAGCCTTCTAAACCGTCCTACCAATCAAACGTTCTGTTACAAGCTTCTCTAATGTGTAAGCGCCCAAACACACACACAAACACTAATCGCTATCTCTGTCATGGTCTTCCACCAACACCAGCTCTTCTCCCCTCTCCAGTAGCGCTCTCATCTCAGGGCTGTCTTCTGTCTCGTCGTCTTCCTCCAGCATCTCGCCACCTTCCATCTCCATCTCCTCATCTTCTCTTCCCTCCATCACTGCATTCTCCACCTCGTCTGCGTCCCCGCCGACTTCCACCATCTCGGTTCCCTGGATCTCCACTTCTCCTTCACGGATTTTCTTCACATGGAAGGTGAACGGTGGAACCTTGTAGACAGCCGTTTTGGAGCGGGCATAGATGGTGTGGTCAGGAGTGAAAGACTTCACCATCTTCTTCTGCGAGGACTTGATCTTCTCCTTGCGCTCGGGATTCACAGACATCCGATTGCCGAGCTTGCCCATCTTTTTCTCTATGTTGTGACGTGTTTTCTCCAGGTTCTCTCTGGTCTTCTGTTTGGTCTTCTCAAGATTCTCCTTGGTCTTCTGCCTGGTTTTTTCCAAGTTCTCTTTGGTCTTCATGCGAGTTTTCTCCAAGTTCTCTTTGGTCTTC
Organism: Labeo catla; assembly: GCA_012976165.1. Taxonomy (NCBI): domain Eukaryota; kingdom Metazoa; phylum Chordata; class Actinopteri; order Cypriniformes; family Cyprinidae; genus Labeo; species Labeo catla. The sequence goes on from VONZ01000122.1 coordinate 1,047,126, forward strand.
TGTTTGGTCTTCTCCAAATTCTCCTTGGTCTTTTGCTTGGTTTTCTCCATTTTTTCCTTGGAGAAAACGGTTTTGATGTTCTGGACGCGTTGCAGGCTGCTCCGTTTGATGCGCTCTGCTCGAGACTCCTCAATGGCCTCCTCGAGCTCAACCTCCTCTTCATCAGAGGACAGGTCCAGATGGACTTTCTCTTTGTCATCTCCTCTTTCCTCTGCAGCCACTTTGGGTTCACCTTCAGCTTCTCCTTCCACAGGCTCTGGAAACTTCATAGACTTGGCCACACTGACTTTCGAAGGTATTTTCACTTCATCCTGCAGAGAGACACGAAAATAATCATGTAATTCACAGCGATGAAGGCAAGATGACACACATTCCTCGAAACATTTGTAAACTGACTTTCTTTCTTCATCCAGATACAAAAATGAAGAAAATCAGTGGTGGGTCATTTTTACTCAGGCCATAACCTACTGTACCAATTATTCAAGGACCACTAATACTTTCTGCTGAAAATGTCTTCTATTTTGTCAATGGTTGTATCTCTCTCAAGGAAATTAGAAATTAATAAGCCTCCTTTGCCAAAAGCATGTAACAGATCTCCAAACCAAGTACTGCCAAAACAATCAATGTCCTGTCTTTATTTGTCCCATTTAATGGCCCTATTGTTCAGTTTCCGTGCTAACATTAATAGTGACCTTACACACATTCACAAAAGCACACCCGCCCACATGCTAAATTCACAACAAGACCATTATTAGGCACAGCATTTGATTTCACTTGGGTCACCAATATGATTTTATGATGTTTGTAGGGTGTGTTTGTAGGGTGACTACAAACATTTTATTATGCATAATTTAAAAGGTCATTTTAAGAGTTACCTTCTGTATCCCTTATTAATACTAACTTTAGCAGGGAATTCCTAATGCAAACCGACTCACAGCCAGAGCTGTTCCTCTTATGTTCCTCAACAGAGTTTTTGTTTTCTTTCTTTTGTTGTTCTTCCATTCTTTCATGGCCCTTCCCTTCCCTTCCGACCTGTCTCCCACCCACCCTCCTGCCCGACCCTAATTCCCAGCATTCCATCCTGCGAAGCCCCTTGTTCCCAAGCACACTCTTTTTCTACAGCACAATGCTCTGACTTGTTTGTAAAGGAGACATATTTTCCGTCAGTGTGATACATTGAGGCATCCCGTTTTATTAATGTCTCTGCCAACATTCCCTGGCCAAACTAACAAATATAAGGATGTATTTTCATGTTGTTTGATTTATTCTTTCCTCCGCAACGCGCTGGGACAAATAATCTACACAGGAAAACCAACAAACAAGCAAACAAAGTGCTGGTAAGCTTATGGTGCTGTAACGGTCTTTGCTGCTGCTGGAGGTGTTTGTATTTGCATAAATTTTTACCTCCAAACACACATAAAAACAGACATATCATACAGAGTGTCTTCATTAATCCAACTTGTTCATACTACACATGGGCACAGATGTATTTTGAATTAATATTTTATGTCGTAATATTTAGGTTGTTTCATGAGGATGATGTATCCATTATTTATCAAACTCAAGAGTTTATTTTGTGTCAAACAGAGAGGGAAGTATTAGAGTAAACCAATTATTGAGACCAACAAGAGCTTTATCAATGTCAAAGTTGGAATATCTGCACCCAAATGAATTTGTGTGACTCCTCCTTCTGCGGTCACATTAGCCAAGTCACCGTCAAACCAAGCATCTTGGTTTTTAGCTTTTTAACTTACAAATCTTTCATGACCAAATTGAACATGAGCAAAATATGCCTGCAACTCTTTAACCCTCTCACAAAAGTCATGATTGCTCAGATTTCTACAGAAATTACAGGATTTCTTCCACAAAATTTTTACTCGGTCTAAGTAAACCCTGTTGAAAAGAACTGCATATGCTGTTAAGGTCTGTTTTGAAGCATGGCACCTGGTTTGAGCTGGTTTAAGTTGGTCTTTAGTTGGTCCTGTGCTGGTTATAAGCTGGTTATTTAATTTTCATTAATTAATGAAACTTACAAAAAAGAATGCATGAAGCTAGAATAAAATGTTTTGTTTTCAAGCAGATACCCTGTTCTTTCTTTTGATGTTTTGTATGTTCAGATATTCTCAAATTAATACCCAGATAGGGACATAGTAGTATACTTAAAGTATGATGTAAAGTTCACTTAAAGAAAACTTGAGTATACTTGCAGTTTTAAACTACGAAACTAGTATGAGTATGAGACCATACTTCAAAGTGTACTAAAAATGCTACAAGTATGTAATTTGTGAACTACCAGTATAAAACTACTAAACTAGTAGTTTACTGAGACTATACTTCAAAGTGTACTAAAAATGCTACAAGTATTTAATTATTAAACTATCAGTATACATATAAGTTCACTTTTAGTATAGTTGCACTACAAATTAAAAACATAGATGTAAAGAAGTTGTGTACTCAAAGTTTACTACTGTTATACTTAAAGTATTCTTAAAAGTATACTTTTATATACTAGAAAGTGGGCCAATTAAGTCCCAAGGGCTACTGAAATAGTACAATTACAAGTATACTACTATAGTATACTTACTACATAAAATATACTTAAAATATATTTTATTAAATTTACTTAAGTATACTTAATAAAATAAACTTTAAGTATACTTCTTTTTGGTAAGGGTTAAGCTGGTCATGGGCTGGTCCTAAGCAACTAGCTCCTCAGGGCCAGCTCATAACCAGCTCAGGACCAGTTTAACACAGCTCATGACCAACTACGGGCCAGCTTAAACCAGCTCAAACCAAATGCCATGCTTCAAAACATACCTAACCAGCATATGCTGGTCTTTTCAACAGGGAAGACTTTTTTGTTTATTTGTCAGCATTTTGCATGTAAATAAAAGAGTGGAGATCCGATGGTAGAGTGGTCATGTTGTAAGACCTGATTCGAATCCATGTCCCCACAAGCACAATAGCTTCTTATGATATTACGAACAATGCAATACCCTAATAAATTTTTAAGGTAATGAACTTGATAGTCACATGCTAACATAAACAGTACTGAGAAATTTATGGTATCAAGACACACTCTTCAAGTATGAACTTGTGTAATACTATGCAATAAAAGTACTTTGATAAAGTGGCATGTTATTTCATAAGGTTCAAATATGAAGTCAGATTACAGTGAAGTTCATAATATTAGAAGGGCATCTAATCTAATGCACTAAAGACCCAAAGGTCAGAAGGTCACTGATTTTAAATAAACAACATTCTCTACAAGCAGTTGTAATGGAGGAACAGTAAGATGGAAAACATGTTAGAGGAAGTCAGGCAGTCACCTTGGTGAGCCCACATCCCAAAGTGCCTCTCTCAAGTTAATGTTGCATTGTTCTGCAGAGCAGAGAGGAAGGGAAACACGCACTGTTAGTGACCGTTAGTAACTATTGGAAAATGTGAGTAAATGTGTGTATGAGTGGAATGATAAGAGCTGGGGAGTTACGTTTCACATTCCCAAGAAAAAAAATCTCTTTGAACTTGTTCCCTTTTGAAAGGTTAGACCCTCACAAACCACAAGACAGAAATCTCTTTATATATTTATTATTATGCACTGAACAGTCCATATTTAGTCTATCTGTGTAAAATGCATGACGCATTTGCTGTTTGCACTGCGGATCAGAGGAAGCCTGGTTTCTTCTTCTATTATATACTACAAGTCAAAGTTAGTTTATTGACATGGTCTGTAAAAAGAGTTTAAGGGACACTAATTTCACATTCAAGGGTACTCCCTTGTGAAAGAGAGCAGGCCTACTTAAATATAATAATATATATACTAAATAAGTACAGTGGCATGCAAAATGATTTTTGAAAAATGTAAAAAAAAACAGAGTTATCTGTTTTTGCAAATAAACTCTTCTTTTTCACAAGGGCTGTTGTGTGCCTAGTAATGTGAAATGAAAAAAAAAAATACACAAAGATGCAAAATATAATTTAATTTAAAACAACATTCTTCTTTCATAATCCAGAAATAGATCAGTGATTACTACCAGACACAATTATGTCATTGTTGAAAGTACATGTCCTTTATCAATTAAGCCAACTATGTTTGTTCAAAAACATTTGAGAGAAGAGAAGAGAAGAGAAGAGAAGAGAAGAGAAGAGAAGAGAAGAGAAGAGAAGAGAATTACCAAGCAATCCCACCATTTAATTCCAGCTGCTTTCACCCATTACACACACACACAACACAGTTGTCCTGGAAACAAGTAACATGCAGTATATCTGAGTCAGCGCAGCAACAACTTTCATATGGATTCCTCTTTTCTCTCATTCTGTTGCTGCCTCACCATGGTCTGGGAAGAAAAATTGTGTCATGCAATGGCTTTCCCCCTTTTTCTTCTTAAACACAAGGTGTTCTGCACGTACACACATAATGAGTCGTTTACAGAGAGCTGAGAGCACATCACAGACTGCTTGACTTTTCCATGAGCCAACCACAGAAGCATGGAGGGCCGTGGGCTACAGAGATTGACAAAATATATAACAGAAGAGTTGTTTGTGTGTCTCTGCAACAGTTAATGTTTGTCACAGTGTATAAACGCAAACTGAAACAACAAGAGCTCTTTTGACTGTGTGTGTCACATGGTGTGTGGTTTGGTTAACTGTCTCTCTATCTGTCTGTCTGTCTGTCTGTCTCTCTCCTGTGTTTGCAGGTAGGTTTGTCACATGCTGATATCAGCTGGCTTCAACCCCAACCGGTCAGCAGAAATGTCCTTTCTTTTATACTTTCATTTATTTATCTGTCCTTTCTCTTGCAGACAGTATCTGTTGTTTTTTAAATTAAAACTTTTTTTTTCTCACATTCCACAACTTTATATTTCCACAAATGAGAAGAAAAAATGAAAATGACCTAAAATGCTTCATTATGGTTCACCAAAAATGAACATTTGGTCATTATTTATTTAGCTTCATGTCTTTCTAAACCCTCATATGCTGGAAAACAGATTTTAAAAATCTTGTTCTCAAGTTCGCTGAGTTAGTGAACCAATTATTCTTTTAAGGTGGTTCGGAACAAACAAATTTTAGTTGATTTTTCACACAATCACCATCATATGGATTCAGAAGAACATAGCACAGAAGCCGTATGGACTGCATTTACACATTTACAAAAATAAAAGATCTACACGGTGTGTTCAACAGCGATGCTATAGAAGAACGATTTTTGGTTCCCAAAAAAAACTTTTGGTAAAAGGACATTTTATTTCTCTAAAGAAGGACCTTTAATGCAATGGAAAGATTCCATAGTTGCCAATAAAGAACCTTTATTTTTAAGAGTGTATGGTGCTTGTTTTCTTTAAATGATGCATGGTAAAGACCTCCGTGAAGTTTTAATCAAAATGTTTAGGCTTTTGTTCCACAGAAGAAACAAAAGCAATACAGGTTTAAAAGAATCTAATGGTTGTGTTTAAAGACAGAATTCTCATTTTTGGGAGAACTGATCTTCATTAGAACAAAAAAGTAAGCTGAAAATGTTTTCCACATGTCAGCAGACTGATAAATGAAAACACTGTGTGAGTGGATGGCGGAATATTTCCACTGCCTCACAGAAGCGTCTCTCTTCAGTCACATGTGAAGAGCTCTTTCACATCTGCCTGCCTCCAGCCTGCCGGGTCTCCATGGCGATGAGGGATTCCCTACCAAAACACCCTCCGCCCCACCTTTCCATTCGAGCCAACCACCACACCCACAAACTCCAGCACAGGGTCAGAGCAAAGGGAAAATGAGTGGGTGTGGGGTTTTCCCAAGAATATAGCACTGGATCTGTGGGAGGGAATCCTCCGGACATGTTGCATAACTTCGTCATGGCAGGAAATGGAAACGTGGAACACCAGGGTGGGGAGTACGTGTGGAATGTGTATGTGGAGCACAAACGGCTTCAGTAAGATTCTGTTTCACACAAATTAAGAAACTTAAGTACACACTAAAGTAGCGTTTTGATGACCAATTTCTTTAGCAGAGCAGTCAAATAAACATATCAGTTTCCTTTATGTCTCATTTAAATAATATTCCCCTTCATCAGAGCTCACAAATATAATTCAGGCTATTCATTCAGGAAGTTTGTAGCAATCCTAAAGACCTGATTAGTAGGTTCAAGGGTTTAATTATGGCTGGAGAGAAGATTTTTCTTTTTACATACTGTGATTACATGTTTCCACAGTTATTAACATTGTAAATCTAACAAAGTTTTTATACTTTTTAAAGGGGTCCTATTATGCTTTTTCACTTTTTTAATTTTAGTCAGTGTGTGGTGTGTATGTTTGATCTACAAAGTTACAAATCTCAAAGTCCACTCCAAAGGGAGATATTGCATTTAAAAAGAAAGTCCATTTTCAAGAACTACAACGAACGGCTTCTATGGACTTTGATGTCACAACTAGAATATCATTAAAATAAATCCTGCCTACAGAAATTCGAATGATTGGGGGGTGGGTAGGGATGAGGTGAGGGATTAGCAATGAGCCACTTCTGGGACTCTTCAACGCTCACCTGTGCAGTATAGGGAGTCGAAACACATGCCAAGGCGTGGCTGGTGTGAACACAAGCATTGACTAGAGTGGCCGCGATCAACTCCGGTGGCTGTGTTGGAGCCATAATGCGCCGCAGACGCGTGCAGTATGTGGTAAGAGATTTATTCATCATACAGTGTAGATAGCTTCACTTGTAATGCAAGTGTTTTGTAAATTGAATAACTTGCACTAGACTTGTATAATCAGTGATGATGTTCTTTGATAATGTTAATGTTCTTAGCTCATTTTCTGTAGCTGCTTTTTAATAACTAAGAAATGTAAGCATTATAATTAGTAACTTTGGCAAGGGGCGTGGCAGTACTGAAACACCGTCTAAGCTGTTTGTCAATCACAATGCATTGGGACAGCTAACCAATCACAACACATTTTTCGGAAGGCAGGCCTTCATCAAACCTGGAACTAATCGAGCCATTTGTGCCAGGCTGTAAATTATGTGAAAACTAATGTGTTTTTCGAACCACCAAGCATGAGAGTATGTTCTAGTACACTCTCAAAACAAAATCAAGACTTTGTAAAAGAGCATAATAGGACCCCTTTAAGGTTTTATACTTTTTAAAAAAAAATAATAATAATACTGTACATTTAGAACACCATACATTGTGTTATATAACCTTAGCATTACATTAGTTAATGCTGCTGCAATGATGGCAAATTTGACATCTTTTGATCAATTTCTTTTGATTTTGCAGCACACTTTCAGAGTTACTCTGAAACCCTCCACCTTCCCCAGCTCCACCTGTATAGATTTTCTACGGGTTATTATATAAGCTGCTTGTGCAGCAGCAGTATGTCTTAAATACTTATAGCACCGTATGAATTTGCAGTAGCAAATTCCTGTACTTGCTTTTGCAGCATAGCAGATCTATTCCGCCAACACCAAATACATTAACATCATCATATCCATTAACATGCTAAAAATGAGTTGTCAAGTTGTCATGTGAGGGATTTTCTTTTTATTATTTTGCTATTAGAGCAAATGGGAAAGCAAAAAGTATATTTGCTGAAGTTTCGATTTACCACTATAGAATTTGCCCAACAGTGATGACAAACCCTGGAAATGTGAAAAGCGTTTCTATAAAAAGAGTAGCCAAATTAGAAAAGAAATGGTTTCAATCCTGGTTGCACTGACAAGAAAGCTGGGAAAGAGGAAAACAGCACCACCTATTAAACTGGTTGACTGAAAGAAATGCAACCAAAGCAGAATTCCCTCCAAATAATAACAATTTATAGTTTTAGAAATGTATCTTGAACATTCAGTACTCACACAACTAGGGTTTTAGAAATGCAGTCATAGGACTGCGGTCCTGAAAACTACAGCATCCACTACCGCAGAATAATACATTTCAAAAGAGCTTGAGATTTTAAAAAACAGAGCATTATTGTGTATTGGTGTGGATACTATATAGTTATTGTTATAGTGATTTTTATAATTATCATTTTTTGTATGAACAGGCCTTTAATGTGGCATCAAAGGCATGTGATCCCATCAGAATTCAGAGTCCATTTTTTTATACTGATAATCCTCCCTTTTATATTAATGGGGGAATAAGGAGAGAGAAATGGGAAAATATTTGTGTGCACAGACTCTGGGGAAAAGAGAAGTCTTCAGCTGTTCTTTTCCGGAGTTATTTTTTCTACTTTAATGTTTCAAAGGGAGAGAGAGAGAGAGACAGAGAGAGAGAAAGAGAGAGATTTGACTATATAAAGTGATGGTATGCTAGCTTTCCCTGCAGGGAATATTGTTTGATGAATCAGAGGCTGTTGTTGAGGTACAGAGAGCTGTTCAACTGTTACAACACCAAATTAAACTGTTTGATGTCATAAACACTGGGTGTTTCCATGGCAACCACACAATAATATCCTCATGGTGATCCTCGAGACAACTGTGGCAATTGTGTGCTTAGCAACTGCAGCTGTCCTTGAAGATTCACGTCCATGTGGAGTTCAGTATACACTTCAGGAAATCAGTCATGTTATGAAATGGCAGATCTGGCCGGATTCCATTAGAACACGCTGCTCTTAGAAAGTGAACATTGGCATAGAGCATCTGGAACTCACAAAGCAATTCTTTATTTCCATATTCATCAACAACAGATTGTTCAAAAATGTTTCTTAAAGGTTTAGCCATGGTGGATGGATAGCAACTTGTGCGCTCATTGCCATTTGAGTTTTATAAGCAAAGCAGGCGGTTTCCAGTCTGTGGCAAGCTGAAACCCTGTTCTTATACTGTCGTTTTTCTATATGTAGTACAGTAAAGAATATTTAGCTTGTTATTCAGAACATGTAGTTGCCATCCTGTACTGCCCACTGATTTAGAGTGCAGCCCGGCACCACAATCATGGTTGCTATGGTGCTGCTGAGTTACTCTTTCCAATAACAATGGAGGAGAGAGGTTTGTGTTTACACAGAGATTTATGACTGTGTGGAACATCAGCACATCCTCTCTGTACAGCCGTAGTAATGTACCAAATCCTCCCCGCAGCAGAAAAGACTGATTCAGACTTCTGTTTCTTGTTTTCCCAACATGCTTTTTACCTTGCACCAAATGCTGAACAACTAAACAATCACTAAATCCCTGAATACAAATAAATACAAAGACTTTGAAATTTTAAACACAAAAGGTTTGTCTTTGTGAAAATTATACTACTGGCAAAAAAGAATGCAAATCTGATCATTAGAGGGCACTTATTATGCTCCTTTTTACAAGATGTAATATTAATCATATGGCTCTCCTGAATGTGCCTGTGAAGTTTCAGATCCAAATAGCTACAATACAGATCATTTATTATAACGTGTTGAAAAGTGTCATTTGTGGGGCGGGTCTAAAAAGTGCTGTTTAAGGGGTGTGTTCCCTCATGAAAATGAGCTGCACCTTCCCGCCCAACTCCAGAAGGGGGCAGAGCCTAGAAGTCTGCATATGGCAATAAATGACCGAGCATGCGTGGGAGGACTGGTATTTTTACTGTACTTAAATTGAACAAATACAATATTTTTTACCAAGAGTTGCTGAACAATGAATCAAAGTGTGCAAGCTGTGATCATGTGCAGTCGCTTTCTTATGCGCGCTGTTTTACCGGTTTCACTTTCGCTTTCGAAATCTATCACATTTAGCAAGGAGGGGAGAGGATGGACGGGGGCACAGCCCGCGAATGCCCCCCACTTTGGCGCGACAACTGTCCTGCTTGACATGGACGCAAAGTACTCCGTTTAACGAGTTTACATGGCAGAATTTTCATTTTGTTCGGTTTATAGAAAGGTTTATCCCACCCCTCTCAAACTGATTACAATTTCATTCGGTTTGAGCATTTTTATTCCAATTGAGGTGTTTATATGGAGCATTTTCATTCAGATTGTACTTTTTAAACCGATTACAATGCTCCATGTAAATGCACCTGAGTGCCAATGAATAGAATATAACTGCAGTAGCCTGTTAGATGATCTTACAAAACTTTTAGCTTCACATTTTCCTAGTTAAATCCAATAAATGCTTAAATGGTCAGTGAACAAGATAAACTCTGTACCTTACTGTTTTTGTTATATTCGTCAAGTAATCCATGAAAACTTGCATGATGTAATTACTTTCCTTTATTTACATGTATAGAAAAATATCAATGAACTTTACAAAAAGATATATAAATAAATTCATGCAAACATTTGTAAAACCAAATTGTAGTTGTGCATAGACTTATAGAAAATTTTGTAAAACTCCTAAAATGCCTCAACAGACATTTACAGCGGAAACACTAACATCCTTAAATGTTCTATGATCATGAAACAGAGCAAGGGTGTTCCTGACAGGACACTGCTTTCGACATAGCCAATCGCACACAGACAAAATGGCTGAGGATATGGTAATACATGCCTGTCAGTCAATAGCAGTGGGTGGGGCTACTGAAATATGATGTCATTTTGTGCACAGGCTCCAAAGTGCTTGTTTTTTGACATTAAACAAAAACACTGGATGTATTTTTATCATTCTAAGATGGTTGTGTACACACAATACCAACACACATTTCTGCCCAAAACACCTTCTAAAAGTGGATTTTGCATATACTGAATATTTTTTAATGTCACAAGTAGGAAATGCCAAATGGTTTACAGCTGTGAGATACAAAGTGCATATATCAACATATATTAGGGCTGGTAAATGATTAATCACGATTAATCACATACAAAATAAAAGTTTGAGTTTGCCTAATATATGTGTGTGCACTGTGTGTAATTATTGTGTATATATAAATACACACAAATTAATGTATATATTTAAGAGAAATATGTTGTTTATGTACAAAATATTTTTTTTATATTTTATATTTATTTATACATTTTTTATATATATTATAAAAATAATGAATGCATATACTTGTAAATATTTCTTAAATATATGCATGAATGTGCTTGTATTTATATATATATAATAATTACACAAAGTACACACACATATATTAGGCAAACTCAAACTTTTATTTTGTATGCGATTAATCGCGATTAATCATTTACCAGCCCTAACATATATACAATATCAACATACTGTATCAAGCATTGCAACAATCTGTCATGTTTGGGAGTGACGTCTGTATTCTCTAAACACACAGTTCATTTTAGGGGATTCACAGCCGCATTTATATTTGTTTTTTGACTCCAAAAGCTTTGCAGAGTATATGTACTTCAGTGCAAACATGCCCAGGGATCAATCTTTCTCTTTTATTGTTTTTGTTACCGTTTATACAAACGGCATAGTGTCTTGTATAACAAAGGAGAATGCTACCTCTTTGTAGGCCCACTGTGACCATTATTCATCTTAGAAAAGAACCACTAGTGGGAGTAACTACTAAAATGAACAGTTCCAAAAGGGTTTTTTCACAGCAATGTTATTAAATAACAATTTGGGTTCCCTGAAGAACCTTTCATGGAACAGAAGAATCTGTAGAGCCTTTTTACTTTAAATAACCTTTTGTTCTACGGAAAGACTCCACTGATGCTCTCCGTGGAACAATAGATGCCTATATTTTTAAGAATATACCTAAACGTTACAACATTACTAAAGTTACTAAATGTATTTTTCAGTACAATAATGGGTATTGGTAATATAATATTTAAACTATAACACATTTTCATTTACAATTGCAATGAATATGTAGTAAGGTGTCAGAAATCATTACATTCATTTTGCACTTACAGTATATTTTAAGTGCATTTTGTTCTTTTTAAAAGTATGCTTTTAAAAGTATGTGCACTTCTTAAGGTTTTTTTTTTCTTTTGTATTGTATCTTTATTTGTAGTGTAGTAAACAGTGTGTAGCTGAACTGTAGTTGAACTACTTTAAATGAAAACTAGTTTGTAGCTCATACAGTTTCCAAAAAGTTCACCCAACACTGAACAAAAGAGAACCTTGAGAAGAAGGAGAACAGGAAAGATGAAGGGTAGGCAATCAAGAGCAAACAAGATAAACTCTCTGCCAAACTGAGAAACATGGGCCAAAAGCCAGAGTCCTGCTGCTATGCCTCATGCCCGCCTGAAGATTAACTGCACAGAAACAACTCAAAAAGACACACAGCACTGGGCCGTGCCAGTAGTGGATATAGTCATCCATTCTGCTGTTGCCTTCGGCTGGACATGAGGCTTTCTGAGTGTCTGCTCCAGATCAATTACAGAGAATAACCCAGCCTCGTCCATGAGCCCTTTCCCCCTCATAATCAAACAACTATGCAGCAGATCCTATTTATAGAAACCACTAGTGCCTTTCCTTCCCTTCTCACAGATGTGTGTGCATGCTAGCTGTGTTTTAGAAGCCCAGATGGCTTTCTATTCTCATAACTTCACCCTGCACGTTTCGTACTGTCTGTTTCACACACTTTTCCTCTAATTCTCTTCTTTCCCTGGTCTGATGTGCTGCTTCTCTCTCTTTGGTCCGTGGAGAAAGCCCATGCCTCGCTGAAATTGCTTCCAAAGTGACAGAAGACAATAGGCTTTTCTACATGACGTAGATAACGGGAGTATTTCTGTAACTTTGCCATGTATGGTCTACCAGTGTTAGGGCCAGATAAAGTTCATTAGTTATGGACTTACTTCACAATGTGATTGCTGTTAATTATGTTACAAGTTACATGATACAGTTAAGCATTCCGGTCTTCGAAAGGTGGACAAGATCCAAGTTTTTCCTAATTTCAGGCTGTGTTTCTTACAGACCATTGCTTGCTTGAAATATTCAGTCTCTGTGATACCAAAATACAGAACACATCCAGGTTGAGGATTCCCAATTAGAATAATAAAAAAAAAGTTCAAGCTCAGGTTAAAGTTTATAGCTCTCATAACATGGCTTCACATAGACAGTCCTTTGAATATCAGCAAGACAAATTGTCCATATTTCAACTTATTTGAACAAGAAACTTCCTTCAGACAGGAAGAGACTGAATTAACCAACCAATTCAGTGGATGTACCATACATTACTGAAATTGTATCCAACGTAAAGCAAAGTGGAAGATCTGTTTTTTTTTGCACTGTCTGCCTTAAACCAAACACTTCAATATGTTTTAATGATGCAGTGTCAAAAATCTAACAGTTATTAACACAACAAGCCATTTCTACAGGCATTTAAAGCATCAGGCATGGCCAGAGGCTTTAAACCAAACCAGGACTCGAGTTGACCATTATACCAAAGTTTGCCATTACTGAGCTGCCAATGGGACCATTATCTGGCCCTGATTGCAACAGACTACACTTGTAAACTTGTAAACAGTTCCCCTTGGACTGATAAAAACCTGTGTCTCCCTTGTTTTGTGCAATATGCATTATGTTTACATTTTTGGCCATTATAACTATATGTAAATAAACGTGTACAGTGCCTTGTGAAAGTATTCAAGCTCTCACAATCTGAGAGTTCTTTAGGTGCTTTGTTGCAAATTCCAAGTGGGTTTTTCTGTGTCTTTACTGAGGAGAGGATTGAGTTTGGACACACCGCCATAAAAACATTGTTGGAGTGTTGCAGTGATGTTTGTCCAACTGTAAGTTTCTCCCATCTGGAGCTCAACTAGAGTGACCATCAGCTTCTTGGTCAGTAGTCTAAACAAGGTCCTTCTCTATCAATCGCTCAGTTTGGCCAGGAGGCGAGCTCTAGCAAGAGTCCTAGTTGTTCCAAATTCCTTCCATTATGGATAATGGAGACTACAAGCTTCTGTGAACCTTCAATGCAGCAGATGGTTTTTGATCTAATATGCATTTTTAGCTGCTAGACCTTTTTTTTGAAAGGTGTGTGCCTTTCCAAATCATACCCATTCAATTCAAATAATATGAATGCTTCTGAGCTAATTTTCAACTGTCCCAGAAAAGGGTATGAATATTTATGCAATGGAATCATTTCAGTTTTTTTTTCTAAGAAATTTGCAAAGTTGTTACAAACCTGTTTTATGCTTTGTCATTATGGTGTATGGAGTGTATATTGATTTGGAAAAAAGTAATTTAAAGCAGTTTAATATAAGGCTGCAACTTAACAAAACACAAATGAAATACTTTTGCAAGGCACTGTATATATGTTTATGTGCATAATAATGTGTTAAATAAATCCCAGCTGCATTGGCCTTCATAAATTTTAAAAGTTTTGGCTTAGCAAGTTTTTTGTTAAATGAAATTAGTTCATATTTTTAGTATTATGAAGGACCAGGTGACATGCAAAACTGAAGTAATGACTGCTGAAAATAACTTTAAATATAATAAAATAGAAAATCATTCTTTCAAATTATTATAATATATACACAATATCACTGACATTGATGTAAGTGATATTGTGTATATATTATAATAATTTAAAAATTTAAAAAGGCAAAATAAACTCCTCACATAACAGCTATCAGTAACAGTCGCAGCAAATGTGTTCAAGAGTTTGAGTTGAATTTCAGGCCAATGAGCTATCAGGATTTTGGAGGCAGGGAGTATCAGGGTGTGAAAGGTACTGGAAGGTTTATAAATGCATGATATACTGGGAGGGTGGAACGGAGTGGTTGCAAAATGAGATGAGAAGCAAAAGAGCTGGATGGAGACAGGGGAGTGAGGATGCCTGAAGTATGAATCAGCACGGTAAATATGAGCTCCACTTTGTTAAGACACCACACCCTACCACACAACCCTCCTCTCCCAATCCCTTCCCTGCTTTTCACTGAATAGAAGAGGAATAATAACTGGAATACACCTCTTTATCCATGCCCGGAGGGCCCAAGAAGCAAAAACAAATGCTTTTAAAATATTTTAGAGGTTTATTGTAGAAAAGCATTTAAAATGTTATGTATTTTTGTGTTTTAGTTTGTTTTAGTGCCGGAATAAACTTTTAAATATTAGTAATGCAGTTTATGTATTTATCAATTTTTTTGTTTATTAATCTCCTAGTCTTGCACAATTCTGAATGGTTTGTCTTTCTAATGTTTCCTTAGTTATAATAAATTGCATTACTTCTGAAAAAAGTGCAATTTAGTAGGTATTTTTCTGCATTAGAAACATTAGAATCAGAAACAGACAAAAACAGTAATTAAAAAAAAAAAAAAAACATTCTCTCATGTGATGATGACTCAGCCATATCAGTTACCTAATAAAAGCGTCTCTATGTTTTGCGGGTCACCTCATAGCAGCTGACATGTCAAATCCACTTTTCTCCGCTTTTGCACACAGAAGGAAAAAAACATAAATAAAATAAATAAATAAATAAATAAAAAATAAATAAATATATATATATATATATATATATATATATATATAATAATGTATTATATGTGACCCTGGACCACAAAACCAGTCTTGAGTCGCTGTGGTATATTTGTAGCAATAGCCAAAAATACATTGTATGGGTCAAAATTATTGATTTTTCTTTTATGCTAAAAATCATTAGGAAATTAAGTAAAGATCATGTTTCATGAAGATATTTTGTAAAATTCCTGCTGTAAAAATAGCAAAACTTAATTTTTGATTAGTAATATGCATTAGTAAGAGCTTCATTTGGATGACTTTAAAGGTGATTTTCTCTATATTTTGATTTTTTTGCACCTTCAGATTCCATATATTCAAATAGATTCCATATATTCAAATTTTATCTCGGCCAAATAATGTCATATCCTAACAAACCATACATCAATGGAAAGCTTGTTTATTCAGCTTTCAGATGATGTATAAAGTTCAATATCGAAAACTTGACCCTTATGACTGGTTTTGTGGTCCTGGGTCACATATAATACATATATATGTAATACATATATGACTGCGAAAAAAACTTTTCTACAATGAGATCAAATGTACTTCTGTACAAAATCATACAGAAGTCACTTTCTAGGTCCTCCCAAATATTATGTTTCATTCAGAAATCTGTCCTGGTAAGCAAAGTAAGTTTAAAAATGTACGTACTATTGAGTAAAGTGTAAAAACTAAAAAGCTGCAAAATTGAAAATATCATGGCAGCTTAATGCATTTTTGCTTTTATCGTACCAAAACACATCACACACAGCTATAATGTTTAACAAGTGGCAGCTGATTTGAAAAAGATTTTGTCCCACTCAAATTAATATTAAACATATAATTAAAAGAGAGAATAAAGGTGATATAAATTATGTCAAGAGCATAGCACGAGATAGACAGAAGCAGAGAGAGAGCCAGCTGTAGCAGCAGCAGATGACAGGATGAATGTTTATGATGATATAGAGGGGTCAGGAAGGCAACAAGTCAGCAGTACTAACTGGTAACAACCCCAGGCAGTTAGTTTTAATTACGATTCCTATTTGCTTAAAAGGGAAGAGACCTGTGTTGAAAGTTGAAATTCAAACCAGCTATAAAGTGTGACAAAAGTATCATTTTATATTGAATATTGACCGACTCCTCCTTTATACTGTCTCTGCTGTAGTCTACACTTCATTATGACTATCTTTCAGTAGCTTGGCAAGTAACTTCCACACTGCATGAAAGGCCCCTCAATGATAGTCCCTGCTGTATGAAAACTGTTATTCTATTCACTCTGAACAGAAGAGCTCAGTGGGGTGAGGAGAGAGGCGTCTACTTTGGGCAGGGACACAAAAATCCCCTAAACACTTTCTAACTCATGACCCTGGAGTGTCTGTCAGACACATATTTCACAAATTATGAAATACGGAACATTGGCCTACTGTGCTGAAGGAGACAAATGATTAGAACGCTCTTTGTCCTATTAAACATTTCAACACGCTCATGAAGCATGCAAATCAGACGTGTATGTAATTATCTAATGGTTAGATTTGCATGCCATTGGTAAAAAGACTTGGCTCTGATGAGATCAGTACTCTGCATATGACATGTATTAGGCCTGAAACAAATGCACAAATGTAAAATCTTCCACAGTAACTACTAAAGCTTGATTTCACAGCCAGAACACAATTTACACAAGCATCCTCAGCACTGATAGAGAAGGTGCTATACTAGGCATTATCATAAACTATTTTCGAAAGTCAATTTTCCAAATCAGCTTCAAAGAATTTGCAGTGATGACTGAGGTGTTGCTTCACTTACATGCAAACATCACAAAGGTCAACTAGCATCTACGTTCTGCATCTGCATGAGCGATAATAACTCTCCATACCAGCAGGTGGCAGTAGTTTAAATTCATTATTCAAAAAGGGATACTTGGAAGAGCTAGGACTTTGAATATGAAATAAAGCCTTCTTGCTTTCGTCAGTTTAGTTTTTATTCTAGTGCATTGGTTCACTAAGTACAACACCAAATCAGAATGATCTCCTCACCAATGGGCTTTGCTGGCAGTTCAACATGCCCAATCAGCCAAAAAAGACACCGACAGGGGCTCAGACTAGTACCAATGGCGCAGAACGAACTGCATTGCAAAAACTAGGCCGACAGACGATCACAATGGCCCAACATTTCCCGACCATCACACTCTATGGATCAACTACTGTTATCATGCAAGAACTAGTCACATGGTTTGCCAAAGTTCTGCAGGTTTGCATCATCAAAATTTAGTTTGAATTTGGTTTCTTTGATGAAAACACATGGGATATTCACTATCGTAAATATATATTTTGCTTCATGTCTGTGCAATAATCTATGGGTCATTTCACAAAATCTGTGCCTTTTGCGTCCCTAGGAAATAATCAAACATAGTTTTTATATAACAACAAATAAATGTGCAATTTAGTCAGTGTGCATTTAAATATTAAATATTATTTTAAATTAAAGTCAATTAAATATTATTCTAAATAATTTAAACAGCATTTATGCTGGTAAGAGTAAAGTTTGTGGCCTGTCCCTCACTATGATTTTTCTTTTTCAGCAGGACTTTTAATTTGCAAAATGATATAAAAAATCACCTTTGCATAGTTCTAAATATAGTATTTTTGTTAAGCAATGTTTTTGGCATAAGTATGCATTTTTTCTATAAAATATAAATCATTTTATTGGTCTCCACTGATTTCACGTCAGCCCTGTTACCCTCATCAAAAAACCCTTGTAGATTCAAGTGACATAATTTCTAGGAGGTTACATCATCTCTCAACCAGGATTCCAACACTTAGAACATAATCATATTTCTCTCACTCCTCTATAATGTTCTATTTTTGATGATTTATGAGGCTTGACTGAAGGGGAGCCATCATGCAATGTCAAACCTGTCACGATTTTTAATGTAAATTTCTTACATTTAATATAATCAATATCTTAAAGTTAAATCCTTTCAAAGTGTACAATATGTACTTTTGTGAACTTGACTATTAGCTAGCAAGTAGCAAATTTGTTTGAAATCGTCAAAACTATTACTGTCAATCTGTTATTTTTTAGAGTAACAGGTTTTGACGTGGGTAACAGGGATGACATTTATTAGGTTGTCTATGTAAAATTCAAACATTTTAAAGGTGACCCTCTGTATATTATTGAGCTAGTGCCTATATCATTCAGTGGCATATGAGTTCTAAATAAACTATAGTGTCTAGTAACACTTGTGTCGGTAACAGGGTTGACAAAAATACCAAAACATGAAGTTGAAAAATAGCCATAAAATAATAAATTACATAGCCTGAGATGGCACACTACAATGTTTTGTAATTTTAAGGTGTCTTCATTCCATTAATATTTAAAAAATATTGATAAAACTTATTTTATTTTTAATTGTACTTATTTTATTTTATTTTAATTGTAAATTTTTCCACGTGGAAAATTTCGTGGAATGAATACTCATCATCTTGGACAGACAGAATTGTTTTTGTGTCAATCAGACAGTTTCTTCCTTTCTAACTGGGCAGTTCTTGGCCAAAAAATCTGTAATAGACCACAACTGATGGTGAAGTCAAAAGTCTGGCAACTCTAAACAATAACGCCAGAACTTACACTGTATAATAGGATGCTTGCAGTGCATCTGTATTTACATACTTGACTAAATTCATCATGTTGAATCTCCCAATGTATAGAAAAAGATGAGGGAATAAGTAGTATTGAATGAATGAAAAGAGTGGAATTTGATCGTCCTAAACTTGCAAAATAATAACAGGGTGGAATTCTGACAGACCCTCCCTTTCTGATGAGTGAAATAAGGATGTTCGGAAGAGTAATTAGTGAATTCTGTGTGCGTGGGGCGGGCTGCACCAGCCTCTTCTGACTCACTGTGTGGAAACTCTGAATGTTCTTGCGCCACTGTGCAAAGCTGCAAGCTATTACACATTGCACTATACAACTAACTACAGACTGACTGTCTGAGTAACTCTCTGACTATTTTTGCATGAAGCTACCCATTTTCTTGCTTTTCCCACTCCCCTCTACTCTGTTCATGTTCTTCCATTCCCTCGTTCCCTAACAAACCACTCCCACCCTTTTAAAATAGTCTCTGGGTTTTGCTTGTGGTATTTTCCATCTCTGAGAAAAAGAAAGAAACCTTCTCTACATTAATCCAGCATGACTGCCGTGTTGGAGAGAGAATACATGTAAAAACATGTCAGTGTTCGTTTATTCTGCGACCATCAAACATAATCCTGCTTTTTAAGGCAGCAGGCAGCCTAGCTGAGGCGAATTTAGTAACACACACTGCATGCAAACATAAAAACGTATCAGTTCAAACTACAAAAGCTTTACATGATTGATTAAAAAAAAGTATTTGCTCACTTAAGTAACACCTTTAAATGTTTATTTGTTGGATAATAAAATGGCATGTGTACAAGATGCTGCTAGAGCTTCTTCTCAAAACTCTTTTCTTCATAATTTTTGATCAATACCTTTTAGTCAT
This sequence comes from Labeo catla, assembly GCA_012976165.1. NCBI lineage: Eukaryota > Metazoa > Chordata > Actinopteri > Cypriniformes > Cyprinidae > Labeo > Labeo catla. The sequence goes on from VONZ01000122.1 coordinate 1,066,927, forward strand.
CTGGTGATTTTAGTAGATGTATGAAGTAAACACAGGTGTCAGGTGTCCTAGCAAAGTAACCAGAGATGAGCATTTCATGATGCAAACATCTTAATATTATTCTACACTTTTTTACTAATAATAGGGCTCAGTGTGTCAATATGAAGGAACTTTCCATAGGTGTTTTAACCATATTTTGAATTGAAACCATATTTTACGCATTGCCTTTTGTCATGTTCTAGGGTTAAATTCTCCACTTGAAAAGTGTGCTTTAAAATTTTGTTACATAATGCAGTGACATTCAATTTTAATTAAGGAAACACTTTTTTAGGACCAGTGTACATGCTTATATTTATTAATGGTAAGATGTACTTTACTTTTGGAGATGTGATTTTTACCAAGGCCACACCCTACCAACTATGTGACATGTGATGCACCCAGCATATTTTATATTGTACTCATTGTGCATACAAATGTATAATGCAAATCATCTTTACAAAACACATTTGTGATATCTTTTACAAAATATATTTGTAATTTATGAAAGGAAAGAAGAAACAACAAATGAGATCTCTCTTTCATATCTCAAATGATTCTTCTAGTAGCCAATTACAATAAATGGAGAGCAGATAGAAACTTTTTAAGAAAAGGTCCAGAAATCTTGCATCTATTCTTGGGTTTGAGAAGATATCTCAACCTGTTTTCCGATTTGCCAAGAAACTGAAATCTGCAGTCAGAAGCCATTGTAACGTAAGGAAATTCAATATGAATGTTTCTCATCAAGTTTTCCCAAGATCTGAGCTATTCTATGCACTGTACATTCATTTTATAGGTCTAAACATCTGAGACAAAGTTGATGTTTCAATGAAATGTAAGCAAGCTATGAAACCTGATCAACCTCTAAGCAATCCTAACTGTCCTCTGTGTGCACACTCCTTACCTGGTAGATCATGACTTTGAAGTTTCTTCTCTTCAGAAGTTCGTTCTCGTTGCTCTCCAGGCGTTTGATCTGCCCGGCCTGTTTCTCCAGGTTCCCCCGCACCGTCTTCACATTCACACTGACTTTGCGCACCTTTTCCAGCATCTTATTGACCGAGTTGGCTGTGGTGGTGTGGCTCTTGGACAGTTTGGTGAGTTCGCCCTGGATGCCCGTTACTGATCTCTCCATCTCCCGTTGACGGGCCTCCAGCCCGGCCTGCGTCTGCTGGATCTGGTCCACGGCCCCGATGATTTTGTCCAGCAGCGCCAGGACCATGACTCCATTCATCTCACCTTTGTCTCCCTCACCTGCTTCTTCTTTCTCTTCAGCAGTTTTTGCTTTGTTCTCAGCGATGACCTCATCTTCATCATCTGAGGCTGGGAGGTTGATTTCATCTTCTGAGATCTCAGTAAGGGATTTGTGCGGGTCAGGCACCTCCAGGTGTAGATGGCTGTCTTCAATCACTTCCATGGTTAAAAGCTTGAGTATTTGTTAAAATAGTGTGGAATGTGAAAGGATACAAGCAGTGGAAAGTTCTGTGTCCTTACTCGCCTTTCTTTCTGCTCTCAGGATTCCCTTCTAGAGTTCACCTAACTGTTCCCTCCTCTGTCACACTCACCACACCTGCTCTCCTCTCTCTCTCTCTCTCTCTTTGAGTGTGTTTGGGATCTGGCCAGAGCAGCAGAGGCTGGCAAGCAGGCTGTGGACAGTCTGTACTGCATGAGCGCTGGGTCGTGAATGCCACACTTTCCTGTGAAACCCTCCAGACAAATCAGCTGCGTGCCAGCTGCCTTCCTCTTACCAACTGACACTCCCCCTGCACACTGTGTATGTATGTGTTGGAGAGCAGTGCTCCACCCAGTGGCCTGAACTGTCAAAATGGTTTACGTTTAAAGATGGTCTAGAAGGGTGGTCCATCTCATTGTGGCCACTGTGAACAAATAACCAGACAAACACTACACACCTGAAATCATGGTGATACCATTGTGAAAAAGAAGAACACTTTAAGCATACTTATTACAGAAATAATATACTTAACTGCAAACTGAATGTAATGTTTTCAGACACTTAATTGCATGTTAAAAATGAAAACTTATTATTGTTTACATTTCTATGAAATGTAGTTTCACCCACCTAAACAGGACTTCATGTGTAATTTCATAATTACTTATATTGTCTTTGAAATATGGTGCTCTTCTATATGTACTGACAGGCATTTATGATAAACTAAAATATATTTAAAAATCATTCCTAGTATAAATTTTATGTCATGTATATAATTAAATATATATGCAATTAAGATGTTACAATTGTAGAGCCAATTAGTACACTTCACACATATTAGTTTACCCTGAATGTCTGTCAGTATATTTTGCAGTAAACTTATTTCAAACACAACAGAAGTATGAAATGAAAGTCCTTCTTAAGTGGGTAAAAAAGCAAATAATAATAATAATTCAACTAATTTAAAGGAGTTCACTTCCAGAACACATTTACGGATAATTTACTCCCAATTGGTTACACCCCCTTGGCATCCAAGATGTTCATGTCTTTTTTTTCTTCCGTCGGTAAGAAATGATGTTTCTTGAGGAAAACAAATTCAGAAATTATCTCCATATACTGGACTTCAGTGGTGCCCCCAAGTTTGAACTTCCAAACTGCAGTTTAAATGCATTCAGTTTAAAAGGATCCCAGCCGAGGAAGAAGGGTCTTATCTAGCAAAACGATCGGTCAATTAAAAAAGAAATTTGACAATTTATATTCTTTTTAACCCCAAACGCTCGTCTTGTCTAAGTCTGCGTGAACTGTTTTTTTCCGGTTCAATACGGTCAAGGGTATCAGTTAGGATATGTTGAAAAACTCCTATCTCATTTTCTTCCCCAACTTCAAAATCGTACTACATCACTGCAGAAGTAACATACCGACCCAGTGTTTACAAAGTGAACATGCAAAGATGACCAAACGCTCTTTACAGAAAGGTAAAACAGTGATGTAGGACGATTTCGACGTTCAAGAAAAAAACGAGACGATACCCTAACTGTATTGACCAGAATACACAGACTACGCATGAGCACCACAGAGACGAGACAAGACGAGCATTTGAGGTTAAAAAGTATATAGATTGTCAATTTGTTTTGAAAATTACATATCGTTTTGCTAGATAAGACCCTTCTTCCTCGGCTGGGATCGTTTTGAGCCATCTGAAGCTGCATTTAAACCGCATTTGGAAGTTCAAACTTGGGGGCACCATTAAAGTCCACTACATGGACAACATTTCTGAAATGTTTTCCTCAAGAAACATAATTTCTTATCGACTGAAGAAAGAGAGACGAAGAGAGGAGGTGAGTAAATTATCTGTAAATTTTTGTTTATACTGAAAATATGCAATAGTGTACTTCTTATTCACAGGAGTGAAAACTCATGCATTTCTTCAAATAACGGTCAAATGATCTTAGCACATTCATTTTATGGCTGTAAATTCTTACTGTATATCAACAATTGTCTCATTCATGTCTATTTTATACCTCCAGATGACTTAAGCGAAAGGTGATGCTTATATGATACACAATTCCAAACTCCATTAGATCTTTTGAGCAAACTCTGACTAATAATTTTTTTCCCTCTGGGACAGTGCTGTATATGTGTGAAGATAACATGAGGTTCTGGAGAGTGTAACAGTATTAGACAGGCACAGACACAGCTAGAGCTGGAATGTAATCCAGACCTACAGGGTTTTAAGTTCCCTAAAGGCCCATTTTTCCCATATAGCACACCAATAAAGCCACCCAAAGGGAAGAGTATACAAAAATAACTTGAGCTCTTATGTGCATGGGCCCTGCATGTGTACACATGTGCACACATGTGCGAGTCTGTGTGTTATTCCAGCTCATCTCTCTCTGATATAATGTTGTTGTTTATGGTTTTAGAGAGAACAATGTAATATTCACTAGAGAATGATTGACGATTACATTGTTTCCAGTGAAATGGAAAAAAATTTTTGTGGATTTGGAATGACTCCAAAAATGGAGTCATTCCAAAAAAAAAAACATACTATGATGCTAAAACGTCAGAGAGGATATTTATTATCTTTAGAGCTTTGATTGTCCAGGTGGTAATTAATTCTATAAATTCTATAAATAAAGCTATAATATATTGTAAGTTACAGATAAAGCTAAACTTCTTTGAAAATATTTACTTTAGGTGTAAGTTCTGAACACCCATAACAGGCCTTAATTATGGGTTACTAACAACACTAAGGAAACTAAGTGAAAGTTACTAAGGAAAGACTTGCAGTTTGTCTCAGATGGTGTGTGTGTATGCAAGTGTATATTGGTCAGGCATATGTTTCTCACCTCTGGTTCTTCAGTAGTTCCCAGCTCTAAATATATACAGGTTCATTACAGAGTCTGTGCTACATTCTTCTAAGGCCTGCACTCTCACCTCTCACTGTTACACTGGCACACAAACTTGCATCATTCAGTCTATATCAGGTAACTCTGAGCATACTGTCATGGTCTATAGACTATTTTCCTACAAACACTATGGCTAAATAATTACATAATATGGGACTTTACAGAAGCATCCTAGCTTAATTCTTGAAATGAAAGATTTGAAAAAGTTCTAAATCGGTTCCTAAACAAATAGGATTCTGAGGTAGGATGTGTCTCTAATACAGCCTCAGGTAGCACATTAGACACAGTCTCAATAGTATCAAATGATACCATCTATCATATAGCCAAAAAAAGAACAATACATAAATACAATACATAACACACATCAAAATGTCCTGCAAATGTGACTTTTAACAAGCTGAATAAGTGTTACAGGAATAGTTTTAATAACTGAATTAAATTCTCTAAAATGTATGGGGAAACTGTGACTATATATGAATTATTTATAAGTTAGAAGATTTGTTAAAATAAAGGTTTATTCGAAACAGTTATATTGTCATTATTCCAAATGAAGGGAGTATGAGAAGAGAAATTGTGCGAGTATCAACTTTTCCAAGCAAGAAGAGCTGATGAAATTTGGATAATTTAAGGGGGGAATTAGAAATATTACAATCACATGTTAACAGAAATTTCAAGCCACCTGTTTGATTAATAAGACTACTTTGAATATGGTTCCAAAGAGAATTAGGGCTGATCAAAAATCTGTTAAGCCAAAAATGTTAAAGGTTTTATTTACATCCTCAAAATAAAGCGACTTTCTTGTTAGTGAGAACCCTTTTCTTAAATCTTTGGTATTTATTTTTTCAAATAAAAGAGAAGAACTATCTTTGCATTTAGAATCTTTATATTATAATGATAAAGAGGAATAAACTAACCGAGGTAAGCCTTCCGCTTTGGATAATAAGGCACTACCATAAATAGAAAGAAACATCAAAAAAATCACGTGACCCTGTAGCAGTAGCAGGCGTGACGTCACGTAGCAGGTCTTATCATCATCGCAGAGGTGAACAGATCTCTTACTGAAGACGTTAAGGACGGTAAGAATATCTATGTTTTGCATATTCGTTTTTCTCTTTCTCCACACTTTTAACTCTTACACTATATATGTATATAAATGAGTGGATGAATAATTTTATTTTTGGCCGCTTGAATGAGGTTGTGATGCTTGAATATGGATGTATCTAGTCTGTCAGCCATTAGCGTTAATAAATATTTGAATGTTTGCACTGATTATTACTTTAATACTATGTTATAATTCCGTGAAAACAAAATAAACAGCTGATAACATTTGAGTGATTAGTACATTGAAAATCTGCGTTAATCAGTCGTGCATATTTAACGCTACTCACTGTTTCATTCATGTATTCATTTATTCAATCACGTATTAATGTATTAACTCATTTTGTTCAAAATACAACTACATGAGCTCGATGTCTCTAACTGGTCTACTTATATTTATTATTGCAATAATGGCAGAATGATTCGCTCTAGCCTTATTAAACAAAAACGAACATCTTATAAATAAATACGCGTGTGTTAGATGCTTCACACGCGCCGAAATTCGTTAGTATATTAAACAATGTGATAAAACGCTGATGAAACGCTGAAATTTATTGTTGGTACGGTGTAGGTAGAGAGATGAGCGTGTAATGGCGCCCTTCAGAGCTGAAGGACAGTGCGGCAGAGATGTGGGCGATGTTGAGCCATCAGCCAATCAGCTCTCAGAGATGCGAGGGTTGTTGAGTTTTTTGGCCAATCAGCTGTTAGAGATGCAGGGATGTTGAGTTCATCAGCCAGTCAGAAAGGGATGCTGAGCTTTCATCCAATCGGCTCTTTGGGATGCGAGTGATGCTGAGCCCAGCGCAGAGATTCTCGCATTAGAGGAGCCACAGCTGATTTCTGTATTGGTTTCCATATCATTTGAGAATGTGTAATGGTCAGTATGGATTTGTGTAAGCGATGTTATTGCTGTAATCGTTTATTTGCAAAAACACGATTACATTAATAAAGGTTATACATAATGTTAATGAATGCTAATGAGAAAATTATATGATATGATATGTTATAAAGGTTATAATGATAATGATGTAAAATTTCTATCTATCTATCTATCTATCTATCTATCTATCTATCTATCTATTTATCTGTCTGTCTGTCTGTCTGTCTGTCTGTCATCCAGACTGACCTGTAGCATCCATTTGATTGATTTTTGAGCTGTGGGTGAGTTCCTGTGGCCTGCAGCATCATGGGGGAGTTATTTCGCAGTGAGGAGATGACTCTGGCCCAGCTCTTCCTCCAGTCTGAAGCGGCCTACTGCTGTGTCAGTGAACTGGGAGAGCTGGGAATGGTCCAGTTCAGAGATGTGAGTAGATACAGCTTGTTTTCTCTATCTTCCTGCTCTCTCTTTTATCATATGCTGATAATGAGTTCAAACCTCTTTCTTTCAGCTCAACCCAGATGTGAACGTGTTCCAGAGGAAGTTTGTGAATGAAGTGAGACGTTGTGAGGAGATGGACAGGAAACTCAGTGAGTGAATCAATACATGTACAAACACATACACCAAGACCAGTGACAAGTCTTGACTCTTCAGAATGACTGACAGCTGCAGCTACTTCTCTGATTGATTAAAAAAGGTGGACAAAGTCATGTGATATCTGTTAGCTAGAAATAACACAATATTATGTGTAATATTCCAAACCATCACTTACAGAACCTTTAAGTTAAATATCAAAATAATAAAAAATGTACATACATATAACATCATAAATAACTAAGGCTGTACATTTTGATTTATGATTTTACATATAGGGTACATCAGGGCTAAAAGTGCACATTAAGGAAAACTGTTCATTTAATTATGTTGAACAAACCTGAAAATGTCTGAAAATATATTTGGTAATTTTAATCTACAATTACAATTTTTAAATCTACAACATTTAAAAAAAGAATGAAAGACAGATTTTATGAATGCTGAAAATTCAGCTTTGCGTCACAGGAATAAATTACATTTAAAAAAATATATATATATTATATATATATATATATATATATATATATTTTTTTTTTTTTTTAGAATATTACTATATTTTTTTGTGTTTTGGATTAAACAAATGTAGCCTTGGTGAACAGAAAATACTACTTTAAAAATATTCTTACCTTTCTAAAACTGGTAGTGTATTATCATATTTAACACATTTTTTATTTTTCTGGTGTCAAAGGGGTTTACTATAAAACATTGGCACTCAAGATGGCTGCCCATATTGCTTAGGCAAGAATTTACCACTGAATAAGACACAAAAACTTGTGTCTCTATGAGGAATAATTATATAAAACAAATCATTGAATATCATTAGTAATTTGGTGCTGGTGTCATGTTCTGCAGGGTTCGTAGAGAAGGAAATTAAGAAAGCTAACATTCCAACAATGGACACTGGTGAGAATCCCGAAGTCCCATTCCCACGAGACATGATTGACCTAGAGGTAATTTCACCCGCTCATGCTGCTCTGCTAGACATATGAACTTAATGGAATAATTCTATCCAAATAAAAATGCTGTCACTTACTCACCCTCATATGGTTCCAAACCCATATGCTGTTAGTTTTTGGTGAAAAAGGTGACATTTTAATGTATCTTCATGCAGTTCTGTTCCATATGACAGTTCATAGTGGCCTATGAATTTCTGTTAATTTCTGTCAATTTCTAAAAAAGGGCCAAAGCAGTCTGTTTCCATCAATTTGACAAGACTTTCAGCAATATTTAAACAATTAAACATAAAAGTACCTTTTAAGCTCTTACCAAACCTTTTCTGCCATCTTATAGCTTCACTCAGTGACAAACTTTGTATTGTTATTTCTTAGCATTCTATAGCATTCATTTCTATTTATGATATTGATCACCAGGCAACCTTTGAGAAGCTGGAGAATGAGCTGAAGGAGATCAACACTAATCAAGAGGCCCTGAAGAAGAACTTTCTAGAGCTGACAGAACTCAAACATATCCTCAGACGTACCCAGCAGTTCTTTGATGAGGTCTGACTGTCTTCTCAATGTGATCACAAACCTTTAAGAGAGAGAGAGAAAAAAGATCTTTAAAACTTTATCTATTCACAATGTTACACAAGTTACAAATACTGTACTAACTATCTTTGACCTTTACCTATAATTCTGCTGGACTCTCTCTAGATGGAGGATCCAAACCTTTTGGAAGAGTCATCATCTCTGCTAGACCCCAGTGAGGCTGGTCGAGGTGCCCCGCTGCGACTGGGGTGAGTTCCAAGTAGCTGATATACTGTATATGTATAGTCAAACCAAAAATTATTCAGACAGCAGTTATAATTTTAGATTTTCTTTTTTACTAGTGGTTGCAGGATACTATAGTTAATTTATGTAAGTGAGGATAGCAAAATAAAGTAAACTGTGACGTATTATACCCAAAAATTCTTTATACAGTGGACCTCCAGTAAAAGTGATAGAAATGTGGGACCAAAAATTTGATTTGACACTTTGATGTGACCATGTTTTGTTACATACCTTTCTATCAAAGTTATCTGACATTATCAAGATGAATTTGTTCTGACACAGTTTAACTAGTGAGTTCTTGTCATATTTTATTACCATTTTCTAAACTATAGCGAATAAGCTGTGAGAAATGTTGAAGGTGTCTGAATACATTTTGTTTTGACTGTAGCTGATATATATGTACCTATATATTCTTATAAACAAAGAAATCAAATAAAGATAATGAAACAAACTGCACAGTTAAAATAAAAGTAACACATTTTTTAAATTAAAAAGCCAATGACATTCATGTCACATGCTGCTACAAAAGACATGTGGTAAAGGCAAATGAGAACACTACTCATAAATTAGCCTACATGACTCAGTGGTCAGCCCAAGGAAAAAATGTTCAATGTCTCATAATTTTCATAATAGGTGGACACCATTATTTTGGTCATAGCGGACCATTCCCTCACTGTTTAAGAATTTAGTCACTGTAGATTTTACAAGAATTTACTTTCATAGTTTAGAAGATAAAAAATTATTTTATTGTATGTTTTTAACAAAATGGTTTACGATTGTGTGTTTAGGATATTTTTTTTTTTATCTAAATAATTTTTAATGTAATTACACAAAGATAAAAAAGGGATTGGTGTGTCCCTATTCATGTTAGTACTCTTGTGTAATTATGTGCAAGACTTTTATTAAAGGCCTGTTCATTAAAACCTTTTTCTATAGACAGAGATCACAAAAAAGTTCATTTAAAACCTCTCTGTACTCTGCTAAAAATACAGACTTGTTTACCCTGTAGGTTTGTGGCTGGGGTTATAAACCGAGAGAGAATACCCACGTTTGAAAGGATGCTGTGGAGAGTCTGCCGTGGAAATGTCTTTTTACGTCAGACAGAGATTGAGGACCCTCTTGAGGACCCCACAACCGTTAGTGTCTATTTTTAATCTAGATTATTTTATATTTAAGATGTGTGCATTTAATACTTTATATACTAGCATGATAAAACATTGATCAAGTCTTGGTTCTTTGTTCATCACAGGGAGACCAGGTGCACAAATCTGTGTTCATCATCTTCTTCCAAGGAGACCAGCTGAAGAACAGAGTGAAGAAGATCTGTGAAGGGTGCAGCATGGTCCTTTCTGATCTTTTATTATTCACATCATTTCATCCAATGCTAATCACAGACTTTAAACTTCATCTCCAGGTTCCGTGCATCTCTGTACCCGTGCCCTGAGACCCCTCAGGAGAGGAAGGAAATGGCAGCAGGTGTCAACACCCGCATTGATGACCTCCAAATGGTATGCCCAGTCTTACAGTCTGTAGATTTTTCTCCAACTTAATATTGTTGATTACATTTAAACTCTGTTTGAACTTGACCTCATTTTAAATGTTGATAATACAGTGTTTGCTGTGTTTACAATAATATAGGTACTGAATCAAACGGAGGACCACCGGCAGAGGGTTTTGCAGGCCGCTGCGAAAACCATACGTGTGTGGTTTATCAAAGTGAGGAAGATGAAGGCCATTTATCACACTCTGAATCTCTGTAACATTGATGTTACACAGAAATGTTTGATTGCTGAGGTCTGGTGCCCCGTTTCTGACCTCGATTCCATTCAGTTCGCTTTGCGGAGGGGAACAGTGAGTAATATTAATCAGTATTCATGACAGATGATTTCAGCCTCTGAGATGTGATTTATTTGAGCCATTCAATCTGCAAATGAAAGCAAGAAACAATAAGATTTGAATATATACCATTTACTTTAATACATAATACAATACAATTATCTTCATGCCAATGATAAAATAATTTAAATTTATTGTGTAGACAATATAAATTGTGCCTACATATTATTTTTTACTATACTAAAGTTGTAATTGCATGTAACAATAAATGGGCTGGAGCAGATAGTGAAGGAAAAGCATCCAACATGTGAACAAGTTTCACACTGTTTTAAAACCATCCCAGTGTGCAGCTCATGTTGATTGTATTTTCATTTGTTATTTTATAGTTTATGTGGAAATATTACTAATAAAGAATGAGTAAATGTGATTGGCGGTGTACTTTAAAGGTTACACTTTATTTTGATGGTCCCCTTTAGACATTCTGTTGACTGTAAGTAACTTTGCAACTACATGTCAACTAATTAAAGTATTAGTAGACTGTTATGGTTCTGGTTAGTAGAATACGTTGACATGTACCTGCTAAGTTATTTATAGTCAGTAGAATGTCTGTTAGAGGACCATCAAAGCTATCAAAAGATATAAAGAAGCAGATGTTAAGAAGCCAATTTTTACAGCATGTCTAAAGGGAATTGTCAAAATAAAGTGTTACCACACTATAAAGGCAATTCTTCAGTGGTAGTATTGTCAGTTTAATCAAGTTTTTATTTACGTAGGAACGGAGTGGCTCCACAGTTCCCTCCATCTTGAACCGCATGCAGACCAAACAAACTCCACCTACTTACAACAAGACCAACAAGTTCACCTCGGGGTTCCAGAATATTGTGGATGCTTACGGTATCGGGACCTATCGAGAGATTAACCCAGGTACCATCACAGGAAACATAAAAAACATCTTTATACGATTTTGAAAACAATCATACTTTTACTATTTGGTTTAAAGGAGAGGTCTACTTCCAAAACAAAGATTCACATATAATGTACTCACCCCCTTGTCATCCAAGATGTTCATGTCTTTCTTTCTTCAGTCGTAAAGAAATTATGTTTTTTGAGGAAAACATTTTTTCTCTGTATAATGGACTGCTATGGTGCCCCAATTTTGTGCATCCAAAATGCAGTTTAAATGCGGCTTCAAATGATCCCAAATGCGGTTGTACACGATCCCAGACGAGAAAGAAGGGTCTTATCTAGCAAAACGATCAGTTATTTTTATAAAAATAATACAATTTATATACTTTTTAATGTCCAACGCTTGTCTTGTCTCATCTTTGCCTGGACTGTTTTTGTTCTGGTTCGTGACAGTTAGGGTAAGTCGAAAAACTCCCATCTCATGTTCTCCCTCAACTTCAAAATCGCCCTATATCACTGTTTTACCTTTTTTGTTAAAGGTGTTTGATCTTCTTTGCTTGTTCACTTTGGTATTGTTGGTATTTCTGCAGTAATGTAGGATGATTTTGAAATTATTTATGAAGTTGAGGGAGAAAATACGATGAGTTTTTCAACATACCCTAACTGTCTTGAGCCAGAGTACGCAGAGTTCAGGGAGAGTGAGACAAGATGAGCGTTTGAGATTAAAAAGTATTTAAATTGTATTTTTTTATTGAAAATAACCGATCATTTCGCTAGATAAGACCCTTCTTCCTCAGCTGGGATCTTTTACAACCACATTTGGGATTGTTTGAAGCTGCATTTAAACTGCATTTTGGAAGTTCAAACTCGGGGCACCATATCAGTCCATTATATGGAAAAAAATGCTGAAATATTTTCCTCAAAAAAACATTCTTTACGACTGAAGAAAGAAAGACATGAACATTTTGGATGACAAGGGGGTGAATACATTATATGTGAATCTTTGTTTTGGAAGTGGACTTTAACAATGCATAGTTTCTTTTTTTCTTAACCAATAAATAAAAAAACTAATGTTTTTTAACACTTGTATGATTGGATTGTTTCTGTTTTGTTTCTTGCAGCACCATACACAATCATTACGTTCCCGTTCCTGTTTGCTGTCATGTTTGGAGACATGGGTCATGGAGTGCTGATGACATGTGCGGCACTTTATCTTGTCATCAGAGAGACCCGGCTGCTCGCTCAGAAGAGTGACAATGAGGTCTCAGCTGATCAATAATTATTACATTAAAGAAATATTATATCAAATTTGGAGATGAAGACTAATTGGAGTTGTTAGTTTACATCTAAACATTAACAATGAACTTTTAGAAATGTTTAAATTCACATTCATACATTCTCATTTTAAATTTACAGTCTTTGGCTGAAAATATTGATTATACAAACAAGCAGTTTACATGCAGTTGGCTATTTTTAAAAAAGATGTTTGCAGCATTTAAATATATCCAGAACCAACTTCCTATTTTAATAGAAAATATGCCAACACTGAAAAAAAACTATTCATCAAACCAAATTCATGAAGACTTTAACATACAATTGTGACCCTGGACCACAAAACCAGTCATAAGTAGCACAACTATATTTGTAGCAATTAGCCAACAATACATTGTAATTACTTAATTTTTAATTAGCAATATACATAGCTAATAACTTCATTTGGATAACTTTAAAGGCAATTTTCTCAATATTTTGTTTTCTTCTTTTTTTTTTCTTTTTTTTTGTGCACTCTCAGATTCCAGATTTTCAAATCAGTAGGAATCAATGTATAAATGTATTAAAATGTATTATGTATAAATCTCAATTTAATAAAATTAACCCTTATGCCTGGTTTTGTGATCCTGGGTCACAATTATGTAATAATAAAATCATATGAAGAAGTGCAAAATTAGTTTGAATATTTACGATGTTATTTGCTGAATGTTTATAAAGTCATAAAGGTCTAACTTTAGTTTTCATTTCTTTTCCCCTCGTTTGTATGTGTGTAGATGTTTAACATGATTTTTGCAGGACGCTATATCATTCTTTTGATGGGGATATTCTCAGTCTACACCGGATTGATCTATAATGACTGCTTCTCCAAGTCCCTCAACATGTTCGGCTCAGGCTGGAGTGTGCGGCCCATGTTTTTCCCTAAGGGAAACTGGACGTAAGTTCACAACATTACTTTAGTAAAACAGTTGATTAAACAACATTAGCAATCATACAATCTTACTTTGATTGTCAAATGAATTTATAATGAAAATAACAAAAAAACAAAGCATTAAAATAGCATGTTAAATAGCATTTCTCATTTCAGATTTTTCTGCCGTGAAGCAATTATTATATCCTGAGTATTGTACTATTTCTATCCTTGTATTTATTTGTAGGTTTGAGACTTTGGATGGTAACACAGTTCTTCAGTTAGACCCTGCTGTTCCTGGCGTGTTTGGTGGCCCCTATCCTCTGGGCATTGACCCTGTATGTAAAAAACACATTCATACAAGACGTGAGACAAAGAGACATTGATTGTATACATATCATATAAAGTGTATTTTATCATACATTTATGTCTGTATATTTGGCAGTACACTTTATCATATTTTAAGGTTTTTGTGAGTAGACAAAATGGAATATGTTTTTTGACATTTTTGGAAAAGTTGGGGAAAAATGACCATGTCAAACTTGACATTTTTCATGTTGTAAAGCATATCGACATCTTAGAATTATAAGGTTCTATCTGCATTCTGAGCACTTTTGAGATATTGAGCTTCAAATTTTTGCGTTTTGTTTTCTGAAAACAGGCCCAAAATATACACAGCTTACAAAAGAAACATCACATAATGTAAATAAGTTGTCACCGAATAGGAATATGTGAATGAACTCAATTTTGACAAAAATGTCAGATAGAACCTTATAATTCTAAGGCGACGAAATAAGCAATGACCTATAATTACCAAAAAGCACAAATGAGACCTTCTTTTCCTCTGTACTTTTACACTGTAATTTATCTGTATTATTACAAAGACCAAAATACAGTTCTTCAGTTCAAACTATAACAAAGCTACAGAGATGATGGTATAAGACTGTTGTACTAATATTTCTCTTACAGATTTGGAATATTGCTACAAATAAGCTGACTTTCCTGAACTCGTTTAAGATGAAGATGTCTGTAATCCTGGGTGTCATTCACATGCTGTTTGGAGTCACACTGTCCCTCTTCAATCACCTGTAAGTGTATGTTAAAAAGTGTGCGAGTGAAGCAGCTAGTATACAAATTAATGACAGTGAATCGCCCCTTCATGAAGTGCTCTAACTGCATATTTTTCCACGTGTCTCACAGGTACTTCAAGAAACCTCTAAACATTTTCCTGGGTTTTATCCCTGAGATTGTGTTCATGAGCAGTCTGTTTGGTTATCTGATCCTGCTCATCTTCTACAAGTGGACGGCTTATGATGCAGCAACATCTAAGGATGCACCCAGTCTACTGATCGCCTTTATCAATATGTGTCTTTTCAACTACAATGACCCCACCAACAAACCCTTGTACAGAGGACAGGTAATGCACAAAAAAAAAGTTGTAGATGATAATAATTCTGTCGGACAGAATTCTGATTGGATGACTGGAGGATCCCTTTGTATGTGTGCATAGGCAGGAATTCAGTCTCTGTTGGTGGTGATAGCTCTGGCGTGTGTGCCGTGTATGCTGGTGGTGAAGACTATGGTCCTGCGCCGTCAGTACCTGTGGAGGAAGCACTTGGTATGTTTATTTACTCTAATCAAAACCAGCCAAACTTCTTATTTCATTTCATGTCATTAATCAGAGAGCATGATATTGAAGTGGAATGTTGAAAGTGTTTGTTTTGTTTCATTGTCCATGAAAAATGCAGACTACACAAATATCACTAGGTATGACAAACAAACACTCCTCTGAGATACTCTGGTTTGGAGTTACAGACTGTGAACATTGTGTTTCCTCAGATGTTTTTAACAGCATGCCATGGGACAAAGCCAAGTACAACACCTTTACTGAATTTCTTCATAGATGTTTATCTGTGTGCATATATGTCTGTTTGATAGAGTAGAAGTGTGCATGATTTTTCATCTGTGTAGGTAAGATCACATGAGATTATGAAGGAGGAGCCAACTCTGTTTTGGACCGATGGGGCACCTACCATTCTGGAAGCTTTTACAGCAGGTTGAAGATTGTTTAGAATAGTTAGGTCAAAAATAAAAAGTAGATAACTAGATAACTTGTGTTCCATTCACATGACAGTTTTAGTGTTGAGATGTTCTTAATAACTATTAAATGCTTAAATAGTTATTAAGCCCTAAATTCATCATAATGTTTAACTAGTACCAGTTTTTGTTCAGGTAAAATCTGTAGAATTGATGGATGGATTTAAAATTTTGAAAATTTGTCTTGAAAGTGGCAAAAAAAAATGCCCCAGACATTTAAAACATGGTGATCACTAATGCAAGTTTCTTGTTTCATGTGTTAAAGAAATAGTTAGCCTAAAAATGCAACATTTACTAAACATTTACTCACTCTCAGAACATCCAAGTTGTAGATGAGTATATTTTTTCATCTAACCAGGTTTGGAGAAATTTAGCATTATATCATTAGCTCACCAACGATCCGATTCTGCAGTAAATGGGTGCCGTCAGAAAAAGAGTTTGAACAACTGATAAAAACAATTTTTGAGTGAACTATCCCTTTAAATTTTGAAAATACAGTATTTTATCTATTGAAACTTGTAGGTCATGTTTGAAATAATTTCTACAAATATTTTTCTTAAAATTACAATTACAAATTTGTAATGAAGTTGCAAATTAGCACATTTAAAATACATTAACTTCAAATGTAATATTGAATAGCACACTATAGTTAAAATTAAAATGAAGTATTTTTAATGTGATGTAGTATGTTAGTCAACAAATCAAAATAAATGTATTCCATTAAAGCAAACTTTAAAGTTAAGAAACACAGTGGCACTTTCTCTAAGTGTTTTTTATTTTATGAATTTTTTTTTTATTTGAAGTTTTTTTTAAAAGATTTTTTTAAGATTTTGAGATTTGAGGTACACTATAAGTGCACATTTCATTTAAATTGAGTGTATCTCTTTTTTACATGGCTAGTGATAAGTTTAGTGCTTTTAAAATAACTGTTTTCTATTTGAATATATTTTAAAATGTAATTTATTCCTGTGATTTGAAAGTTAACTTTTTAGCATCATTACTCCAATCACATGATTCTTCAGAAATCATTGTACTATTCTGATTTGCTGCTCAAAAAAACATTTATTATTATTATTTTGAAAACAGTTGAGTAGAGTTTTTTTCAGGTTTCTTTGATGAATAGAAAGAAGAACAGCATTTATCTGAAATAGAAACCTTTTATAAATGTTTTAAGCTTTTGATCAATTTAAAGCATCCTTGCTAAATAAAAGTATTAATTTCTAAAATTTCTAAAATGGTATAGTGAATGGTATAGTGTTTAATGTTACAAAGCTTTTTTATTTCAGATAAATGCTGAATTTTGGATCTGTCTATTCATCAAAGAATCATGTTTTAAATAACAGTAATAATAATAATAATAAAATAATACATGTTTTTTGAACAGCAAATTGGCATATTAGAATGATTTCTGAAGGATCATGTGACACTGAAGACTGGAGTAATGATGCTGAAAATTTAACTTTGATCACAGGAATAAATTTCATTTTAAAATATATTTTGCTGTACTTTGGATCAAATAAATGCAGGCTTGGTGAGCAGAAGAGTCTTCTTTATAAACATTAAAAATCTTACTGTGCAATTTTTTTTCCACTGGTAGTGTATATGTTTATACATTTTGTGTATATATTTATCTTTTTTTTTAAATCATTAATACAAATAACATCAAATCTGAAAACAGTTACATTAAAAACATTAAAGAAAACCTGAAACAGCAGTTATATTGAAAACTATATAATAATGGCTCAAAATTTATGTCAGTTAATTTATTCCCATTCAACTGAATATTTGAAATGAATGAATAGCATGTTTTTTTTTTTTTGGTTCTTTTTTTTAAGTAAAAAAAGTGCACTATTGAAAATGCCCTTCCAGGGAACACAAATTGTCCCTTAATTAACAAAAATAGTTCATTTATGATACTGGCCCAGCTGCTTTGTGACTGACAGGTGAAGCTCCATCGTGTTTTGGTAGGTGCCCCAAGCAGCCATACCAGACACAGCATACACTCAGGCGGCCCATGGCGTGCTGATAGCCACACAGACCTTGTTTGTATTTAGTCCCAGATGAGGGAGGCAAGACCTGCAGAGAATCTAGAAACTTTAGAGCAGACAGGCACCAGCTCACCCACCGGACTCACCCAACAGGGCACGCAGAAGTTCGGTGGCGTCCGGGTCGGAAACGGGCCTACAGAGGACGAGGCGGAGATCATTGACCACGACCAGCTCTCGCAGCACTCAGAGGAAGGAGATGAGGTGGGTGGAGCCTGTGATATCAGCCAGTGGTACATGACATATGGAATTATTTGAACTGGGAACATCACTGTAGTATGCTTTACTGATATGTATTGATGCATATAATTCTCATTACGTATGCATACAAATACAATCTAATCACAACAGCTGAGAGACCTTTTGATGGCACAAACGTTACTTGAGTGATGTTTTCTTGTGAGATGTTATAGTTTGTAGAAAAGAAACCATAGTTTATATACTACCAATGTTTTAAGTGTAGACAGAAGAGAAACTGATTAAAGGACTGTCATCCTACAGTAATTTGAGAAATGTAAACAATGGAGTAACTCTTCACTGAGACTCGGTGAGCAGTCTGACTCACCCACTCAAAACATACCCACCACTGGAATGTGCAAAATATTTTCATCCTCTGTCTTAACTTTTGACATTGCCCTGAACCTTCTGTTCCTTCATGTGCTGAGCAGATAAAAACAACAAATATTGAAGATACACTTGAATGAATTAAAGGCTGCTTTCATGGTAGCATAATGTTTTAGATGAGGGTCAGTTTCATGAAATATGTAATGAAAATTTCCAAGTAATACTTTACACCAGAATCAATAAAAATACATGCAGTTATATTTTGGATAAAGAAAAACTTACTTAAATACCCTTAAATATTGTTGGCGCCAATAGCCTTGTGGTTAGCGCGCCAACATATATAGCACCATTGCGTTGTGGGTGACCTGAGTTCGAATCCTGGCTTGTGGACCTTTCCCGATCCCACCCCCTTCTCTTTCTCCCACTTTGCTTCCTGTCCAACTACACTGTCCTATCTAAATAAAGGCATGAAATAAATCTTTAAAAAAAATACACTTAAATATGTATAGTATAATGTTTAAAAAATAAACTAAATAGCAACATTTTTTTTTTTTTTGAGGTTCAGCCTATTAGATGTTTTTGTGGGCAAGATAAAGAGCAATAACTTGACAATGTGAACAACACATTTATGTAATTTTATTTATTATTAAATGTTAGTTTTATCACTGCTATTGATGTGTGGTCTGTTTAAGACACAGTGGAAACAGAAATATAGCTATACGATGATTCAGTGATTTTGGAATGCACTGAAGTTTTGAAACTTGTTTTGAAACAGTGATTATTTATGGCTATCTGAATTGAATCTATCTGTAATTTATTATTATGAGTATTATGATGAGTTATGACTGAGGTGAAGGTCTGTGGTATTACCCACACATGGCATTAATTGTTCGTGGTGAAAGAGGATTGCATAGACCTTCCGAGATGGAAAAATTTAGTATGAGTGCAAACACAAAGACAGGATCCAGCATGCACATATCAGATTTTGAATAATAGTAGTCTTTCAGTATAAGTGCTTGGTGCATGTGTGCTGGAGTTAAAGAGAGTACTACACACATCACACACCCGCTAAAGAATGAATTTCCTAACAGCTTGCATATTGCTTTCTTGATCTGTAACCTTTGACTTACCTTACTTATTATTCTCATTGGTATGCATTAATATTAGATACAATTCATTTCACAATAATTTAATTAGAAACATTCATACTGTTCTCTCTGGTTTGTTTATCTAAAACTCTGTTCTCTACTTTTCAAGCATTCAGAGGAAGAACCGGTAAGAGAATTTTGTATTCACAAAATCTTTCTCATATATAAATTATGCATGAAAAGGATTTATAATAAATATTTTATTCCAACACAATTCATAATTTATTAAAATAAACAGTTAATAAATAGAGGACATATGTGACCTTGGACCACAAAACCAGTCATAAGGGTCAATATCTCAACTGAGATTGAGATACATCATCTGAAAGCTGAATAAATAAGCTTTCCACTGATGTATGGTTTGTTAGGATAGGACAATGGCTGAGATACAACTATTTGAAAATCTGATATCTGATGGTGCAAAAAAATCTAAATATTGAGAAAATTGCCTTTAAAGTTGTCCAAATAAAGTTCTTAGCAATGCATATTACTAATCAAAAATTAAGTTTTGATATATTACTGTAGGAAATTTACAAAATATCTTCATGCAATTTGATCTTTACTTAATATCCTAATGATTTTTGGCGTAAAAGAAAAATTTATCATTTTGACCCTTGCAGTGTATTGTTGGCTAATGCTACAAATATACCTTCACTACTTATGACTGGTTTTGTGGTCCAGGGTCACAAATGATAGATGCAAATATAAAATATAGTAATGTCCATAAGTATAAAAGTGTCATAAGTGTCAAATCAAATGAGCTACAAACTGAAAAGTGTGCATTCCATAATACTACAGTACAAAACATGGCCCTACAAGTTACACTTTGCAAAAAAAAAAAAAGAAAAATCATCTGTGGATGTCAAAACAGTGTTTTCAAGTAAATTTATATTATGCTTTATGCATAAAATGTTTGCAAGCTAAGTTATATTGATTTTGACTCTTATGAAAAATACAATAACAGCTCTTAGTGAAACATACAATAAATAATGCTTTAAATATGGACCTATCATATGGCAATTATAGATACAACCCCACCCCCCCAATCCTAAATCTAACTTCAGTAAAATTAAAAATTAGTTTCACTTTACACAAAGGGAAAACAACAGTATGTGTTCTGCCACCTGCGATCGATAGACCTACAATACAGTCAATTATATATAGATTATTATTGGGAAGTTATGACCTTCAGTGACCCTTTTTTAGTAGTGTTTTATTGTATGTTTGCATGTGCTAGGAACCACACATGCTATTTTTTTGGAGTAAGTGGTAACAACTAACTGTGAATGAATGTAAATGGGTGAAAACATAATTCGTGACACAGTGCAGTTTCTTAGTAAGGCAGATTTTTCAATACACGATTGTTGTAGAATTATGTAATATCCTTGATATTGTGTTATTGAGTTAATGCACATTAGTGTAATCTCTGCACTTTGAGTCACTCAATAGCCTTGGCCTTCTGGTTTCTATGATATCCCGGTAACACACCTCTGCTGTAGAACAATGAGTGTGTTACGTCAGGTTTTCCATGATGGCTTTTGACCCATTCGACACTCTTAACAAAAGAGTCAAGTGGAAAAGGGAAACAAGCCTCTGCCAAACCAAACTTTACAAGACTTTGGGAAGAATTTGTCCTGTCTTTTCCCTCTTGATAAACACACCTGACATCAGTGCTCTTTCAATTATTTTTCTTGCACAGTAAAACCTATTTCTATTGAACAGAATCTTCGACCACCTAAGCAGGAACACCCTCCTGCTCCAACTCTAGTGCTGTCCATTCATTTAGGCCATGTTCAAAGTGTTTTTTTTTTGTGTTGTTTGTTTTTTAATAACAGTGTGATTTTAATTTGGGACACTTCCATATGTGGTTCTAAATCAGATACTGGTCTTATTGGAATTTGTGACTTTAGCATCACTCTAGATCAACATTTGACAGAATTCAAGTCAATCCAGAGATTTTACTTAACAGTAAACTCCTTGGTCAGTCTATGTTTCCATCCATTTTCTATCCATTTATTCTCCAAACCACTTGTCCTAAGTAAGGACTGGATGGCCAGTCCATTGCAGCACTCTACATTTATTATAAAATAAACTTCAGTAAGGACTCTTCATCTAACAGTGTTTTTTACACTGCTCGTGACTTGACAGAAGGGGATATGCGATATTTAGATGAATGGAAAGAACATGCTCCTGTCTCTCTGTAATCTCTCTGGACTGTTAAAAGACAGGAAAAAGATCACTGACATCACAATCAACGCAGCTCTATTGTTCTCAAATACTAATGACTCCATGCATCTTACACAATATGAAAATATTTTGATGGAAAGTGAAGATGAATTACAGAGCCAGTGCTTATATTAAATAAGAGTGCTGTTTTCTACTGCTCATTTATCATTACTGAATCAGATAACACTTGACTAGACACATGCTTGAGTTTAAGAAGATTTTAGCACAACAGCAAAATAATAAAATAATATATGCACAAAAAAGTGATTTAGATAACTGATTGAAAAAAACTACTATCAGTGTAATGTTAGTCAGTTTGGATAAAAATGCTTTTAACTTTTTTGGATCCTACATTCAAAAATCATTATTAACCCTTTCCTGTGTTTTTTATTATTTCTTTCTGTAGTTTAACTTTGGAGATGTGGCTGTTCATCAGGCCATTCACACTATAGAGTATTGTCTGGGCTGCATCTCCAACACTGCCTCATACCTGCGGCTCTGGGCCCTTAGTTTGGCTCATGCTCGTAAGTTCACACAAACACACAAACATATAAATATCCACAACACATCCACAGGCTTGTTAAAATTTAACTTACTCTTTCTCTGTCTATCTGTCAGAGTTGTCTGAGGTTCTTTGGGGAATGGTGATGCATCTCGGACTGTCCTCAAGGAGCGGAGGCGGATTCTTCGGCCTGTCGATCATTTTCTCTGCCTTTGCCACGCTGACAGTGTGCATCTTACTTATCATGGAGGGACTGTCTGCATTCCTGCATGCTCTGCGCTTGCATTGGTGAGATAAACACACACATCAACACACAGAGCTGTAACTTACCAGTGTAACCACATACAAATGAAGTCAGATTACTTTAAAATTGAAACATTTAATCTTTAACATTTTTGTAGATCTTATGAGGACATCACTCAAAAAAAAAGTTCAGTAGTTCAGTCTTAAAAGAAAAATATCTTTCATCTTTCATGCATTGTGCTAGCAATCACATCATTTAATGCAGAGCACAAGCTGATTGGCCTCTGAATATCAAACATGATATGATCGGGGGGCCCCGATTTGTGTGAGAGCAGATCAGGAGGTGCAAGGTTCGATCTGTGAACGTCTCACATTACCAGATAATCCGTGCCAAACATCGGGACTGATCAAGGTGCTGGACAAGATTTTTTCTCTGATTCTCGGGAGGGGAAAAACAGGGCAAAATTGGGCTAAAAATCCTGTAGTGTGAGCCCGGCTTTACACGTCTCACTACAAATCTAGTGAAATGCTGTAATTATCTGCGGTGAAAATAAAGCACAACTGATTGTCGTTGCTTTCCCAAATGCACGCTAAATTCACAGCACATGCAATAAACAAATTCACTGCATTCATTCACTGTGAATGGAGACGTTCTGAGGCATGGAAAACACAGCATCGCCTGAACGAAATGCGCACTTGGCTTTGAAACCCACAGCGAAAACAGATTTGATAAAGGGAAGCCATATTGCACTTTTGGTTTTCGTTCATTTGACAGATACTGAATCAAAGCATAATGACCCAAAACACAACTTTAAAGACTTCTCATATTAGAATAAGAAGTTTAAATATAATTTAAAAGCAAAACTTTTTGTAGTTTATGGTCATGTGACCACAATAATATCGAGACAGTTTTGCTATCGCAATACCACAATATTAATAATATTATTACATTCCTACTATCAGAGTTTCTCTGAAACCCACCACCTCCCCAGCTCCACCTGTCTACATTTCGTAGAAGGTCTGGTTTGCTAAGACCAAATGCATTAAAGGAGAACTTCACTTCCAGAACAACAATTCACAACTAATTTACTCACCCCCTTGTCATCCAAGCTGTTCATGTCTTTCTCTCTTCAGTCGTGAAGAAATTATGTTTTTTGAGGAAAGTATTTCAGGATTTTTCTGCATATAATGGACTTCATTGGTGCCCTGATTTTGAACTTCCAAAATGTAGTTTAAATGCAGCTTCAAAGGCTCTAAACGAGTAGTGATGGGAAGTTTGGATCATTTTACTGAAATGGACCTTTGAGTCTCGTTCAGCAAAATGAACAAAACTTTTTTTGAGTCATTTCGTTCATTTTAGCAAAATCAGCATCACGTGACAGCCCCATAAGAATGACTCGAAAACCCGAAGACTTGAAACAGGTGAACTAATTCCAGTAGAGAACCTAATAGAATTTTGCGCATGCGCAACTGAACGAATCACTCCCCGAGATGACTTGTTCTTCCTGAGTCACATTAAAGATTCGTTCAAAATGAACGAATCGTTCAAGAACGACCCGTGGACGCACATCCCAGAGCCTGTGCCACACTAGCTTTTGTGCTTAAAAAGTATACAAATTTTTATTTTTCGAAAATAGTGACCGATCGTTTCGCTAGATAAGACCCTTCTTCCTCGGCTGGGATCATTTAGAGCCCTTTGAAGCTGCATTTAAACTGCATTTTGGAAGTTCAAATTCGGGGCACCAATGAAGTCCATTATATGCAGAAAAATTCTGCAATGCTTTTCCCCAAAAACCATATTTTTTTACGACTGAAGACAGAAAGACATGAACATCTTGGATGACAAGGGGGTGAGTAAATTATTTGTAAATTGTTGTTCTGGAAATGGACTTCTCCTTTAAAGTTGTCATAACCATTAACACACTTAAATTATTCAGTCATGTTGAAATTATAATACTGAAAAGCTATGAATGAATAGAGCTGTACAGCTGAGGGAAGTTGTCTCTTCTCTTTTTTTCCCCACAATCACTATCCTTGACACTCTTTTCTGTTAAGATCTTAATGTATAGATTATG
Source organism: Labeo catla (assembly GCA_012976165.1). Lineage (NCBI taxonomy): Eukaryota > Metazoa > Chordata > Actinopteri > Cypriniformes > Cyprinidae > Labeo > Labeo catla. The sequence continues at coordinate 1,091,457 of VONZ01000122.1, forward strand.
TCATCTTTCTGAAATGTGCTACCGAGGGAAAGAATGTGAAGAGGAAAGGTAAACATATCACTGCCTCTCAAGAATAACTTGTTCTGATAATGATTTTACAAGACAGAACTGCATATGTATATGGATATATATAGAAGTTGTTGTATTTTATTGTCATGGCAAGAACAAAACATTCAGTGAGAGGTGCTAAGTGTGGCATTTTAATGTCATTCCCAGCTAACCCCACTCAAAAAGCCTTACATGGACAATACACACACAGACAAGTTGGAGGTAAATGGGGTTCTGCACACTTGGATTTATTTGGTCCGTGTGTGGAAAGATGGAAGAGTCTTTTCTCTCTTGACTTAAATATTTACCACAGCAGTGAGACATTCCCTCACTCTTAAATGTTTCCTTCTCCCATGTATCCACCCAACAGGATCTAAAATAAGGAGGCAATGTTACTTTTTTTAAGCTCAATGTAAAATCATGTTCTTGTTTTATCTGATGTTTAAAGATTTCTGCATTAAAGGCATATATGGAATATCATTTACTTTTTTTCTCATCTCCCCCTAGAGAGCTGTCATGCACACAATCACTCACTAACAGCTGTCTGTTTGATTTCAAAAATCTGTGTCTGGACATTACCTTATTCAAAATCTCAACCTTCAGTTCAAAAATATTTCTCTCAAAGGCAAAGCTAAACACTCTTATCTATGAGCCAATGATAGTGACGGAATGTGTGTGATTATGGGTGTGTTTTTTCACTCCTGGCAGCAAAACCTGGAGAAATTGAAAAATGTGCCCATTATAGACAAAGTTGGATAAATAGTTCAAATAACATTTTACCCACAGAGATAGGTATGAAAGTTTTAGGAATTAATACAAAAAATATGTTGAATAAGACACACATTTAGCTAATTTACAAGCTTATTTGAGCTGTTCAACCTCAGTATTCCCCATCATCTGTTCTTACCCTAGTGAAAAAAATAATACATTTGTAATGCATTTATTTTATATTAAGTATAGTTCAAGTCTATTAACATATTTACTGACATACTGCTTGAGACTTACTGATATAAAGTTGTAATTAAACTTTATTTGGAGTACTACTTGTGCACAATGCACATTTCTTAATATTAAGCCTAAAATATTTTATACACTATTAATGGAGGACTGTATGGTCTTTAAATAATATCGGTCTTTAAATGCAAAATATTTAAAGTGTACCAAAAGTATACTTGCAAGTGTTCCACTTTAGCACAATCAAATATACTTAAGTATATCTTTAGTTGGACTTCAGCACTACTTCTGCACAATTAAAGTGCGTTAAGTATTAGTTGTTTCAATTTAAAAGTACAAATGCAGGATATTTTTATAAAGTACATAATATGTAAATGCGTTTGTAGTATACTTAGCATGAGATAAATGTTTTTGAAATGCATTTTAGTATATTTATTTTTCACTAGGGTATATAGAGAGTATGATCTTTGCACAGAACATTCTGAGAAATTAGTGCTTTGTGGTTATTTTATAGTCTGTCTATAATGTGTGAATTGTTTTATATCGGATTTAAGTTTATACAAGTTCTGTTAATCAGTCAAGTGAGAACCGTTATCGACTGATGCCAGTAATCTTAAAAACGAACAATAGTGCAGGTGTGTTGTAAGAGGGCACGAGAGAGTTATTTGACCCACTAATAGCTGCCATAGTGTAACAGACTCTCCACCGGCTGTCACATTCCTCATATGGTCATACAGTCCAACCCGATTCTACCCTTTCACTTCAACACACTTTTGCTTTTGAGGAAACAACCACAACATACCACAAGTAAACAAAGATGCAAGCACATTGTTATCAACAGGAATCCACAGGTGTTTTAAATATTAAATGTCCCACTCATCACCGCTCTGACATTGCGTTCTTTTGTCCTGTCCTTCCTGTCATTTAGGGTGGAGTTCCAGAACAAATTCTACACAGGACAGGGCTTCAAGTTTATCCCGTTTTCCTTCGAGAGTATCCTGGAGGGTCGATTTGATGAATGAGCGACTTCAGCTTTATCAAATATCATCAATTCCCACTCCTGCATGGATCCTGTCTCACCCTGTCCTCTTCAGGAGCAGTGCTGTCTGGTGAAGTGTTTGTAAGATGTGACCCCTAACCTCTAAATGCACATTTTCCTGGGTGTTTTTGAGATGTGCTGTGTTCTGTAAGCCTTTCTGCCAGATTTATAACCCCACTTTATGTAAACAGTCCTTCAAAACAGTGTGTTAACTATAATGGATGTTACAATGTTAAAAATGTGTAAGGAGTCCTGATTGGAAATCTAGATTGAACAGTTTGAATTATTTAGAGGTATTTCACAAACTGCACTCAAAAAGGGCTTTTCACACTGCTCTTAACCCTGGGTTATTGCCATTCTAAACCCCAATTTTAACCCCAGGTAAAGGAATGTTACTGTCACGGAGTGACTGAGACGAGAGACGTGCGGATCCAAATGCAATGCTTTATTATAAGACATGGTCAAAACAGGCTTGGGTCAACACCAGCAAACAGATATAAACAGGAAAAGACAAAAGAGTAATCCAGAGACAGGCGTGGGTCAAACAACGGCGAATGTAATCCAAAAGGCGAAGCAAACGGGTAATTCCACAGACAGACGAGGAGCAGACAAATTCCGAAACAGTAAGACAGAGGGTTAATCTTAGACAGGCTAACGTTATAATTCCAGGGCAGGTGTCAGACAGACAGGACAAGATAAACCAGGCAGGGATCAAGACACGGATGAAACAGGCAATAAACGAGACTAGGAAAAACTCTGAGTGGCTCTGTAATGTTGCTATCGCTAACACAGTGATAAACACAAACAATACTCGTATTTAAAGTGTGTGTGATTGGCTGCAGGTGAGTGTGTAATCAGTGCAATGGAACATGGGAAATGTAGTCCAGGGTGACGTATAACAGTCTGTGTAATGTGAGTTTCAGTATAATCGGATGGCAACCTCTGGTGGCGAACAGGCAGACCACAGACAGAATTTAAAAGCAGGGTTAGCATCAGATTGGGACAGAATTAGCACTCACATACTTTAGTATTCACATACTTTGGATGGCCACAGAAACACTTCAGCGTTTGAGGGGAAAATGTCAACTGGTTATGGAAAATTATTGTAAACAATTCACATGTGACTGTTCTTCCAGTCAATGACACTGACACTGCAAACATGCAAATAAAAACGTTCTATTTGATGGGGTTTTAACGGGGTTTAGGAGTGTACAGTGTGAAACATCAGCTTAAGAATAGGCAGGATTAATTATTAACCTTGGGTAAATTATGACCAGTGTCAAATGTGAAGCAAGATAGCCCAGGATTTTACCTAGCATTTAGAATGACCCAGGGTTAACTATTTAAAGTGTGAAAATCCTCAAAGAGTAATATCCAGCTAAAGCAGCGACCTCCAATTCTGTTCCTGGAGGTCCAGTGTCCTGCAAAATTTAGCTCTAACACACTTGCCTGGAAGTTTCTAGTGAATCTGAAGACCTTAATTAGGGTTAAAGCTAAAGTCTGCAAGAAAACGGTCCTTGAGGAGCAGATTTGGACGCCCCTGAGCAAATTATTTATTGTAGAGGAGTGGTTCCCAGCCACGTTCCTGGAGCACATTTTAAATGTCTCCTTTTTTGACACACCCATTTCATGTCTCTGCTAAAGAACTGATGACCTAAACCAGGTGTGTTTAAATAAGGACACATTTAAAATGTGCAGTGGTCGGGGGAGGAGGGCTCCAGAAATGTGGTTGAGAACCGCTGTTATAGAGCAGAGCATAACTGGAATAAATTGTTATTCACTGTAGAAATTTCAGTGGCGTTTACATGAAAATGTTTCGATTTAAAAATATTTCCAGATTAACAGTGAAAACCTGCATTTACATCTAAAGTCATCAGTAAGTGTAGCCTTTATGTTTCCACAAACCATTTAATTGTATTTGTATTGTTGTGAAGGAACAGATGAAGTACCATAGATGGTTGCAGGGATATCATATTGCCTTGTTAAAACTTAACTGAAAAGTAGTCAACCTTGATCCCATCATGCTAAAAAGCATGATTAGTCAAAAAAGCAACTGCATTTTACAGAATAAAGGTTAACATCCTGTTACTGAGTAAACAACAGTGGATATCATAAGTCTCATGAGGCAGCTAGTAAAAGGTGTTAATGTTTGGTGGACTGTCTTCAGCTGTGTCCTGCTAAAAAGTGAAACATATCAACTTGGAAATAAAATATTGAAGATTTACTTTATTATCTGTTTATTAGTTTGTTTGATTGTTTTGCTGTGGTGATGTGGTAAGTCTTTGACATGCAGAAGAGAGTGTTTGTGCATAAATAAACATTTCAGTGAGAACTATACATTCACAAGAGTCAAAGCTATCTGTTGTAAAACCCTGTTCCTCCTAAATCAGACAATTAAAGATCTGGAGACAATAAACTCATGTCATTGATTCTATTAATTAAAATACACATTTGTAAAACTTAATTTTTAATTAGTAATATGCATAACTTAATTTGATTAGTAATATGCATAACTTAATTTGATTTTCTCAATATTTAGATTTTTTTTTTTGCACCCTCAGATTCCAGATTTTCAAACAGTTGTATCTTGGCCTAATATTTTCCTATCCTAACAAACCATACATAAATAAAAAGCTTATTTTTTCAGCTTATTTATTCTTTTTTTTTTTTAATTGACCCTTATGACTGGTTTTGTGGTCCAGGGTCACATTTGATTGTTGGTCTTGAAAGGTTATTTGGTATTGTGTGACTTGTATATTTGTTATAAAACCAGATAGATAATGTCTAAAGTTTAGAAGATTTTGTCTGAATTAATTTTACATTAAATATAACACGGAAAGATCTCTTGTTTCTTGACCCTGTGGCCATGGAAGGGATAGCAACGCCTCACAAGACAATGAAAAACTTAATGAATCCACCAGGCCTTACAGCTTTACTGGCTCCAGATTTCCGCCATGTTTGTGTCCAATTTCCTGTGCATGCAAAGGGAGGAAGAGAGGCAAGCATGGATGGAAAAAATGGAATCTGGATTTGAATCCTGAGTTTGAAGTGTTTAAATCAAGACAACAACACAAGAATCATTCAGTTTCAGCTGTAAGTTTATTGCATTTCACTGAATATCATTTCATGTATTTTGAATATTTTGTACTTTTAATATGTATATTTAATTAATTTAATATGAATTGATTTCTATCTACTCCATAAATATAGCAGGTTTATAGCAGGTGTTAACAGTGATTAACAAGCATTACTAATGAAGAGAGAGTTTGGGTTGGGTTGCTATAAACCATTAAATTAAAGATCATTTGGTTAGAGTGTAACCAAATGTGTAGAGCAGGGGTCACCAGACCTGGTCCTGGAGGGCCGGTGTGCCTGCAGAGTTTAGCTCCAACCCTAACCAAACACACCTGAACCAGCTAATCAAGGTCTTACTGGATATACTTAAAACTTCCAGGCAGGTATGTTGAGGAAAGTTGAAGGTAAACTCTGCAGGACACCGGCCCTCCAAGAACAAGTTTGGTGACCCCTGGTGTAGAGAGCAGGAGTGTAACTATACAAGACTTAACGTGCTTTTACTTTTCACAAGGGGGTCTGCACGTGAAGCTGGGTGCAAACTCCTAACAGTCAGGAGGTAAAGTACCAAGTTTTTTTTTTTTTAATAAATACGTACTGTCCAATTTAAAGTAGTTATTCACTGCTGACATATTAGGCCATCAATACTAACATAACTACCAAGAACACTTACACACATTGTTTTATACGGGGATCATATTCATTTTATTAAAAGTAATAAATTCCCTTTTTTGTGAAAGTCACATTGATATTTTTTTCATGTTTTGCGAGAAACATCTTACCACATCTTGTTTCGTTTCTTTTTGAATGTTATTTATGCATACTATTGTATTTTTCTACTCTTTACTCTTCAAAATTTCAATTAATTATAATGCTTAAAATTATGATCTAAACAAAGGATAAGATAAACAATTTCTGTATTTATTATTTAAATGTAAAGGGAGCATGCAAATGTTTTTGCATATGGCTCAGGCCTGACTTGCTACGCAACTGTTAATAACTAAAACATCTGCATTATGCATTATAACCAGGTCCACACGTAATCTGCATGCCAAACTCCACAGCAAGCTTCTCATATTTCTGCAGAATTTAAACATTTTTGGTTTATTACATTTTCTGTCAAATCAGATTATGCATTTGGAGGCAAAAACAAGTAAAGTATAATAAATATTTCCAGTATAGCTCCAATATAGCACTCCAATTAGCTTCTAACTGTTTCTGTTGAGAAGTTTGCCAATTCACAATTTGCCGGATCTGATATAACAGCAATAGCAACAGCCTGCTTTCCTCAGGCCTTGGTTACAGAAGTTGGATGAAGAAGTTGGGACAAATGCAGTTTGTCATTCATGGTGCGCTCCCTGCTGGATAGTCAGGGAAGTGCTTTGGCGTTCTCCTTTATTTAAAGACATAACAATGTTGGCTATTCAGAAACCAAAAAATACCGTAAAAATATTCTTTGCTTTGCTTTGCTTTTTTTTGTTATCTGGACTTTTTTTTAATCTAATCGAGTTTTTTAACGGACAGTTAAAGTGCTGTGAGATTGAGAGTGCGAGTCACCTGAGCCATGTTAAAGTGCCCCTGAAAATGACCTTTCACGCAGTGTGTAACACAGCTCTAAGTGAATGAAAACATCCTGGAAAGTTTTAAATCTGAAATTGCACCATGTATAAAGTTATTGTCTCTCAAAAGAAAGAGTCGACTCATTTAAGCAAGTAGTTTTAAAATGTTGATGTCAAGATGAAACATAAGCATAGTTCCCGCCCACTTGTTGCCCGCTCAGACCCGGGGAAACTCGAAAATGAGATGGGAGTTTTTACCCTAACATATACCCTAACTGTGTTGAACTGGAGTGCACAGAGTATGCATGCACATCGCAGAGCTAGACAAGATGAGCATTTGTGGTTAAAAAGTGTATATATGTACTCGTTTAGAGCCCTTTTAAGTTGCACTGAAACTGCATTTTCAACCTTCAATCCGTTGAGAACTATTAAGTTCCACTATATGGAGAAAAATCTTGGAATGTTTTCCTCAACAAACTTTGAGACGAAAGAGAGAAAGACATGAACATCTTGCATGACATGGGGTGAGTAAATTAACAGGACATTTTTATTCATAAAAAAAAAAACCTTATACTCACTTCTGCTGTAGGTGAAGCTGGATGAAAAACAACAGTAATGTTAATCCTCTGCGTCTTCAGTGGCTCAGATGTCGGGAGTAAATGATGACTGCTATGTTCATTACTACATTCAACAACTGAACACCTCGATTGCTCAATCTGAGACATTCTTGTCTTTTCCTGGACTGGAGTCGACACAATGGCGGTCGGACTGTTCTCAGCTCACTCAGCTCATTTAGGGCAGGTCTAAGGTAAGACGATCATGTCAATCAACTATCATGGGAGCGGCCTTGGTCAGTGTGACATCACACCGACAAGAAGCTGAGAATGGCCTGATTTGAAAAAGGGTATATTACTTCCAATGACCAATCCAATGACCCCTTTAACTTTCCTTCTATGTTTTCTTGTCATTGTTTTCTTCTACTCATTTTGGTCTTTCTGTTAACAAGGTGAAAACTCAAGGCGCTCATTCAAACTGGATAGAGAAGTTCTCCACATATTCCCCTTTTACAAAACAATTAAATTGTGGTTCATAATATAGTTTAAGCTAGCTGAGTTGTAACTTGTACGCTGTCAGTAGGATGAGCTTGAGCTGTAAGTGATGTCTCCTAATGGTTGTGTAATAGCACTGGGGTAGCTAATGAGTAGTGTGTAGGTTGGCAGACTTGTTCATCTGATCCCCATTCATTTCTAGGTTTTTGAAGGGTAGTGGTCTTTACAGTTATTCATGGTGGGGTGAAAATACAGTGGAACTGAAAAGCATAATCATCCTTTGCACAAGCCAAATGTTTGATATCTCGATGTGGCAATCAAGCATGTCTAAACGTCTTGAACAGGCAAGTGAGGGTGGCGCCTCCCGACAACCAACTTCTCAGTGTCCAAAGCAGTAGACATAAACATACACAAACCAAAGGAGATTGCATCATGAGCTTCCGGACTTCTCACATGCACCACTTCTTATTTGCAAGCTCCATCAAAGAAATACACTCCACATGGTGAGGGAGAACAAGAAAAAAGAGAAATCTTTTCACTCTTCATAGCCTAGAGCGTAACATCTGATCATCGAAGACACTAACTCAGCACCTGCCAAACTTTGGGGGATGGCCAATTTTCCTCCTTTCCTCAAAAAGAAAATAGGCCTTGAGCGATGTACTTTTATTTTGAAGTTATTGCACTGTTAGCAGCTTAGTGAGATGAAAACCAAACCACACAACACTGGATTGTGCATGTCCTTTCTAATAATGAAATGAGGACAGAAGCACACAAAAGTCATGTTCCACCCTGAAGAAAGGGTTTCCTCATAGTTCACTCTTTAATTCTCCTACTAAAACCAACCAACCTTAAACTATGTTGAAAAACACCAAATCAAGTCAAGTCAAGTCAAGTCAAGTCACCTTTATTTATATACCGCCTTTAACAATACAGAATTGTGACAAGGCGGCTGTACAGTATTAAATAGGAAACAGTACATCAACAATGCCAAAGGCAACAGTAAACACTCACATTTTAGGTAAAGGTAGTTAGTCAAAAATAATAAAATAAAATGCAATATTGTGTTAAGAGAAATTGTCCCCAACTAAGCAAGCCAGAGACGACAGCGGCAAGGAACCAAAACTCCATCGGTGACAAATGGAGAAAAAAACCTTGGGAGAAACCAGGCTCAGTCAGTACACTACTAGTTTAAATCATTAAACTATGTTGGTAATGATGGAACTTGTGACCATAGTTGGCTAAAAATGCTTTTGAAAAACACACCCCAGAATAAGTATGCAGCTGCAGGTACATGCATTTAACTATACACTTCTACAAGATATCAAAGCACATTTTTGTGAGTAGCAGTCAACTTTTCTTTGCCTATGAGCTAGATTTGATGGTTGCAGTCGGCAGACAATCTAAGCAAAACAATTCATATTCATAGAAATTAATTTAGTACTTAAGAATTTAAGTGCATGTACTGTATGTATTATTCTTAAATCAAAGCGTTAAATATGGTAGCCTGTTTTTGCTCATAAGTGTACATACCCCTTGCAGAATATCCTAATATGTTAACATTTTTAAGAAAATAGGAGAGATCATGACACTTGCATGTATTCTTTATTTAATACTGACCTGAATAAGCTATTTCACATAACAGATGTTTACATATATACTCCACAAAAAGAAAAAATAACTGAATTTATAAAAATGAATCTGTTCAAAAGTCGACGTACCCTTTAATCTTAATACTGTGTGTCATTTCCTGAATGATCCATAACTGTTTTTCTATTTAGTGATAGTTGTTCATGAGTCCCTTGTTTGTCCTGAACCATTAAACTGCCTGCTGATTTACAGAAAAATCCTTCAGGTCCAACATATTCTTTGGTTTTTCAGCATTTTTGTGTATTTAAACCCTTTCCAACACTGAATGTATGATTTTGAGATCCATCTTTTCACACTTGGGGACAACTAAGGGACTCATATTCAACTATTCCAGAAGGTTCAAATGCTCATTGATGCTCCATAAGGAAAACTCATGCATTAAGAGCTGGAGGGTTAAAACTTTTGAACAGAATGGAGAGGTGTACATTTTTCTTATTTTGCCTAAATATCATATTTTTTCATTTAGTACTGCCCTTCAAAGGCTACATAAGATAGGTTCATGTTTCCCAGAAGACAAAATAGGTTACATTTACCCTGATCTTCAAATGCAAAAAAGTTTTCACCCCCGACTCTTAATGGATGGTTTTTCCTTCTGAAGCATCAGTGAGCATTTGAACTTTCTGTAATAGTTGCATATGAGTCCCTCAGTTGTCCTCAGTATGAAAAGATGGATCTCAATACAGTCATTGTTGGAAAGACAAACAATTTGTGGGACATGAAGGATTTTTCTGATGAACAGCAGTCATGAGTCACAAGGGACTCATGAACAACAATCACAAAACAGAAACACAGCCATGGATCATTCAGGAAACGACACACAGTATTAAGATTCAAGGGTATGTAGACTTTTGAACAGGGTCATTTTTATAAATAAATAAAAATAAAAAATATATTTTGTTCAAATTATTAACATATTTGCATATTCTGCAAGGGGTATGTACACTTATAAGCACAACTGTACATACTAAATGCCAATATTTTCACAATAGTTAATATTTGTCACAAATACAAATGTTCGAAAATTGCATTGAAGAATTCTGTTTAATTTAATGACATGCTTTTCAACATGTCACATGCTTTGTTTGACTCTCTTAGCTTTTTCACACGTTCCTTCACTTTCCGTCAGCGAAATTCTAAACGTTGTCCCAAAACTTGTGTGGTCCAGGTGTAATTTGCCTTTTGTAGTGCAAATGATAGGTGTAGAAGTGATAATTATACCCGGGAGGCAACTAGCTCTATAAAAATGTTAGCCACCCACCCATAAGCATTTGCACAAAGCATGTTATCAATTAATGTGAGACTACAATGTTTTTGTTTTTTGTTTTTTTTTTACAAATATAGAAAAAAAAAAATATAGAGAGAGACTGACTACGGCAGCAAGGAGAGAGACAGTGACTCTCTGGTAATTTAACACAAAGCATAGTGTTATAAATGTTATAAACAATTGCTATGTAATGTACAATGACATTTATGAAATACATACAGACACAGAAAAAACACCACAGTGGGTCTATGTACACCACTATATAACAATAAAAAAAGTAAACTTACAGTTTGTAGAGTTGGAGGTGTCTGCATTTCAACAAATTAAACTTGCACAGTACATGTTCTTTCACTTATTTGTGATTTTTTTGTCAAATTTGTCAAATGTCAGATCTTTTGTGATTTCTTTCTCAAAAGCAATGCTAAATCAAGTGGGCCTTTCTACATGCAAAGCAGTATTCATTTCTGTGAAAAGGAATCACTCAGCAACAGTGTATTTGCTGTCAACAAGCTCCGTACCTGTCAAGTCCAACAGTGGTTTTAGTTTGGTTCTGTCCAGAAAACATGAGAGCTATGAGAGCTTGCATGAGTTTACTTTTACAGTCTCCAGGCAACCATACAGTTATTTTTCTGCTCACAGTATCAGCCGTGTTGAAATAAAAATGACAAAGTTCAGTCACTGTTAATGTTGTCTACTGCTTCTTCCAAGAAATGCTCCAAGTTCTTACTCATTGCACGTTGACTTTTGTTCAGTTTGGTTTCGGCTGGGTCCAGATAAGTTATGTGTCATTTTTCTGTTATTCAAAGTGTCAAAATGTCATGTTGTGCGACTGTTTGGCCATAACTGCTGTTTTGGAAACATCTTTGAAATTACGCTAAATTTATTCACATTAATTTTCTGCACTGTTTGGCATGATTTTTGTATGATTTTTGATGATGTTTTGTAATCCTATATAAAATTGCAAAGCATTTGTATTTATATTTCCATCATAATATACAAATGAACTTTGTCCGATGATTTCCATTTTATGAAATATGTGGTGTGACCATCAAGAAACTGCCATTTTGGGACTTTTATGTTGAAATCCATTCATGTGATATGATGTCAAAAACAAAACAAAACAAAACAAAACAATGAATTTTAAGTTTATTTTTAATTTTAAGTAAGATTTTTACGAAAATTTATTTTTATTATAAATATCACAGTGTCCTTTTGTGGGAAGCTAGCTTGTTTTGTTTAGGTGGCCAGTTCTGTGCTTGTAAATTTTGACTGAATTTAAAATATCATGTGGTACAACCACTACAGACTGTTTTCCATTATAGATGTCCCAGATTGGCAGTTTTTGTGCTTTTATATTCAATTGATGGTTTATATACATAAAATACTTTATTTTAGCATAATTTGGAATAGATTTTATGCAATTTGGGTCATTTTGGTGCCGACATACAAGACAGAGCTGGTTACTTTTGGTATTAAAGTGTCAGAGTTCAAATTGTGTCTTTTTGTTTGTTTGTTTGTTTTTTTAAGACATTCAAACAACCACTACTGTTTTGTGGCTCTTTAATGTGTCCTGACATATCGCTGTAGCACCTCAGTTCAAGCGGCACATGAACCGATCATCTTTACTAGTTATAGGACGAAATAAACATGAATGAACATCTTGTTTCAACAATGAACAGATGTCAATACACACCATTTTTCAAGTCCACCGACTTTACTCTCCTGTCTGGTTTGTTTGTTGGACAAAACGGGATATTTGGCGTTATGATTGGTCAGATCACTTGGTAATCAAACTCCCGATGAAGGGTCAATTAAGCAGTCAAGATTGGGCAAAGTTCAGAAATAACTGGGGCTAAAGAAATGCCCGCAGTTAATGCCGTGTATGCCATGTACTGCACATTTAACACATCTCTTAAAATAGATTTTTAATGATATAAGTGTCATATCATCTTTGTGCCATCTGGTGCGACCACTCATCACGTGGTGTGACCAATAATAGCAATAACTGTATTAAATTAAGAAGTAAAATATCTAATTTCTGTAGTTGACATGAATCACTGCTACAGTAATGCTTAAGTGAGTGGTATTTTTAAAACATTTATTTTTCAGTTGCAATTTACAGAAAAAAATAAGTCTGCTAACTACATTTAAGAAGGAAACTCTGAAATTATAAAATAAAAATGTGAGATCATTATTTACAAAAACTCAAAAGAAATGCAAATACTTTGTTTTAAAACACTTTAATTACTGAGAACATCTAAAAAATGTTAAGCATGTTAAGGAAATTTGTTAATTTTATTAGAAATCATGGTCACACCACATGACTTTTTTTTAAGGCTACACTTATTTATCTGTATGAAAAAACACTAAAATCAATTCATTTTAAATTTTAATATGAATTTGTGTGTACACGACATTCTTAATGTTTGAACAGTCACACTAGATATGCATATATATATATATATATATATATATATATTTTTGGCCCGTCGTAAATCCTTATACGTCAATGACCCACTTACAAAATGTCCACCATCAATGAACTTTAAATATTTCCAAAGGACTTAAGAATAACACAAACTGTGTCTAGATAGCCTGTCCACTGCTTGTCCAAGAGACATTTTAGCTTATCGCACTTGTAATGAACTGCTATGGTAAGCTTTCTGATAAACTTATAAAGTAAATCAAAAACATTCAGCCGCAATGTATGAATAACCACTAGATGTCGTTTGTGCTTAAACATTATGTGTAAGGAATGTTTCAGCTTGGTTTGTCCTGCAGAAGTTTTTGCACCCCTCCATACTTTCTCAACATAACTGCTGCCCGATCATACATCTGCCTAAGAATTCTGTCAGTGCCGGTATTTATAAGCTCTGCAATTATCATTTTGGTTAAGGTTGCAGAGTCTCCGCTGGCTGTAGTGGTGACAGATACAGGTCGCTCTTTAACCTCAATATTGCCATCAACAGATTGAATCACAATGCTGACATTCTCTGTCCATCCGACATCGTTTTCAGAGGTTTCATGGCAATTCAGAAGACGGAGTCATCTAATAACATTCTGTTTAGTGTGGAGCGAGCACAGCAGTCAACATTTCCAGTCAGGAACAGGTGGTGCCATTTTGAAGCTCGGCCAGCAGGCGGCAACAGAGTCAGTCAGGCGCAGCCACACCGCTTCTCATCACCAGCGAGTAACGGACAGCAACACTGAACGCAGGAGAGCTATGGAGCTGTGAAAGACCTCTTCATCAGCGAGTGAGTTACTGTACCATGCTGACATTATTACCAGAGATTAAACATTTTAGATAGGTTTTAAATCAGTACCAGGTTACAATACAGCAATTATTGTTTTGTCGGTGCAGCTAGCGAGTTAGCTCGTAGCTCATAATGCCTGCGTCCTAGTGAGCCGCCTACATAGACATCATGTTTGGGCGTCAGAGGAGCTTTAAAAACCAGCAGGGATTTTTGTGCGTTCCGAGTCAGCAGTATTTAGGGCACCATCAGCGCTGTTTAGAAACCTCTTTAGTTTTTGAGACACAACCTGTGATTCTTTGACTTTTGTTGTGTGGTAAAGGTCATTTGATGTTATCGTGTCCACAAATGCTGTCTGGCTGGGTAGCTCACTAGTTTGTTGAGACAGCCTATGATGTTGTCTACTGAAGGCAGCTCACTGTTTTGAGACAAAGCGCAGCATGTGCTTATGCGTGTCTGATGTATGAAGAAAATCTTATGGATGAATTGTTTGATTTCTGTCTCTCATAACTCGTTCGTGTAAGAACAGAACAGTTATGGATAGTTCATAACAACTTTAAAATTCACAGTGCGCACAAAAATGTGCATTATAAATTTTGCCTGATTTTGGACTACAACTCTTATGGTACCTTCTGGTTCTATCCCAAATCATCTAACACTCACTTAAGTGTGCATATATATCAGGTGCTGATAATCAGAAAATGGCCAAACATCAGCTGATAAACTAGCCTGGCCAACATATTGGTCTATCGTTTACTAAAGAGAATTGTTACAAATACTGTACAACAAGGTTATTTATTATTTATTGTGGTGTGTTGTCTTTTAGGACCCAGGCATAAATTAAACATTCACAAGAGCTGTGCTGTAATTCCATATGATTGCATTCACTGGTTTCAGATTTTGAATAGGTTCTCATGTTACTGAGGCCGCTGGATGTCTGGATGGATTTGAAGAATGACACGTGTCTTTGCCATTCCTGTGGTGCAATGCAATAAGTCTAAACTAAACTATAAATTGATTTATTTTCACTCTGATTTTTTTTGTCCAGCATGCTACGGTTTAAATGTTGTGCAAAGTGCGTTAACGATTGACTAATGCATGCTTTTGAAATAGGCCTGCATATCCAATATAAAAAACTTCTTTACCAAAAAAATGCAGCATTGTCTCAACCTTGTCCTTCCTCCTTTTAATTACTGAGGGTGTTAGTGTTACTCGGGTATGTATGTACAGTTGAGGTCAAAAGTTTACATAGACCTTGCAGAATCTGCAAAATGTTAATTATTATACCAAAATAACAAGGGTCATACAAAATGCATGCTATTTTTATTTAGTACTGACCTGAATAAGATATTTCACATAAAAGAGGTTTACATATAATCCACAAGAGAAAATAATAGTTTTATAAAAATGACCCTGTTCAAAAGTTTACATATGTTTGATTCTTAATACTGTGTCGTTACCTGAATGATCCACAGCTGTTTAGTTTTTTTTTTTGTGCTGTTTAGTTTTTTTTTTTCTGTTCAAAGGTTAACAGCCCTGGCTTTTAATGCATTGTTTTTTTTTTTCCTTCTGGAGCATTACTGAGTGTTTGAACCTTTTGTAATAGTTGCGTATGAATCCCTCAGTTGTCCTCAGTGTCAAAAAAAAAAGGAACCCAAAATCATAGTCTTTGCTGGAAAGGGTTCAAATACTCAAAAATGCTGAAAAAAAAAACAATTCTGAAGAATAGCGGGCAGTTTAACTGTTCAGGACAAACAGGGGACTCATGAACAACTATCACTGAACAAAAAATAAAAAATAAAACACAGCTGTGGATCATTCAGGTAACAACACAGTAATGAGAAACAAGTGTATGTTTTGATCTCAACTGTATGTGCCTCTAGATATTGGAATGTCTAAAAATGACACTGGATGATTTATAAAGTAAATAACCATGTAGTAATGCATAATATTGGACAGTAAAAAGGTCGAAAATGAAAGATTACGATTATTAATAAATTAATAATGAATCTCCCATTAATGCAAAAACTGCATTACATTATAAAACAGTCTTATTTTGGAAGTCATAGCAAAATGGTTATATACACATCAAGCTTGATGTGTTTAGGAAGTATCTGGCTTTTATTTTTGTATTACTTCATGTTTCTACATGTACACTAGTGTTCAGAAATTTGTGGTTAGTATGATTTATTATTATTTTTATTTTAAAGAAATTCACACTTTTGTTCAACCAGTGCACATTAAATTGATAAAATATTACAGCAATGTTACAAAAGATTTTGATTTTCTGTTTCTTTGAACTGTGTATTCACCAATGAATACTTAAAAAGCTGTCATGGTTTCCACAAAATTATTAAGCAGCACAACTGTTTTTAACATTCATAATGAGAAGAAATGTTTCTTGAGCACCAAATCAGCATATTATAATTATTTACGAAGGATCATGTTAAAAATTTTAATTAACATCTTTCACATTATTACTCCTTTTACTTAATTTAGATCAAATAAATGCAGAAAGAGACTTCTTTTAAATACATTCAAAAGTCTTTTTGATCCCAAACATTTGAATAGTAGTGTAAATGACATAAATCAGTCTTGCCAGTTGATAGCTGCACAAATATAGCTACCATAGTGTACAGTGCAGTTTGTCCAAACCCTGATATCCACAAAGGATTTTTATGTTTAACGTTTACTTAATTTCTTAACTCTCAATGTTGTCTTTCAGGGGCCTGATAATGGCCAGCCAAGGATGCTAGCATTACCATGGGCAGTGTCACTCTGCGCTATTTTTGCTATGGTTGCCTTTTCACCTCCGTGACCTGGTCGATTCTACTCTTCCTATATTTCAACCTCAGCCAGGAAAGCCGTTTGTCCTTCAAAAATGTGCCCATCCAGGGGCAGCACCGCTTTCAGCCTCGTTTTACTCGTGGCCCAGTGATCCATCGCAGAGATGGCAGTCAAGTCCGCAAAGGACATGAGGCTCCCAAGCCAGACCTTTCTCCAGAGCTGGGTTAGTGGACATTTTTTATTTGAAATGTGTTCTTTTTATAGACAGGAGTAGAGGCCTGCTGATCTGATCCAGATTTTATATTGGATATCAAGTAGCGCAGTAATGTTGTTGATGATGGTTTTATGCTTATAATAGCCAAAAAAAAAAAACAACACACACAAATGTGGTTAATACTTTTTTGTTATTAGTATATTATTTTTGAATATTTTTTATTATTTTTATTTTTATTATGTATTATTTATTTTTATAATAATATATATATATATATATATATATATATATATATATATATATATATAATTATTTTTTTTTATGTTTATTTTTTTTATTATCTATACCTACAGAATGCAGTTTCAGCTTTTTATCAGCAGAGCAAACTTTAAAAAAAATAGCTTGCACCGTTATAAAAAATAAAATAAACTTCAAGTCGAGAAAAAAAAAGCAAACAAACATGTATTTAATTAAATCTGAATAATATTTTGTATTTGTTACTAATTCTCAAGAATGAGGGTATGTGTTACATTCTGTCCATGTTGGCATCTGTCTAATTTTGGTTAGCCTCTACCACAATATGAATTTGCGCCAAGGTATTGTAGAGTGTGATTGGCTGCTTAGCCTAGCCTTTGACGTCAACAGCAGATGATGTGGAAAGTGTTCTCTCATCCCTGATGAACTGTTTGTCAGCTATCCTAAAAAAACACGGCTGTTTGGTTCATTGATTTTTATTATTTGCATTTTTCACAGACTTTTTTTTGGGTTGCGACCCACCACTGGTCTAAATTATCCAGTATTACTGTCAGCGAGTGAGAAAATGAGCCAGTGCTGCTCATTTACAGTAATAAGCTCTACTGGTGTCAAGCTGACGTCTCTCCATGTACTTTCTAGAATAAATTGTTTTTTGACAGTTTGTCACAAGTAATTAGAAAAGACTGTTTGGCTACTTACAAAAGATGAAATGGCTGGAAAAAAGTTTTCCTAACAGGGATAAAAAATAGACTTGAATGCAATTGGCTGTTCACTGTAATATGAGTTTTGCAGGCAGTGAGGCAGGTTTTGGAGCAGCTTTTGTTGCCATGACAACACACTTACTACCTATATTATGTTATGAAACTGTAATCAATCCACCAGTTTAAAATATTTTTTACTAGACCATCTGTCCTACATTGTGGGCCCTACTAAATCCTCTGAAAAAGCAGGCATCCACAGAGTAATAAGTCAGTGTTTTATGAGTGTTCTGATTTCGATTTTCAGGAATGATTTTTAACAAAAAAGACCAAGAGGTACGAGATATGGGCTATCATAAGCACGCCTTCAACATTCTCATCAGTAACCGGCTTGGCTACCACAGAGACGTCCCCGACACCAGGAATGACAAGTACGGACATCTATTGGTGTACTAAGCACTTGCTAAAATCATTAAGTGTGTTCTGTTAACTGTTTTTGAACATTCATGTGACATTTCCCCTCCCCCTCTCTACAATAGTGAGTAAATAATTATAGAATTTTCATTTTCAGGTAAATCATTGTCTATGACCTAGAGAAATGAGCAATTTATGGGGTCAAGGTGCATATGGTTTTGTGTAAAACATGCCGTATTGTGTAAATACAGGTGAAGGGACGTGTGATTTGGTGTGATGCTGCTGTAAATCATCACATGAACACTGTTCCCAACAGGTGCAGGGACAGGAACTATCCCGTGACCTTGCCTACAGCCAGCATAGTGATCTGCTTCTACAATGAGGCGTTCTCTGCCCTCCTTAGGACGGTTCACAGTGTGCTGGATCGCACACCAAACTACCTACTCCATGAGATCATACTGGTGGACGACCATAGTGAACTGGGCAAGCTACTTTGCTTCTCTAAAATTTTTCAGTCATCACTTCTCTTGTTTTGGTTAACTGAAGCAAGGCATGATAATGATTGACACATTGGATCTGTCCAAAACCTTAGTGAGTTACCTCAGTAGACTTGACTAGAATTTATTATGTTTTTACACAAGTGACTCAACTAACATAAATTTAGCATGTTTGCATGTTGCAGAGCTAAAGACTTGATTCGCTATTAAGTGTAAATAACATAACGCTGGAAAAAGGGGGAAAATTGAATGACAGTTTGGAGCTGCTGTGTAGCCTGTAAGGTGCTATATAAAATAAATAAACAAACGAACAAAAGAAAGAATAGGGTTCATACAGATACTGTAAAATGAAATTCCAGGACTTTCAAGGACTTTTCAAGCACTACTTTTTGGATTTTCAAGGACTTCAGTCAAAGATCTCACTTATGTCTTTTATCTCAAATTCTAAAAAAAAAAAAGAGAAATAGATAAATAAAAATATACTAATAAAAAATGGCAAAAATAAAGTGTAGGGCATGTGAAGTATTACTACTAAAGTATTACAAAGTACACTACACTTTTACTATAGTAAAACCACGGTTAATTTGTATTTGTGTATACTTTCTTTTCTTTGTTTTGTTTTTATAAGTTACTGCTTTAATGGTTTGATTAAAAAAAAAATCTGAAAAAAGATTAGCAGAATCGTTTCGAAATCTTATGAAACAAATGGTTCTCGAACCCGCGCCTAAAATCCTAACGATCCGCACTTCTAAGATCCAATCTAAAGCAAAAGATTCACAAACCCACTCCCAAGTTCTGATCTAAATCAAATGATTCGCCATCCACGCTCTAAAGTCCCAATCTGAATAATGATTTGCGAACCATCATTTTAGATCAGGACTTAGAGCGTGAATAATTTAGATCGGAAATTTGTATTGTGAATCATTTGATTTAGATTTGGACTTCAAATTGCGTATAGCAAATCATTTGTTTAGAATTATTCAATTCGCAAAATGATTCACAAACCCCTTCCTATGTAAATCAAATGATTTGCAATACGCAATTTGAAATCGTGATCTGAAACAAATGATTGGCGTAACACGAAGTTCCTAAATCAAGCAGTTCGCTGTATGTGAAGTCCAATCCAAATCTAATGATGCGCGATACATTATTTGAAGTCCCGATCTGAAACAAATAATTTAAAACAGTAAATCATTTTGCGACATAATGGTTTAACTGATTCAGAGTTTTGTAAAGCTCCATTTCACCCATCACTCGTGCTTTTTAAAATTGATACAAACGATGTTGAAAAGCGATGAATGAATGGCTCTTTTAATACGATCTGGCTTTTGCTAGTGAATCAATTGAAATGAATGATCACGAGTCACGAGTTTGAATCAATGTGAGTGGTTCCAGCCCAAATTATTGATTTGGTTCATCTGTTTCTGTTTTCGCATCTTCAGCCATGTTTATACGACACTGTCCGTACTTCTATTTGCTTAGCTTGATTGTTTTCTTACATTAACTGAAATAAGGGAAAAGGGTATGATGTTTTTTGAATTGTGTGATTTTTGTGTGAAAGATTTTCATAGATTCATTGTCTTTCAGTAATTTAAGCTCTTTCAAGTACCTCTTCAGGAATATTGCCATTTTCCAGGGTTGTTCAGGCCTTAAATTTCAAATTCAAGTACCTTAAACACTTTAGGCACCTTGTACGAACTGTGTGTATAAATAAATGAACAAATGGACAAAAGAAAGAACAAACAACAATCTTATTCCAAGAATGAATATTCTATCTACACTGTTATTATTTTTTGGAAAAAAAAAATAAAAAAATAAAATTCAGAGCAAGTCTGTGAAAGGACAAAATGTACTGTGGAATTAGGTCAACACTCACTTAACTCTCTAACTCTCCAAGTAAAGAATATAACTGTTTAAAAGAGTTTAATATATCCCCATTTAAATTCGCTAAACATGCCAACACACAAAATGCCATATCATGACCCAGATATTAGGCCTGTGTGTATGTGCACAAAATCATTTGGTCAATACATTGTCTATACATGTTAAACTATGTTTAAATCACCTGTCAAAATTTGTGTTTCTCTTCAGAGTTGTCATCCATAAGACTTTTAGTTTTCAGATCCCCTCGATTTAACTATTGCCTGTAAGATGTTAGCTAGAAGGAGTGTGTGAATGAAGGGTAAGAAATGAAGTAAGCCTAAAGGGTCACTGGATGTCTGACTCATCAGATATTACTTTGTATGTCTGACAGATGATCTAAAGGAAGACTTGGATTCTTACATAAAGCACCACCTGCAGAAGAAAGTGAAGCTAGTTCGTAATGAGAAGAGGGAAGGGCTGATCCGTGGAAGGATGATTGGGGCATCGCATGCTACAGGTCTGACCTTGGAGATGGTTCACCCAAACTGAAGACTGTTGTTTACCTTCAAAACAAAAAAAGTCATTTTAATGAAACCTGAAAGATTTCTGTCTATTCATTAAAAGTCTCTGCAACCTAAAATTTGACACTTTGCAAAGTTCATGAAGACATCATAAAAGTAATCCAAGACTTTGTTTCTTTATTTACTTTATAACACATATAAAGAACACGTATAAACATTTATGCACATACATAAAGCACATAAAATATGGTCAACGGAAGCTCAGCTGTACCTCATTGGATCTCACACATAAAGCATGCATGTTATTATAACTATTTCCTTCATTAAGGCTGTCTTCATCTCTTTTTCTTTCAGGTGAGGTGTTGGTGTTTCTGGACAGTCACTGTGAGGTGAATGAGGCATGGCTCCAGCCTCTGCTCACACCCATCAAAGAAAACAGAAAAACAGTGGTTTGTCCAGTCATCGACATCATCAGCGCAGACACACTAGTATACAGCCCCTCTCCTATTGTCCGGGGGGGATTCAACTGGGGCTTGCACTTTAAGTGGGATCCAGTACCCATGTCTGAACTCAACAGCCCCGATGGATCTATCAGGTATTACCGGAGTGTTTTACTTATGCTAATTATGCAAAGATGCATACTTCTTGCATTTTCTTTGCATTTTCTGCAAAATTAGCCATTTTGAAAGCAAATTTTATAATATTTTGCTTTGAGTCCATTAAGCACCAAATAAACATGGGGTAAAACTTTTTTTATTTGAAACATTTGTAACATTACAATATCGACAGAATAACTCAAAATGGGATGTACGATTTTAATCATACTGTACACACTGTAATACTGTACCGTGCCCACTGCTACATATCCTGTCCCTGAAGCTGCTTTCATGGATGGGGATGAGGGCCAATACTTTGAACCCTGGAGTCATAGACTGTCCTGTTTAGAATCAGTCCTGCCAAATGGATTCTTGGCACAGAATTTGAACCACAGAGTTGTCTGCCCTTTCGCCCCTTTCATGTACATGACCAATCAAATGTTTGGAACCATCTGCTTGTTCTTTTTCATTAGTATTTTTCAGATTTTAGAATAACAGAGAAGTCAAATCAAAGTATGGGACTTATTTAGTGACCTAAATATTAAACAAAACTTTTATTTTTTTTATTTTTCTCTGCAGGTCTCCCACAATGGCAGGTGGGCTGTTTGCCATGGACAGGAATTATTTTTATGAGCTTGGTCAGTATGACCGCGGCATGGACATCTGGGGTGGAGAAAACTTGGAAATCTCTTTCCGGGTAAATGGATTATGTATACACTAAGATACATAGTTTCAATTTTTTTTTTTTTTTTTTAAACCAGGTTTTCCCAGATGGGGGTTCATAAGGGAACAGCAAGACCTGATCAAAAGTTAATAATTAATTAAATTGAATGTAACTTTTAAAAAAAAAATGGGGCTGCACAATTAATTGAAATATATCTTATAAAATGTTGATTTTCAAATCAAAGGCTGCAATTCAATTAAATAAGTATGTTGTCTGCTGTGCTGCTGTTTCAGAGGGATCATTTTTTATAATAGTGTGTTTTTAGATTTCGGCTCTGTTTACCATAAAGGCTGCTTTTCACTAACTCAGCAAATGCTGTGAATTTAACACGCATTTGGAAATGCTGTGTGTAAGTATTTGTTTTGCAACCTCTAGTATTAGATGGTTCTTGTAAAGAGTAAACCCAAGTGTGAACTTAAAAGTAACTTTCCATTAACGGTAGTGACTTTGTTATTTGCAGTAGCTGTATAAAATTTTATTTAATATGAAAATGTCTCATTGCATTTCAAATATATGGGGGCATTCTACAGAATTGGTGCAAACTGCTGTCCTACAACCAAAAACAAATTTAAAAAGCATTTAAGTATTCAAATCTTGAAACCCACAATCATATTTAAAATATTAGAAAATTTCAACTTATGAAAACTATATTGAAATAACTTTTTGTATTTTTTCCATTGTTGTTTGTAAAATATCTTTTTGTTTCTTTGAAAAAGTAAAGTTCAAAAAAATATTTATTTTATATTTTCTTTGCAAATTAGAAAAATTTATGTTAAAAAAAAAAGTCTCCCTCATTTTTTTGTCACTACCGAAACAGTGTATGTTTAGTCCATTGTCCATAGTCCATTTATGATTTGGAAATATTCATATGTTCCTCTCTCTCATAGCTATGATGGTGAGGTCCCATCATTTTGAGGTATATGTGTTCAAAAGTCTGAAAAGTCTGTGCATAATTGAGCTATTATCTCATAATTGAGATGGTGAATTGGTGAGTTTGTGTTAAATGTGAGCCAAAACCATCACAATTAAAAGAACCAAAGACTTAAACTACTTCAGTCTGTGTGCATTGAATTTATTTAATACATACACGAGTTTCACAATTTGAGTAGAATTACTGAAATAAATGAACTTTTCCATGACATTCTAATTTATTGAGATGCACCTGTATATGTGTGTATGTATATACATGTATATATATTTACATTGTAGATAGGTCAATATAACCCTATTTAAATTATTATTACTGTGTTTCGGTACTGACAAATTTGGGGAGAGGACAAATATTTCAAAACATTCTGAAAATACTATATGAGAATGAACTGCACAATTACTAGAAATGTGTACCTTGGATATTATACAATTTGCATACATACAATTTTTTTTGGGAAAAAGATATTAGAGAACTATGAGCATGAATGTGTCGTTATATTTATTGTAATTTCCTCAGGGTATACTTCAAGTAAACATTCACTTTCAAGCGGTTTGGCTGACAAAAAAAGTTTAGGAGCCCTTGGTTTAGACATTTTTTTTAATCTTGATGACTCGCTTGATTTAAAATGTATATATTTGTTTTCCATCAGATTTGGATGTGTGGAGGACAGTTACTGATTGTTCCCTGCTCCAGGGTGGGGCACATCTTCCGCAAACGCCGGCCTTATGGGTCCCCCGGAGGTCAGGATACAATGGCCCACAATTCCCTGCGTTTGGCCCATGTCTGGATGGATGACTATAAGGTAGAGATCAATAGCATAATGCTCTTATAAAAATAACAATAAAATGCTAAGCATTTTGCAAATAATGCTTATTAACTGTTCTGTCTTTTAGCATTTGTATGCAAGGGAGATTGTGTTGTAATATGAGAAACTTGCAGCACCAGTATGTAGTGGATCAATTTTTGGGAAGAACAGCCAGTTATACAGCATTGCCTGAATAAGTGGACAAGAGTTAGTTGCTCTGTTTTTTTGTCAATGTTGTAGTTTCATTTTATTTTTTGAGCCAGGTCTCTTATTAAATTTTGACAGGTTAAGGTTAAGGTTGATTTGTTAAAACCCAGTTTGTGTTCTGGAGGACAAATTGCTGAAAGTCAGAGACAGTCTGCAAATTTTGGGAAGTCAGAATTGACTGATTTCACAGAAAAGGCTGTGGTTTCTGGACAGGTTTTTTGTGTTTTGAAAATCTGGTAGTGTGCGATCCTCTGTCAGCAAGAGTGTGAAGCTTAGTGTTTCTCTGTAACCATTTACAGTCGGAAAGTGTGTGACAGCTAGTGTTTTATAGAACTTGTGCAGTGTATTCCAGCCTTAAATTGTGTTTTTCACTCACAATTTCTTTTAGAGTACAAACTGTGACCTTTTATTGTACAGACAGATGAGAGCAGGTATTACATAGTATAAAATAAATAGCATGTCCGCGCTGACCCTGATTCTTTGAGTTCACTCAATAAATTGATTGTTTTTTGTCGGGTTGTACATTGACAGCCGTGGAGCTGTTGTACATTGCTGTTGGCAACACATGCAGCGTGGTCCATTACATGATGGAGATGTGTGAAATTCTTCATGCGTGTTTGAATTTTACAGCTGCGTCCATTCCGCAGAACTTCAAAGGCTCATCATAATTGGCTTCTCGTCTAGGAGATAATTGGCCCAGTTAGAGAAGAATGTAATTACCTGTGTCAGACACATTAATGCTCGGCTCCAAATGGTTATTCTCAAGATCCTGGTTAACAGTGTCATCTACTTTCTCAGCAGTATTTGTTTAGTCTGTTTAGGTTGCTTTTTTTTTTTTTCTTTTTTGCTTCAGTGATGTGTTAATAGTGTTGAAGTAGTTTCCAGCTAATGCGTGAGTTTTTATTTTTCCCTATGCTGTTCGCATGTCCTTTTTTCTTGATGGGTACTTCATTATGAATAACTCTGACATCAGTTCAAGAGCACATTATGTAACACTTGGGTTCTTAAGTTACACCATGTCAGTTTTTCACTCATTTCATTGCAGTATATTCTAGAATTGCTATACTTACTGTATATGATGCCTAAATTAGTATATTAAGCAAAATTGTGACTAGCTGTTGGAACAGGCTTGACATTGGGATGACACCTATGATGCCTTAAAAATGCTGTCTAGGTGGCTGGCTGACTAGTTTTTGGATAGGAGTTAAACTGTCTGTTCCAAGTGCATATGCCAAGTATTTCCCCTGGTGGTGTTGGTTTACAATTTGTGATCAGCTCAGCTGCAGTCCTCAGAGGCAGTGATGTATTGCCTCTGGGTTTGTACAAGGTGGTTAAAGTACTTGAAGTACTTGAATTTGACTTTTTGAAATGTAAGGCCTGGAAAACCCATAAAAATAGCAATATTCCTCAAGAGGTACGTGAAAAGCTACCGAAAGACAATGTATCAATTAAATAAGTGTTTAATTTTCTCAATAAGCATATATCATTCATGCAAAATTCACGCAATTTAAAAAACATCATACCTTTTTCACTTATTTCAGTTAACATCAGAAAATAATCAAGCTAAGCAAGTAGTAGTACTGACAGTGTCATGTAAACATGGCTAGAGATGCAAAAAGAGGAACAGATGAACCAAATCAATCGAGTAATGTATTCTGGAACCACTCCAATTGATTCAAGCTTGTGACTTTGATCATTCATTTCAAGTGATTCACTAGCAAAAACCGGATCAGATTAAAAGAGCCATTCATTTTCAATTTTCAACATCGCTTGTAACTATTTTAAAAAGCACGTAGTGATGGGTAAAACTGACCTTTTCGAAACTCCGAATCAGTTAAACCATTGTGCCGCAAAATGATTCGCTAGTTTGAAGCGCTTCAGTCGGATTGCATGTCGCAAATCATTTGTTTCAGATTGGGCTTTAATTCACGTGTCGCAAATCATTTGATTTAGATTGGAACTTCAACTGCAAATTATTTAATTTTGGTCAAGACTTCAGAGCGTGTATTGCAAATCATTGATTTACAGGTGTAATGCTACAGGTGAACAGGTTGACTAATCACTTAGTGAATTGAACGATTCAAATCAAATGATTCACAATACGCGATTTGAAGTCCTGATCTAAATCAAATTCAGATTGGGACTTCAGAGTGTGGATCGCAAATCAGGTTTGCAAATCATTTGTTTCAGATAAGTACTAAAATATTAACTAAATATATAAGAGGGTTCTTCATAAATATTCACTAGCTCGTAGGGACCTGACAAAAGTTTGTGAATTCCTGATTTAGAGGTTAAGGTTCAGAGCAGAACTGCGCTTGATTAGCAAAAAATGTGTTTGTATAATACAGTCCAATCAAAGATGAATAGCTGGGATTTATCATATTTTCAGCTAAGCTAATTTAGAAATTTTGGTCTTTTGGACACTGATTACTCATGTGAAGTGCAGGGTTATAAAAACTGGGTACACGTCTGGATTTATTCACAAATTTTGAATGTACGCCTTAACTTTAATGGTTGTTCACTGTTCTTTCTTGTATTAAAAAGCAATTGTCACTCTTAAATTTGCTTTGTGTGTGGCTGTTCTGATGGAATTTCAAGATTATGCTGTATTTATTTACTGACCAGAAGTTATGTGGCAATGAAACACCTCAGAATTTGTTTTCAGGATTTAAAATACAGTTACTATCTCTAATGTTCAGCGGCTGTGTAGAAGAAAAGTTTTGTTTTGTTTTTCGCATCGCCCTTTCTGAAGTATGCAAACAGGGGCTTTAAAAGATTAGTTTATCCACAAATTAAAATTGTCTGAAAATGTACTCGCCCTTAGGCTATCCGAGATGTAGATGAGTTTGTTTCTTTGCCAGCACAGATTTAGAGAAATTTAGCATTACATCACTTACTCACCAATAGATCCTTAGCAGTGAATGCTGTCACAATGATAAAAACATCATAATAATCCACGATTAATCCACACGACTCCAGTCCATCAATTAACATCTTGTGGAGTGAAAAATGTGTGTTTGTAATGTATCCATCAGTAATACGCTTCTAACTTCAAACCATTGCAGGAGAGAAATATGCACACATCAAGCACTATTTAGAGTGAAAATAATCCGAAACGGGTCTAAACAAATATGTTGTTGGAATTTTGATGTTTTGATGTTGGAGGACTTTTTCACTGGAGGAAACATTATTATGGATTATGGACTTTGTTTCGTACAAACACAGCTTTTTACTTGAAAAGACTTTAATTATTAGTCTAGATGAGGGTGGATTACTTGTGGATTATTGTAATGTTTGAACTCTGACAGCACCCATTCACTTCAGCGCAAGTGATGTAATGCTGAATTTCTCCAATTTTTTTCCCACGAGGAAATAAATTTATCTGCCTCTTGGATGGCCTAAGGAAGAGTAAAATTGAAGCAAATTTTCATTTTTGACTATTCCTTTAATACTTTATTGGCTACAATATGTCAATGTAAACGCTTCTTTTCATTTGTGAGAATGTTTAGTCTTGCATATGCTTTTTCAGTAAAATGTAATAATTAAATATTTCTATTGCATATGTGTGTGTGTACATCAGGAGCAGTACTTTGCCTTGCGTCCAGAGCTGAGGAACCGTGACTATGGTGACATCAGCGAGCGGGTGGCTATTCGAAAGCGGCTGCAGTGTCATTCCTTCAAATGGTACCTGGACAATATCTACCCTGAAATGCAGGTGTCCTCCCCACACAAGCCTCAGCAGCCTGTCTTTATCAACAAGGGTTTGAAGAGACCCAAAGTCCTACAGCGGGGTCGGGTAAGACCTCACATTGACCCTAATGTTTACCATATCATGTAGCTCTGCTGGTCAGTAAAGGACTGCATGAATATTTGGCTGTTGTTTGACTCTCACATCGTACAAACACTCTGTTTTTCTTTTGATATCATTACGTACTGTATTCCAAGTGAAAGAAGTGAATACAGAGCTTTATGGAATGAACTGGCAGCTGTCTGTATAAACAGCAGAGGGCAGTAGAGCAGCTTTTGAACACTACCTGGTCAGTCGATTCATTAAGTCCACTAATGGATTGCATTATTTTTGCACAATATTAGTGTTATGCAAGAGAATATTTAGAATATCATAATTTTTTTTTTTTGTTGTATTTTTCTAAGCCTAAAGTTTGTAAGTTATTATTATGTACTGTAATTAATGGACTGGTTAGTGGTGTTTTTAAGTATTTCTCTATGAAAATAACAAAAATACAGGATTTTATGTCAACTTGAAATTAAAATGGACTTAATTTACTTACCTTATACATGTTCCTGGTCATAGTGTAAGCGATTAGTGCATGTTATGCTCTCTCTTTTCAGCTGATGTCACAAATCCCTCTTATTTTTCGACCTGTTTTTTCAATACTCTACTTTAATTCTCCAGTCAGCATTTGCAAATCTTAGACGAGACTTTTAAAACATTACTTATTTATACAGAAATCTATTATTTCAAATCCAAAAGAAAACGTCAAATTTATTGTACACAAGTCAATCTATATAAATGAATTGCAGTAATATGTTCCCCCAGACCATACAATAAAATATCTGTAGGAGTTTTTTAAATATGCTTTTCCAAAAATAATTTGTGTGTGTGTTTTCTTTCAGCTGCGTAATCTGTTAGCTGACAAGTGTCTGGTGGCACAGGGACGGCCCAGTCAGAAGGGGGGTGCTGTGGTGGTGAGAGACTGTGACCCACAGGACCCTGAGCAGGTCAGTTCATCAGACTGCTGTCATTCTCTGTTTTTTTGGCATTCTTGCCTTTATTGTGATAGGACAGTGATTCTAGATTCTTATCACCTGACGTCTGCGATCGCCATGTATCAATTCGGACGGGACGAACATCTCCGTGTTTATTACAGAGGTGGGAGAGTCTGTTTCATACATCTGGGTGTTGCAGAAATCACGCACTCATGCGTGCATTGCGTAACGTCAGATTAATTACTGTAGTATAAACACAGTTTTACTACAAATACCATGGTGAAGCTGTATGGCTAGTATAGCAAAACAATGGTTAATTTGTGGTTACTTCAGTTAAACTATTTTATTTATTTTTATTTATTTTTAGCATGTTAAGAGCATCTATGGTAATTCACATTGGCCAAAACACACGGAAACGGATTGTGAAAAAAATACCTTCGGCAATCACAGACATTTGCATTCGGACGGGATTCGTTTTCTCAGAGTATCACTGAGTTTGCCGAAAAACAGTAGTTAATTTGCTCTGGAATTATTACAGAGGTTGTGTGAGTGGTTTAAATGGGTAACGTTACTGCAGTCGAAATTCAAAATATCTCTTTCAAGTGTAGAAATTAAGAAAGAAGCATTGTAATGTACCTACTGTAGTGTAAAGCAAAAATAATATACTTATGAAAAATTCATTTTCACTTATTTTGCAGTGCAGTTGTTTTACATTATATGGCTGTTACTGTCATAGGAATAACAATAATATAAAATGGTTGTTATTATTATATTCTAATTTGTTTGGCTTTTAAAACACCAGTGTGAATGTAATTTAGACTGAGACAGTATGTCACAACTAAAAAGAGGGTTCAGTCCCCTTTAAAGTTCAGGTACAAATGATTCACTGACATTTTTTTTTTTTTTTACTTAAGTGTTCTTAGGAACATGGGTTAGAGCTCTTAATTTTTTAACTCTGAAAGTGCATTGGATAGAAAAAATTAACTTTAAAATGTACAAAATGTAATTTTTTTCCAAGTATTTGTTTGTCTTTTTTAAATATCCCAATAAATACTGTATCATGGACTTCATATATTATCGTATTGCAAGATTTTGATAGTTACATCCTTACGAATATTTATATTAGAAGTAAATCTTTAACAGTATTTCTTTTTACTGTGTTTTTGCTTACATATATGCAGCCTTGGTGAGAATCATATGGGATTATTTTTGTGCCAATAAGAATGAACATAACTTTATAAAACTGAACGTAACTTTCCAAGAAACGATCAAAAATATGCCACTGCAAAAGAAGAAAAACACAATGAAAATGAAAAAATGAACTCAGTCGCACGAATTTAACATGCTCTTCAAATATGCTTCATTCTTTGTTAATGATTTTCAAAGAATCGTTTTCGCGAATCATGGATTCTGAATGCGTTGCCACAGCTTTCGCTTACGCTTCGCAAATTTTCGTTTGCTGTTTTGGCACAAACCTCTCGTGGGGGCGGGCTTAACAGCGATCTACTCTGATTGGCTAATGAGCTTTTGATGGACAGTTGCTCTCTGACCTGGAAGCACGGACGGTGACGTCAGTGGCGCACATATTGGAAAGTTGTTGCGGTGTGCAATACGTCGTGCTTTGTTTATATTAAGTATTAATGTTATTAGTATTTCACCTACGGTCGTCTCTTAGTTTCTAAAGATGAGCTCCCAGGAGAGACACGGAGCAGCATCATCTTCCACCTCAGCTTGTCCCTCAGGGCAGCTTGAAGTAAGTTCGTGTTGCTAAAGTAACGTTAATCAATAACATCGATAAAAGTTTTATTCATGTACAGTGTGCAACAGTTCTGATAGTTTCTATAAACAAAGCACGACGTATTGCGCCACTGACGTCACCGTCCGTGCTTCCAGTTCAGAGAGCAACTGTCCATCAAAAGCTCATTAGCCAATCAGAGTAGATCGCTGTTAAGCCCGCCCCCACGAGAGGTTTGTGCCAAAACAGCAAACGAAAATTTGCGAAGCGTAAGCGAAAGCTGTGGCAACGCATTCAGAATCCATGATTCGCAAAAACGATTCTTTGAAAATCATTAACAAAGAATGAAGCATATTTGAAGAGCATGTTAAATTCGTGCGACTGAGTTCATTTTTTCATTTTCATTGTGTTTTTTTTCTTTTGCAGTGGCATATTTTTGATCGTTTCTTGGAAAGTTACGTTCAGTTTTATAAAGTTACGTTCATTCTTATTGGCACAAAAATAATCCCATAGAATCAGAGGCTTTAAAAACCTTACAGACCCCACACTTTTTTGATGATGTGGAATGGTGCCATTTTTCGTTACTGTAGTTTAAAGCTACTTTTCTCAGCTAAAAAACTGTTGATCATTGTTATATGCCATTATATGCTACTAACGTTAAAGGGGTGATGAACTGAGAAACCAAAATACCCTTGATCTTTTGATATATAAGAGGTCATTGTACTATTAAAAAAAAAATGTCCTGTAAGTTTTAGAACTCAAAACTGTCGTTAGTGTAAAAACGTTTTATATTGAAGGCGGTCTGTCAAAACGACAGCTATGGAATTTTCGACATTATGATGTAATAGGTAGGTAAGCGCGGCCTCCACAGAAGAAGATTGACATCACTGGCTGTTTAGCCCTGCCCACCGATTCGCGCATACTGCTAACCAGAGAGGTGAACTTGCAAGTCTACACAAAAACCAAACAATAAAGAATGCTCTAAATACAAGATGCTGTGCAGCACCACTTTGTGGAAAAGCAGTGTTTGCGTTGCTTTCCTTCTGATCCCAATGTTAGGAAAGAGTGGATGAACTTTTTTTTAATGAAGTTCCAGACCACGTCAGTAAGAACTCGGTCGTTTGCTTACTTCATTTTATCGTGGATTTGTTTGCAATAACCCATAGCGTCAGCTGAACAATGAAGAATCCAAAGCTCTCTATTGACTTTGTATTGCAGGAATCTGCCTCCTTGCCATTTCTGACTTATAATAAAAAAATAGAACAATATCTAAAAGCTGCGTGACAATATGTGACAAGGTGTAAAGTAAACAATCTAAAACCCAAAACAACGCTTTTATAAGCCCAAAAAACGAACGACACAAAAGTAGTACGCCCACTGGAGGAAAACTTAAAGGGGTCATCAGATGCAAAGTTCACTTTTACGTGTTGTTTGAACATTAATGTGTTTTGGCAGTGTATGTACACATCCACCCTATAATGATAAAAATCCATGCAGTGGTTTTTAATTAATCTGTAAAAATATCCCCTTTTTCAAATCGAGCCATTCTCAGATGGCGTCACACCGACAGAGGCCGCTCCCACGATAGTTGATTGACATGAGCGTCTTACCTTAGACCCGCCTTAAATCAGCTGTAAGAGTCCGACCTCCATTGTTTCGATGCTGGAGCAGGGATGAAAGTTAGACAAGAATATCTCCCATTGAGCGATTGAGGTGTTGTGTTGCTGGATGTAATAATGAACATAGTGGTCGTCATTTACTCCCGACATCTGAGCCGCTGAAGATGCAGTGGATTACATTTGCTTGTGAAGGGAATGCGCCTCCCGATCTACATATATCCGTCTATGTTCACATGAATCATTCGTGATCCAGCTTCACTTACAGCAGAAGCGAGTGTAAGAGTTTTTTTTATGAATCTTTGCGATCGCCTTTCCTAATAATGTGCTTGTTAGCAAGTTTAGCGGCTAAAGCAAACAGGCTCGTCAATCCACAGAGAGAAGAGAGGGGTGGGGTGAGCAGAGCTCATTAACATTTAAAGCAACCTCGTCCAGAACAGGATGATTTTTGCAGAGCTGATTTTGGCATGGTAAAAAAAAGTGTTATTTACACTATCAATGAGAAATTTTAACCAAAGCATGTTATAGACTTCATTAAGACCCTAAAGAATCATATCAACTTGTGGAAAATGGGCATCCGATGACCCCTTTAATCGGCAAAGGAAACACTCATTATTTTTTAACCATGTTAAAGGATTATTTCAGCACCCTATGTGAACAAGAGGAGAAGATATATTGAGAAACTAAATTTTATTGGTCTATGTCAGTGCCCATTTTCTTACCTTCCTTGTGTTGGAGAAATGATCAAATTGAATGGCCCAGCATGAAATACTTTGACATCTACAACTATTTGTGTCCTTAAACGCTCGTTTTTTGGGTCGACAGCTTATAAAAACGTAGTTCTGGATTTTTCAGCTTGTTTACTGTACACTTTGTCACAGCTTTTAGACATAGCATAGTTCTGTTTTTTGTTATAAGTCAGAAATGACAAGGAGGCAGCTTTCTGCAATACAAAGTCAATGGAGAGCATTGGATTGTCTAAATGTGCTTTCTATTGCTTTGTCTCTTCTTAGAGATTGTTTGATATGTACTGAGTTATGTGTTTTAAACCTAAATCACAGCAATGTCCATCTATGAGGAATGAATGTACACTGTTAGCCAATCATAGCAGTGGGTGTTTACTTTTGAGTCTACAATCTGCCACACCTATTCAAATGTTCTGCTGAGAGGGGTTGAAAAGCAGGACAGAAAATAGCCCATTTCTTCTAAATTATGTTTTTTTTTTTTTAATGTAAAACTCTGAGAGACCTTGAGAGAACAGTACAAAATAAAAAACAAAACAAAACAAAAAAAAAAAACAAACATAGGTCATGACCCCTTTAACAAAATGTAAATTGTTTTTCTGTTTAACAAGTATAAAACAGGTTGAATTGGATCATTGTATCTAAAGATATCTGAAGACAATATTTTAAGTTTTATTATTGGTACTGTGTTTTTGTGTGTTGTTTTGCAGGAATGGGCCTATGATGAGGAGCATGAGTTAATTCTAGCCGGGCTGCTGTGTTTGGACATGTCTGAGATTCGTTCTTCCGACCCCCCACGCCTTATGAAGTGTCATGGCTCAGGTGGATCTCAGCAGTGGACACTGGGGGTGAGAAATCATCCCATTACGGTCTTTTACCTCATGTTTCCCTTGTACTGTACACTAGGGCTGCAACTACCAGCTATTTTGATTACCATTATTGCTCTGAATAAACTGATTTTTTTAAGCCAAACTTGTTTTTTAGTAATATGCAAATTGAAGGCTAATACACACATGGTAAGCTAAAAAAATGTTACAATATATAGACATGCTTATCGTATGTCCCTCTGTTGTTTAGATCGGTGTAGGTGCCCCATTATGTGCTCCACTTCATATGCCATGTGTAAATTAATGAGCAAAAGTAAGTGTAAACATACACAATAAAATGCAAATAATGTATTTTTTGTTCTCTCAGAAAAATAACTGGCTGTACCAGGTGTCAGTGGGCCAGTGTTTGGCTGTTGCTGACCCTCTCAGCATCAAAGGATATGTTACCATGGCAATCTGTGATGATTCCCGGTCCCAGCAGTGGCAGTTAGATGGTTGAAGATGCTGGAAGTGTGAGGAACAACTACAGCCCCCCTCTGGCTGGGGATTGAACTGCACCGCCGCAGTGCCGTCAGCTCAGAAATGGACAACAGACCCTTGGCAGTCCAGATCACTGTGACAGGATGTGTTGAGGGCCTGCAATGAGAATGAGCTCAACTTTCAGTTTCAGCCTTGGTCTGAAGCTTTTTGTGACCCATATTCTTTACTCAGAAACGACTATTTTTAGAGAGTATTTTTAAAAATTGTGTTTATTCAAGTATTTGTACGTTTTAATAATTTTAAGTTCTTGAAATGTAAACGATTTGCACAGAAAAACTATTTTCAATGTATTACAGATGTTAGATGTTAATAAATATAATCATAGTCTGCTAGATTTTAAGCTCAACATCAATACTTAGCATTACTTAAATTGTATTTGCGTTTTTTCAATCAAGTTAACGTAAGCCTGTCATTTTGAATTCCTTCATCTGATTTTATTTGATTTCATGACCACTGGATTTACCTTGACCTTAATAAACTGAAAATGTATTAGGTCGTTCTGTAATGAATTAGTATTTCTTATTATTGCTGGTACTCCAATATAGATAAGACGAGTTCGGTAGAACAGCTTAATTAATAAAACCAATAAGTATTGGTAAGCTACTTTACTACAGTTAGCATTAGGGCAAGAAGCTTGGAAAAGATGGGCGGACGGTGTTTTTCAACATTTTGGACTAACTCTGAAAGCTTCAAATGTATTTTTTTTCCCAGTGAACTGTACTTTCATGGATAAAAGTACAAATATTTGAAAGTCCAATGTGAATGTAAACTGCACTTAATGTAATTTTGTACATGGAATTGCAAATACAGTGATATAAGAATATAACATTCACTGGTTGATTTTTTTTTTTTTTTTTTTTTTCTTCTCTTTTCTATATAAAGAGTTTTACAAAAAATTTGTAAAGAGTCATCTGAATTTTCTACGCTTGTATGAGATGTGTTTTTGGTAACACTGGTAACAAATTACAATTAGTTAACCTAAGCTAACAATGAAATGAAAAATTCTAAAGCATTAATTTTATTTTTTTTTAAAATGGCATATTAACTAGTAAAATTGAAGTTGTATTGGTTATTTTACGGACGTCAGCGAACAATTTAAAGTGTTTGTATATATAGATATATATATATATATATATATAGCGTTAAATAATCCAAATTATCCTTAGTTAATGGGGACCTAGTTGTAAAGGTTTATTTTAAATATATATATATATATATATATATATATATATATATATACTCAGTGCCTTGCAAAGTATTCTTTTTTTTTTTTTCACATTTTATGTTGTTGTTTTATGTTAAACTGCTTGACTTTTTATTTTTTTTGCCACATCAATCTACAGTCCATACACTATAATGGCAAAATGAAAAACAGGTTTTCAAGGGTGTAAATTTCATCTAACAGTAGTTGTCAAGAGCAATTTTAGAAGGGGACACAATAATACAACCAAAATTGTGCATAAAAATATTTATGTGTACACAGCATGTCTACATAGCATGGAGACCGTGTTTAAATATGAGTTTGGTTCATAGGTTACCATGTGGTCATACTATAATTAAATAATTATAATTATTTAATTGTTTTGCATCCTCCACATAGTATTTTAGGTTTCGTCTGGGACTGAGGATGTCTCATTTATTCAACCGCAGCAAGCCCACTGATCTGCCACTTGACATTACATTGAGCAAAACCCAACACATCAGTAGGTCTACAATATTAGCCTAATATCAATTCACACACAGTGTTAGTTGTAGTGGGTGACAATCGCTCATAGAAAAAATACATTGGTTATCATTTTTTGTCATGACTAGTTTAATAATGATTCATCAGCATAATCTGTATTAAAGAGAACGAAATGCCTGTAATAATATTTTTAGGGGGGATCTGTCATACCAGATTTCTATCAAAAAAAAAAAAAAGCTTTTTTGCATAGTTGTATTTGACACATGAAACCTGTAACGATGTATCTCACACTCTAAGGTTACACAATGTTACCTTGATCTCACTTGAAATGTGTCCCTACATTAAATCCTTGAATTTGAGGGTATTGAACCTGGAAAGTCCTTGAAAGGCCCTTGAATTTGAAGTTAACCAAGGTGTGGGAACCCTGATATATTTTCCCTTGAAATTGTAATTGTGATTATTAATTACGATTATCACAATTTACATTGAATTATGTCTTGAATGGCTTTATACCATTGTTTGAAGCAACTGCATGACACATTTTTATATATAATTCTCTATATATAATAGTTAGAAAAAACCTAAGATAACCTGTAGGAAAAACACACACTCTCTCTCTCTCACACACACACACACACACACACACACACACACACACACACATTTATATATTAAGAAAGCAGAATAATGTAAGTGGATTTTTTTTGTAATTGTGCCTTAGAATGATTACATAATTGTGGCACCTGTAATTGTAATCACGATTAGAAATTTGATTAATTGTGCAGCCCTA
Organism: Labeo catla; assembly: GCA_012976165.1. Taxonomy (NCBI): domain Eukaryota; kingdom Metazoa; phylum Chordata; class Actinopteri; order Cypriniformes; family Cyprinidae; genus Labeo; species Labeo catla. The sequence goes on from VONZ01000122.1 coordinate 1,128,515, forward strand.
ATATGTATATAAATTTGACTGTGACTCAAGATATTTGACTTATTGCTGAAGAGAATTCTCACACTCATTGGGACCGGCGAAGAGAACGGGAGAATCAGTGCCTGTACAGACAAAAGAGCAGAAAAGCATTGAAAACAGAAGGAAAAGAAAAACAAACACGAACATCAGTAAGATTTGACTATTGGAAATCCTGGGTAGCGATGCCCATGATCCATCTTGTGGACAGGTAAGGGAACTGATTATTGTGTAGACCTTTCTCTAAAACTCAATGGTATCAGCGTAAATTAAAAATTGAATAAAAAAAAAAAAAAACATTATTAACCATTAATAAAAGTTACTATTACTTTTAGATGAAACGCAACATTTTTGTTCATAAATCTGTCTAAATTTGTGTTAGTGAGCACTTCTCCTTTGCCGAGATAATCCATCCACCTCACAGGTGTGGCATATCAAGATGCTGATTAGACAGCATGATTATAGCACAGGTGTGCCTTAGGCTGGCCACAATAAAAGGCCACTCTAAAATGTGCAGTTTTATCACAGAGCACAATGCCACAGATGTTGCAAGTTTTGAGGGAGCGTGCATTTGGCATGCTGACTGCAGGAATGTCCACCAGAGCTGTTGCCTGTGAATTGGATGTTCATTTCTCTACCATAAGCCGTCTCCAAAGGTGTTTCAGAGAATTTAGCAGTAGATCCAACCGGCCTCACAACCGCAAACCACGTGTAACCACACCAGCCTAGGACCTCCACATCCAGCATCTTCACCTCCAAGATCGTCTGAGACCAGCCACCCGGACAGCTGCTGCAACAATCGGTTTGCATAACCAAAGAATTTCTGCACAAACTGTCAGAAACCGTCTCAGGGAAGCTCATCTGCATGCTCGTCACCCTCACTGGGGTCTTGACCTGACTGCAGTTTGCCGTCGTAACCGACTTGAGTGGGCAAATGCTCACATTCGATGCCGTCTGGCACTTTGGAGAGGTGTTCTCTTCACGCATGAATCCCGGTTTTCACTGTACAGGGCAGATGGCAGACAGCTTGTATGGCATTGTGTGGGTAAGCGGTTTGTCAACATTGTGGATCGAATAGCCCATGGTGGCGGTGGGGTTATGGTATGGGCAGGCATATGTTATAGACAACGAACACAGGTGCATTTTATTGATGGCATTTTGAATGCACAGAGATACCGTGACGAGATCCTGAGGCCCATTGTTGTGACCATCACCTCATGTTGCAGCATGAAAAAATGCACGGCCTCATGTTGTAAAGATCTGTACACAATTCCTGGAAGCTGAAAACATCCCAGTTCCTGCATGGCCAGCATACTCACCGGACATGTCACCCATTGTGCATGTTTGGGATGCTCTGGATCGGCGTATACTACAGCGTGTTTCAGTTCCTGCCAATATCCAGCAACTTGGCACAGCCATTGAAGAGGAGTGGACCAACATTCCACAGGCCACAATCAACAACCTGATCAGCTCTGTGTGAAGGAGATGTGTTGCACTGCATGAGGCAAATGGTGGTCACACCAGATACTGACTGGTTTTCGGACCCCCTCGGACCCAACCACAACAGTAAAACTGCACATTTTAGAGTGACCTTTTATTGTGGCCAGCCTAAGGCACACCTGTGCAATAATCATGCTGTCTAATCAGCATCTTGATATGCCACACCTGTGAGGTGGATGGATTATCTCGGCAAAGGAGAAGTGCTCACTAACACAGATTTAGACATATTTGTGAACAAAATTATTCAGAGAAAAAGACCTTTTGTATATATACACATACAGATATATATATATATATATATATATATATATATATACACAGATTTGAATAATGCAGCCTAGCTAAAAGGTTCCCAGTGGGCCAAAAAGACATGAAAGGTCGCTAAGACATTAAAAATGCATTGTTGATTGAATGTGTGAGTAGTAGACAGAAACGCCTCGCTTTAGTAAAATCCTCAATGTCCACAGTTCACAAAACTCAGTGCCAGACCTCAAAAGAACTGTGCAGAATCAACTGACTATTTTGATAAACTTTATTTATCCCCAGAGAGGGGAAATTTTCTGCTGCTAGTTCTGCAGTTTTGTGATTTTGGGTGCATTCTCATTTCCTAAATTGTGCACCCTTGGTTCCTTGCTCTTTGTCCTTAAGACCTTAATTTGGAAACCATTTAAAGTCCAGCATGAATGAAGAACATATCATCATGCAGAGGTGAGAATTGAAAATGGAGGGAGGGAGCTTCCTGAGATTGCTTGAGGGAGGAAACACAGGGGCATCCCACTGTATGTGGAAGCCTTTTTATCATTTATATTATATATTATATATTATATATTAACTATAAATTCATGGGTCACAATAGCCTTAAAAAGTTTTATTTTTAACTCAAATAATTAATACATTTCACATATTTCAGCAAAGCATCTTGCTTTATTAATAGTTCTTTTGAATTACTCAAACCGAACCTCAGCTGCATAACAGCAAGTCCCTTGAACGCAAATGAAGACGCTTTTAAGTGACGCTTGAGTGAAGAATCTTCAGTGTACAATTATTTATCATTGCTCCAGTGATTAGGAGGACAGAAACAGAACACTAGTTAAATGTGTACGTGTGGTTCTGTGAATTCTGGGTGCTAGAGTACTTTGTCACAGTGTGTAAGACAGGTGTACTTCAGAGTTTGATCTACGTCAGGAATAGACAACGTTGGTCCTGGAGTGCCGCTGTCCTTAGTTTAGCTGCAACCTTAATCAAACACACCTGAACAAGCTAATCAAGGTCTTCAGAATTACTGGGGCTGTGCAGGCAGGTCGGGTTTTTATCTGGGTTGGAGCTAAACTCTGCAAGACATCGGCACTCCAGGACCGACGTTGCCTATCCCTGATCTACCGTGTATTTTCTCTTCTGTGATAGGCCCCGATTGTAGTGGTCATGCACAGTTGCATGTATAAATAAGATTTTAAAACAACCAACCAATTTTTAAAACATTTCTTTTCAGACTAAGGTTTCTTTGAAGAATTTGGGTGTAACAGACATCAACACAGTGTACTGCAGTCATGGAAGCCAGAGTTCGCAGATTCTACCCTATACTTAAAAAGCCTTGGTATCCATCTCAAAATCTCTGTTCAAAGCACATTAAAATAGGGTCAATCAACTCATCAACTTACAGTATAAGGCTTGTTGCCATCCATTGTCAATTGCACTTCTTGTTCCGTTTCCTTAATCTGGCAACCCGTGTGGAGAAACAACTCTCTCCAGTATTTTGAATTTGGACTGGATACTGCACCTTTAAAGGAAAAGTCCACTTCCAGAACAAAAATTTACAGATAATGTACTCACCCCCTTGTCATCCAAGATATTCATGTCTTTCCTTTTCAGTCGTAAAGAAATGTTGAAGAAAACATTTCAGGATTTTTTTTTCCATATAGTGGACATCTATGCTGCCCCAGTTTGAACTTCTAAAATGTAGTTTAAATGCGGCTTCAAAAGATCCCAAATGTGGTTGTAAACGATCCCAGCCAAGAAAAAAGGGTCTTATCTAGTGAAACGATTGGTTATTTTCATAAAAATAATACAATTTATATACTTTTTAATGTCAAACGCTTGTCTTGTTTTGCTCTGCCTGAGCTGTTTTTTTTGTTTGTTTTTTTCCGGTTCATGACAGTTAGGGTATGATGAAAAACTCCCATCTCATGTTCTTCCTCAACTTCAAAATCAGCTTATATCACTGTTTTACCATTTTTGTTAAGGGTGTTTGAGCTTCTTTAAATGTTCACTTTGCAAAGACTGGGTCTGTACTTCTGCAGCAATGTAGGGTGATTTTGAAATGATTTTTGAAGTTGAAGGAGAAAATGCGATTGTAGTTTTTCGACATACCCTAACTGTCTTGAACCAGAATACACAGAGTTCAGGGAGAGCAAGATAAGATGAGCATTTGAGATTAAAAAGTATTTAAATTGTATTTTTTTTTTTTTATGAAAATAACCGATAGTTTCGCTCGATAAGACCGTTCTTCCTTGGTTGGGATCATTTACAGCCGCATTTAAACTGCATTTTGGAAGTTCAAACTTGGGGCACCATAGCAGTCCATTATATGGAGAAAAATCCTGAAATGTCTCCCTCAAAAAAACTTTCTTTATGGCTGAAGAAAAAAAGACATGAACATCTTGGATGACAAGGGGGTGAGCACATTATCTGTAAATTTTTGTTCTGGAAGTGGACTTCTCCTTTAATATGGAGTTGGCCCTCCATTGCAGCTATAACAGCTTCCACTCTTCACAGAAGGCTTTCCATAAGATTTTAGAGTGCTTCTCTGGTAATTTTTGCCCACTCATACAGTAGAACATTTGGGAAGTCAAACACTGATGATGAATGAAAATGTCTGCCTGGTTTGCAATTCCCATTCCAGTTCATTCCAAAGGTGTTTGATAGTGTTGAGGTTAGGGCTTTGTGCGGGCCAGTCAAGGTCTTCCGCATCAAACTCACCCAATTATGTCTTTATGGACATTGCTCTGTGCACTAGGCCACAGTCATGTTGGAACAGAAAAGGGCCTTCACCAAAACTTCACTTGAAATTAAAAAAATTGCTTCACTGTAAGTAAGGGCCCTATCCTAACCCCTGAAAAACAGCCCCATACATTGATCCTTTTTGCAAGGTTTATACAAGGTGCTTGACCTTTGACTTTTTGTCATTTAATTCCTGAAAAAGCGGTCTGTTGCGCCTTATAAGGTGTTCAAATTTAAAATAAATTTCTTGTTTACAATGTTGTTTCATTCTGGAATGAATCAGCATTTTTTTGAATGAATGTAACCTGCACTTACAGGAGAAGTTCATTTAGAGAACAAAAATTTACAGATAATTTACTCACCCCCATGTCATCCAAGATGTTCATGTCTTTCTTTAGTCAGTCATAAAAAAAATGTTTTTTAAGGGCAAACATTTCAGAATTTCTCTCCTTATAGTCGACTTCAATGGTGCCCGTGAGTTTTAATTTTCAAAATGCAGTTTAAATGCAGCTTCAAAAAGCTCTAAACGATCCCAGCCGAAGAAGAAGGGTCTTATCTAGTGACAATCTAATACTTTTTTTAACCTCAGACACTGGTCTTGTCTAGCTCTGCGTGAACTCTGTGCATTCCGGGTCAATACAGTTAGGGTAGGTTTATCCCATTTTATTTTCTCCATTTCGACTTCAAAATCGTCAATGTAATATCTAGTACAGATAAAAATTTTACCAAACAACTTATTGCAAAGGTGGAATCCTATTATAATACCGTGCTTGAATTCACTGAGCTCTTCAAAATGACCCATTTTTTCACAAGTGTTTGTAAATGCAGACTGCATGGCTAGGTGCTTGAATTTATATGCTCATGGCAATGGGTCTGATTGAAATACCTGAATGAAATTAAGAGGTGTGTCCTAATACTTTCGTCCATATAGTGCATCTAAGTTTATAGGATACCCGTGTGCACTATATTCGTAAAAAAAACCTCATAAAAATAGGGCTATTCGAATTTTGGAATCAAGTCCGATTACGATAACTAGTTCTGGAATCGTTAGGATTCGATTCCCAGAATCAATTCCTTACTGTTGTTTTCAATTCTTTTTCAATTCTTGTTTTTTAGATTGGGGGAACCTAATTTCACCATGACTGTAGTATATAAAGATCTTAGAAAGTAGCCTTATCATAATATGAAGCTTTGTTTTTAAAAAAAATATGATACATTTCTGCATTTAAATTGTCCTTTGCTGCATTGCCTATGAAATTAGTCACAGCCCAAAGTGCAGCAGTGGACATGCGTTTTCTGCATAAATGGAACAAGATGGGCACAGTTCAGGTCAGTGATGTTAACTTCAACAGTATACTTTCAGTCAGATGTGCTTTTGGACCATAGACTGTAAAAAATATGGACGTAGTGTCCGTGACGTCACCCGTAGGTATCTGAGAGCATTTTTGAAGCTCTTAGTGGGCGGGAGTCGGCCGTCGCCATCTTGGAATCGCGTCACTGCACGTCACTCCTGGATAATCGAAAATGGGCAAAGAGGCGGGACGTGGGTGGAGCTGGTTGCTGAAACCACGCCCGCCTAGCACGACAGTGGTGACAGCAGCGGCAATCCACCTGTCACTCAAGTGGTCACGCCCTAAATTATGCAGCACTTTAAGGCTTAATATAATTTAAACGGATGAGTTATAAAAAAATTCACCCCCTTCACAGTTGACATGAAGGGCGAAATTAGCTATACAGACCCAAACCACTTTTTGTACTAGGCTTTTTTCTGCTGTAAAGTCGGGCATTTTAACATGGTGAGTCTATGGGATTGACTGCAGTTTTAGTCACTTCCGTGTTGGCTTCAAGAGGGAGACCGGGAGGTTGCCGCTTGTTTTGGACTCTGTGCTCTCAATGTTTTCTTTCAGAATTATGATTGGCTGGTAGAAAAGTTAAAGAACAGCATTTTATTTAAGATGGAAATAGGATCAATACCCTCGATTACGTCGTGACCTATTCTGCCGTGCAGCGCTCAAAACTGGGGACATTATAAGCCAGTTCCACCGTAAAATAACTTCTTTTTTGAACTGGTTGATTAAAATGATCTATCCGAAAGAACCTTTTCGTGGAAACGAATCAGACTTCTAATTACTATTAGTGAGCAAGAGGCAAAATAATGGATGCTGCATCCTCAAACTCAGACGAGCTCAGTACTAACTCTTTTCATTAAGTTTATTTTCGTGAATCAACGTTTCATGACAGCAGCCGACATATGCAGCCTTCGTATGATGCAGTTTTTCGTTTGAGAGGCGCCCATAGATAAGCTTTGTTGAAATGAAAACGCATCTGATTCTGCTCCCAACGCCTCGAAATCGATTCTTTTTTAAACGGATTCCCAGCCCTAAGTCAAACCCAACGTGTTTACAGGAACAAAAGAAGCAAAGTTTCCTTACTTTAGCAAGGGAAAACCAGTCTCCTCTTGGTTTATATCGAAATTCTCCCACATTTTCCTTTACAAATCCTTGTTTTGAACTTCTAATTCGTGACCATTCTGTTTTGATCTCTCCACAGCGCCTTCGTCACTTCTGCGCGGCGCATGTGCAACAATGACGCATTATGTCATCTGCCTGGAGCTGCTTCCAGAACGACCAGCTGGCTCAAGCTACATTAAAGTGATTCTTACTTTTTGAATATGGATATTTTTCTTACAAAAACGCGTCGAGGAGGAATTTATTTACGCCCCAGGGTTGTGTGAGGCACTTTTTTATTATGGATGGATGCACTTTATTGGACTTGTTTTGGACTGATGAAGAGAAACGCCGGCCTATGCAATGATAAAGCTTAATAAATGACGGATTAACGATTGGATTCGTCTGGAAGAAGGAAGTCATATACACCTAGGATGCCTGGAGGGTAAGTAAATTATGGGTTAATTTTCAGTTTTGGGTAAACAAACCTTAAGTGATTATTGGTACCAATAATAATTTTTAAGAAAAAAAAGGATATTGAATATCTGAATGTTTAATACAGCATAGCAGTGACAAAGTACATGTAGTACTTTGGGTTCACAGGAATTGGAATAAACCCCAAATGCCCAAACCTTTTGTACAGTTACAGTTTATTAACCTTAATGTAAATGAAGTCGCTCCTGTTATAACAGCTGTGGTCTGTATGTTAATGAAGTTAAGTGAGATGGTTCTTGGTGTCCCACACCCATTCCCATTCCCATTCTACATTTGAGATGACCATTTGCTCAGGATGTGATCATACCAAATGGTGTGGAAACAACATAACTGTCAACTTTCTTCTTGTCTATAATAATCAAGCCATTTTGGGAAATGAGCGGGATCAGGCATCTATTTTGGAGTGGAATCTGGATCGGGGCAGTCTGTGGCTTCTTATAGAGCTGATCATGAACTTGTTCTGTCAACCAAAGATTTGATCCTGAGTTCATGGAGTGTGTGCACATAAATGTGTGACAAACAGCCAATCACATCTTGAAACACAAACTGCAATTCACTCCTTGCTACAGTCAACAGTTCAACTCTGTCTTTGGCCCAAGATTAATAAAATTTAAAAAATATTAAGAGCAAAGCCCACATAAATTACCTTAATATCCATTCAAAAGTGCAAAATAAAATATAGTCTTGAACGTGAATATATTTTTGCTTAAACCTCACAATGAACACAGGAAAGGAAACATGACGTAAAATATTTTATTTTGTTTTTGTAAATGTTTCTAAATCTGATTCCACAAACTCCAAAACCCACACATTGTATACTTCAAAAGAAAAAAAGCTTCGTTTTAACATTGGATACTACTATACAGGACAAAGAAAAAAAAAAGACAAATACTGTTAAATGTCTGTATATTGTACAAGAAGGAAAAAAAAATATCCAAGAAACAAATTTTATTACAGCCAGTCATTGAGAAATTATGTACAGTTGATTTATCTGAAAATTGAAAAAATACATCATGCCATGTATATTACAAGCTCAGGACTGTTTAAGAATACCAACAGTTGCAGTCCACATTAGTTGTGCACATGAAAAAACTTCATTTCAAACTGGTCTGCAAAGTGCTACTACCAGGTTTGAATTATTTCATTGAGTTTGTGACATCATACCATGATTTTTACTTTTACCAACACCAAAAATAAGTCATCTTTTATTCTTTAAATGTAAACAAGAAAGAAGCGTACTTTACATTTCATTATATGTCTATGCATTAAGTTTTCTGAATGTGAAAGGCATTGAACTTCAGCTCTGAAGTTCTTACATGTGAGTCTATGCTGTGGAGCGTTAAGAACAGCTAGTGCTCGCTATTGGGAACTATTAAATGCATTATGGGTGGGAATTCACAGCGCACACTAATCTGATAAACAGAGTTAAGATTTCACAATCGCCTTAGCATGATTGGTGCTTGTTTTGATTGTGAAGATATAAAAAAAATGGCAAAAGTAAGGAAAAAGTTCTTCAAGTGGTCAGATCATTTTAGACAATATTGATTCTACATTCTAAATACAACAAAAATACTCTGAATTCATTTTTTACAGAATCTGTACAATTTTATACAATACATATACTCTCAAAATGATATCTTGACATCCTTCTTAAATACTTTTTTTAAATCTTTTTTTTTTTTCATTTCATTTTGTTGAAAACAAACAAAAAGGTCACCCAGACAGCTATGATAAAGTTAAGGTAACATTTGGTCGAGTATTTAAAAATTTTCATTTATAGACGGATATTTACACATCGTATAAAGTAACATGTTCTGACCGATCGGCAGGCTTTCCCAGCAGCTCGACTCTCTGCTTTTCCACATCTTTAAAAAATAGTTTCAATCAATAATAAATACAAAAGCTGTCTCTTATTTTACAGAAATCAAAACAAAGGAAAAAATAAACTGACTCATGGAATCAAGTATTTAAACGGTATCTTTCTGTTTTAGTGCAAGTTAATAATTCCCTTAGCTTTATCCCTAAGGAAGTCTTCTCAGTACATTCCTTGTTCAGTGGTGTCTACATTTCTGTAACTATATGTGTATATATTTGTGTGTGTATATATATATTTTTATTTTACCCAGAGGACCTGCCTCTTTATATCTAAATAAGGCTGTGGCCAGCACTTTCAAGCCTAAGCCCACCTGAAAATTCTGTTTACCACTCATTCGCCATCTGCAGGAGCGCATCGTCTTGTCTCTCATGCAGGAAAAAATACATTTTCATTTACATTGTCTTTGCAATTCAGAGTTACCAGTGTGCAGCCTGTATTATTTTAGGTGAAGGTGCTCAATCATAAACTACATCAACTCTTTCGCCACTGAACCAAAACAGACTCCTGGAGTCGTTTTAACTTTATGAATACCAGGCCGTTACGCCTTTAAAACTTCCTACAGTTCTGCGGTCTAGATCATGCCCTAACAATGTTTTTTTTTGTTTTGTCCTTCGGTTTGTCTTTTATATATATATATATATATATATATATATATATATATCTCAAAATTAGAATTGATGAAATTTCCTGGGTTAAAAAAAAAAATAATGGAAAGGAATGCATACATTGAATTGTCAATTGTTTCGCTGATACATCTTTCAATTCATCCATTTTCGGCAGTTAACTGCACCACAGGTACAAGGGATTTTATGCTGATCATCCTCCAGATCAAACTTGTAGTCATAACACAACTGGAAAAGAAAAAAAAAACAGGCAACGAGAATGTTAAATGTCCGTGTCATTGTGAAGAACAAATTCCTATCAGACTGGTGGGATAAACTAGTTTTACCTCTTCACCTCTCTGGATTCTGCGGTTGGAGCTGATGATGATTTTGTGACCTCTCTCAAAGCTTACAACCTCAGCAATGCAGTTGGGTGCACAGGAGTGGTTGATGTACCTAGTTGAAAAAAAAAAAGGTCAAATAAATACAACCCTGGTATTCACATACAACCCTGGTATTCAGCTGTCCAATTTTATAAAGTTGCTAATTCTACTCTGCATTTAAGCATTAAAATGACCTCAAATATAAATTAATTTCATAGTTTTGCCTTCAGTTAGATTAGGTTATCAAGACATTTGGTTGTGCGCTTAAAAAAAATAAAAAGTGTTTATTGTGATATAACTTGTTTTATTTGTGTCTGAAAAAAACATTGTCAACTAAGTTACCCGCTAGAACCACCCCCACCGAAAAAAGAGATGGTTTGTCCCATTCTCGCATAATTTGCACAGTATGATGATATTTGCACAGTATGATGATATTTCCTCTAGAAGCACATGGATGAAACACTAGAAGTCTTTCCCCTAATATTGGTTAAATTAGCAAACCTGTGTCAAGAGAGGATTAATTGACTGTCAACAGAGTTACACAAGTATTATTGCTGCAAATTTTAACAAGACAGTTTAACTAAAACATATGTTTTGTTTATGAAAATATATTTCTAAACATACCATATGCTCAGTAGTTCTAGGCTTTCATGCTGAGTATAGGCCCAAAACACTAAAAATGTCAACTAAGTTACCTGTCAACTGTGTTACCCAGTAAGGGTAACATGGTGGACAGTAGCAAACATAGATGTATATTTTATGCACATATTCCTACACATCACCTTATTTACATAGCACTTTATACAATATAGATTGTTTCAAAGCAGCAATGTAAGGTCATGTTTGGGTTTTTGAGAAAAAAGGAAAACTTTTTCTTCACATTGTCAAATTCTAAATGTACCCCTCATTATAGAATGACCCATAGAAATGTTAGAAAAATGCAATACTTTTAAATATGAAACCAAACCATCAGTAGGTGGCGACAAGTCAGTGTCTTAATGAGTGAGTCACTGAAAATGTAAGTCGGTTAATATTAACTACTTGTTTATTGAACTACTATTGTATAAAATTGTGTGATGTTGCTTACATAATATACAATATTTATCTTTTTTTTTCTACCGGAGTATGTTTGTTTCTTTGTGTGTACTGTTGCGCCTATTAGTTTAGATTTTTCTGTGAGTCAGCCTCAACTGACGCAACCTTGATACTGTCCTTTATCAGTCACCGTTCACACTGAAAGTAATACAATCAGAATCATTCTCACCAAAGTTTCGGTGCTGCCCTAGTTATTGTTTTTTTTTTTTTTTTTAAATTAGGGTACTTGTCTGGTTGGGGAAGTAAAATTCTCTTTCACTTGTCCCCTCACAAAAATCCACTTGACCCGGACAAGCGTAATGTCGAGCCCTGTATTGGCCAAGCATTTGTGTTTGTGTACTTGTGTAAAGTATTTTTTCTGGCCTCAGTGTCTAAAGCTAACCCTGCTGGCATGTTAAAAAATAATAATTTAAGGTAATTTTCCACCTTGCAGGTCCTCCTGAAATAGTCGCATCAATAACATGCTCACTATCGATGCGAAACATGTAGACTCCACGATTCTGAAAAAACGAAAAAACAAACAAAAATCAATTAACAACACAAGGACAAAACATGCACTTGTTCAGTATGACTATTATTTTAGATTCAGTTTTATTACAATGCATACCTGTGCCTCATACATCTTCTCTTTTCTGTTTGCCACCTCATTGCGAATGATGGTACCAATGTATTCAATAACCATGGTGTATTTCTCAATGTCCCTAGCAGCGTACAGCCCTAAACCCTGAATTAAAATAATAGAAATCTTAAATTATTAAAGGCTTGAGTCAAGATAAAAACAGGTTATGTTTAGAATGGAATACTAGTTGGGTTATTCCATGTCAAATCAACCAAATTTCAAAAACGTCCCAAGCTCAGATTTTTGATTTAGCTAATATTTCTTTTTTTTTTTTCTGAGAAAAGACAAACATGTATAGTGATGAAAGCCAAAATATTAAATGTCATGGATCATTATTTACTGAGTAACACTTTATTTTGTAGAGGGAGGTCAAAATGGCAATTTTCACCTAAAATTTCAGAGTCAAGTTACAGGGGGGTAAAAATTACTTTAGAAAGATGGCAGCATCATTAACTTATTTTTACACAGAGATTGGTAAGTCTATTATAAAAATCTGTTGACTTTAGCAATCTTTGTTACATAATGTGCCAATGGTGACCATTTAAAATTAGAGGAAACGCCAAGTTTGCATGCCTTTAACTCAAGAAGTTTGCATGCCTTTAACTCAAGAAGTATTAAAGATATTTTAATGCCCTTTTAGATGCTGGGTCTTAAACTTTCCTTTTGGCATCTTTATTTTTAGTGCTCTATGAGATTCAGTTCCAGAGATATTGAATTTTCAATATGGCTCCAGGGGTAAATCATTAAAGTTTACACATTTTCAGAGGTCAAAAACCAAATGTGGGTCAGTTTTTAAAAATATACTTCTTCAGGAAAGTCTGAAGAACAAATAATGTTAAAACTAGAGATGTATCTCGTTTCTTTCAGTCAAGACAACTGCATTGATCTTACCAGTGCCATAAATATTCTTTTTTTGCATGTCAGAATTTTACTAATAGACTTATCAATCTCTGTGTAAAAATAAGATAATGATGCTGCCATCTTTCTGAAATCATTTTTACCTCCTTGTAAGTTGACTCTGAACCTCAGGTAAAAATTGCCATTTTGTTCCCCCTCTATAAAATAGTTAATATTTTGGCTTTCATCACTATACATGTCCATCTTTCTTTTTTTTTCAGAAAAAAATATTAGCAAAATCAAAAATTTGAGCAGGAGACCTCTGGTTGAGTTGACACGGAATGACTTTTTTTAATATGCTGCATAGTACTAAATGCATACTGCTTACTGTATTCAACTGTAACAGTAGGCATTACACAAAACATTTTAAATGGTAGAATGCTATAGCATTGTAATGGGGAAAAATGGCCTAACTGCTGGCAATTCAACTATTAAATAATAAATTAAATTAAATTAAATTAAATCAAATCATGTTGATTACTCTTCATACTGAAAATAGAAGGGTGAGTTAATTGCATTGTATTGTGGAAAACAGCATCTCACACAGTGCACTCTTGTAAATGGAACATTTTGTCAAATGCAATAGGTCTTCTGGGTATTTTCTGTTTACAGATAATTTGCACACTGTGCAGGGTATACATTTACTGTAGAAATAGTGTAAGTAGTTATGTTAGCATGCTATTTCAAACATCATCTCTTTTTATCTACTAAATCCCACAAGCCATAATGATCTTTCTACCTGTATGCGTGAACGAGCCAGGTAGACGTTGGACTTCCACTCAGCTTTCATACGACGGTACTGGGAGGACTTGGAATGGACAAACTGCTTGCTGTATGGGGCAACACCCATCTCAGTCGGGTTCCCAGGGCTCTGCAGGTTCTTAGAGGAGCTACTGCTGGTGAGGGTATGAGGCCTGCATCAGAAATACAAGCATATACGCTTAGTTTAAAAGCAAACAGGATATATATTGGGTTCTATTCAGAACCATTTTTGAGGTCATTTATGCTGTTTACTTCCATTAATGAATATTACAATACCGGCGTTACATTTTTCTGCTGAAGCGGACCAAATGTTTTAAGAGAAACACTCCAATAGTATACTAGAGTGATATACTTGTCTTTTCTGCTGCTATACTGAGTCTACAGTGCCAAAGTAAAACAAATTAATTTATCGGAGCCGTTTAAATTGAATGTGATGAGAACAGACAACAGACAACGTATATGTAAACATGCAACATGAACAATGTAGTCTGATTCACAAACAAATGACTCAGGTTATGAGCCGGGTTCATTTTAATAAATAGTTTAAAAAGACTTAATTGAATTGCATGACTTTTTGTCCACGTCCAACTCAAAATAAACCAATTTTCATAACTTTTCATATCAAAATGGATGCTCAATGATTGATTAAGGGCAACGTTATTTACAGTAAACCAAGCTCACAGGCTAAACCAGGACATGAATAGATGTTCACTCACAGACCACAGGGAAAGCAGGAAATCCAATACAAACATGGACGAAAAAAAGTTTAAATTATACAGAATACCTTAACACGAACCTCTTGACATGTGTGCAAGCTTTTGGTTCAGAGCGGGCACATCCAGATGGATTGATGGCCAAGGGCAGCTGCATCAGAGGGTTACGGCCATAACGGAATGTGTACCGCTCGCAAGCTTCAACTCCAGGAAGCTAAAATTAAGAATTAATATTATAATACCATTACTAAGAAAAGGAATGTTTACAAAAAATAAAGAGTTTATTAATTAAAAATAAAATATCTCAGGGGCAAAATATAATGCTGCTTGGATATTCTAATTTGTATCACTTTTTATCACTTAATTAGAAGCACCACAATAAATCTTTTGACTCTTACGTTTTAAAATTTCAGTTTTTAAGTGCAAAGTATTGAAAATCAAACTGTGTGAATAAAGCTCTGTAAAAAACCTTTACAATTCAAAGGTCTATGTACACTTGCAGTCTTCATGGACTTCATGAAAACTTAATACTGGAGATACGTCACGTAAGTATAAAAGGTACTGGGTACTAGGACAGACACAAAAGTTGAGATGTAGACATCCATTCACCAAAGAGAATTGAAAAAAAGGTGGTCCATTTATACTTTTAAAAATCGAATTTGTTGTTTCCGCTCAGATTTAAATATACCATGTTTCTTTTCAAACCCACAAATTAAATCTTAAACATTCCTATCTATCAAATGCTAAAATCAGAGCATTCATTAATGCTTAAAAGCATGATCTATCACTTTCACTTACAGATTCTACAATCCTGGTAACAGCAGACACAGTCAGCCCAAACAGATCCTCTCCCTTCAGGTAAACTGGGAAAAGCTTCAGAGATCCCGTCTCGTTTCTTCTCTCAGCCACAGGCTCCAAAACTTTATCCCACACACCTGCAACACAACATGAGGAAATTTTTATATAGTTGACTCCCTCCCAGAAAACAACTGGAGAATTCAACACAATAGAGATTTCTCAGACAATGACTTTACAATACAAAGTTTAATGTGCAGATGCTTTTTGTAAGGAGAATCAGATATATTTTTTTGGATGCAATTTCAATAATTGGTCATCTCATTCACAACGCCTGAAAATAGAAACGTGGAAAATCTCATTTAATATTTTTACACACTGTTGTTTATACACTTTCATTATTGTTTATACACTTGTAGCTAGATCGGTACCAGATACAGTTGAGGTCATAAGTTTACATACACCTTGCAGAATCTGCAAAAATGTTAATTATTTTACCAAAATAAGAGGAATCATACAAAATGCATGTTATTTTTGATTTATTACTAAGCTGAATAAGATATTTCACATAAAAGAGATTTACATATAGTCCACAAGACAAAATAATAGTTCAAAAGTTTGCACACGCATGACTTTTAATACTGTGTTGTTACCTGAATGATCCACAGCTGTGTTTTTTTGTTCAGTGATAGTTGATTACGAGTCCCTTGTTTGTCCTGAACAGTTAAATTGCCGGCTGTTCTTCAGAAAAATCCTTCAGGTCCCACAAATTCTTTGGTTTTTCAGCATTTTTGTGTATTTGAACTCTTTCCAACAATGACTGTATGATTGTGAGATCCATCTTTTTACATTGAAGACAACTGAGGGATTCACATGCGACTATTACAGAAGGTTCAAATGCTCACTGATGTTCCAGAAGGAAAAAACTATGCATTAAGAGCCAACTAAACTTTTGAACAGAATAAGGATGTGTACATATTTCTTATTTTGCATAAATATCACACTTTTTCATTTAGTACTGCCCTTCAGAAGCTACAGAAGATACAGGTTTTCCAGAAGAGAAAAATAAGTTAAATGTACCCTGATCTTCAAATTCAAAAAGTGTTCACCCCCAGCTTAATGCATGGTGTTTCCTTCTGAAGCATCAGTGAGCATTTGAAACTTCTGTAATAGTAGCATATGAGTCCCTCAATAGTCTTTAGTGTGAAAAGATGGATCTCACAATCATACAGTTATTGTTCAAAAAGGTTCAAATGAACAAAAATGTTGAAAAACCAAAGAATTTGTGGGACCTTAAGGATTTTTCTGAAGAGCAGCAGTAGTTTAACTGTTCAGGACAAACAAGGGACTGATGAACAACTATCACTAAAAAACAACAACACAGCTGTGGATCATTCAGGTAACAACTTTTGAACGGGGTCATTTTTATAAATTCAACTATTGTTTTCTCTGGTGGACTATATGCAATTGTGTTTTATGTAAAATATCTCATTCAGATCAGTACTAAATAACACATTTTGTATGATTCCTCTTATTTTGGTAAAATAATTACCATTTTGAAGATTCTGCAAGGTGTATGTAAACTTTTGATCTCAACTGTATCACTGAGTAAAAAAAAAAAAAAAACAGAACTGGTTAACAGTGTAAATGCCATCATGTGCTAATGATTACCTTTTGGTGAGGATCCAGTGAGAATCAAGTCATCATAACCCTGCTCCACTACACGGATGATAAACTCAGGTTCACCGTCTTTCTCATCGATGGAACACACGTAGTGGCAACGACGGTTCCCGTGACGCATGCTCCAGTAGATCCGGCTGGCTTCGTAGCCCACAGGAAAAATGGCAGACATTGAGTGGAAAGCCTGCATCTGCTGAGGGAGCAACTGACCAACTGCATGGAATACCAAGCTGCCAACACGGAAGGTGTGTTCCCGCTCACCCCTCTGGATAATGCTGGCGATCTGCCGTGCCTCGTCCCTCTGTACGTAGACCCTACGGAACACTGCAAAGCAGCGGAGTTCATGCTCAGTCCCTGCCAACCCACCTCCTATTGAGCCAGTTCCTCGGGGTCTGTGGAGGTGGCACAGCATAGTCTTGTCTTTGAAGAACATGCACTGTGCTTTAAGGGCACAAGTAAAATGGTACGCATTAGTGCAACGGAAGCGGTGGCAGCCACTCGTTGCACCAGTTTGCTGACAGTACGCACAGCGCACTGACAGGCCTCTCCTCAGGGCCAGCTCTACATTAATAAGAGCTCCAGCTTGGGTCTCGTACACTTCAGTAGACCACAGGGCACAGTTAAGGTGAACCCATAAGTCCAGATCAAGGTTTAGCAAACGGGCCGGCCCATCAGTGCGCCCGTCACCTTCTTCGTGGCAGAAGCAGCAGCGGCGCAAGTCTCTGGGCATGGGCTCAGGCCTAAGAGACGTCCCCAGTTTTTTCAGTAGTTCATCAACCTCTTCCTCCTCCGGCAGGTGGTAGTTACCCTTAGGCACTATAATTTGAACGCTCCACTTTCTCCAACGTAGAGTCTTAAAGCGCTTTCCTGATGAATACCGTGGGTCATCCCCACCGTTGTGTACCGCTCGTGGACGAGGCTTAAGCTTGACTGTGACCTTTAGAGCGTCAGATTTGCTATCTCCTCTGAGTGTCTCAGAAGTAAAGGAGGGGAAAGATATTATTGGAGTTTGGGGTGGAGACTGCTTAGGCTGTAGCTGGGCCAAACAGTGCACATCAAGATCTGATATATTGTTACTGTACTGATGAAGCACCTTTGTAGGATTCTGTTTGTCTTCAGAAGGTGGAGGTAAGTTTGACTGTAAGAGACATCAAAGACAAAACGGAATTTTGAATTTGCATTCTTTGGGCAATAAGACTGTTCTCATAAAGAAAATAGTAACATCTTATAACATTATTCTTTTGATGTTGTAAATAACAGTGATAAAATATAGCTGCAAGCAGCAATTAAGGGGCCAAGCACAATCACAGGCAAAATGAGGAGCTAAGCATGACATGAAGCGGCAGACCAACTGCAACAATGAGTAATTAAAACCATTTTAGGATGATTTTAGTCAAAATTACTAAAAAATAATAAATACAACCTTCAGTAATCTGCTTTAATGGGATAATAATTTTGACCAATAGGTGGCACTGTTATCAAACTGATGTGGTGTGCTTAGTGTAAGGAGACAATGGCACATACAAAGTTTGGTGTCAATATGTCAAAGCTTTGCAGAGATACAGCCTCAGATGCAGTCTGGCATCATGCCTCAAATTTGTTGCATTGCTATACAAAAATGGTTTTATCTATCAATAAAATCCATAACTTTTTGTCAGCACAGACTGGAAATGATCTGACTTGATTTTGGTGAAAATCGGACCAACAATCAAAGAGGAGTTAGAAAAAGTAGGTTATGGCGGTATGACCCAAAGAATATTTAGAGACCAGTTTCATTACAAAGGGCTAATGCGATCAAAAGATATTATCACTCTTGACCAATAGGTGGCGCTGTTATCAAATTGAGGTCAAAGGTTAGTGTGAGGTGTCAAAGGCACACACAAAGTTTGGTGTCAACATGTCAAAGTTATTCAGAGGTACAGCTTCAGACGCTGTTTGGCATAATTCCAACAAATTGTTGACGTGTTTAACGATAACCGTTTCATATATCGACACGAAATCCACAACTTTTTGTCATCATGGTCTGAAGATGATCTAAGCCAAATTTGGTGAAAAGTGGACCAACAGTTTAAGAGGAGTTTATATATATATATATATATATATATATATATAAAAATTTGTTTTTTTTAACATGAATAAAATTGGCGGACAAGACGTTTGTTTGATTATGGTAAAACTGGTATCTATGTTCTTGGCATGACCCAAGGAACATACTGAGAACTTTCATTACAATAGGCCAATTTAATCAGATGCTATTAGCATTTTTTTTAAATTTCTTTAGAACATTCAGCCACAAGGTGGCGCTGCCCCCAAACTATTTGAGTACTGTCAGAGCATGGTGCCTAACGTACATACTTTTTGCAACGATATGCCAAAGCTTTTGTAAAATATATCATTTTACGACAAAATTGTTTCGAATGGGCGCACCCAAAATGGCTGATAAGGGAAAATTGGGTATGGTTCAACTTGGCATGCTGCAACAAAATCTAAAAAGACCAGTTTTGGGATTTTTGGCCAAACCATTCAGAAGTTATACGCAAAAATAACCATTTTTCATATCTCAGAAACTGTGCAGGTAACTTCAGGTAATGGTTGTTATAACACACACCAAGTTTGGCGTCAATACGCCAAACCATTGGAGAATATAGCCTCCCATCCATTTTTGTGCGCTCTTCGTCAAATTCGTTCATGTGTTATTCAAGAATGGTTTGATTAAACTTTTGTTCCACAACTTTTTGCCATCATGATGTGAGTCAAATTTGGTGAAAATCAGACAAACCCTCTAGGACGAGTTAGAAAAAATAGTTTTTTTTTTTAACTATTAAAAATAGTGGAAAAAATAACTTCCTTCTAGACCTTATGGTTCAAAAGTTATTAGCATAAACATTAATGAAACTAACAAGTGGTGGTGCTAAAGAGTTAGGGTTAAAGACTCCAGACTTGCTATGGTTAATGTTGAGACCGTCCTCTATCAGTGTGCCAAATTTCGTAACTTTCCTGCAAGCGGTTCGATGGGGTGCTGTAGACTCAAGAGTGGAAGAAATGGAAGAAGAATGTGCTTGGCCCCTAAATACTTTGTGCAGGTTAAATACTTTGTGCAATTTCATGGTGAAGTTTGTAATAATTTTCATTGGCCTCATGATAACCATTTAAGAATTTATGCCCATTAAGGCACTCTATGAGTAAGTCCCATCACTTAGCTTTCTAAATATAGCAAAAGATCCCACACTGTCAGTATGCAAGCACAACAAGCTTGCAGTTGTAGTTTCAGGCAGTTCATGACTGTAACCTTATTTGTTATGGTTTGTACTTACCCTGCCATCTACCAATTTAGTCTGCATGGCCGCTGCATAGAGAACAAAGCAGTTATGGCTGCAGAAGACAAGGGTCCCCTCTGCTCCTCCATGGCCCTGTAAATAGAACATTCGTAAGATTAGGCTCACCCTAGGCAGGAGCTGTAAAACAGGGGGAAACAGGGCATGCCATTTCCCATCTACTGTCACAAATTATCATTAGATCGAAGTGCCTCACTGGCAAGAGATCAAAGCTTGCATATGTTGCAAACCTTTGTTGATGCCATAAGGAATTAGATTTGCATACTATTAAAAGGAAAGGAAGGGGATAAGGGTGGGAGACATCAAAGGTGTCCCATGATTTAAATGACCTGAAATGGGCTTAACTGTTTTTGAACTTGGGTATCTCACGGCCTTTAACAAAAAGTGCCTTGGTACACACAATCCCTTGGGTAATGTCAGTTAACTCAGTGACTACAGCAGGGTGGATTTTCACTTCCCATTAGGGACAGGATTAGCATAATTGGAGCACTATTCTGTGCCTCCTTGAGGGACTTTGAGGGGGTTGCACATTTTCAAGTGCTCTGTGGCCCTTGGCTTCAACCTTCTTCAGTGCTATGTTCAGAGGATGTAGTCTAGACCCACACCAACTGACTGAGCAAACACAAAGCCTTTAGGCAGTGATATGGGATGTAATGACTCAACAAAGCATCCATGAGAAACTAGAATACACATGCTATAAATGACAGTCATCTGGGAAGGGTAATTTGGAAGCCCTAATCAACTTCATACCTGTTTATTTATTGGGAGGTCTTTAGTGGACTTTCGAACACCATTTCCAAGAACCACCACCCTGCAATGGGAGCACCACTGTGGTTTAGGTCCTGGACTGCTTCCACTCATTTGATAGTCTGGTCTAATCATAACTGAACCTGAAATAAAAGAAACATATCAATAAAACATACCAACAACGCATTTGGCAGAGAACTTAAGTTCTGACTGATTACATCCATCAAGCTTGCATGTTTTGACAGTATTTACTGCCTATTAACCCTAAGTGCTGTTACTTTCAAATATACTTAAATACATGTTTATTTCAGACACACACATATATAAACTTTTTTTCTTCAAATATTCAGATTGAGTAATCAAACCCAAGTCTTAACAGACAGTGATGGTCAACCCCTAGACGTCTTTATTTTCCTCACTGCAAGCTGAACATATTTTAACCAATCCAATGAACTGCATTAATAGTTCACTTCTGTCTTTAAAACATGAAAGTGTATTAGAAACCACAACAGATAATTTGAGAACTTCAAGCAACCAAAAAGTCTTGGTAGGCACAATACAGTAGGCACTTGGTACAGACAATAAACCCAACAGATAGCACCTCAAAACTCTAAACCATCTGTGACATTAAGTACTTAAACATTACTTAAGATGCTTCTGCAAAATGCCCTGAGATATTGATAGTCATAATCAATAACTGCCATTTGTCTGCATCTAGAAGTCTGTCTTTTGATGTGGGTGAAATGAGTGCCTGTCTTGTTTTACACATACGCACCTCCGCTGAATGTCTGGTGTGACAGTGGGGCACCTGGTGGTCTGTGGAACCTCATAGCAGGTTGTTGGTGGAACATGGCAGTTTGAGAGGGTACCTTAAGCCCACTCAACATGTCTATTGAGCTGCGGTGCTCTGGGCCTGGAGTGCGAATCACCTCAAAGTTTCCGGGTATGGACACACAAAGCATGTTTGCCAGTGCTGACACAACTCCTTGAATGTTCTGGGACACAACCAGACATATGTTTAGAGGTGAGATGTAATCATTCTTGCATTGAAGTCATTATTGCTATAGAAAGAAGACACTCACTTGTGCTGCCACTGGGTTCAGGGTAACAGATACAGATACCAGGTCAGTTTGTGAGCATGTAGAGAGCTGGTCAAATTGTGAAGCAAAGAAACTGCTTGGCGGCTCTGTCTTGATGTCCCACTGCCTGGCTTCAGAACCTTAGAGGCGAACAACAAGGTTGCCAATATTAAATTAGACTCAACTTTTGAAAACAATATCTTGCTACTAAACATTTACATCATTGTACAAAACATTAGCATGGTTGTGATCCATTTACCTTAGGACATCTTTTTGTCCAATTTTTTGCCTTAAAAGTAACGTTGTGATTCTCCTCATACCTGGTTGGCTTAGTTCATGGATTATAACGCTTTTTTTAAAAAAAAAAAAAAATCACTATGGGAAAAATGCGTCACTAAAAAGTGGGTATGCACTGTTACAACTATTTTGTCTACCTTCTATGAGTAGATACAGAAGACATATGCCAGCACATTATATAAGCACCACCCCATTATCTTTTATTTTTGCTTACCCTGTGATTATTCTAAAACAGTTTTCGCATCAAGTGCATGCACACAATGTCTTAAAATGCTACCTCAGCAGGGAGCTTACTATTTTTATTAGCCTTTCTTATTAGTCTCTTCAGATTACCTTTACCACTGGTGCTGCAAAGTATGGGAATGACTGGAGAGACAGCAGGGGATGGCCGTTCCTCTTTTACTTTAGAGAGATCTGGATAACGGCTGATCTCCATGCCAACCACACTCTCAGGAGAGGATGATGGGACATAACTGTCTGGAGTGTCCCTGTCGACACAATGCTCCTGACCACTGTTGAAGACAGACAGAACCATTATATACATACTAACCTAAACCAAGACTTTTTGGTCAGCAATGGGTAGTCTCTGGGCCAGACAGCTCACCTTTGGACCAGTGATCTGATGCATAATGCAACAAGATGTGCTTGAGCACAAGTGCTTATTTAAAAAGTAAGTTGAGGTTATAATTAGCTTTATGGCTTTATGTTAATGCACAAAAGTTTGGCTACATGAGACTTAATGTGGAAAAAGCACCAAAAACCTACCGAATTTCCTCCTGGTTGTTGTGGGGTGGAGTGGGAAGTGAAGCAGGAACATCAACAGTCCTTGGGCCCTGAGTGATGGTGTGTCCCAGCAGGTCATCTTCAGCTTTGAATGGAGTATTATTGAGCTGCTTCTGACCCAAGCTTTTAGAAACTGACACATAAATTGCAAAGAAATTCTGATGACCAAGGTGGAATTTTCAAAATATCTAATTTATAACTATAATATAAAAGAATAATACCTACACTATAATGTGGCATATTACATTTATGATTTGAAACATTTCCTATTTTCTTGTTTATGATGAACCATTTTACAGTAATATTTTACAAAATATCTTCATGGATCATACTTACTTAATATCCTAATGATCTCTGGCATAAAAGAAAACTCAATAATTTTGACCCATACAATGTATTGTTGGATATTGCTACAATTATACTTGTGCTACTTACGACTGGTTTTGTCGTCCACATTTGAGTTTTTCAGTGTTGTTCTCTAATGTGTGTTTGCATGTGTTTACATATTTTTTCCCCCATTTAAAGGATGTGCTTAAACTTCAGAAATTGCTGGTCAACCTTTGGCCTCCCAGTGTTTACCTCCATGAAAGCCATTATGAAAATTATGAAAATTATTATGAAAGCCATATTCTGTCTAAATCTGTTTAAAAACAATGTAATTGAAATTGACATGGCCATTAAGAACACACCATACTATTGAACATTCACCTTACTAAACGTTATATCTATATGATAAAATGCCCTTAAATTATTTCTGGCAGTTTATACCCTCATGCTTACCCATAACTTCTGCCTTCCTGGCCAGTTCTTCCGCAGTGGCAAAACCATTCAACAACTTCTGCTTGGCTACAGGTGGTGGTGTCGGGGGCAGTGAGGCGGGAGGTGTTGGAGGATTGCTAAGATTGTTTTGCTACAAGACCAAACAAGAAAAAAAAAATTAGTTGAAGACCACAAATCTGCAAATCCACCATGTCTACATAACATAGCCACAATATAGTGAAGGACGTGAAAGACATAAAAGCTAAACCTTATAGATGAGCTGTGAGTAGTAATCAGATACTCCATCCAGTGATGCACTTCCAAAAGATCCAGAGAGCCTGTTCTCTCCATTCAGCTGCCCACTGCCATATGGGGGGAAATGTGCAAAGTTTACCCCTATCAAAGGCTCCATCAGGGGCAGAATAGACAGCTGCTGTAAGGATGAGAATGGAGGACACGTATTTTGAGTGAAACAACAGTATTGTTCAAATATGCATATGATGATGTAAGCAACCAATGCCAGCATCTCGCTATTCTTATTTTTTTGGCCGGTTTCACTCGTAAGCCAAGTTGTGAACAGACATAAGCTGCATAAGCTCTAATTAAACTCCTTTCCATAGATGACCATAATAACAAGTCTGCACATCAAATGCATATGTCTACATCTCAGTTATAATTCTCTACTGTTAACCATAAATTATATTGTATATATTAACAACAGAGGTCAATTTAAGTCTAGCACTTCACAATAATCATAATTTATAATGATCATAACTATCAGAATGATCATGAAATCAGTTATGCACTATTTATTTTTTATTACATCTGTCACAGACGATTCTGGTCTTGAGACAGATTCTGGGTATAGTAGTAGGTGTTTACCTGCTTGAGCTGAGTCATCAGGGTGTCTGTGTTGGTGTACACAGCCTGTCTCTCTTCATCATCCTTTTTTCTCTTCTTCCAGCGTGACAGCGGTTTCTCAGCCCCATTCTTTGGTGTCCGCTTGTTACGCTGTTTTCTTTTGCATTGCTCTGGCACAGAAGGCTCCAAATCTGGATTGCCTGTCACATGGCTGTTTAAGCCACTCTATAGACAATAAACAACTCTTTCAGCTCCAAGAAGAAAAGACAGACCAGGACTAGCTAATAAACAATCAAAGCTGTCTTCACAATTTTACAATGCTACTTTATTGACACCCTACATTACCCCCCACATACTTTGCCTACCCCTGATCTGTCTACATTTACAAAAGTGTTTAAATGTTCAAGATTATAACTTTCAGCTTCATATTTTTAACCGGTTGTGTAGAGAGGTAACCATAAAACTCTTACCGAAGAATCTGTGCTGTCCAGTCTTAAAGAGCCCTTGCTGTCTGTCAACCCCTCATCCTCTGATCGTATACTGTCATTGGACATCTGATGCATGAGAGGTGTTGAGGAAGGAGGAGGGGTGCTCTTGTTCTTTAGAAGGTGTTTAAGTAACTCATTCCCATTGTCCACTTTAGAGCTCTGAGCTGGACTCTGGGATGATGGGCTGGGGGAGATTATCTCATTGCCCCCTTCCGTCTTTACTATACCAGTTTCTCGTGCATTTTGGCCAGACGCTGCCTCTCCCTCAGCCTTCTGGCACACACTGGCTTCTAACTTTTCCAGCTTGATATCATGGAGGAGGCCTCGCTCTGCCTCCGAGCCCACGCTGGACTGTCGCCTAGGTGGAGTCCCTCCAGAGAGTGGGTTCTCCAGCTCTGAGGATGGTTGCAGGCCAGCCATCAAACCTAGGGGGTTGGAAAACTCTGATGTGTCCTGGTCTCCCATGATAGGAACACTACGTGTTGGGGTGGAAGAGGTGTCTGATACACATGGCGTAAGTGGGGCGGTTATGTCAGAATGAGGTGTAGAAGGAGTTTTGACTGAATCTGCATCATCATCCTGTTTCTTCTTTCGACTTCTTTTCTTTTTGCCCTTCTCCTCAGGGATGATGTTGGAGTAGAGCTGGATAAGGGACTGCCCTGACCCAGGGAAATTAGGAGGTAAAGGGGTCGTGGAATCCATACCAAATGAGGAAGCTTCAGCTCCACCATGGGGTGGCATACCATGCCCTCCAAACCCAGGTGCACGTGGTTGACCAGGGGTGAAACCATGCATCATGGGGTTCTTAGGTTGAAAATTAAGACCCATATCTGGGCCAAAAGAGCCACTCCCAGGCATAGGTCTGCGCTCACCACCTTGCAAAAAGGATGGACCTGGACCCACAAAGTCTAAAGGCATATTTCCTTGCTGAGGGAACATTGGGCCCATTTGCTGTTGTGGCTGTTGAGGCCTGGGTGTCTGCATGAATTCCTGTGGCAGGTCAGAATTATAGAAGGGCATCTGGGCAAGACCACCCCCACTGTTGTCAGGGCCAAGCCCCAAGCCCTGCTGCTCCAGCTCTAGCCTCTGCAATGCTCTTTGTCTCTCCACTTCTTGCATAAGCTGCACCCGCTGTTTCTCCTGCTGTTCTCGAAGGCGCTCTCGACGTTCCCGCTCCTGGAAGCCTTCACTAAATGGATTATTATCATCAAACTTGACATGAGGGGCACTACTGCTAGATCCCCCACCATTACTTCCAGCTACAGGGCCAGGCTGCCCAGGTTTACCTGCTGGAACCATAGGAGGAGGTGGCTGTGCCTGGAGAGGCTGTGTGGGGTTAGTCAGTGGCATTTGAGGAGGCAGGTGAGGTGGCATCCTGGGTCCAACTATTGGTCCAGCAGCACCTTGATGCCAACCTGGCACATTGGGCATGTGAGTAGGCTTACGAAAGTGAGGTTGTTGCATGGGCAACATAGGACCCATCATAGGCTGGCCCATTGGGGGTCCAACAGGCACCATTCCAGGGCCCTGTCCAGGCATTCCTGGCATGGCCTTCATTGGACCCATCACACCAGGTTGGAGGCGCTGTTGCTGTTGTTGTTGCTTAACACGATATTCCTCAATGAGCTCAGCATGTTCTTTTTGTTGCTTCCGTATCTAAATGAGAAATGTAGAGATAAGTGTGAACGAGATATAATGCTGTTTATATTATTCTGAAAAATGTCTACCAAATGACATGTATTTAGTAATAATGTCAAAGGATGTATCAGGAACTGAGCTCCTCTGAGGCCCTAGATGCATGTATTTTCCACTCCACTGACAAAAAGTAACAGAACAATAATAATTAAAGGGAGAGTCAATTGCTGAGTGGCTGAACTGACTGAATTGTGTCTCATTTTCTCTGATTAAATGCATAACTGAAATGAACACACAAAATATACTTTTGTTCAGTCACAGTTTGTCTTACTGACAGTTTGTCTACTTTGAGTGGTATGTGTGCAAGGGGGTGCCTCATAAAACAGAATCCATAGTTGACTGGTTGCCCTGAAGTGAACCACTCCCAACTTGACTGACAAAACAACTAAGTTTTGCTACATTTTAAAACATGACAAAGTATTTGGTGGATTGTTTTATTAGTTATCCATCTTACAGTAACTCTAATACCTGTTCCAATTGCTTTTGAACCACACTTTGCTGTTCAGTCACATGTTTTAGCTGTTCTGCGTCCTCCTCTGGGAACTCCCGTCCAGCTTTTTTCGCAGTGCGCTGTTTTGCAGAGAGGGCCTTTTTAGATTTTCTGTGGGCCCCAATCTGGTCCTCCAAAAACTTCTGTTGCATTTGAAGAAGCTGTTGAGTTTCCTGAAGCCACTCCTCATATTGTTTTCTCTGAGAATCATCTGGAAAATAAAAAAAAGTTGCAAGATTTATGGGATGTCAGGCTTTAATTGATTAAAGTACTCAATTGAGTAAACACTGAATAATAATAATAATAATAATAATAATAATAATAATAAAAATAACTTACCGACAAACCCTGGTCCAAAGTTTGGGGGATTTGGTCTTGCGATCTGTGGTGGCAACTTTCCATCCTAAAAGGAAATTATTGTATATGTTAAATAAACATATAAACATAAATAAAACAGGTTTAATGCTGGTGATAAAATGTAATAAGACTACATAAAACCTCTAGTCATACCGGTCCAAAAAAATGTTGTGGAAAACCTGCTGTATCTGGGCCATGTGGTCCTGGAATCTGTTGCATTCTGTTAGAAAAGAAATGAACGTACTCAACACAAAGAAATTAACCACTCAAAATTGCATGTGGCCATGTTCAGATGCAAGTAAAGAATTGGGCCAGTCAGGGTAATAAACAGTTTTTTGTTCTACTGCAGGAACTGCTCAGAGGTGCCACATTACATAGTAGAGTGTTTACCTGTTCATAACCATGGGTGCCATACCCATACCGTTCTGGACCATCACTTTGTTAATGCCCTTCAGAGCCACCATCTTCGCCTTCATGATTGGGTCAGTAATTGCATCAAAGTCTACAAAGCAATAAAAACCACCATAGAAATGAAAGGATTGTGACTTGTACAGTTATATTCACATTTCAAGTATTTTAAGCTTTAAAAAATGCATAACGTACATTGTAAATATTTAACATTTAAGCAAAAAAGCTAATATTAAAAGAAATGAACAAAAACTATATTCAATAACAATGTAAACAGAATTGTAAAATAGGAGCTGCTGTCAGTATTGAACCAAGTTAGAATTTAACTACTGACAATGTACAGGTACAACAGACTCATTTATCAGTTAGTCAAAGTGGAGCTCAGGCTTACCAATGTTTGGGAAAAAAGGGTCACTTGACCGTTGCCTGATCATGGCCTGCATCTGCCTTTGCTGTTGCTGCTCTTGCCTCTCTTGATCCAGCAGATCTTGAAGAAGAAGGGGCTGCTCATCTAACAGAAGAGGCCTGTTCTGTTGACTCAGTTGTGCTTGAGATCCTTGTTGCCCTGTAACCCCAGGATTGAACATGCCCTGTTGAGTTTGGTGGTTTACAGGATGGGGAACAGGCTGCTGACCACCGACCACAGGCAGGTTTAGCTCCACCTGTTGTCCTTGCAAAGGTCCAAACCCTTGAAGTGGTACCTGCTGGTTACCAGACTGCATCAAATTTGCGTTACCTAAAAGTGCCCCCTGGGTTAGAGATGGATCTATCCTGTGCCCCATTGTTACTCCAGGGTTTATCCTGTGTTCTTGGGGTTGTCCTTGCATCATCACCATACTCATGTTTGAGCCAAGATTAGCCTGGGCATTGGGGTCACCTGAGATAGGAGAAATTATGGATTCACTCCTAGTGTCCTCTAGTTTTTCCTTGATCAACAGACTTGAAAGTACTGGAGCAGATCCAGTATGCACATCTGTGCAAGATTCCTCAAAAAGACCAGAGACATCATCTTGATCACTTTTACTAGTCATAGACTTATGGTCATCCACTGAGGTTCCAAGACCTTGGCTTTCAGTTTTTAAAGTTTCAGACTGAGAATGATCCTGGCCCTCTTTTGACATACTCTTTTCTAGTTTGACTTCACTAGGACCCTGTAATCCCTCTGATTTAGGCTCTGATTTAGTTGAGGACACACCTCCACATCTGGCATTTCTTTTTTCAGACAAGGCTTTCTGAAGGTCTGAGGTATCCCCATGGTCGTCTTCTATGTGATCACTTAGTTCCAGCTCTTCATTAAACATATCTTTTTTGTCCTCGAGGTCCAGCTCAGGATCTGCATAAGCAATAAGATCAAACTTTCCAGATCCTAGAAGGTCATCAAGATGAAGATCATTTGTTTCCAAGTCTAAATCTTTTCCATCATCTGCATCAAGGTTCAGGTTGTCCAGATCTTCATCAACCAAGTCTTTGACCTCCACATCATCAAGGTCCTTCACAGCAGAGTCATCTGTTTCTAGCTTCTCAACACCATCGCTACAAGGCAAAGGGATTTCCTCTGTTGGACCAGAGGTTGTGACAGGAAGCAGTGCAGATTCAGCGGGAGTAACTAAATCACTACTGACCGAACGGCTAAGTGGTTCTGGCAGAGGGGTCTGCTGTGGTGTTGTATTTGTATGGTGATGCAGATTATCCATAGTGCCTGAGGTCTGTAAGTGATTGACTGATCCTTGTTGTGACTGGCCCAACATCGGATCCATCATTCTGGGACCTTGGTTTCCTGTAAAGGCCATATTTTGGCCTCCCATGAAGCCATGAGGGAGTCTCTGGGAATGATTAGGATGGTCCAAAGCGTTAGATGGACCAAAAGGTAGTCTGACCCTGTTCTCTGGAGCCCTGTGACAAAGTTCAATAAATGGTTGACCCATTATATTATGCTGTTGCATTGGAAGGCCACGTGGTGGAAAATGCTGGGGTAGGCCCATTTGATGATTACTGCCTATTGACCTCACAACATCAACAGGTCGCCTCATATGCGGTGAAACATTGTCAACTATTGGTCCACCTTGTATCTGGTGAGGGGGCCTGAGGAAATGTTCTTGACTTGGAGCTCCAGGAGGAAATCCAAATCTGGAAGGAATTAGGTTTTAAGATAACTTAAAACACAAAATTAATTACTAGTTTGACAGTACAATTGATAAAAGAAAAAAAACGTACCTTTGTCCTTGCTGACTCATGCCATTGTTTAGATCCCTGGGGAATGGTGGTCGGGAGCATTGGGGTTCATCAGGCATGGGCCCACGTTGATCGGCAAGGAAAGTTCCAGGAAATCTTTGTCCTGCATGAACTGGTGAAGATCTCATAGTACCTGGATATGGAGGTGGGGGTCTACCAAAAATATCATTCTGAGGTCCAGAATCTTCCTGTGACCAATGCCTTGGAGTCCCAGGTGCAGCAGCAGGAGTTGCCTCCTGGAGTCCCTTTTCCTGTCTGATAGCACTTTTTTGCTGCTGCTGTTTGAGAATTAACTGCCGTAGTCTTTGGCGCTAAAAAAAAGAACAATAACAGTGCACAATTAATTAACACCATTTAAAATAGAACAGAGATTAAAGGAAAATGTGATGTTATCTAATGGAAAAACAATGTGTTTTCAAACCTGTTTAATTTTCTCTTCAGTCTCTCCAAGTGGTGGCTGCATTGCGTTCTGTGTATCTGATGGGTTGCCCGTGTTTACTGTTTGTGAACATGGGGTTAGAGGAGCTTGTTCAAATGGATCATGAATAGGAGTCTGGTTAGGGTTTGTCTGTTGTAGAGATAGACTTTCATCTGAAATCCCAGGATGTTTTGGGGTTTGAGAATCAGAAGCACAGGGACGAGCAAATGGGTCCTGCATTCTACTTTGTGCTTGAAGGCTAAGTGGATCCATTTGATGGGACATGAAGTTTACTCTGGGATTTGGTCTAGGGAAGGCTTCTGGGTCAGCTCCTGGACGTGGGGTTCCAGGGGGTTGAGAATATGGGTCATTAAGAACTGGCCTTGGTGTTCCGGGTGGTTGATCATAAGCTTCATTTTTGACTGGCCTAAGAGTTCCAGAAGGATGTGAAAAGGGATCTGAGGTTCTCTGACTACTTGGTGATTTAGGGTATCTCTCTCCAGAAGAAGGTCTTGGAGTTCCTGGCATCTGAGCATATGGATCAATAGCATGAGATGGAGATTGTCTGCGACTATTAGGTTGTGACTGAGAAAACTGATCAACTGTTGGAGTTCTAGGTGTGGATGGTGGCAATGTATATGGATCAGAGTGTGGTCTTGGGGTGCCAGGCATCTGGGCGTATGGATCATGTGGTCTTGGAGTACCAGGAGGCTGAGCATACGGATCAGGCATTTGCTGAAAGTAGTCTGGTCTAGGTGTAGATGGTGCTTGTGAATATGGATCTCGTTGAGGGTGTCTGCTCATGGGTAAGGGTTGGGCAAAAGGACTCCCTTGTCCTGGACGCATCATTCTGCCCTCATTACTGAAACCATCTCCCATTGATGGATGAGGTGTAAGAGGCTGATGTGAATAAGGATCAGAGTGTTGAACTTGGGGTAAAGTGTCAGTTGACCCCCTTCTCATGCCCTGTTGCCCTGTACTGAATGGATCTTGCTGTACCTGGGAAGGAGGCATGGGTGTTTTGAACACTGGCACAGATCCTGACTCATTACTCCCTGGAATAGGTGTTAACAATGGCCTAGAGTATGGGTCAGAAAGAACCATGCGGCTGTGGGCCATGCGCTGATATGCTTCCGATCTTTGGCCTGGTCTGGAAAAACCATCTCCAGGTGTGACATTACTCATAAAATGTCGTCCTTGTTGCTCAGATAATGGCCCTGGTCTAGGTGGGCACATAGGTTTCACAAACGGGTCTGATGGCCGAGGTGTGTCTGGAGGCTTTGCATATGGGTCGATGCTGGTGGATGTTGGAGACCCAAAGGATTCATGGGCTGGCGAGGGCCGACTTCTTTCTTGCATGTCAGACACAGAACCTCTGCGAGGCGTGCTTGACCCAGATGGTGGTGGCCTGGGGGTTCCCACCATTTTGCCATACGGATCCCATGGAGAAGAAGGACGGGATCCAGATGATTCGGGTGAAAACATTTGAGGAGACTGAGGCTGAGATGAGGGACCCTGTGAGTACTGAGTGTCCTGGGTAGGGGTCTTTGCTGTGGATGAAGGGGGTGGCAGTTGAGGACGCAGAAATACATCATCTGTTGATGCAACCGATGTTGCTGTTCCAGGCATCTGAGTCCTTGTAAAGCTGTCCTTGGAGGCTAATGTTTGCAATGGAGAAGCATTACCTCCATTGCTGGGCTGGTTTGCTACTGGACTCTGATTACCACTTTTAGAGGTGTCTCCACTGAATTGCTGTTGCTGTTGTTTCTGAAGTTGTTGTTGCTCATTTTTAACCTGTTCTAACTTTTGCGTGGCTTCAATTTTTGCCTGTTGTTTGCTCTTTTGTCTCATTTGCTGCCATGGAAAAAAAAAAGATATTGGGTTAATTAAGCCATAGCACTTAAAAGAAAAATGCAGTATTGCTTACATTCTTTTTTTGGCTAGATTATTTTATTTATTTTTTACTAAACAGTTACACTCAATTTGTTGAGACTGGGTTTTAGCAGATGCATGCCAGAACTGTACCTCAGCCTGGGATCCTAAGAAATTATCCTCTAAAAACATCCTGCAACTATGGCTGCTGGAATGTTATATCTAAAAAGACTGTTTATTTGTTGATTCCAAGTCTTTGTCTTTTTTTTTTGACATTTTCCTGCTGTTTCTTAAGCAAACCTTTGAATTACAGTTTAAAATGACAAAGCTTAATGTAAAATGATTATGTAAGAAGACTTTGGAAAAATTAAAATAATGCTATAATGACCACTAACATGCATGTGCATAATAATATGTGAACATTTTTATTAGGGATGTATGATATTAGGTTCTTGCCGATATCCAATATTTTTCAAATTATCTTGTCTGATAGCCGATGCTGATATACATTTCTCTTTGTTTTGAAACAACATCAAGTCTGTAGTGTGTGGGAACTGTAAGCAAATAATTTTTTTAAGTTGGTAAGTTTTGAGCAAATAAACTAAACTAATATAATGAACTAAAATAACTAAAACAAAGTTAACTAATAAACATTATTAATGTTCTTTTTTGAATGAAAGTACATTAAAAGCCTTAAAAAAAAACCTGCAAACCAATAAAACTGCAAAAAAAAAAAAATTTTCCCCCATCAGAGCAGAGCAGTTGAAACCTTAACATTTTATTTGTGGATTTAACATTAATAGATAGGCTAAAGTAAAAGAGCTCCTTGTATTGTGGTTTTCAAAATCCATTTGAAAAAAATATATTACATATTAATAAAAAAAATCTGTATATATTAAATGATCTAATTTACTAAGTGTCATGTTTGTGATTTTTATTCATGTAAGCTATAGCTTCTGACCTTTAAATCAAAATGGACTTGTGATTTTATGACATCCATACTGCTTTATTTATTCAGAAACACAAGTATCACAAGGGGAAGGCAGCCTCTGCTGCTACCCGACGCGCTACAAACTGCACATCCGAAACTCGTTATGTACGTGTATTCTCAAATTAAATGTGGCGATAGAAAACATTGATTCTAACCATCATTCAGGCAAAAGTTCGCCTCAAGAATGACCACAGTGCTAGTGTGATCTTATCGCTAGCACACCCTGAGCACATGTGAGTCATTAGTCTTATCAGCAATATCAGTATATATATATATATTTTTTTTTTTAATTTGGGCAACGTCGATGTTTACATTTTAAGCCTTTATCAGCAGATTCCAATAATGTTACAATATCGTGGATTTCTAACTTTTATTTATTTACCATTTAATGCTTTAAAGCAGCACTGACTTTTACTTGTTATTTCTAACAAATTCTGATTAAAGATTATATTGTGCTGATCAACCCATTTTTTAAACATGATGATGAAAGCTTTGATCAGAGGTTGAGACACAATGTTTTGCATAACACAGTCTCACAGCCTAGCTTTTGCTATAATATCCCTTGGGCTGTCAATCACCTGTCTGAACTTCCACTCTTGTTCATGCTCAGACTCCTTGTGCTTGAGCGGGTCCTTGAAGAGCAGCTCTGTGTCCATGGGAACGCTGGGATCAAAGGGATCAGCTGGCTGCTGCTGTTGCTGTCTTTTCATTGTGTCATTAGACAATTGAACTTTGTTTATACGAAGGGCTGCTCTGTTGTCTCTTGCCTTTTGCTAGTAGGACAGCGCCAAGCAAAAAGTCAGAACTCTCATATATGTATATAAACACAACCAATATTAGCATTTTTGAGGTTTAACAGAGTCTCTTACCACATAGGGTGCCCTTTCCTGAGAACTAGCTTTCCTCCATAACTTTGCAATTTGCTTCACTCTAGTCGCCCAATCTGTGGGAAAAAAGTCAGATGGTTGGTCTCTAACTAGACTCCATTTGACAAGTTGACAATTTTATTTGAAGAGTTTGGTTCCAAAACGCAACACACACCATTTTATCAGTATTTTACCTGGTCGGTATTGAAAAGCCCATTTTTAATTTTACACAAAATGTGATATCCGCCATGTTATTCTGTCATGTTTTTCCCTATTTTTCCAAACTGCGACAAACGCCAGTCTCAATTCTCTGCAGAATGTGAAACATCCGCTCAACCAATCACAGCGCACCATTCCACGCATTGTAAACAGTAAAGGCGGCTCTTTGAATACACCCAGCATCCTAGTTTTCCTCATCTACTTTGTGATCACCAACCACACAAAACACTACGTGCGACTATGAATAAAATATTTAGGAGCACCTAAAGGAGACCCTATCAGCATATTTGTGTTTCCGTTAAGGAGAGCTTCAAAGGTTTTTGTGTGTTTTTTGCAACAGACGAATCGAACGAACCCCTTAGACGAATCCCTTCATAAACAAAGTGTAGAGAGACTGTAAATAAGAGATTCATTGTGCACTGTAGAGAGCTTTGTTGATTATAATGGAACTTTGTGAGAACGCGATGAACTATGATGAGTGACAGCTTTTAATGATTTTTAAGGAAGTTTGTAAATGAGATACTGATTTAATACAACAGTTAAACAACGTTAATATTAAGTTACATACACTGTCTGACCATTACACTATTGCCGATTTTGCTCTATTTTGACGACAAAAATAGTTTGAAACAAGTCACAAATGAGCCGCTGCGCATCGCCATTCAAACACAGCAGTTTAATTTATAAATGAACGTGCATTTTAAACAAATCTAGTGAGTCAGTGATTCATTTTCCCATTCATAAACACTTGCCCTGCATCCCAATGTGCATACTATCCATCCTAAATTCTATGTGATAGTAGTAATTTTCAATACTATTTAGGGCAGATAGGGTGGATAGCATGCACATTGGGACGCAGGGTGGCTTTATTCCTGAATGAATCAGCCGTTTGAACGAATTAAATGAATGATATGATTCAGTAATTAAATCAGTGACTTGCCACCACCTACTGGCAGTTTTAGTTTAATTTTTAAAGCATCTTTTCAGTTATTTAAACCAGTTAATATTTCCATATTCAAAATTTTATATTTAAAACATTAATCTCAACATGAATTTAAGAATTTGATTGCACTCATGCCACCTCTAAGCCTCATTAAACAAATGATAATACATCTGCAAACCACTTTTGTGTTCTTCTGTGCCACCTCTGTAGTACAAATTAATTTTAATCCTGATTTCATTTGATTGTTAACTTATTCTTATTCTACTTGTTCTTATTCTGTTGTTTTAATTAGAAATTTAAAAAGCTTTAAAAATGTATATTATTAAAAAAACCTGAAAGATAACATACTTTTAATAAAGTTACAAAAATGCAATTACAAAGGTAAAAACAAAATCCCCCTTTAATTCACTTTAAGGAGTCAAATATCACCTTATAATGGGAAGGCTAATTTTGATTATTGATTGGAAGGTGCTCACAAGTGCTTCTGAAAAGCATAGAGCCCTGATGGATTTATTGCATTTTGGGGAAAAAAATTGGGAAAAAAAAAATTTTCATGATCTTTGAAAATCAAAATCTGGATTTGAATTTTTAATGTTACTATAACCTAAAGATGCTATGTGAAAGTTTGATACTGAAAATAGTGGTTTTCATCTTGCCATTTTCTTGGTAAAGAAAACAAATTTTTACTCAAATTTGAGTAAAAGCAAATGGATTTATAGCGTTTTGGAACCAATCTCTTCATTTGTAGTGCTGTAGGACAATCCATTCACCTGGAAATTCATCTTGAAGGTTAGGGAAGTTCATATTGGTGTAAAGAACAGGAGCCACAGTAGCCATTTCACCAAGAGTTTCTTCTTTCTCCCACTTTAATGTGCTCCTCTGAGCATTGGACATTGTGTCAGTCTCCACCTCTGGTGGAGGAACAGATCCTGGCACAGGAACAGGAGAAGCCCAGGGACCAATCACATCACCCCCTATCTGGCTGAATTTCTTCTCCCTTTAGTGAACACATCAAGCCATTAAGTGTCACCAGATTTTATAAACAGATATGTCAGTACCAATCTGTGTTACTCGGAATGTGAATTCACTCACCTCACATTTTCTGGAAAAGGCATGCGGTGAATCGAAGAGAACGCGCCAGACACTCCAGCTCCAGGAATCACGGGGTTTGGAGGAAAGTGGGTGTTTGGCCCCATCATGCCATTCATCACAGGCATGCGTGGGAACATTCCACCAACATCTCCTGCAAATGAAACCATAGAGAAACATGCACTTTTAAAATGAGCAGTACATTTTACATGTGACACTCAAGTTACAAGCACACAACACCATCACATCTGTGTGGTTGACCTAACTGTTAATATGAAAAGATAATGCAGA
Source organism: Labeo catla (assembly GCA_012976165.1). NCBI lineage: Eukaryota > Metazoa > Chordata > Actinopteri > Cypriniformes > Cyprinidae > Labeo > Labeo catla. Next base: position 1,165,611 of record VONZ01000122.1, read on the forward strand.
CAACTTGATACCTGGGTTCTGGAGAGACATTGCTGTAGCTGAGGCATTGGGGGCAGTGTTGGGTGGATGAGGAAGTTGAGGAGGCTGGCTAGCATTTGGACTAAGCACTGCGGTGAATAAGTCTTCCACATCTTTACTCTCCAGTTCTATATGGAATCAAAAGAATGAAGGATATTCAAATCTAAAGACTTTTTACCAACTCCCAACTAAGAAATTAATGCATTTTTATATACATTTATACACTTTGTTTTTTAAATGGGAGACAAACACATTTAGAAAAATGAGTAAACAAAACATTTACTGTTGCAGAATGCTACAGTCAAAATATTTTAGAAAGCAACAAACCTGGAATTTTGTAGAACTTATTCAGAATGGCCCCTGTAAAAAAAGGTCTTATCACAGCAAAGCAACTAAAAACGTTAAAAGACAAGTAGTCACCAAACACATACTGACATTACATTTTAGGTTCACAGACATTAATATAGAGTTGGTCCCCCCTTTTGCAGCTACAACAGCTTCCATTCTTTTGGGAAGGCTTTCCACAAGATTTGGGAGTGTTTCTGTGAGCATTTGTGAGGTCAAGCACTGATGTTGGACAGGCCTGGCTCGCAACCTCTGTTCCAGTTCATCCCAAAGGTGTATGATTGGATTGAGTTCAGTCAATGTCTTCCACACCAAACTCACCCAGCCATGTCTTTTTGGACCTTACTTTGTGCACTGGGGCACAAAACATGATGAAGTAGAAAAGGGCCTTTCCTAAACTATTCCCACAAAGTTGGAAGTACAGCATTATGTCTTGGTATGCTGAAGCATTAAGGTTTTGCTTTAATGGATGTAAGAGCCTAGCCCAACCCCTGAAAAACAGCACATTTATCAAACTGTACAGCTGGCATAATATAGTCAGGCAGGTAACATTCTCCTGGCATCCACTAAAACCCAGGCTCGCCCATCAGTTTGCCAAACAACGTTTGTGTGATTCACCACACCACCGAACACTTTTCCACTGATCCCAGTCCAGTGGCGGCATGATTTACAACACTCCATCCAACGCTTGGCATTGTACTTGGTGATGTAAGGCCTGCATGCAGATGCTAGTCAATGGAAAACCATTCCATGAATCTCTCGCCATGTTTTTGCACTGATGTTAATCCCAATGGAAGCTTAGAACTCTTCAGTTATGGAATCAGCAGAGCGTTGTCGACTTTTACACATCATGCGCCTCTGCACTCAGTGACCCCACTCTGTGACGTTGGCTGTCCACTTTCTGCCTGATGGTGCTGTTTCTAAATGCTTCAACTTTCTCAATAATACCACTTAGAGTTGACTGCAGAATATTTAACAGGGATGAAATTTCACAAACTGACTTGCTGTAAAGGTGCCACCCAATCACAGTACCATGCTTGAATTCACTGAGGTCTTTAGAACAACCCCACAAAGTGGCTAGGGGCTTGATTTTACATACTGTGTCAATAAGTCTGATTGAACGCCTAAATTTAATAATCAAGAGGTGTGTGCCAATACTTTTGCCCATATAGTGAATGCAAAGTTCCATTAGCAAAGTGCTCTTACCATCAGAAACCATCTTGTCCAGCTCAGGACTCAATATTACATCCAGAGGTTCTTCCTGTAGTGGCCGAGACCCTCGAGCAGGGCCAGGTTGAGGAGGTGCTGACTGATCGTCCGGCAGGGTGCCAATGTCCAAACCAGCTGGGAGAAAGAGAAAGTTAAATGGCTACTCTCAAACTTAGTTTCTTATCTCTACTGAATGCAAAACTCAACTTGCAAAGATCTGCAGAAAAAAACACAGAGCTGTCATTCTGCAAACGCCTAAATCAGTGTTGATAAGCAATTTATTTTCTACTGTGCCCGAATGTTTGCTAAGATAAGAAAGTAAAAACAGGGAGAGTGAGGACTGTTATTTCATGTCATGGTAAAATGAGTAAAAAAGATTTTTTTTTCTCACTCTCTCTCCCTTGCTCTCTTTTATCCTCTCCACCAACTCAGTTTTCCAAGAAAAACAGGAACCTAATTAGTGTTGCCTGCTCAACTGAGTGTGAAAAAGTCTCTTGAAAAATGGATGTTCTTTCATCATTGCTTATCGTTTTCCATTACAATACATGAGAGCTTAATCAATGAAAAAGCAAGCAACTGCAATGATTAATCATATTAAATGTTGTCATCGGAGTCAGCCATTATGCTTTGGTCTAATGGCTACCTAGCTTCTCAATGCCAATTACTTTGATTTCACGTAAAGTTCTTCTTCCAGTTTCAAAACAGGCCATGTGGCAGAACAGAGTATGTGGCATCAGTTGTGTTTACACTACAGTGAATGCACTTACATAGTCTATGGGGGCAAGGCAAGTCTGGTACAGTGTTTAAAAGCTGAAATGTGCAGCTTGTATTTTCGTTTAAACACTGTGAAAAAAGGAACTTAACTGTAATGTAACTTTAACTTAACTTTACACTTATAAGTTTAGTAAGCAATTTTAATTACATTTATTGTTGTTTTGCCTGACTATCATTGTATATGTGTTATTATAAAACATGATTTATTTTTAACAAGTTGAAGGATAAAGTCTGATAGCATGTTGTGAATACACTTTGTGTTCCACTCTAAACATTTCTCTAAACCAAGCACATTGGTATGTACTTAAAAACAAACCCGTATATATTTACATATATATTGCACATGCTACAAATGATAGTTATGTCTCTTTGACAAAACTTTTATTTTTTTTATTTTTTTGTCATGTTATGCGTTTATCCATCTGTAAAATATTGTAACATTTGCCATTTTAAATAAGAGACCACCAAACCTTTGACAAGGACAGAGTTATCAAGTCCTCTGTTGGATTTATTTATTTTTATTCTGCTCTCGTAAGTTCTTTGTTCATTTTCATGTTTCTCTCCTACTTTGTTTTCACATTAAAACTTTAATTTCCCTTTGTTTGCTTCTAGTCCCCATTAGCCTCCTTTCACCGTGGGAATGTTTCTAAAGACTGTAGAGTATTATGGCAAAAGACCAGGATTATTATTATTTTACGTATCATTTACCTTATTGTTTTTTTTAAAGAAGACGGAAACAAATATTTAGCTGTCAACAGTATAATTCTGTAAATTATAGTTTTTTTTTTTAAAGCACAACGCCTGACTGCATGATTATACACTACACGTTAACCAGAAGTAAAACTACTTTTTGTAACCCTGTGGAACTTGCTTTCACACTAAAGCAGTTACATCACTTTCAAACCACTAGTTTTTCCACAGCAAGGACATTTCACAAAGAAAAGGGAATGTGTCCTTGCCAACTAAAAAGCTGGCAATTAGAAAAAAAAAATAAAGTATTAACTAAATTAGACCCTTGAGAAAAGAAAAGAACTTCACATAGCACATTTCAAGCACACTTCAGTAAAATGTCACAGATTGCAAACAATCACAGCTGCCAACTAAATTACAGTAGCGGCCAAATCCAACATCCATCTAAGGACAGCTTAGTTCTCACCTCAGTGTCACAACAGGTTCATGTGCAGGAAAACATGCAGTTTGTTTGTGGTTAGTAAAAAGATGCAGAAAGCCAAAGATGAGCGTGTGTGTTTGTCAGAAAAGGGGTCATGCAGAAACTGGCACTACAAAAAGTCTGAGGGCCTGTTTGGGGGGCCAAGACGCCAGGAGAGGGGGACAGCTCTACTTCTACAGCCAGAGAGGCTGTGCAGGCATCTTACCGAATGGAGAGGGGGAACTGTCCACCTGGAAAGGGCATAAATCAAGACCTACAAGGACCCAAACCAGATAAAACCAAATAATTATAAAACAGAAATGTAAAAAAATAAATGTAATAAGGAAAAGGAGGAGGATGCTTAGACACAACAAAAAAGAGAAACATAGCAAACCAGGTAAAAATGTGAAATGCAAGTGTGAAAATGCAGAAGAAATGTGGAGTTGCAATTGTGAAGACACAATTGCAGGTGTCCTTTCTGAGACTGTTAGAGCATCTGCAGAGTGAAGAGAAAGGGGAGACTATCCTATGGACAGATCTTGGGACTGAGTCTACCTGATTCAGTGCCTGGCTTGACTAGGTCATCGGACAGCATTCCCAGGAGATCATCATCTGAATGTAGAACCAGCTCGGCTAAGGGATCCTCCACATTTGCTAGAGATCAAGAAGACAAGCGTTTCTGAGCACGAGTATCCATACTAATCACCAAGTGCTCTTCAATAAATGTTACCAAGGGCTGGGGGGCAAGACATATACTGTGTGATGGTGCAAATGTGTCTACTGGACAATCTTCTTGATAACAGAGGTGCAACTTCTGTCATTTGGACACAGTTTGGACATTAGAAAAACAATGTCAAAAAAAAAAAAAAGCTCTGATCCAAAACCCAGCAAGCTGCCTATGAAGCATTTTAAAGTTACCATGAAATCTAAATTGATCTTTTTTTAATGGAATATTGGAGTTTTCATTATAAATGATTCATCTGTGCACGTGCTGTCATGATATTTAAATCAAAAACATTTGACTTCCCTCCTCACAACAACATCTCTTTTGAGATGCCCAAACAACCTGTCCGACTAATAATTAAAATTAACAATAGTTAATAAAATTAAAGTCTCCCCCTACATTATTCTACACAATAGGGTAGAGGAGATTATTGTAATGTGTTTCAATGCAGACTTTAAGACCACAATACCAAATGTCACAATACAGCTTACTGAATGTACCCTTCACGTTAAAGGAACAGCGACAAGATTAGCGAACAAAATCCAAGATGGCACATTATGTGAGAGAAAAGAGCTATAAATACAATTGTTTGATTTAAAATCAAATATTTTCTATATAAAACAGTTACAGGGTTAGTTCACTTCTAGAATGAACATTTCCTGAGAATTTGCTCAACCCCATGTCACCCAAGATGTTCATGTCTTTCTTTCCTCAGTTTTCTCCATATTTTTCTCCATATAGTGGATTTCAATGGTACCCAATGGGGTTAAGTTCCAATTTGTAGTTTCGATGCAGCTTCAAAAGGCTCTACACCAGGGGTGGGGAACCTTGATCCTGGAGGGCTGCTGTCCCTGCAGAATTTAGATCCAACCCTGAAAAAAAAAAAAATACCAACCTGTATCCTGAAGACCTTGATTAGCTTGTTCAGGTGTGTTTGATTAGGGTTGGAGTTAAACTCTGCAGGGACACCGGCCCTCCAGGATCAAGGTCTGCTCTACACGATCCCAGCCAAGGAATATGGGTCTTATCTAGCAGAACGATTGGTCATTTCTAAAAAAATAGGAATTACATACTTTTATCCACAAATGCTTGTCTTGCACTAGCTCTCCGATGCAAAGAGCAATTATATTGCGAAAAATCCTGGAATGTTTTCCTCAAAAACAAACACTAAAGAAAGAAAAACATGAACATCTTGGATGACATGGGGGTGAGTACCCCCCCATTTTCAGGAAATGTTTATTCTGGAAGTCAACTAATCCTTTAAATGAACAAATCTGACCAGTATTTGTGTGCGCTGTGCAACTGAAAGCCTCTTGTGTGTTTTAGTGTAATTTGTGTAAATGATTCATCATCACCTTATGAGGCTGCATTATAGTTAGGAGCTGACTTAAAAGGTAGCTGCCTATATATAAAATAAACCAGCTCACTATAAAGGCAGCTCACTAGATTTTGGAACAGAGCCACACTGTTAGAGCAATACAAATTTGCTCACATATTCACCTTAAACATTAAGGGTGACATGTCCTTAAAAACCTAAAGATTTTTCAATGACAATCGTACCCTCTGCTCCTCATCTTCAAAATTCTGGCATATCCTTTGAAGTGGTATAAGATTTCAGTCATACCACCCCCCCCTAATGTTCACTGAAATATTCTTTATAATTCTTTATAATAAGATGTATGCATAATACGATTCCTAAATCAAACACTTTTCAAGACTAAAACTCCATGAAAGGGTTAAATACAAGAATCTGCAGAGCAGAAAGAGAAGCTTCACTCTATGGGAGATGAAAATCTCTAAGGACAAACAAGCGGCCCTGAAAGCCTTCAAATAGCTTTGTGATTGCTCTCCAAACGAATACGCACAAGCCTTCTAAACACTGCACTGTGACTGCCAGCTTCCTATCCTCCCAGAGAGCTCCGACAGGGAATTCAGAAAAGTGCTGGCAAATTGGGTTTTAAAAACATGTTAGGTTGGCTACGAGCAGAGGTCTGCTGGTCTGGGTGTAAATGAGGGTTGACAGAACTGAGGATAAGGAGAAATGGTGAAGAATGAGGCGTCTGAACGAGCTCTTCAGCCTATAAGAGTATGCAAGAAGACACAAAATGAGCACATGGGGGCAAAAAAAGTTCATTTGTATGGTTCATCTTCTTTAGTCCCCGTGGCAAAAGATGAACCGAGACGGTCTCTAATGCAAACCTCTGGAGCTGCACTGTAGGATTCTGCAGTGGGTTGTGTGATGCATTCAGTGTGTGCAGATGGTGAAGCGGGAGGAACGATGATAATGTGCATTATACCTCCCTGCAGAATTCACTGCAGTCTAGAGCAGAAAAATGTGACCTGACTGGTCAGAGCAGAAGAAACAAATTCATTTCTAAACAAAAGCACACACTGGAGGTAGGAACTTCTAATATCTCTAGGCAGCCCTGTGTATGTCCATTTGGAAAATGTGTGTGTAGACATCAGTATATAGACACATATATTCTTCAGCTCTATTTATCTATCTATATTTCTAAATATGAAGGTACAACTGAACATACGCAGTGGCCCCGCTTTAGACGAGACTGGAGTGGAAGTGGTACTCAGAAGCGGGTCAGATAAAGGGTCCAGGAAGCTGCTGCTCTGTGATTTGCTGTCTGCATGACTGGCTTCTTCCTCCACAAGCCTTGTTTCCAGTGCTGACTTGGTCTGCTTGCTTTTATCCAAAAGTTCTTTCCCAAAAAACGCCTCCTGTAACACATACATGTACACAAGTTAATAATGCACAAGCTCACCAAGTAAATACTAGACTTCCACATTCTCAAGAGTTTCTAGTGCATTGGTATGCTGTTGCTACAATGTTCTGGGTACCAGGATTTCTAGGGTGATCTAATGGGTTTATCCAAGTCTCTATGATAATTTGCTGCCTAGATATGGCTCAGGTTCATCCTTCAGTGTAAATTTTGTCACCCACCAAGTGGAAATCATAGTTTTTTTTTTTTTTTTAGTATCTAATGAAATTTTTATGCTCTAAATGTCAAAAGGTTGCCACAGTGCTACATGTTAAAGCACATTTGTACCACTTCAGAATATCTAACAGTACCAAACTATCAATGTGATGAGCCCCTGCTGTTAAAACATTAAAGACCCTAATGTGCTACAATTTAAACATTGATTCAAGACATTCCTCTGGTGATGACCTTTACGTCTAATTTCAGGTTTGACAAACAGGAACGCCTAAAGTGACAGCTGTTACAGTTAATGCATCACTGAATCTTCATGCTGAGCATGATGGTCTTTTTAAGAGCGTGTGTCAACCCTGCACATGCTCACAAAATCCCTGATCTCTACATTTCATTCCTCAGTTTAAACAGATTCAGCTTTAACGTGAAGAAATGTCCTGACAGGGATGGCTATGTTTACTGAGAGAACTAGTATTTAAGTCATTAGAAGAGAGTTTTATCTAAAGTGACTTATGTAGTACACTTATTACAGCTTTATTCCTCTGGAGTGGCTTGTGGTTAAAATAATGTTCCAGATTAAATACATGTTAAGCTCTATTGATAACATCTGTGGAGTGTGCTCAATTCCCAAAGAAAATAGTTTGGACTCAGTTTGTAAAAACAAGAATAATGGAAGTGAAAGGGGAAAGCAATTCCAGAGAGTTCAAACTGTAAAATTTGTTGAGGAACCTCTTTATAAAAAATGAGTTATGTGAACTGTAAAAATTTTAGGATTTAGACTTTTAGGGTGTGTTCTAGGGCTGCCCCCTAAAAGCCGACTAACTGTTAGTCGACGAGAAGAGGCTTGGTCGTACAGACAAGAGTAATACATCTTTTGAATCAAATAAAAAATGTGTTTATTTGTGTGTGCTCACAATAACAACAAAACATCACGCTTTTGTAAAATAATGAAAGCAAACAGGATGTGCTTTCTGCCGTCTCTGTCTCTGAGAACTTGAGCGCAAAATTTCGAAACTTTGTGTTATTTGTCTTAATATATCTATAGGTTACTGTAGAGAGTGAAATGTCTATTTTTAAATAAACCAGTTCAAATGGAAAACAGATATTCTCAGAGTATGTCATCCGTATGAAACATGCATACAGGCACAGCCACTATTGCGGAGATGACGGTCAGTGCCAGTGTCAGTGTCGTCGACTTCATCTTTTAAGCTGAAAACAAAGAAAGCACTAGTTTATCAATAAATGATTAAAATGTTAATGCAGCCTCCTTACTGTTTAGCGACACATTCATAGTCATTACTTCTGCCTGTGTGCTGTGGCAAGCTTTATGCGTGCACTTGAGTGCTTATTTGGCTCAATTTAAATGGTTTATTAATAAACGTGTGATTAGTCGACTAATGCTTAAAATGAACGACTACTAGTCGATCAGAAAAATCTTTAGTCGAGGACAGCCCTAGTGTGTTCACACTTGTAGCTCGGTTCATTTGGTTAATTTGGTCCTGACCTCAAAAGGAAAATTATACATTTCGTCCTGGTCCACTTAGCGCTCACAATGGCACTTTTGACAGCGAACCTAAAGATACCGTACCTAAAGAAGTAGTAATACATTCACAACCTGATTGGTCGGGTTGAATGACGTATACTTCATGACGGAAATCACTGAACACTCCAAACAAAAGGAAAAGGTGCGCTCGACCAAAATTTCATTTAGTTTTTTATTAAGTTAATTTAGAAACACGTTTGGAAAATTTTGTTTTTGTTAGATTCAAGCTTTTGTTTTTCGAAGTAACGAACAAGCGGCCAGTGGCAATGAGTTGAGCATATGTTTGATCAATTTAGCCTTCTCAAATCAACACGACTTGCCTAAAATAAAATCTATAGACATAAAACACTTGATGCATTTCATAATATTTAAACATTTAACCTAGACAAATATGCGCTGTCAGACGCATATCCAATCGTTTGTTCGGAGAGTGCAAGCTAAAGCGTGCTTTGCAGGACATGGAAGCGCCAGTGCGATCACTTGCATTTTTTTCTTAACAACAGTGGAAACCTAAAATACACAGTCATTTTTGCTTGTGTATTTTGCTGCTGTTTTAACATGAAAAACAGCAATAAAAATGTAGTGTAATGACTTCAACTTGGTTAACCGGCTGATTTATGAGAAAAATAAAACAATGTTGGCACAGTTATAGGATTGCTATGTAGGCTAAATGTTATGTTACTACTATTATGACTATTCACAAGATGTTTTATTGACTTTTTTTTTTTTGATTGACGTTTCTGATTGATCGATTTTGTGATATATAATTTTTATTCATTTTTTTAACATGCATTAATTTTTTCATGTTTATTTCAGGCTGCAAATATTAAAGAGGGAAAAGACCACTGATTCACATGCCGCTTGGTCTGAGGCGAATATAGTCATCTCACTACAAATTAAAGAGCATGTAAACACATTTATTGATTGTATTTTACCAAAAAATTGACAGAATTTATAGGCATTTATTATTTATAGACTTCCGTGCCAAAAATAATGAATGGACTTGAAAACATTAAATATTATTTCCAAGCATTAATTTACACCGTAAATAAAACAGCTTGTGAATACTCACGTAGTGTTATGTACTTAAGAAAAATCAACAATTCAACCGATTTGGAGTCCATAAAGATTGGCGGCCCGAACAAATTTTTTGCATATGGGCCCAGGACTGACTTGCTACGCCACTGCCTAAAGTGGTGCTGTGGGTGTATGACATCAAAGTACCTATTCACTGATTGGTCTGCTCAGTGCCACTTTAAGTTGAATACATCTAATGCTGTCTGCTGGACTAAGTGTGCAAATTGTTGTGTGTATATGATTTTATTTTCACCACCTGGGAACTCACAAAGCGCTCATAAAAGGCACTTTACCTCCTCATAGCTCCATGTTTGCCCTCCGCTCATTTTGTTTTGAATAAACTACTTGTTTCCTTTGCGAAATCATGTCGCATAGTGTCGCACCTTGTCATTATTTCCTGTTTTTGGTTTGTTTAGAAGTATTTAAGCCGTGTTGCGTTCATATTTAATTCATTCATATTTTAACTGCACCAGAGTTTGTTTGGAAACAGACCAAGACCAATCTTTTTAGCGATTTCGGGGCACTTTTTTGGTGCGCACCAGTCTTCGGATTAACTGCACCAACAGAGCAATCGCCCCAGAGTTCATTTTAATCAAACCAAACATGACAAGTGTGAATACATCCTTAGTAATGAGACAAAAAATAATCTAGAAATCGATGTAGAAAAACTTTTACTGATATTTGTGGGACTGACCTGCAGGTATGAGGGGAAGGCCTCCTCGAGTTTGGTTTTCTTCTTTCTGTATCTCTTCTTGACTTTCTCCAGAGGCTCACTAATGATGGGAGGCCCATCCACAGGAGTATCTGGTTCATTCCAACCTGGTGAAAAGAAAAACTTGATGCAACAACTAAGAGTATTCCCCAAAATAAATATACACGAAAACCTGAGATGTCCAAACCATACCTTCTTCCTTTCCTATGAAGTTCTCTGTAAGCGAGCTTGTGGAGTCTTTTCGACTGAGACACCGCTTGCCTTTCCCCTGCCCTGCTTTGCTCCTCTGACGCACCATAAACCCACCAATACCTAAATAGGGAAGATGGGGAATCAAAATCTCATTTAACCTAAAATAGTGTCAGTAGAAAAAAAAAAAACAGCTGCAGGACCCCTAAACTGGGTGATGAATGCAATCAGGAATTAATAATGTGGGACCCTGACAGTGACGTCTTGACATTCATCTCCATAATTCAGGATGACGTATTAGCTTTGGGCCGGGAGAGAGTGATTCATCTTGGCTACGCTCCTGGAGCAACCATTTCAGGTAAGTCTATTTCTGGTTGTACCACATTGGCTGAATCTGACCCAACTACCCCCACACTGCCACGGTCTGCCACATGAACACAGAATGAGGAAAGACACTTGGGTTGGTTTATGTACTGCAATTACTGTAAACATTTCAATGAAAGGAACAGAGGTCATAACAAAATTAACAATGTAGTAACAATGATGTTTGCCTTAACCAACACCATTAAATAGAAAGTGTGTCTATCAAAGGTGTGATGTGACAAAAAAAGTTGTGCAAATACACTTGCATCTATACTGTCTGCATTTTTGTTTTTAAGAAATGGAAGGTAGTGCTTAAAAAGGACATTACTTTAAAGAGACTGCTTCTTTAGTCAGAAAAAAGCTCAGAGAGAATGTTCTTTCCGGAGTTCTCCCCGGCAAGGAGCTTTAAAGAGCAAAGCACTGTGGGATGCTATTTAAGGTCCAGAATTTGCAGCCGCACTATTTCACAGTCCAGTGGAGCTGTCCTTTCCGATAAGTGCACCTTTCTCTCTCTTGCGCTCTCACCCGGTCTGTAAGGCTTCCTCTTCCTCTTCTTGATGCCGTCGCTGCCGTCGGCCCCTTTCAGGTGGTCATCACAGTGCTCCCGCTCAGGGCTGGAGTCAGATTTCCCATCACAGTCCATCGGGTCACCCTCTGCAATGCGGCCAAACAACACAGAGCACTCTAGATGCTGACAGAATATTCTCTAAACCGCACAAATATACATATACAAAAACACTTGCATCACTGACTAGACAGTGTGGTTCAGTAGATACCATTAATAACCACAGAACACACACATATAATAAAAACAACACACAGATTGCATGCGTTCAATGCAATCTGACTTGTATAAAGATGACAAAAACAGAGTACTGTTTTGAGAAATGCTTGGCACATTCCACAAATAGCATACCAAATAATACTTAAAAAGCCACATTTTAATTCAGTTTTAACAAAAGATGAAATGAGACATTTAATCTGCAACTAAATGTTCTGTTGTTTTTCTATTTCTTTTATATGAGGTTTAGAATTTTTGAAGCCCTATAAAATAATGTCTCAATACTAATTAAAAACTTTTTTTCAGCATTAAATAAACCGTAAATAAAATTACACATATTAAAAAATAAATAAAATAAAATAATTTTAAATTAATGGGGTGGAAATCATTTGAATCAACAGAATATTCACGCGTTGAATTCTTAGAAATTAACTCATTGCCAACTCAGAATCTGAGTTATTCAGGAACTTTAAACCTGTAAAACTGTCATTTTATATATGATGTCTGGCAGAGAGGGGGTTAAACTGGTGGCCCCATTCCTCCTCATTACCCCCCACCTGCTCTCTCAGACTGACGCAACGACAGAGGGGTCGGCCATTAATTCAGTTAGAGCCGCCCAGTCTCTGATCACTGAAATTGCCAAGGCAGGTATAATTTGCTGACTGCTGTTTTCAAAGGCTCTCTTCTCTCTCCAAGTCAAATTCATTACATGGCTCACCTTCCTGTCAATTTTTCTCTCTCTCCAAACACTCCACTCAGTTTTCTACATTTTCAACAAATTTAATACAATACTATATATATATATATATATATATATATATAAAAAATTCAAGCTAGACTAAAACTTAAATACATACGTAGATTTAAAAAATGACAAAAACAAAGCAAAATCACAAAAAATTTAGTTAAAATTAAAATGAAAACAAAATATAAAAATAAAATCTAATTCAAAATATTAACATAAACAAAAGCGGTATATCAATCCCACTAACAGAACAATGTTTTGAATCAGGTATGGTCCCTGAAAACAAAATTTAATAGCCTAGTGGTTGTGACTGAATGATTGATTGAACGATTGATTGATTGTTTACACAGAACAGGGTGACCAATATGCACAAAATTCCATTTAAATGTGATGTGCACAATGTTTTTATTTTAAACAAGGTTCGTACAGATACTGTAAAATGAAATTCCAAGACTTTCAAGGACTTTTCAAGCACTACTTCAGAGATCTCACTTACTGAACAATGTCTTCCACTTCAAAAATGTCAAAAATAAAGTGAAGCACACGCAAATTATTACTACTAAAATATTACAAAGTATACTACACTTTTACTACAGTAAAACTACTGTTAATAAAGGGATTTGGATGTGTGTATCCTTTCTGTATACTTTCGTTCTTGTTTTTTGTTCTACTGTTAAAAAAAAACAAAAAAAAAAACATTGCATGTAAGTCTCGATTTGAATTTGACTTAGATCAGGACTTCAAATCGTGTATCGTGAATCATTTAATTTGAATAATTCAATTCAAAGTGATTCATGAACCTGTTCTGATCTAAATTAAATTAATTGCTATACGCGCTCTGAAGTCTCAACCCGATCTGAAACAAATGATATGCGATCCGATTGGAGTGCTTCAAAACAGTGAATCATTTTGTGACGCAAAGGTTTAAACAATTCAAAGTTTTGAAAAGCTTAGTTTCATCACTCATCACTACGTGCTTTTTAAAATCGTTACAAGTGATGTCACATTTAAAAACGAACAGCTCTTTTAATTTGATCTGGTTTGTGCTAGTGAATCACTTGAAGTCACGAGTTTGAATCAATCAGAGCAGTTCCATCATAAATGACTCACTTGATTTGGTTCATCTCTTCCTCTTTTTGGATCTTCAGCCATGTTTACACGACAATACTAAGTACTACTACTTGCTTAGCTTGATTGTTTTCTGATAATAAGCGAAAAGGGTATGATGTTTTTTTTTTAAACTGCGTGAATTTTGTGTGGAAAGACATATGCTTATTGACAAAAGTCAACACTTATTTAACACTTTCTATAAACACCCACTTTCTATAAACACTCCCTGCTACAAAGACTCAATAGGATTATATATGTTTATTTGTGCATTGCATTATGAATCATTTTGCACTATGCGCTGCTTCCCTCAAAATCTCTCTTCTGCACAATTTAATGTACAAAGGTCTCTTTTGTAAAACGTCATGTACAGTACTTATGTAGAGTTTTTGTTGTCTCAGTTTTGTATGTGTAATCAACTATTTATTATAGTTATAGTATGTATAGTATATGTATAGTCAGATGGTTAACCGTTGTATAGGTCTATAATTGCTTTTCTTATTCGTGTACTGTTGTATGTTTATATTATGCTTAACTAGTATGTAGCACCGTGGTCCTGTGAGAAACGACATCTCTTTCCACTATATGTCCACACATGTAGCAGAATGACAATAAAGCTCAACTTGACTTGACTTATTTGATATATTGTCTTTCAATAATTCAAGCACTTTTTAAGTTCCTCTTCAGGAAATTTTGCTATTTTCAAGGTTTTTCCAGGCCTGAAATTTCAAAATGTCAAATTCAAGTACTTTAAGCACTTTAAGTGCCTTGTACGAACCCTGGTTAAAATACTTTCTCTTAGCCTATTTAACAGGAATTTGAGTTTCTTTGAGCATCCTGACCACCCCAGCATAGGGCTTACTCAACCAATGAAGTGAATTTTGGGAGGGGCTAACATTAGGAAAAGAAGAAAAAGAAAAAATGAAATGTCACCTTTAAACATAAACACATTCTTTACCTCTGCTGTCATCCATGTCTCCATCCCTGAAGAGCTCAGCCTGAGGGTCAGGGGGAGTCTGCAACACAGCCACACTGTTTTGATTGATGATCTTCAGCTTAAGTTTGGGTTTGGGTCGTCTGCGGCGAGCAGTCTGGACAGATAAACTCTGGAGCTGACACAAGCCTGACTCAGTCAGACACACGCCATCCTGAGTGTAGGTCCGCTGGAATTCTGGCACAGAACACAGAACGCAATGATAAAGACGACTGCAAGAGAACTGTGAAACTGTTCTTTTAAACAATTTAAGGGAGAAGTCCACTTCCAGAACAAAAATTTACAGATAATTTACTCACCCACTTGTCAAGATGTTCATGTCTTTCTCTCTTCAGTCAATAAGAAACTATGTTTCTTGAGAAAAACATTTCAGGAATTTTCTCCATATAGTGGACTTCAATGGTGCTCCCAAGTTTGAACTTCCAAAATGCAGTTTAAATGCAGCTTCAAAGGGCTCTAAATGATCCCAGCCGAGGAAGTAAGGTCTTACCTAGCGAAACGATCTTTCATTTTCGAAACAATCTGACAATTTATATACTTTTTTTAACCTCAAATGCATGTGTAGTCTGTGTAATCCAAGTCAATATAGTTAGAGGATGTTGAAAAACTCCTGTCTCATTTTCTTCTTCAATGTCAAAATCATCCTACATCGCTGTTTTACAATTTTTTTGTAAAGGGCGTTTGATCATCTTTGCATGTTCATTTTATAAACACTGGGTTGGTACTTCTGCAGTGATGTAGGATGATTTTGAAGTTAGGGAAGAAAACGAGATGGGAGTTTTTCGAAATACCCTAACTGTCTTGACCGTATTGAACCAGAAAAAAAAAAAACCAACGCAAAGTTCACGCAGACTTAGAGAATGGATAAGGACCCTTCTTCCTCGGCTGGGATTGTTTAGAGCCATTTGAAGTTGCATTTAAACTGTATATTGGAAGTTCAAACTTGGGGGCACCATTGAAGTCCATTATATGGAGATAATTACTATTTTTTTTCCCCTCAAGAACCATAATTTCTTATCAACTGAAGAAAGAAAGAGACGAACATCTTGGATGACAAGGGGGTGAGTAAATTATCTGTAAATTTTTGTATCTGTAAACTTCTCCTGTGACAGCAAAACTGTTGAAGCAAAAAAAAGTATTTATAAATACCATTTTCCTTGACTTTTGTAAAAATCTGTGCCACTACAGGAGGCTCGCTGATATCCATGAGCTTTGCCACTGTGCCACCTGTAACAACACATAAGCAAGATGGAATCTTGACTTATTTCAGGTTAACACTGCATATTCACAGTCATTTGTTTAGTTATTTATTGATAAGGGGACAGTCTGGAGCCATTAAAGGCAGATTACATTAACTGCTGCTTAATTCACATGAACAGGTTGCAGCTTGATTTAAAATTCAGCCCATCTGCTTTTTTTTAATGAACCACATTTTGCTGGAACAAAGTTTCATTGACCAAAACACTCTAGTGTCCATCTGTTACAGAAAAATCGGGCATCAACACGCACATCATACAGGAATCAACGAGAGATAATTCCTGAAGCGTATTCACCTGAGGTTATGATTAAGGCGTTTTTGTTCAGCCATGCAGCAAAAATTTGATTTTTTGGCATATTCAGTTCAAATCTGTTTAGTTCTTTGTAGTTTGAACAAACAGAACGAGGCGTGAAATCAATTTACAAACCCAATCCAAACCACTAATGCTTGCTGATTAAATGCGATTTTTGAAAATGTGAAAATTCCAGAAGTTTGTGGCTCTTACCAGGCGTGGGCATGGTTTGCATTCTACATAGAGAGCAGTCAAAGCCCTCATCTGCTGCACTCTCTACCTCTTCATCAGAGTTCAGACCCTGGCAAGAGGCATGAACCCACCTGCAGACCAAACGTCACGATTAAACCACATTCACAACCAGTCAGCCATTAAGAATAAGTCACAAAGCAAGCAAATATCACATTCTTAATGTGAAGAATATTTCCCCCATCAACACCTGCGTTTATTCAAGCATTAATCTACCACTGAGCCATTTCCCAGGATACTCTTTTATTCTGCCGTTATGGCATTTGGCATGATGGAGTGCCACCCACCTGTCACACTGCCGGCACTGTAGAATGAGCTCTTCCTCTCTGTAGCTGTGCGCGCATACGGGACACACAGTGAGACTCGCACATGGACCGCATTGCGTGTAGTTATTCTGCCACTCACAGCGCAGGCCAGGCGACGTGGCTCCACACTGAGTACACAATACACACCTGATGGAGAACAACGCAGTTACACACCAATATAAAATACATGAATACATCACCCCAGACACACACACACTTTTAATCATAAATGTCTAAATCCATTCTTTTACTCTCAATGCGTGGCCTTTCTGTGAATGGACACACCTCTTGTTTGCACATGGCTTAGCAGTGACTGCGCTGCCTTAAAAATAAATATTTAAATGGCTCCAATCCATGTAAAGCTCTGAATGAATGCTCCACAATGCTGTGCAAACCCAGCTCTGTTTAAGTGAGGATTACATGTGACATTACAGCAAATATGTAGGAAATCCCTTTCGATCTTGTTTGAAAACAGCTGCTGAAGATCAAGAGACTATTAGATGGTTAGAGAAAGAGAGAGAAAAATGAGAGAGAAGGATGGAATGAGAAATACGAAGCTAACAAAGAGATAATGCTACAGCATTGAGAGTGGAAGTGAGATTTAAATAGAAAAATTGAGAGAGGATGTCATAGAGGTGCAACCATAGCACCTGTAAAGAAAATGTGCAGGTTATATTTCACCCCAAGATCAAGAGAAAGAAATAAGAACTATATTTTGAATAAAGAAACTAAAGGAATCATTATGACACTTAAGGTTTTGCATAATGATGTTATGACATTTTTTAGGACAATTAAGTATTTTCCTCACAAATAAGTCCACCTGACTAATGCATTATATTACAAGTGTTCTGAAGCCACATTACAGCTTTCTATGAGAAACAGTCCAAAATTCAGCTCATTATTTATGGAAAAAGTTCCCATCCACTGTAGCTTTCAAATATTGAGCTAAAACAATCCTAAGGAAGTAGTTTACTTTCAGAACAAAAATTCAGATATTTTACTCACCCCTTTTGTCATCCAAGATGTTCATGTCTTTGTTTCTTCAGTCGATAAGAAATTATGTTTCTTTATGAAATTATAAAGAAACATAAAAAATTATGTTCCACTTTATAGTGGACGTTAATGGTGCCCCCAAGTTTGAACTTCCAAAATGTAGTTTAAATGCAGCTTTAAATGGCTCTAAATGATCCCGAGCAAGGAAGAAGGGTCTTATCTAGAGATCGACAATTTATAAACCTTTATATGAGATGGGAGTTTTTCAGCATATCCTAACTGTATTGACCCAGATTACACAGACTACTCATGCGCTTCGCAGAGAATAGACGAGCATTTGAGGTTAAAAAGTATATAAACCGTTAATTTGTTTGGAAAATAACCGATTGTTACCGGGTCTAGATAAGACCTATTATCTTTGACTGGGATCGTTTAGAGCCATTTAATGCTGCATTTAAACTACATTTTGGAAGTTCAAACTTGGGGGCATCACTGAAGTCCACTATACTGAGAATGTTTTCCCTCAAGAAAAATAATTTCTTATCGACTGAAGAAAGAAAGACCCTGAACATCTTGGATGACAAGGTGTTGAGTAAATTATCTGTACATTTCTGTTCTGGAACTTCTACTTTAAAAGGAATATATTTACTTAATACGACTCACAAATGCGAAAGCTAATTTGCATTTATAAAAACATTCATTGCATTCATTGCCAAAAAGCAATTTACAGACTAATAATTTATTTTGCAAAGTAGGATGCACACATGCAAAACAACTGTTAGATCTGCATTTAAAAATCATTATGTGTTTGTGGATCGCTATAGATTTTTGTGTGCTAATTTTAAAAGTGTTCGCTACCATCAATTGACAAATTAGTGTTTTTTTATTTTACTTTTCAATGTTCTTGAATCAAAGCATTTGTGAATCATATTTTGAAAATGTTAATTTTGAAGCTATTGCAGCTCCATACACAAATCCCACTCATCAACCCTCATATTGGAAATTGACAGGTCACATTCAGTTACAATGCATGCAAGAAAAACAATGTGTCAATCTATGCATTTACCATGGGCTTGAAAATAATCCTGATGGTTCAAAAAATAATGACAAAGATGAAGACAGAACTATGAAAGTAGCCAACTGGGCTGTGGTCCAAAGCTGCATCTAATTTTAGCAAAGGCTTCTGTTTGTGTATGTGTGTACATACCACTTGCACTTCCAGCTGCCTTTGGGTACATTCTGCAGTGGTGGGTCCAGACAGTATGTGTGGTAGCTAATGTCACAGTCATCACAGAGCAGCAAGCGCCCGGGGTCACTGGCCTGCCCACATGCCTCGCACACTGTGCACTCCAGACAGCGCCAGCCTTTACTCAATACCACTCTTGTGATCTAAAACAGACACACACACACACCTGAGGTCAGAGGACACAGGTCAAGCACTAGTCTAAAGGGCAATGGAGGGTTATATATTTAGCAGGCTATAATCTGGATGGATATAAGAAACACAAAGAACACAGCCGTAAGGTGTCTCTGGAGTCAGAGGTATTTGTCAGTAAGGATTTGCTGGCATTTACAGATCAATTTATGTGGGTGGTGATAAATCAATCTAACCACATCATCCTCTACTAACAAATGTGTCCAGTCTGCCTGCTGTTCACTAGCACCTCTGGGTTTGTACTCCCCTGGGGAAAGGGGCCATTTGATACATATTAATGAAGGAAATTTTCCAGAAATGCTTGACATGACAATCTGATAACCCTATTCGAACATGAAGCGTGATAACAGAATAGTTCAAATAAAAATTAAAATAGCCGTAATTTACTCTCCCACATCATTCCACACAATATGACTCTTTTACTGCTTCATGAGGCAAAACTGAGTTGTTCACAACATGCTTTTTTATACATACAGATGAGGTCAAAAGTTTACATCCCCCTTTACGGATCATTACAAATTGTAATTATTTTACCAAAATATGAGGGATCATACAAAATGCATGTTATTGTTTATGTAGTACTGACCTGAAGAAGATATTTCACATAAAATGTGTTTACATATAGTCCACAAGAGAAAATCATAGTTGACTTTATAAAAATGACTCCGTTCAAAGGTTTACATCCCCTTGGTCCTTACTACTGTGTTCTCACATGAAGGAACCACAGCTGGGGTTTTTTGTTTAGTGATAGCTGTTTATGAGTCCCATGTTTGCCCTGAACAGTTAAACTGCCCGCTGTTCTTCAGAAAAATCCTTCAGGTACCACAAATTCTTTGGTTTTCCAGCATTTTTGTATAATTGAACCCTTTCCAAAAATGACTGTATGATTTTGAGATCCAACTTTTTACACTGAGGACAACCGAGGGACTTATATGCATCTGTTACAGAAGGTTCAAACATTTACTGATGCTCCAGAAGGAAAAAAAACATGCATTAAGAGTCAGGGGGTGAAAATATTTGAACAGTATTTACATTTTTCTTATTTTGCATCAGTGAGCGTTTGAACATTAGTAGTTGCATATGAATCCCTCAGTTGTCCGCAGTGTGAAAAGATGAATCTCAAAATCATACAGTTTTTGTTGGAAAGGGTTCAAATATACAAAAATGGTGGAAAACCAAAGAATATATGGGACCTGAAGGATTTTTCTGAAGAACAGCAGGCAGTTTAACTGTTCAGGACAAACAAAGCACTCATAAACAACTATCACTAAACAAACAAAACAACTCAACTGTGGATCATTCAGATAAGAACACTGTATTAAGAATAAAGGGGATGTAAACTATTATAGTCCATTCATTGTGGACTACATGTAAACATCTTTTATGTGAAATATCTTATTCAGCTCAGTACTAAATAAACATTAACATGCATTTTGCATGATCCCTCTTATTTTGTTAAAATAATTACAATTTTTAATGATTCTGAAAGGGGGATGTAAACTTTTGACCTCAACTGTAGTGACTAGCGGCAGTCAAACTCCAAAAGAACACAATAAAGTAGTCAATAGCTCATTATTCCCAGCCCTCATTATAGGGTTAGTTCACCTAAAAATGAACAATTTGAGAGATTTCTGTGTTTCCATTAAAAGTCAACAAAACCAAAACTTGGAGCTTCAAAATAATCCATACGAAGGGACACAATTACTTTATATGATAAACACATTTATTTAGGCTTTTTATGAACTTTGATCAATGCACATACATAAAGCACATCAAATATGGTAAACAGAAGCTCAACTGTACTTGCTCGGCACGAGAACCAATGACGTTTTTAGGGTTGAGCTGGCGTCAACCATTTTTTATGTGCTCCATGTATGCGCATTGACAAATGTCTGAAAAAATTATCATTATTATCATAAACCAATCATGTCTGTTCAGAAAACTGAATAAGCCACTAAATTTATATAGGCTGCTTTTGCAAAGTCTTTACAAATTTGTTAAAGCTCAAAGTGTTGGTTGTCTGGATTTTCAAATAGAGGGACAAAAATCTCTCAGGTTTCATTTGATCAAATTTTCTTCTTTGCTGCAGCTCTCAAATCTCATTCAAACCCTATAAGAACCAATGACGTTTAATGACTTATAATTCCAGTCTGTTTACCATATGGCCTTACAAGACTAGAAATATAGCACACTAGCATTTTTATCATGCTTTCTTTGTCACTTTTCACAAGTCTTCATCCACTTTTATTTGTTTGGAAAAAATCAGCATTTTACCCATTGCATTAAACTGAAAAAGAAAATCAAATGGGTTTAAAACAACATGACGGTGAGTTAATACCAGAACTTCCATCAATTATCTTGAAATAAATGTCCTTGTTCTGTTATCTGGGATAAGAGCAATTATCTTAAGCAGCTGTGATTGTTAATAGTCAGCTGCTTACACAGACCAATGGATGATTGAAAGAGAGGTACACAGCTCTTTCACAGGTGCTGGGCTTACATATCAGAATGCATGACACCTGGCCATGACATTTGGCTGTTGGATACTGAATTAAAAAAAAAAAAGAAAGAAAGAAAGAAAGAAAGAAACACACAACCACGCATACACGCATTTAGGTTGTGCACATTTGTTTCCAAGCTCTACTTTCTGATGGGACCAACCATGTCTGAAGCTGCTGTAAAATAGCTGATAAATGCACACTTGTGAATACGCATCAGCTAAATTCTATATGTACTAAGCCGCAACAAATAGAAGGAATGTATGTTGCTTGGCAACCTTAAACAGCTTGCAGATAAGCTAATGAACTACATTATGGATTCCCAACAAGGGGTACATGTTCCCTCAGGTGGCACTTAAGCAGATTCCAGGGGGTAAAAAAAAAGCAAAAAAGAAAATTGTGATTAAAAAAAATAGTAAGTAATCATTTAATCTCATTACTTTTTTTGGTAGGAAAGCTACCAAAACATTTTGGTTTGGTTTTAATGAAGGGGTACTTAAACTGTATTGATGGAGTTTGCAGGGGTAAATAAGACTAAATGATTAAATGTCAGGATACACAAAACTATATTACTGTGGTTATTATTAATAACACATTTATAGAACACTTGCGTTTTTATCATATTGCTGGTGCTGCCATTTTAGACACTTAATAAGCCACTCTCCATGACCAACAATCACTTTCATGCACCACCACTTGAGGTTTATTACTTTAATTGTTCTTAATCAGACCCACACTGATTCTCTGTGTGTAGAACTCCACATTAATCTCAGCAGATTTCAAAATCTGCACTGGGAACGTGGGCAGAAAAAATAAAAATAAGTAGAATCCATCTGGGCCTCTTATATTAAATGAAGATCAGGAAGTTTCTCTACTTGGCATATCTCAAAGCGCTGAGAGATACCGAAAGCACCCTGATGTATTCCTCTGTCACTGCTGTCTTTACGTGATAAAGATCTCTGCTTTAGTCTATCAACATAAGACATGGTCTTTATAGTGTGCTTCATAATCCTCTTAACGTTTTACTCATTACCCTCGGGCTGCTTTCATCCAGGTCCTCTCACACACTGACCTGTCACACTTATCTCACACGCCATTAACGTTCACTCCAGATAAAAGCAGCTCATAATTCACACCATTACATCTCACGAACGGTGCTGGTGAACGGGGTCAGCTGTGATTGATTAGGGGGGTCTTACCTTAATATTGACGCAGAAGGGGTGGTAGCACTGGCCGCATTGGGAGCAGGCTAGCAGTCTGCCCTCAGCACCCTGACCAAAGCTCCCACACACTACACACATGTCCTGGAGAAACCAGAGAGATCAGACATCCACTCGTGAAGTTAAATCCCACACCCATATTTTAAGAGCAGGACAATGTGTCCTGTAATGAGTTTTCACAGTTTTTACAAACTTAACTACAGTGCTGCCTTAGTGCACGTTGATGATGTTGATATGTGCGCAAATACTACTGCATGTAACAAAAAATACAACACAAAACCACTAAGCGAGCACCCCTCCTGACTGCTTTCTTTTGGCTTAAGTTAATTCATGTACTTACTTGTTTAAGTGTGAAGGAGTCAGAAGTGGAGAACAGGACTACAGTGTTGTGCATGGAGTTCTCCTCCTCTTCTTTTACCACATAGGGAGCATCCATTAAGCTCACCTGTAACAGAGCACATGACATTGGTTTACATTTGCTCAGATCACATCCTGCCTCTAACGTATTGCTATACTCTGTCTAATGTCTAATAGTTGTTTCTGAAAATTTTTCAATGCAATTACATAGCGCAGTTAAAACAACTACGGAAAACATTTGTTTGTTCTTACCAATTGCTGTTAGGCTATAACAGAAGTACAGTTTGTGTACCCAAACCAATGCATACACTGGGCCCAGGAAAATTCTGCCATCAATTACTTAATTATCATAATGTCCAAAACCATAAGACTTTTGTTCATTTTCAAAATATTCTTTTTTTTTTTTTTTTCAAAAAGACAGTTCTTTCTACACATAAACAAATGATCAACATTATACACAGAACACTTCAAATATGGTAAATGGAATTTAAAATGTATTTGCTTAAAGTGTGAGTACAAACCTCATTGCTTCTTGCAGGAACTCACACATACTTGCATAACAAGCAAGAACAAACCTCACTGGTTTTCATGCATCAAGCAAGTACGGATGAGCTCCAATTTGGCCATATTTGTAACCCTGGACCACAAAACCAGTCATAAGTAGCATGGGTATATTTGTAGCAATAGCCAACAATACACTGATTTTTCTTTTTTGCCAAAAAACTTTAGGATATTAAGTAAAAATCATGTTCTACGAAGATATTTTGTAAATTTCCTACTGTAAATATATAAAAACTTAATTTATAATTAGTAATATACAATTTATGACCAGTTTTGTGGTCCAGGGTCACATTTGATGTGTTCCATGTATGTGTGTTGATGAGTGTTTTGATTCAGTTGGATTACTTTTACAAAGCTTTTTTGCTTTTACAAGATTTAGCAAAAACTGACAAACATCTCTCTGGTTTAAACATAAAAATATTTGTGTTTTGAAGATGAATAAGTGTACATGAGGGTAAGTAATTGATGAATATTTATTTTTTGGGTGAACTTTAAGCTTGTAATGCACCTTTAAAAATGTGATGCGATATGGGAAAACCCGTCAGATGTAGCACTGGGACGTTTTCAGGAAATTCGAAAAATAGATTGAATGTTAATTTTTTGTCAAAATTTGGTTTTCATTAAATTATTATTCTGTTACATCTTGTCTATCATCTCTGAAAATATCTTGGCAAAATTGACTTGTTTAGTCCAGAAAAATAGCGATTTATGGCAGCAAGCAGAAATGACTGTCGCGCTGTGCAGGGGCGTCGTTAGGGCTAATCATTCGGGGCTCGAGCCCCGAAACATTTCTCTTTAGCCCCGAATGTTTTGAATCGCCGTATGATTTCCGAGGAATTCGCGGAATTTGTCATAGTTTGAATGAATTAATCATAGGTCGGTCATTACACTTTAAACAAATCGCGATGTGGACTAGCATCTATAAATATTACGCAGCAAAATACCATCTAAATATGAATCCTGCATGTTCTGCGTGTCTCTTTATGAATGAATGGTGCAGACGCAGGCGCGGTTTGCTTTACTACACACTAATGGGTGGAGATAGACACCTAACCACACCATAACCCTACCCCTTACCCTATCCTAACCCTAACTCCACCCATTAATTCACACAGAGGTGGAGCTGGACCTCCAGAGAGGGGGAGCTGGAGGCCATTTGGCTCTGCAGTGGGCAGTACTTGGAGTAAACCAGGGTTATATACTCACAGAAATGTAAAGGTATTTTATGGAAACCCGTCAAAATAAAAGTTCAGTTTAGCTTGTATAGACATTGTGGCAGAAATACATTACTTTCATTCAGTCGAACGTATGTACCTACAGTACTACTACTACTGTTGAAAAATTAATAAAACTTTGTTACACAACATTTCTCCCATCTTTTATATTTTATTAGTGCATCCCCTTTATTTGCCAAAAATAAAATTTAATTTTCATGAATTAAAAGACAAATTAATATTTTATACCTTTATTTCTTAACCAGAAAAATTTAAATACACAACACATAATTTTATAAGGCTGTTGTAGAAATAAATAAAAGTTGTTTTATGCATTTAAATAAATAGACATGCTAAAACAAATCTGGTAACAATAAAATACAAGGTGAGTAAAAATAAAACACTTCATAGGGCCCTAAACATAACTTAACTTTTGATAAATTGACATTAAATTGTATAAGTTTCATTGTTTTAATTAATTAGACATGTTTTTTGATTAATAAAATGAAATTTAGCCATTAATTAGGAGTCCAGAAAATTTAAAACAGGAAAAAAAACAAATTTAGGAAAAAAAAAAAAAAAGTTGGGCCCTATTTTTGCATGCAAATATATATGTTTTAAATGTATTAATGTATTTGTGTAATATATTTTTGTAAAGGTATAATTTTGTGATAATACTTTGATATGTTTGCTATTTGCAGTGATTACTATTTACTGTTTTTTCATAGTGTAACAATGTTGTTTTGTGCCATTGCTTCGGCAAAGTAACTGTCAAATGAACTAAAATCGAAAGCACAGTATGACTTTGCTCACACGATCAGTTCATGATATGATGTTTTCAGAGTATCAGACGATGGGTGAGTCAGGTCATTAACCTTTTTTCTTTGTTCAATTTGCACACTGAACATGGGTAAACTTATAGCTCTTATTTTTGAACTCTCCAGGTGCACCAGATTAATGAATTTAACTTTAAAATATATCCAATTTTCTCCTGGGGGGCATGCCCCCCGGACCTCCCTAGAAGGATCCAGGTTCACCCACCTGTGTCTAACAAAATCTTACGTAATTATGATGTAAGCTCCCATCCACCACTACTAGCCCCTGATGTTTTTAAATCCTAGAAACGCCCCTGGCGCTGTGTAGGTGCTTTCTCTGAACACCACAAAAAGTTAACCTATCCAAATAAACAACAACGCAGTCTGAAGTAGCTGCTCACTTAAACAATCTTACTTGTCTCAATCTGCTCAATCTTGGTGATGTCGGTGCCCTAAATGATGTTATAATGGACTATTTCACATCCAGAGATGAAGGATCAGATGATGAAGTTACTAAAGAGGAGGAGTCCAATGACAGTTTGTTATATGAATGGTACGTGAACAGTTGCGCTGCGCTCACTTTTCTAAATGTAAACTACAAGGTACAGTATTTGTGCTATCTAAACATACAAGGGGTGATCAAAAAGACTATGCCCATGATAAACAGACCAATATCTTCTTTCCGTTGTTTATGTAATGATGCTGTAGAGCGGTCCTGACTTGACAGACAGCTCAAGTTAAACACGTGAAGTGAAAGTAAAACCCATCTTACTCTAAACCTGTTTTTCTCAAAATTCCATTGCTGAAAATCATAGCTATCAGCCAACTTCAGATAGCCATAATTTTTGTTACGTTTTAGCTATGGACAAAATTTAAACAGTTTTGGAAAGGGCTGAACCCAGCTTTCATATGGTATCAAAACCTAAAAAAAGGTCAAATTTCACCATGTGTTGGGTTTTCCTAGATCGCATCACATATAGGGTTTGCTTGCAAGTGCTGGTTCTGCAATGCAGGGTTCATATTTGTTACATGTGCAGTGTGAATGCTGTATTTCTATCATATTATTATTCATTACCTGTTATTATTACATGGCTACATGGAATAATCGATTCTGAGTGGTCAGTCACCACATTCCGAGGTATGTTATTCCCCATAACAGGTAAAAACTAATAACACAGGCCCATTCAGGTAACTGCAGTCGGCAATATTCGCTTGCTAAGAACATTTTTTCTTTGTGGAATCTTTGCGTTTGTTTGGCTAATAAAATATTAAATCAATATTTTGTGTACAATCATTTAATTATGTCAGCCTGGTATTCCAGACTCGCTCTCTCATTTCATACAAATGCAGCTGCTGACATTTTGCGACAACTGTAACAAATTGCAAGATAATTACCAAACTGGTAAGATTTTAAAATAGTTTCATCTTAAATCAATGTCTTCTATCGCCATAATTATTCATGTTGCGAAATGCCGTCTTGCCACTTGCTAGCAACTGCTTTCTTCACGAAAGCTTTGCGTTCAAATATTTCAACTCAAAATCAATATTTTGTGTCTAATTATTTAGATTGAGTGCATTAAAGCCCTCCGCGTCAAGCTGCCAAGTCTGTCTGGCTATTCTGAGATAGCAACCAGCTGGATGCACAATATCCTTTACAAATCATCTACATGGAAAAAAAAAAATGCAAAATGTATTTAACTTTATAGATGAAGGGAAAGTAACGTTGCCTTGTTTAGCTGGTGTAATGTCCTTCATAGAAATAGATATAGGCTTGTCATGTTGAAAATTCACACTCAGTGTGAACAGGCTTTTATTTGACAATTTAGTGTGGTTTTGGACTGTAATGAGACTGGCTGACAAACTTAAGATGACATGTTCATTGTGTGTGTAAACTACAGGACGGCTGCTGAGTACAAAATTGCCTATTTTATCATATTGGCAGCCAAGTACATGCTGGCTCAATCTCTCCCATCACAAGTTGTTCGTGTTGGGGAAAATGTCAGCATTTGCTATTTTGAAAAGGCCATTTGGGCCAAGAACTGCTGCTGAAGCTCTACTGAGCGTGAGTGCATTTCTCAGGCTTTAATGTGAGCATTAAGCACATCTGAGTGCTATTTTATTTATGCTTGTAGAGGTGGGGGCTTCATACCCCAGGGGTCACCACAGGGCTGCTCTCCGTCTTTAGCCTAGAGCGTCCCCTGCCACCTCTCCCAGACAGGTGAGCTCCCCTGGGTCGCCGTCTTCCGGGAAAGCCAGATCCACGACCCTAGCAGACAAAAGACAGGGAGAAAGGATATTATTTCATTTCTCTGAAGGCACACTTTGGGAAAATTGAGTGTGAATATATAGTACTAAACGACATATCAAATATTGTTTTGTTGGTGATATAAAATAAATCAACACGGGAATATATATAATGACTTTAATGTGCTTTATATCTGGCCATTAAGTTTTAGCTGATATAGCTGATTTAAACCTCACTAAATATGGTAAAAGAGTTGCTAAGTTTGATCTACTTGTAAAAATTTTTAAATGTACTTTTCAAACACTGATTTAAGTTTTGTATCATCACTCAGAAATGTTCATTGAAGGAAGAAAAAAAACAGTATCACCCTTCCTTTTAAATGAAGTTGTAAAAGTATTTTATATTAAAGTATTTAATATTAATGTTCAATAACTCATATCACAAGTCATATGTGGATTGTTTTCAACTAGATTTATTCTCTGAATTATGATGGTGAAATTATTAACAGCACACCAGCATTTAAAAATAACAGCTACTCTCGAACATTAAAGAATTTTGAAAAAAAAAGAAAAAAAAAAAGAAGAAGAAAAGAATAAAAAATTTTATTAACCGCACTGAAATTTGCTATATCACCAAGCTCACATAAAAATCAGCACATATTGTTCTCTAATAGCAAATGGTACTATTGCTTGACTGATTTCGTTGAAAACGCTTTTGCAGTTTTAGGAGAAATAATTACCCGAATCCACCTATAACCTAGCTTGACACGGTGGAAAACTTTTTGGAAGCACCAAACCCGTTGCATCTGTGTTTGTGATACAAACTCATCCATCCATCCCAAGACCTGACCCTCTGAGGTTCAGTCCAACTCCCTGAACACTACACTGACTTACAGATCACATTTCAGGCCAGGCTTCTGCCAACTCGCCCTGCTTCTGAAGGTGTCACGTTGCGTTTGCATCGAGGCTGAAGCTCTGGCCCAATTCCCACTTCCTCCCAGGTAATTACCTCACTGTAGCCAAGCAGCACTACTCAGACAGGAGACGTCAACTTCATTTAGAGAGATTGCCTAAGGAAGCCTGGCGCACTCCGTCGCCTTTACAGTCTGACTCTAATTTGTGCAGAAATGAATTATGGAGAGGGAAAAAATAGACGAGGGTTAAGGAAAGCACTCCTCTAAATCTGCTCGAGTGCAGCCACAGAGAAGAACAGCAATTCTGATGAGATACTGCTGCAATGGGAAGGATGCAACTATGGTGTCTCATGCACATGCATTTGTAGACAGGGTTTGTTATATGAACATGCTAGCATGTGAAATATTTATTATATTAATATACAATGTGAACATGAAAATGTGCAATAGATAACAACATAAAACAGTAAATCAAAACATTGCCCTTTGCAATGTCATGCATTACAGAATTAAACTGAATATTCTGTAATTAATAATGAGGGATAAGGCTTGTATTTATCTATCATGACTTCAGTGAACCAGGAGGGGATTAAATATTATCATATTACTAGGTACACTTGATTAGGTCGTACGGCCTTGTTTATGTCATCATATTATTATGACATTATGAAACTTGACAATTTTTTTTTTAGAGTAACAGGCACTGATGAATCACGACTGGGGACATTTCTAGTCATTTGCGTACATTATTATAACCCTCTTTTAATGCATCCCTAAACTTATAATATTGATCAGATAAAAGCTTTTGGCTATTATGTTACTATTTTTGCAGGTTTTTTTTAGAATCTCATGCCATGAGCACTATGTAAGACAGCATTAAAAACAACAAAATACATGCCAATATTTTCTGTCAGATAAGTAGATAAGCCAATTTTGTTCAAATTAAGAATTGCAGAAATTAGTACACCCTAGATTTACTTCAACAAATAATATAATAATATTATAATATAGTATAATATTCTAGTATTTTAAGTATAATTCCAGAACTTTAAGTATAATGCTCTGACCCCTCTTGGCACTGAGCGTATAGTTCATGACAAATTTTCACATCTGTCCTGTTTAACTCCTGGAGGACGACCTCCTTATATGCCCTGGTCTTTAATGGGGAGATTTTCCTCAGCTAGTCTCACAGAATCCCCCACAGTTGCTCAAGAGCGTTAAGACTGAGTGAAATACATGTCCACTGAAGGATTTTCACCTTTTGAAAATGAACATCTTCATTGTCATGCTGAAAAAATGCCCAATAATGCAGGGAATGAGGGGAGGGTAGCATCTTCTGTTTCAAGTTGTTGTATTCCATCACACAGTGGTGCATGAATTCATGACAGCACTGATAAAGTACAATTCCCCTCACACCTTCAACACTTATACATCCCTCTGTAAGAGCTTTACTACCACTAAACGTCACTGTGGGTACCAGGCACTTCTCACTGTACTCCTCCTTTAGCAACACCAGAACATTCTGGATGCTTTTGGATCCAAAATGATTGACTTGGTCTCTTGACACCAATGTATGGATTTCCAGAAGTCTATATTTTGTAAATATGGGCCTTGCAAAAGGTAAAATGAGTTTATTGTGCTTTGGCTACAGTAGGTAATTCTAGTGGTGACAACAACCATGCATGTCACTTCTGCAGGCAGCTTCATACTCTATGAGATAAAGTGTCACTCTTTTCATAGCTTTTGGTGGCTCTGAGATACTTATTTCTCCTGCTCTTTTTCTAGCAAAAATTCACTCATCACTAAATGAAAACTTAAAGTGAAGACCTGATTATTTCAGGAGTCTTGTCCATTTTGTTTCAATGTCGGTGCTACTTCTGCTATATTTTAACACTTAAAACAATGATTTAGTATTCCACTCGTACCATTGTCTTCTTTTATACTAAGTAATAAGTCACCTGGCAGTTCTTTCCCAAGTGGTTCCATTGCTGCCAGCATTAAGTCCGAGTATGATTCAGTGGGCTATATAACACTTAATTGTCAGGAATTTTTTTTTAAGTTTTGGTTCAATATACTTACCTGTTGATCAAAAACAGCCGTAAACCTATACACTTTTTTTTTTTTTTTAGCTTTATTTAGTAACTTTCAGAAGGGTATACTCATTTTTGCAACACAACATGTTATCACTTTGATAAGAAAATCTTATTTTGCTGAATAATTTTGACATTCTTCTTTGGTAACTGATCAAGCAGGTTTGTTGAAACATTACATCTCTAAAGAACCCTAACAAGTCTTCTAAGTAAAGAGTAATTGAGAATTTGTTACATTTAGAGGGGGTGTACTCAGTTATGCTGTACACTGTATATTATGATTTTTTTTTTAATATATGATATGACAAATATTATTTTTTCTGAAGCAATATTTTCATCAGTTTTCTATCAGCTGTGGCATATAAATCTGCCTTTTTTTTTATATTTACCATCCAAGGGCATTTTTACCTTTATAGAGGGCATTTTCTCCCTAACCTCATTAATACTTAAATTCTTACATTTGATCTGGGCTAGATGCTTAATTAAATTACAGCATAATTATTACAGCAAGTGACTGAGTCATTGAGTTATTCATTCATTCAAACGACTCATTCAAATAGCTGATTCATCAAATGTTTATGCAGGGCTAATGAAACTTTGACTCAACCGATTCGTTCAAAACACTGAATCATTCAGCAATGAATCAGCTGGTTGATGTGAGATGTGCTGTGGTTCTGTTGTGTTTTTTAAAATTATTTTCATTGCTGAAATGGAACAAAAGCAGTCTGCAATACTGCGCCTAAAACGTACGTGACCTAATATTATTGTATTTGCTTATTGAACTGTTTACTGAACTACTGTCTTGATGGTGAAAATGTTATGTGATGTTGCCTAATGTACTGTATTTTAAATATAAATAACTTTCCATTTTGAATTTTTACCTCAGCAAGCTGAGTTTCTTTGTATTGCACATTTTGATTTCTCCTGGAGAGGCTGCATGAGCCTTGCCTCAGCAAGCGCAACTTATACCGTCAGTATATGCATTATATACAGTAGATATATCCACTATTCACCATTTACTCTAAATGTAATAAAATCAGAATAATACTTGCATTTTGGTAATTGCATTGTTATTTTTGGTTATTGATGTTTTAATCAGGTTACTTGTCTGGCATTAATGAAGCGTTAATTTCAAACCCTGGAGTGAAGAGGCTCAGCCCCCGATGGCTCCAGCCCAATTTTAAACCCTGGTTCTAGTGGCCGTTTCTACTGCTGAATGACCACTAAATGAACTACTAAACCAATTTGCCATTAAAAATAAATGTGTTTGTGAACCTGATATATTATAAACCTAATATATCATAAAATCAAGGCCTGAATACTACAGTTATAACAAACGTACATTTTTGAGCAACAACCACAGAGTCATTTAACATATACTACGTACTCTTGTGTGTTCACTCATGATTCCTGTACCATTTTTGAGCTTACTTTCTAGACTAAACCAGCTGATGCTCCCACCCACACCCACCTTTAAAGCTCAGCCCCCTGCAGGGCCCAAACCCTTCAACACCCTCCCCTTCATTTACCAATCTCATGGTCCAGATGGGCAGCCCGTGCATCGGCCTGGTCTTAGGGCTGTCCCAGGCGTCCAAGCGCTCTGGAGACCAGGAGGGCGAGCTCATTGCGCTACGGTTACTCCATGCACCCTGAGGTAAAGCGGCGGAGAAGAGACGGAGGGGGGAGGGCATATTGGTGATAAGGGGAAGATGAGGGGCGAAAAAATGCAGCAACATAAATGTGAAAGCCAGCAACAAGAACATAGCATGTCATGAATGCAACACTTCTACACAAATGCATCATATCAAGCCAATACAGTGAGATATTAAGTTTGGGACAAATTCCTAAAACATGACAGTGACATTATGTAATTATTTTTTTTCCTGTCCTAAGAAAAGCAATTGTGAGTATTTGCTTTAAGCGAGTTTCAATTTGTAGAGAAGTCTGTGAAAATCCCTTACAAACAGAAAAAAAAAAAAACACGAGGATGCTTGTATAAAGAGGCATTACGCCTCCATGGAAACAACCTTGTTTATTTGTTTGTACTAAACGAGCGTGATCGAGTCAGCATGACAACAAGCAGCTCTTTGAGATAAACTGAGAATTTCATAAAGCACAAAGCGTCATGGGGAGCATTTAGCCTGTTTAACAAGCTAATGAGGGTTAGTCAGTATAATTACAATGCATAACACAATCACCGCAAGGCCTTTTTTGTTTTACAAAAAGAAAATTATTTCTAAATTATAAATAATAAATAACAGCTGCGGATTGGTTTCTTTTTTCCCCCCGTCATGTATCGTTTTGTCCCAAACCACTCTTTTAAATGAATGTCTGAGCTCCAATACAACTTAACATCTCCAGACAACAGTGTGATATGCTGTCATTTACCACACACAATAATATTGTCCCATTATATTGGAGAAAAAAAAAAACAAAAAAACAAAACACTGTTCAGCATTTCCATAACAATTTTTGCTTTTTCTAACATTATTATAATGATATAACATCATTAACAAATTCTTGATGTGGATTGATTAACCTGTATTGAACTCAGAACATTACGCCCTAATAAAACAAAAGTACTTAATGAAACAAATTACCATTCCTTAGGCACAAAACCACAGATTCACAGATTAAAAAGAAAGAAAGAAAGATAGAAAGAAAGAAGAAAAGAATAGCTCTCCTGAAAGATAAGTTAAAGAGTGAGATGAGGGAGGCAACTGTGAAATAAATATCATGCCAACATGCCTGTGAATAAAGACATCAAAAAACAAGCAAATACATAAAAATAATAATAATAATAAAATCTAAGTAATGAGAATGAGAAATATTCATGGTGTTGATATTGGGGATGCCTTAAATTGCTTATTGACAGCCATGCAATGTTAGTTCGGTAAAAGTGTGTTGAGGAAGAAGCATGTCTTTGTACAGAATTTCCAGCCCTGGGGCTTTTCAAAATGGATAAACATGGTACAAATGTAAAATAAATAGAGAGGTGAACACTTTTAGCTTATTGGGTAGGCACCCAAGAGACACTTTAACAAGACATATGTGGCAATATGAAATCTCTTTCAGCCAAGTGATACATATTTCCAAAAGAAAACTCAAGCTAATCCTTATAGGATTCAGAAACTTATACAAAATTCAGAGCAAAAAGCATGCCTGATCGTCTCTGAAGAGAGTCAGCGGGAGTTACTTCAAGAAAACGATGAAGCGCTAGAAGCTCATTTGCACAACAAAACGAAATCTCTCTCTCTCTCTCTCAAACGCACACACATGATAACACAGGGGCGTGCACATACTCATGAACGCACTTATACACACCAAACCGGAAATCTCAGTTGGAGCCAATGACAGCTGCCCACCCTTCAAATTACACTGTGCCCAGATGGCGCATACTCCAGAGAGAAAAGCAACCAGAGAAACTAACATATATACACACACACACACACATATATACTCTTCTAGTCATTTGATTTTACACGTCATGTTAAAAACAACAACAAAAAAGTATATCCAAACACAATTGCTAAGCACATTTTATTAAATTATCAATATAGCTAGCTATCTGAAAAACTACAGAATACCTGACAGATATAATTAAAACAGATGTCCTGACATACTAAATTAGTTTTTATTATTTTCCTGAACTAGCTAATCCGAAATGCTCTCTGCCTGTGAATAATTTTGTTAGGTTTTGCTGACATTGAGGTTACTGACATGCTTTTGGAGGGCTTTTACAGACAGGATGTGTAGTGTAGGTTAGCAAAATGATGCAAGTTAGAAACAGCTGTAATTGCTTACAGCACCATTAAAGGGATAGTTCACCCAAAAATAAAATTTGGTCGTTTATTAACCATCATGTTGTTGTAAACCGACAAGACGTTCGCTCCTCTTTGTAAAACACTCGATATAACAAGCTATTTTTAACATCCATAACAATTAAGTGGTTTAATCCACATTTATTTAAAAGAGACACAGTTTCTATGAAACACAAATTGACCACACAGTTGAAGCCAAAAGTTTACATATACCTTGCAGAATCTGAAAAATGATGATTATTTTACCAAAATTAGAGGGATCATACAAAATTCATGTTGTTTTTTATTTAGCACTGACCTGAATAAGATACTTCACATAAACAACGTTCACATATAGTCCACAAGAGAAAATAGTAGTTGAATTTATAAAAATGACCCCGTTCAAAAGTTTACATACACTTGATTCTTAATACTGTGTTGTTGCCTGAATGATCCACAGCTGTTTTTTGTTTAGTGATAGTTGTTAATGAGTCCCTTGTTTGTCCTGAACAGTTAAACTGCCTGCCGCTCTTCAGAAAAATCCTTTGAATCACAAATTGGAAAAAATCACAAATTCTTTGCTTTTTCAGCATTTTTTTGAACCATTATTTGAACCATTTCCCACAACGACTGTATGATTTTGACATCCATCATCTGACACTGAGGAAAACTGAGGGACTCATATGCAATTATTACAGAAGCTTCAGAAGGAAACAACGCATTAAGAGCCGGGGGGTGAAAACTTTTTGAATTTGAAGATCAGGGTAAATTTCATTTATTTTGTCTTCTGGTAAACATGTAAGTATCTTTTGTAGCTTCTGAAGGGCATTACTAATGAAAAAATAATTATATTTAGGAAAAAATATAAAAAATGTACAAAAATGTAATCTTCATTCTGTTGAAAAATTTTACACATAATGCGTCGCTTTTCGTTCTGGAGCATCAGTGAGCGTTTGAACCTTCTGTAATAGTGTCATATGAGTCCCTCAGTTGTCCTCAGTGTGAAAAGATGGATCTTATAATCATACAGTCATTTTTGGAAAGGGTTCAAATACACAAAAATGCAGAAAAACCAAAAAATATGTTTGACCTGAAGGATTTTTCTGAAGAACAGAAAACAAACAACAAAAAAAACAGCTGTGGATTATTCTGTTAACAACACAGTATTAAGAAACAAATGTTTGTAAACTTTTGAACGGGGTCATTTTCATTAATTCAACTGTTATTTTCTCTTGTGGACTATATGTAAACATCTTGTGAAATATCTTATTCAGGTCAGTACTAAAAAAACAACACCACCACGCATTTATTATGATCCCTCTTATTTTGGTAAAATAATTAACATTTTGTAGATTCTGCAAGGTGTATGTAAACATTTCACTTCAAATGTATATACTGTACACTGAACAACAAATGCATGGAGCTCATACGTGGTAAACACAAATGCTCAAACTTGTGAGACGTGCGAGAAACAAACCTCATTGGTTTTTGCTGACACTAGAACATGCTAGTTTCAGCCACAACAAATAAACAAATGAAGATGCGAGAAAAAAATTAATTGGTTCTCAACCGCCAAGCAAGCACAACTGATCCTCCGTTTACGGACATAGATTTTCAAATAGAGGGACAGAAATCTTACTTTACTCAAAATACATCTTTCATTAAAAAAAAAAAACTTTATTTGTGTTTAGAAGATGAACAAAAGTCTTAAGGGTTTGGAACAACATGAGGGTAAGTAACTGATGACAATTCTCTTCTTTGGGTGAACTAACCCTTAGGTACAATAGCTTGGCATTGCCAGCATTTATACCTGCATTTTCACACTCGCAAAGACTACATATCGAGCCTAAGCCCTGCTGGGAGCTGTGGTATGATCTGCCAATCAGATCAATGATGCTGAAAGTATTCCCAAAGTGAAACGCCAAGGTGAGCACCAGTGAGACAGGAAAGAACACACTAATCTTTGTTTCGAAGAATGCAAAGATTAATTGTACTTTGAAGTTTACTCTACTGGGCACAGAGACACCGCAATGCCAGGATTAATTTAGATTTATGACAAGTTAGAAGGCCCTAAAAAGAAGTTCTCAGCATCCTCCCTGCTCCAGAGCTCAAAGGGGAAATGGGTTTGTGCTGTGCTTTCCAGCTCAGTGAGCAGTTATCCGAATTACACACCTCCAAAAAGACTCCTTTATGTTCCACTAGCATAAACCCCTGGCTCTGGAGCCAACTCCCAGCCCCCTCTCTCCCGGGATACTGTGAGTGATGTATTTGAGAAGGGCAGTGGGGGGATTGAGGGGAACTGGGAGGCAGGAAAGAGAGCGGGAAAAAGAATGAGTGAGCAAAGCAAAGACTGAGCCAGAGAGAGCACAGTAAGAGCCTTTCCATGTTAATTAATACACGCTACGCTCTGGCACTAATCAATGTGACGAAGGAACATGGAGAGCAAAGGAGTAATTACTGTGTGGCTGAAAACTGTGGATCACAGACAGAATCAGTGTTCTAAAGAGACTGAGGGAAAACCAAGAGCCGAGCAGCAAGAAAGAAAGGCCAAAAACCAGGAGTTTTACCTGCTTTACCCTTGGCCTTCCTGGAGAGAACTTCCTCTTCGAGATGGCTGGCTTTCCCATACCTATCTTGGGCGTAAGGGGGAAGAAGGTGGTGTTGGAAACACTGGGGCTGTATCCAGACGGATTCAGGCCATGGGTAGGCGTCTGGCTTTGAGATGTCTCCCTCGGCGAGGCTTCAGTGGAAAATGGGGACTGCGTCAACTTGGTTGAGCCCTCGGAGGACAGTCCCGGGGAATGCTTCAAGACAAGGCTCTTATCCTCAATGGGAGAATTGAAACTGGAGAAACTGTGGTCACTGACAGGTGTAGTGTCCATTTCCACTGTAGGACTGCACTCTGCAACCAGTGGGACACTATCAGGCTCAGGTAAAATACAAGCGACCTCAGGATCTGCCACCTTCTCCTCTTCATGCTCTTGTTTGTCTTGCTTCTGACCCTGCTCAATTTCCTCAGCAATACTCTGGGATTCTGGAACATTTGTCATGCTTTTATCCTTCATACTGGAGGGGTCTGAGGGACAGACATCCATGGGTTCTTCCTCTTGTGCTCGAGTGTGTTTGGGGGAAGTTTCTTTGGTTGGCAAAGCAGGAAGAGCTTTTGAAACGTCCGCTTCAGGTTTATCCTCTGTAGTATCAGGCAGTTTATCCTCTGTTTCCTTCCCCATTTCCAAAGCACCAATGAGACCGTGTTCCTGATTACTGTCTTCAGTAGTGGAAGAGGCCTGAAAGGAGAGGGAGGGTACACCCACTAAAGTGGAAGTGCACGGAGGAGGCTCGGAACCCTCTGTCAGAGTGACAGTAACCTGGATCTCCTGGGCAGGTTCAGCAGCTGTGCAAAAGGGGGAAAAACATTACTACAAAACATTATGCACACTTTATGGACAAAATTATCTGACTAAAAGAAAAACTTACATGACAGGAACTCTTCTGGAACTGTAGGAAGTGGATTAGTACTGGCCTCTGGCTCCAACACCACTTCCTCCTCAGCCTCATTTACTTCCTCAACAGCCATGAAGACATCTGGATAGGAAAGAGAAGTGTTGAGTTTCACAAGGAAACAACTGACTAAGTATTTACTATTCTGAACATCCACAAGGATCAAAGAAATTACATTCATTTTTTTCTATTTAATTTATTCAAAAATACAGTACAAAGGCAGTTCATACTTAAAGTGACATTAACATACCTCTGAAAAAAAAGACTCATTAAAACCATGACATTCATAAAAATAATCTCCATTTATGTAGTTTGGATGGGATAATCTTTTAATAATGTTTTCTTAGAGACTATCAACAATATGTACATTTACATGTATTCAAGCCGTAAGGAAAACATTATTACTTTTTACAGCAATGACATTTAGTCATTAAAGTTAAACTTTTAAATTGTCTTTATCTTAGACACTGTTGTCACTGACTCACTGTTTTCCTGAATTAAAATAAATTGCTTGTGTTTGGTTGTCAGAACTCCAATTATCTTTGCTCAAACTGCATCACAACATGCACCAAAGAATCTGACACACAAAACACTGGACCAACAGTTGGTAAACTGCTCGAAATAATGAAACAACAGGTACTCGACAATCCTTAGCACCACACAACTAAGGCCAGTGTACTTTTCTGAGATTTTCACGTAATTTACACCACAGAATGGCATAGCTAACTTATTACTTGTTCCACCGCCCTGGAGCAATCTGGGGTTTAGTGTGTTATTCAAAGGGCACAACAATGATTGCTTATTATATAATGCTCCTTACAGAGATCAAACCAGCCACTATTTAGATCAATTATATTTTAAGGTTTCTTCAACAACTTCAAACATCAGGCATCTTGACAGATGTTCATGAATATGACAGCTATATTCAAAGTGACCACTCACACTATCATTCAGATGAGATGCAAATGATTTGAACTGCTTTGCTTTGACAAAACAACCATTTTTTCAATTCTAAATCGCATCTAAATGCATATTTCATCATTGGGACTCAAGCAACATAGTGTGACAGCACAGAGAATGAATAGAGCAACCTCATTTTCTACTAATATTTAATCTGTCTTTTCTATATCCTACACATCAAATTCAACAGTGCTCTATTTGCCCCCTCCTCCACCATACATTTACGCTTCCCTCACTCTGAACAGGGAACAGGAATACTTCAGCTGCCACTGCAGCCCATTGTGCCAGGCATCACCATGACAACATATTTAGGAGCCCTGCTCTTGTTAGACACTGCTGAGATGGCCTCATACAGGGCACACTGAAATGAATAAACAAACACGAGCCATGCTCTGCACTCTTCATTAATCACTTACACGCAAGACTTCAGAATAACTGTTTGAACAAAAGCAAAAAGCAACACCTTACGCATGCTGGATTTCAAACTTTAAAGCATGCATTTCCACAACAAACAACTTAAATTGATAGGCTGTAGGCTGAATTGATGAGAACCCACTAAATACAAAAAAAAAATAAAAAAAAAAATTGATGTATTTACCAGAAACTAACCTTTAAAGAAATATCACTATGGAATGCTGTTGTTTATCCAATCAGAAGACTTATATGAATAGTTTTTTAGATGTATAAATGTGCTCATGGCTATGATGTCACAGACATGACAATTTCAGAAAAATAAATCATTTTCATAGTTAATGTTAATGATATAGCATTTTATTACACAGCATATCAAACAACTTTATTTAAAAAAAAACAAAACAAGAAAATCCTATTTTGCATGACCACCTATACAGTATGAGAACGTGACGTCAGCAACGCAGGGCATTCTGGGACTTTCGGACACGGACACTACAGTCTACACTGGGTAATAGTGGAGGTAGATGTTAAAATTTATATTGTTCATTTAAAAACACATTAGAATGGAAAACGCTTGCTGTGACATAAACTGCCATATCTGCTGACATGACCGGAGTGGAGAACGGATCTAAAATGAAGCACAATTTTATGCTTTTCAGCTTGAAACAACACAATGGCGAAAGCAGCTCAATGAAAATAAGCAACTTCAAAATCTGGCTTTGTCGTTTGTATTTATTATTAATTACAGATTCATAATTTCCGATTCCCATGAATTTGTAAGTGCTCACGCTATGAATAACACGTTTGGAAATGTAATTTAATCTGTGCTATGACTCGTTGCGATCACTGTTCTTGTTCATAAAGCAACTCATTTGTCAGCAACTCATCAAAGCAGCTCTTTGCAAGAAAACATGTATTTGTTCAATTTAAGTCCTGTAAAACTTATTGCACTTCATCCCTTAATGAAATTACGACGACATGATATATGATTAAATACATCAGTGTTTACTTTATTTAGGAATATTCATTCATGGATTTGCACTACGCCACCACCTGCATCCTCTTTACACACACACTAAACTTACTAGAGAAGCGTGACATAACATACATAAGGTGTGTTTATTTTATCTGGCAGATATATTAGTGCCACCTAGTTATTAAAAACTGCAAAAGACAAATTAATTCAGTCCTGTGTGTGGTACAGTAGAAGGTGGCCATATGATTTCTGTGAGTGTGTATGTGTCGTGTTCTGGCCACATGACTCTGTGCTCGAATGAACGCAATGGATTCCAATATTAGTACATTTATTCTAAGCAAGGGCAAGCAGCTCACATTAACATTAACGCAAAGACAGTCGTTTTTTTCTGTAGTGATTTGTGTTTATTGTCATTGTACGCTATTTAGCGTGTCCTAAAACATGGCGGCGACTACCCAGAATGCAATGCGCAGTGACGTAGGCGGCGACTACCCAGAATGCAATGCGCAGTGATGTAGATTTCCATGCTCTGGAATATGTCAGCAATGTAAACCTATATATCATGCAAATAAAACATCCCCAACCTGAATCTAACCTGGGGTGTACGAAACAGTGTAGAGCCATCAAAGACTCAGGATAGAGCAGCCATCATTGAGAGTGCTAAAGAGAAGTGAGGCTGGTTGCGGTGTCCTGATAACGTCTCCACACTTACAATCTACTAGCAGCACAGGGAAGATGAAAGCCTGACTGGTTTAGAGCTCCTAGCTATTTTTAACCCAGGCGGACAAGTCACGGTCTAGAGAATATCTTCCCCTCCCCCAGACTGCTGCGCTACAAAGAACGCCACAAACTCACACATCTACACATACTTTCTGTATATGGATGCATACATACATCACCTTGGGTCTCCTGAAGTTAAACACATTTTGTGTAAAAAACGTGACGTAAGTCACTTATAATCACTTAGAAAAACACACATCTGAACTGATTTATCCTCAACAAGCCACATGACTTGATGTGTCATACTATACGTACTGCACCAATGAGCAGGATCATTTATGCACTAAAATTTAATAGTTAAAATTATGGGTTTGATGATCTACAAATTAACAGGAGCAATAGAACTAGTGAGCTTGTCCTACATGAAACAGTTGTATTTCTGAACTATATATACTGTTAGTCGAAGAGAAGAGGCTTGGTCGACCAAAATTTTATTTAAAAAAAAAAAAAAAAAAAGTGGCGAAGTCAGGCAGTCTATGGCTGGTCTATGTGGTAATACTATACTTCGGGCCATGCAAATGCTTGCTCATCATTCATTAACCTCAAATCTCAAATATGGCTTATCATCTAAATATAAGTAGTAGCAACTTGACATGGCCACTCAGTCTAATGTTAGCCTAGAAAAATGTGCACTATTCAATTGTCTATGCACAGTGTGGAAGCTGAATAGTAGCGCGCCTACTACATGACAGATAAAGGTGCTAGTGCGGTCACTTGCTCTTAAAATACCCCATCATTTTTGGACATACAGGTAAGAGTAATACATCTTTTACAACTGTAAAGACTCAACGTTTGTTTGTGTGCAATCACAATAACAACAAAACATTGCACTAATGTAAAATAATGAAAGCAAACAGGATGAACTTCAGAGCATCAAAAAAAAAAAAAAAACTCTAAGTATACTTGCCTTATAGACATGAAAAATATATCTATAGAGAGTGAAATGTCTACTTTCACATGAACCAAAACAAATATTCTCAGATTATGTAATTTGTATGAAACAAGCATACAGGAACATCCACTACGGCAGAGATGACGAGTCAGTGTTGCAAGCTGAAAACAAAGAAAGAACTAGTTTCTCAATAAATTATAGTTAAATTTAAGTTATTGCAGCCTACTTACTGTTTTCCGCCTGATTAAGAAACCCAGATTCTTCTGTTTAATCGCTGCAGCTGAATAAACAGAAGATTTAACTGCTTTCATTGATTAAT
Organism: Labeo catla; assembly: GCA_012976165.1. Lineage (NCBI taxonomy): Eukaryota > Metazoa > Chordata > Actinopteri > Cypriniformes > Cyprinidae > Labeo > Labeo catla. The sequence continues at coordinate 1,208,371 of VONZ01000122.1, forward strand.
GTTCTGTGCCTTATTCTGTGTAAGAAGCCATATCATCTCACAGAAGGAATTATTTCAAACACTCAACTGACGTTATGAAGTGAGTTTGGAGCAAAAACATGTTATTAAATGTGGTATTTTCACATGCTTTCAGATGTACTATACAGAGCCGTAGTTCACTGAGAAGCTATGCAAACAGCTATCATTATCACAAATGATTTATTTCAATTTCATAATCGTGCAATAATATCATCTGCATTTTTTTGTGTGTAACCTATCAGTGAACTACGGCTCTATGTAGTAAATGCTGCTCCATCTGAAAGCAGGTGATGGAGATTTACTGCTAATTACAGAAACGGCTTTACTGACAATATTACATGGAAATCACAATCAATTAATTTTGCAGCCCTACACTGAACAACTACTAGTCGACCAAAAAAAAACTTTAGTCGAGGGCAGCCGTACTGCATTCGTTTCATTCAATGATTTTCACTATGATTATTGCGGCAACATAATTCAAGATGATCACAATCACAATATCCACAGAAATAAATAATGCCAAGTTAAATTCAGCAGTAATTTGGTATATTTGTGTGTTTTCTTGTTTTTCTCACATTTTAAACACAGAGGGAGAAAGGCAGAGAATTTTAGCCATTCCTGCAGACTGGGTTGTCTAACACATCGTCTTTTTTACAGAATCCAAAAAACTCCCACATTGGCGAATTAACATTTCTCAGGTGCAGGTAGAGGGTCTAACTTTCATCTCATCTCTGACATGATTTTGTACAGCAGTAGTAGCTGCACAACGTGTCTTCTTTCTATTTCATGACAGGTGGCAATCGTCATAGGAGTGGCACAACTTGGATTGTCAACCAAGATTGTTAAAGGCGCTGGATAATTTACAATATTTTCATATGTGTTGTAATAACATGATTTTGATATTTCACTTTTTAAATACTGTGACACCCCAAAAACAACACATAAAAACAGTGTTTTAAAAGCTGTTCTATACTGTGGCCCTCAAAAAAGCTCAATTCGCCACTGGGGGAAGACAGAGGTTCAAGACTAGTTGAGCTGCCCAGTAGAGGCAGCATGTAAACAGGCCTCAGGGTACCTCAATGGACATGTAGAGTTCAAACAAGAGGAAAGGCCGCTGAGGTCATGAGGCATTGATGTGCAATGACTGTAGTCTGACTGGACAGACAAGGAAAAAGAGGAGCTTAAAACAGGATACTGACACATTCCCACTCCAGAGAGCAGAGCAAGCCTGCTCTCTGGCTGATGCTGGGCTTCAAACACGTATTATTGCTGATCGGGTGTGCCTCAGGGTCTGCAAACTCCCATAAGCCCTCGCACTGACTTCACTCATCAATTCTCACCTGACAGTGTCACCTGGCAGCATTGCACACTGCCTGAGAGCAAAGCAGATGAACTTAAAGGATTTACCATTCCCAGTGTGGGAATGACATCAGACGAGCTCTAGCCTCCAGCCTAACAGATTAACACTTCATAACATCATGAAAGAAGCAGATCTCAAAGCAGCTATGCAGCAGCTACAATCAGCCATCTGTGCACGAGCTCAGGTGATTGTGTTGTTTGTGCACTGGGTCATGTGAGTAAGCGTGACTGTGGTTCTTTTCAGCCGTGTCAGGATGAATCACTGATGGCATTACGCATCCATGGCAACAAAAAACCTTTAGATAGGTGGTGGAGTCATTTTACCACACTGTTGGGAAAATACCCACTCTAACATTTGGTCATAAAACCAAAGAAATTCTATAATTTCCAACCTATAAATGTACTGAAGATGTCAAAAGTACTGTTACTTCAATGCCAAAACAACATTAGGGCCTACAAGGTTACTTCTTTGTACTAATCAACCAGTCACCCACATAAGTACCTAATTAGTCGATGGATCAATGTTTACCTCGCTTAATGGCTTAAGATATAGTGTGAAGCATTACTGATTGTTGAACTTGCGGTTTCTGAAAAGTCCACTGCTGAGACTCTCATAAGTGAAAGCATGCCACTTGTGAATGCACCACAAATCATATTGCACTATTTGCTTCTTAACCTTAAATACCTCTTTTTTGCACAATATCATGCAAAGTTAATGTGTAAAGTACTTGTACGGTCTGTCTTAGGTTATGTTGTATATATAGTTAACTATTTACAGTCATGGCAAAAAATATCGTGCTTATTGTTTTTGTTTGCACTACAACAACACACACAAAAAAAAAAAACCTGAGAAGAAAAGTCAAACTTGACAACATTTCACACAGAACTCAAAAAGGGACTGGACAAAATTATTGGCACCTTGTCAAAATTGTAAGATAATAATTGCTTTTCAAGCATGTGATGCTCCTGTAATTTGTATTTAGTCATGTCATGTGAACTTCCAAACAAATTCAAGCTGATCTGCAAACACAGGGTACAACAGTGTCAGCTTGCATTATCCGTCGCCATCTGAAAGAAAAGGGACGCTATGGTAGGAGACCCAGGAGGACACCACTGCTGATACAAAGGCATAAAAACGCAAGACTGGAGTTTGCCAAAACTTATATGACAAAACCACAATCCTTCTGGGAGAATGTACAGTGGACAGATGAGTAGAGCTTTTTAGTAAAAGACATCATGGCACTGTTTACAGAAAAATAAATGAGGCCTTCAAAGAAAAGAACACAGTCCCTACAGTCAAACATGGTGGAGGTTCAAAGATGTTTTGGGGTTGCTTTGCTGCTTCTGGCACTGTATGCCTTGACTATGTGAATGGTATCATAAAATCTGATTACCAAAGAAATTTGGGGCGCAACGTAGTGGCCAGTGTCAGAAAGCTGCGTCTCCACCAGAGGTCATGGGTCTTCCAGCAGAACAATGACCCAAAACACACTTCAAAAAGCACTTAGAAATGGTTACAAACAAAGCGCTGGAGAGTTCTGAAAAGGCCAGCAATGAGTCCAGATCTGAATCCCATAGAATGCCTGTGGAGAGATCTCAAAACAGCAGTTGGGAGAAGGCATCCTTCAAATCTGAAAGACCTGGAGCAGTTTGCAAAAGAAGAGTGGTCCAAAATTCCAGTAGAGAGATGTAAGAAACTCATTCATGGTTACAGGAAGTGACTGATTTCAGATATTTTTTTCCCAAAGGAGGTGCTACCAAATATTAAGTTAAGGGTGCCAATATTTTTGTCCAGTGCATTTTTTGGGTTCTATGTGGAATTGTAGCAGATTTGACTTTTCTCTGTTTTTTGTGTCATCCAATGCAAACAAACAAAAAATAAACATGCAAGTACCAAAACATTTGCAACTGCAACAAGGGGTTGCATTTTCTGACAGAATTGCAAGGGTGCTGATATTTTTGGCCATGACTGTATAGTATATGTATAGTTAGATTACCACTTTTAGTAAGTTAGTTATGTGTAGGTTTAAAAATTGCTCTTATGTCTAGTGTTGTATGTTCATATTTATGTTAAATTATGTAGCACCGTGGTCCTGCGAGACACGACATTTCGTTCCACTGTATGTCCACACGTAGCGGAATGACAGTGAAGCTTGACTTGACATTCATGCATTTTGAATTGTCATTGGTGAAGTTCTGCACTTCTGTTTTGTATATGAACACTCCAAATGAACTCCTTTTCAGACACCTGCAGCACATGCAGAGCAGTTGGTCAACAACCTTCTATGTTAATGGTAAGCAGTAAGCAATGCAAGACTAAATCCTATCTGCTTCATTGAGAAAAAAAAATTCAAAAACTGGTTGCCAAACTCACATTTAAATAACATACTTCAAAAGTCCTGTTCACACAAAGAAAACTGTGAATAATTTGGATGGCTGTTAATGCATCTGTTCAAACTGACACAAGCATTCGCATGTCGCCATTGCAACAGATTATTATTTTTTTGTATGGATAAGCACCGATTTGTTTAACATGGCAACAGGGGGTAACTGCTGCATTTCAGCAGCAGTTAAATTTGGGGGGTTAAAGTGGGTCAGTGAGTCTATTAACTGCACCCCCCCATTTTTGTTATTAGCATGCTCTTTGTTTTTTTTTTTTTGTTCTTTTTTGCTTACACTTTACATGAATACTTACCTCTTTTTTATTATTACACCAGTGTTTATTTCACTGAGAAGTACTTTGTACTTGAAAGCTTTTTTTTTTTAGTACTGTGTTCAACAGCATATAAGTTTGTGCTGTGGTATTAACTGATATTGAGAACTCTGAAATTTCACTAGCAATCCTAAGCTATGAAGATTTTGGTGTCGTGACAGCCCTAGCATGTACGTGTGCATGTGTGCACTCAGTGTGTGTTTATCAGGAAGTGGGGGTGTGGTAGGGTTGGTTAACAGGTGGGCGTCTCTGTCTTGATTAGAGCCGTCTCTCTTGGGGGCCCAACAATGGGATGATTGCTTCCTCTAGCTGCTGGCAGTGGCCCAGTGGATCGCTGCTGGCATGACTGGCTTTACAAAGAGCCCTTACAGGCGGGTCTGATTGTATCCTTTTCTGCCAACCACATGCCAACATATATCAACTCCCCACCACAGGCCCACAGGAAGAAAAAAATCATTGGTAATAATGTGCAGTTGGGGGATGTAACCACTGCAAAGGCACATGGCAAATTCATCTCTTTGCTATCAGGCTACAGAAAGAGTCCATTCTCATTACCAATCCTAATAAAGGGCCCAAAGAAAATACGATTTGCTTTTAGCTTCCAGCGTCTTGATGATAGGTCACCAGCTGAGACTCTGAGCACAGGAAGCTGGTAGGTGATTTGTTTTCTTTCTTCCGTTGCAGTTTTTAGAGAGCTTTGTAGTGTGCAACAAAAAGAAAATAAAAATGTCTTACTTAATTCTCCATGGTAGACTCAAAAACTGGCCATAAAGTCAATATGAAATGGCATCTGCAAAACATTTAACTTTTGTAATGTGACTTATTGCCAGGTGATACAGAATGAGAAAAGGTGAACTGACAAAAAAGAGGGATTGGTGGAGAGTCAAGATTACAAAGACAAAAACTGTCCCCTTTGAATAAACATGTAAACTGTAAACAAGGCCATTTTCATGTCATGCTGACTTCACATTGCACTAGGGAGGGAGAATGTAGTCCCTACATGACACTGAAAAATGCAAACGCTCATTTAGGGCATATTATGAAAGATTTATTAAGATGTGGCGGCTGTGTTTCTCAACCTGCGCACATGCTCAGGTCTTTGAACGAACTAACAAACACACTGTAATTACAATCAGTGACAGCAGAGAGGCTAATGCACTACATCTTTATCATACTCAATGCAACAGCCTCTGTAACAGCCAAGAAGAGTGATTAACATGACAAGAACCGGCCTACAGCACCTTACAACTGACCAACAACACACACAGAACAGCAGTCAACAAAGTAAACAGGAACAAGAAAGAAAGAAAGAAAAAAAAAAGAAAGAAAGAAAGAAAGAAAGAAAGAAAGAAAGAAAGAGCTATACTAAACACACACCCTAGGAAAACTAAATAGGAAAATGAAACCAAACCAAACGCAAAACAATTTTATTATACATGCAATAATAGATAAGTTTAATTGTATAGTAAAATTATGTTGACTTATGATCTCCAGTGGTAATCACTAAATACAGGTGCAAACGTGATCCGATAAATCATATCAATTTGGAGGTAGTCAAAAACATTTGTAACCACATATTATCTGTTGTTTAAACACTAATTTGCTTGAGATAAAAGCTTCAGCTTTTTGAAAAATACCATTTGTGCTATATGAATACTGTAATAAGACCTTCTCTTTGAAATCTCTTCACAAGTGGTGACAGGAGATGAATTCGATATGTAGGTTAATGCCAGGTGTAAACTGCAATCTGACTCAGCTGACCACCTTTGATTGGATGACCGGACACAGATGCAGATGTAAACATGGTCTTTGTGTGGAGCAGTATGTCCAGCGCCCAGAACTCAACTGCAAGGACAACAACCCCATAAGAAGTGTATTAAGGTCTGTGAGACATGTACTCACCCTCGGGTGGCTCTGGGTCAGTGAAAGAAGCATCCTGGCTGCTGACGGGCTGATTGTGCCTGCTCTCCTCCTCCACCTGCTTACACACTTTGCAGGTGTACCCATCTTGCACCTGGGTGTCAGGGTCAGCACCCTCCTGCCTCTCACAGTCCACATGAACCCACCTGACAGGGAAACGCACAATAAACAACCATCTGTGACAACCATCAATGCCCCAATCAAGGTAAACACCTTCTGCCTAAAGCCAACATCTTATTTATGAACGAACGAATAAATGAAAGCTGCTATTAAATGTTAACCTGTATACTTTTTGTTAAAGGAAAAATGTTTTATTTGAGCCACAGTTCTTGCATCCATCAATGTATATGTTGTACATGGACAGAAACCATAGAAAATTTCTGTTTTTTAAACGTCTTATGCCATGAGCATTACAGTGTTTTCCATTAATAATCTAGACTCTAGCCACAGTCTAATCAGTCCCATCACAATTTGAGTTTCTTGTTCAATCAATGCTGTGACATCGAGGCCGGAATTTCTATTCGGCCAACCAATGGCAGATAGGGGGAGTATTTGGGCAATTCCACTGGGTGATGCTAATCAACCAAGGATGCACAGAAAACATTGGATGTGACTTGTCAAATAGTGTCATATTGCTAATGCAGAGCTGTGGTTAGGAAATCTTGAATGGCTTAAAAAAAATGCCAAGGAAAACACTTAATACAACTAAAACCTTAACATAACTAAAACTGTCTCTGAGCTAATTAAATAAAATGAACTTTGAACACAATTACATGTCTGACCCATGGTCAGTGCTCAAAGCAAGATAATCAAATTAATCTTCCATACAAATTGTATGAGCATCTTTACATTTACAAAGACATCATTGAGCCACTCAATGTGGCTTCAAACGATCCCAAATGTGGTTGTAAACATTCCCAGCCGAGGAAGAAAGGTCTTATCTAGCGAAACGATCTGTTATTTTCATAAAAATAATACAAATTATATACTTTTTAATGTCAAACACTTGTCTTTGTCTTGCTCTTCACAATCTGTTTTTTTACGGTTCATGACAGATAGGGTATGATGAAAAACTCCCATCTCATGTACTCCCTCAGCTTCAAAATCGTCCTATATTGCTGTTTTGCCTTTTTTTACTTTTTAAAGAATGTTTTTTGAGGAAAACGTTTCAGGATTTTTTCAGGGTCTTATCTAGTGAAACGAACGGGTATTTTCATTAAAATAATACATTTTAAATACTTTTTAAATCTCAAACGCTCATCTTGTCTTACTCTCGCTGAACTCTCTGTAGTCTGGCTCAAGACAGTTAGGGTATGTCGAAAAACTCCAATCGTATATTCTCCCTCAACTTCAAAAATCATTTCAAAATCATCCTATATCGCTGCAAAAGAACCGACCCAGTCTTTGCAAAATGAACATGCAAAGAAGATCAAACGCCCTTATCAAAAAAGGTAAAATAGGATGATTTTGAAGTTGAGGGAGAACATGTGATGGGAGTTTTTCGACATACCCTAACTGTCATGAGCTGGAACAAAAACAGTCCAGGCAGAGTAAGACAAGATGAGCGTTTGACATTAAAAAGTATATAATTCGTATTATTTTTATGAAAATAACCAATCATTTCGCTAGATAAGACCCTTCTTTTTCGGCTGGGATCCTTTACAACTGCATTTGGGATTGTTTGAAGCCGCATTTAAACTGCTTTTTGGAAGTTCAAATTATTCTCCATTATATGGAGAAAAATGCTGAAATGTTTTCCTCAAAAAAACAATTTCTTTACGAGTAAAGAAAAACAAAAGACATGAACATCTTGGATGACAAGGGGGTGAGTAAACTATAAGTGAATCTTTGTTTTGGAAGTGGACTCCTCCTTTAAACTGCATTTTGGAAGTTTACACTCGGGGCCCCATAGCAATCCATTATATGGAGAAAAATCCTGAAATGTTTTCCTCAAAAAACAATTTCTTTACGACTGAAGAAAAAAAGACATCATCTTGGATGACAAGGGGCTGAGTATATTATCTGGAAATTGTTGTTCTGGAAGTGGACTTCTCCTTTAATACATCCTGCAAGTTTCATAACTTAAAATGTCCTCATCATCAATAAAAAAGAAAGACAAAAAAAACATTATGCAATAACTCTTAGAAAACGGTTTGTTTGGATCTGAGGTGAAAGGTCACATCACCCGGGCTCAGTCATTTGCATAAACACTGCCTCCAGTGCAAGACATCGACAAACAGTCTTCGCACCATAGGCGTTCAGTCGCTTAATGGCTGACACTTAAATATGCTGAATGTGACTGTCGTGTTGCATAAAATGCAAATAGAAATTATAATCACTGCTGCTATTTTGTCTACACTGGATACAGTACACAGATACGTGTTCGCTTTCTGACACACGCTTGAGTCTGTCGACAATAGGACAAATGGAGTGAAAAGACGTTCGTTTTGACGTGTTTGATATCACAAGGATCCCAGCGCAAGGACCAAGTGGGTAGTTTATTTTTAAAGGCATCCCGGATTGTGTCATAGGATTGTTTGTTAGGACTTCGGAGCATGTTGTTTTGTGAACGAGGCACAGCGTCATGGAGAGTTCACAAAGAAACATTTGTTAAAAGATTTTACGCATTTCGTTGTGCCGCATAACATTACACCATGTCTGCATTTGTGATCGTAGAAACGACAAACAACAAGCACCATTCTACACTGATCAAAACTTGCATTTGAATAATAAGCAGCAAATTCTTTAAATATGAAAACATACTTATAGGCTGTGAGTCAGAAGCGCCAGACTGTCCTTGCAACGTTGGAATTGCCCCACTTTATAGCCTTAACTCTTTGTGTATAGCTGGCATTGTAGGCTACTCTCTCACGTTCAGGAAACAGTCCTCCCTAAAATGCTCAGCACCCACTTAAATATTTGCACTGTACTGTTCCGGAACAGTGCTGTTAATGTGCCTCAACCACAGATTTCAAGTTGTGTCCTCATTTGGAAGCCTAAACAAAGTACTTTCGCAATGAAACACACAGCGTCTCCACAACATGGCAGCAGCTGCAACAATACTACAGCCGGTATAAAAAGTTACGCCTTCTTTCTTTGCATATAAATATGGGCAGTGTTATGCAAATCTACTCACACCGTGACGTAGATGTGGGGGGCGTGTTTGAACGAGCCGTTTTTGGGTTTGACACTTTAAGCTTTGCAACTTTACAGATCTTATATATGCACAAACAGCTTGTAACACGCCAAAGACAAAGGAAAACAAGAAACTGCATCATATGATCTATTTAATGGACGTCTGTGTCCTATTGTTGTTATGCAGAAACTGTTTTATTAAAGCAACCGGTCACTTGAGACCCTGTGATATGGATCATTTCCTACCTCTTACAAGTGCAGCATGAGTGTTTGTCCAGAGGGTGGCCGGAGTCCTGATTCTGCCCACAGATGAGGCAGACCAACGATGAATCATGCTGCTGTTGACATCCTTCACACATTACACCATTAGATGACCACTGGCCATTAGGCCTCATGCCACACTGAGCGCACGTTCTGCAGTTCTGCAAAACACAACACACAACTCACTGCAACATCATCTAATGCACAGTTAATGCCAACAAAAATCCAGAATATTGTAAAACTGTAAACAGAAAGTAAAGCAGTCCTGCTAACGGATAGAAAATATACATAAATATAATGTATAAACTTTACAGTGGTGTAAACAGTATTGCAAATTCTACTGCTGCATTACAAGTTCACATAAGCCAGTATTGTTGATGTACTGCAGACACTATCTGCTTCATGTATTACAATTAATTTTAAAACTGTTTAGGGAGAGAGAAGATAAAAAAAAAAGCATAGTTATCTGACAACAATTCACATCTGAACAATTATACTTGAACCTAACAACAACTGTGAACTACAAACTTTATGGGCTCTCTTAAATCAATTTGGATTGAGCTCCAGCATAATTACAGCTCTATAAATCCTCAAAATCATGTTCAGCTGTCTGCATCAGCTCTCAATGGGAGCAAAGCACCGGAAAATTCCATGTCAATTAAAAAAAATACATAAATAAAAGGCACTTCAAGTTCATCAAGAGCAGCATTTCAGCATGTTTAAGAGGGGCAAGTATCAGCTCTAATAACCACCCACAGACCCTTAGCAGAAAATCCAAGCCCTGTCAAGCCTCTGATGATGGACTGACTCCTGTGCCGAGTCCTGGATGACAGGTGGGGCTTCTTGGCTGCCTCCACAAAGTGATAGCAGAAATCTGGGTGTAATTTGGTTCAGCTTTTCTTTTCTTTCACAAAAGCAGGGTATTTAGGGGTCTGCTAACAATCTGACTACAAACTCAACTTAGGAAAGTATTGTGTAGTGTTTTGCAAGAGTTGTGTACTGCACCTTCTGATTCAATTAAGACCATATTTTTTGGTTCAAATCAAAGTTTCTTATATTCAAATTAATCTGGGATCTAACTGGTTTAGATCATAGTTTAAATTTCCCACTGAGAAAATAAACATGAAAAAAATACAAAGCGTGTATCGTTGGAAGATGAACATCTATTCCACAACTCACTCACACATCGCCGTCTTCAAAGTGAGAGTACAGGAGAAGTGCATCGAAACCTTCTAGCACAGCTTGCACATTAGGAATAATTAAACTAAAGCGTTTTAGAGGTAATGAATTCATCATGGTGATTAAATCAAGCTCCAGCATCATTCCACAGGGAATGTACAGTATGCTGGTGAGATAAAAACCAATGCATTCTTCAATCCCACAGTCCATAAACACACCAAAAAGAAAGAAGTGTGTGTGTTGCATGTTACAGACTCAAAGCGGAAATGAAAGCAGTGTGTCTCTCTACTCACAGCAGGCCAGCATCACTGTCACAATGCTGTTTGTAGTCTATACACAAATACAAGCTTACCTTGCACCTCCAGCCGTTGGTGGGTATTGTGTCCATGACGGGCTGCAGGCAGAAGGTATGATACCCTTTATCACACATGTCACACACCAGCATCTTGCTGTCATCCCCTGGGTTTCTACAAACCAGACGGGGGGAAAAAAGAGAGTAGATTAAAGATAGATTCCAGATTCAGGGTTAGGGGCTTTTGCAAATTTCAAGCAAACAAGACATTCTGACCTATATAATGTTGACAGTTTGCTTGCAGCTAGCGGCCAGTTAGGTTTCAGTGACAAGCAGGCCAAAAGTGAAAAATGCTTTTAGCCAATCAGAAGCTATTTAATGTTTAATGTACAGTTATGTGAAAAGAGAATGGACCAATGGGATTTTACAGTAGGCAAAATAACAGCAAAGTGAATATTAATTAACTGACAAAATGACCTGTTCTCTACATCTAGCCCCTTTTTTGTATCTTTTTTTCCCCCCATTTTTTGGTATTATTATAAATAAAACATTTTAGACAATTAAGAACTGCCCCTCAAAAAATCCCCTTGATTTTTCAAAAACCTACAACTGAGCATTGATTTTGTTGTGTAAATTGTGATTCCAATGTAAAATATTTATGCCTATTATCAACCAAGAATTTACTTCTTACAGAACATCTGTCTTTACATTGAAATCTGGCTACCAAAATGTGTTACAATAAATTACTGAGAAACATCAAAAGCAGAAGTTTAACTATATGGCCCATGCAAAATGCACATTTAGTAAAGTTTAGTTAACTGCTGACCTAATTTCCACTTTTTTGCAGCAAATTTAAAACTTGATATTGGTCGAACATTAATGAATTAACATATGTGACCCTGGACCACAAAACCAGTCATTAGAGTCTTTTTTTTTTTTTTTTTTTTTTTAAGATTTATACTTCTGAAAGCTGAATAAATAAACTTTTCATTGATTTCCATTTGTTAGGATTGGACAATATTTGGTCGAGATAAAACTATTTGAAAATCTGAAATCAAAATATTAAGAAAATTGCCTTTAAAGTTGTCCAAATTAAGTTCTTAGTAATGCATATTACTAATTAAAAATTAAATTTTGATATATTTATGGAACAACTTTACTTAATATCCTAATGATTGTTAGCATAAAAGAATAATCGATTTTGACCCATATAATTTATTGTTGGCTTTTGCTACAAATATACCTGTGCTACTTATGACTAGTTTTGCGGTCCAGGGTCACATATCAACTCAATTACTGTCAAGATACTGTCAGCCAAATACAACCTCATTCTACATTTACCCAGGCAAACAAACACCCCATTACATTCTCCCCATGAGCAATAACACTTTTACTTTGGCTTTTCAGAGCCCAAACTTGTCTCTAACTGGTAAATCAGATGGGAGAAAGTGAGATTTATAGAACCGAGAGGAGGTGAGGGTGACGTTCAGGAGATTTACCCATTTCCAGGCCTATATTTTCAGCCAATGCAAATCAGCATTAAATGAGAACGTCATCTGATATTTACAGCTTAGCTGAGCCATCGCCATTATGGCCATTTTCACTCACAGATCGAGATGGATGCATGTTCTGCCTCTCCCAGCCCTACTGTATTTGATACCCACCATCACTCATTTAAGCAGCAAATCACACTGGATAAACCAAGTTTAAATAAAATACAAACCATTTTGACTACACTGCATTTAAAGCTGCATTTTTACTGTAAAAATTCTGCTTCTCATAATATTTTCTACTGTATTCTGTTTCCTCAGAACAATATACACACATAGAAACACACATTAAAGGTGTAGCAGTCATAGCTAGTGTGTCTGGGATGAAAAAAAAATAGCTTAAAACAAAATTCCCTAAGGATAGCTCTGGTTTTGTCCATGGCATAGATACTGACACAGTAACTCAATTGTTATACTATTAAAACAGCAATATGATGCTGGCAAAGCAGAACAAATTTAGCTTTATTAAACTCAGCTTGACAAAAGAAACATGACACTAAAAGGAAAAACCTACAGAGTAAAATGTCTAATGAGACCATGCAGTGACTAATAACTAACAAATTAATACAATGATAAAAAAATAAAGGCTCAAATATAATACACTTTCACATTTTCTGCACTGATTTGAACATTTGTGGATTTAAATAAAACAGAGAAGGGAAACGGAAAGAGAAAAACAAGGAGTGCAACGGGAAAGTGTACAGTTTTCGAAAAATGAGTGTTTAAATTCCCCAGAGGTCTAAACTTAATTACTCAACTGTGTTAAGTAATTAATGTCCAGGTGAGCTGGATTACTCACTTGCATGTGAGGCAGACTTTGCACTCAGGACACTGCCAGCCGGCCCTCTTCAGTGGGGTGACAGTGATGTCCAGACAGGACCCATGGTAATGCTGGCCACACGTGCAGCAGAAGAGCTGATCGAGCAAGTCTCCAGAACTGTCACACACCAGACAGTTCACCTCATCTTTCGCTGTAAGGGAGAGTCAATATATAATGTGTCTCCAACTACACAAGGTATTTCTTACATGCAATACGAACAGATATGCTCCATCGTCTGTCATGAGCATATTTGTTTGCTTACTGTTTAAAATTTTAAAATTGATTTTTATTATATGGCTGTTATAATGATAATAATAATTTATATATATAAAACAAGCCTCTACATTTTGTGAAAGAATCAGCAGAAAGGAACATGTGTAACAGAAAAACTCACATCGGACAAGGGCTTGTTGGATGTGATCCAGGCAGAGGAGGGTGTATGCTTTTATGTCCTGGAAGGTTCCGGCAGCAGCTGCACAGGGGTAATGAAAGGAGCGCCCACAGCTCTCCTCACAGCACTTTATGGATGCTCCAAGGCGCTTACAGTATGCACAGCACTATAAAAGTTAATACAGAAACATATACATATATTAGAGGTGTAGCTTCAGTTCAGTAAATACTCCATACATCACTATTAAGAGATGCAGAGTTTAGATTAAACTGTGTTTTTACACAGGTCCAAAACCGTTCAAGTGAATAATCTTCCACATTTATAATGTTTACCCTCTTTAGGCTTTTTTTTTTTTTCAGGTTAAGTAACAGATCGTTAATAACTAAGCATTTGAGAGAGTGTTTTTCTGTTATTATTATTATTTTTTTTTGTTATGAAGATAATTCTGGTGAGCCCCGTATCTTGAATTTAGGGGTAGTGAATGACCGACATTAATTGCCAATAGCTTTACCAGAGCATGGTGGTCGAAAGTCGATATAAAACTGATACACACAACACAACACACACTCAACCTCTCTCACACACACACATACACATAAACATAGAAACATGATTAAAAATAAATGTAACCAGCAAGGCACTGATAAGTCTGTGTGCAGTGGGAATCACACAGTTGAGGTCAAAAGTTTACATACACCTTGCAGAATCTGCAAAATGTTATCATACAGAATGCATGTTATTTTTTTTTTTTGTTTAGTACTGAATGATCCACAGATTTTTTTTTTTAATATTTATTGTTTATTTAGTGATAGTTCTTCATGAGTCCCTTGTTTGTCATGAACAGTTAAACTGCCCACTGTTCTTTAGAAGAACCCTTTCCAACAATGACTGTGTGATGTTCAGATCCATCTTTTCACACCAAGGAACTCATATGCAGCTATTACCGAAGGTTCAAGCTCTCACTGATGTTCCAGAAGGAAACACAATACACTAAAAGCTGGGGGGTGAAAACTTTTTGAATTTGAAGATCAGGGTAAATTTAACTTATTTTGTCTACTGGGAAACAAGTATCTTCTGTAGCTTCTAAAGGGCAGTACTAAATGAAAAAAAACAAAAAAAGAAGAAGAAGATATTTAGGCAAAATAAGAAAAATGTACACATCTTCATTCTGTTCAAAGTTTACACCCCTAACTCTTAATGCATTGTTTTTCCTTCTGGAGCATCATTGAGCATTTTAACCTACTGTAATAGTTTCATATGAGTACCTCAGTTGTCCTCAGTGTGAAAAGATGGATCTCAAAATTACACAGTCATTGTTGGAAAGGGTTTAAATACACACAATTGCTGAAAAACCAAAGAATTTATGGGACCCAAAAGTTTTTTTATGAAGAACAGCGGGTAGTTTAACTGTTCGGGACAAACAAGCAACTCATGGGCAACTCTTATCAAACAAAAAAACAAAAACAAAACAAAACAAAAAAGAAAAAAAAAAAGTACCAGCAGGTACCAACACAGTATTAAGAATCAAGTGGATGTAAACCTTTGAACGGGGTCATTTTCATAAATTCAACTATTATTTTCTCTTGTGGACTATATGTAAACCCCTTTTATGTGAAATATCTAATTCAGGTCAGTACTAAATAAATAATAACAGGCATTTTGTCTGATCCCTTTTATTTTGGTAAAATAATTAACATTCTGCAGATTCTGCAGGGTGTATGTAAACTTTTGACCTCAACTGTATTTTAACAAATACAGACAAGGTAATGCCAATTTCATTATATGTTTATGACAACAGTAAAAGTACTATAGCGTTTTCTTTTCTACAACTAAAAATAGATAAGGCAAATCCTACAATACCTTTGCATATGCCGTTTAATTGCTTTCTTTGACAGTTCTGTCAAATGATTTATTACACAGAATTGTTAAACAAAGAACATCTGAACTTGGCAGTGGCATTCAAAAAAAAAAAACACCTGTTAATGTCTGACCCTGAATCAAGTTTAGATTTATTTACAGTTTAATTATTTTTATGCACTCATTTGTGATGATGAATCATTCAGTACAATTATTTACTTCACAATTTGTACAAATATAATATTTATACATCAAGAAACACAAGATAAACTGTGGGACAAACAAGTACTGAACCTTGCATGGCAAACAGATGTCTTTAGCAAGAAACCAAGGTGTATTCACACATATTTGGTGTGACCTTTAAGATTTTAAAACAAAACGACAAATCCCTCTAAACACCTTAACAGTGTATGTGGGAGGGGAAAAAAAAGCATCAGTCCCCCCAGCATAGGTCAATGACCATTAAGACATAAGCTTTTGGCTTCAAAGTATTGGGAACATAAAAAGCCAGAATGATAAACAAACAACAAAATAAGAAGCTTGTGGCAAACAACTGAACAGAAATTATTAGGATAATACAATGTATGTTATTATTTTCTACTTACTTTTTTTCCCCTTCATCACGTGGTACATGTGAAGTTAAGTGCACTTTTTGGTTTTACAGATTCACTTGATTAATCACTTTAAAAAGCTATTTACTTCTTTGAAAAACATGCTATCTTTTAATTGAATCTGTTATTTATATTAACATCAGACTTTTTAAATAATCTTTTAAAAATAAAATTTGCTTTTGATGTATATCAAAAATGCTGTGGAACATGACTGGAAAAAATTTTCATCTGTTAATTGCATCTTATATTAGCGTTTGCAGAAAGAGTGGTACAAAACTATAAACCCTGAACAGCAAGGTCGTCATAACATGCTGTTCCTCTCACAGGTCCATTTGCTCGTTACACACTTCCCCCTCTTTCATCACATATTTTTTCAACCTTTCGGATACATCTAGTAAAGCATTCAGGATCAAGGCGAATGTCATTCAAAATAAGGACTCAGATGAAAACCGGCCAGACATTTAAATCACCACCATGGAAAAAGCACTCACACTTTGAATAATAGAGGACGCCAGGGCCTGAGAAAACGGCCCTAAACTAAAAATGTCTCTAGTCAGCAGTCTCTCTAGCTCTCTCATGCTTTAAAAACCCTTGGCCTAAAGCCCAAATGCAACAATCTGCAAATACCTTTTAACACTGAGCTTTAAGCAATTATCGCCCAGGCGGTGAGTCCACTGGGGCTGACAGCAGCCTCTACCCACAATGCTTTTTTTCTGAATCACTCTGAAGGACAGCCATATAGAGCTCTATGGCCATACTGTCCACTCTCAGGGCTAGGTGGATATCTCATCACTCTATCCCGTGCCTCAAATAATGTAACAAACAGAAACCATCGCCTTCATGGGGTGAAAAAGCCACAGCTGATACATTATTGCTGCCAAGACTCCAAGGACACTATTATAAAGTAGAACAGCAATCCCTCCTTGAAATCCTATATGCAAAGAGGCATAATGGCAGCATTCCAAACGGAGCAGGCCAGTGATGAAAGATGCAGTAAAGTGTTGGATGAGTGTGCTGTACTGTGCACAATGTCGGCCGGTTTGTGTCTCGGACAGTTAGCAGGGCTCTACGCTTACTTTTCTCTCTAACTTAAAAAATTTAGGAGCACAGTCAAAATTTCAGGAATTTCAGGAGCAATTTCTAATCAATAATCCAAAAATCTGATAAAAAAAATTAGCCTTCTTATTACGAGGTGATATCTGACTCACAGGGGAATTTTGTTTTTACCTCTGTAATGGCCTTTTTCTAACCTTATTAAAAGTATGTAATCTTTTGTCCAATTTTTTTAAACTTATATTTTTTTAACTTTTTAAAATTTCTGATCATAACAGTAGAATAAGAACAAGTAGAATAAGTTACCAATCAAATAAAATCAGTATTAACAAAATTAATTTGTACTACAGAGGTGGCACAGAACAACACAAAAGTGGCTTGTAGGTGTATTTTTATGTTTAATAAAGCTCAGAGGTGTAATGAGTGCAATCAAATTCATAAACTAATGTTGAGATTAATGTTTTAAATATAAAATTTTGAATACATAAATATTAAATGATTTAAATAACTGAAAAGATACTTTAAAAATGAAACTAAAACTGCCAGTAGGTGACAAGTCATTCATTTAATTATTGAATCATTCATTTGATTCGTTCGAACGGCTGATTCATTCAGGAATAAAGCAAGTGGCTCTCTTTATGAATCGGAAATTGAATAATTGACTCCCTAGTTTAAAAACGCAAGTTCATTTTTAAACTAAACACTGCTGTGTTATTTAAATAAAAGAATCGTAAATGCAGCTGAAATGGTTGCACTCTAGAGACCTTGTTTGTGTGTGGACTGCAGTTGCGCAGCGATTCTGTTTACAGTATCTGAAACAGTCTCTAGACATCATCTTGAATACAACTTTATTCTGGAAGTTGTTCATGCACATTTGCAAATGATTTTTTGACTGGTTTGTTGTATAAAAGTCAACAACACATTACAAAATTTACCTGATTTACTTAAGAGCATGTCCTCAGTTTTAGTGTGCACGATTTATCAAAAAACGTCTTCACATTTGCTTACAAACGCAAAAAGAAAAAATAATATTTTGTGTTGTAAGTTAAACGAATGGTGCACCAATAGCAGATTATATGTGCAAATAAAGTCAGAGGAAGATGATCTAGTGGAAGGGACTGTGTGAAGTTCAGGCCATCGTCAGCCCTCTGACCTTTACTATTTCACAGCTCAGCGAGGCTCACTGCTAGGCCAAACCTACATCACAACAAAATCCTTACTGCAACAAGTCAGTTCGCTCAGCAGCCATCTTGGCAATGCCCTCCGGCAGCTGGCACTTTCCTTAAATGGGGTACAAATTGGTGTTCCATTACTTTTAATAAAGAATTATTACAATAAATATCAAGCACTTTGTTAGCTTTAAGATATGCAATTTTTACATGACCTAAAAAAAAAGCTGTATGTTCCACAGATTACCACAGTTCATTCGCTGTGAGCTACTAAACATACAGCAAATCAACTGGGCTTGGTGTTAAGATGACAAGGTCTACCATGAAAGACCTCAGTCACCCTAGTAATAAATTGTTCTCTGTCAGGCAAACAGTAACAAAACATTCAGCCAAAGTCCACTGGATTACTGAACAGCTTCTACGTGCAGGCGATAAAGCTGCTAAACGGGTGAAGCTGCAGAGCAACCACTCTAATGGTCTCGCATGTAGGGAAAACCTAGTGTGACGTAAAGCTAACTCATCATTTGGATCATTTGTTTTTTTGAACAACTGTCCCCACTGACTCATTATCAGCTTCAGCAGAGCAAAGTTGTAACGCCGCGCCAGCAGAGGGAGCAATCACCGGAATACTGACTGTCAGCACTCCCTCTGCTCTCCAGCTCCTCCCACTTCCTGTTTGGCAGCCATTTTAGGCCGAGCACACCAAACACTCCTCGTGAAGTATTGCCAGTGTTTACCCTGCCTTACTGAGCGTTTCATTATTCTGATTTGTTATTTTTGTGTATGACCTCTGCCTGACTCCCTGTTTTCTCGTCTTTTGGATTATCCTTTTGTATCGGTTACTTATTGGTTTGACTTTGGTTACTGGACTTTTTGCCTGGCTCTTCGACTCTGTTTTTGGATATCGTTTGGACTTGGTTGCTGCATTTAATAAACCCCGCAAATGGATTCTACTCCAACTCCAGAGTCTTCATTGTTACAGAATACTTCGCCTACTCTGAGTCCAGCGGAGGTTACCCAGCTGCAGACCGCTTATTCATTTCAAACCGAGGTGATTAAGTCTTACCAAGAACAACTGGCTACGCTGCAGGCCGCAAACGAACACCTGACACATTATATTCGATTGCTTCCACCTATCTCACCCCAGACGGTAAGACTGGCACAGCCAGATAAGTTTGATGGTTCTGCTGAACGTTGTCGGGGTTTCATACGCCAGATCCGTACGTTTTTTGAGGGGCAACCCGATCACTTTCATTCGGAGCTGGAAAAATGTAATTTCATCATGTCTTTGTTGTCTGGGAGAGCGATCGACTGGGCTGCGGCAGTTTGGGAATCTGACGCTCGTATTCGCGGCTCTTCTGAACATTTTTTGCGGCAGTTGCGCGAAGTGTTTGAGTATCCTGCGGGGGGCAAGGATATCTCAACCCAGCTGTTGCAACTCTCACAAGGAACGCGCACAGCTGCCGATTATGCGATTGAGTTTCGCACCATTGCTGCACAGAGCGGATGGAATGACATTTCATTGAAAGCAGTGTTCCAAAAGAGCCTGAATGCGGACCTGCAAACTGAGCTGGCATGCAGAGGTGAGGAGCTTACCTTTTCTGAATTTGTTAACCTGGCGGTCAAGATAGATAATTTGCAACGAAATGCGCCCAAACGCAAGACCACACGGTTAGCTCCATTCCCTGCACCTAGCTACCTGCCACCTGCTCCTCACTCTGTCGAACCTATGCAGCTTAACGCCACAAGTTTGACGGACGTAGAGAGAAAACGTCGCAGAGACCTGAATCTATGCTTTTATTGTGGTGAACCAGGCCATCGTAACCTACAGTGCCCACTCAAGACCCGGAAGCCATCAAGTTCAACTGACCGGGTGAGTGTTGAAAGTTTTTCGCTACAAGTTTTCAAGGCATTCACGCTTTCTGTTCAGATATCTACTGATAATGGTCTCATCTCATTAACAGCGCTGGTAGACTCAGGAGCGGCGCTGAACCTCATCCACCAGGATCTCATAGAGAAACATCATATCAAAACCATTCCATGCATCCCTGCCATCGGCATCTCCACCGTTGACAACAAACTGGTTGATGGAGGTATCAAGAAACAAACCACCTCTCTAACTGGAAGAATTGTATAAACTTGTTAAATCATCTAAATCAACAACTTGTATGCTAGACCCTATTCCATCTAGGCTACTAAAAGACTTGCTTCCAGATCTCATAGATCCTCTGCTAAATATTATTAATTCATCACTGTCATTAGGATATGTCCCCAAAACCTTCAAACTGGCTGCTATTAAGCCTCTAATTAAAAAACCACAACTTGACCCCAACGAATTAACTAATTACAGACCTATCTCGAATCTCCCATTTCTATCAAAGATATTAGAAAACGTTGTATCCTCACAATTATCTTCCTTCCTACAGAAATATGATATCTGTGAGGATTTTCAGTCAGGTTTTAGACCGTACCATAGTACTGAGACTGCTCTTATTAGAGTTACAAATGATCTACTCTTGTCATCCGATCGTGGTTGTATCTCTCTGTTAGTGCTATTGGATCTTAGTGCTGCGTTTGATACTGTTGATCACAACATTCTCTTGAATAGACTTGAGAATTATGTTGGCATTAGTGGTAGTGCATTGGCATGGTTCAAATCGTATCTATCTGACCGCCATCAATTCGTGGCAGTAAATGAAGAGGTATCATATCGATCACAAGTGCAGTATGGAGTACCGCAAGGCTCAGTACTAGGGCCATTACTCTTTACGCTTTACATGTTACCCTTGGGTGATATCATCAGGAAATATGGTGTTAGCTTTCACTGCTATGCTGATGATACCCAGCTCTATATTTCTTCGCGGCCCGGCGAAACGTACCAATTTGAAAAACTAATGGATTGTGTAGTTGAGTTAAAAAATTGGATGACAAGTAATTTCTTACTGCTAAATTCTGAAAAAACAGAGGTGTTAATTATTGGGCCTAAAACCTCAGCGTGTAATAACCTACAACACTGTCTAATACTTGATGGCTGTTCTGTCAATTCTTCGTCATCAGTTAGGAACCTAGGTGTGCTATTTGATGGTAATCTTTCCTTTGAAAACCACATCTCTAGCATTTGCAAAACTGCATTTTTCCATCTCAAAAATATATCTAAACTACGACCTATGCTCTCAATGTCAAATGCTGAAACATTAATTCATGCATTTATGACCTCACGGTTAGATTACTGTAATGCTTTATTGGGTGGTTGTTCTGCTCGCTTAATAAACAAACTCCAGCTGGTCCAAAATGCAGCAGCTAGAGTTCTTACTAGAACCAAAAAGTATGATCATATTAGCCCGGTTCTGTCTACACTGCACTGGCTCCCTATTAAACATCGTATAGATTTTAAAATCTTGCTGATTACTTACAAAGCCCTGAATGGTTTAGCTCCTCAGTACCTGAGCGAGCTCTTATCACATTATAGTCCCTCACGTCCGCTGCGTTCTCAAAACTCTGGCAACTTGATAATACCGAGAATATCAAAATCAACCGCGGGCGGGAGATCATTTTCTTATCTAGCGCCCAAACTCTGGAACAATCTACCCTACAATGTTCGGGACGCAGACACACTCTGTCAGTTTAAATCTAGATTAAAGACCCATCTCTTTAACCTTGCTTACACATAACAAATCAACATATTCCTATAATTCAAATCCGTTAAAGGATTGTTAGGCTGCACTAATTAGGTCAACCGGAACCGGGAACACTTCCCATAACACCCGATGTACTCAGTGCATCGTCAGAAGAATGGCATCTACGCTAATATTAGTCTGTTTCTCTCTTATTCCGAGGTCACATTAACCACCAGATCCAGTCCGTATCCAGATCAGATGGTCACTGCAGTCCTCCGGATCCAGTCCGAACCCAGCCCAGATGGTGGATCAGCACCTAGAGACAACCTCTACAGCCCTGAATGTCAGCGGAGTCCACATCAACTAGATGAGCCCCAGAGATGGATCCACAGTGAAGACCAC
Organism: Labeo catla; assembly: GCA_012976165.1. NCBI lineage: Eukaryota > Metazoa > Chordata > Actinopteri > Cypriniformes > Cyprinidae > Labeo > Labeo catla. The sequence goes on from VONZ01000122.1 coordinate 1,230,718, forward strand.
ATCACCTAGACCGCTGTCGGCACAAGACCACGGGAACTTTTGGCCAGAGGAGAACTGGCCCCCCGACTGAGCCTGGTTTCTCCCAAGGTTTTTTTCTCCATTTGTCACCGATGGAGTTTTGGTTCCTTGCCGCTGTCGCCTCTGGCTTGCTTAGTTGGGGACAATTTCTCTTAACACAATATTGCATTTTATTTTATTATTTTTGATTAACTACCTTTACCTAAAATGTGAGTGTTTACTGTTGCCTTTAGCATTGTTGATGTACTGTTTCCTATTTAATACTGTACAGCCGCCTTGTCACAATTCTGTATTGTTAAAGGCGGTATATAAATAAAGGTGACTTGACTTGACTTGACTCTAACTATGCAAATTGGACTGTTCCATCAAGAAAACATCTCTCTCTACGTCATCAATTCACCTAAATATGAAGTAATCCTTTCATTCCCGTGGCTAGCAGCTCATGATCCTGAGATTTCCTGGCACCTCGGTGAGCTCAAGAAATGGTCTCCTTTCTGCTGCCAACACTGTTTCAACCAAGATCTCCCACATCCTTGCCTGACAACCAGCGTTGAAAGCCCTGAAAATCATCCTACACCTACCATACCCGCCTGCTACCACGACTTACTGGAAGTCTTCAGCAAGATCAGAGCCACACAACTCCCACCTCATCGCCCCTGGGATTGTGCCATTGATCTACTTCCCAATGCCATGCCACCAAAGAGTAAAGTGTACCCACTCACCATTCAAGAATCTAAGGCCATGGAGGAATATATTGAAGAAGCCATGAGTAATGGATTCATTCGTCCATCCACATCTCCAGCAGCAGCAGTGTTCTTCTTCGTAGAAAAAAAGGGTGGAGGATTGCGTCCATGCATCGATTACAGAGGTTTGAATAATGTTACTGTAAAATTCCGTTATCCTCTTCCATTAGTGCCTTCAGCTCTAGAACAATTTCGGGAGGCCAAAATCTACACCAAGCTTGACCTCAGAAGTGCCTACAATCTGATCCGGATTAAAGAGGGAGATGAATGGAAAACCGCCTTCCTCACCACTAGGGGGCACTATGAATATCTGGTTATGCCGTATGGCCTTGCGAACGCTCCAGCTGTATTCCAGTCTTTCATCAACGAAATCTTCAGGGACGTTCTTAATCGTTTCGTGATTGCCTACTTAGATGACATCCTTATCTACTCCAAGACGGAAACTGAACATATAGAACATGTCAAGATTGTCCTGTCACGCCTATTGGAGAACCAATTATTCGTAAAAGCTGAGAAGTGTGAGTTTCATGTTAAACAAACAACATTCCTGGGCTACAATATTAGCCACCAAGGGGTCGAGATGGATGACTCTAAAATAAAAGCAGTCACATCATGGCCACAACCCTCAACCGTCAAAGAACTCCAGAGATTCTTAGGATTTGCCAACTTCTACCGGAGATTCATTCGAAATTACAGCATCATAGCAGCACCTCTCACTTCACTACTCAAAGGGAAGCCAGCTAAACTCAAGTGGACTGACCAAGCTCTCCAAGCATTCGCAAGGCTCAAAACCAGTTTCACCACTGCACCAATCCTTAAACAACCTGATCCCGCCCTACCTTTCGTCCTGGAAGTCGACGCTTCTGATTGCGGCATAGGAGCAGTTCTCTCTCAACGTCATGGACACCCTGCCAAGCTCTACCCATGTGCCTTCTATTCACGTAAACTCTCAACAGCTGAACGAAATTATGACGTGGGTAATAAAGAATTACTGTCTATGAAGACTGCCATAGAAGAGTGGAGACACTGGCTAGAGGGCACCATTCATCTGTTCCAGGTAATAACCGATCACAAAAACCTTGAATATGTCAAGTCCACCAAAAGGCTAAATTCCCGCCAAGCCCGCTGGTCCCTCTTCTTCTCACGCTTCCACTTTACAGTCACCTACCGCCCTGGCAGCAAGAATAGCAAAGCAGATGCCCTTTCCAGAAGATATGATCCACCGAAACCAGAGTACACCGCTGAACCCATTATCAATCCATCACTTATTGTTGCCCCCATCAACTGGGACATCATGGAAGAGATTCAGCAGTCTGTAATCCATGAGCCAGCACCCGAGGATTGCCCCCCAACGAAACAGTATGTTCCTCAGGACCTCCGGCATAGAGTCATGCAGTGGGTACACACTTCGTTAAGTTCTGGACACCCAGGGATTTCAAGGACACTTAAACTAGTACAAAATTCCTTCTGGTGGCCCAACATGGCAAGGGAGGTAATGAACTACGTCAAAGCCTGCTCTGTGTGTGCTCAGTCAAAGACCCCCAAAGAATTACCGTCCGGCCTCCTTAAACCTTTACCCATTCCGCAACGACCCTGGTCTCACCTTTCAGTTGACTTTGTTACGGATCTCCCACCTTCCAATGGATACACAACAATCCTCGTCATCATAGACAGGTTCTCCAAAGCATGTCGCTTGATACCATTAAAAGGACTACCCACTTCAATGGACACTGCTCAAGCCTTGTTTCACCATGTCTTCCGATGCTATGGACTTCCAGAGGACATTGTGTCAGACAGAGGTACACAGTTCACTTCACAGGTGTGGAGATCCTTCTGTAAGCTGTTAGACATCAACGTCAGTCTCACTTCAGGCTATCATCCTCAGGCCAATGGACAAGTTGAGAGACTTAACCAGGAGATTGGACGGTACCTCAGAACTTACTGCAGCAGGGAGCAGCACAGGTGGTCAGAGTTTCTCCCGTGGACTGAATATGCACAAAATTCCCTCATACATTCATCGACTGGACTCACCCCGTTTCAGTGTGTGCTCGGCTACCAGCCCCCTCTTTTCCTGTGGTCAGGAGAACCTTCATCTGTCCCAGCAGTCAACGACTGGATACAGCGTAGCGAGAGGGTGTGGGACAGCGCTCATGTCTGCCTGCAGCGTGCTGTACGCACTCAAGAGCTTCAGGCCAACCGATGTCGACGCCCACATCCTCCCTACCAACCTGGACAACGGGTCTGGCTCTCAACACGGGACCTCAAGTTACGCCTGCCAAGCAGAAAGCTCAGCCCACGGTATGTGGGCCCATTCAAGATTTTAAGACAAATTAATGATGTTACTTATCAACTGGAATTACCTGCAACCTACCGGATCTCTCCATCCTTCCATGTTTCCCTTCTTAAGCCAGTCCACCCGGATGCTGACCCCAACACGGAGCGGCAGGAACCCCCTCCACCGCTGGATGTCGACGGGTCACCAGCCTACAAAGTGAACTTGCTCCTCGACTCAAGACGCCGTGGGGGTCAGCTCCAATATTTGGTGGACTGGGAAGGTTACGGGCCTGAGGAGAGGTCCTGGGTCCCTGCTTCTAATATCCTGGACCCTGCGCTAATTGAGGAGTTTCATAGAGCCAGACCTGATCGCCCTGCTCCACGACCACGGGGACGACCGCGTCGAGCACCAGGAGGTGCTCCTAGAGGGGGGGGTACTGTAACGCCGCGCCAGCAGAGGGAGCAATCACCGGAATACTGACTGTCAGCACTCCCTCTGCTCTCCAGCTCCTCCCACTTCCTGTTTGGCAGCCATTTTAGGCCGAGCACACCAAACACTCCTCGCGAAGTATTGCCAGTGTTTACCCTGCCTTACTGAGCGTTTCATTATTCTGATTTGTTATTTTTGTGTATGACCTCTGCCTGACTCCCTGTTTTCTCGTCTTTTGGATTATCCTTTTGTATCGGTTACTTATTGGTTTGACTTCGGTTACTGGACTTTTTGCCTGGCTCTTCGACTCTGTTTTTGGATATCGTTTGGACTTGGTTGCTGCATTTAATAAACCCCGCAAATGGATTCTACTCCAACTCCAGAGTCTTCATTGTTACAAAAGTGTGCAAGACATATCAGATTAGTGAGTGCCAGAGGCAGAAACACCAAAACAAAAGGATAGGCTTCTGAAATATTACTTATCTAATAGAAAACATGGACAACAATTAGACTAAAAGCTTCTATTTGGATTGTTGGAGTTTTGACAGATTCAACCCTGTATATGTGCAAATATATATATATATATATATATATATATATATATATATATATGTTTTCAATGTGTTTTTCCTCAAGAATCTGATCCCAGGTGAAGAGAATATAAAAATTAATTACTCCTAATGTGCTTTCCCTGCCCGGGTTCCATGTGCCCTTGCGTCTGCCACATTGCATTGTGTTAATTAGTGGAGTTGCACAAGAGAGAGACGGCTGTGGCAGTTCTGAACTGCTCCGCTCCTAATTAGAAAATATTTTAAAGACCAGGGGACCGACACAACCTTCTCCACTGCCAATAATAACCCCATTCATGATTAACTCTGAATACTTAATCAACAGTGAGCATTTGTCAGTCCTCCACAAAAAATACTCTCAGGGAAAATTGTAGCTCAAGTTTGCAACTACATTCAAAAATACAAATTGGTGCAAAAACCGGGCCACTCAACCCTACTAATAGCTATTTGCAACTAAAATGATGCTAGATCGAGGAATCAGTGGAGCTCTGCCAATTTAGCCCACAAGACCACAGAGAGAAACAATGACTTATCCAACTATGTCACTATATAACCTGCTCGTAAACAGTACACTGCAAGCTTTATTTACTTGAAATGTAAATCAAGTAAGTAAAAGTGAATGTCAGATTGCAGTAAATTGCTGCTCTACACAATTTCTGCATGTGCTAAATATATTAACACCACATCACAATATATTTATAACCACAATATATTACTACCACATAATTTATCATTCGATATTAGTTCATTTTTACCTGATTTTTTTTTTTTAACTGGTTGCTACTAGATGTTTAGCTGTGAATGCTCTTTTCCCCTATTTTTTGTTTACAGTTGAGGTCATAAGTTTACATACACCTTGCAGTATCTGCAAAATTTTAATTATTTGACCAAAAATAAAACAGATCATACAAAATGCATGTTATTTTTTTATTTAGTACTGACCTCAATATTTCACATAAAAAGGCGTGTAGTCCACAAGAGAAAATAATATGAAGTTGAATTTATAAAAATGTCCCTGTTCAAAAGTTTACATACGCCTGATTCTTACTGTGTTGTTACCTGAATGATTTTCTTCTTTTCCATCTTTTCACACTGAGAACAACTGAGGGACTCATATGCAGCTATTACAGAAGATTCAAACACTCACTGATGCTCCAGAAGGAAAAATTATGCATTAAGAGCCAAGGGGTGTAAACCTTTGAACAAAATGACAATGTGTACATTTTTCTTATTTTATTTCTTAACTATATAATATAATATAATATAATATAACATATATATATATATATATATATATATATATATGTATGTATATATATATCTTTTAGTACTGCCCTTCAAAAGCTACAGAAGATACCTACATGTTTCCCAGAAGACAAAATAAGTTAAATTTACCCTGATCTTAAAATTCAAAAGTTTTCACCCCCTGGCTCTTAATGCATTGAGTTTCCTTCTGGAACATCAGTGAGCATTTGAACCTTCTGTAATAGTTGCATATGAGTCCCTTAGCTGTGTAAAAAGATCTAAAAATCATACAGTCATTGTCGGAAAGGGTTCAAATACATAAAAACGCTGAAAAACCAAAGAATTTGTGGGACCTGAAGGATTTTTCTAAAGAACAGCGGGCAGTTTACCTGTTCAGGATAAATAAGCGACTTGTGAACAACTATCACTAAAAAACAAAAAACAAAAACAACAACACAGCTGTGGATCATTCACATAACAACACAGTATTAAGAATCAAATGTATGTAAACTTTCAAACAGGGTCATCTTTATAAATTCTACTTATTTTCTCTTGTGGACTGTAAATGTCTTTTATGTGAAAAGTCTTATTCAGGTCAGTACTAAAAAATAAAAAATAACATGAATTTTGTATGATCCCTCTTATTTTGGTTTAAATAATTAATATTTTGCAGATTCTGCAAGGTGTATGTAAACTTATGACCTCAACTGTAGATCATCAGCATTATCTAACATTATCATTAGGGTCATTTAAACATTTAAACATTAATAAATAAACACTGGTAAATTGTAACTGATAAACGTCATCTTTCAATCTTAAAATAAATATCAACCTTCATGATGCAACTGACAGTTTGTAATGGAAGAGCTCTAGTTTTGTTTAGCATTTTCTAGTTGCTTTTTTGAAAAGTGTATCTGGTGAGGAAATTATCCCAACCCTCTGCCTCCAATGTAACTGTTTGGAGACCAGCAAGTTTACAAAACAGAATTACCTATTCATTGGTAGACACACATGAAACGGGGCCAGATTGGGTGTTGGCAAGACGGACAAAAAATGGTACAAGTTGACAGAGCAACCATTTCAAAGTTGAAAGCGCAAACAAACCCGACAACAAGACATTTATAAACGCATGTCTGGGTGTCACTCACCTCTGTGCTCCCTGAGTCAATTGCTTTGTCCACATACAGCAGAGACTGTCCCTCCCCGCGGCATACTCCCTCCGACCAGGCTGCACAGCGCAGGTGAGCGCAACACTGGCCTGCAACAGAATAATAAACACCATCAGCCACTGAAAGACAAAAACAGCAACAGCAAAGTAGGTTTACCTACCAGTGGGGTCAAATAAAGATGCAACGTTAATGTCATCAGGAAGGCCAATTTGGCCCAGTTCATCCCAGAACTTACGGCCGGGCTCCTCAGCAGCAGGATCTGTACTACCAGGAGCAGAGGTTGAGTGCAGGCCGCTGTCTGGAGAGCTGACCCTGAGGACACATGTGAATGGACACATTAGGTTTAATCTGTAAAAACAGACAAAACAATATTTGAAGGTGATAGCTATGTAGTGAGATTACAAACACTTGGCAATTTATTTCTAGATGTCAGCATCCCAGTCATGTTTTAAAAAGGCCTACGGTGCAACTACAACATCCATGAAGCCCTGTCTGCAACGGCGAGGTATGGGGTTATCATACTTGGCTGCTACACAAGGACTGGCTGTTTAGAAGCAAAGTATGAAAGAAACAGAGAAAGAGAGAGGACGAAAGAGAGCCGGAAAGGGGGTGGGGGGCTGGAATGACTGGCTGCTTGGATGTGGCGCTGAGAGAGTGAGCTACAGAGACTCAGAGAAGCGGAAAAAAAGGAATTAACATTTAAAAAGGGAGCCGGTTTGAAGAGGGCCAGCCAGAAGTGGGTTGCAGCGGGGACAGGATGAAAGACTACTGTATGCGATCCCTCTTCTGTCCAGAACATCTGCATAAATATAAATATACCGTTTGGTGGGCTACTTCCTCTTGCATCAGAGGAGGCGTGACATTGGGGACATTAGGGATATTGTAAGGAACTCCATGATTCTGAAACAATTCCATTAACGTCTTTGGTTCATATTGTTGAATTAGGATTTATGAGTTTTGTATTTTGTGTTTTCAATATTTTAATAAGAAAGGAATACACTTACAGGAGTCATTTACAAATTGGTATTTTTCCTATTGAGGTTCAAAGAATGCATTTAGAAATTGCAAGACAGCCAGAGAGAAACACTGATTAAAATATTTTATTTGATACTAAAATGCATGAATAAAATCTGTGCAATGTAATAAAAATGTCTATTTTACCCAATGTCTGATTATGCAATGTACTTTTAAAGTTATTAGCTTAGCAACGTGCTAATGTCAAACTGTACTGCAATCGATTTTAGCGGAGTATACAGCACGCTTTGCGAGAAGCTATTTTTGTCAGTAAAGTTGTGTAGACCTATGTAGACCATTCTTAGGTTATTTTTGAATTAGGATACAGCCTTAAAGAGATAGTTCACCCAAAAATTAAAATTCTGTCATTACTTACCCTCATGTTGTTCCAAACCCGTCAGACCTTTGTTCATCTTTGAACACAAATTAAAATATTTTTGATGAAAATCCAAGATTTCTGACCCTGTATACACAGCAAAGCACCTGACACGTCCAAGGCCCAGGAAGGTAGTCAAGACATTGTTAAAATACTCCATGAGACATCAGTGTTTCTACTGTAATGTTATGAAGTTACAAGAATACTTTTTTGTGCACAAAGAAAACAAAATTAATGACTTTACTTAATTTCTTCAGGACAATTTTAACAATGTCTTCTTTACTACCTTTCTGGTCCTTGGACGTGTCAGGTGTGCTGCTGTCTATGCAGGGTCAGAAAGCTATCTGATTTTATCAAAAAATATCTTAATTTGTGTTCCAAAGATGAACGAAGGTCTGACGGGTTTGAAATGACGTTTGAGTGTGAGTAATTACTGATAAAATTTTCATTTTGGGCAATCTATCCCTTTAAGGCCATTTCACATTGCACCATCAGATGCCGACAAATGCTGGCAAACATGTTCGCCTTACCCCCCTACTCAGTCCCTCTCCATGTCCTCTTTGACTACTGATGACTTTTTTTGTCAGCTTTTTCACCGATAAGGTGGCAACAAAACAACAGTCAGTTCTCTGCACCTCTTATCCACAGCCAACCTACACACACTCCACTTTCTCTTCCTTCTCTCCCCTCACAGAGAATGAGGTCTCCAAAGTTGTGTGCCAGCCGTCTCACATCCTGTCCCTTAGACCTGATCCACTCCCACCTACTACAGCAGATCTCACCAACATTGCTACCCGCACCGACTCGCATCAATTTCCCACCACATTTAAACAGGCTTGGGTAACCCCACTGATCACAAAACAAAACAAAACTCAAACCTACAGACCAGTCTCTCCTCCTTTTCTGTCCAAAATTCTTGAATTGTGTTTAATCAGCTCTCTGTTTTTCTCTAACAGAACAAGCAACTTGACAACAACCACTCTGGCTTGAAAAGCAGACTCTGCAAGGAGACTGCTCCACTGACCACTGCTGAAACTCTTCCGCTGGCAAGAGTGAACTTTAAATTGTCTGTCCTTATTGTACCGGACCTGTCTGCTGCCTTTGACACTATAAACCACCAGATCCTACTGTCCATCTTCTCTGGCCTTGGGCATTACAGATATAGTACTTTGGTGGCTTCAGTCTCACCAGCAGATATTTCAAGGAGAAGAGGAGCGTCTGAGTCACATAAGCTAATGCCTGGGGTTACTTAAGGTTCAGTGCTTGCTCCTCTCCTTCTCCACTTACAGAACTTCACTGGGAACAGTCATAAACGAACATGGCTTCCGATATACGCAGATGATAACGCAGGTCTAGCTCTGCGGATGAACCAGAATGTGGCAGCACATCTGGGCCCGTATTCACAAAACATTTTATCTTACCACTAAGAGTTCTCCTAAATAGCATTAAAAGTTTTTAGCTAAGAGTTTTCTCTTAAAACCTATTCACAAAGCTGCTGAGACAAAGCATAGAGAAAGCTGAGACAAAGAATAGATCCCAAATGCGGTTGTAAATGATCCAAGCCGAGAAAGAAGGGTCTTATGTAGCGAAACGATTGGTTATTTTCATAAAAATACTACAATTTATATACTTTTTAATGTCAAACGCTCATCTTCTTTTACTCTGCCTGGACTGTTTTTTTCCGGGTCATGACAGTTATGGTATGTCGAAAAACTCCCATCTCATGTTCTCCTTCATCTTCAAAATCATCCTATATCACTGTTTTACCTTTTTGTTAAGGGTGTTTGATTTTCTTTGCATGTTCACTTTGCAAAGACTGTGTTGGTACTTCTGCAGCAATGTAGGATAACTTTGAAATTATTTTTGAAGTTGAGGGAGAAGAGTTTTTCGACATACCCTAACTGTCTTGAAACAGAATACAGAGTTCAGGAAGAACAAGACAAGACAAGCGTTCGAGATTAAAAAGTATTTAAATTGTATTTTTTTTAATGAAAATAACCCATCGTCTCGCTAGATAAGACCCTTCTTCCTCGGCTGGACTCGTTTACAGCCGCATTTGGGATCGTTTGAAGCTGCATTTAAACTGCATTTTGGAAGTTCAAATTGGGGCACTATAGCAATCCATTATATGGAGAAAAATCCTGAAATGTTTTCCTCAAAAAACATTTTTTTACGACTGAAAAAAGACAGACACGAACATTTTGGATGACAAGGGGGTGAGTACATTATATGTGAATCTTTGTTCTGGAAGTGGACTTCTTTAAGCTAAGAGTAAGGGCGGGGATGACCTCGTTGCTATGGCTGATGTCAGCATGCTTGCTAACTATGCACAGAGATTGGCTGATAGAGGAGGGGTCTCTGTCAGAGATTTATGCACAGCAATAATTTAGAGCATGATATTATGTTGCCATAATCAAATAAAGGTTTAAAAATAAAAATGTTGCCACATCCAAATAAAATTTTTAAAATGCAGACTAAGTGTCACTAATTGAACAAGAATATGTTCAGCTGATTGTCAGCTTCTTACGTGTGTGCTTCTCATAAACAATTAGCAGATATGCACATAAGCAGCCTTTTAATTAACAGAGTAGAATAATCATGGCTGATAGTAAGACATGCAAACATTCAAGAAAACCAAACTGGAAGCAAAAACAGCTGTTACTTCTTGCCCAACTTATTAATAAAAACAAGGATATAATCAAGTTTGAAGTTGGGATAAGCTCCAAAACCAAAAGATGCATGGGAAAACGTGGGCAAATAAATTGCAGCGTTTCTAAAATGTTTATGTTCCGAGGCAGATTGCCGGCAACAGCCATTTTAACTCTGCTGGGGAAAAATAACAACAACAAAAACAACAACAACAACAAAAAAAAAAAACTATAGAAATAAATCACAGAATTTGTAATAGTTTTACTGGTTATAATGGGAATTGTACTGGTTTTAATGGTAACTGTAATGGTGACTATTGGTCTCTACTGAACATTTGTCACCTTCTATTGTTGGCTTGTTAAAACCACTAAATCCTAATAGAACATGTCCCAAAACACACTACAGGAAACAATTTTTTTAATGGTTTTAATGGTTAATAGTTGATGGTTTGTGTAATGTTTGTAATGGCATTTGTAGTGGAAACCATTAGAATTTCTGTGATGGTTTCTTTTGTGTTTTTTCAGCAGGAAGGATAGTTTGTGATTTGGTCTTAGTGACCTTTTCACTGCTCTTAATGTTTTAACAAATTTAGGAGCTAGTTTTAGTGCTAAAACACTTTGTGAAATACTCTTAGAGCAAAAATTTAGGAGTCCTAAATTTAGGACCGACACGCCCATTATTTTTTTTAAATTTTCTCCTAAATCAGTAAGTTATGAGATACTTTTAGCTTTAAGATGTTTTGTGAATACGGGCCCCGGTCTTTAATCAGCCAAACAGAACCCACGTCAGACCCCTTCTGATCTCACTGCAGTCCCAGTCACAGCCAAAATCAAATTCAAGGTTTTGGCATTCACTTCAGGGCTGCCACTAGGACAGCACCTCCCTACCTCAACTGACTCCTACAAGTGTATGCTCTCTCCCGCCAGTGAAGGCCAATGAACGAGTGACACCTTGTAGCTCCTCTCTGGTGGAACAAGCTGCCAACCTTTATTCAAACTGTTGAGACTATCACAACTTTCAATAACCAGCTGAAGACATACCTCTTCCGCAACCACTTAATCAGCCCCCCACATCCTTAATGAACTTACACAAAAGAAAAAAACTTTTTTCTTCTCTCCATTTTTCCTTTGCTCTAGCTTGCTTCCTCACCTAGCAGTCTAATAAACCCGGCACTGTAAATGACAAATTTATTACTGGCTCTGTGACAAACAGCTTTTGTTCCTTTATTGAAAGTCACTTTAAATAAAAGTGTCTGCTAGATGCATAAATACAAACATATCCCTGTTTGCATTGGTTGGTGCTTGTTTTAGTTTCATTAAGTTTGTCTGGTCTTAGAGAACTGATGTACTATAATCTTGGGACTGTTGACATTGGTCAGTGTTTTTTGGGGCAGTGTGAATTAGAGCCCGACCGATTTATCGGCAGGCCGATATTAGGCATTTTCCAAACTATCGGTATCGGCATTTATAATGGCCGATAAATGAATATTTCAAAAATAAAATAAAAACGGACGAAACACCCTTCAACCATGTCATGAGTGTTGGCGTTGTATACTTTGTCCACCAGAGGGCACTCTACACTGTCCCTGTTGGCAACACTCGTGTATAACGCGCCACACATCCTGCAACCTGCTGATCCAGCCAGAGTCCGGCAGAGAGAACCAGTTATCCGCGAGTGAGATCATCTGTGAAGTGTGTTCATGGTGAGTTGGTCACGAGACATACATTGCTTGAATAACAATTAAAAGAACATCCCCATCAGTTCTCTTAACTCAAATAAGCATGACAAAATTCGTGACTATCATGTCCAGTTTTGCTGCTGTTAAATAAGCCGAGAGTGAAGCGGAATTAGCTAGTAATTACGTTACGTTGTTACAGTGTAGTTGACTGACTGTCCTTTTAACTTTTGACAATGAGAGTGAAGTATTTCTTTAATAGCGTGACAGTTATAGCAATGAGACATATCATCTCTCCTTGGCCTGTTATATTGAAAATGTATGTTTTACAATTTGCAGTATGATGTTATCCATTGCTAAATTATGGCTCATCATAGACTAGCTAACCACAAAGCTAGCTAATGCCACTATCAGTGGAAGACCGCTAACGTTAACATTAATGAGCTTGGAAACCACAACGAACTTATTCTGCCTAAATAAAGTAATGATTACTGTATTTATAACTAGCATATCTCTAGTTACAGTCCCTGCATTGTAAAATGTAAGTTAGACTTGCGAGGAGTGAACATTTAGACATAGAGAAAAAGTATCAAACGTAGCTTGTGCATAAAAGTTAGCTTTTCTTTTAAATGTGTGTGAAATCCAATGACGCCAAGTGTGCGTTGCAGACTGTCATTCAGCCGCAGCATTAACGAGTCACATAATGGATTTAGATCGCTAAATAGTAGGTTTAAGAATGCAGGCAGCAACTGATGATTGAAAATGGTTTGATGTAGCTTGGTGGAAAGAATTTAAAAAGTGCAGGTAAAGGGATAAGCAAGCTGACATTGTAATTGTGACAATAAAAGAAACAAGTTTCTTTTTAAAATGCATTATCATATTATGTTAGTTAAAACTCATAAATAACTACAAATAACTAAAGTTAGGGAAATCTGTTAATGTTTTGTTGCGCGTTTCCTAAATTTAAAAAAGAAAAAAAAAAAATATCGGCCGATATATCGGAATATTGGATTTTAAAACCAATAAATATTTGTATCGGTATCGGCCTTCAAAATCCTTTATCGGTCGGGCTCTAGTGTGAATTAACCTTTAGAATTCAGCTGTTTATGGAGACACTGCACAGCAAGAAATCTCACTAGGTTTAAAAACAATCACACTTTAAAAATAAATGTCTATTTCACAGTGATATCAACACATATTCTTCAATGAAAGAAGCAGCATGGCATGTATCCTCTGTGGAGCAGACAACCTTAGAATGCTTTGCGACAAGATGTAAAATAAACAAATCATTCTGGAAACAGGTCTCCTGTGAGCAGTTGATGTCTACAAAAAGCGCTGCAAATCACTCATGAGGTTTCTTAATTGTTAAGAAGCTGACTTAACAGGTGCCTATGTACACCGCTCACTAGATTTTGAAGCAAGGAGCTTACACTTTATTTCGACAGCCCACTTTAGACATTTAAGTTTCTACCACACTACATTCTACTAAGTTGCAAAGTTCCTCAAGTGTTAATAAGGTGTTAAACATTTTGAAAAAATAGTCTGTGTCAGTCATTGTTTAATGTTTATACTGCCTCATGGCACAAAAACTCACAGCAAAGCTTTACATGTCTGCTTCACCTTAACAGTCTCCACCTTCAATGATATGCAGTGGTCCTCATTCGCTTTTTTGAGCTGTTATTGTTTTCACTCCTCTGTCAATAACTGGCACAGTTCCAGCACAGACCGACCAATCAGATGCCTCCAACACAACAATCCACTGCCTGTTGGCAGGCTGCCAGAGATTGCACAGAGAGCATGATGTCACTATTCCTCAGGGTCCCTTCTGATTGGTTGAGAAGAGCTGAGCAAATTAGGCACTCATCCAATGAGCCTGAGGGTGGCTGTGGACAGGAACTTTTGACAACAACAGGTCACGTGGAGCTCTGTGAAAGGCTGTCGGTGGAGTTCTCCCTTATAGATTTCTCCTTTAACCCTCCATCTAGTAACTAATCATCAGGCAATTCTGGCACCAAATTAATTGACCCAAATTGAATTGTGGTGTTGGATTCATTAGCAACTCCCAGCGTATTTGGGTCAAAGCACTTCATTCCTCTCCATCAGAAAGCACAATGGAAGAGAACACAAGTTCTGTGTGACCCAAAACTTAAGTAATCAGATTCCATCCAGCAAAGCTAAAGCCTTTAATACATTTTTGGAGGGGGGAGGGAATGTTTTCCATTTTCAAAACCTAAAACAAACATTATTTGTCCTAATTTAAAGGAATATTTAACTAAATTAATTAATTAAAATTCAGCCATATAACCACTTATGTCATTCTAAATCCATGATTTGCTTTTCTTAAGCTGTTCTTTTCTATACAGTGAAAGTGAATGTATACTAAATCAGTCAAGGTATTAAAATAAAAGTATTTAAAACAATCATTTTAAGGATTTAAAGAATTTTAGCTTGGTGAAAGAAAGTCATACAGGTCTGAAAAACCATAGCTGAGCAAATGATTACTATTTCATGTTTTCCTTAATAAGTTTGCTTATATAAAAAAAATGAACATTCTGAACTTTTAGTTTGAAGCAATGCTTTTTTGTGTAAGAATTAAAGTATTAAAAGAGTATCATGCTTAATGAATGTAAAAATAAATATTAAGATTATGTGAAAAATTCAAACCTCACCATTACAAAGATGGTGAACTAAGTTTACAGTTTCATTGTGTTTGATTATGAGGAGTAATTACGCTGGACTTCCTAATGAGATAGTGCTTAGCACAGCACTCAGTGTTATTTCAGCTTTGCAGGGGTCACTGGGGTCATTGCTTTTTAAACAAGGGGCTTTTAGTCCCCACAGCAAACAAAACCTGCAAACCCTTCTCAACTCTCACCTCTACACAACCTCATTACACATCACAGCTTAAAGCCACGTCAATCAAACACTTCAGAAACGTACCAAGCCACTTCCACAATGAATACCACGTCCTGTATTTTCTCATTCCGCATGCCACTTAGGTACACACAATGCAATAAGCTAAAACAAACTGGAATTTAACATTTGTTCTCTATATCTTCTCTATTTCTTCACAACAGAATGGTGCTAAATGCAAGAGTCATTAAAAGTTGAAGTTGAAGAGTCCTAACCTAACATATAAATTAATTACTCATTATTTCTTTTTTTTTTTCTCCAAAACAATTTTGGAGAATCAAACATCCATCACTTTCACTTTCACCAGACAACCATTTCAGCACTTTCACCAGAAAACAGCAGTGACAACTCACTTTTTCAAGCCACTCCCACGATGCCCTGGGCTGCGGTTGTTGTCATTGTCATCAAAATCATTGTCGTCGTCATGGTAATCATCGTCCTTCTCAGAGCTGCCACGGCGGTTCCGGATGTGCAGGGGGACGTAACCAGGCGTGGGTCCAAACAATTTCAACTCACCCTGACCCAAGAGATTCTTTTCTCCACAGTAGCAGAAGGCACAGAGCTTTTCTCTGAGAGGAACAAGAGAAGAAAGACTTTTCAGACTTTCAACTATTTGATTAGAAACAAAAACATTAATAAGTACACAAATGTAGATATGAATGCCTGGCCAGCACTGCACATGCATTCTGCTATTGTGCATGCCTAATAAATAGTGTAATGCTAAGAATGCAACATGCAATGTTATGAATTCCATTGACGCATTTTATATGGCAAAGAAAACTGAATTTGACCTTTCATAGCCAGAAGCGACTGCATTCAAGTACTTGGGTAGAGTGTTTTGCCCCAAGTCATTAAGCAGTTCTGCATTCAATCCACACTGTTCTATTTGTGCAACAATTTCAGTAGTCAGTGGCTTAAAGACCATGCCCCACTGCCCCAGACTGGGAGACCAAACTCAAATAGGATAACGGGAGAGGATATAACATCCTTGGATGGCTCTGACAGTGAAATCACACCCCAAATCAGTCTAATGACAAGAGCTCCTAATCAACCTACAACTGACAACTTTGTTCAAACACTGGCTGATAGCTAGGTCTGCATGATACAGCGTAATAAAATATATATACTGTGATTTGGCATAATGTGATTTGGCTGGAATTTAATATGTAAATATGCTTAACTAAACATATTTCAGAAAGCCTTAGTTCATGTACTGTGAATAATGTCATTTTGAGGTGCTGAAACCATTTTTTTCTATGCAGTTGTCAATTTATTAAACAATATTTGAAGCTATTTTTGGATTTTGGCCAGGTAGGTTCAGATTTTTTTTAGTTTTGGTCACGACTTTTCACATTTGTTTTATTACTGACAAAACTATGTAATGATTAAATAAATGAATTAATGAATTTTGAATAATAACACAACCGCTTTATTTTCTATTAAATGAATTGCCATCTTGATGCAAAAGTTCACAGTCGGGCCATGCATGTTCTTATACAGATGTCACCCTGAAAAACAATTAGCAACTGAACTGCGCTGAAATGTAACTACCTTTTTTGTAGTCATCAGTCTAAACAGTCATGATTTTTTGGTTGTGTTTTCTATTATTGGGCTTTTCAGCTTGGGTATTTGTATTTAATTGTATTTGCCAACAATACTTTCCTTGTAAACATTGTGATTGTGGGAAATCTTAGTGAAATGTCAATAACTGTCAGAGCATTCTCATTAGAGTTCATTTATTTTCTCAAACACTCTTTATTTGTTCGTTGTGCAGCCCATGAGAGCTGCTGTCAGTGGGAGATGTGATGCACACGCAGCACTGGCTGAAGGGGGGGGTCTCTCTCCTCTCTCACATTTTGCAAATGGTACTACACATTAGCGAGTGCACAATCTGTGCTAATTGGGAATCCAAAAGAGAGCGCTCTCTCGCCCCCTCCATTTACTAATGACAGCAGCAGGTCTTCAGCGGTCCCCTCCCCCAGACTCCCTCGCTTTCACTCAGTGTGTGCAAAAAAAGCACACTAGCTGTGGCCATGCCTGTGTGCCAGTGTTTGCTACAGGATTCTGTTTCTGCAAAATTGGGATTTTCAACGTTATGTGTACATTTTAAACTGAACTGTAGATTATGATGTCTGACACAACTGAAAACTAAGTCATCCAGTAAAGAAGTGATCAATTCAGTCCAAGATCCACACCAATCGAGTTCAATCCAGACTGACTAACAATAACATTTTCAATTCATTAAAATGAACTGCCTTAACAAGCAAATCCTTCACAAATAGGATATTACATATTTCTCTCTCATCACATACAATTCAGAAAATAAAACACTTACACGTATACAGTTTGATGCGAAAGTTTGGGAACGTGCAGAATCTGTGAAAATGTGAATAATTTTAACAAAATAAGAGAAGATCTTACAAAATGCATGTTATTTTTCTTTATTTAGTACTGTCCTGAGTAAGATATTTTACATAAATATAAGCTGCCCAGATTTAATTTCTTTAGATTCCTTCAAATTAGGGATTACATTTTTAAAAGTACTACTCTTATTAGTAACTCCTCCATGTCAGTTATAGAGAAGATTTTGCTGAATCCCCCTTCGTGTAAGCAGATTTCGCATTTTTATATCAGTCTTTGTTCATATGAAGTTGTGAACACCCAGGAGCTTAGAAGATTATGGGAGGGGGAGCTTCAATTGACCATTACAGAGGAGGAATGGGAACTGGTCTGGAGTCAGGCAAATAAGATCTCTATTTGCAATAGGGCCAAAGCTATTCAACTTAGGATTGTGCATAGATTGCATATTACACCCCTTCTTAGAAGCAAGTTTGACTCAAGCAATTCACCATTACGTGTTAAATGTAAGGTGGAGGTGGGAGATTATACCCATTTATTATGGAACTGTCCTGTTATTAGCGCTTACTGGTCAAAAGTTATTGTTTGTATGAGCCGTATGTTTGGACTTGAGCTACAGATGGACCCACTGTCTTTGATTTTAGGTCTTCCAGTTGGACAATTGCGGAATAAATTCAACAGACGTTTATTTGACATTCTAGCCTTTGCTGCCAGAAAAAATATATTGTTAACTTGGATCAGTGACAAACCCCCATCTTTGAAAGGATGGCACAAGATTATTAAGGAAATGATTCCCTTAGAATTTTTCACTTGTCTTATTCATATGTCTACTGAAGCTTTTCCTCAAGTTTGGACTCCATACCTGGATTATATTGATGTCTCGTTAAGCAATATTTTGAGTTTTGGTATGCAATAATGCTTTTTTTTTTTTTTTCTCTTTTCTTTTCACTAGCATTGTAAAAGATGGGCATTGTTTGTTGGTTGTATGTTGTTTGTTGAAATGTTTATAAAAAGATGCAATAAAAAAGATATTTTACATAAAAAAAAAAGTTTACATATAGTCCACCAGACCAAAAAAATAGCTGAAATTATTAAAATAACCCCTTTAAAAGTTTGGAAACCCTTGGTACTTAATACTGTGCGTGGTTACCTGGATGATCTACGAATGCTTTTTTGTTTTGTTATGGTTGTTCATAAGTCCCTTGTTTGTTCTGAACAGTTCAACTGAGCACTGTTCTTCAGAAAAATCCTCCAGGTCCTGCAGATTCTTAAGTTTTCCTGCATCTTTTGGGGTGAAAACTTTTGAGCAGGATTTATATGTCCAAATGTTTCTTATTTTGTTAGAACAGTTTTTGTTTCGATTTAGTACTGCACTTCGGAAGCAACAGAAGATACTTGCATGTTTCCAGGAAGAAAAATTAAGTACAATTTACCCTGATCTTCAAATTCAAAAAGTTTTCACCCCCACAAAACCACACAGTGACTGCTGGAAAGGGTCACAGTCACTGCAAGACAACAGTGCTCAGTTTAACTGTTCAGAACAAACAAGGGGCTCATGAACAACAATCAGAAAAAAAAAACAGTCGTGGATCATCCAGGTAACCACACACAGTATTAAGAACCAAGGGTTCCCAAACTTTTTTGAAGCTACTTTTAGGTCTTGTGGACTATATGTAAACTTCTTTTATGTAAAATATCTTACTCTTGTCTGATCTTTCTTAATTTGTTCAAATTATTCACATTTTCACAGATTCTGCCAGGGGTTCCCAAACTTTCGCATAAAACTTTATAGCACTACCAGTCAAAACTTCGTAATAATTAAGTTTTTTTTTTTTTTTTATGTTAAAGTCTCTAAAGAGCATAAAGTGCTTACCAAGACAGCATGTATTTGATCAAAAATACAGTAAAAGTAATCTTGTGAAATTTCATGTTTTAAAATAACTTACATTTTTGTATCATATAAAATGTAATTTATTCCTGTGATGGCAAAGCTGCCATTCAATTGCAACGCAATTTTCAGCAGCCATTAATCCAGTCTTCAGTGCCACGTAATTCTTCAGAAATAATTTTAATATGCTGATTTGGTGCTCAAATTTTGGTTCAAAGAAACAACTTTTGACCGGTAGTATATGCGTTTCCCAACGGTGCAGGGAAAACATTTGCATACACAAATCAGTTTCTCCATGACCATCATGACACCTGTAGTATTTACTGTGCTTTGAAGACTGTTGATCCTAAAACAAGTTGACTATTAAAAAAACAGCTGAACATGAGTTTACAAACAAAATATACATGAAATTTGTTTCTGCATTTTTACAGCTATTTTGGAATAAATGTGAACTGTAATCTGTATGTAACTTGCTTTAATTAACAGAACATTAATTTATTTATGAATGTGAAAAAAAAAGGGTTATTTAAACTAAAAAATGTGTCAGCATTAGGTGTAAGTGGAACATGAAAACAGTGAGGACTTTTTTTCAGAACACCACTGCACCCCACTGACACAAACACACAGGCAACTAGAGGCTTTCGTTGATTTGACACACATCCTCTTTGTCTTCTAAAACCCTACTGACCCTCACTTGTACACTTTCTTCTGTCCAAACATTGTTCATCAGCACACTGTGTTTGTGTAAACTCTCTCACCCTCTTCAGGGCGACATTAAAAACTTGCCGCTCAACCTTTAAATGTACACATAAGGGCAGCTTTGAGTTAGCCGAGAATGTGTGTGTGTGCGTGCTTGACACCAACCTAGTTTTGGCTTTTCTGGTGGTGGAGGCAGAGGAGCCAGCAGAGTCTTCGGACACGGAGCGCTGGAAGAGCGGGGACAGAGGCCTCTCATCTCTGGGGCTGAGATCCAGTGGCTCAGGGAAATCATCATCCGTTTCTGGCTCCACCACATCTATGAATTCCAACAGAACAGTCACAATATTAATATCCATTTCTCTATGCGTGTGCAGTATGTTGATATTAGACTGTGAATCATTACAATGTCCATGATCTGCCATCACGAAGAGCTCATTAGTATTGTGTTACAGTGCATTCTATCAGTTGCAGTTCTATGGCTGTTTTCATTTCTATTGTAGTTATGTGGCTGCAGTCCTTCGGCATCACAAAAGATTATTGCTTGCATGCCTTTAAACCCTTGCCAGTTAAAACTCTTAAACGTTTTTACTCTCACACTGTTCCGACATAGTTTTTTGAGTGTGAAGCCCAAAGCATACAAACAGACAGTTGGCTGTCATGCATTATGTGAGCACAAGTTCTCTTTTATGTCTTATTGTGCCTAAAGTGTCAAAAACACACAAGGTTCACACAGTATATTAAGTCTGTGAACCAGCGTCTCTTAAACATGGCGACAACACAATACTAGTGGTGCAACGGATTACAAAACTCACGGTTCGGATCACTCACGGTTTTTGAGTCACGGATCGGACCATTTTTTCAGATCAGCAAAAAAGGGGAGGAGTCAAATGTAATTTGCTTTCCATTTATTACAAGAACAGTATGGCAAGAAACTTTTGGTTTTATCAAAAATAAAATCAAGAAATAACCAGCTGAATAAATAAAAAAAATAAATAAATAAAATTTTCAATACTTCAATATTTCAGTGCAACAACTGAAAAACAACCTGAGACCTGAAAACAGACTAAACCTTATAATGACAAATTTGCGGGGGGTACGGTACGGTACAGCACGGTACTTTTTTTTTTGTACATTACTCTCTGTGTAATAACAAACATTTATATAAAAAATAAGTAAAAAAATCTTAATTTCAACATTTTAAACAATAGGGCCCTACAATCTTTCTCTCTCTCTCTCTCTCTCTCTCTCTCTCTCTCTCTCTCTCTTTTTTGAAATTCTTGTGTTTTAATTTTTCTGATAATCAAATACAGGAATTAAACATTTATTTATTTTTAATGAAATTAAAATTTCTGCCAAACAAACATTTTTTCTGTTATTTCTGTTATTATTATCATTTCTGCATTTTATTAATTAAATTTGCCATAAATAGGAATATTTAAACACCTACATTATACTGTACAAAAGTAATACACGACTAATACATTTCTGTTACATGTTAAACATTACTTTTATTTTGACAGGTTGCCGGTTAGTTTTTGTGTGTATTCACTATGATATGATGCTAATTTTCTCAAATAAACCGGGAAATTTACATGAAGTGACTCTTACAGCAGTTCTGGAGATTAAGTTAATGCGTTTATGTCGTCATATAATGAGACGCAGAGGCCGAAAATAACCGCGAGCATCACCTGTGCTTCACTATTTGTGTAGTAAACAAAGCCGCGTCTCCGCCATTCATTCATACAGAGCCAAGCGGAACATGGAGGATTCATATATTCAAAGGGGCGGGGGCTGCCGTTGGGGGGGGCGGGCCGCCCCCTAATATAATGGCACGGGAAACACTGTAATCTACAAGTTTTAAAAATGAGTTAATCCGCGGGTCACGTGCGTTCCGAACCATGGGTCGTGATCCGCACGGATCAGCCGTGATCCGTTGCACCCCTACACAATACTAACTTAAGTTAACCAGATCTCGTCCCCTCCTGCTTTTGTTGGGTGGATTTATTTAAATGTGGGATATTGTGATGTGTACATTCCCGGAAGAAAACTTTGCTATTAAGGCGTCTGAAACAGAGCTTACTGCTACATAGCCTAGCCCTCTTTGGAAGGAACTTTGTAGCTTTGTAGATCTTTCTCACGCACATATATATGTGACCTTAGACCACAAAACCAGTCATAAGGGTCAAATTTTTGAAACTGAGATGTATACATCATCTGAAGACTGAATAAATAAGCTTTCCATTGATGTATGGTTTGTTAGGACACAACAATATTTGGGCGAAATACAACTATTTGAAAATCTGGAATCTGAGGGTGGAGAAAAATCAAAATATTGAGAAAATTACCTTTAAAGTTGTCCAAATGAAGTTCTTAGCAATGCATATTACTAATCAAAAATTACATTTTGATGTAGTTATGGTAGGAAATTTATAAAATATTTTCATGGAACATGATCTTTACTTAAAGGAGAACTCCACTTTCAGAACAACAATTTACAAAAAATGTACTCACCCCTTATCATCCCAAGATGTTCATGTCTTTCTGTCTTCAGTCATGAAGAAATTATGGTTTTTAAGGAAAACATTTCAGGATTTTTCTTCATATAATGGACTTTTGGAACTTGGAACTTCCAAAATGTAGTTTAAATGCAGCTTCAAAGGGCTCTAAACGATCCCAGCCGAAGAAGAAGGGACTTATCTAGCAGAAAATAAAAATTTGTTTACTTTTTAAGCACAAAAGCTTGTGTAGCACAGGCTCTGGGATGCACGTTCACGATGCTACGTACTATTGAATCACGTCGAAAGGTCACGCAGAACGTAGGTGGAACTACAGACCCAATGTTTACAAAGTGAATGCGCAAAGCCTCAGTACATAGACATTGAACTTAGACATGATTTGTAGTGTCATGGACGCACATCTCAGAGCTAGTGCTACACAAGCTTTTGTGCTTAAAAAGAATACAAATTTTTATTTTAAAGTTTAGAGCCCTTTGAAGCTGCATTTAAACTACAAAGTTCAAATCCTGAAATGCTTTCCTCAAAAAACTATGTCTTTACGACTGAAGAAAAAAAAGACATGAACATCTTGGATGACAAGGGGGTGAATACATTATTTGTAAATTGTTGTTCTGGAAGTGGAGTTCTCCTTTAATATCCTAATGATTTCTGCCATAAAATAAAAATAGATCTATTTGACCCATACAATATATTTTTGGCTATTGCTACAAATATACCCGTGCTACTTATAACTAGTTTTGTGGTCCAGGGTCGCATATGTAAATAGGGAAATTAGTTTGGTTGTACTGCTCAGTAACTTTCTAAACAGTCATTCAATATATGCCTGCCATTATCCCAACCCCTACTTTTCCCCTTACAAAGATCCTAATAATAATATTATTATTAATTGTCCCTGACTGTTTCTTTCACCCTTCAGTGCAGAGAATTTCAAAAACAATAAATTTCAAATTTCAAAAAGTTTTTGCTAATTTAACCAAGCTCACACTCAGGAATTTATATTAAAAAAAAGAATACTTTTTTTTTAAATGTTTAAAATCGACTTTCTAGGCTAACTGCTAACTTGTATAAGATGTTTGAAATAAACTAGTACTGAAGTACAGAGAGGAGCTACACACAATCTTATTCACAAATCTCAATTTGATAAATTACAGAATGTGTAAATACATCATAAATCATGTTCAAAACTCAAACACAACAAATAATTACCAAGTGTTTCTACATAACCAGAAATGCAAGCTGTTTCTTGGGAAACATTTTTATACATCTACTGGATTGGTGGGAACGGTCATATGAGTGAAGAATGTTGTCTTGCAGCACTGTGATGTTCATATCTGCAAATATGTCATCTGCTGGTGCTACATTAATGCAGTACAAGATAAGCTGACAGATGGCAAGTACAATAACCCAAGAGAAAGATGGGAAAATGTATATCTACAGCAGTTCTTAAACGTGCAAATTTGCAACATAATTGCTATTGGGTCATTCGGTGTCAAATCAACCGAATTTCAAAAACTTCCCCGGATCAAATTTTTGATTTCGCTAATATTTTTTTCTGAGGAAAGACAGACATGTACAGTGATGAAAGCCAAAATAAATAAGCCACTATACATGTCTATCTTTCCTCTGACACGGAATGACCCTATTACAATTGCATGAAAAAAGAAGAAGAAGAAGAAAAAAAAAAACAAAAAAAAAACAACTTATCACTGTGGAAATGATGTGGAAATGTGGAAATTATTATTTCATTCAGGGTTATTTGATGAATAGAGATCTTCAACCTTTTATAACATTATACAAAACTTTACTGTAACTTGTTACTTTTGAACAATTCAATCCATATTTGCTAAATAAAAGTATCAATTTCTATCAAAAACAAATAAACCTCAGTGACCCCAAATTTCTGAATGGCAAAGTATATCTGCAACAACATCACCTACAACACCGCATCTCAAAATTCTCTTTTCTTCTCCCTGTGGATACTGACACTTTGTTCTCCTGGAAAACAATGCAAAAAGCACAAAACACAAATACACTGCGTCACAAAAAGCCACTACAATGGGAGCCGTGGCCTTTAGATCAACCTTTAAAGGGATGAAAATGGCTTGTCTCATGGCAGACTTGCCCACACAGCACTTGTTAAAACGACGTTTCAAAAGACAGAACATTGTTTTTCCATTGCTCAAAAGAGCATTCATGTCAGTAGACATAAGAAACCAGGACAACGGAGGGGAAAAAAAAACAGGTGTGCGCCAGTTTGATGTACATTACTGAAGATGAAAACATATTAGAATGACTATAGCTGAAAAATAAGTCAATTTCCCACCATGCGTAGCCTAAAACACAAATGTAGCTCATGACGTAAGCTTGTGAGTATGGACATACAGTTGAAGTCTAAAATTTACATACACCTTGCAGAATCTGCAAAATGTTAATTATTTTGCCAAAATAAAAGGGATCATACAACATGCATGTTATGTTTTATGTAGTACTGACCTGAATAAGATATTTTACATAAAAAATGTTTACATATAGCCCACAAGAGAAAATAATAGTTGAATTTATAAAAAAAAGACACCGTTCAAAAGTTTACATACGCTTGATTCTTACTACTGTGTTGTTACCTAAACGAGCCACAGCTGTTTTTTTTTTTTTTATTGATAGTTCATGAGTCCCTTGTTTGTCCCGAACAGTTAAACTGCCTGCTGTTCTTCAGAAAAACCCTCCAGGTCCCACAAGCTATTTGGTTTTTCAGCATTTCTGTGTAATTGAACCCTTTCCAACAATGACTGTATGATTTTGAGATCCATCTTTTCACACTGAAGACAACTGAAAGACTCATATGAAACTATTACAGAAGGTTCAAACACTCACTGATGCTCCAGAAGGAAAAACAATGCATTAAGAGCCAGGGGTGTAAACTTTTGAACCAAATGAGAATGTGTAAATTTTTCTTATTTTGCCTAAATACCTTTTTTTTTTTTCCATTTAGTACTCCCCTTTAGAAGCTACAGAAAATACTTGCATGTTTCCCAGAAGACAAAATAAGTAAAATTTACCCTGATCTTCAAAATTCAAAAAGTTTTTAATGCATCCTATTTCCTTCTGAAGCATCAGTACAAAATGCATGTTATTTTTAATTCAGTACTGACCTGAACAAGATATTTCACATTAAAGATGTTTACATATAGTCCACAAAAGTAAATAATAATTGAATTTATAAAAACGACCCCGTTTCCAAAACTTGGGCTTTGGAATTAGACAAAAATAACGTCTTAGCAAAATGTCATAAGAAGTATTTGGCGTCATAACTACATTTTTGCACTTTTGGGTCGATAGACTGAGGGTTATTCTGACTCCGTGTCATCCCCTTTGGACAATTTTTGGGTTGTTGTGACATTAAGTGCTGAGAAATGGAGAAAAATAAATATCTTGCAGCCGCTGTGTCACTAAAGCGTGTGCAGCATCTTTATTTTAGTGCTGTTTCTACTGTCTTGACAAACACCTGCATCTCTACAGTTTAATCAAAACAGGCCTTTATTACTAGAGAAAGAAAAATACATACATCAAGTAGTAATGCTATTCAGCCATGTTCACCCCATCTCCCTTAGAAAATCCTACAGCCCAGAGCAGGAATATTTCCGTGTAATGATTAGCAGGAAATGATTGTTCTCATAGAAGATTTCATGGAAAAAGCTGTCATGTGTCATGATCATGAGAGAGTCTGGGTTGGAGAAGGGTCACAGTTTAGACCACCCTCATACTAGGAAAAGCAGGAAACACTAATGTGCTAATGTCACAAATTAATGGAGTGCACAAAAGAGAGACAGTCATGATGATGGACACTGCAAAAATAGCCGTAGCTTAGACAACACAAACATAGATCATCCATAGACTGCTAAATGCATACTGCATGTAAAACTGACAAGAGATTTCTCCAAATGGCACAATCGAATGTATGACCTATGAGAAAACCTATTAAATAAAGTTTTTTATTTGGCCCAGAATTACAAATTGTACTAATATTTTCACAATATTACTGTTTCTGTTTTTTTAAATCAAATAAATGCAGCTTCAGTTAACATTAGAAACTTAATTAAAAACAATGTCATTTGGACCAACAATAAATAAATAAATAATGTGACATCTGTTGGTGAAATTTTTTTTTTTTTCATTTATTGACCAAAAATAAATTAATTAATAAATTAAATACTAATTAGTTGTGGACAACTGGATAATCTGCATATCAGTCAGTGGACCAGAGTTTATGTCAATAGTTAAAAGTCCAGCTTGCAAGACCACTACATATTTAGACATTAGACACATGAATACCCAGAAAAGGGAGGTCATGTGCCATAATGCCTTTAGTCTCAGGTGGGATAACAACTACAGTATTCTACAGTAGTCTTCCAGGATGTGGCTGAGATCAGACGATAAGACTTTATGACTGGTTATCAGAACACTTTTGTGAAAAACTGCAGCAGTGACACCTAAAGTGCTTTTCTGATGTTTCATATGCTATCAGCCATTGATGGATTCAGAACACAGATAAAACAGCAAAAGCTTTAGGTGAAAGGCAAACTGTGTACCAGAGTACAGAGTGAGTGTTAGCATACTAAAAGCAATGAAGATGTTAAAAGCTTTGTGTGAGTGTTAATCATCTGCCATCTCACTGACTAACACCTCAGAATATAACTGAAAGTGCAAAGGGGCAGGAGGGGGATGGGATGTTCTTTTTTTTTTTTTCCTTTCTTTTTTCTTCAATTAGTGCTCCAGAAAAAGATTCAGTGGCAAATACTCAAAGGAAATGAAAATAATAGGTCTTATTTCTGCCCATACAAGTTTTCCCTAGAATCTCATAACTACAACAGTCTGTAACCAATATTTGTATAAATAATTGACAGAACATCAGTTACACAAAATGTTGTTTATGAAATATAGTGCACGCAAGGCCGGTACCAAACTATATACTACAATCGTAGACCAAAAAAAAAAAAAAAAAAAAAAAAACAACAATTCACAAACTTCCCAGAAATCATTGCCATTTGAACAACGCTTTTTCCATTGATTTAAGTCTCACAACTATACTAACATAAACAATCATGACTCATGATTTCATGACCAGTTTGTCAGTCTGTTTGATCAAGTCATTTGTTTGTAAATTGGGCTACAATTGTCATGCAGGAAAGGCAAAATGACAATGTGGCCATGTGTTCTGGTCAACTGGATAACAGGTGGACAACAGAGACACATTTCCATTTACGCATGTAAAGGGGTGATGAACTGAGAAACCAAAAATTGCCTTGATCTTTTGACATATAGGTCATATAGGACACACAGGTCATCGTACTATAAAAACATCCTGTAAGTTTTAGACCTCAAAACTTTGCTGTTAGTCTAAAAACAGCTTATGTTGAAGGCAGTCTGCCAAAACCAGCTTTTGGAATGTTCCTATGTATGATGTAATAGGTAGATTAAGCACCGCCTCCACAGAAGATGATCAACATTGCTGCCTGTTTAGCCCTGCCCACTGATTCACGCATAACATTTACCAGAGAGGCGAAGGCACTTCTACACAGAAACCAAACAATAAAGATGGCTGTGAAAACAACAGGACACCTTGCAGTGCCAATTTATGGAAAAACAGTCTTTACATTGCCTTTTTTCTGATCCCAACATTTTATTTTAATGAAGTTCCAGGCCGCGCCAGTAAGAACTTAGTCCTTTGTTTACTTCAATTTACCACAGATTTGTTTAGACTTACCCATACATCAGTGACACAACGCTCGTTCCCTTATCTCAGGAAACCAAGGTTACGTTACTAACCGGAGTGACAGAATTTGACACAGGATTTTTAAAAATACTGAAACTATATTGGATCCGACAGTGATGTCGCAACAAAAGTGTGAGTAACTTTTCATTACGTGGTCACTATTGCTTTATCTCTTCATACAGATTGTTTGATGTACTGAGCTATTTATGTGTTTTAAGCCTAAATCACGGCAGCGTCCATCTATGAGGAATGAACCACGCTGTTCATAGCACAGCCAGTCACGGCAGTGGGCGTTTACTTTCAAATCTACAATCTACCACGCCTATTCAAACAGAGCGTTCCGCTGAGGCGGTGGAACAATTTTTCCAAACTGTGTTTTTTTCCCCCGTTTTAACTTTTCTTGATTCAGTTCTAATTTTTCTAGACTTTGTTTTAATGGTTACATTTAAATATATTAACCAAAAAGCATAGGGCCTTAACATTTTTAAGGCCCTATGAAATACTTTTTTTCTCTCTCATATTCAGTCATATTTTTACCAAATTCGGTTTTCTCTATTCATTTTCTGGATTTAATGGTTTCATAACATTTTGATAATCACAAGCATATCTAAAAAAAAAAAATAAAATAATTGATTGTTATTTTTTTTATTTGATTCCCCACCCCCATTATTAGTAGTACTGTCATCACATTAAGCAATTTTTTTTTTATGTCACAGTTTCTTCAAATTAAACCAAACTTATATTTTGAAGGGTTGCTACGAAGACCTTAAGTATCAAGTATCAAGTATCTGTTTATATATGATATGACGATCTTTTTTATTTCAAAATATATGGTAAAATGCTCATGAAGTGACTCTTAAAGCAGTTCTAGAGATTGATTGTGTGTTTACGTACTCGTATAATGAAGCAACAGAGGCTGAAAACACTGCAAGCTTCACACACGCGTCAGTATGAGTATAGTAAATGAAACCACGTGTCTGTGCAATTCATAAAACACAGACATGCAGAACATGCAGGATTCATATTTAAATGCTATTTTATGGCTTAGTATTCACAGATATTAATCCATATCATGTTTTGATGTAAGTGTCCTGGCCTACTTTGGGTTTATTCATCCAGAATTTGGCAAATTCCGTAACATTACACGTTATACAGTAAATTCCATTTTACAACTGGATTCTGTGATTCAGTCCACGTTTTTTTGCACTGTGGAAACCATAGGGACCCAGTAATAGAATCAGGCCTGGCAAGAGGCCATTGTTCTTTTTAAACTTTTTCACCTTCAAACCAAACTTAAGATGTCTGTAACAAAGTTTAAATCCATCTGACTAGCACACTTCAACAACATGTCTTATAATGTTTAAAGAATTAGGTATTTCGGGGCTGTTCGAATGTATGAGCGTCCACACTATGAAAGCAATTTGGCTTGAATGCGTTTTCAGCTACCTATGGAATTGGTTGAAAGTGGCCAAAATCAATTTTCAGACTTTGTTGGTTGTAACGAAAGGATTCATTAAAACCACTCATCAGCAAACATAAATAGAGCACATTAAATAGGGTAAACAGAACCTCAAATGTGTTTTACACAGGAGGTTCGTGAGTTGCGCTTTACTTATTTAGTTTTATTTAGTTTTAAAAGCTAGATAAGCTCTATGTTTGTGTGTTGATCAATGCTTATATGTGAACCTGGACCATAAAACCAGTCATAAGGGTCAGTTGTTTTAAATTGTTTTTTGACTAAATCAATTTTCAGAGCCTGTTTACACCTGCAGTTAGAGTTGCCCACTTGAGATTGATAAAACCGCATCTTAAAAACAGCTTGTGTTGTTTATTGTTATTTATTGCCTTTGTATTATTTTTTCAGTGAAAAAAGTCATTTTAATCACATCCAGGGCTCAACAGTAAAGATCATCAAGGAAGAATGTGAAAAGTTCACGCCAGTTAACAGGATTTTCATTTGCTTAATGGGAAAAATGCAGCACAGACAATGCATTTTTAATGGCTTGCAAATTTAAACATTTGTTTATGTGTGACACATGTAATTTGAACAGTGGAATTCACAACAAAATTTCAGACGTTAAATTCGCAACTCAAGATATACAAATCTTTCACTAATATTGTAGTTACAGAACTCAGCAAACTCAGTAAAAAGTCTCACCCATCTCCAATGCGATGTCAATATCTGGAGTTGGTGTGACATCAGTGGCATCCATGCTGTCCTCATCATCGGCCTGTGCACGACCTCGACTACGAGATCTGCAACACAAACCAAACAACATTGCTTATATTTCACAATAGATGGACGATACTGTACTACAGACACACACCCAACATTAATACAGTATTTTCTGCAAATTGAAGATTATCTTGTACTAACAATCTTAACATTATCCATCATTAATAGACCACTAAACTGTTTTTAGATCAGCGTGTAGAGTAGAAACCAGCTCATCTAACTACTAAACTGTTCTTTTGATAGGAAGAAGGTTTAAAAAAAATACATACATATAAAAGTCTTTGGTCCTCATTTGCATGTTTTTCTGAATGTGCAGCATTTGGCAGAGGGTTTAAAAAGCATTTTCACTTTTAAACAAACGCTTCTACTTTGAAAAGTCAGAAACTGTCTTACACTGGGTTATCGCTGCTGTAAAACTCTTTTACTCACAGGATGAGTGCTGATATATGGGTTAGTGATCTTCATGACAGTGCGGGTCAGTGTGTGAGTCTCCACCCTTCCCCCACCAGCAGTAACCAACATGTCAACACGCATGTAGCAGCCAATGGAGGCTCAGTGTGGCCTGCAGCAAGTGCTCGGCTGCTCGTCACTATGGTTACAAAATCTAGTTCCCTACAACAGACGCGATCAAGAGGTGAACAAAAAAAAAAAACCCTTTACACACAGCACACTAAACATACAAGCTATTTGGAGAGCCCTTGCAGACGGGTTTTGAGCAGATCTATTATTTATTTAGTTTTAAAGTAAACCTTAAAGTGTATAAAAAGTCTGTTCTGTGCATGGAGATGTCAAATTCACTTCCTGCTTAACAGCATTAATATACTATGAACTGCAATCTTGTTTTGTAAAATATAACAAACATTTCATTTCAACTACATTTATATTTCCCAAAGAAAATATCAGCACTTGCAGGTTTTACACACCAGAGCTGCACTGCTGTCATCATGACACTTTTGTTGTTACTGTGTCTGGTTTTCTGTTAGACTGCTAACAGAAAACCAGACACAGTAACAACAAAAATGAGAATCAACAAATAACGTATTGCAAAATTAGCTCCTTGAATTGATTACATCATGTACCCACTGCTAAAAGTACAAAACAAACAAACAAAAAAAGTTTACATTTTTTTTTAGATAGATCTAAACCAGTACACAAAGTGCACTGTTTAAGACTAGCAAAAAAATACCAGACATAATGCATCTTTTTCCACTAATAATACTTTGGTCAAAAATAAGAGAACACAAAACATATTAAACTGTTGCATCCATGTTTAATTGCTCACAGCCACAAGTTGCCAAAATGTTGCCATGGCTATCAATACGTCAATAATTGCAATTTTGTCATCAACTCAGACATGGAATTTAATTTAGTGGATTAACTACACATTTAAATGTAGTCATCACTCCTAAAACGTTGGCCCTCTTTGCAACATGAAAAACAAAACTTATTTAAATTTTGAAAAAATTGCATAAAGTGAGCAAAACCCCTCCATTTATAATCTCTGAACTCTCAATCACTAGATTTTAATGAAAGCTCACTGACTTTTGGCTCTTGCTAAAAGAAGCTACACTGCATAATTAATCTCTTATCTGCAATTTGTTTGTTTTAATGAAAGGATTCATTAAAGTTCAACTTTTATTCACAGATAACCACTTATCAACAAACATAAATAGAGCACATAAAATAGGGTAAACAGAACCTCAAATGTGTTTTACACAGGAGGTTTGTGAGTTTAGCTTTACTATACTATATAAGCTTTATGTATGTGTGTTGATCAATGCTTATATGTGACCCTGGACCACAAAACCAGCCATAAGGGTCATTTTTTTTTAAATGAATATCTAAATAAGCTGAATAAATAAGCTTTCTATTGATGTATTGTTTGTCAGGACAGGACACTATTTGGCTGAGTTACAACTATTTGAAAATCTGGAATCTGAGGGTGCAAAAAAAAAAAAATTAAAATTAAAAAAAAAAAAAAAAAAATGAGAAAATCTATTTTAAAGTTGTCCAAATGAAGGTCTTAGCAATGCATATTACTAATCAAAAATTAAGTTCTGATATATTTACGGTACGAAATTTACAAAATATTTTCATGGAACAAGATCACTACTTAATTATAATAATAAAGAGTACAGTATAATTCTAATTACTAATCATTTTTGGCATTAAAAGAAAATTTGACAATTTTGACCTATACAATGTATTTTTGGCTGTTGTTACAAATATACTCGTGCTACTTAAAGGAACACTCCACTTTTTTTGGAAATATGCTCATTTTCCAACTCCACTAGAGTTAAACAGTTGAGTTTTACAGTTTTTGAATCCATTCAGCCGATCTCCGGGTCTGACAGTAGCACTTTTAGCATAGCTTAGCATAGATCATTGAATCAGATTAAACCGTTAGCATCTCGCTCAAAAATGACCAAAGAGTTTTGATATTTTTCCTATTTAAAACTTGACTCTTCTGTAGGTACATCGTGTACTAAGCCTGACGGAAAATGAAAAGCAATTTTGTAGGCTGATATGGCTAGGAACTATACTCTCATTCCGGCGTAATAATCAAGGAACTTTGCTGCCGTACCATGGGTGCAGCAGGCGCAGTGATATTACGCAACGCCTGAAAAGTCTCCCTGTGCAAGCAGGTGATCACGTTGGTTATGTTGACAGAAGTTAGCCTATTTTCAGGCGCTGCGTAATATCACTACACCTGCTGCACCCATGGCATGGCAGCAAAGTTCCTTGATTATTACGCCGGAATGAAGAGTATAGTTCCTAGCCATATCGGCCTAGAAAATTGCAACTTTTCATTTTCCGTCGGTCTTAGTACACAATGTACCTACAGAAGAGTTACGTTTTAAATCTGAAAAAATATCGAAACTCTTTGGCCATTTTTGAGCGAGATACTAACAGTCTAATCAGATTCAATGATCTATGCTAAGCTATGCTAAAAGTGCTACCGCCAGACCCGGAGATCAGCTGAATGGATTTGAAAATGGTAAAACTTAATTGTTTAACTCTAGGGGAGTTGGAAAATGAGCCTATTTTCAAAAAAAGTGGAGTGTTCCTTTAAGACTGGCTTTGTGGTCCAGGGTCAAATATGTAAATAAGACTAAATTAACTTGGGTTAATAAAAAATGTGATTGTGTATATTAAAGCTACAATCTGTAACTTTTTTTGTGTTCAAAATTTACAAAATTTATATAATTCGTCAGCACATCATGAACACACATGCAGTTCTGTTTACTAACCACTAGATCACCAAAAGTTATGGACTGCAGCTTTAAAAAAATAATAATTTTAGGTGAACTATTCCTTTGACTTACTAAAGTATGAAGCTTAAGCACCTCTTTTCAATCGACTATTTGAGAGAAAAGACATTTTAACATTTTTAAGAGTTTCAGGCCCTATTGTGCTCCCTACTTATGGAAAGTCTCTATTATAATGACAAAATTTTGACATAACTGTATGAAAGATTTGTGTAATTACTATTAATACATCTTCATGTTTATTTTAAAAATCAAAACAATGGTACTTTTAGCATACCTAATATATGCTATCATTGCCTTTCAACTTTCAACACTATATATTAAAAATAAAGCCATTTTTTTTTTTGTTTTTTACCATTTAAAGTGCACACAAGGGCAACCATGCACTGGCACTTTTTCAAAGGATCCTGTAGTTCTCAGAGTACCAAGATCTACAGGCCTAAAACTTCTCATGCATACAACTTTCAGCATATAAGACAAGTCAACAAACCTCACACTGGATGTGGATGTACCAAAACGCATTACATGCAAAACAAGTTCACTATAAATACAGCAAAATACAGACCAGTTATTCTAAAAACACTGCATGAAACCCAAATAATTGTGGGACTTGAAAAACTACTGTTCTTCCCAAGCACAATGCAGCATGGGTAGTATAATAGGCATCACATTTCCAGGCTAAGGTTTCTGGATGGAGACGGATACTGCCGCTGCCTGCTAGCCTGGCGCCCAGTGCTCTGATCAATGACCTACATCATTGAAAATGCAGGCTATTGTGCTGTGCTTGAGACGGGTTTAATCCAGGTCAACAACCCCCTCCTCTATAATGTGTCTCTCAAAAGATTCACATTACATGTGATATCTTGCCCAGCGACACAACAACTGAAGGCTAGCCAACTTCCCTAATGCCATTTAGCCTTTAACACCAGAGTGAAATGCTGGATAACCGGTGAACGTTAGCTTTCAGATTTTGAAAAAAGTACACGGCAAATAAATGCTTCTTAAATTACCTGAAAATGAGTAAAAGCAACACAATTGCAGAACATTTAATTTACTTAATTTGTTAAAACTACCTGAATCATCTTTTCATCATTAACTGAAACTGGGCAATTAATTTGACATTTAAAAGAGTTTCTGTTATGTTGAAGTTTTTCTTTTTTTTTATTTACCACTGCTGAAGAGTGGAGCTTATGGTTAGGTAGTGGGTGGCTACATGCATTCAGTTTAAAAGTATGTTGCTCCACTCAAGCAAAATAAGCAGTAAGTGAGTGCAGTGAACTTTTTACTTGTTCGTTGCAAACATTTTGCTTCACAAGCTGTTTTAAATCACACAATACCAACCAAGAGTTAACGTTACTCATTTTTGATAAGTAACATGTTGTGCTATGCATTGACAAATGATTGGCAAACTTTACCTTAATTAATTTAGT
Source organism: Labeo catla (assembly GCA_012976165.1). Taxonomy (NCBI): domain Eukaryota; kingdom Metazoa; phylum Chordata; class Actinopteri; order Cypriniformes; family Cyprinidae; genus Labeo; species Labeo catla. The sequence continues at coordinate 1,265,959 of VONZ01000122.1, forward strand.
CATAGCTGTTATTTAGGTAGCCTCTGCACTACCCAACAAAGTGCAAACTGTTACCTACACTGCCCTCCAAAAGTTTGGAAACACCCCTGACAAAGTGTGGTTTTGGACAATATCAGCATAAATCCTTATCATTTTTTGGTGTAAATACATTAAAGTAACTTGACATTATCATTAAAGACCAGCAATAATAATTTTCATTTTGATTACATAATAATGGCAATATATACATGTCAAAGTCAAACATGCCCCTTTGCCAGCTGTGATGCCTGGTTACTGGTTTAAACTTGGCCCAGGTTTTTAAAAGATTTTTGGGTCAGCACACCTTAATAGCTTCAACAACTGATTAATTTTTGAATACAATGAATTTAGGCCCAGATTATGCAGTGCTGTAATAGCTGCTAATGGTGGATATTTTGATGAATCAAAAATTTACATTTTTACTATGCATACTGTTTATGTAATAAAATATGTTTTCGTAGTTTGTGTTGTCCCTTATCAGTGCAAAATTATCACAAATTAAAAAGGATTCATGCCAATATTTTCCAAAACCCCACTTTTCTAGGGCGTTTCCAAACTTTTGGAGGACAAGTTTCATTTTATATAATCTGCTTTAAAATTCACAGTTTTAAAACATTCCAGATATTCATGTGTAACCTGTAAGACGATGTAAAACAAACCCACAAATGGAACAACATTTTCACAAGAATTTCTTGACTGTTTTTCAAAAGTGATGTGGAAATGACCAGTACTAAAGGGTGTTTTCATAACCATGAGCGGAACTGCACACTGAACTTTAATTATGTTTGGAAATAATCAGTACTTCTTACATTTTATTTGTTTTCTCTACAGCAAACTGACATTTGTTGCACATTTTTGTACATACATGTATGTATTTATTTATTTATGGTTGTGCTAGTCTACTGCTGTGGTATATTGTATATTTCTGAAATGCTTAACACAGTCAAAAGTCTTGCCACACATGACTAATTCAGGGTCAGTACGGATCCCTATGTAAGTGTTAAGTGAAATGTTAATGTTGCATTACCAATTACTGCTAAAAGCAAATACCAGTCACCACTTGCTGATGTTTGACAGGAAATGATTAATAAAAAAAAATAATAAAAAAAAAAAAAAGTGACTGTACCATAATAAATAGAGACAACAGGACGGCCAATGAATGTCACCTAATTTTGAAACCAACAACATCCAGTGTTATAACCTTTAAAAAAAAAGAGGGCAACCCATACAACGGCGTACACATATTTTGCCATGTAACAGAAAGCTTAGTAGAAGAAAGCTTGAGCTCCACAGTGAGCAATTTAGAGGAAAGCTGTAATAATTGCAACTCCAAGTGCTTATCTAAAATAGATGTTTTATTTTATCTGCAAAGAAAAATGTGCTCCAGGCTATCTGATATTATTTTACATGTACACATGCCTAAGGCATATGCAGTGTATTGTATAACCAGGGCATGTGAATGCAAATGATCACATACTTTGCTGCAGAGTACATTTAAAACTATCAGAGGGACTAATCTCTTTTTCCTCCACATATACGTATAGGTTTTAATAAAAGAATCAAAAATAAGAGGTTAACGTCGTTCACATTGAGAAAGATCTGCATAATAAATAAAACCAAGGCCTCTGGAGATTCTTGTTTTGCTAGCAGGGTCATACTAAATGGATTTTACGTGTACTTTATCATCAGGGGTAACAAGGTAAACAAGTGATGGGATTTGGGGTAATGAGTAACCTGAAGGTAAATAAACAGCCGTTAAGCAGTGCTGAGATGCACGGAGGGTCAGGACGCTCCCAGAGGGATTGTGCTCATGGCATTTACAGAGCTCTGCACTAGTCTGGTAATATACAAAACACGAGACTGAAAAAATACAGACTGTCAGAAATGCAAAGGATTACAAGGTACATAAAAATGAGTAAACTCAAAAAATATCAAATTCCTTATTCCCTATACACACATAAATCACTGATGTAAAAGTTAAAATAAACTTTTAAAAATAAACTGGCTTTTTTTTGTTTGTTTTTTTTTTTGTTTTTTTAACTCTGTACCATATTACTACCAAACGGTTGCAGATTAGTACATAAAGCGTACAATATCAGTACCAAAATGGTACATTTTTGTCATTTCTGAAAGGGTACTGCCCCAGGGACAGCTGTTGTACCTTTTTTATTTTACTTTTTCTCTGTGAGTGTAATTTGGTTGCAGTGGTTGGAGTATTCAACAAACATCTGCGTTTTTTTGTTATACATGCCTTTAATATCACTATTTTTACATGTCTTTATGTTGTATGTACTTCTATTATTAAGACTATAAAAAAATAAGTATTTCTTTTTGAACAACAGTGTATATTGTGTGGTCAATATAAAATATACATTCATAAATGTATATAAATGTGTATGCGTGTCTCTGTGCGTATGTGTATATATACAGTACACATTTTTTTGTGTATATATACAGTGTTTTCTTCATTCAGTGTATCTAATTTTTTAGTAATATAGATCAGATTTATTTATTTTTTATTTTTTCAAATCTATTTATTTACTTATTGTTAAATGTTCAGTATCCATTTTAAAAACTTTTGCTTCATAATCAGTTATCGGATAGTGTAGTCCATTCTACTTATCTTTATTGGTAAAATTCATTCAGTCAAACTCTACAAAATACACTGCAAATAAATAAATAAGTGAACAAATAAAACTACATAAAAGATTAAGTTAGAAAAATGCTAAATAAAAGCATTTCATTTGTCTGAGACTTTTGGACCCCCTCTAAACGATTCAGATATCAATAATAAACAAATTTACTGCAACATGTTTACTTATGCATATGAAATAAAAGTCAAAACTGCATGACTATCAATTTGAAATATCTTTTCCCCAAGAACTCATGGCCACAGTCACGGCACACTGGTGAACAGCAGGAGAAAGCACGAGAGAGCGTACGAGAAATAGTGAGAGAGTGCCAGAAAGAGAGAGCAAAAGGGAAGCAGAGAGGGGGGAAAAAGCTTACAGTGCAAGTAGTTCCAGCTCAGAAAGGAGGAGCCTAAAACCCGGGCCGGACTGACTGGCTGAAACGCGGCACACCCCCTTCATAACAGCACTGCTGTCTCTCCACAGACACCTTAACTGTTTCCTCACCTTGTGCTTATGCCTAGGTGGTTCAGTTTTTGACTTACTGAAGCAAAGCTTCCAGCATTAAAAACAGTCTCTGAGGAGTTTGAGAGGGGAGCAGAAGCCCACAAAATGCTCAACAAATCCACAACAATTCCTTACTTTCACGGTACAATAGTCAACACCCTGGTAAACATACAAGAAGTGATGTCAGCAACAGGCTCAAATCAAACTAACTCGCAAGTAGGCCCACACATAAAAAAATCTTGTATTTTAGTTAAACCTTAAACATTTTTAAAACCACAGAATTCCCTACAATTTCTACACACTTCAGTGCAGAAAAAACCCTAAGTTAACAAGGTAAGGTAATCAGTGACATCCAACTAAGTTAATAAACTATGAGATTAAGGTAGTAGATAGATTTTTTTTTTTTTAAACAAAAAGCATGTCAATTGTGAAATAATCAGCAAGCTAACTTATACAAGATGAAATTCATTCTTCCATTCATTCAAGAAAAATACCTGGCAACATTTTTAACAGCAAGCCAGCTTGTTTAAGACTGATACCACTGAAATGTAATAATTCTTATCACCAATTTCAATATTACCAAAAAACTAATACTAGTCTAATTAACATAAATTAAAAAAAAACATAAATTAAAAAAAATAATAAATCAGTCTTTACTGAAACAATTAAATATGCATTTATTGTTATTAAAGTTACAAAAGTCATTCAGTCAAAAGTAGCAAGTGATTTTCTTTGTCTTTTACTGTTTGATTTACATTAAGGGAACAGGTAGCAACAGGTATGCACAGATTCACTATATTGACACACATCAGACACCCAAAAGTTTGCATTCCCTTAAAATGTAACCAGCTTTTACAAATATATTCACAAAGACATCTTGGCACAAGCATTGTGTATTTAATCAGTTAAGCGCAATAAGCCGCCAAAAAGAACTAAATTCAGTACTTAGATGATGTGTGACCAGCAGCTTTATGAGCACATGTTTTAGGTATGTGTGCACAGAAACTTTCAGACAGCATGTGCATATGGAATAGCCCGTTATCACACTTCCGTGTTCGAAAAGCAGAAGTTTCAAATAGTAGCGTAAAAACACTTTCGCTGCAGCCTTTATCAATGGCTGTGCCCATAGCACGAGATAGTTGTGATTTATGTAAAATTCAGCACAGAAACGTCTTCTAAAAACACCAAACAGTTTACAATAATTAATTGAATGTTGTAAAACCAAGGTAGATGGTTTCATGACATTCCAACGTATATTTCGTGACTTAAAGGGCAGCGCAAACCATACTGTATGTGTATATGCAACATTTCAGAGTATGACCATATTTTGTTATTACAAAACTGCAAGAAAACAATACAAACAGCAATTCACATTAAAGAGCATGTCAATTAGCCAAAGCTTAAAATATTAATTACGACTAAAGTCTGTTTTGAATGATTAGATTAAATTGTGGGAAACGTACATTCAACAAATGCTTACATCTTTCATGCACTTACTTTACGATGCAATCTTCAATAATTATTTCAAATTCAAGTTCAAATAAACTATCAAATAAACTATAAATATTTCCAGCCCATAGACGATTATTCCAAAACAATACTGATCATCATAAAGGAGTCATATCCTCTGTGATTGAGTGTGTTTATTAAAACGGGAGGTAAATCATAAATATACTGCAAGAATAAACAAAATAATTTAAAAAATAAACAATGATCACTCCAACGATTCCTCTGAGAGTAATTTGAGCAGCACAGCAATTCATTTAATTTCTAAAGCGCCAGCGCTGACAATGGCGTCGATCAAAATAAGTTACACATTAAAATGAAGGATGACATACATAGTAGGATGTCAGTAAAAAATAAACAGTTTTGCATTTTGCTGTTTATTGCAAAGTCCAACTAAATTAGTTTAATTTTCATTAACAATAAACAGCTTGACTGACAGGAGATCTCACCAATCATAACGCTGAATCTGCCATTCTGTCCGACAAACAAATAAGACAGGATAGTAGATTAACTTCGGTGAACTTAAACTTGAAAACTGTTGTGTGTTTACGTCTTTCTGCGGTTGAAATAAAATATGGTCTGATGTTCATGCATGTTTTTTCGTGCTTTCGTGCTCAAGTAAAGAAGAAAAGACTGGTTCACCTGTCGATTGATCTAATAATTCAACACAATGATCTGTCACAACACATTAAAGAGCCACAAAACTGTATTTATTGCTTGAATTTCTTAAAAAATGACAACAACATAAAGCTGAGACCTTGTTTTATACCAGAAATAACCTGCTGTGTCTTGTCTGTCGGCATGTTGTCAGTTTCCTTTTTGCTCCACAATGTATTTTTTACTGTGGGAGAACATGATGTGTAGTGTGAGAGCGGCACTGTTTGTCGGACATAGCAACCGCAATCTAAGGAGGGCAGGTTTTTGCAAAGGATCAGTTGAAGAATTCTTCTTTGTATCTGATACATACCAAACATGTCAAATACAAACTTCAGCACAACAGTACGCTGATAACTCACAAATATCAGCTTATTAAAATAACCAGGTTTCCCTGTTTACATGCACATCAGTAACCTGACAACACAAGTAAGCTGCATTTACATGACTTTATTAATAAATCAGGTTATTTCCCTGTAGTGACATAAAAATATAATCACTTGCGTATCCGACTCAGAGTATTCCATATGTTTGTCAGTTGTGATGGTAAAGCTTGCAACAACTTGAGTCATGAAAGAGTCTGCTTTTGTAATATATTTCCTTCTTTCTTTATGCAAAGTGTTTGCTCTGTCTAGATGCGCTTAAATCTGCACTAACAATGTGTTCCTGTCATGTATCACACATGCGCACTTTAAGACGACAGAAAATGGGTTATTGTGTTTACATGTTGCGTGAAATCGGGGTAAGAGGCAAAAAAAAAAAAAAAACTACCTGCGTCGAACGGTTTATGCTTACACCGTTTATGGCCTTACTCCGATAAAAGAAAACGGGTTACCACATTTACATGACCACGTGCATTTTCGGCTTAAGCATAATTGGGTTAAGAACGTGCATGTAAACATACTCCGTGAGTAGGGCTGCACAATTAATCGCACGATGTTGTGAGGCGCGTTTAGTCAATGAAGCCGGTACATTGATTAGTAGTAAAGCTCCATCACGTGCGTTCAGCTGGAGCAGCAAGTAATACACAGAGCCGTACATCACTGACAAGCTACGCCAAAATTGGATTTTTCTGCACGAGGGCGCCCTAGTGGTAACCCAATAATTCAGAGACTGATTTTTACAATCAAGCATTAAAGATGCATTCGAGTCCAAATGCAATAGTTTATCTCAACTATACATATCTAGCTCTGTGTTTACTTTTCAGGAATTAACCTACAAATTACATTAATTGTTGTTGTAATTGTAGTTCACCCAAAAATGCAGAGTCTGTCATTATTTATTCACCTTCAAATCATTCCTTGCATATTAACTTGAGAAATGTTGGTCCATACAATGGAAGTATATAGAAACCTAAACTGTTTAGCTACCAAAATTCATCAGCTTTCTTTGTGATCTGCAAAATAAAGTTATTTTGGTTTATGACATAAGATTGAGTAAATTATGAAAGAACTTCTGAATCTTTTTTAAGACACACAGTATTTCAAAACAAACTGCACACATCACCTTTATGCATACCCATCTGTCTAAGAGGGAAAGTGTTTTGGGGAAATGTACAAAAGCAGTCATAATTTGGAAACCAGTGTTCTTGCTATACTGCAGAAAACAGACACTTCCCCTTTAAACAAAAGTTTTTTCTTTTCAGACAGTTCAGACAACTACACAATCACTTTAAAACTGAGATCTCAACTTAATGTGTTCGTGCATTGAGAAACAACATTCATGGTGTGAACATGGCGTGTAGGTCCACAGAGGGCTGTACCTGCAGTATCAGGTACCTCACTAATCTGCCCTATATCTGCACTGTTTATTTGACAGCCAACACTTGATCTCATAGTGGAGGCCCCGTATTCCCATCACAGGCTTGATACACACCAAACGCCCTACTCTTAAAAAAATGAAAGGTTTATGTACTGTAAAAGTTTAAGTGCATTCTAAACTCATAGGATAATTAGTGAAACATAATAAACACAGAATTTTGCTAGTTCAACAACATGCTGTGTGAATCTGTACTTCATGAGTGAAAGTCACGACGTATTGTCAAGTATGGTGACGCATACTCAAAATTGGTGCTCTGCATTTAACCAATCACACACTGTGAACACACACCTGGAGCAGTGGGAAGCCAAGTCATGGTACTGAATGTGGAAAGAGGCCACATCTTCAATTCCTGCCGGTGTGGGAATCAAACTTTGGGTTACAAGCCAGATTATCTAACCATTAGGCCACGACTGCCCCCTTTGAATCACTTGATTCAAGACTGAATCACTTTGATGATAGCCATCTCCACGGAGTCAGCATGACCATGTACTGTACAACCTCTATAGAACTCTATAGAAAGCACTCAGCAAAGCTAATCAAAGGTTTTTAAATCCAATTTAAATATAAATAAATAAACTCTTCCCGTCTGTTTCTCCCACAAAGCTATTCTTTCAGAAGACTAGGGCTCATATGGACCACTTATATGACGTGGAGCTTTTGTGTCCTTTTTGGTAGCTTGAAAGACTGTCCCTATTCAATGGAAAACGGCCTTCAAATTTTCTTCTTTTGTGCTGCCTAGAAGCAAGCAAGTCAGATTTTTTTGGAGTGACATTTGCAGCAATGATTTTTTTTGGGTGAACTACTGAGTTATTTTAAAAATGGGGGAAGTAAAGTGGAAGAGTAGCTGTGCAGAACCTCAAGAGGACGAGGGCATCCATAAACTGATGATGCACCACATCAGCCGTATCAAGTAGATGGCTTGGCTGACTATAATGAAAGCGATCTAGTTTTGTTGAGTCACGCCACTCACATTTGGTGTAGACACAGTGTCATTCGAAATACAGCCAGTCTGAAAATTTCCCTTTTGTACGCCCCATGCTGCATGAGAGCAGATTTATTTTGCAGCCAAAATCAACTTGGCAAAAAGAAAATGTCGTCCTTCTAGAGCACCATCTCCTTGTGTGCCTCACAGAGCTCTTCCACACTAATGCACATCGACACACTTGAAAGCCTCTTCCAGGTGCAGCAGAATACTTCACCAGAATACAGCCCTCTCAACACACACACACACACACTGGTAGGGTGGCACGATTAATCAAAATAAAACCAAAATCGCAATATAGCTTAGTATGATAATCAAATTGCAAAGTCTACAAGTTTACAGTGATGCTCACCATTGTGTTTTTACATGCAAGCAGCTTATGAACCGCCAGTGTTTGCAGCATCTCAGAACGATAGGCTCTGTTTGCATTAAATGTAGAATGTGTGGAGTAGCATTTGCTCTGAGTTTGGGTCACTTATAACATGCATTTTTGAACAAAACACATGGCAACCATCTTCTCATACTTGTAAGAAGAGCTCTCTGCAACGGTTTAACTTTTGAAAATTAAGAAATTAAGACAGCCATAAACATTAGTAATGTACAAGTAAAATACTGTAATTAAAAAAAAAAAAAACATTAATGTGTAATGTAAAATTACTTATTATAATTATTTTTATTACTGTCAGTGATGGGAATAATGGCGTTATAAATAAAAGGCGTTACTAACACATTATTTTTTCAGTAATGACAAATCAAACAAATAATTGTGTCCCATGTTACAACAGCATTACCGTAACTGACAATAAAATTTGGCGTTACTATAATTTATTATAATATTAATATGATTTTTATTTCCAGTTCATCTGAATGGATGCACACCGTACCTGTGTTTGATGAACTATAAACTCTAGTGTGAAGGCACACGACTAGCCGGCGCTTTGTCTCACACACACGCAAAGAAAGATACAGAGAGAAAGAGTCTCTTATATACAGTACCATGCAGAATTGATACGCTACATGTAGGGCTGTGCAAATAATCGGATGCGATTATCATGCGCATCTTGTCAGTAATGCCGGTTCCGTGATTCTGTCATAAATTTCCAAACGTGCAGTCAGATGGAGAGGCACTCACTACACAGAGCCGTAGTTCACATATAGATATTACGTAACTTGTCAGTGAACTACAGCTCTTTGTAGTATATGCAGTTTCATCTGACAGCAGGTGATAGAGATTTACGACTAATCACGGAACCGGCATTGCTGACAAAATGCGCATAATAATTGCATATGATTATTTGCACAGCCCTAGCTACACGTCAACGATATTCTTTGCTGTATTTTTCTGTCAAAGTAACGGAGTTCCTTTGGAATTCTTCTGCTTTAAAGAACTGCCAGTTTCTCCAGTAGTGGGCGGAACTTATGCGCAAACGGCAATCTCATTGGTTGGCACTCACCTATTATCATCCCTATTTTGATTTCAGCAAATCAGTTCGAGCGAATGCAGACAACGTGATTAATATTCATGAACCCAGCAGCTCAATAATCCTTAGTGCGTTTTATATTGTTATTAGTAGTAGAACTCATAGTAGTTTTGTTTTCTTTAAAGTATTATTTTTATTTTTTTAGTTTAGTTTCCCCTTTTTTGTAGAAAAACTAAATTACAAACAATATCTTAAGCACCACAACCAGTCAATAAGTTCAGTCAATATGACAAATACGCATTCATACATGGTTATTCTAATTACTAAAGTTTAAAGCTAAATTATCATAATGTCATATTATAATGCTTGGATAACTGATGCTAAGTGTACACTGCCCTCCAAAAGTTTGGAAACACCCCTGGCAAAGTGGTGGACAATATCAGCTTAAATCCTTATCATTTTTCGATGCAAATACATTAAAGTAGCTTGACATTATCATTGAAGACCAGCAATAGTAATTTTCATTTTGATTACATAATAATGGCAATATATACATGTCAAAGTCAGACATGCCCCTTTGCCAGCTGTGATGCCTGGTTACTGGTTTAAACTTGGCCCAGGTTTTTAAAAGATTTTTGGGTCAGCACACCTTAATCGCTTCAACAATTGATTGCCAATTAAGTTTAGAATACATTGAAATTAGGCCCAGATTATGCAGAGCTGTAATATCTGCTAATGGTGGATATTCTGATGAATCGAAAATGTAAGTTTTTTTCTATAAAATGTTAATGTAATAAAATATGTTTTCGTAGTTTGTGTTGACCCTTATCAGTGCAAAATTATCACCAATTAAAAAGGATTCATGCCAATATTGTCCAAAACCCCACTTTTCTAGGGCGTTTAAATTTAAATTTCATTCATTTAACATATTTAATATTGGGGGCATCCAAGTTATTTGATATATTTGAACTTTTAAAAAAAGTAACACAATAGTTACTTTCCATTGTAATTAGTTACTTTTATAATGATGTAACACAGTTACTATTTGTAAGAAGTAACTAGGAACTATAACAACACTGATTGCAACACAAACCTAGATTTTTTAATCACATTTCAAATCACAAATAAAATAAAATAAAATAAAATAAAATAAAATAAAATAAAACAAAACACAAAAAATAAATTTGTACCCTAAATCATGCAGCTTTGAATACTGGGTTGACAAACATACTCCTTGAGCCTTAATGTACATCTAACCCCAATTGCATAATTAAACCAAAACGTTTCTTAATAGAAACTGATTAAATAACTCACTGTGCTTAATGATTAGCTAAAATGGGCATAGGGGAGTTCAGAAGATAAGCTGGAAAACTGGCTAATACTTTAATACTGACAAATAGGGGGAGGGGAGGGGATTGCAGGGGGGCAAGAAAGATAATCAGGTCATCATAATCACATGACAGTATTAACTAGCCTCATAAATCACCATAAATATCACGATCGTTCCTGGAGTTAAGCCTTATTGACTCAATCTGATTTCTGGGCAAATGATAACCTTCAGTTCTGCCAATCAGTGGCATATCACGAAGTATTAAATAACACATGACTCATGAACCTGAAATTGTCCACGCACAAGTGTCAGTGGTTTCATTCATCAAGCCCTTCAACATAATCAAATGCTCAGTAATTTTTCAAATTTATCCTCCTTTAAACAACACCAAGTAAAATGCAAAGCAGAGACGAGGTCAGCTCTCAAGGTGTGTCATCATATGCAAACACCGTCACAAGTGAACAGGAGATGTGCTTACTTTCTTTTGGACTTGGTGGTGACAAAGGAAGCATCCTTGCGTGGCCGGCCCCGTGGGCGTTTATCTGAGGGGGCCGGGCTCCCTGAGGGCGTGGCCCCAGCACTGCTCAGGGGAGGAGATGGTCCTTGCTCAGAGGGCTCCAGACTCTTATCCTCTGATGACATTCTACACAAAGACACAAACATATTCATACATTGCATGTGTTAGTATGACACTGGTCTGATAGAAACACCTACAACCAATTTAAATGCTTTGCACAAAACTAAAATCTTTCCACTTTTGTCATGACAATAAATACATTAAAAAAATTAAGTAAATATGATTGATAAAACACAGTTTACACTCAGCAAACTAAAGGAATAATATCATTATTGCATAACCAGACATTCGTCCACAAAGTAGGCCCAATACATAGACGATTTACACATTTCATATTTAAAGTAACAAACATTTTTATAAATAATTTAAGTAATAATTCTCTAACAAATTACAAGCTTCAAATTACAGGCTTCTGTTGTAGGTGCATTACATTAAACATTTTTTCATGGTTTTCAAACTGAGGATCAAGCAGACATACATACAAAAATTAAGCATCAGCGTAGCAAAATTAAGTTTTAGTAGAGTTTTATACATGATAATAAACAAACAGCATTCTGGGTAATAAGTTGCACTGGGCTACCGCATCAAGATTATAAAAGGTAAACATAACACTCCTCTATTTTATTCCATTTTATCTACACAATTTATTAAATTCCACCAGCAGAACAGACAAACAGAACTGGGGCTTAGGGCTGTCACTATTTATTTATTATTTTAGTAATCGTGTAATCGGTCGATTATTCTGACGATTAATCGAGTAATCGGATAATTATAATACTTTTTTTGTGGTTATTAAAATAGACAGAAATCAGCAATAGCCTTTAAACTGACTTGAAATACATATTTAATAGCATTAATATTTCATTAAATTAAAGTATCAAAAAGCAAGTAGTCATATGGTTTTACTGAATAAAACTGTTAAAAATACATAATGTATTATAAACTGAACTAACGTACATTACGCATTATAACAAATGTATGCAAAGGGTGCCAATGTCCTAACGATTGTTTTTACACTTTACAGCAAAGTCTAATCCATGTTTAATATTGACTAAACAACATTTAATTCAAATGTCCACTTAATCGTTAATATATGGCTATTTCTTTATGATACAAATTCTACATCCACTGTAATTTATTAAATATATGGACATCAAAATGTGAAAACTCAGGGTGAGGGTTTGAGCTTTTATTTTAAAATCACAGTGAACAGTTAGCGTATTGAAATACATACTGATGTTTTTTCGTTTGATTGCGTAGGTTTATAAATGATTTACCTTTCAAAACTGATGAAATGGCGCACACTGCATTTCTAGACGAACGTTGTAATAACTTATATTATAACTTACTGAACCATGCTTGAGACAGTCACACCATAGGACAAATTTTAAAAAAATGAAAATAAAATAATAACACTTTAACATTTATAACAGCAGGTCCATGTAGGACAAAGAAATGTTTAACAATTTACTACATTTTAAATAACGACAATATTAATCATATTCATTTTTATCTTGTGGGACAGTGCCATGGCATGTTGTGTTTGTGAATTCACAATAGCATTACTCTCTATTAGGATTTTTATGGGTTTAATACATCATGCAGCCTTGGAAAACTGTCTAAAAAGCTGTTTCATAGATTCTCGTCCGTGAAATGTGGCACTTCCTGTATTTTGCCGGTTACTCGACACAGGGAAAATGCAATCTGGGAATGTTTTAAAATCGAGTACTCAAACTGAATGGAAGAATCGTGACAGCCTTATAGGGATTCTTGCAAATAAGCAAATATACCTGCTCAATGACCGTTAGCGGTCATTAACATTCAATGGACATGTAAATTAAGCCAAGAACCTGTATCAGGTGCAGTACCCTAACCAGTACCCTAACCAGTACCCAATGTATAGACAATGATGTAACTCAGCTATGTCCAAAGTCTCTAACTTGTGATAAAAATCCACAAAATAATTGACAATAAAAAGCCATTACTAATTTATATTGCGCACTTTGTGCAGAGTGCATGCAAAAAACAAATAAACAACAACAAAAAAAAAAAAAACGTACAGTGAAATGTACAGTGTCTAATTCATGATTTTTTATATATAAAATCAGTTCAATTGATTGGCAAAGCAGAGGTGTGAATCATGCTGCAATCAATCAATTCATCAAGCAATCAGCAGGAAACATTATGTATAATCCAGCAACTGAAGTTAACATTAAATTAACTGATTATTTTCTTTATTTAAAGATTTTTGACTCTGCACATCAAATGAATAGCACATTAATACAGCAAGTCTCATTAGCCACATTTACATGCACCCAAATAATCTAAATAGCACCTCAATCGATCCACATTAAAATTCTAATGGAACTAAAATGGGTGTTGATCAACTGAAACAGAAACAGAAGTGATAAACAGAAAAAAAATAAGCATGTAAACATATGAATCCAACTATTTTCTCAATCAGTGCCATGATGGGTGTTTACTTGTATTTTACAAACATACCTATGTTTATTTTTCATCTTATGAACTGATCAGTTAGAGACCGCATAGTTACTAAATATTAGCTAAAAAGCTCTTTTGACAAATATGACACCTTTCAATTTTAGATATGTCATTAAGGCAAAAATCCCAATTATGCTCACGGGTGCTCTGGTTGTATTATCACTGTCTCTTTCTCTGGTTCTGCTACACACATGCTAAAGTATTGTTCTGAACACACGTACAGCACGTCAACAAATATGTGATTTAGACTGTAAAGAGTAAGGTTCATATAAACAGAGTCTGAAATCAGATTGGATTAATTCCAAAAATGTCCACATAAATATGCCTACTGTTACTCATCAACAGCAAAACAACTAAACTCTGCTTGAGAAGTGTGTAATTTATGTACCACAACAGCATCACTAAAATTGCTACAATGATGACTGTTTTCAAACAATTTATGTCCAATTGGTTGTCTCAAAAAGCTAAAATCAACCACTGGTTGAGTCAATGTTGCCATGTCAGGCTGTTTAGAAAGCCCAGTATTGTTGTATAAGTCCATGTTACATCATGCCTCAATGTTATAGCAGGATGGATACATCTATTCCAGAATAAATGCTACAGCAAGATTTCTACCGGCTGAAAGATTTCAACCACTGCATGCTGTATCCCACCCAACCCTGTGCCTTATTGCAGCATTCTCTCCAGCACTGAGAGGTAATTTTGAGGAGAGCAGTGCTGTTGACTCATAGCTGATGATCGTGAGCACAGCTGTGTGTGGATGAACACTGGGGAGAGATGCTACTCAGTGTGGCGGCACTGCTCTCCATGGAGCACTGCTCAAATTAATTTAGAGATTTTATTCAGCACAGTCATGCTGAGGACAGAGGAGGAAAATGAGGGAGGAAAACCCCTGCGCCCAGCAGAGAGGCCTGCACCACTCCTTATTTGAATGCTGCTTTCACTGTTGGCGTCACAGGGCCCCTTCTCTACCTGACCACAACCAGACATCAAACCCACTCACTGCGATGAAGGAAACGGAAGTCATTCAACGGTTTATATATGTCAGCATTTGAAAGATAATCGCAGGGCTGCACAATTGATTAAATTTATAAAGGATAAAAGACATGGCTTTGTGGGATATATTTAAATATATAGTCTGCATGAGATTCACTGTTCTCTCTCAATTCTACTGAACAGAGGGGTTCGATTTAAATCTGCTGTGCAAAGCACTCCAGCATCCTTTTATTTTAATATTACGAACATTTCTAACCACTTTATAACTAGTTGTTTTACAAATCTAACACTACACCAGTCACAGAAAAGACACTAAAACTAAACAGGTATTTATTCCGTTTTTTAAAGAGTTTAAACAGGAAAAGAAAACAGCATTTCTAAATAATATATAAAATAATATTATCAATCAAGAAGAATTCAGTATTGTATTACAATAAACTTCTACTTGACTGTCACAGAAAAGACAATACTTAAAAGATATTTATTCAGTTTTTCACCACATACAGGCCTAAGAGTTTAAAAAGGAAAAGAAAAATGTATTTCTGTATAATATGCAAAATAATATTAGCAGTCAAGAAGAATAATAATTCAGTATTGTATTACAATAAACTTCTACTTGACTGGGTTCCCAATAAGTGTGAGTGACAATTGGGCTGAGACCCTACTACAACTAAAGTGAGTCAAAAATCAACAAACAAATAAATAAAAAATTACACTAAAATATAGTGCTAAAATACAGTGTTCATTATTAAAAATGTGTTAAATTGATATAAATATATATATATATATATATATATAGATATATAGCTAAAATACAGTGTTCATTATTAAAAATGTGTTAAATTGATATATATATATATATATATATATATATATATATATATATATATATATATATATATATATATATATATATATATACACACACACACACACGTACATATACTGGTTTCAGTAAAATTTGAATTAAAAGCATCACTAGCTTAAATATGAGCAATATTATTTTTAACATTTGCTTTACAAAGCAGCAAATATTTTTGGTATCAGCACAGCAAAATTATTAAGTATGTGATAAAAATGCATACAGGGTTGTTTATGCTCCGTTCCCCCTCTCTCATGATCACTTGGGAATCTGAGAGGCTCCGGTCAGGCACAGGACTCTTCTCACTGTGGCTGTTCAGTGAACTCCAGCCAATCAGATGAGAGATGCCTCGCTATGATTCAGTTCGCCTTGCGCTCTTATCTGAGCCAGTATTGGCTTGGCTGTAGAAAAACAAGACTAGGCAAGCGACATCAATTCTGCAGCGAGTGACTTCAGTATTCTGCAGGCTTAGAGGAAACAGTGCTGTTAATCTACACAAGAAAGACCCAATGACAACAACAAACACTTCAAGTCTTTCTAAAGGGGGCCTTTCGGGAGGCCTAGACTGCCTCCTCAGTGACATATAGTAAATGGAGTAACCTCTACAGCAAATACTTACTGTAGGGCTGCATTTTGATAATCGACTTATTTATCAGTTAGACATCAACGACATTTAAATGCTGCCACTTCACCCTGAAGATATTTGTTGCTTTTGTGTGGTTCCTTTTCATCAAATGCTGATTCAGCTGTTTACTCTGGCTCTATGTTGTGTCTGTAGTATACTATTAGTTTTTCCCATGATGTTTGGTCTGCTTGTTTTGTTTACATGTACTTTTAAGTTTACAATTAATGAAGTGCCTTCAGCACTGACTGAACTTTGCAATATGTCAAGTAAACATTTTTATTACTGTATTGTTCTGAATACAAGAATATAGATTGTGTAATCTACTAACTATACACACATCATAAACCTGCCTTTTTAGGCAAGTATGTCATGTCAAAAATGTTTTAATATGACTGAATTTGTATTTAACGTAAACACAGGTTAATAAAAAAGATAAATATTGTAACTTACTAATTATAACTCTCTCATTTCCACAGTTTTTCAAACAGCGAATAAATTGTATACCTATTGTTGCGGGTGTATTATTAAAAAAGTAAAAGTCTAGACCCTGAATATGAGGTGATCCCATTATTTTAAGATGCATTTCCAAAAAAAAAAAAAAAAAAAAATTATATTTGGAACAATACGGTAGTAATTGCATAACATGGCTAGTCATGTGATGTCAACATACTGGTGTCCATGAAGGAGCGAACCACCCCAAGTAGAATACAATAGGTTTTCTAGAAGACAGATACGTCTAGACTCAAATCTCATGTGAGATCATAATTTTACTTATATTCCTCCAAATTGTTACTTCACTATTGGAACACCCTCACACCCCATCCAGCTCCTAACAGTGTTATAAGCCAAAGTTGGCATAAATTCACTTACACTGAAAGAATAATCATTGGAAACAAAGTATGACATGCTGAAATGTTGATTTAAAAGCAGCTTACCAAAAATGCATGGCAGTTGCTAATTGACAGCTAACTGAGGAGCAAAAGTAAAGATGCTATATGAGTAGCAAACTTTGCCAGTCCAGTGCTATCCAGTGATGAAGAACATTCCTTAGAAAGAAGCTCCATTCTAGAATCAAAAAGTTGCTTCCGTCTTATGTCATGCTCAAATGTTCACTGACTGGTTAAAATGTAAAATCTTCAGGACCAACTTTTTTTTTTTTTTTTAAACAGACTTGCTGTAGCCCACCAGATATACACTTTTTCCAAACAAGCAAACATAAAATAAAAATTAAATAAATAAACCCTTTTAATAGCACAGACAGAGAGAGTGACAGAGAGAGTGAGAGAGAGAGAGAGAGAGAGAGAGAGAGAGAGAGAGAGAGAGAGAGATACACCTTATATGGATTCAATTAAATTCACAGATTTCTATTTTTTTTTTAATGTTTAATTAAGTGATGAACAAAACAAAAGCCAGCTGCGAGAGTAGTGAAGCACCTAGACAATTTAAAGAGTGCACACAAACGTAGAAGAAGAGAATCAGAAAGCAATGGAGGAAATAAATAAATAAACAAATAAATAAATGAGAGTGAGAGTATTGCAAAATGCAGTCTTTGTAAAGCAAAGGTGAAGTGTGTTGGGAACACTACAGCAAACTAGAATCAAATGTATTAATTAGGTTTGCCACATCATACAGTAATAGGCCTACTGGTTAGAGCTGGGCGGAATATCGAGTTAAAAATATCCAAGTATTTTTATAAAAATACAGAATGAGGCAATAACGTTTAATGCAGCTTGCCCCGTCAGATGCTCTGAGATTGACTGATTGATCGCTTCTGCAAATCGGTACCAATAGCCGATTCCTGGAACAATCAGTTATCTGCAAAAAACCCATGCCAATAGTAGAAATTAAATGGTATGAATTTCATATTACGATTACATTGAGTGACCAAACTGATCATGGTTATCAGCATGGTATTGTTAAAATGTGCTGGAAATGAAAAAAAAAATGCCCTGCACTATACACGACCAATATAGTTTTTTTGACAGCCGATGCCGATATCTTGAAAAGCAGGATGGCCGATGACCGATATAAAGCTGATATAATTTTAGTTATTTTAATTCACATTTAGGAAATTTGAAATAATTTGAAAATGGATTGAAAAATAAATGTGCAAAAAAAAACATTGCACACACATATATACACTTATACTTCATGCCTATGCTTGTACTTTAGATGACAGAGTATTTTTTCACAAATAAATAAATATTTAATAAAAATATAATTAAAAAGGAAGTAAACACTGTAACTAACAGGGCACTCAGTATTCTGAGAATTTTGTGTGCATTGAGAGCCAAGGTAACAGCAGCACAGTTTGAAATAATAAGTTTAAAATTTGTTGATCGGGTGTCTCCAGTGAAGCTGAACACTCCTATTGTACGCATTTAATTCGCACAGACCGATATATACAACTGCACACTTCACAAGATCTCACAACTAGATTTGAAATTTATATAATTTATAAATTATATAAATGTGTATTTGCTAAATGCTGACGGCAGTTGAGAAAGTAATACAATGTTTGCCTTTCCATTACTAATAATATAAAAGCAATCGTTATAATACTTTTCAAGTAATGATACATGGAAAAATTAATCATATCTTTTTTGGCGATATGTTATATATCTTGGTATTTTCTACATTTTTCTATTTGGATGAAAAAATATCTTTATTTATTAAAAAAAAATGCCCAATGTTGTCCAATGAAACAATGTTTAACAAAGGCTACTGCTGTCACAAAAAAACAAGTACATGGGTAATTTTGAAAAATAGTGGACCACTGTAAGGGGATAAATCAAATATAGGCCAAAATGACTATGCTCAGTTAAATGAATGTGTGTGACTTTTACTAGTTACCATTTATTGAGAACTCTTGTTTTTATTTATTTTTATTTAGCGATTTTAACTTGTGCTTTAAAAAACATTTTTTTTGTTTTTAGATTGTAATTTTTTATACATTTTCTATACAGTATTCAACATTAATTACCTATACTCTGGCGGTCGGTCATTGTATAATCTGTCCCGCCAGTTTTATAATGACCCTAAATGTTTTTACACTTCTCATAATAACAACATTACATGTCTTTGACGTGTCTTGCGTCTTGCTTTGGCAAAGCATCTGCCAAACAAACTAAAATCAAAAGCGCGATATGGCTTAGTGCCCTTATCAAATCTCAAAAGGCTGCAATTTAATTAAGTACGCACTGCATACTTTGCTGAGGCAATCAGTTCATGACCAACCAAACTGAATCAATTTATAATTCCCTACATTTTACCACAGTTTCAAACATTTGCGGAACAGGGTCTGTCCTGTCCAATAATAATTGTTGAAATTTTAAATACAGGACCCTTTAAAATACTAGACTAAATGTGACTATCAAATAAAACATACATCTCTTTCCATTTGTTCTCATTTATTACATAACCATGGGATACATGTCCAAACTATAAATGCAAAATTCGTGTTTATTACGTGGATTACGCAAAGCAATAAAGATAACACAGGTGCAAACACCAGGGATGAAGTTGCTAAATATAGCATGTACACAAAAGAGAACCAGAAAGCCAGCATCTAGCCTGCCAGCTTATGCCAACAGTTTATCATTAGCAACTTAACAGCTTTAGACTTTGGGAGTACAGTGAAGTACCAAAACCTCTACATGGCTGAATTTTTAAGAACATGGTCAGGTTTTCACGTGTGCACCAACATGAAGCAAAAGCTGCCATCTGTAGTGCACTAGGCCAAAAGCTCATATCGACCACCAGGGTTGAAGCCACACAATTTCTACTTACAATAAAACTGTGGAGGCAATTTGAATATAGTCTAATTATTCTGTAATAGCTCTTTATTACTTCACCTATTAACAGTACAATGTACAACTTTTAACAGTTTTGGGAATTGTGACTTTAAAAATAGCTTACACACCATCAGCACAATATACTTCAAATGTTTCCTCTCATTTAAACAGTCATGATTAAATACTATACACACTCTCTCTCCACTTTGTCAGTAACTTATCAAAGATCTCTGTCAACTACATCACGCTCGATCAATGTGATCAATATGCAAACAGACATTAAAACAATGCTTACTGCTGGAAAGGAGTAATAAGAGTGACAAATGGTTGTAAAGAGCACAAAAAAGTCAATTTTCTTGGCAAAAGTACTGGACCCAGCGAGGGGGGGAGTGGTGTTTGCTTAATTTGATCTGAACCTTAAAAATTAAACTTCAGCACTTGAGCAACAGACAACAATGATACCACAAATAGTGTGGCTTGTTTAGGAGAAGTGGATTACCTTTCTAAGTTACCAGACCTACAGATCCAGGTCTTCAGGATTACTAGAAACTTCCAGACAAGTGTGCTGTGGCAGGATGGAGCTAATGTGCCTTTCAAGTTGAGTAAGAAATTGAACTTATGCCAAAAGTTTATCATTAGCAACTTACCAGCTTTAGACTTTGGGATTAAGATGAAGTACCAAAAGTTCTATGTGGCTGAATTTTTATGAACATGTGCAGGTTCTCACGTGTGCACCAACATGTACAGCTCTGCACGGGCCTCAAATATAGGCCTAGCTGCCCCTGGCCAGAGATGCTCAGGCCCTAGCCTTATCAGCTTATCAGAATTCTCAGTCCGAGTCCAACCCGAACGTGTCTTTTTTCCCCTTCTCCCCAAAAGTTTCAGCTATTAAAACAGTTAGCTTCGTATAAGATTATATTTTGCTATGTTTTTTTATTAAGTTAATTTAGAAAAATGGTTTGAGGCATTTTTTTGTTGGTTAAATATAAGTTTTTGTTTTTTAAAGTAACAGACCAATAGTCTGTTTGATACATTTTTCCTTGTCAAATCATCACGACTTGCCTAAAATAAAAAAAATAAATAAATAAAAAAAAAAATATATAAAACAGTTCAAGTTTAAAACAATGTTAGTTTAAACATTAAACCTAGATAAATGTGCGCTATTAGGTGCATATCCAATTGTTTGCGTGCAGTGGAAGCTAAAGCCACTTTGAAGGACACAGAGACGCCAGCGCAGTCACTTGCATTTTTTCAGTGGAGACACTTTAAAAAATTCTGTCATTTTTACTCAAAAAGGTAAGAGTAATACATCATTCGAAAATGTAAAGGGTCTACTTTTATTTGAGTGCACCTTAATATATCAACAAAACGTTGCAAACCATGCTTTTATAAAATAAAGAAAACAAACACAAGGCGCTTTCTGTCGTCTCAACAGAAGCGCTTCACAAAAATGAACCAAAACTCAGCGAATACATACCTCACAGACATGATAAATATATCTATAGAAAGTTTTTAATTATTACGTAACGAAACAAAACAAATCGAAAACAAAAATTTATTTATTACGTAATCTGTAAAGATGCATTTCACTCTAAAGGCGTGTCCAAAGAGGAGACGGCGAGTCAGGATCAGCAATTTCATCCTTGAATAAATCATTTAAAAAAAATCTCCTTACTTCCCCCAACCTCCCCCACCCAACACATTCTTGGTAATAAATTTTGCCGATGCTTTGTGGCAAGCTTTAGCCTATTGTGTGCACTTGAACGTGGAACTCTTCCAGCTGGCTGAAGACGCTCTTGATGCTGCTAGCGTAGACACTAAACACCTTCAGAGCCGGTCTCAAATGTGAAAGCGAAAGTGAAGTCTTGTGTTGTTTCCACCAGTGTGGAAATTTTTTTCATCATCATAATTGGTGGATGTCTAAAATAGAAAAATAAAAAGCCTAAAACAGTCCCGAAGCCATAACTGAACTATGATGTGAAAATTGGCCCTAGGGGCGTAAAAAAGTCGGGGCTCGTCGGGCTCGCACTGAAATGCAGGGCTCTACCAACATGAAACAAAATCTGCCCTTTGTAGAAGCTGGATTGAGCACCCCTGCCCTAAAAAAACATTTCTGACAGATAGCAAACTGATCGCTAAAACTAAGTCAAGTGGTGTAGGATTGTACAAGGCACAACTCAACTAAGTGCATATACATTTAGTTGTTTAGGTTGCATATGTAATCGTTACTCTTCCTAAATGGAATTACATCATTAAAACAAGATTAGGAGCCTTGTAGGGATGTCACAATTCACAATATAATATCGAACCGATCAGTACGACTTCTACG
Source organism: Labeo catla (assembly GCA_012976165.1). Classification (NCBI taxonomy): domain Eukaryota; kingdom Metazoa; phylum Chordata; class Actinopteri; order Cypriniformes; family Cyprinidae; genus Labeo; species Labeo catla. Next base: position 1,288,513 of record VONZ01000122.1, read on the forward strand.
GTTCAATACGCACTTGTGAATTATGGTTTTTCGGTTTTGCATTTAATAACTTCCTTGTTTTATTTCTCTTGTTTTGAATTTGCGCTTCCCCGCATATATTTAAAAAAGCAACACACGCAGAGCATCTTCCATTCTAATGCGTTATATCTTGTTTTTATTCAGTTACAGCAATAGCGATGCCTTTATCCATATTAGAGAAGCTGGAACAGAACGTCATCAGTGATACTTCGTGGATTTTCTGCACGAAGGCGCCCTCTGGTGTCCAGTATGAATGAAATGCGTTCTATTTTGCGAAAAAAAAATAAAATAAAATAAAATAATTCGCAAAAATTAATACCTCTCTCAAAAGAAAAAATAAGCAGACATATACTGCTTTTTTCAGTGTACAGAGGTTCAAGGGAGTATTTTGTTAATTTGTTGCAAAAAGAGTGGCAAGATATCAGAACCGAACCGAACCAAAAACTGTGGTTAAAAACCGAGGTACGCATTGAACTGTGGGCTAACTGTATTGTTGCATCCCTAGAGCCAGTGATGGGGACTCGAGTTTGAGACTCGGACTCGAGTGCGATTTAAGTCGCACACACAGTGACTTCAGACTCGACTTGAGACTCGTCCTCGAAAGACTTCAGACTCGACTCGGACTCGAGCTGCGGGACTCGTGAACAATGTTTATTTTTAGGAAACAACTGATGAGCTCGCTGTTATTCCCCTCCCTCCGTTACCTATAACCTGCCCATGTAACACGTGACGTGTATCTGCTGCGCGCGGGCGCGGCCACACATTTTTTATTTTTTTTTATTTTAGGCGCGGCCGCCACACATGAGAGGACAACGAACAAAAAACGAGCATCATGTGCGACTGACCCGATCAGCATATTTGTGTTTGCGCTCAGGGGAGATTTAAAGGTTTCTACGTGTTTTTGCAACGTTCAGTAATGTATCACATACATTTTACAAATCCTTTCATAAAGTGTAGAGTGTGTGTAGAGTGTAGAGTGTTACATAGAGAGAGTGTAAATAAGAGACTGATTAGTGACAGTATAGACAGCGTCGTTGATTATGTGATATCGCGAACTAAGCTTTTACTAATTTTAAGGGAGTTTGTAAAGGAGATACTGATTTAATACAGCAGTTAAATAAACAAGATGTTGCCGTACATCACTGACAAGCTACGCCAAAATCAAAATCAAGAATACTTGCCGCTCCAGCTGAACGCACGTGATGGAGCTTTACTACTAATCAACGTACCGGCTTCATTGACTAAACGCACCTCACAACATCGTGCGATTAATCGTGCAGCCCTAATTTCCACTGTTAGAAGGAAAAAGCCTTTCCATTATCATAATAAAATATTAATAAAATATTTTTTTTTTTCCATATGTTTGGGTGACTAGCCAAACATATGGGGGGAAAAAAAATCACACTGCTTAATCGTTATCAACATACTGAAGTAATATTATGCCAAACCATTTGTTTTATGTGGATACTGGAATGCAAGTGAAGTACAAAACCAGGTTTACGTAATAAATAATATTTTGGCATCCAAATACATCACAAATACGTAAACATTTGGATTTGTTTCGAATGAGAGTCCCGACATTAGTTTCAGTTTCACTTTAGCCTTAATGAATTTATTTTGGCTTGTCGTTTATATAGCCTAGCTTCTTATACTTTACATCCTTGTTCTTTCCTGAATATTGTTAAATTGAAGAATTTTTTATAGAGTGAGGGGAAACTAAAATAGCCTAGCCTATGTTTATAGTGTTTGTAAACATTTCGCGTCGGCTTCAGAATGTAATAATAAAATGCGACTTATAGGCCTAGACGATCTATCTTTTTTTTTCCTCTCAAAAATGCAAGTTTATTTTATTTTAATCATCCAGCAAACGTTTTAAAGTATTTTGATCAATTACTGGGGAAAAAAGACCTTTTAAACCGTTTAACTGATTGTATTAATCGGTCAAAATTCTTTCCGTCGGTTAACGGTTAACCGGTTAAAATGAGCATCCCTAATTCGTACCCAAGGATTTCGCATCTTAAGTCCAATTCGTTCTGGCTGAGCTACCGAGCAAGCTTGTTATGTTTGGTGTTGTGCCCATTTTTGCCCTCCTGCCAAAATATTACCCTCTCTCGTTAAAATTGCTTCATGATTGCCTAATCCCTACACCTAACCCTAAACCTACCAATACTAGGGGGTAGTAATCTGGTGGGAGTCAGAATTTGGAATTGTTTAGAACCATTACTGCTTTCACAACTGACTCCCACAAAGACCAGTCAATTTTTGGCACTTCAAAATAAACTGGAATCATAAATATGTTGTTCATTTGACAACATGTAATTTAATGTAAATTCAATGTGACAACATGTACTTCAATTCAATGACAACATGCAAATCAATGCTATTTTACAAAAAAAAAAATAAATAAATAAATAAATAAATCCACGTAGCCACAGTACAACTTAAAGTTATTGGCACTTTAGAGTGATAAAGAAACATGCATTAATGACAAAATAAAGAGTTGGACATGCATGATGTTAAAAGGCACAACAAGCTGTGTTAAGAGAACTCAATGTGTCAACTCAACTTGTGTTGACTGACATTCAGGCAAAGTGCACACACAGAAAGCTGTCTCTCTCAGACACCATAGTTGCAAATTTGGTTCAATTTAGCTTCTAACTGTTCCATCGTATTAGTCTTATTGTTTGTAATTTTCTTTTTCGTTTAAAAAAAAAATCTCATATCATGAAATAAGATTTTGGTCATATCACCCACCTCTATGCAGCACACAGCAGTGACTATCAGAAACTAAAGTTTCCAAAAGTGAAGCACTTTTGGATCTTTATTAAGTGATTTAGTGTCAACTAAAAATCACATCAGTTTTTCATTTTAGGAGCTAAAGGACTTTTATCTGGAGCTCTAGTCAAGAATTGTTTAGAAAAAGTTTTAAATCTAGATAGAAAATGTTAAGTTTCCTTCTTACAATAAGGTTTGCAAGTTATTAGGATTTGATGGTAATTGTTACAAGTTTGATTTTGGCATGCTTTGATAGGTAAGTAAGCTTCAAATCATATAAGTTATTTGGCATTGTGTGTTTAATGCCCAGGGGAACTAAAAAACTTTGTCATACTATTATCATCACTACATTTTAATAAAGTATAGGTAAATGGTGTCTTACACCAAAAAGCACCAAAAGGACATTGAGTGTTCATACAAGTGTTCATACAAGTATAAATAAAAGTGTGAATGGGTAAATGACAACAATATGGTTTTTAGGTGTTGAGTTATTTCTTTAAAAACATACAAGTCAAGCTCAAATGACAGTATTTGTGGTTTATGCATAATGTTGATTACCACAAACATTCATTTGGCTTTTCTTTCAAATGAAGCAAAAACTGAGGTTACAGTAAGGCAGTTACAATGGAGGGTACAAATGCAGAAAAGAGAAGCTCAAAAATTAATAAAAGCATCTAAACTACTTAAACTGTAAATTTGTTTAAAATATGTTTAACCGTGTTACAGGGTTTACGCTGTTGTGTTGTCATGTCAGAAAGGGTGTACAATTAAATATAATGTCACACAGAAAAGCTAATAAGTGATCTTTCTACACTTAAATAATTTTAACGTGAACGTTGTTTGAAACTTTTGCCTATATTATTGAAACAGCGAGTAGTTTAAAGTTGACTAATTGGCCCCCCTGACTCACTGTAACTCTTTTTTTTTTTTGTTCTTATGTATGCATGTATGTATTTATTTATTTATTTATGTTACTTTTTAAAATTGATTGGTTTATTTAAAAAAGGAGAGACAAATCCGAATAATGTTTTGTGGTAATAAACATTGTTAATTAAGCTTAGCTTATATTGAGTCTGGAAAAAATCCTTTCAGGTTTTCTCCTTCTTTGATAGGGCCTACGGTGTTGTGTCAATTTTTCACATGATTAGACACACACTGGAGCCACTTGCGACTCTGTCATATATTTTCTGGAAAATGTTCCATGATTACAGTGTTAATGATATAACCATCTGTTTCAGTCCATAAATTGGATCTATGAACTAGACAGTTGCAGGGTGACAAGAGGAGGACACAACAAGACTATCACACGCACGTATGCTAATCACAATCAGATTATGGACTTTGTCATATTACAATTTACGGAGGACTGTGGCAGAGAGCATTAGGTACAAATTCCTACCAAGAAAATGTGGAACACCATTCTTCTTCTTTTTTTGCTGTTGAAAAAAGTCTCTTATACTCACTGCATTCAATGATAATGCAGTAAAACATTAATATTGTGAAATATTATTAAACCTAAAATAACTTTTCTATTTTAATATACAAGTTCAAATGTAATTTATTCCTGTGATGCAAAGCTGAAAATTTTAGCAGCTAATACTCCAGTCTTCAATGTCACATGATCCTTCAGAAATCATTCTAATTTCTGGTTTGGTGTTTAAGAAACACGGTTTATTATTACCATCAATGCTGATTTTTTTTTTTTGGTGGAAACAGTGATACACTACCATTCAAAAGTTTGGGACAAGTAACCTTTTTTTAAAAAAGAAATTAATACTTTTATATTTAGCAAGGAAAAGCAAAACTGACAGTAAAAACATATAGTGTTTATAAAATTTCAAATAAATGCTGTTCTTTTGAATTTTCTATTCATCAAAGAAACCTGAAAAACGTATCATGATTTCACCATTGATAATAAGAACTATTATTAATAACTGAGTACCAATAATAATTAAGCACCAAATTAGCATATTAAAATTATTTCTGAAAGATCATGTGACACTAACAGCTGGAATAATGACTGCTGAAAATTCAGCTTTGACATCACAGGAATAAATTACATTTTAAAATATTTAAATACAAAACACTTATTTTAAACTGAAATAATATTTCATAAATAATAATAATAATAATAATAATAATTATTATTATTATTATTATTATTATTATAGAAAATGTCTTCTGAAAACATTTACATTTTTTGCAATTATTTCAAACTTTTGACTGTATTGCATATTAAACAATATATTATATGTTGTAACAGTAGTGTATACAACAAGCTAGCAACATTAAAGCCTTTATATTTAAAATAATACATTTACTATACTAAAGATAAAAAAAAAAGTACAAAAAGAAAAAAACTAGCATAGTTCGATTACACAACGAAAATCCATAAGAAACATTGACAGCATTCTTGCCATGGCAAACATGGCTCTAGTGAATTCAGACTTCATTCCAGGTAACACTGGTAGATTACAGTAAACTGAGCATGCTAGGGCAAGTCAATCCTTCACCAGATACTAGTTTCGGTAACTTCTCACCAAGACAAATGTGACGAAATAGCAACTTGAAACTCAACAGCACAGGCCCAAGTGAGGGACTGGACATTAAGCAGCCCAAACCAGAGGGCTTCTGGTGTCAATGATCACTGAATGCATGTAACACCAGACAACAACCAGGTAGGGCAGAACTTGTTATGAAAACAACATCATGATAACTACATTGGCTGCAAGTGTAACTGCAGAAAATGTGATGGTCATTCTCCGTCCTGTGACTCTAAATTCAAACAAGCAATAACTTCAAGCACAAAAACTTGGTAGGTTATTTACAACTTTTGCTTTCCAGACCATTCTCCCAAGCAGTGTTTGAATGTAAGCACATTCAATAAGGTTGAGCCACTTCGCTGTGGTGGATTGTGAAGGATAGGTCAGATCTGAACTCCTCTGGAGAGGCTACCATTGATGCAACTGAATTCAACCAATTCTCATGTGTCTCATTAAACCACTTAAAGTGGAAATTGGTCTCCTACTATTATGAGAATTGTTCAGCAGAGCTGCAGAAGCAGCGGAAAGGCCATCTTCAAAATGGAAATAGCTTTCTAAATACTGTGCACTAAATACTGCCTCCTATTACTGTTATTATTATTGTTATTTTGTACTATTTATCTCAATTTATCTCCAGTTATCACATTGTAATTTTTATTTATTTATTTATTTTTATTTTTTATTTTTAATTTGATTTAAATGCGTGTACTAGCTAGTCTGGTCAAATATTGAGTAAAGAAAAGATTACATAATCACACTGGCAATGCAAGATGCATTCTGTCATACAGATTTGCACACATTGGTGCTACGCCAAAATGTGCTGCATACAACAATGTAGCCATTTTCATACAGAAAATACAAATACTGTGCACAGTAAACAGTACACCATTCCAAATATACCTTAAAGTGTCTTTGAGTGGATGACAAATAGGCTACAACCTTATTTACAATGCATAGAAATACAATACATGAACTGTATAAATGTATACAATTTACAACGTAATTTCATTAAGTTTTTAATATTTAACTCATAATAATGTAGCAATCTTGCAGTTCACTTTAAATAGTCCTGTAGGGAGACAAAACTGTTTTCATACAAAAACACATTCCATATAGTGTCTCAATGAATATGAGCTCATAAAAACGATGTTCAACAATTATTCGTGACACGGAAAGAGAACGAGGAATAGTAGTTATAGACGCCGTATAACACGTCACACTGCTGTCAATGCTTGACATGTCATGTCAACTAACCCTTACAAGCTGGAAAAGCATATCTATAGTACTGCGTATTAACTTGATTAAAACTCCCACAACTTAGGAAGTTATAATCCCCAGTTATACAATCAACATATGAAAGCAGCAGGTTAGCCGTGGGGACAAAGTCTGGGTTGAGGGAAACTAGTTAGTTTACTAGCTCTTAACTTGACTCGAGTAAGATGGCTGGACCCATGTGAAAACAAAACAACTTTCTGCCACCAAACGTCGGTGTGACGTTTACTAAACAACGTCGGGCCACACTTACTGTTATGGACTGAATCAAACGGCATACAGACTTATTTTATAACCCGGATAAATATTTTTTCTCGTTACTTCCTCGTTGTCCTTTAAAGTCCCAACCGAAATACAATACTTTCGTTTATTCTGACGGTTAGGGAGTTACCTGTCATTAGTTAAATACCTCGATCAAATTAGAGACAGCCGCGGAATGATATATGCGCGCTCTCAGACTTTATAACAATCTGTCATTAGAATGTTTCAATGTTACTCTTCACACTCACACAGGCTGCAACTATCGCCACTTTCCGATGAAAACCAAAACAACACTTGCGTTTCACTTCAAACATCAAAATATCGCGCCTTTCATCAAAACATAAACTACAAACACCAACATATAAACAAATAAATACGGCGGAAAGCGTGTGGAATGATGAAGAGTAGCTAATGCTTACGGAATTGATGCAATTCTCTTTTTTCCTTTCCAGCTTCCAGCCAACTTAATTCAGAATGTAATCCAAGAAGAAACTTTTCCCAAAGCTCTCATGTGGATTAGCCGTTTGGTACGATATTTCAGGTCGAAACATTCCTCATTTGGGTGAAAGAAGCATAGTTTTCCTCGATTATATGAATTTTAAAGTTGTAGCGTTTACTCCATCATGGTGGCCATGTTTAAGAGAGACCGAAACACTGCCTGTCACTGAACGGACAAATAGACCCACTTTGACGTTTAAGACAGTGTTACCGTTTTAAATTGCGCACAACTCGTACAGAACATATATAAACCCAATATATGGCGTGCGATGTGCTAAAGATAATGGTTGTTTAGGTTTAAAACTGCATGGGGGTATTTTTAAAAAGTATCACTGACCCTGCGGAGCGATACATAGGGACATACTCAAGGTAAAAAGTCTTCTCAGTCGTCAGCGGTGGATGGTAAAACGCGGAAGTAGAGTCTGGAAATTGAGCTGGATTGAGTCCATGTCGCCTATCGACATACAAAGACAGTATTACTTAACTCAGACTCTTTCATCATCTTTCAGCAAATATTTTTACACTACATTTCTTAAATGTCCGAGACTTTAGTATTTTACAACACCATAACAAATTCTATTAGCATATCAGTAGGCTGCATTTATTTTTTTAAACAAAAAAGCTTCAAAGTAAACTTTTTACTTTCTCTTTGTTAATAGTCTGCATATAGGATACATTTATTCACACGTGTAACGTTACCAGTGCGACTGCCTTTTTTTCTGTTTTTTTTTTTTTTTGTAAATTTCCATATCACCCCCATTACAGTCTATGTACTATTCTGATACATAGAGAAAGTCAATGAAGCATAAAACGACAATGAAGAAGAGGTCACCCTAAAATATGGTGAGAGAAAGTGATTTTTGATGATGTAAACAAACCAGTAATTATCACAAGCTTATATATATAATATATATATATATATATATATATATACAGTACTGTGCAAAAGTGCAAAAGTCTTAGGTCACTAGTATTTTCATCAGCTAAAAAATGGTTTAAAGTCAGTTAAAGTCGGTCTTTTGTTGTAGTGTCTCAGTAGGAAATATCAGTTTACATTTCTAAACATTCATTTTGCCATTAATTATAATAATCCAGTGAGATTTTTGTATGGAGCACAGGCTGTTGTCAGACTCCTTGTGCAAACAGAGATCTGATCTCTCCATCATTCAGTCTTAAGAAACAGAAAAAACGGAGACAGACTAAATCCAGAAGAACTGTGGCAACATCCCCAAGATGCTTTAAGAGACCTATACCTACAAAGCTACAGTACTGTTAAATTTTTTAGGCAGTTAGGCACATAAAATAAGGATGCTGTCAAAAACAATGTCATAAATAGATTTTCTTTATCAAAGAACTTCTATTAACTAAAATAAGCATTTGATGTGACCATCCTTTGCGTTTAAAGCAGCTTTTGCCCTATGTGCACTTGTGCATAGTTTTTCAGGTAGGTTACTTGAAACATCTTGGAGATGTTGCCACAGTTCTTCTGGATTTAGTCTGTCTCAGTTTTTCTGTTTCTTCATGTCATTCCAGAGACAGACTGGATGATGGTGAGATCAGACCTCTGTGTGGAGCACTGGCTGTTGTCAGACTCCTTGTGCAAACAAAAATCTCACTAGATTATTACAATTAATGGCAAACAGAATGTTTGGAAATGTAAACCGATGTTTTTTTACTGACACACTACAGCAAAAGATAGAAATAACTTACTTTAAACCATTTTTAGCTGGTGAAAATACTAGTGGCCTAAAACTTTTGCACAGTACTGTATATATACAGTGTTGGGAAGGTTACTTTGGAAATGTAATAAGTTACAGATTACAAGTTACTCTATTTAAAATGTAATAAGTAGTGTAACTTTTCAATTACTTTATTAAAGTAATGTAACATTACTTTTAATTACTTTTTAATTACTTTTCTAAATTTCTAATATTTTCAACTGTTAATTATTTTGAAACATTTAAACTAGGCAGAGTTAATCTTACAGTAGCACTCAACACTGATTACTGTCAGACTTTCAAAATCCTTCATCACTTGAATTAAGATTATAATAAGGGATAGTATACATCTTTAGTTTGCAATAACAACTGGCTGAATGTACATTATCTCACTTATTACACAGCTGCTTGATAGATTATTTAGATTTAGATTTAGATAAATTATTAGACACAAAACACTGATCTGAGTTGAAATATTTGAACGCAAAGCTTCCATGAAGAAATCAGTTGCTAGCAAACGGCAAGTTTAAACTATACGTTTTAGGGATACAGTGCAGTCATACCAGTTTTCTTACACAACATTTCACCACATAAATAATTAAGTAGTAGTACTAGTTTGTTAGTTATCTTATAATCCATTACAAAAAAAAAAAAAGGCAGCAGCTGCGTTTGTATGAAACAATAGAGCAAGTCCACGATACCAGGATGACAGAATTAAGAAACTGTACACATAATATTAAATTAAGCTTTAATATTTTATTAGCTAACCAAACGCAAAGCTTCCGCCAAGAAAAATTATCAAGCATATAGCACTGACTTAAGTTGCCCCGAATGAGTCTGAGCTGTGTAATAATTTAATTTAAAGCACATCTACCACAAGACTTTTTTTTTTTTTTAACTTATATTTTTGGGGGTTTTTTTATGCCTTTTATTGTGATAGGACAGTAGAAAGATGACAGGAAAGAGCTGGGAGAAGAGAGGGGAGCGGGATCGCAAAGGACCTTGAGACGGGATCCGAACTAATCCCCTTTGTAATCACTGGCATTTTTCAAAAGTAACTGTAATTTAATTACATATTTTTTCTCAGTAACTGTAACTAATTACAATTACATTTATTTTGTAATTAAATTACGTAATTCTGTTACATGTAACTAGTTACTCCCCAACACTGTATTTATATATATATATATATATATATATATATATATAAGCTTGTGATAATTACTGTGCTCATAACATATATACTCATGCTTTATGTATAATTAAAGAATATTCCTACCAGGAATGTAGACAAATTTAACAAATAATTGCACACTATTCCATCTCAATTATTTACCAAATATATAGGAATAAAACACATAAAAGCAGTGTTTTATAAGAACATCTGTAATTCTGTGTTCTTTTTTTTTTTTGGAATAAAAAAGAGGCTCATTAAAGGTCAAGGATTCTAGGGAAGATGTCCAAAGCAGCCCAGGTGCAAGAGGAAATGAGCTTCTTGGCCTGAAAGAAGCACCAGTGTTTGAAAGACAGTGTCTCACTGATGCTTTCATCGCTCTGCTTCGACACGTTTCCTCTTTCCCGCTCACTGAATGATCCACGCTGTGAGTGTGAGAGCTTGTGCATGCGACTGGTTACAAAAGGGTTTCCTCAGTGTTTAACAACAAAATTGATTATTTTCGATATCAAACACTTTTTAGGGGGTAACTTTTCAATACATTATTTTTGTAGATTACTAGTTTCTGCCTCTAATATGCAAATTCTAAAAGTAAAAATAACAATTATAAAAAATTAAATAAACAAATAATAACTAAACTTTCCATCTAGATTCTTAAAATCTAGTTTAATAAGAATGATAACAATTACACTGTTCATTTATTAGATTTGGGTTGTAGACTACAAATCTACAAAATATATTCGTACTTATTCTACACTTAATAATGACATTAGAGGGGTTGAAGTTAAAATTAACAAACGTGGAATATAGCTAAATATGGGAAGGGTTAAAGCTATTAATTCCACTTAAGTCAGCCCTTGTTAGAAGCGGGTCTAGATCATGGAATTACATTAGGTGATTTAGGTGTCATGCCATTGCTGTTCAGTGTTTATTTTTTTACATTTATTTATTTATTTTTTATTTATTATTATTATTATTTTACTAAATAAGATTATAGGATGCCCTGTAAAAAATATTTTTAACAGTAAAAGACTGTAAAAATTCTATGGTAAAAACCTGGTAACTGTTTAACAGTATGTTTCCTTAATATATACGGTGAAAAACTGTAATAGATCTTTCGGGACATTTAAAGCAACTTTACAGTAAAACACTGTTAGATGTACAGTTTTTTGGAAGTAAAAAGAAAAGGTCATCTTATAATTTACGATGAATAATGTAAATTGACATCTCCAGAATTTCCTGTGTGATTTTTTAATTTTTCATTGAAATAACTACAATTTACCTTTACCGTGCACTATATATCATATATGTATCTATATATATATATATATATATATACTTAGCAAGTGGAAAACCTTCTTGTGATTCAGTTTAATTCTTTGTGTGTCTTTATATTTACCACGTGTGGTTGTCATGTTGTAACAATGCAATTTATCAGAAAAGGGCTGTTGGTTTACAATTTTACGATGTTTTTTTTTTTTTTTTTTTACAGAATTATTCTGGCAGTCCACAAAATTTTATGCTTAAGAACTGGAGATTTGTACAAATCCATAACATTACTAGTGCACACACTTACTTTGAGTACATTAGTGTTAAGTAAATCTACCAAACACCACCAAATTTAATAATTAAATAAAAAATCTTGACCAGGGGCGCATCAGGTAATCTCAGGCAAAAGTATGGGTGCTCCATCCTGTTTGCAAAATACAAAAAAATCCACATAGTAAGAAAAGTAAAAAGCCTTTATTTTAAGACTAGGCTACATATTAAAAAGACACCAACACGTATCAGCCCAAACAGGCCTTTGTCAGGCTTTTTACTTTTCTTACTATGTGAGTGCCTGGATGTGGATTTTTTTGTCTTTTGCAACGGGAACCAAATTTAAATAGATATAATTCATCAAATTTAATTACTTAATGAAAGACTTATATGGTTAATCCACCAGTATGTGTATGCTAGTGGCGTTTCTAATGCTAAGATATAATTGTTGTTGTCCAGTAATTTTTGAATTTACTGCTTTACAAAAAAGGTAGAAAAAATAGTAAATAACTTTTAATAATAATAATAATTATTATTATTATTATTATTATTATTATTTTATCATGTCCAATTGAAATCAACAACCGAGAAAAAAGTACATAAAAACAATGGCAGCAAGAATACAAGCTGTTATCAAGGCCAAATAAGGCCATTCAAAACATTAAGTTTTTTTGGTTATGCGTGTGAATAAAGTTTCAGTTTGTTATTTGCCTTATAATAAATAATAATATTTCTTTATTTATTACTATTATTATTATTATTATTATTATTATTATTTAAACAAGTTATTAACAGATTCCTAATATTTTTGTGTTTTTTCTTTTCTTTACAGGGGGTCTTATAAATTTAAGCACATAAAGTGCTTAACAATTTTATTAGACAGTATTCATTAGAATACTTAGACTGTAACTGGGCATTTTTACTATTTTTCTGCCTTTGTTGTAAAACAGTAAATTCGAAAATCCATGTATAACAACAATAATTATGTTTTAGCATTAGAAACACCACTGTGACAAAATTGTTTACACATACTGGTGGATTAATCATTACAGAAACATAAAAATGATTTTGGTAATCAACAATAGTGTTAGTGGAAGGCAACAGTGGCACAAACATGGGGTGGTGGTGGTACATATATATATATATATATATATTCTCCATTTTTTTTTTTTTTTTAAGAGAGAGCCGGGTATTAAGACTTGTATGGCTTAATATAATGTAAATAAAAATGCAAACATGGCATACTAATTTCGTCGTAATCGGTCTCTGCTCTTAAGGCTGCCCCTTTAAATGAAATGCGTGCCTGCTTGTTGTTGACTTGGCTTTCATCTTGGTATCCTGCTGGCTTGTTATGGTGTCTCGAAAAAGCAAAGAAGCCGCCAGATGTGTACTCCGGCCCAGGTGAGATATGGGAGGAAGAAAGCCCAGAACCATGTAAGAATGGGCCTACCGGCATCCCCCACAAGACAAAGTTTTACAGATGCAAGCAGACATTTTTACACTTAAAATATTTTACATTTTAAAGCAGCGAAGCCAGCCTATTAACTGAGTAAAGTTAAGTAAAAAAAAAAAAAAAAACATAAATAAATAAATAGAATAAATAGATCTGCCTAACTCGGTACCTTAAAGTTACCTTAAATTAATAAGGTACTGTATATGTAACCCAGTACCACAAAACCAGCACAGGTATATTTGTAGCAATAGCCAAAAATACATTGTATGGGTCAAAATGATACATTTTTCTTTTATGCCAACAATTACCAACATTAGGATATTAAGTAAAGATCATCTTCCATGAAGATATTGTAAATTCCTACAGTAAATATATCAAAATGCAATTTTTAATTAGTAATATGCATTGCTAAGATCTTCATTTGGACAACTTTAACGGTGATTTTCTCAATATTCAGATTTTTTTTGCACCCTCAGATTCCAGATTTTCAAATAATTGAATCTCAACCAAATATTGTCCTGTCCTAACAAACCATACATTAATGAAAACAATATTTATTTAGCTTATGTATAAATCTCAATTTTCAAAAATTGATTCTTATGACTGGTTTTGTGGTCCAGGGGCACATATGTAATTGATTTCACTGCTTTAAAACTTACTCAATATAAGGGTAATGTTTTATCAATAAAAATTGAGTAGATCATAGGGTTGCTGTTATTTCAGCCTCTGTTATCCCATTTTCACCATAACGGCGCTGGTGATGCCAACTAATTTTAAATTATGCATTGCACTTTATGTTTTAGATTTACAGGAATCGATCTGGCCATGGTGAAGATGTAATATTTAACTTTAATTGGCTTTTTAAAAATCCATTATTTTATTTTTGTGCACTATGGTCTTTTGGTGTCACAAGTTTTTTTCTCTCTTCTAAACAAACCTGTACACCAGCCATTAGGCTCGCTATCAGCTTTTTTTTTACTTTTAATGTTAGTTTTTGTACTTGAGAGCTGCCTGTATGCTAACTCGATAACAGAATGGAACAGTCACGTCCCCCACATATTCTATAAATCTGTAAAGACATGTAACATTCAACATTCAACATTAATATTACTGATTTGATGCCACTAACACTGTCAAATGATGACAACAAATTTTAAACTCAAATGAACTGAATAATGACACTTGTCTTTTGTAGAGCTGCTTTACAGCTGAATCAAATCGTTGATAAATTTTGCAACACTGAAACTGTTATTGAATTGACTTGAGCTGAATAACAGAACAATTATCTTGAGCTGCTTATAACAGAATTGAAGTTGCTTCTTAATTGATGAACTTTACTGTTAATGAACTGAAGTGAATGCATGACACTATTGTCAGCTGTTTAGAGCTGAATTTACAGTTGAGGTCAAAAGTTTACATACACCTTGCAGAATCTGCAGAATGTTAATTTTACCTATATAAGAGGGATCACACAAAATGTATGTTTGTTTGTTTTTTAATTAGTACTGACCTGAATAAGATATTTCACATAAAATACGTTTACATATAGTCCACACGAATAAATAATAACTGAATTTATAAAAATGTGATAGTTGTTCATGAGTCCTTTGTTTGTCCTGAACAGTTAAACTGCCTGCTATTCTTCAGTAAAATCCTTCAGGTCCCTTCAGGTTTTGTGTTACTTTTTAAATCTGGGCAGGGCTTGCTTGTTTGATTTTAATATAAAAAGTTCTATTTTTGGCAAATGTAAAAGCCTTTTCACACCAAAAGCCTCAGGCTTTAAGAAAAGTAAATTCACGTCTGTACAGTAGACCGCAGAAGAAAAAATGTCAACTCTTGAGCAATAAAAAAACAAATGTTACAAATGGAAAACAAATGTTAGATTATCTTAAGTAATTTTTTCTTATTAGTATGGTAGAACTGGATCATTGAAGGTCAGCAGCAAAGACATTGGTTAATAAAGTGGGATTAAATGCATAAAGGATAGTTGTATTATTTAACATATTTAATTATTGCAGGTTTGTGTCATATGCTGAGTTGAATTTCACTGTTTTTATTCATTTTGAGGAATACTCAGTCTGTTTTTTGTAAATGAGATGAATTAATGCATGTTCAAATTTATTTTAAAACTAACATCTTACTCCCGATTTCTCTCAACATGGGGACAGGAGAGTTTTTAATCAGTAAATGTGGGGAAAAGTAACTGGCGTTACTTATTTGAAAAAAAGTAACTCAGATATTTTCTTGTCAACTAAAAAGTTATGCGTTTCTTTACTACAGTAGTTACTTGGAAAAAGTAATAATATTACGTAACTCACGTTAATTGTAATGTATTACCCCCAACACTGCTCATATGCAACTATTACACAAGATTCAAATGCTCACTGATGCTTCAGAAGGAAAATGAATACATTAAGAGCCAGGGGTGTAAACTTTTGAACAGAATGATTTTTTTTTTTTAATTTAGTACTGCCCTTCAATAGCTACAGAATATACTTGCATGTTTCCCAGAAGACAAAATATGTAAAATTTACCCTGATCTTCAAATTCAAAATGTTTTCACCCCACGACTCTTAAAGGAGTCATCGGACGTTCACTTTTACATGTTGTTTGAACATTAATGTGTGTTGGCAGTGTATGTACACATCTAGCCTATAAAGACAAAAATCCATGCAGTGGTTTTCAGTTAATCTGTAAAAATAATATTCCCTTTTTTTAATTTGAGCCGCTCCCACGATAGTTGATTGACATAAGCGTCTTACCTCAGACCTGCTTTACATCAGCTGTAACAGTCCGACCTCCATTGTTTGATGCCGGAGCAGGGATGTAAGTTAGACAAAAATATCTCCCATTGAGGTTTTGTGTTGCTGGATGTAATAATGAACATAGTGGTCGTCATTTACTCTCGACATCTGGGTCGTCGAGCAGTGCAGTGGATTACATTTGTTTGTGAATGGAATGCGCCTCCCGATCTACATATATCCATCTATGTTTGCGCGAATCATTCGTGATCCAGCTTCACTTACAGCAGAAGTGAGTATAAGGGTTTTTTTTTTCTAATAATGTGCTAGTTAGCAAGTTTAGTGGCTAAATGCGGCGAAGAGAGGAGTGGGGCAAGCAGAGCTCATTAACATTTAAAACTCAATCAGAACAGGATGATTTTTACAGAGCTGATTTTGGCAAGGTAAAAAAGGTGTTATTTACACTACGATTGAGAAACTTTAACCAAAGCATGTTATAGACTGTTCATTAAGACCCTAAAGAATCATATCAACTTGTGGAAAATGGACATCCGATGACCCCTTTAATGCACTGCATATCCTTCTGAAGCATTAGTGAGCGTTTGAACCTTCTGTACTAGTTGCATATAAGTCCCTCAGTTGTCCTCAGTGTGAAAAGATGGTCTCAACATGATCGCAAAATCATTCAGTCATTGTTGGAAATGCACAAAAATGTAAAAAAAAAAAAAATTGTGGGACCTGAAGGATTTTTCTAAAGGACAGCGGGCTGTTTAACTGTTCAGGACAAACAAGGGACTCATGAACAACTATCACTAAACAAACAAACAAACACAGCTGTGGATCATTCAGGTAACAACACAGTGTTAAGAATCAAGTTTTGAACATATAAATTCAACTATTATTTTCTCTTGTGGATTATATGTAATCATCTTTTGTGTTTAATATCTTATTCAGGTCAGTACTAAATAAAAAATAACATGCATTTTGTGATCCCTTTTATTTTGGTAAAATTATTAACATTTTGCAGATTCTGCAGGGTGTATGTAAACTTATGACCTCAATTGAAAATTTGCCTCATATATTAAGTTTGCATCACTGATTCAGTTATTTTCCTGTTTATTATTGTGAAGCTACTTCGAAAATCTCTATTGCATAAAGTGCTGTATAAATAAAAGTGACTGGGAAAGTGGAAAGGAAGGTTTTCATTAGCTATTAATCTAACAACTACACCATAAATCAACATAGTTTTCTGTTTTAATGGTCCATAGCAATTATTTCTTTAGTAAAGAAAACAGAAAAAGTATTGCATTCATCATTTATAACACTGACAGGCATTAATTGGAAATTTTAAGAATTTTTGTATTCGCCAAGTAGCCTTCCTAATTGTGTGACAACCCAAAAGCAAATATGTCCAGTGCTGAGAATTTCAATACATGCTCACTTGTCACATACAAATTTAATACCGTCCTCAATGACATGAAATGAGCATCTTTTGACACCTTTGGTCATTATGCTGGTACATGCTGTGGAGAAAACCTGCTTGTGGTCCTTTGACACGTGACTTTTAGTGAACAGCATCCTGTGAGTTACTATTCTCTGCCATGTTTTGCACAGGTAGGGCTTGTCAAAGTCTGTAGCACTATCAGCTGCCCTCCACCTGCGAGATGATGATGATGAGCCGGGCACTTCTGACACCCCAGGATCAGATCCATAGTTCCTCATTATGGCGTGAGTGGTGGCGAAAATCACAATGCCATAGTTTCTGCGGAGTCTGTCCAGCAACTCGGCACACTTTCTCAGGTTAGATTCCTGACAAGCAGTGCTTTCGCCGCCATTGAATCTGTCCACCCAGTAGAAGGAAGAGATGCTGTCTATGACCAGGAGGCCGAGGGAGGGCTGGCTGGAGAAAGTGTTTTCAAGGTAGTGCAGGGTTAGAAGGAGCTGTACCGAGCTGTTGCAGTGCACTACAGACAACCGACGCAGACATGAACGTACCCTCTCCTCGGGTTCGCCCTTAGAGCCGTCGTGCTCCTTAGAGTCTTCGGACAAACGTCCTTCCAGGACGCTGACTAAGCGCAGCATGTCAAAGTGGTAGTCTGTGTCAATGAAGATCACCGCCACCTCCAGACCCCCACTCTGGATTGGCATAATGCAGCTGGTGATGAGGTGGTACAAGGTTTCTGTCTTACCTGTGCCCTCCAAGCCATGAAACTCCACAACGTCACCTGTATGGATGCAGAACTGAATTGAGATGTCAACTTTAATAGTGCTGCATAGAGCTAATTTTCTGGAATAATCCAAAAGCCAATGGAAAAATCCTACTGGGTTTTTGTTTGAGGGTGATCCTAACTTTTGGGTTGGCCATATATATACGTCATCACTGAAGTGCTCTATTCAGTTGCTAATTTGAATTAACATAGCAAACAGGATGAGGAATTGTAATTTATATTTGAATTTAAAGCTGAATGATTGTTCTGTTTATGTAGTACCAGGGGTAGAGAAAGACCATCATTTGAAATTAATACTTTATTAAAAAGCAACAGTGAAATTATGTTGTAAATAATTGAAAAATATTTTTTTCATCCACTGATCACACAACTTGATTCAAACCAGTGCCTAGGGGGAAAATAAAATACAATAAAATAAAATAACATTTGTTAATGTAATAATTAATTAATGTTATACTGAATGTTGGTATTGTTAACTGAAACTATAACTAATACAATTTGTTTTTTCCTGATTAAAATGAAGCTGAAATAAAATATAAATATCAGAATAAAAACTTACAGTCTTGGCTACTAACTAAAATGAAATAAGTTGAACTTCTAAAATGACCAAAACTGGAATAAGATTAAATTTTTAAAAAAGGAATATAAATATTAAAAACAAAAACTATTAAAATTGACATGACAAAATCATGATAAAATTACAAAAACAAACTATTATTAGAAAGAAAACTAAACATACAAAATAAAAGGTAGGTCAAAATACAAATAGATAATGTAGTACTAAATTAACAGTACAGAAATAATGTTACATTAATGTTTTTTTATTCTGTTTTTTAGTAAGAAGTAATAAAAAAAATCTAATTTAGACTGAAAAGTCCTATGCAAATTTGGATTTAATTAAATGTTTCTTTTTAATTTTGATACATCTAACATTAATAATGGGAAGAAAAAACAAACAAAATACTTTATAATTTATTTATAATTTACTAAATTGCAATTGTTTTTAGTTCGTTTCAGTTTTCCCTTTTTTCCCCGCTTTCCTTCGGTAAAAGCGCCATGCACATTTTACTTTCACTTTCAAATTAGCAGCAATTCGGAGTCAAGCAGTTGTTTTTAGTTAGTTTGAGTTTTCCCTCTTTTCCTCACTTTTCTTCGGTTTTAAGTAGCTTGTAAAAGCGTCATGAGCACTTGAACTTTCGCTTTTAAATTAGCGGCATTAGCGTAACGTAATGTAACAAACTTTTATTAACAAAACAAATTAAAATACACCATGTTATTTGCCTAATATAAAATAATAACTTACACAAAGCTTGGAAGCACGGCATACACCTTGATGTAATATATGTATATATATATATATATATATATATATTTGTATATTTTAATTGTATTGTCTGTTCTCTAACTGAACTAAATGATTTTTATTACTATAAACAAAATCTAAACGACAAGTTCTTCTCTGGGCGACTGACAGATGAAGCAGCACATACCGCCATCTACGGCGTATTGTATAATTAATACTGAACGACCTAAACCATGTAGCACAGAAATTATGCTTTTGCTTCACTTTAAAATGAAACACAAGGAAACAATCCCTCACGAAAATTATGAATTTAAGACTTTTCAGAGCCTTAATTCACGGAAAAGTGATTTAAGACTTTTTAAGCCTTTTTTAAGATAATATGAAAGCTACTTACAAAAGCTCCTTTCAGAAGCTTCTATGAGGAAACAACGTGCCAGATTTATAATATTACATTTTTTTCTCAGTATAAATTTAGCTTCTGTACATTTTCAGAAGGAGTTCTCTTGCAAGGACATCATATTTGTGTTGTTTTTAAGTCAGTAATGGTACCAAATGGTTCTGCAAAACTTTTTGATTTCAAAAAAGTTTCTGAAACACTCCCCCATATACCCCCAATAATGAAAAATAAAAAAAAATAATAATCAAGCAAGTAAAATTAAGATGCAATGAAAGTCTTCTTTTCTTTTTCAGTATGTATTAACCATAACATTTACATGTACTAATTTAACAGATGCCTTTCCCCCCCAAAGCAACTTACAAATGAGCTGTAATTATACACATATTTGGTATTTCATAAAAAATAAATCATATCAATAATCAATGTTTCAAATGCCACCTATCAAAATTTGTAATTATACCTCACATTTATAATTATATTTGCTATCATTTTGTAGGCCATAGTCACCTCCCAGAATGTTCTAGTGAACCCAAAAGTAATCATAAATATATTTTCACATTGAATTTCCAAATTAATGGGAAAACAACATAAAGACAGTATTTTAAATATTTGGTACACTTCATATAAACTTTAAAGCCTATGAAGAATAAAAATGTATGTTGTTTTGTTTTTAGTCATTTCATTGGTGTTGCACTAATTAATCTGTTATTTAAATTCATATTTCATTTCAGAACCCTGTGTTATATATTATTCAATTCAAATTCAAACTCAAACATTAAAAGGGGACAATTATTATATTATTAATTTTGTTCAACATTGAGGTTGATGTTAATGCACTACTGAAATTCAAACTCTGTTTAATACATGTAGGATCAGTTTGATTTTAGTTTACCTTGACCTGGACCACCGTCGACAGGAAATATATTGGGTTCAATATCCCTCAATGATTGTCGTCCTTCAAGTCTGCTTACCAACTACAAAAGCACAAACACTGATGTTTACTGCAAGCAAGGTATACGAAGTGTCATGCCAGTAACTATCATTTGTACGATTCCATTCAAACATAATGCATTAAAAATGCCTGAACCTCGATTTGTACTTCCATATCGACAAAGATTTGATTCAAAACTGTAATTATTATCTGAATTAACCTATTTTAATGTGACTCTACAGGAATAGTCCATGCTTTTAGCGGGTCATAATACAAGCATACGTTTGAATGTATCAAGTAATCGGAAGTTCACTTAAATCTTTAGTGTCAACTGATTTGTCAGATATACCTGAGCACCATTCTCTGCCATTCTAACTCGTGCTGTCATTTCGTTGTTTTTCGCGCAATTATTTTGGAACTCCATTTCCTGGTAAATAAGCGTTCGACTACACTTCAAAACAAAAGTCCTGCAGTGTCCAACAAGCGCATACTGAAATCACAACAACACATGTATTTAAATTTAACATTTTATTTTACATTTGGCGTATTTTATAAAATAAGAGATCATTTATTTAAAGATTTTAAACAAATGAGTTGTGTAGGGTAAGCATCTTGCCTTTCACTTATTCACATAAAAGATATAGTAATAAAAAATGCATTACTTGACCTATTTATTACTCCAAGCTCTTTATGAGACTGTACCATTGGATATAATTCATAATATTCTGTTCTATAGTGTTGCTAAACAGATCATACGTGTTTTGATTAAAACTAAATCCTCTGTAACGGCAGACATAGTTGTATAATATAATATACTGTTTATACAATATATGTATATATATATATATATATATATATTTTTTTTTTAAATTACAACTATAATAGGATACGTCAAAAAAAAAAAAAAGATAATTTTATACAGCATCACTTTCACACACTACGGTGGTACTACCAATGTATACAACTCATTCTAAATACATTATATACCGATATACGATAATGTAAAATGAGGACCGACTGCCATCTAGAGTTTATCCTATAAAGGGCATAAAGGGACTTTGATATAATTCGATTTCAACGTGCTTGTTTGCTTATTTATCTATGTATGTACGCATACATGTATGTATGTATGTAGTTTTTAATTTGACATACAATATTGCCAAATCAACAATACACACAATAAGTAATTTTTAATAATAATAATAATAATAATAATAATAATAATAATAATAATAATAATCAATAGAGTTCCTGTCCCTAAATTTTACAGCGTTCACTGATAACATATTTATATACCAAGGTATGTTCATGTCTTTTAACCTGTCCTTCATAAACCTTCAAAAAAAGTCAGTAATGTGATCCAAAAGATTCACCATAATCTTGGACCAAATTGACACACAGCAATTTATATATCTAGGTCTGCCATTAAAGCTGAATCGTAAGAGGTTAAGAACAGGTCGCTAGGGCTAATCATTCGGGAAAGTTCCGAAAAGTTTTTACTCCAAAGTTTTTTGTTTTTTTTTTTGTATGGCCCTATGATTTCCACGGAATTTGTCAAAGTTTAAATCAATTAATCAAAAGTTGGTCATTAAACTTAAATCAAGTCGCGATATGGACTAGTATCTGTAAATATTATGCCGCAAAAGAATATTTAAATATGAATCCTGCATGTTCTGCGTGTCTTTTTATGAATGAACGGCGCGGATGCTCGGTTTCTTTTTCTACACATGTAATACTCAGGCGCAGTGATTTCAACGTCTGCCGTTTCACTAACTGAGGGCATAATACATTTATCACTTCATGAGCAATTCACTGTTTCATTTGAGTAAAACAAGCGTCAAATATATACGGTATTCACGGCAAGTCGGCAACCAGTAAAAATAAAAGTTCGGTTTAACTTTATTCATCATTCAGTATAATGTACGTGCCTACTACTACTACTACTATTAATTAATAAAAATGTATACATTTTTTTCCACACAATATTTCTTCCATGTTTTACATTTTAAAGAAAATTCCCTTTATTTGCCAAAAATAAAATATAATTTTCATTAAAATATCAATTAAATCAATATTTTATACCTTCATCTGATAACCAGAAAAATACACAACACAGAATTCCATAAGGCTATTGTAAAAATAAATACAAGCTGTTTTTATGCATTCAAATAAACAGACATGCTAAAACATATTTAGTAACAATAAAACGTAAAGTGAGAAAAAATAAAACATTTCATAGGGTCCCAAACATGTACATCATGTACAACTTTTGATAAATTGATGGTAAATTGTATAAGATTCATGGTTTTAATTAATTACACATGATTAATTACATTTTGATTAATAAAATTAAATTTAACCATTAAAAAGAAGACCAGAAAAATTAAAACAGAAAACAGAATTTTAAAAAAATAAAATAAAATAAAATAAAACGGAATTTGGGAAAAAAAAAATAGGGCCCTATTTTTGCATGCAACTATATATTTGTTACAGTTATAAATACATTTTCAAATGTATTATTTTATTTGTCTAACATATTTTTGTAATGTTTTAATTTTGTTATAATACTTTGATATATTTGCTATTTGCAGTGATTACTATTTACTATTGTTAATAGTGTGACAAGGTCTTTAACCCCCGGTTTAATGCCCCTGGACCCACCTAGAAGGATCCAGGTTCAACCACTTGTGTCTAACAAAATCTTATGTGAGCATGATGTGAGCTCCCACCCACTACCACTAGCCCCTGATGTTTTGGCACCAGCCCCGGATGTTTTAAAATCCTAGAAACGCCCCTGGTTAAGAAAGTAAACAATGATAATACGCCACGCGCTCTGCGGTCTGTTTACTGGCATTTTGCCAGCTCATGAAATTACGGAGCCTACTATGGCGATTGTTTAAGTCATGAATATTAATTACGACATGTTGACGTTCCTCAATAACCTTCCAGTGGCGAACGTTTTATATCTGTGGTGGCGGAGGCTTGGCTCATAATTATGAACTACGTCGTGACGTCTCTCTGCTACCTTCGTGTGGCGAAAACTTGGCTTATGAATATTAATAAACTCGCCTTCTTGCCTTTACCATAGTAGGCTTCGTAATTTCACTGTCAGCCCTGTGGACCATGATGAGGCAGTGCGAGTGGATCCAGCATGTTTCTATTTTTTGCCTTCCCTTTGACTCGGGAAGTAGTCGCGGAAAATAACGGTGCAAGCCATAATCAAGGGATAATTCACACCGCAATAAAGGTACACCTGACAACTCTGTAAGCGACACATGGTTTCTAGATGACGTCGTTATTGTTGTGACATGCGGATGTGTTTCTGTGTTTGTATCTAGTGCTGGTGATGGCAGTGCGGCCCCCTCCATGCGTGATTGACTGCGGGACAGGGTGAGTTTGTTTACTGTCACACTCCGACCGACAATGTTCATACTCCTCCAGATTTTAATTTCTGCTTGACAGACCTGATATTAAAGTTTTGTTATCAAGTTGATAAACCATAAAGCCAAATGTTGTATGAATTTGCTGTTGCAGCCTATAACTTATTTTGACTAAATACTCGCCTCAGCATTTTGTTTCATTATTATCTGTGACAGAAAACAGATACCTATGTTATTATATGATTGCAATGAAAACATGTATTTGAGGTAGAAAATATAACAAATTACTATAGGCTATTATTCCTGAACTTTATTTAAAATGCTTTTTAAGGGCTGTAATGTGTTATGATTAGGGTCAGGTGCATAAATTCACAAATATGGATGAAGATTATATTCTAATTGGCATACATGCATATTTTATATCTGTTCTGAGCTGTCGGATGAATTCAGTCCTGTACATAGTAAAAACTAATGTAGAAGTAAAAGTATTTTGATAATGTAAACATCTAGTATCTACGTATGAAAAATAAAGAGGCTCTGAGTGTATAGGAAGCAATATTCCTGTTATGGTTTTGGTATGATTTATGGTTTCATCTAAACTATGTTGGTCTTGGTTTACTTGGCTGCCATGTTAAGACATTAATCAGGTGCGTTATAGCTATATAATAAACTACCACAGCTGTTGTTTGATAAATGGACAGGCCGTGTACTCAGTGGAAATACTGATTGAAAAATTATAAACAAATAGACTGTAGCAAAGTCATTTTGGCTCATTCATCTCATTCATGATGATGATATACTGTTCTTCTTCTTCAGGTACACCAAGATTGGTTATGCAGGAAACACGGAGCCCCAGTTCATCATGCCATCCTGTGAGCTGCCTGCCAGTTTTAGTTGTTAATGCACAGCAGGGCAGATCAGAGAAGACTAATACTGCATGTCCAGCACTCAGATCCAGGATATAATATTTGGATCACGAATTTAATTAAACTCTGCCTTAGGGAAGCACTATTTAAAGCTATTATAAAACTCTTGATTCACCACTGCTGTAACCTCAATTTACTGTAGGCTCTGAGCCTGTTATCAACACACATCCTTTCATAACAATTATTGATTGTATTGTTTTTTTCAAAAGGGACTGTTATATATTCATATGTGTTCTGAGAATATTTTACATGAATGTACTTTGGGATTTCACAGAGCTACAATAATAAACTGATTATAGCGTTGTCATTGCAGGTATTGCAATCAGAGAGACAGCCAGTGTTGGAGATCAGGCACAGAGACGTCTCATGAAAGGGGTAGATGACCTCGATTTCTTCATTGGAGATGAAGCCATTGATAAGCCCAACTATGCAACCAAGGTGATAATTTGATTCAGCAAATAGTCTGCTGTTTTAGACCTGTAGACACTATACAGCCTACTCCAGGAAGTTTATGAGTATATTTGTTGTATTAAGAAAGTACTAATGCTGACTTATTGTATATATAATACTTAAACACCCAAGAGTCCATCTAACTACTAGTGTACTTCTAAAAAGAGCCTTTAGATGTTATAGCTTATGTACCGTTTTAAATATAAAATGAGCAACTTCCTAGCAAGTAATAAACAGACTATTTAAAAAAAGGTTGATCACTTTAATATATTATTTCAAATGCCCTGTTTAATCTGGAAATACTGTACATGTGTATAAGAAGAAGAAAAAACTGCAGTCATCCAACAATTTCTTGAAATGTACTAAACGTTTGGAAATGTCAGGGGGCAGCAGTGGTTCAATTATCAGGAAGTGTAAAGTACAACTACTCTGACACTGCCTAGAAAAGGCTGTCTTTTAAAACCCAGCTTGAACAAGGAGACTTGAGAGGTGAAGGATCGCTTTGAAGGAGTTACTGGGTTCAATAACTGAGAACAGAGTGAAGGGGCACCAGTCAACCATATCAAGGGCTTGACATGATATTGAGCTGTATGAGAGATAGGCACAAAAGAAACCATTGCTCAGCTTGCAGTGTGAAGAGAGATTTGGTGATAGAGCTTTTAAAAATCATGTTTGATAAGAATTTGACACTGTCAGCCACAAAAATAATACCACACCAGCAGCAGAATTTGTGAAAAAGTCAAGTCACTTTTATATATATAGTGCTTTATATTATACAGATTGTTTTAAAGCAGCTTAACAGTAAAAACAGGAAAATAACAATCAAATATGAGATCCAAATTCATATTGAGTAATGCACTACAGTCCAAATAATAATCAGCTGCTTTACATGTTCTTTAGTATGTTATTTAAATGTCAAAATAAGTATACTTAAAGTACTACAAAATATTATTAAAACATGATTTAAAATACACTTTATTTTAAGCTGTCCTTGTTACACATTACATGCACTTACTGTTATAATAACAATTAATTATACATAATTACATGCAAGTAACTGTAATTCTAACACTAACCATATAGTAAGTACATATGAAGAGTTCAGATGCAAAACCAGCTAAAAGCCTAAAAATGAGATAATGATACTGAGTGAATGCTCCTGACACGTAGTATATGTCCATCAAATATTTTTTACTTCAAACTCGCTAAATTCCAGCCTCAGCCCAATCAGAAGTACCAGTACTTACATAGAAACCTATACAAAGTAGCCAGAAAGAAATGCTAATTTTAAAGAAGTACATCAGATGGATTTAGAGGCTTTTGCATCTGAACTCTTCATATAGTAAATTAATATTGCTTAGTACTTAAATGTATAATTAAAAGTTACTTTTAAAAGTAATGCATTACATTATTGTGTTACTCCCTAAAAAAGTAACTAATTACACTACTTCTATACTTTTTATGTAAAGTAATGTGTTACACTTTTTAAATCTGGGCAGGGGTTGCTTGTTTGTTTTTAATATAAGAGGTTCTATTTTTAGTAAACATAAAAGTCCTTTCACACCAAAAGTGAAATGAATCAGCCTCAGGCTGAAGGAAAAGTAAATTCATGTCTGTACAGTGGAATGCAGGTGAAGGTTCTACACTCTTCAGCAATAAAAAATGAAGCACAAATGTTAGTTTAAAAAGACAATGTAAAATGTTAGTTTAATGTTAGCCTAAAGTAATTTTGCTTATTAGTATGATTGAATTGAATCGTCAAAGGTCAGCAGAAAAAAAAAAAAGGTTAATACAATGGGATTAAATACATAAAGCATATTTGTGTTATTTAACATTTAATTATTGCAGGTTTGTGTCATATTCTGAGTTTGCATTTCATAGCTTTTTTGCGAGTGAGATGAGTAAATGCATGTTCACATTTGGTCTAAAACTACAGTAACATCATGTTTACACAGCGCACACAACGCCTCTGCACTTACTCACAAAGTAACTGCCATTACTTATTTGAAAAAGTATTTTCTTGTATATCAAAAGTAATGTGTTACCTTACTACTTACTTAAAAAAAAATAATCTGATTACGTAACTCACTTTACTTATAATGCATTACCCCCAACACTGACTATAATAAGGACACCTTAAAATAAATTGTAACCCTTTTAACTTTAAACATGTACTTAAGTGTGTTACAAAACATGAAAGTGCACTCTTTTAATTTCAATTAGGTGGCCTTTTATATAATTATTATTATATTATTTTTTAACAATATACTAGAGATTTGAAGTACACTCAGTACATTTACACATTCAGTAAGCAGTAAGCACACTTCTTTTTCTCAAGGGGTGTTAGCATAGTACTGTTGGGTTGCCTTACATCATCAGGGACAGACCATTTTTTTTTGCAACAGAAAGAAGAATGGATGATGTAAACTACATGAAGATTCTGCAAGAGAACCTGTTTCAAAAATGAAGCCGTAAAGAAAGTTTTGGAGAACAAAGATCAAAAGGCCAAAAGAACATTGGAAAAATCTGTGTATATGAAATGTATACATCTCACACTTAACAAAATATGTATTTTATCACCTCATGACATCATATTTCATAACTCTTGCTTGCTTTTTTTTTTTTTTAATAAATGTATATAAATGCAATATACTGTTGCATATACTGGGACAACGTGAAGTAAGACTACAGTAATAAAGAATTCATCTAATAATTTTTCTCTCTACACATTAGTGGCCCATCAGACATGGTATTGTTGAGGATTGGGACCTCATGGAGAAGTTCATGGAGCAGGTCATATTTAAATATCTCAGGGCTGAGCCAGAAGACCACAACTTCTTGATGGTATGTCTACTGTACATTCGAACACCTTTACGGTGAGATTATGGAGTGTTTGGCACAGTAATTTAAAGTGATTTGCAAAACATTCTTCCCACTGAGAAACAGAGGAAGCACATACATAATTAAAGCTACCATTGAAATATTTATTGTCTGTATAATGATAGATTATGCTGCTTTGTCTATACCAGAGTGCAACAGTGTTTATGTCACAAACAGGATGTATCCACTGTGTCTTCTGCATGTGTGCCTTTGTTTCGCTGCTCCATTTGATGATGACAAAACACCCTTTATATGCGCCTGATATTTTACATTACAAAAGACCACATTTCATTTATTCAGCAGACCTTTTGTGCCTGTTTATCCTGATGTTGCAGTGCTATATTTTCTTCTCAGACAGAGCCTCCTCTAAATACCCCAGAGAACCGGGAATACTTAGCTGAGATTATGTTTGAAACCTTCAACGTCCCTGGACTATATATTGCTGTTCAGGTAAACTTTTATGTTTAAATATGTCAACTCAGATACAAAGATGACATAAACAAAGAAAGCTGTGTTTGAAAGAACAGTAACATATACTTCACCCTGTCAATTTAATTCAAATTTAAATTAAATTTAAACCTCACACTCCATTTTTAAACTGCTAGGAATGCCGTTTAAACTATTGAATTCAAATCTAAAATATGAAATATGTGAGTAGCTATGAAATTTACTTGATTCAAATTTTACTTGATATTGAAAACTCGTCTTCTGAATCAGCCTGGGGAAATTTGCTGTTTCTTCATCTATGTGAGTTTTACATTCAGAAATAGTTTGTAAAATTAGAAAAGGTTGCAATGGCCTAGTAATTGGAATCTTAGAAACTAACAATCAAACAGGTTGTTAGATTCTAGGATTTCAATTACTAGTCTGTAATTTTGTTATTATTGTTTTGTTTTTTACTTTTTAATTAAAATTTTATTTAAGTTTATTTATTTATTTGTCAGTCTATTCAAAGTAAACTGAGAGATCATTCACACTTTACATATTACTCTGTTCTGCAAGGAATATGTTGGAAACAGCACTTTATCTATGTGACTATTTTTTCAGGCGGTTTTGGCATTGGCTGCATCATGGACTTCAAGACAGGTTGGAGAACGGACACTAACAGGAATTGTGATTGATAGCGGTGATGGAGTTACTCATGCTATACCAGTGGTAAACAACACAGATTTTCATACAGTGCCCACAAAAAGTAGGGATGTGAGCCAAAAAAAATTAGATGAAGTGAGATCTGCAAATAAATGCTGCTAGAGCTTTCTTCAACAATTTAGATGGCTGATTACTATTTCTTTTTTATCTTTTAGGCAGAAGGTTATGTGATTGGCAGCTGTATAAAGCACATCCCTATAGCAGGAAGAGACATAACCTACTTTATTCAACAGCTGCTAAGAGAGAGAGAGATTGGCATTCCTCCAGAACAGTCACTGGAGACTGCAAAAGCTGTTAAAGTGAGTATCAGTAGGGATTATATTCCTTTCTCTGGAGTGCTTCATTCTGACTGGTGAACTGTGACATTGAGTGATCAAATTTTTTTGGTATGATAAAAACTAAACTTATATTTCACAGTTGTCTACTTCTTTTGGCTAATTTGCACACAACATGAGTTCATTTAAATTCAAATCAATATTTGATGTCAACGTTTATTATGTGTTGGCTGTGTAGTAGCTAGGATAATGTACACTCAGTGTACAGGTTCTGATTATCTGGGTTCGTTTTTATAATATCCATATAATAGCCATATTTATGTCCAGTACAATTTTTTTGTACTCTTTATCCATTACTCTGTTTTATTTATTTATTTATTTATTTATTTTAGGAAAGGTATTGCTACATCTGTCCAGACATAGTGAAGGAGTTCACTAAATATGACATGGACCCTGGCAAGTGGATAAAAAAATACAAGGGAATCAATGCTATCAGCAAAAATGAATTTCAAATAGATGTTGGATATGAGCGTTTTCTGGGACCAGAGATATTTTTTCACCCCGAGGTAAAAAGACCACACTCTCTGAATTATTCAGCATGTATACCCAGAATGACCTTTGGAAACTCTGTAGTAAAAGGTCTTTTCACTCTGTAGTTTGCCAACCCGGACTTTATGCAGCCCATCTCAGATGTAGTGGATGAAGTCATTCAGAACTGCCCTATCGATGTCAGAAGACCACTTTACAAGGTATGATATCATTATTATCATGCAGTAGAGTACTAAAGTGATGACGTATTTTTGTATAACCCCAATTCCAGAAAAGTTTAGACGTTTCGCGAAATGCCATAATATCAAGAATATGTTATCTGTTCATTCTCTTTGACCTTTATTTAATTAACTAAAGTACTGAGAAAAAATTCCAGTGTTTTCAGTGGCCAGCTTTTAATTCTGTTTTATAAATATAACCAAATTTTGATTTTCATGGCTGCAACACACTCGGAAAAAAAGTTGGGACAAAAGCATGTTTAACACTGTGCCAGATCAATTTTCCTTTTAATAACAATGTTTAATTGTTTGGGAATTGAGGATACTAATACTTCAAGTTTTACAAGCAACATTGTGTCCGATCTGGCTTGATAAAAAAACTTTAGATGCTCAGCAGTCCGTGATCATCATTGTCTGATTCCCCTTTTCATGACTGGTCATACATTTTCATTAAGAGACAGATCTAGACTGCAGACAGGCAGTCTAACACATTCAGCCTGTGTCTACGAAACCTGACCTGGGATTGTCTTGATCTAATAACCGTGGACTTCCCATGAAAGACATATTCCACTCACCAATGCCGTTTGCTCTGCTGCACCCCAATGCCATAACAGTCGTTTTCATGCATCTGTCGCTGATGAAAGTCTGGATGGTACCTTTGGTTTTTGGTACTGAGAACTTAACGTCCATTTTCCCAGAAACAAACGTGGACCACAGCATCTGATCACAGCACACATTTCCATCTTCATTTTGACTATCTAAGATGAGCTCTGGCCCAGAGAACCCCATGGTATCACTGCATAGAATTGATGTATAGCTTTCTGCTAGAGTAACAGAAATTCAAGTTGTATTAATTGGTACAGCTACAGAATGTGTTAAGTGACAGCTGTTTTCCGAAGTACTCCTGAGCCCATGTGGCTATATTTAGCATCTTAGCATGTTGTTTTCTTATGCAATGCCATCTGAGGGCTCAAAGGTCATCCACATTCACCTGAGGTGTCTTGCCTTGCCCTACACAGACTGACATTTCTCTGGATTCCCTGAATCTGTTCAGAATATTATTTGGGGTAGTTGGTGAAAGACCAAAATTCTTTGTGAATTTATATTTAAAAAATTTGATTTTTGATTTGTTTGTCACTTTTGTCATTAAATTTGGTACAAAGTGATGAAACACGATCCAACTTCGCTTGCAAAGACTGAATCCTTTTATACCCAAACATGATCCTCTCTTATTTCCATTTCACCTGCTTAATGTGAACTGCTTCAGAACACTTTAATTTGGATATTCTATAACCTTTTCACTTTTATTTTGCCTCTGTTACAACATTCTTGTCTCCATAAAGACCAGAAGTCAAAGTTTAAGTTCAGATAGTTGACAGAGAGTTGAATGAAGAAAAGTTCTTTACATTTCCAAAGGCTGTAGAAGTGAGTAGAAGGATAAGAGGATTCAGAGTTAAATGAACTTTGTAATTTTTACTAATAAGTTAAGTTTTCTAATAAGTTAACAGTACAAATAATTCTAGCAATGTGCAAACATAATATGTTTATGAAATGATGATCTTTTTATGTTCCACAGAAGAAAGAAAGTCATACAGTTTTGTAATGACAAGAGGATGAGTAAATGAACTATCCCTTTAATACAAAAATAGATACAGTGGATTTAGACAACTATAATTTCCTAATACCATTATAATACAAGTGGAGGGGATTGTAAATTTATCCTTTTAAGTTTATTTGATTATTTAAGATTATTCAGTTTAAGTGGAAAAGAGTGTTAAACTCCAATAAGTACTTACCCTCATATCCTGGTAAATTTGCATTACAAGAAGAGAAATTACATTGCTTTATCCTATAGCTATAGACCAGCACAACTTCTGGTTTTTCAGTAAGTTTGTTAGCACCGACCCTGTACATTACAGTGTTCATACTTTGCTGTCAAGAACAGAACCGAGTCAGTGAAGACATTAGTTGATTATATTTGCACAAGGCCTGCAACTAACAAGGTATAGACATATTTATGATATCCAATTTGATCAAATTTGAACTGAAACTCATAGGGTTTCCCTCTCTTTCCAAAATCCTTATTGGAGCAAGCTGACTTTATCTTGTTTACACTCCCTGGACAACCTTTTTTAGGGCTAGAAACCTAGAGTAAAAATAATTGGCTTAATTTATTTGGAAGAAGAGACGTCTTTTCATTTTCATTTTCCTCCCCTACTTTCTATTGTTTTAATCTGTAAAAAATATTAATGGGAGCCCAGCATACAACCATAAATCCTGAGGCAAAAAAAATAAGAGAAAACAGAACTTCTGACTGCATGTTGCTTTTGCGTGGGATCAATTCTTTTAATTTCCAGCAGGGGTCAGTGCTTATCCACTGAGCTCACAATTACACTGTCTAGAATAGAGAAAGCTTTAACTGATCCCTGTAAATGGGATGAACAACGCTGAAATAACCTCAGTATCCATTTCTATATCTCACAACTCACAGCCTGACTGCATAAATAGTGTCTTGACAAATTCAATTACGCACACTGATAATTAGAGCGCATCTACATCACAGTGCGCTGAAATGATTCCTATTCATTTGCCTTCAAAACAAACTTCATTGTGGACTATACTGGAGGAACTGAAAGTTAAGTGGAAAGTCCTTTGATGCTCTTTTAGTTTGATTTTCTTTTTCTGCCAAGATTTCCTGAGGTGTAAAAAGTCTTGGCAACAACAAAGACCTCTGAACAGCAATTGGTTCATCTAGGGTTATACAGTCATGGCCAAAATATCAGCACCTTTACAATACTGTCAGAAAATGCAACCCTTCTCTCAGAAAATTGTTGCAGTTGCAAATGTTTTGGAACTCATATGTTTATTTATTTTTATTTTTTTGTTTGTTTGCATTGGAACAACACAAAAAAACAGAGAAGAAAAGTCAAATCTGATATAGTCACACAGAACCCAAAAAAATGCACTGAACAAAATTATTGGCACCCTTAACTTAATATTTGGTAGCACCCACTTTGGAAAAAAATAACTGAAATCAATTGTTTCCTGTAACCATGAATGAGTTTCTTACATCTCTCTACTGGAATTTTGGACCACTCTTCTTTTGCAAACTGCTCCAGGTCTTTCAGATTTGAAGGATGCCTTCTCCCAGCTTCTGTTTTGAGATCTCTCAACAGGCGTTCTATGGGATTCAGATCTGGACTTATTGCTGGCCATTTTAGAACTCTCCAGCGCTTTGTTTGTAACCATTTCTGAGTGCTTTTTGAGGTGTGTTTCGGGTCATTGTCCTGCTGGAAGACCCAAGACCTCTGGTGGAGAAGCAACTTTTTGACACCGGCCACTATGTTGTGCCCCAAAATTCTTTGGTAATCATCAGATTTCATGATACCGTTCACACAGTCAAGGCATCTAATGCCAGATGCAGCAAAGCAACCCCAAAACATCTTTGAACCTCCACGATGTTTGACTGTAGGGACTGTGTTCTTTTCTTTAAAGGCTTCATTTTTTTTCTGTAAATGGTGCCATGATGTCCTTTACCAAAAAGCTCTGCTTTTGTCTCATCTGTCCACAGTAAATTCTCCCAGAAGGATTGTGGTTTTGTCACATAAGTTTTGGCAAGCTCCAATATTGCTTTTTTATGCCTTTGTGTCAGCAGTGGTGTCCTCCTGGGTCTCCTACCATAGCATTCCTTTTCGAGGGATAGTGTGAGCTGACACTGTTGTACCCTGTGTCTGCAGATCAGCTTGAATTTGTTTGGAAGTTAATCGGGGTTCTTTATCCACCATTCCAACAATCCTTCGTTGTAATTTTTCATTAATTTTGCTCTTCCGTCCATGTCCAGGGAGGTTAGCTACAATGCCATGGGCTGTAAACCTCTTGATGATATTGCACACAGTGGACACAGGAGCATTAAAATCTTTGGAGATGGACTTGTAGTCTTGAGATTGTTTTTCTACTATTTTTTTTGTCAAATCCACAGACAACTCTGTACACTTGTTTCTTTTCTCCATGCTCAGTGTGACACACAACACAAAGGTTGAGTCAACTTTTCTCCATTTTAACTGATCGCAAGTGTGATTACTATTTTTTCCACACCTGTTACTTGCCACAGGTGTCTAAATACAAATTACAGGAGCATCACATTCTTGAAAAGCAATTATTTCTTACAATTTTGACAAGGTGCCAATAATTTTGTCCAGTCCATTTTTGAGTTCTGTGTGAAAGTTTATCAGGTTTGTCTTTTCTTCTCTTTTTTTTTGTGTTGTAGCAGTGCAAACAAAAAAAACAATAAGCATGTGAATACCAAAACGTTTGCAGTTGGAACAATTTCTGAGAAAAGTATTGCATTTTCTGACAGAATTGCAAGGGTGCCGATATTTTTGGCCATGACTGTATCTAGAACTGACATTAGGTGTCTGTGTCAGGGAATGCTACTTCTAAAACATTACAATATTGTGTTTCTCTATAGTAACAATTTTGCGTTGTTACTTTTGTATTACTACCAGTGGACTTTTCCATTTTACACAGGAAGTGGTATTTTTTTACTGCGAAACAAGTGTTTATCTCCCTGATAGGGATGCACGATATTATCGGACTGATATCGGAATCGGCCGATAATGACTTAAAATGTAAATATCGGCATCGGCCCGATATGAAAAATTATGCCGATATGTCTTGCCGATAAGATGAATATGTTAACTCGCATGTGCTGAGGGTGTGCTAGATCATGTCAGCAGTATAGCTCATTCTTGAAGCAAAGTTTTGACTGAATGAGGAGTAGATTCACTGTTTTGGATCGCTGCATTTAAACTGAGAACGCACATACAGAATGATGCATAGCAATAGCGCGTGCAGTGGCAGCAGCGGCTATAGGAGAAAGCGCGCCGTTGTTCCATTTGGGATCATTTACTGTTGCCTGTTTCATATCCAGTCACTAGCTTGCTAAATGCACATTTAATGGTTTTATGGTGCTCTTTGTTGTAATTTGAAACCCAATGGCTATGTTTGCACATGACATGATCTGCATTTAAAATAAAAAATAATTACGGCGCGCGGTCAGTGAATTCTCTTTCTCCGGCGGCGCAACGGCAAAACACACTGTTGCTCATATGAAACATTTTTCGTAAATATTATGACACAAGTGAGGTACAAAGCATTCTTTCTAAGTTAAATAATAGGTTAGCAGGCAAATGTTAGTAGCGACCATGCTTTTGGATTCATGCCGTTCGACCCCATACATTTAAAACCATAAGCGGCTATGTGTTCTGTTTTCCCGGTTGGTCACGAATTGCCACAAACTTAATAATATTTATAGTTTCTTTTCACATATCATCCCCGTCTCACCCTGTAATTTCGCAGGTTTATTTTTTTGTCATTTACTTTTAATCCATGTTGTCGTATCTTTTATGGTGGTAAACTGCGGGTGGGAAATAAAATATTTCGTGGCAATAAATTAAGAATTCGTTAATACGACTTTTTAATTCGTTCCCTTATTTTACAAATTAATAAATTAATAAATCGTAGGAACTAATTAACAAGTTGTAGGAAATAATTATGTCCTTTTCGTGTTCCGCAGCCCTGTCAAAGCGCAGTGCACGGTAAAAAAATATTAGAAATTATAATTAAACATGACTTAGTGACTACATTTTTAATTTTTTTTTTTAAATGTGCAAGTTAAAATTTGACGTGGTCGCATTTGTGCGAGTGCCTGATCTGCAGTGCTGAAGCGTCTGCTCCATACAGCGGGAGTTACAGAGTTACCAAGCCGTGGCATATTCAGGATTTCACTGATCACGCGAAGGGTAGTTTACACGCTTCGGGTGTAGAGCCTGGTTTGTATTTGTAGTGTCAGCACGAGTCCGGTGGTGACGGCAAAAATGACGCGACTATTCTGGAAACGATGGCGGACGGAGGATTTGGTTTTCGACTAGGGTAAAAGACCACTTGTTAAACCAGAGAAGGTAAACATGGTGGCATTCTTGTGCAAAAAAAGTGTACTGTTTTGCCAGTTGGTCACGAATTGCGACATAACTTAATAATATTTTTATTTACCCAAATCCTCACCCTTTAATTTCTTAGGTTTATTTTCTTGTCATTCACTTTTAATCCATGTTTTCGTATCTCTTACTGTGATAAATTGCGGGTGGGAAATAAAATATTTCGTGGGAATAAATTCGTTAATAATAAATTCTACAAATTAATTCGTTCCCTCATTTTACAAACTAATAAATTAATAGATCGTAGGAACGAATTAAGAAGTTGTCGCATTGAATTATGTCCTGTTCATGTCCCGCAAAGCACCCTCACAGTCACCCAGTTTAGTTCTACTTTTCTTTTTGTTTTTGTTTTGAAATGTTGTTTTCAGATTGGGAATTCGAAAGTGAAAGCATCCGAAGTTCAGCATGAAACATAGCAAAAGTGAACTTAATTCACAAAATTCAGATCATAAATAACGCTAGCCTGCTGATGAAAAAGAAGGGATTGAATGTAAACCACTCATTACTATTTATTTAATCCTAACAAATAAGTTATTGTTAAAAACTAACTTTCCAAAAAAAAAATATATATATATATCGGTATCGGTATCGGCCAAAACGAGATGAAAAATATCGGCATATCGGATATCGGCAAAAATCCAATATCGTGCATCTCTACTCCCTGACTTAGATTGCATGCAGTGACATTTAGCTAAACCACAAAAACTTGCTCACCGATTATCTTGACAACTGAAAAATTTATGATGGTCCAATCTGCGAGTGAGTTCTGTTATTCCCTCTGCTACAAATAACAAGTACACCAGGATGGCACATGAAAAACTTGAATTTATTTTCATTTGTCAGCAATATTTTGAAGTTTTGAACTCATTTTGAATTTTTTGAACTCATTTTACTTGGTAAAAATCCATTTTACTTGGTAAAAAAATGGTAAAAAGTGTAGAGGTTTTTGTAAGAGAAAGACTCAGACATAACTTATACTGTAATTGGCTTGGTTGTCTTTCATAGGCATAGGAAATAGGTTTGTACTTGATGTAGAGTACATGGACTGATTGTGCAGATATCTACAATTGAAATCTGTGAACTGTAAAAGCTGCATAATGTCACAAAGCTTTCATTATACCTGAGGGGGAAAAAGACAATCACATCTTGCAGTGGCCCAAGAAAGATTATTTTACACAACTTTAGGCTTAGATGGTCACGCAAAGGACCTTACAAAATTTAAACCAAATGTATTAAGGCATAGCTGAGTGATAGTTGCTTTGTGCCTGCTCAAAATTTAGAGTAAAGACATAATGTTGCATAAAAGCCACACTAAATTATGCCTTCTCTGACCCACCTCAGCTGCTAGTATAAAATTATGCAGTTGTAATTGCAGTATCAATGTATTTATTCCACCTTTGAGCAGCATTAAATAATAAAGAAACCTTAATGCCATTTCAGAAGCACTTCTGTGCCACCTTTGCAGTGTAAATTTGACATTATTTGATTATCCTCTCCAGGAGGGTTAGGTTTTCAGGTAGAAAAATGAATTATAGATTAAATGAATTATGAAGTATTTGCATCTTGATATCACCGAAGAACAGAGGGCAAATGAAAAAGGTACATGTTAGTATGCATGTCTCTTACTGGCTTCTGACATGCAGTGTAGATTAAAAGCTCTTCACCCCAGCGAAAGGGTCCACTGCCATGCTCCTTCTACCCTTTAAACTCATCATCAATAATGATGGAAGAAGCCAGCCTTTTATTTCCTAGACGAAACCAGCATTTCCTAATCTGAGTAGCAGGAAATCTTCTCAAGTTTGTTAGGAAAGAACTGAACCCTTAGCCCTGTAATGAAACACACTTCTCCTGCAGATACCCAGTTATAAGCTGACCTCAGTCAGCCTATGGTCATTTATTCCCAGCATGTTACTTTACTGGCCTTGCCCAGTTTCAGTGTCTGCCGAAAAAATACAACAATAGTTTATTGCAGAAATATAAAGGAAATAATGCAACATTCTGTGGACCGGAAAATTTAATAAAGTGGACAAAATCTAAATGTATCACTTGTTTCCACAGTATTGCATTTTACCCAGATATGTTCCTTTTCATTTCAGTGATTTAGTATCTGTAATCTTGTGGATTGTATTTTGATTTCATTTTTATTTAAATGAAGTTTTACTCCTTAATATACAGCACATTGATAGTAGATGCTTTGTCCTTGTCATGAAAATGAGTCCATGTAAACAGAAGCAATTTTGTGCATGTTTGTTGATGCTTTTGCATTAGTTTTTCAATGAATTATATATTTGTGTACTATGGTTCTTTTGGGTGAACATAATGAAAAGGCAGATATTTCCGAATTGTGTGTGTTAGTGATGTGTGTGTGTGTGTGTGTTTATGTGTGCATTAGAACATAGTCCTGTCTGGTGGGTCCACTATGTTTCGGGACTTTGGCCGTAGACTACAGAGGGACCTGAAGCGAGTGGTGGACGCCAGACTCAGACTGAGTGAGGAGCTCAGCGGCGGAAGAATAAAGGTCTGACAATTTTTCAAATCACTCTCACATTCATCATTTTTTACAGTGCAGTTTGGATTCTTGCTCTGTTCTGAAACCTAGTGAACTGCCTAGAGAGGCAGAATTTTAAGGTGTCATAGGTTCTGTCAACACAAATGCTGTTTTAAGCGGTTCTTAATTATTTTGCCCAAAATCTGCATTGCCCAACACTCCATATATCTTAACAGCTTACATCAGAATGCACTGTTGAATTTCACTGTTGGAAAAATAAGATGGCAGAAGAGTTGAGAGAAATGTTTATTTATTTATTTTTTTTATTCAGTTATTCAGTTAATTCAGTAACTGTAATTGTAATAAGCTCCCGAGTTGTAGGAAGGAGAATCCCACCTGGATGGACCAAGGACACAATATTTTGTTTATTAAAGACAGATGTGGAAAATATGGTTATAAAATTGGTGTTAAAGAAGTCCACTTCCAAAACAAAGATTCACATATAATGTACTCACCCCATTGTCATCCAAGATGTTCATGTTTTTTTTTTTTTTCAGTCATAAAGAAATTATGGTTTTTGAGGAAAAATTTTTCTTCATATAATGGACTGATATGGTGCCCTGATTTTGAACTTCCAAAAACGATCCCAGATGCGGTTGTAAATGATCCTAGCCGAGAAAGAAGGGTCTTATCTAGCGCAAATGCTCGTCTTGTCTCACTCTGCCTAAACTGTTTTTGTTCCAGTTTATGACAGTTAGTGTATGTCGAAAAACTCCCATCTCATGTTCTCCCTCAACTTCAAAATTGTCCTATATCGCTGTTTTACCTTTTTGTTAAGGGTGTTTGATCTTCTTTGCATGTTTACTGTCACGGAGTCAGACGAGAAATGAATGATCGAAATATGTCCCTGTGTAGCGCAGCGGAAAACTCAAACGCGGATACACACGAGTGAGTAGGTAAACCACGCAGTTTGATCTGAGAACGCTCCAAAACGGAGTTGAGATTTCCACCAAGAAATCCGCGTTCTCACACGCACACAAACAGGTAAATAAAGCGCTCCGAGGAGCAGAGAGTTTACTCACGTGAGTAGGAGAAGAGATGGGACCTGAAGATGAGCCTCGCATGAGCTCAATGTCTGGTGCTGGATCGTCACCTACTTCCTGCTTAAATACCTGCGTGAAGTTACTTCCGGGTCCTCGTGACCTCACGTGATTCGGTGCGTGTGACAGTACCCCCCCCTCCAGGACCGGCACCAGACGGTCCCGGGATGGAGGATACCCGATGACGGTAGTCCTGGATGAGAGCTGGATCCAAGATGAACCGCCCGGGAACCCAAGACCGCTCCTCCGGACCGTAACCCTCCCAGTCGACGAGATACTGGGTGCCACGGCCCCGAGGCCGCGAATCAAGGATTCGCCGGACGGTATACGCAGGACCACCGTCAATGATCCGGGGCGGAGGTGGAGCAGGAACCTGGGGAGACAGAGGAGAGAAGAAGACATGTTTGAGTTGTGACTGGTGGAAAACAGGATGGATCCGGAGAGATGTGGGCAGCTGGAGCCTGAAGGTGACAGGGTTTAACCGATGAGTGATCTTGAAGGGTCCGATGAAGCGAGCAGTGAGTTTTTTTGAATCTATCTTAAGGTTGATGTTGCGGGTGGATAAATAAACCCTGTCACCAACATGGAACAATCGTCCCGGAGGGTGCCGGCGGCGATGTTGAGTGGTGTAGCGGGTATTGGCCTTTCGGATGGCGGTGCGTGCATGGTTCCAGAGCCGCCGGCACCGACGGACCAACTCTTGGGCGGACGGGACCTCAACCTCCGGCTCTTGATGTTCGAACACCGGAGGTTGATACCCGTAGCATACCTCGAATGGGCTCAGGTTAGTGGCGGAGGATGTGTGGATGTTGTTCGAGAGTTCAGCCCAGACGAGGTAGCGTGCCCAGGAACGCTGATGCTCGCCGGCAAAGCATTGGAGAAAGCGTTCCAGCTGTTGGTTGGCCCGCTCCGTCTGACCGTTAGTCTGTGGGTGAAATCCGGACGACAGACTAGAGGTGGTCCCGATCAGACGGCAGAAGGCCTGCCAGAACTTGGGCGTGAACTGGGGCCCTCTGTCCGAGACGATGTCCTTGGGGAACCCATGCAGGCGGACTACGTGTTCGAGTATGAGCTCCGCAGTTGTCTTGGCAGAGGGGAGTCCGGTGAGAGCCACCAGATGCACAGCTTTGGAGAAACGGTCCACAATGGTCAGGATGGTGTTCTTCCCTAGAGATTCAGGGAGTCCAGTGACGAAGTCGATGGAGATGTGAGACCAGGGTCGTTTGGGGATGGGGAGGGGCTGCAGCTCGCCGGTAGATGGGGTGTTGTTGGTCTTGGAGCGAGCGCAGGTGTTGCATGCCTGGACGTACAGCTGTACGTCTCTCCTCAACGTCCTCCACCAAAACGCCCTGGCGATGAAGGTAATGGTCCTCTGGACTCCCGGGTGTCCTGCCAGAGTGGAGTCGTGCCCCCACTGGAGTACTTCCTGGCGTAAGGTGTCGGGTACGAAGAGACGTCCAGTAGGGGTGTCCGGAGGTGGAGGATTTTGGCTGTGACTCTGGCGGACTCTCTCTTCTAACCCCCACCAGAGGGGAGCCAAGATGACGTGAGGTGGCAGGACAGGCGCGGTCTCCGAGGTGGTGGAGTCTCGCTGATGTTGGCGGGAGATGGCGTCCGCTTTGCTGTTCTTTGAACCGGGCCGGTAGGATAGTTGGAAATTGAAGTGTTCGAAGAACAGAGCCCACCGCGCCTGCCTGGGGTTAAGCTGTTTGGTCTGGCGGATGACGGTGAGGTTCTGGTGGTCGGTCCAGACGGTGAATGGGTCGCCGCCGCCCTGGAGCCAGTGACACCATTCCTCCAATGCCCACTTGATGGCCAACAGTTCACGGTCCCCTACCCCGTAACGCTGTTGAGTGGAATTGAATTTTCTAGAGAAAAAACTACATGGGTGTAGTTTACCGTCTGGACCACGTTGTGAGAGGACGGCTCCTACGCCCACATCGGAGGCATCCACCTCAACAACGAAGGGTTTGCCCGGGTTGGGGTGGGTGAGGACTGGAGCGGTGGTGAACAGGTTGCACAAGGTCTTGAAGGCTTGTATGGCTTCGGGTGTGAGGTGAAAGGCTCCATGCGATGGTTTGGTGAGAGCAGTGAGAGGTGCTGCAGTCGCGCTGAAGCCCTGGATAAATCGCCTGTAGAAGTTGGCGAACCCCAGAAAACGCTGCAGCTGTTTAAGCGACGAGGGTAGGGGCCACGAGCGCACAGCTTCCAGCTTCTGGGGATCCATGGCCACACCCTGGGGGGAGAT
This sequence comes from Labeo catla, assembly GCA_012976165.1. Taxonomy (NCBI): domain Eukaryota; kingdom Metazoa; phylum Chordata; class Actinopteri; order Cypriniformes; family Cyprinidae; genus Labeo; species Labeo catla. The sequence continues at coordinate 1,331,023 of VONZ01000122.1, forward strand.
GACGAAACCGAGGAATGTGGTGGAGTGCTGGTGAAAAGCACATTTCTCCAACTTGCAGTACAACTGATGGGCCAGCAACCTACGTAGCACTGCTCGGACATGCTGGGTGTGTTCCTCCAGGGTCTTGGAATATATGAGGATGTCGTCCAAATAGGCGTAGCACCAACGACCCAGCATGTCCCGGAGGACGTCATTTATGAACTGTTGAAATACAGACGGACTGTTGCACAGACCAAACGGCATAACGAGGGTCTCGTAGTGACCGGTGGGGGTTATGAAGGCCGTCTTCCACTCATCGCCCTCCCTGATGCGGACCAAGTTGTAGGCGCTCCGTAAGTCCAGCTTCGTGAAGAAGCGGGCACCAGAGAGGGCGTCCAGGGCGGTGTTGGTAAGAGGAAGTGGATGACGGTTCTTGATGGTGATCTGATTCAGCCCCCGATAGTCCACACAGGGACGAAGGCCCCCGTCCTTCTTCTTAACGAAGAACCAGGTCGTGGTACGGGACAGGAACCTCCTCCAGGTTGATATCGGAGGCCTCGGACTTTCTCTGAACACGTCCCGACCGGCGCCCGGAGGCAGAGCTCCTGACAGGTCGCCCCCCAGTGGACGATCTTGTGGTTGGTCCAAGAGATGAAGGGGTCGTGTGTGATGAGCCAGGGATGTCCCAGGATGACGGGTGGTGAGGTGATCTTGGTGATGTACAGTTGGATTTTTTCGGTGTGGTTGCCAATGATGAGGTGGATCTCTTTGGTGCGACGGCTGACAGGGCTGAAGTTGAGGGGGCGACCGTCGATGGCTGTGATCGTTAACGGTTGGGATAACACCTCAGTCTCAATCCCCAACTGGGCAGCAAATTCCTGATCGATAAAGTTACCAGCCGCACCTGAATCAACAAATGCGGTGGTCACGATCCGTTGGTGGCCCACGAGGATTGATACCTGAAGGAGCATCCGGGATTCGGCGGGACAGGATTTGTTCGTCACCGGACCAAGCAAAGACCTCCCCCTCTTTACCTGGTCTGGCCGTTTCCCGGCCGGAGAGGGCAGATTGCTCGATGGTGATCTGGGGAGGCGCAATAGGCACATAAACCTTCGCGGTAGCGTCTAGCCCTCTCTGCTGCCGACAGGGAGGTGCGTCCTATTTGCATGGGCTCCCCGGCTCCGGTTGAGTGGGCCTCTGAGGCGATAGGTGGAGGAGGAGAGGGCGCAGCGACAGCGTAGGTGACGGGTGAATCCAGGGTCCTTGTGCGGGGAATGGTGCCTGTGGAGGAACGAGAGACAGAATTAGTGCGGTGTGGGTGGTGACGCATCCTCTGATCGACCTGGAGGGCCAGCTGGATCATGCCCTCCAGGGTGTCAGGAAGCTTCCGCACAGCCAACTCGTCCTTGAGCCTGATGGAAAGTCCCTCGTAGTAGGCTGTGTGGAGAGCGGCGTCGCTCCAGGTGGTCTGTACTGACAGGGTGCGAAACTCTGTGGTGTAACGGCTGATGCTGCGTTCTCCTTGTCTCAGGTGGTACAGACGTGAATCTACCTCCACCTCGCTCTCAGGGTGTTGGAAGGCGGCCCTGAGCTGGGTGGTGAATGCTGGGTACGAGTGGGCGGAGTCGCCGTCTGCCTTCAGGACCGCCGTAGCCCACTCGGCTGCCTGCCCGGTGAGAAGCGAGACGAGCAGAGCGATCCGGCTGCGGTCTGTGGGATAACGTGATGGCTGGAACTCAAAGATGAGAGAGAGGTTAGTGAGGAAGACATCACACCGGGCACCGGATCCATCCCACTTATCCGGGAGTGAAATCTTGGGTTGGTGGGCGGGGCGGATTGGTTCCGCGGGGGCGATCTGTGCAGTAGCCAGGTCATCATAGTCTGCTTGCAGAGTGGTGAGATCCGATTGGAGAGCCCCGCACTCCGCCCGAAGACCCGCGGTCTCGGCACGAAGCGCGGTAACCTCCGCTCGAAGTCCCCCCATCTCCTGCTTCAGACTCATGATTTCCATGGTCTGCTGCTGGATCACACCCCACAGTTGTTCCAAATCCGCCGGGACCATTTCGGGACCAGACATTCTGTCACGGAGTCAGACGAGAAATGAATGATCGAAATATGTCCCTGTGTAGCGCAGCGGAAAACTCAAACGCGGATACACACGAGTGAGTAGGTAAACCACGCAGTTTGATCTGAGAACGCTCCAAAACGGAGTTGAGATTTCCACCAAGAAATCCGCGTTCTCACACGCACACAAACAGGTAAATAAAGCGCTCCGAGGAGCAGAGAGTTTACTCACGTGAGTAGGAGAAGAGATGGGACCTGAAGATGAGCCTCGCATGAGCTCAATGTCTGGTGCTGGATCGTCACCTACTTCCTGCTTAAATACCTGCGTGAAGTTACTTCCGGGTCCTCGTGACCTCACGTGATTCGGTGCGTGTGACATTTACTTTGCAAAGACTGGGTCGGTACTTCTGCAGTGATATAGGATGATTTTGAAATTATTTTTGAAGTTGAGGGAGAAAATACGATCAGAGTTTTTCGACATACCCTAACTGTCTTGAGCCAGAATACACAGAGTTCACCATAGCACCATAGCAGTCCATTATATGAAGAAAAATGCTGAAATGTTTTCGTCAAAAAACATAATTTCTTTTACGACTGATGAAAGACATGAACATCTTGGATGGCAAGGGGGTGAGTACATTATATGTGAATTTTTGTTTTGAAAGTAGACTTCTCCTTTAAGAACATATTCAGAATAAACCTGTTTTTTTACAACATTGTTTAAATGTAACTGTATTACTTTTTAAAGACCTTTTTAAGACCTTTTAAGGAAAGAAAATGTTAAATTGCATGGAAAACATTACGTCAATATGTTCTCTAAATTAAAATGTCTAGGGAGACATTTAAACAAGAACAAATATCTGCCAGTGGGCTCAGATTAATCTGCTAAATTTAAAGGGAAAATAAGTTTTCATACAAAGTTGAAAGATGGTTATTTTTGTTTTGCATATCAAGCAAATATATCTTGATCTAACAAATGTTTAGATATTTCTCCTAGAAAACAAGATACAAGTACAGAGGAAGATATTTAATTTTAGCAATTGATGCAAGATTCAATACCATGACTTTATGAATTCAGTACTTTCTGCTCTGATTTTGAGACCTTTTTAAGACCTTAATTTGGGGAAGGGCAAATTAAGGCATTTTAAGACCTTTTAAAGAGCCACAGAAACCCTGATTAATGGTTATTAATAAAAACAGTCTTCACAGTACTAACTCCCCTCGATAAAATGCTGGAGCATATCCACACTCAAGGAGTACTATCAATAACCTTTTTTTATTTGATATCAAAACACAATCTGTTCACTAGCTCTCAAACATACTACTGACGACAACTTTACATGCACACAATTTTCTGCATCAATAATTGGAATATACCATTTTCATAAAAACTAACTCTTGCCTTATGGATTCTATTCAGTAAGTAAAATGACTTCGGGTGTGTTTACACTTGTTGTGTTTGGTTCGATTAAAACTCTGGTGCGATTGCTCTGTAGTGCGGTTCATTTGAGTAAGTATGAATGCTGCTATCCGAACTCTGATCCGAACGCACCTTTTTCTTTTGTTTGGAGTGTTAATTGAGTTCCATTTAGTTTTTGATTAGTTTTGTTTTTGAAGGTAACATTTTTCAAAAAACGGAAGAGAAGGGTGGGGTGAGCAGTAGCTCATTATCATTTAAAGAGCACCAAAATGGCCAAAAAGTTGCCAAATTCTATGGCAACACTATCAATGCCAAAGCCCTCACGTGTCCCTGAACTCGTAATTACAACTTGTAAACTCAGAATGTTTTTAGAATTACAACTTAAACCAGTTACAGGTGTACCACGTGACCGCCGTCAAGTTCGTTTTGGCGCTACTTAGGCGCTACATCCGAGTCCGACAACAAGGAAAGCTATGAGCAAAAAGTCACGTGATCTCGGAATTACGTTAATTACGACATGGCGTGAAGGCAGCAATACATTTGCACATAAATATTTCCAAAAATAGATAAAATAAGTATTTTTTAATGATCATTTCCACACTGTAAAAAAAAAAATCTGTAAAGTTTACGATAAAAAACTGGCAGCTGTGGTTGCCAGAATTTTACCATAAAAAATATGGTAGCAACATTTTAGGTTTTACGGATTTTCAATAACTGATATAATGTTAATATACCAACCTATTGAAGTACTGTAATCTGTTCTGTATCTTTGCAATTGTCACGAACCTGTTCCTTAACATCTGTCTGCTTGCCACCAGAGGTCACTTTGACATTCACATCACACTGACTGTTACACCACACCCCAGACTACGTTCCCCATCAGCCATTGTGGCTATTACCTGTGTCCAATCAGAGACACTATTTAAACCCCGGACTTCCTTTCACTAGTCGCCGAGTATTGGATTGCGTTTAGCACACATCATGTGTTAGCAACTGTACGGAGCCAGTTAGTAATTTCTATCGTGTTTTCTAGTCTAGTCTTGTTCTTGTTCATTGTCATTCGAGTCTTGAATCCACGCCTTGTTGTATCGTCTTGTCTGTTTCGCTGCCAGCCTATTGGAACTCTCGCCTGTCTGTTTTGAACACTCTATTGCCTTGCCCTTCGGATTACGTTCGCCAGTGATCGACCCTCGCCTGTGTTACGGAATACTCTTTTGTCTTGCTGTCTATATACCTGTTAGCCATTGTCTGACCCTGCCTGCTATGACCATGTCTTTGTCAATGTCCCTGAATAAAAGTTTGCAACTGGATCCGCCCGCTTCACGTCACATCTCTCACTCCATAACAGCAATACACTGATACTCACCAAAAGCAGGTGATGAGAAAGTAACATGAAGAATCAAATCTCATCACAAACAGCTTTTAAATACTAACATATATAGAAGGTGCACAGTGTACACAAACATTAAACACCATCATGGTAACACACATGAAACTGAAATAATGCAATAAACATTAATTTAACAACATTAGCTGTAACATATAACGCTAATGTACACAACTAACAAGAAAACACTGTGAATCATAGTTATTTCAACAAAAAAGCATCAAATGTGAAATGTAACACAGGGAATTCTGGGAATGTCAATTTACGTTTTTTTCACTGTAAATTATGCATTCTTTTTTACTTCCAATAACAGTAAAATTACATGTAATGTCCAATACAGTTTATCACCATAAATAGTAGGGGAACTTACCGTTAATCAATTAATAGGTTTTTACTGTAACATTTTTACAGACTTTTACCGTTAAAGTCACTGTCATTTTTTACATTGTGAGAGTCTTTTTTGTTTGTTTTTGTTTTTGAAGGTAACATGCCACCTAATACACAAAAAAAAACAGAAGAGAGAAATGGGGTGAGCAGAAGCTCATTATAATTTAAAGAGATATGCACAGAAACACTCCCTGTGAACAGAGCTGTTTTTGAAGTTTACATGACTATTGAGGATTTTTAGCCTGAGTATGTTGCAGACATTTCATGAAGACCCTAAAGAATCATACAACATGGAAAATGGGCATCCAGTGTTCCCTTTAATAACAAAACAACGATGAAAGTGATGAAAGACTGCTCCATGGTCTCTCTATCACAGTAATTAAAAATGGATTATTTTATCCAATATTTGTGTGTGCTTTGTGTGCAAAGTTATAATTTGTGTGCGTTGTTTCTCTGTGAATCACTTTATGTATATTCTTTATGCACATCTGGTTTTCTTTTCAGCCCAAGCCCATAGAGGTACAAGTGATATCTCATCACATGCAGCGCTATGCCGTGTGGTTTGGGGGATCGATGTTGGCTTCTACGGTAATGCTCATATACTTAATTATGTCACAGTCTCTTTACAGTATTTTTTAAAACATTTTTATTAAAGGGATAGTTTACCCAAAAATGAAAACTGCCCTATGAAAACTACTAGGTGTATATGACTTTCTTGTTTCAGACAAATACAGTCAGAGTTATATATAAAAAAAAATGCCCTGGCTCTTCTAAGCTTTGTAATGTCAGTGAAAGGGTTTTGAGATTTTGAAGTCTAATAAAGTGCATTCATGCATTATAAAAATTAAAAAGTAGGAAGGGCCAGAATTTTTTTTTAATATAACTCTGATTGTATTCATCTGAAAGAAGAAAGTCACCTAGGATTACTTGAGGGTGAGTAAATCATGAGGTAATTTTCATTTTTGGGTGAACTATCCCTTTAATTTTCCTTTGTTACAGCCTGAGTTCTTCCACGTCTGCCACTCGAAGAAGGCCTACGAGGAATATGGACCCAGAATCTGTCGTCACAACCCAGTCTTCGGCATCATGTCCTAGTGTTGGTCTTGCACCCCGCTGTAAGCCTAGATATCAATTCAATCGATTTATCACCTCCCCATACTACGCTTTGATTGCCACTCCTCTTTGAAAAGGAATAATTCGGGCTTTGACAAGCTTAGAATAGAAAGAACAAAGCTTTTTGTTTATCAGTGAAAATGTCAAAGCCAGGCACAAGGGTATTATGTGGATTGGATCTGGAGACTTGAGGCTTGTGCTTTGATAGCAAGCGCTGAATGTTCAATATTCCAAATGCAGCATAAAAGATGAATTCAAGAATTGCACACTGACTGCAGGCTGCTCAGGTGAATCTATAAAGTGGTGTCTGTATACTTTGCAACACATTGCTGTTTTTTGTGTTCTATTCATAATTTAAAAAAAAATAGTTCAACCAAAAATGACAATTCTGTCATCAGGCTATTTCAGACCCATATGACAAATGGAGAAATTTGGCAGAATGTCCAAACAGCTTTTTATACAATAAAAGCATACAGTGACTGGTGGCTGTTAAGCTTGAAAAATAAAAGTAACAAAAAGTAACAAAAGTAAGATGGATTACCTGATCCTGGAGATCCTGGAAACTTTTTGAACAACTGAGCCCAAAAGACTTGGGATATGGTCATACGGATAACTGTTTTATACACCTATGCTGCTTTTTGTCCTTTTTGAGCTTAATAGACATGGTCGTTAGCTATATTGAAAAACTTCTCCTTTTGTTTTGCATGAAAGATAATCATTTAAATGACTATGGTTTCAGACACCACTACAAATGGCTGTCACCTCAAATTGTGCACTATGTAAAGGTGTAAAGCCTGAAAATTTCCAGACAGGTGTGTTGGGACTAGTTGGAGCTAAACATTGCTGGATATTGACCCTTCAGGAGAAGGATTTGACACTGTAATGGTTTTTTGCTGTGATCTTGATGCATGTAGTTGCCTGAGCTTGTGTCGTATCAGCCTTTACTGAATGAAAAGTAGAATGTCATTGAATTGTACATACATAGAATTTTTCTATATTATATGATGGGTTATTTCAGAATTAGTTTATATTTGTATTAAAGTAAATGCAGTAAATGGATTTGGGGGCGGTCAGTTAACAACTGTGAATTTGAAACAGTACAGTATTCTTACTGGAGGTTAGGTATATAGCTGATATAAGAGGAAATATTTTTGTCCGAAAGAAAATGTACTTTATTTTATGCCTCATATGCACACTATTTACTGTATGTATGTTATTCCAACACATAGCAGTAAGAAGCACTTAGTGTTATATCTAAGCAACTATGTTTGCCAAGAAGAAATCTGCTGTTTGAAGCTAGTGTTAATTAAAACTCCTCTCTCTGAAAGTTCCCTTTATTTTTCCTTTTGTCTCTTTCAGTCTTTTCTTCCATTTTTAGTATCATTTAGTCCTTTCTCCTGTCTTACCTTTGAATCTCATCTGGTTTCTCTAGTAAATCTTTAGTTTATTAAAGAAAATAGTTCACAAGAGAGAAAAAATAGTAAATAGTAAATTGCACTCCAGAGAATGAATAATAAGGTGGCTTTGAAAGTTTTTTTTTATATATAAATTTTTTAATGAAGAAAGGGGGGGGGGGTGAGAATAAAGATCCCTAAACTCTTAACATAAACCAAACGATCCTTCAGAATGAATGGTTCTAAATATACCATTACTATAAACCACACAGGAAGCACAAATAAACGTAAACAGTCTTTAATACACAGGGGTAAATCCACGACAGGAGCAGGAACAAACACACATACATAACAAGCAGACCCAACAGGGGAGAAGGTGCATGGGATTATAATCAAACTAAACGAGGACAGGAACATGACCAAATAAGAAAAACTAGGAACAGAGACAGGGGCAACACAAGACATAACAGATTCATGATCCTAAAGCGGAGCCCGAAGCGGAGACGGAGAGCCGATGAGCTAGGGTGACGAGGAGGTTCCGGAGGGCCAAGGTGGAGCCGACGCCACCGGCGACTGACGCGGAGGCATGGGTCCGGAAGGCCGCGGTGGAGCTGGAGGGATGGAGGAATCTGATGGAGCTGGAGTCTGACGGCGCTGGATGGACGAGGCGCAGCCGGAGGAGTGGAGTCCTGACAGACCAAGGCAGAGCCGGAGGGACGAGGGAGCCCGGTGGAACCAGTGGACTGCTGGGCCACGGTGGAGAGGAGGGATTTAGGAGCCATGGTGGAGCCGTTGGGTTGATGGCCTGAGGTGGAGTCCTGGACTCTAAGGCTGGAGGCGGAGACAGGGGATCATCCAGCCACGACGCCAGTGAAGACTGGCAGACCCACGCTGAGCCCACCACACAGATGGTGGGCTAAGGGTGAGCAGAGGGACTGCCAGATGACAGCGGAGGAGGAGGCAGGAGCGGGTGGGAGGGCGGGTATATGTGAGCCTCTGGGCTCTCGGGGCTGCCCTTGGGAACAGAAACCTTTTGACAGGACTTAGAAACAGAATCTTTCTTTGGGTAGGACTTGAAAACAGGAGCCCTCTCTGGGCTAAACTCAGGAGTGGGAGCCCCTTCTGGGCTGGACAAGGAAGCAGTACCCTCTCTGGGCAGGACGTGGCATTCGCAACCCACTCTGGACTGGACGTGGGAACAGGGGTGACAGATGATTCCAAAGAGGGAGGGAGGAGAGGGGGCAGGTCAGCATCCCAGTCTAAAAGATTCTCCTTCGCAGTCCTTATTCCCAGGTCCGTGTGGCGGGCGTTGTAGCCAGCTCTCGCACCTGGACTGTTGTCACTTGCAGCTCCGGCTCCACAGCGATCCGTTGTTCTGTTGCTCCATGTGGCGATAGTTTTTTAATTGTGGCGAGCTCAGGCTCTCTATCAACGGTGGGCTCGGGCTGCTGCTCCATGCAGCGGGGAGATGGTGGGCTGGGCTCTGGTTCGGGAGTGGAACTGGCGAGATTCTCCTGGGAAAGGGCGGGAACGGAGACCCGTTTCTCGCCACTGTCCACTCCACAAAGACAGCAAAGTTCGTTCAAGGACCATCTTCGGATGCAGCGCTCTGCACGTGGGGTTTAAGCTGGTTTTATAGAACATGCAGAGCGGTCATCCGGATAGCTGGTAAGAGTAGTGAGGACCAGGAACAGTATGGCATGGCCCTTGAGCGATGGGCTCGAGGGCAGTGTGAAAAATGGAAAAACAAACGGAGTGGTAAACACATAGTAAACTGTTGTTGGTCAGGTCTTCTGTCACGCTTCGATGTTTAGGAAGCATGCAGGAGGCATGAGTAAACGTAAACAGTCTTTAATGAGCAAACACGGGGAAATTCACGACAGGAGCAGGAAGCATGGACAGGAGCATGACAAGTAGACCTGATGGGAGAAATGAACAGACAGGAATTTATATACAAAAGGTAATTGGTAAAACACAGGTGCATGGGATTATAATCAAACTAAATGAGGACAGGAACATGACCAAATAAGGAAAACCAGGAACAGAGATGGGCAACAGAAGACATAACAGGTCCATAATCCTGACAGCGACACATCTTTTAAGACTGTTGTTTTAATTACTACTGTAACTGAACAGTGGTATTATTTTTGATTTCCCATAGTTCAGTAGTTGCGTCATGTGCATCATTTGGCCTTTTTAGAAGTTTCTCAGAAGTCAAGCCCTCCTATGAGCTTCCATTAACACCTTAGGGCATGTTCTCTTTTTGCTCATCTGACTTCATATACTGTATTCACCTGATCCACCTGCCTTTGATCAGACACAAGACTTAAGGTAACAGCTTGTCAGCAACTGTCTAACATGAGGCTTTTCTCTGTACCTTGAGCTGGTGAACTAACCTTACTTTAGTTGTGTCTGCATTTGTTTAATGGTAGCAAGCTGACCACAACTAGAAATAACAGTGAATTTATGAAGTTTGTGACATTAGAGACTTATTGATTGTGATCTTCATAGTGAGTGCACCTTCAGAAAAAAATCCTCAAGGTGAAACTGCCCTCAAATGTTTCATGTTTGAAAGGACACACCATTTTCCGTCACAGTGTGGCTTGGCCTACCCTGTGGGTAGATCAATAACCTTAGTGAAAATTTGTCTGTCTTGTCCTTTTATAATAGCTATTTGTGTGTTAGTTTGTACCTCATTAGATAGCTTTAACCAGACTTTCCCACAAAGAGCATGGAAAGTAATCTGGACATTCTGAAGATTTTTTCTTTAATTTACTGCTTATCTTCCAAAAAATAACAACTTTACAGGCCTGAAGTAACAGGCCTGTCCCAAGAACTGGAGCTTGTGTCCAATTAGCACATGTTGACACCTCACAAGTACACTTTACCCAGAAAACCAACCGCACAGAACAAGATGTAATCTGCTTTTTATTTTTGTACATTTTTCCAAGAATAGTTTATTCAAAAGTAAAATTTGCTGTTCATCAGAAGAGATTTGGAGAAATTTAGCAGTACATCACTTGCTCACCAACAGATCCACTGCACTGAATGGGTGCCATCAGAATGAAGAGTTCAAACAGCTGATAAAAACATCACAAACTCATCTACATCTTGGATGGCCTAAGGGGTGAGTAAATAGTCAGCGTATTTAACTTTTTGTGTGTACTATTACTTTAAAATTTAAAGTATAAAAGATGTTGATCACATGCAATAGGGAGGTTTACAAAGACATTAGATTAAATGCACATATCATACATGAACAAACATCTTTAAACAGTCCAAATGCTTAAAAGGAGAACTCCACTTCCAGAACAACAATTTACAAATAATTTACTCACCCCCTTGTCATCCAAGATGTTCATGTCTTTCTGTCTTCAGTCGTAAAGAAATTATGTTTTCTGAGGAAAGCATTTCAAGATTTTTCTCCATATAATGGACTTCATTGGTGCCCCAATTTTGAACTTCCAAAATTCAGTTTAAATGCAGCTTCAAAGGGCTCTAAACGATCCCAGCCGAGGAAGAAGGGTCTTACCTAGCGAAATAATCTGTCATTTTTTTCGAAAAATTTACAATGCTACGAATTAGTAATGGGTCGTTCTTGAACGATTCTTTCATTTTGAACAAATCTTTAATGTGACTCGGGAAGAACGAGTCATCTCGGGGACTGAATCGTTTAGTCACGCATGCACAACATCCTATCAGGTTCTGTACTGGAATTAGTTCACCTGTTTCAAATCTTCGGGTTTTTCGAGTCGTTCGTTTGTCTTAGGGGCTGTCATATGATGAACGAACGACTTAAACCCGAAAACATGTCAGATAAGAGGTGAAGTGAGCTAATCATAGACTAAAGACCCAGGTAAACAATGAATTAATCTTTTCTGTTTCTTATAGCATTATGGTTTTGACTTGTTCGTAGTGTGATCAAAGTTTGTGTAAGCAGTAGATGTGTTAGGGAAGTAACATGTAACATTTTAATTACATTTTGCTAAAATGAACGAAATGACTTGAAAAAAGATTAATTCATTTTGCTGAAGGAGACCCAAATGTCTGGTAGAATGAGCCGAACTTCCCATCACTACTACGAATCACGTGTAAGTTTATCGTCTGTGTATGAGTATGGTGAAAAACTCCATCTTATTTTACAACTTGAGAGGAGGACATCATTGTACCTTTTCGTTGTACCTTTTTGTTTGTAAACAGCATTTTCAAACTCGCTTGCCCTTTCTTAGTCTTTGCGCATTCGCTTTGTAAACACTGGGTCTGTAGTTCCGCTTGACCTTTCGACGTCTTCTTCCTCGGCTGGGATCGTTTAGAGCCCTTTGAAGCTGCATTTAAACTACATTTTGGAAGTTCAAAATCGGGACACCAATGAAGTCCATTATATGGAGAAGAATCGTGAAATCATTTCTTTAAAAACATTTCTTCACGACTGAAGACAAAAAGACATGAACATCTTGGATGACAAGGGGGTGAGTAAATTATTTGTGAATTGTTGTTCTGGAAGTGGAGTTCTCCTTTAATCTGTTTTGTAAAAGAGCTATGTATAGTTTACACACCTCTTCAGTGCTGTTTTACTGCTCAGTCTTACAGTTTAATGATCTAATCTGATTTGAGAGGTTTATTTGATCTGAGTGAAAATATAATCTGAATCCAAGACACAAGCTTTTATCAAATTTGAAATAGCAAGTCCCTCAGTCTTTCAGACCTTGTTTTTTTCCATATATATATAAAAAAAAAAAAATTCAGCACAGTTAAAAACACACACACACACACACATTTGTTTTTGTGAATTGTGGGGACTTTCCATAGACTTCTATAGTTTTTATACTGACAAAACGATATTGTCTATCCCCTAACCCTAAACCTAGCCCTCACAGAAAACATGTTTGCATCGTTACACTTTCAGATAAACATCATTTACTATTTTTAATAATTTTTTAACATTGTGGGGACCGCAAATTTCAGGTTTTACTATCCTTGTGGGGACATTTGGGCCCCACAATGTAGCAAGAACACGTACACACACACACAATTACAATGATGTATAATATTATTGCATACTCTAATTAACTCTCTTATTTATTTAAGTATTTACGTATTTATTTATTTTAAACATAAGCCTATGTTGATTAGGAAACTAAAAATGAAATGTAAAATGAAAATATCCCACCTTGGGTTTGTTCAGAAGAGGGCTTTCAATGTTGTTTCAACTAGTATTTCATTTTTATTCATTTTTGTATTTGACCAAGGAAAAAGACATTCTAGATTTTAATATAAAATTGGTTTTTGCAATGTATCTTAATTAAAAGTAAACAGAAAAGTAAAATCCCCAACATTTTAGGAGTTAGAGAATGGGTTTCATGTAAAATTCAAACAACAAACAAACAAAAAACATCACTTATTCAGTCTGAGGATCAAACAACATGTTTGTCATTTACATTAATTAATTTAGCTTTTATCCACAGCAACTTACAAATAAGACATACAGTGTGGTAGGTAAAGGACAAATTAATTTAGCCAACATGACCAGTCTATTTACTGCTTGTGCACTAAAACAGGCTTTTGGTTTTTGATTTAGTCATTTAAACCTGAAACAGGAATGCAGCTTGTGAGAGGATATGTAAAAGCTTTTAATCCGAACAAAATTGCTGTTGCCCATTAGTACATTATTAGTGTTTGTTTATGTAGAAGAATAATTATATTTTTGTACCAACTTACACAATCAAATGTATTCAGGAGCCAAAAAAAGAGCTGTACTAAAGCCATTAATGAAATATTCAGTGGAAACATGCTGATTATCTCAGGGACGCATGGCCAGAGAAATATTGGCATGGCATTTTGGGTAACACAACAGAAAACAGGCCGACTGGCACACAGCTGGTCCCTGGGGAGCTGAGACGAAGGATGCCAGGATTGTCAGAGGGCAGCAGGAGTATCGACCGTGCCACTTGGGCACTGCCAACTGACACATTTGTATTGACAGACTGTGATGGATGCCAAACTCAGACGCTCTCATAGGGCTAACTGGCATCAGACAGAGAGGATATGCAAATCACTATGTTTATGGCACAAGGCAAAATTATTTAGCATTTTTATTCATGAGTTCTGTACTTACTATTCATTATGCGCTACAATTGATTGCTCTTTTATCTGTATTTTTCTCTCTCCTCAAAGGCAAGACATTTTCATGCACGTTTAGGCATAAATATCCTTTCAATTAAACTACTGAAGTTAGGCCCGAGTTTCTCACTGTTATAGCAATGTAATGAAAATCCAGTTGCTGCGGTACATTTTTCAATACTGAAATTTAATTTACAATATTTAATAAGTATTTGCTGGTTAGCCCTTTAGACCCAGTGATGTTTTCCGGTAAGCCTCTCTTAAGAGACAGACACATGCCCAAACAAGACGTCAGTTCTCTGACATTAATAATGACCTTTACTTTAAGGCTTCCTAAATGAAATGTTCTTCCACAGTCTGATTAAGTGAAGGCCGTGAGGTTATGTTTATGGCAGTCTTATGAAGCCTTATTGGCATTGCAGATAAATTTGATTAAGAACCATTTGATTACTTGATGTTGCATTGATCTAGTAGAGGGAATTTTGCACAGGAGTCCCTTCTGTGCACCTGTTTAAAGCACATGTTACTGAATTGAAATGCTAATGCATGCTGAAACAATGTGTTACGCTACATAGATGAACATTTGGTGGGAAAGCAGGTTAGGGTAGCTTTCAATTATGTAGAAATGTTTTGAACGCTGTATCTAAGCAACTAAGGATTAAATATTTCAGAACCAGTATATTGCAGTTTTCCAACAATGCATAACTACAAAATTGGATGTTTCATATATACATAAATCGCAATAAACCCCATTTGTTTCTGAAACATAGTAATTCACTTTCCCAACGAAATACGGGAAAAAAAACATTCATCCCTTAATTAGTTGCATAAAGCAGAACATATTTCTTTCAAACTATTCTTGCTACAGCTGGTTACTGAACGGAAATGCTAATGCACACGCTAATAACACACTAGGGATTTTTACCTCAGCTACTGTACATAGAAAATTAGTTCCTGGAAAGAAGACCGAAGATAGCTTTCATCCTGTCTTAAAGATAAATGATTTGAAGACTGTATATTTAACAAGGGATGATTAGCAAGAGACAATAACTAGCTCTCAAATTGCAGTTTTCCAAAACATAATTCAATTGTCAACCACAAAATTGAATGTTTTGTATGGGTGAAAGCAACAAACACAATTTGTTTCTGAAAAATAACTCCAAGAGTAGATCTAAGATTCTTAAATTAGCTAAAAAGGCTGTAGCTGCAAACCATGAGAAAGCTTGTATTATTTCATTGCCAGTAGTTTAAAAAGCAAACAAATCTATATTTCACAACCTCCCACTCCATGAATGTGGATGTCCGTACCATGCTTATTGCTTTATTAGACTAAATGAATCTTTACGAATATAGCACAAGCGCTAAACAACGTTCACTCTTGTCTTCTGCATTACAGTTACTCAATTTTCACAGCTAAAGACCACAAAGAGCTCTGACATGGAATAAATTATTAAAATATGACTTTGGATAATATCAGCCTTCACAAATGTTTATTCACACTCACTGAGGTTTGATGCCATTGCTGTTGTCTTGTCCAGACTCTAAGATCCCTGAGTTGTCCTATTAAAGTGTAAGTCAATGAAATGCATGGGCCACACACTGGCCATCACCTGTTCAGGGCTGTATCACATCAAATGGATTTATGGGCCTTCATTCAGCAGCCATTACCGGAGGGATATGGCCATTCTTGGGAATAGGACAACATAAATCTGTCCGTTATGCTTCTCTGCTGTTATTTAGATACCTACTTAATCCAAAGAGAACCTCCAACACTTGTTCCTCAGAGATTTATCATCAAAGTCAGCCTTGGGACTGACATATCTCACATATCTCAGCCATCTTCCTTTGTATATCTAACAGCTTTAGAATGGTAAGTTTAGAAGTACATGTGTATGTGTAGAGGGGAGGGTTTGGTATATCATAAAAAACTAAATGTAGCATAAATTAAATTAATATTTGCAATTTTATTGGTAATTTTATCTCTCTGTTCTTCTGTAGTACAGCAAGCTGCCAATCTCCACCTGACCTTCACAACTTGTGAACAGCTAAACCCAACTCTTTTGCAAGTACTTAAAGGGGTCATCGGATGCTAAGTTCACTTTTTCATGTTGTTTGAACATTAATGTGTGTTGGCAGTGTATGAACAAATCTACCCTATAAGGATAAAAATCCATGCAGTGGTTTTTAATTAATCTGTAAAAATAATATCCCCTTTTTCAAATCGAGCCGTTCTCAGATGCCTGTCGGTGTGCCGTCACACCGACAGAGATCGCTCCCACAATAGTTGATTGACATGAGCTCTTACCTTAGACCAGCTGTCACAGTCCAGTAACTTTCCATGTTTTGATGCCAGAGCAGGGATGTAAGTTAGACAAGAATATCTCAGATTGAGCGACTGAGGTGTTGTGTTGCTGGATGTAATAATGAACATAGTGATCGTCATTTACTCCGGACATCTGAGCAGCTGAAGATGGAGTAGATTACGTTTGTTTGTGAATGGAATGCGGCTCCCGATCTACATATATCCATCTATGTTCGCGCGAATCATTCATGATCCAGCTTCACTTACAGCAGAAGTGAGTATAAGCATTTTTTTTTATGAATCTTTGCGGTCGCCTTTCCTTATAACGTGGTAGTTAGGAAGGTTAGCAGCTAAACGCGGTAAAATGCGGCTAATGTAAACAAGACCGTCTTTCCACAGAGAGAAGAGATGGGCGGGGTGAGCAGAGCTCATT
Source organism: Labeo catla (assembly GCA_012976165.1). Taxonomy (NCBI): domain Eukaryota; kingdom Metazoa; phylum Chordata; class Actinopteri; order Cypriniformes; family Cyprinidae; genus Labeo; species Labeo catla. The sequence continues at coordinate 1,347,622 of VONZ01000122.1, forward strand.
TGCATTTAAAGGAGCAACCCCTTAGAATGAGATGATTTTTGGAGAGCTGATTTTGGCAAGGTAAAAAGGGTGTTGTTTTACGAAACCATTGAGAATTTTTAATCAAAGTATATTAGAGACTTTTCTTTAAGACCCTAAAGAATCATATCAACTTGTGGAAAATGGGCATCCGATGACCCCTTTAACTAATTCTCAACAATTTCCCTAATTTCCTTTTAAATAAGAGTTTTGTACAGTAATGTTGAACTTGTTACTCAGCAGGGGCGGAGCTGCCACCCCACCTGCCCTCCGGAATTATCACAGAATAAAATATAAATGTATTGTTTCATATGCTACTTTTCGGAAACAGCGATGACAGTTTAAGAAAAAACAATTGCAAAAACACGTCTTTCAATAAACTGTTCACGATTGTTGCACGTGCACGCAGCGCGCCCAGTGTAGTCGGGTTCATTAACAAATGACTCTTATGAACCGGTTCTTTTTGAGACAAAAACACAAAGCGCGGCCCAGTTCATTAACTAATTGTTTTTACATTTGTTCGTAAATCAGATAATAGCTGCTTCTCGGCTAACTCTTCCTTTGAGAAATCTAATCTCGTCCGGATATGTCTGAGATTCATCGCGCAATTCTTTGGTGATCCGATTCTCCGACCGCTCGCTCCACTTTCTTCGTAGATACAGGCCTTTATGCCAAATCTGACGAAACAATAACATGAAATCAATAAGATGTTGATCACGGAAATTGATAGCGGAGGTAAGAATCTAGTCGTATTGTAGTTTTCTCGATTGTTAACAATTGATTTTAGTAGGCACATTTTCCTGAACCATTTATTCAGTTCTCAAATCAAAGACACATTTCTCAAAAAGTTTAACAATGGGTTAAACTATGTTAAAGATTAGCAAAACTGATGACACACCAATCACAATATCTGCATCCTAACAACAGAGAGAGCTGAACGAATTAACACGGGAATTTGTACTTGCACATACAGTACATTTACAGTATACAGTACCAGTACATCAGATTATGGAAATTTCACTACTCTACAGGGTTGGCAAATCTCACGCATTTGGCGTGAGACACACGCTTTCAGTCTCTGTCTCACGCTCTCACTCTGCCCATGTAAATCTCACGCCAAATTGGCAACCCTGCTTGCGATTTAAAACAAAGTTTAGCTTTCAAGTGTTGTAAGTTTTAATGCTAAAGTCAAACGATAAATACCGTTTTGGCGAACTTAATGTGGCGTAAATTGTAAAATGTAGCGCTTCTATTAACACCAGAGCCATTGAAAAACAGAGCTGCGACAAGCTTTGATCTCACCGGCGTCGCCGCCATGCGGTCACGTGATTCACGGAGCTCTCCAAACAAACCAGCGTTGGCAGTATATTTGATTGTGTTTAAGTAGGATAGAGACGACAGCTTCACTATACAGGCATTTGCAGCAATTTTTGGTAAACATTACGGCATATTATGCACTTTTTTTTTTTACGTCGATGACATTTACAGTATAATTTGATTCTGGAGTGATGGAGAGGCAACCCTTACGAAAATTAAACGTTTTATTACTACAAATAAAACCAAAAAATAATGGTTACTACAGTTAAACCATGGTAACCACAAATTAACCATGGTCTTGCTACACTAACCATAGTTTAACCATGGTATTTGTAGTAAAACTATGGTTATACAAATGGTAATCAATGCGCCAAAAAAACATGGTTACTACACTTGGTACAACCATGGTTACTTTTCGTAAGGGTTAATATGGTTTTCTTGTATTTAACCCTCAGGTATTGCTTACTTATAATGTGATCATACATAACTATTTTCCAGTTAAATAAATGTTCTATATTTTAGCTCAATAATATTTATTTAATATTTTAAGGAGATCAATTAGTACTAAATACTATTTGTCCAATAATTATGGTCCATTAATGACTTAAAACATATAGATTATTTTATATGTTTGTTACTTATATTACAATCTGTGTAATATTTAAGGTTAAATAGAGAAAAAGGTTTTAAATTCCAACGCAAAGAGGCAAATTAGGGTCGGAAAAAAAATCATTTTCATTTGTAATGCCATGGTTTACCCACTAGGTACCTGTATGGCTCTTTACTAAATATACATGTATATAGAGTACTGCAGGTCATACCTGCTTACTTATTTTAAAATTTTTCATTTGAATAAATATTTAGAAATGATTAAACACTATATTTTTAAATGTGAAATTTAAAAAGTTAATATATACCTTACATCCTTTTTTTAATAATACTTGTATAAGTACACACAATGAATGCAAGCAAATACTGAATTCAAACCAAGTGTAAAATGGTGCTGAACAAATTATAATCATTGAGCTGCATTTTTATCCCATTATATGTACAGTATATATATATATATATATATATATATATATATATAAATAGATATTTTGTACAGTAGTCCTATGTATTTTTGCAGAACTGAGAAATGACTGCCTAGAGATATAGTGTTGTGTCAGGAGACCAAGAAACTACTAAAGTCATGTAAACTGTAATGAAATTTGGCCTAATGTGCAGAGGATGCTAAATTATTATTATTATTACCAAGTTCATATACAATTCTTTGGTATTTGAACTTCTCTAGTGCTTTTATCTGCTGCAAGATTACTTTACAGTGGTAAAATGAAAAGAATTTGTTTCCCAAAAGTTAACTGCTGATTTATACATCTGTATCTGTTTTTTGTAATAGTGTTATTGATCTCATGAGTGTTCACTAGCAGGAAAGTCATTTGTGTATTTGAATTGTGTTTAAGCATTTAAGAACACCTGTAATAACTAGACTGAAAAGTTTGCAAGACAAATTTATGCTGGCTTGTCTTAAAGTCTTGTTTAAAAACATAAATAGTTTTGTCAGATGTTCTAGATGTTTGCTAGTGTTGCTAGTTGGTTGCTAGGATATTCTGGGTAGTTGCTAGGCTCTTGCTATGCAGTTGCTGGCATGTTGCTAGAGTAGATAAAAGTGTGTTGTGGATGATTACAGACATTCCCACCTCTGTTAATAACAGAAAATCAAACATTGTTTTCAAAACTGATCCAGTTTCAGTGCTTTGATATTAATTCATTTCTTTCTAATGTTAGGAAATTCAGACATTTTTGTTGCTCTTAAACTTGCACTAAAATTTGATTTATACCATCTAAGTAGCCTATGTCATTTTAATAGAACTGCATGTCTTCTTTAGTGATACAAGCTCAGAAACATTTATAACCTGTTGACGTTTTATATGTTGTGTATTGACTTGGTGCCATGATGGATAGTGAAATGTTATTTATTTTTCATTTTAAACACTAGAGATGGTTACCTAACCGCAACTTTCGGTTCCAAAAACAGAGGTAACTTTCAGGGTATGTAAGTAGGCATAGCAACTTGCTCTCTGAAGATAACCTGCTACAAAGTAGGTTATGTTTCAGGGTTAGCTTACTTTAGAGATATCAGTGCATGCGTGCGTGACCGACTGACGAGACTCCAGTGGGCATGACAGATTGCAGACTGCGCACAATATTATATATTATTACAATAACCTTTATATGTATATATAAAGGTTATTGTAATAATATATAATATTGTGCGCAATCTGTCGCATAGTTGTATGATATGTAAATTATAAAGCATTAATATAAGTAAAATATAAATAATAAAACACTATTATGACAAGGCACTGTTTATTTTTATATCATCTCACACATCAACATCATAGATCTGCCTTTTCTACAATGTAGGCTATTTTTATAATAAAAATACAAAAAAAAAAAGATTGCACAACCACTAATTAGGTGGTGATATGCACGAAGTATGTAAATGACCTTTTGAACGATAGAAGAAGAAAGAAGCATTATGGCGTGCTTTATATTAGCATCTGTTGAAAATGTCTTGTGTGTTAACGAGGAACATACTCTATGCTGAATGAACTTACTCTCTGACGTGTTTTTGGAACCAGCATACCTGAGTAAGCAAGGTTTGAGAGTTCAGGGTTTAGCAAATGGTAAGTTAACCTTGCTTTCTGGAATACACCCGTTTTCCTTTGTTCTAGTTTCCCACTCCTTGTTTGTTACTGTGGTTTCTAATTAATGAGTCATCACCTGTTCATCATTTGAGTTCATCATTTATGTGTATTTAAGTTCCTCCTTTTCATTCAGTTGCCATCTGGCATTGTTTGTGTGTAGACACACTGCTATAGTGTCTTCTCGCATATGGATTATCTGTGTTTGTTATATTAAAGATCCTTTTGTTTTTGGAAACCTGTTTGAACCTTCTTCTTTTTTATCATCTTCTGAACTGGATTGTAACAGAATACCAGACTCCAAAAGTATGGAGATTGCCTCCATAAATGTAGCCCCAATGGGGAATTCTCCAAAGACTTAGGGATTACATTTTTTTATTTATTTTTTTCAAGATGGCAGAGACATGAAGAATTATGTGGAGTAGGGACTCAGAGTCCAATTCATTTTCGTGAACCGTATCTTATCGGAAAGTTTGGGTCATTGAACAGGTTCAAAAAGGTGATTTTATCAGTTCCTGGTGCTGTCAAACAATGATGTCACTATGCTTCTTTTTTTCTAACAACTCAGTGTCATGTTGTATCAATAAAACATTCAGATAAAGTCAATTGTATCAACGCATTTTGAGAAATTCAAATAAAAAGTTATTGTGTGAGCGCATATTGTTTTCATTCACTTAAGTTAATGGTATTTGTGGTCACAGTGTCATTTGCGGATCCTTTGTGTCAGATACCACCAATATAATCTATAACTTGGATAAGATTCCTAAACGTTTCACAGTACCTACAGTACACATTTTAGACGTTGATGCACAAATGCGGAATGCCTTACATGTCTACAGTATAAAGAAGGAATAAACCAGTCTTCTAAACTCATTGATTTTGCTTAAACAACTTAAAAATAGTCTGTAAGCACAATAAACTGTAGTGAAATGTATTTACATCTCTCGACAGAAAGGATTTTGCAGGTTTTAATAAAATGTTCATTTATAGCAGTAATCATAAGCATATTTCCAGTACATGCCTCAGACTTGCCCAGTATCGTCAACTCACTCATCAGAATCCTCGATCAGCAAACTTCGACAGTTGGTTTAATCAGCTCACTGGGTTCTTTTTGAGTCTTCTGAAACTCTCTGCAAACTACAACCGTTGGTCGAACCGACTCATTGGGTTCTTTTTGAGTCAGATGTGCTACTTCGGCTGTGCGCCCTGCATCATCAACCTGGAACTGAAGTTCGATTCAGTTCGATTTTGTGAACTAGCTTTAGCAGTTATTTTCTGACTACTAGCTCAAGAATAATTTGTTCAAGAACTGAACAGTTTTTGAGCACCTGCCATCGTACCACCTGCAGTGACAACACGCTCATGGAGGGATTCTGGGTCGGACTCGATGGTGAGAGCCAGATGGTGATGCCAAGAGGAAACTCCTGCTGGATGCTGGCTTAAGTATTTCAACTTTGCACCATGGGTGGAAGGATTTTTTTTATGGTGGGCGAGGTAGAAGAGAATTCCGTTGCCAGTGTCCAGCCCCACTCACCATCCATCACCACCTCAGAGCCAGACCCAATGCTCACACCCACTGCGGAGATGGAACCAGAGCCTACTGCAGACCAAGAGGCCCAGCCAATGCCTGTTACTAAGCCTGAGCCAGCAGACTCATCTATTGGGGAAGAAAAGCCTGAGGACTCGGCTGATCAGGGGTGTGAGCCGGCTTTCACATCAGTGCCAGCAAGAATGTTTTAAAACTGAAGGAGAATGATTGGCTTATAGACTGGAGTGCAGAGGTAATGCCTCCCACCCTGTTTCCCACCCACAAACCTCTGTTGCTGTTTAAAATTCGTCCAATCAATGAAACGTCACTGTCATCACTGGAATCTAAATCTGGCACACTATTGTCTTTGTGCCTACCATCCCAGTCCCTTTCAAAGTCTATTTCTGCACCCAACATTCCTTTCCTCTTCATTTCGCCAGAGCCAGCCATTCCTTCAACCCCTGCCTCTGCCGGCTCCTCTCATTCTTTCGGTTCATCCAATGGCTCCATCTTATTCAGCCTGGGACTTTGTGTCACCAGCTCCGACATGGCATGAGGATTCCCTGGCTTTGCCTTGTCCCTTTGAGCCCTAAGCTCCACCTTGGGTCTACCATTTGTCTATGCCCTGGCTCCTCATACCCTTGGATCTGCCCAGGACCGTCATCCCTTTGGTTCCACCAGGCACCCTCGTCCCACCGACTCCACCTGGGTCACCACGGACTTCCGGGCTGTCTGCTGCGCTTCAGCCCTCCACCCATACGGCTCCTTCATCCCTCAGGCTTTACCTGGGTACACGTTCACACCTGAGTCTCCTTAGTCCAAGCCCCCAGGCTCCTCCTTGGGTGCTTGTTGCCGGAACCACATCTCGGTTTGGTCCATCGGAATTGCCTAGGACTCCCTATCTCCCTGCGTCACTTGTCAGCCATGCTAAAGTTTCAACCGTAGCTACTCTATCAGTTCCGCCATGGGTCATCCTCATCTTGGCTGCCTCCCACTGTGCTCTGGGCTCTTGTAGAGGTCTGCTACCCGGGTTAATATTTAACGAATAGCTTCGGGGTCGGGCTTAGGTTTGTAGTTAAGGTAAAACTATATGCAGCAGGCGATGCTTTCATTGACGCACAGACATTACTTGCACGTAGAGATCGGTGAACGTGCAAGGCAAACACAGAAACACTGTGGCGCAGAAAAATGTTTATTAATAAAATAGCATCAATACTGACTGGCTACATTATATTTCTCAGCAACAAGTAGGTAAAATTGCTGTAACTAAACTCAGCTTCATTGTTTGTAGAGAGAGAGAGATGCGCAGACGCAGGTAATCACACATGCAACTTTCATTCCCCTCTCTCTGGTTAATTAATTCAAATAAATGTGATCTTACCACACTTAATCTCTGTGTTTGTGCATTAAAATATGCTAGCTGGCTCATACTAGCTGGAAGTTCTATTACGTTTTTGTGCCGTTTGTTGAACAGGCTGTATTTAAAACTAAATTCATTTTGCTCTAGTGCCTACCCTATCTAGCGGTCTCTGTGTCACAACATGGCAAACGGCATACGTTTATTAGCAAGTTGAGTGCAATGTGTCACGTTGTTCCAAGGATGAGACCAAAGACAGATATTAGGTGCAAACCAATACGGAGTTTTATTGACAATTGTGAAATATTGAAATGCAGATATAAGAGATGCTTATCCGAAAGTTCTCCTTCAGGAACTCGAGCTGCGTCCGAAAACGCTAGGGGAACGCCTTTGGCGGAACCACGCTCTGAACACGTGTAATCTGGCCAATCGAAGGGCGATACGTCACGTGCGGATGATGTCACTGACCAGGAAGCATAAAAGCACGTGCGACGGGGCCGGCGTCAGCTTCTGTCTTTCAGCGGAGCGCTCTATGTTTGTCTGTTCACCCTGTTTTTTAGTGCAAGTTAACACAACTTTTTTTTTTGAGGGTGATGTCAAGGGAAAAGAAAAAGCTAGAGATAAGAGTGGTCAAAGCAGATCACGTTACAGGCTGTGTGTGCCTCCCTGCAAACGCTACATCACTAGCGGGGACACACACAGCATGTGCGTGGTCTGCTTGGGAGCGGAGCACGCTGAGTCAGCCCTCGAGGGGGCTGACTGCCCGCATTGTGAGCTCCTTCCTTTGTGGACGCTCCACTCCCGGGTTGGCTCTCTTTGAGGAGGGAGCCTTCACCAGCGTTCCCCAGGGTGCTGGCCCCGCTTCCGCCGAGGCGGAGCGGCTGCTACACTTATGGGGTTCGCAACTGGATCTGTTGGAAGGAATGGAGACGGGTGACCCCCTATCTCCTTCCTTACCTGGCATATCCGTTGTCCGTTCCGAGGGTTCGGAAGCCCGCTCTGCGGCTACTTACTCCCAAGGGACGGGCTTATCTCTCCATTTGTCATCCTCCGAGGAGGTCGACCTGGAGAGCACGGTTGAGGAACTACTCCCTCAATCGCCGCAGTACGAGGAGCTCTTGGAGGTGGTTACTCGTGCGGTGGCCAAATTAAACATCGATTGGCCCGCCGAGGAAAAAGCTGCCCCACAGAAAAGCAAGCTGGTTGAACGCTTTCTGCGGAGTAAGCCCCATCTCAAGAAGGAGCCTTCCCTTCTTCCCCGACCTCCACGCAGAGATCTTGAGGTCGTGGGCAAGACCATTTTCGGCTCGCTTATTTGTCCCCGCCTCAGACTATTATGGGAACGTGGCGGGGCTCGATGAGCGAGCCTACAAGGTGATGCCCCGGATGGAACAGACATTAGCCAGCTATCTGTCCCCCAGCGCGGCATCATCTTTGAAGGCTCCCACCTTACCCTCTAAGCCGCTCCGCACTACATCAGCGCTTGTGGGTAAGGGGTACACGGCAGCAGGTCAGGCTGGAGTGTGTCTTCACACCATGTCTGTGCTCCAGGCCTATCAAGCCGACCTGCTGAAAGGGCTAGCTGAGGGCGAGAAGGTAGATCTGGAGGAGCTCCGCAGGACCGCTGATTTAGCCCTCTGCGCCACCAAAGAGACCGCCCGGGCAGTAGGCAGCCATGGTGGCGGCAGAGAGGCACCTGTGGTTGACCCTGTCCTTTTCTTTCATATCGGACAGGGTCAACCACAGGTGCCTCTCTGCCCAGGTGCCTCTCTTCCTCCTGGACGCCCCGCTTGAGCCTTTTGGCCTGTTTGGCGACGCAGTAGACTCTGTCATCAGCAGGTACCAGGAGGCACGCAAGCAGGCGGCGGCATTCCAGCGGTTCCTGCCTCGCTGCTCTCTAGCTCTTGCGGCTGCTGGGCGTGAGCAGCCGCAACCGTGTACCAGCTCCTCGTACTGCGAGGTACAAAAGTTGAGTGTCGCTACTCGCGCTCCCCCGTCCCGGGACCGAGACCAGCGGCACTCTAGGCCGGGGTCCTCTAAGGCGAGGCCCGACCTGCCGGTCGTGCTTCAGTCTTGGAGGCCCCTGGCAAAGCGGTCCTGACGCCATCTCAGGACCGCCGAGGGCAGCCGCTACCGGGGAAGGTTACTCCATTCAGTTCGGCGCCCCACCGCCACCCTTCGACGGGGTCTTTCCCACTCTGGTGGGCCCCGAGCAGGCTCTGGTCATGGAACAAGAAGTAGAGACCCTTCTGAGGAAGGAGGCCATCGAGGTGGTCCCTCCTCACGACAGGGAGTCCGGGTTCTACAGCCGGTACTTCATAGTTCCAAAGAAGGATGGAGGGCTGCGTCCCATTATAGATCTCCGCCGACTCAATCGCTCTGTTATGAGGTTGAAGTTCAAGATGCTTACTGTCAAGCAAGTAGTGTCACAAATCAGGTCCGAGGACTGGTTTGTGACAATAGATCTGAAAGACGCGTACTTCCATGTCTCCATCCTTCCTCAGCACAGGAAGTTCCTGAGGTTCACTTTCAGGGGCGAAGCTTACCAGTATCGGGTTCTTCCCTTCGGCCTAGCACTCTCACCCCGTACGTTTACGAAGTGTGTGGATGCTGCCCTGGTCCCTCTTCGTCTCCAGGGCATTCGCATACTAAACTATATCGACGACTGGCTGATCCTACCAGAGTCAGAGAGTTTAGCGGTTCGGCATCGAGATGTTGTTCTCGCTCACATGAAAACGTTGGGGTTAAGACTAAATGCCAAGAAAAGTGTTCTTTCTCCACTTCAGAGAACCACTTATCTAGCCGTGGTGTGGGATTCGACCACGATGCAGGCACGTCTGTCCCCTGCTCGGATCGAGTTGATCCTTGCCACAGTCGCGAAAGAAGGCCAGTCAAAGAAGGCCGGTCACTCACTGTAAAACAGTTTCAACAACTGCTGGGTCTGATGGCAGCTGCGTCCAGCGTGACCTTTTGGCCTGCTGTACATGAGACCCCTACAGTGGTGGCTCAAAACCAAGGGGTTCTCCCCGAGGGGAAACCCACTTCGCATGATCAAGGTCACGTGGCGGTGCCTACGTGCCTTAGACGTGGAGGAAACCTTGGTTCCTAAATCAGGGCCTGGTGCTGGGAGCTCCTTGTCGCCGTGTCACGCTAGTGATAGATGCATCCCTCACTGGATGGGGGGCGGTCATGAGTGGTCGCCCTGCCCAAGGTCTGTGGAGTGGTCGCCATCTCAGCTGGCACATCAACTGTCTCGAGATGCTGGCCGTATTTCGAGCTCTAAAGTACTTCCTCCCAGACCTGAGAGATCGCCATGTGTTGGTGTGCACCGACAACACAGTGGTGATCTATTATATCAACCACCAGGAAGGTCTGCGTTCGCGCCCCTTATACAAGCTGGCGCACCAGATCCTTGTGTGGTCCCAGGACAAACTCCTCTTACTGCGAGCAGTTTACGTTCCCGGGCATCTGAATGTGGGAGCAGACGTCCTGTTGAGGCAGGGGCCGAGGCCCGGGGAATGGATGCTTCACCCCGAGGTGGTGAAGCAGATTTGGAAAGTGTTCGGTCCAGCTCAAGTGGATCTCTTTGCCACGAGGGAGAATGCTCAATGTCCCTCTGGTACTCTCTAGCTCATCCAGCTCCCCTGGTACAGACGTGGCCGAGGCTACATCTGTACGCCTTTCCCCTGATTGCTCTGCTCCCAGGAGTTCTGGAGAGAGCCCGCCGGGACGGGGTCAGTTTACTGTTAGTAGCCCCGTACTGGCCGGGCCGAGTATGGTTCTCGGACCTGATTTCTCTCATCGACGGCTCTCCATGGGAGATTCCCGTCAGGAGGGATCTCCTCTCACAGGCGGGGGGTACCATCCTTCACCCCCGCCCGGAGCTGTGGAAGCTGTGGGTGTGGCCTCTGAGGGGGCACAGCTCATAGCCTTCGGTCTCTCAACCGAGGTTGTTGAGACCGTTCTCCAGTCCAGGGCTCCCTCTACGAGGAAACTGTATACCCTGAAGTGAAAGCTTTTCACTTCATGGTGTGGAGAACACCAGCAAGACCCAGTTAACTGCCCAGTTGGTACAGTACTGGAGTTCTTGCAGGCCCGCTTCTCCACAGGGTTATCCCACTCCACCCTGAAGGTCTACGTGGTGGCAATCTCAGCCTACCATGCCCCTCTTGGTGGCCTGTCAGTGGGTAAAAATCCCCTGGTTGTACGTTTCTTCCACGGTGTGCTGAGGCTGAGGCCTCCAGTACGACCTCACATCCCCACGTGGGACCTGGCTGTGGTGCTTGAGGCTATTCAAGCCTATAGAGGAGATTTCGGTTCGGTTCCTCACCATCAAGACTGCTTTGTTGCTAGCACTAACCTCCCTCAAGCGGGTTGGGGACCTGCAGGCCCTTTCGGTGGCCCCTTCTCATTTAGAGTTTGCGCCTGGCATGACAAAAGCCTTGCTTTACCCTAAAGCAGGGTATGTCCCTAAGGTCCCTACCACCACACCACAGCCGGTTGTACTCCAGGCTTTCTGTCCTCCTCCCTTTCGGGAGCCTGACCAGCAGAAGCTTAATTGCATGTGTCCAGTACGTGCGCTTGACGCCTATGTCCACAGAGCTGCCCTGTGGCGTAAGTCGGACCAGTTGTTTGTGTGTTACGGTCCCCCTAAGAAGGGTCATCCTGCTACGAAACAGACCCTAAGTAGATGGATTGTGGATGCCATTTCTACAGCTTATGAGTCCTCTGACCTCCCCTCGCCGCTGGGGGTCAAGGCCCACTCTACCCGTGCTATGGCTGGCTCTAAAGCTCTCATGTTAGGTGTTCCAATTCAGGACATCTGTAATGCTGCGGGATGGTCCACGCTCCTCACCTTTGTTAGGTTTATAATCTAGATGTCCGAGCCACTCCTGGCTCTTCTGGCCTTTTGCCCTAGCTTTTTCACTAGGCAGGGACTTGGAAGTCTGGTGGCGTGGGCATCTCATTCCCCTAGCGTTTTCGGACGCAGCTCAAGTTCCTGAAGGGGAACGTCCCAGGTTACGTATGTAACCCTGGTTCCTCGAGGGAATGAGACGCTGCGTCTTGATCCATCCTTCCGGCATCCCTGCTGAGCGCTCGCTTCATTCTACGAAGCTGACGCTGGCCCTGTCGTACGTGCTTTTATGCTTCCTGGTCAGTGACGTCATCCACCCGTGACGTATTGCCCTTCGATTGGCCAGATTACACATGTGTTCAGAGCGTGGTTCCGCCAAAGGCGTTCCCCTAGCGTTTTCGGACGTAACCTGGGACGTTCTTGTATAGTTTTGAGTTAAGTCCAGAGTTCGTGGGGCAAACACAGCGATGAATCCAACATGTAGCAAGAGAGAAGAGTACGCAGAGAGGTCTGGAGCAAACATTTGGGTGTGAACGGTAGACCAGACGATGAGGTACTGATTGCCGGGGGTTTTTATAGGGCGGGGCAAAGTAGAAACAGGTGATGGCAATCAGTACTCAGGTGACTGAGAACGGGTGTGCTGTGACGTAGATGGTGGGGATGGCTGTGGTGAATGCCTTATACAATGATTGTGATGCAGCAACCAGAAAAACTTATAACGGTTTACAAGGAAAACTGCAAAGCGGATGAATTATGATCTTGTCGTTACAACCATTAAAAAACTCGGCGGAATTTATGTGACCATTGCACCTGTTGTTTTTAAAATTTTCTAACTGATAAGTACTTTTTTTGCCTTGTTGAACTGGCTGTGAGCCTTAATGAAACCGTTTCTTTGTATTTGTCTACTGGCAGTTGGATGCGATCGCGAAATACAGCATGTTTAAAAAGATTAGTTATTCGTTGTGAAAACCAATTTCGGGTTTGGGTCGGGTCGGGCTCTAAATTTAACAGTGCCACTCGGGCCAGGTCAGGTCAGACAGTCTCAGGTACGGGCCAGGTTCGGGCTTCAGTTTAAAGCCAGTGCAGACCTTTAGGCTCTTGTCAGCGGTCTACTTAGCCATTGATTCTTCCACCCACTCTTCCATGGATAATTCCACCATCTGCTCCTCCATGGAATCTTCCATCCACTCTTCCATGGGCACTTCCTCCGCTTACTTCACCCTTGTCCCTTCTAACATCTCTGCCTGTTTCCAGGTCTTTCTCAGCTCCTCGTACACCTCCAGAGCCCCCTTCTTTCTACAGTCAGACTGTTACGCGTAAGGTCGCTAACTAACTTTAAGAGAACTGTGATGGAAAAATAATTGGGCTTATATTGTGCATTTCTGAATTAATGAATCTGTGTGTGTGTGTGTATGTGTTAATGCACTGTTGTTAATGGAAGTGCAGGGAAGTCCTTCCCCTGTTTTTTTTTTTTTTTTTTTTAAAGGTATAGACTTGTTTGTTTACTTCCATACCCTGACTACTGTACTTTATCACAGTGGATGCTTTGTACTGAAGAGAATGGCTTAACAAAAGAGGAAAACTTGACTGAGATGAATGGATTTCTGCTGGAGGCGGTACACAGCATCATTTCAGAGAGTGGGCCAAGAACTTAGGATGTTAAAAAAAACAACCCACTTTCATATTCTTCTTGTCTGTCCACCTCACTTTAAATCTCTCTGTCTCTCTCTTCAGTGCCCTCTGTACACAGCTCACATTTTTTCCCCTTAGCAGACTGAATATTGAATAGTCTCCACATGCATGCTGCAGTGACATCATGTTGCCTTTTAAAATATAGATCTGATATTTCAATAATGCTGCAGTTGGTGTAATTCACTCAGCAGCATAATATATCTTCTCATTACAATATAAAATCCATTCAGGCAAAATATATTAAACCAGCATAAAATTTATTTATTAAATTTAAATTTAAGAGATTTATTTCTTAAATAAAGACTAGGTTCTCTAAACAATGAACACTTCGCATCTTTCAAACTGCAAATTTGCCACTCAGCATTCATATACCATGACAATGTTGCCATAACCTGAGCATAATTAAAGGGATAGTTTAAATCAAAATTCATCACGCTCAAGTTGTTCCAAACCTGTATGAGTTTCTTTTTTCTGTTGAACACAAAAGAAGATATTCTGAAGAATATGGGTAATCAAACTGGTCCCCGTTGACTTTGATAGTATAAAAACAAAACAAAACAAAATAATTCTATGGAATTTTAACACTAGCGTAAGACTTACAAACTTATTTTTCATTCAACAAAACAATACATTACTTTCCACACGTCAGTGTGAAAATCTTTTCTGTTAATTTCTTCTGTTCAGTCCATTAAGCAGTTAATGGGAGAAAACTTTAAGTCAATTGAACCAACTGCTGATCCACTATTCTGCATGATCCACTAATCAAAGTGCTCAAAATGCCACATGCTGGTCAGAACAGTGTAAATGCAATGAAAATGGCAATAAATAAAAAAATACATAAAAAGACCTTTTACAAACAAATTGAAAACATTTTATTGAAAGTGTAATCTATTTTATGCAGTTAGACTACGAGGCTGTTGAATGCTTCAATCTGTCTGTTTGACAAACATTAGGGTGTGCAATTTTTCTGGAAAAGCAGGTCTCAGCCACATTACAATACCATATCAATTTGCCAGATGACTGCAGTTTCAAAGGTTCTTACAGCCTACAACAGCAAAAGAACCAAAACCCACAAAGACAGTGAGCAAGCCAATAAATATAACAAACAAAAAGATAAAAATGACAGACCATATCCCACAAAATTACATTTTACTATCGGTGAAAAGCATGCCTTTCCTTATCCCACTCTCCCTCCCATATATGCACACACATACAGTATAGACACACACACATGCAGAAACATAAAAACACACATAAAATTGTCAATGCTGTCGCTGCCCAATTATAGTAAAAGCAAGAAAATTAAAGAAAATAAAACGTTGTCTTGTAGAATGGAAATAATAAATGTTTTTTTTTGAACTGCAGAGGAAGGTTGAGTTCTGAAACAGTATCTTTTTTTAGTGCAATACATATAGTACAATGACCTATAAATATTTATAAATCCATATTTAGAGATTCACAGTGTACGTTTTTGGTACATTGTATTTTAATCATCCATAGCAAAAAGCAAATCCAGTGAGAAGCACATAATACAAGTAGAAGAAAGGTTTTTGCATACAAAGGGCACACTAATGGAAAGGTATAAATGTCCTGGGGTGAGCACAACAACTAATAGGAGAGGTGAATCAATGAATACACAGAAAATCAGTGTGCTGCAAACACTGTAAGAAGAAGATAAAAAGTAAGTGAAAGAAGCAGGTATAGAATACTGGTGAGATAAACAGCCATTTCTGCCAACACAATTACAAAATTCACCAAAAATACACAAAACAAGCACTACAAATTAAAAGAACACAAAAGAATGCAATGTTATGGATAAAGGACTATTTTGGTGAGAAACAACATTTTTAAGTTAACAACTTTCAGGGATTGGCCAGGCTCTAACCCCAGTCACACCCAGCGATCACAATCACCGGAGTACTAATCATCTCACACCTGCACCTCATCACCAGCACCCTTTATAAGCACACACCACACAACAGTCATTGTCCAGGCTCGTCCTTACGATACGGACTCATTGTGCTTCTCTCTATGAGTTCACAAACCTTATACTTACCTGTCGTTACTTACCTGTATCTCTTGTGTTCTAGTCCAGTCGTCCTTGTCTCCCAGTCCTGTCAGCGCTGTGTTAGTTCTGCCATCCTCGTCATCCTGGATCATCTGCAAAAAGGAAAAGATTATTCATCACCGCTGTATCCGAACGATTCCATTCAAGTCTTCAAGAGTTTACTCACCTGTCAAGTCTCAGCTGTCATCATATCACCTCTGTGTTTATTCAATAAACTGTTTCACGATTTACTTACCTGGTGTTCTGTCTGCTTCTGTGACAACAACATCTTGATGGTGGATTTGTTTGTTACAAACACACAACTGTTTATTTCAAGGGGAAAAATTTAATAAAACTGGTCCAAAAATACAACTTTTGTACACACACACACACATTATATACAGCTCTGGTAAAAATTAAGACAACACTTTTTTTTTGAAATCAACATCATGTATGGCAGCCATTCCATTCCAGTCTGTTGAATTCCAACACAAGCACACCTTATTCTGCTTAATGAAGTACTGATTTGGTTATCGCCTGCCCTGAACCAAATCTTATTTAATGAGGAATAGTATAAAAACACTATTGTGGTCATCGCTATCCTCTTGCAATAAGAAAAAAGCTGGACAGCAAAAACAGTGCTAGTAGTACTTCAACAGTAATTGGAATCAAATAATAATTACCATGCAAAAAAAAAAAAAAAAGAAAAGAAAAGAAAAGAATAGTTTTGAGTGAGTAAAATAAGGGTTTCATTCTGGCTCTACTGGCAGAGGGATACAATGCATGTCAGGTTGCTTTCATCAGAATAAGAATAAGGTCAAGGTGCAGAAAATTACAAAATTATTAAAATAATTAGTATAATATATAATATATTGCCCCCATTTTTCATGAGCTTAACTCTCTAAGTCTAACACTATTTCTATGTACACAAAAGGCCTATTTCTCTCAAATATTGTTCACAAATCTGTTTAAATCTGTGTTAGTGAGCACTTCTTCTTTGCCGAGATAATCCATCCACCTCACAGGTGTGGCATATCAAGATGCTGATTAGACAGCATGATTATTGCACAGGTGGCCACATTATTAGGCTGGCCACAATAAAAGGCCACTCTAAAATGTGAAGAGGAGTGGACCAACATTCCACAGGCCACAGTCAACAACCTGATCAACTCTATGCGAAGGAGATGTGTTGCTCTGCGTGAGGCAAATGGTGGTCACACCAGATACTGACTGGTTTTTGGACCCCCCAGACCCCCCCAATACAGTAAAACTGCACTCAAAAAAAATTATTCTTTAAACCTACTTAATTCAATTATGGACAGTGGTTCCACACAACCAAATTGTTTTTGATGAACATGAATGGAATTTTTTGAATCTATGCAAAACTTTGTGTTGTGACAACACAGCTGAATAAGGAAGAATTTATGTGAAATAGTAATGTCCAACCAACTCAATTTATTCACTTCCTTGTAACTTAAACCGGTTAAGTTTAGTGAACATGTTTTGGTTTATTAAAAACTGGCTAAATGTGTTTCACTTTATCAACATAAGGAGGTTTGTTTCAGACAACTCATTTAAATTATGGACAGTGGTTCCATCCAATTGGTTCTAGTTACTTTAACTAAATGATTTCTAGTTAAAGTTACTCCCTTCAACAAAGCATTTTTTGTGTGATTATCTTGCAATGAGTCACAGAAGACAAGATGTCACAAATGATCAAGTGTATTTGTTAAACAAGAGCAAGAATTACAGTTACAACCACATTACAAAATTACAGAAATATTAAACTACTGTCATTTTCTAACTGGCGTAACCAATCAAACCTTAATCCAGGAACAGGAACTGGCTCCAGAAATAACTTCTGCAGCACTCCAAATGTGTATCTGATTTTAGAAGTTCAGGTTTAGTCCATATATCAGTCCCAGCAACATGTTTGTTCATAGGATATACTGCTAAGGTCCTGAAGAACTTTATCTTCCAACACTCCAACATCTGCTGGGCTGTCTTCAGTGTCTGCACCTTCAAATCTTATGACATAGATTCCCATGATTCTTCTGGATCACCTCCTGAGTGCTGCCAACGTCTGTATCCTAGAGAGGATATTTAAAAGAACTCAAATTCTTGCGTATTAAATTTACCTTAGCATTTATCATCCTTGAAAATACCAAAAAATAAATAAATAAATAAAAAAACAACTTACCATATACTCCATAATAACACTGCTAGTGTCTTCATTCGGGTACTTCAATGTCATTAGTTTAAAAATGCAGACAACAACAAAATTCATGAGATTTAGCCTTTACATTTTTTCTAAAAAAACAACAAACAAAAAAACACACATTTGAAAAATGTCATTCATCTATTATTCTGTCTGATTATTTCCTTACGTGAAATACAGGCAAGATGTCCAGATGGAACATTACAGTGGAAAATGAAACCATAACAGTACTGGACCAGATCAGTACAGAAAGCCACTGTCCTGCAGAGTTTAGCAATATTCCCAGTTAAAGGGATAGTTCACCCAAAAATAAGAATTCTGTCATGTGGTTCCAAACCCACAAGACCTTCATTCATCTTCAGAACACAAATTAAGATATTTTTGAAGAAATCCGAGAGCTTTCTGACCTGGCATAGACAGTAATGCAACTGAAATGCTCCTAGACCCAGAAACGTAGTAAGGACACCAGTAAAACAGTCCATGTGACATCAGTGGTTCAACCATAATTTTACAAAGCAGTGAGAATACTTTTTGTGTGCGAAGAAAACAAAAATATTGACTTTGTTCAACAATTCTTCTCCAAATTGCGTCTTCTGCCATTATCTATAGAGTACCTCTTTGCATAACGAATGCGTGTGATTCTGCTGACGTAGAACATGTATGCGCTGGGCCTTGTTTGCTTGCAGAGGAAAGCAATGTGCATACATCGTGATACTCTCCATAATGGCAGAATACGTGATTTTGAGGAGAAGAATTGTTGAATAAAGTAGTTATTTTTGTGTTCTTTACCCACAAAAAGTATTGTCGTAGCTTCGTAAAATTATGGTTGAACCACTGATGTCATATGGACTATTATATCGAAGTCCTTACTATGTTTCAGGGCTTGGGAATATTTCAGTTGTGTTGGTGTCCATGCAGGGTCAGAAAGCTCTCTGATTTTATCAAAAATATCTTAATTTGTATTTTGAAGATGAAAAAAGGTCTTACTGGTTTGCTAATCAAGGCTTTTAGGAATTCTCAAACAAAAACAAAGTCTTACTAAAAGTTCCAGGCAGGGGTGTTGGAGCTAAATTCCACAGAACACTGGCTCTCCAAGAGCAGGTTTGACAGGCCTGCCTTGCTTTAGAATGTATTGTTTTTGGCAGGTTAATGTACTCGCAATATCTGTCAGTTTACAGCAGTACCATATATTTTATATTTATTGTATTAATAAACCTATTCTTATTATATCTGTCTTTTTGGTTAATGCCCAAGACCATAACCCTAAAACGCAGTGGCTGGTGAGACAATGTTTTATAGGGGTCATCTGATGTAAA
This sequence comes from Labeo catla, assembly GCA_012976165.1. Lineage (NCBI taxonomy): Eukaryota > Metazoa > Chordata > Actinopteri > Cypriniformes > Cyprinidae > Labeo > Labeo catla. The sequence continues at coordinate 1,366,678 of VONZ01000122.1, forward strand.
ACTTACTTGTACATGTTGTTTGAACATATATGCATGTTGGCAGTATGTGTACACAAACACCCTATAATGATAAAAATCCACCCAGTGGTATTTTTTAATCTTTATAATATGCCCTTTTTCAAATCAGGTCATTCTCAGCTTCTAGTTGTTGTGACGTCACACCGATCAAGGCTGCTCCCACAATAGTTGATTTACATGACCGTCTTATCTTAGACCTGCCCTAAATGAGCCGAGTGAGAGCTGAGAATAGTCTGACCACCATTATTGTGTCGACTCCGGTGCAGGGGAAGACAAGACTGTCTCAGATTAAGCAACTGAGGTGCTCTGTTGTTGGATGTAACAATGATATAGCGGTCATCATTTACTCCCGACATCTGAGCCGCTAAAGACGCAGAGGGTTAATGTTACTTTCGTTTTTGAAGGAAATGTGTCTGGTGTTCTACATAAATGCGTCTATGTTCACACTAGTAATTCGTGATCCAGCTTCACCTACAGCAGAAGTGAGTATATGGGTGTTTTTGGTGCATCTTTGCAAATCACCTTTCTTAATAATGTGCTAGTTAGCAAGTTTTGCATTGGCTCGTAACCCCACAGAAGAGAGAGGCCGGGTGAGTAGGGCTCTTTAGTATTTAAAGGAACATGCAACAGAATGGCTCACTCTGAAAAGGGCTGATTTTGATATGGTAAAATGGGTGTTTTTTATACTACCACTGAGAAATTTTAACAAAAGTATGTTATAGACTTCTCATTAATACTCTAAAGAATCATATCAACAGCATCTGATGACCCCTTTAACATCTTTAAAAAAGTTTTTGTTGAGTGTAGCGGTTCTTACCTGTGTAGTGGGAACCAAGAGGGTTTAATGCTTTATCCAAGGACTCTTCTTCGGTTTGCAATCATCTTCATAAGTTTTGCAGTGTGGATCCATCCATTGGCAAAGACAGTTGACACTAATGGATCTATGGTTATTCTGTCTGTCTCATATTCTGCACAAATCTGTAAACACATGAAGTACAATTTGTTACAAGAGCACCATATATAGTTTAACAGCAAAGACAAATTCAGCGATCAAAAATTTGTGTGAGTGATTATTGTCATGTATATTATTCCAAAAGGGTGGACATGATCTGGAGCATATTTAAAGTCATAAAATGACTGTAAAAAGCATGATTTATAGTTCAGGTACAGCTTTTCACAAAAAACATTAAGTTTATAAAATGATAAACATCACATTTCTGCCTTCAAACCATTTTTAAGAAAAGGAATGAGTCAAAAGTACCCATTATACACATACACACACACACGTCTGGTTTATTATCTTTGTGGGGACTCTCCATAGGCGCAATGGTTTGTATACTTTCCACACTGTATTTTCTATCCCCTTACCCTAACCCTACCCCTAAACCTAACCCTTACAGAAAACTTTCTGCATTTTTACTTTCTCATTTTCATACATTCTGTATGATTTATAAGCTTTTGTACGCATGGGGACCACAAGCCGGTCCCCACAATGTCAAAAATTTCAGGTTTTACTATCCTTGTGGGGACATTTGGTCCCCACAATGTAGCAAAAACAAGTACACACATACACATACACACATACATACACACACACACACACACACACACACACACACACACACACACACACATACAGGTAAGCCTACATTACAAGGACAGTTTCTTCAAACCAGAAAAAAAGGTGGTTTATAGGTACTATGCTTTCCTTTTATGCTAGAGCTTTCAAATAAAAACTGAAATTCTTTAAAAAAATCAGGGAATCAAAACACAAAGTTTATTTTTTATTTTTAATTTATAAAACAAGTTACACAACATCCTGATTTTTTGCCTATTTACGAGGACATATGTCCTAGAAGACATAATCCAGAATTATGGGGACAAAGAGTTTGCAAGGACAGTGTGATGTCATGATGACATCACAGCTCATTATAATATAATCAGTACACATAAATATGACAACACCCTGCACTGCAAGGACAGTATGGTTTACTAGGACTGTGAAATCATAACAATAAACTATATATATATATATATATACAATTTTTAAATGAAAATGAAACTTATTTTAAATCTATAATCTCTTTTTAAATCAAATTTCAAGCTGCAGTTTCTTATGCTGCTAAATTAATATATTGTGATAATTTGCAATAGTTTTCTGTAGTATCTATAGTTTTGGCAGTAGTATTTTTGGAAATTGGTAATTCCAATATACGGATTACATGAAATTGCATTCTTACAGGATTTTTTTTTTTTTAACAAATACATCATAAATTTTGATTATGTAATGGACAACACGCATTATATGTAGTGTTTCATAATGGACTAAATGCTACACCTGTTTAGCATTACATATGTAGAAACATTTTTCTCATTTATGTATGTAACTCTTAACGGTGTGTATGGGACATCATTCATACGAGTGGGAGTTATAATCACCATATGAGTGAAAGGTCTAGACTGAATGAGCATTCCCTGACAGTTTAATGAAACAGTAAACATCTGAGAATAAAAAGTAAAAAAAAAAGCTTTGTCATGCTATGATTGAAAGAATAGGTCCCTATGGACCCTATATATCAATTCAAGAATGTCCCATACATACATCATGTTGCTTAAGAGTGAAACTCAGAGTGAAAGGGCCTTAAAGATTGCCTCCTGAATGTCTACAGAAATACAATGTGTGCCTCCTTCAGACTTGATGACTGCAGTATAAAACAACACATACACAATGAATCCTGCTGAAGACAGATTTTTAATGAAGCACAGACACATCTCTGATGGCAACATTAATTTTGGACTTAGTACAACAGTTTTAAAATAGTCAATGTGAACACATTTTTAAAACAGCACAAATAAAGAGAAACCTGTTTGTTTCAATTTGATGACTAAAAATGTATGTTTGCTCTTTGAAAGCAGCTTCGTCAAGTACAGGAAATGTAAAATTTAATTCAAAACTAGTTTAAAGAAGTGTACACTAACAATGAAAAGTTTTTGAAAAGTAATATTTAATGTTTTTTAAAGAAGTCTCTTCTGCTCATCAAGCTTGCATTTATTTGATCCAAAGTACAGCAATAACAGTAACATTTTTAAATATTTTTACTATTTAAAATAACCATTTTCTATTTGAATATATTTTAAAATGTCATTTATTTCTGTGATCAGAACGGAATTTTCAGCATCATTTCTCTAGTCTTCAGTGTCACATGATCCTTTAGAAATAATTCTAATATACTGATTTGCAGCTCAAGATACATTATTATTATTAATATTAATATTAATCATCATCATGTTAAAAACTTTTTTAGGTTTCTTTGATGAATAGACAAAAAAATCCTGTTTTAAATATTATATTAAAATTATTTCTGAAGGATCATGTGACACTGAAGACTGAAGTAATGATGCTGAAAAGTTTGCTTTGATCACAGCAATAAACTACATTTTAAAATAAATAGTAAATATATTTCACAATATTATGTTTTTTTTCTGTATTTTGGATCAAATAAATGCAGGCTTGGTGAGCAGAAGATTTTGAATAGACGTTTTAAATAGTAGTGTATGTAAGCTACAACAGCAGCAAGAAAGAAACAACACTTTGCAACATTTTGCAACCAGTTAAAACAGCTATACAGAAATAATTTACAAAAGAGTCGTAAAATCTTCATTATTAAAGGATTAGTTCACTTTCAGAACAAAAATTACAGATAATGTACTTATCCCCTTGTCATCCAAGATGTTCATGTCTTTCTTTATACAGTCTTAAAGAAATTATGTTTTTTGAGGAAGACATTTCAGGATTTCTCTCCATATAATGGACTTCTATGGTGCCCCCAAATTTGAACTTCCAAAATGCAGCTTCAAAGGACTCTAAACAATCACAGCCGAGGAAAGAAGGGTCTTATCTAACAAAATGATCGGTTATTAAAAAAAAAAAAAAACACAATATATATACTTTTTAACCTCAAATGCTCGTCTTGTCTAGTTCTGCGTGTAGTCTGTGTAGAGATTAAAAAGTATATAAATTGTAGAACGTTTTTAAAAAATAACTTTTATTTCGCTAGATAAGACCCTTCTTCCTCAGCTGGGATCATTTAGAGCATTTAAACTGCATTTTGGAAGTTCAAACCTAGGGGCACCATAGAAGTCCACTATATGGAGAAAAATCCTGAAATGCAGCAACAGCAGCAACTTCTGCTTTTGACCACTGGATTCTTCTCTTCCTAGTGGTGTCAGGATGTCCAGCTTTTCCAGTCACTAAAAACAACAAAGCAAAGTACTGTGAACTGCTGTCATTAACTTTTACAATTTGCTTTATACAATGTTAATAAGTGCATGTAAAATAATAAGTCATGCACAGTTTAGAGGTTTTAAAAAAAATGCTTACAATAAAAGTCACACAGAGAAACAGGATTATGAGCTGGCTGCTTTTAATGAAACAACACAAACAGTGCTACACTTCACTCTGGAAACTGTTAAAATTAAAGCTTGATGGTAAAAATCAAGATGTAAATATTAGTATTGCAATTTTACAGTTTTACTGTAATTTCTACTGTACTGTATATATTTTTTTTATTTTGCGTGTAATAGTATTACGATGTATTTATTATTGTCTGATACTTCAATATATTGAAAATAATCACAGCTGTGCTAATATACAGCCATATCTCACATCTATCATCTATATATATATATATATTAGTGTGTTACAGCCGGATTCATAATTTTCTCCAGAAATACATGCAAGTAATTGGCTGTTGAACTGGAAGAAGAATAGAGTGAACTTTATAGTTACTTACACTATATGTATCTGATATGAATAAAACAAATCAGCAAATTATATTTGAATGGATTGTTATTGCTGCTTTCATAGACTTTTGTGTGTGTTTTACAAACTTTAATTGTTTTGTTTTAATAGTACCTGTGTACATTTAAATGTCTGAAACATGAAATAAGCATTAGGATTTCATAATTGTGATAACAAGTGCAGAGCACGTCTCTCTCTGGCTCAGTGCCAGCCACACTGAGACGCCACTGAACTTTCTAAACCCCATATGTATAAACCCCATACTCCCAGGGTCAAATTATTTTTGATGCTCCTAACATTTTGAAGTTTAACAGTAAACTTTTTGTTTAATAGTATTTTTTATTATGTAATTTGTGTTTAATAATATTTATTTTTATGAAAAAAAAACAAAAAACAAAAAAACAGGCAAGGCAAGGAACTATTTTGTTTAAAAGATGCTCTTGCGTGTATGGTTACATGTAAATAAAAAGGAATGTTTGAAAACAATTCATTTTGTGTTTGCAGGTCTATGGTATCCGCAAACCAGAAATCAGAATATCTGCCGAGGTTTTAAGTAATTCATAGTGTTTTAATGTCTAAGTGTTTGCAACTTACTTGAAATTGTTTTTTTTAGCCTGAATTAGATTTAATTCGGATGACAGACAAATATCTATTACCTGTTTATTTTAGTATAATCATGATTTAAAAAACAGATAATAATAATAATAATAATTAAAAAAAAGCATTTCTCTAGGGAAATGCTATATCGCAAGAAATATCGTTATCGCAATATTCAACAACAATATTGCATATCGCATACAGTATTTTCCTAATATCGTGCAGCCCTAATTAATTACTATTAATAGTGTTCATCATCTGTTTGATTACATCATTTACTGATTTTAACATACATCTATACCATATGTACATCAACTTGACAAAGTAATCGCCACTAGTAATCTACTAAATATATTGTAGAAACCTACATTTTCTGTACAGCTGCTTTGCAACGATTTGCATTATGAGAAGCACTATACAAATAAACTTGAATGAAACTGAATTTCTTACAGTTGATTAATGACAAATATGCGGCAGGCAGGGCAACAACTCACTGTGTAATAAGGCCTAGAGAAAGTAGTTAGAATATCTCCATAAATTTCAAGATACGGGGCATAATTTCCACATATGCCCAAAAGTTTGTGTCTCATATTTACATCATATAGTTAAGCAATATCACATGAGCAATAAGTGCAATCACACGAGTGCAAATGTGATACTGATCTTATACAACAGTTTAATAAATTAAAGTTAATAGTGTTATTTTAGACAATGTTGTTTGGCTAAATTTTGATAAAACGAAAATGTAAAAGACAAAGCAGAACTGTTTGTCTCCTATAGAGGATGAGAAATGACTTTAGTATAAATGAATAAATAAATAAATACATAAATGCATAAATAAATGTAAAAATACATTAATAAATTAATTAATTAATGCTGAAATAAATAAATGAATAAATAAATGTAGAAATTAATAAACCGATACATGCGGAAATAAAATTCAGATATGCATAAATTAGTCAAAAGTGTCATTTTTAATTGTGCTATTTTTTTTTACCATTTGTGTTATACTACATTTATTTTATGCATTTATTTATTTTTACATTTATGCATTTCTGTATGTTAATAAGGTAGGCGGTCTCAATGCAGGATTGGTTAAACCAGGATCGCTATCGTTACGGCTGTACTACAGGGAATACTACTAGATATAGATCATGCACCAAGGGACTACCATCAGTTTCATTTTTAATCTTTACAAGAATACCAAAAATTATGTAATGAGCAAGTCTGCCATTATTAGAAAGCTTAATATTACATCAGGCAGGAACTTGGTCACTGGATAACACGGCTACCAGCTAAACTGTAACACTGGCAAACCCAGCTGGTTCAAGGTCTAAATCCATATCAGCACTGATCTGAACTAAATCATCGACTACACATTCCAAATAAAATGGAAAGGTAGTTGCTTGGTGCATGATCTATATCTAGTAGTATTCACAGTAGTACAGCCGTAACAAAAGCGATCCTGTTTAACCAATCCTGCATTGAGACTGCCTACCTTATTATCTACCTTAACACAAGGACACAGAAATACAGAAATAAATAAATGTAGAAATGCATAAATAAATGTAGTACAACACAAATGGTACAAAAAAAATGGTACTTTTGACAAATGTATTTATATCTGCATTTATTTATTTCCACATCTAACTATTTATTTCAACAATTATTTATTCATGTATTTCTACATTTATTCATTTATGTATTTATTCATTTATTTTAACTTAAGTCATTTCTTGTCCTCCATAGTCTCTGAGCAACACACACCTAAATGTAATATCTTATTCCACATTTTGAATGAATTGGGTGAACCATTAGGCTCGTTGGATTTGAACTGCGCTGCAAAGACCGATCAGTGTATGTACTGCGGGAGTGATTCAAAAGCATGCAGAGTCGTCTGCTCTCTAATAGGTCCCACGGTACTTTGAAGTTCTAAATTAAGCATTACATTATTTACAAACCGGTTAGTTAGTAGTTTTAAGTGGTTCAGGAGATCATTTAGAAAGTGTTAGTAAATGATTCATAAACCATGTGAATGCACATTTATACATATTATTATTCAGACATATATTAACAGTTAGTCAGTGTGTCAATAAATGCTTTAATAACACATTCTACTGTAACTCATAATTAATTCAGGCAGTTAAAAAACATTTACTAGCTGTCAGTTAATGGTTTTTGTGAGCTCATCTAAAGTAAGGACTATTTATGCCTTGTAAAGTGTTTACAAATGAGATATAAAGGCTCATTTATCTTTTAAACAGAAAAAGGAAAACACAACACAGAGGGAAATGGACCAAAGAAATATTTATTTCAAGATGCAAAAGAAATGAAAACGTACAACTGTACATATAAATGAATATAAAACAATTTGATATAATAGGAAAAATAAACCTCTGCAAAAATGAAATGGTACAGCTGAACATATAAACGAAAATAAAAAGAATTGATATAAAATAACAAATAAATCTCTGCAATTCCATAGAAAAATTATTCCAGAAAACATAAATGTGCAGTAAAATGAAACTAGGCCTATGATTAAAAATACGAAACTACTTCACTATTAACTTTTAAACATCAGTGTAGCACTGTAAATGAATTTTGGTTAAATATCTTCTAATATTAATATTTTAATACTGAAGCAGTTTTGTCAGTTTTTAAATATTTTTATATTATTTTATATATTATCATTATTGTTTTATAAAAAAAATGTTATTTGTTGTATTTTATAATTCAGTGTTGGTACTGGTAAAAAATGTATTCAGCAATGTTTGCACTTTACAGAATGTATTTTTATGCATGTATTTGTACATGTATTTATATAATTTTAGGCCTAGTTTCATTTTACTGCACAGTTATGTTTTCTGGAGGTGTGCAGGAATTATAATTTTTCTATGGCATTGCAGAGATTTTAAATTTTATATAAATTCTTTTTATTTTCGTTTATATGTTCAGCTGTACCATTTCATTTTTGCAGAGGTTTATTTATCCTATTATATAAAATTGTTTTATATTCATTTATATGTACAGTTGTACGGTTTTTATTTCTTTTGCATCTTGAAATAAATATTTCTATGGTCCATTTCCCTCTGTGTTGTGTTTTCCTTTTTTTGTTTAGAAGATAAATGAGTCTTTATATCTCATTTGTAAACACTTTACAAGGCATAAATAGTCCTCACTTTAGATGAGCTCACAAAAACCATTAACTGACAGCTAGTAAATGTTTTTTAACACTTTCTAAATGATCTCATGAACAACTTACAACTACTAACTAACCGGTTTGTAAATAATGTAATGCTTAATTTAGAAATGATTCACTGATCCTTAATAAAGTATGAAAATACAATTATTAAGCATATTATACAGATGCTTATAAAACAAGAATAAAGCATTTATAGCTGTATTTATAAAGTGCTTACAAATGTCTATTAAATGTAGGAAAAATGCTTTATAAATTATTAATTAACTATTTAACAAAGCTTAACTAATGACTCATAGTGTGTAGTTATTATAAAGTGTTACTGATCAGGGAGAAAGTGTAAGTAAATTATTAAATCAACTATTTAAATGTACATTTATACATATTTAGAAATATAGTAATAGTGGGTTAAATCCTTTATTTACACATATTCCTAATGCAATTCATGATTAATTCAGGTAGTTATAAAACATTTAGTAGTTGTCAGTTAACTGTTTTTGTGAGCTCATCTAAAGTAAAGACTATTTATACCTTGTAAAGCTTTTACAAAAGAGATTTTAAGGCTTGGTTATCTTATAAAGAGAAAAAGGAAACGTCTAGGTTACGTAGGAAACCCTCGTTCCCTGAAGGAGGGAACGGAGACGTTACATATGTGAACCCGCCTGAGAGACCAGTCATCTCTGAGCCTTATTCAAAAGGCCAATGAACATTGGTGAGTGGTATTTGCATGCCAAGCCACTTCCCCGTACATACAGGTATACAAGATGGCGGCATGCAGCCAGTCATTCAGGTTTTCGCTGAGGAGCCGAGCCGTAGCCCGGCATCAGCACAACGTCAGGGTCGTGGCAGGGGATGTAACGTCTCCGTTCCCTCCTTCAGGGAACGAGGGTTACCTACGAAACCTAGAAAATCTGAATGAGTGGTGCGTGCCGCCATCTTATATACCCGTATGTACGGTGGAGTGGCTTGGCATGCAAATACCACTCACCAATGTTTATTGGCCTTTTGAATAAGGCTCAGAGATGATTGGTCTCTCAGGCGAGTTCACATATGTAACATCGTAGTGAAATGACTGAAGGGGAACAAACAATATATATATGAAGATGCAAAAAATTTAACTGTAAACTTTTTTATAAAATGAAAAACAAACCTCTGCAACAAAATGAGCAACAAAAAATTAAAAAAATAAGCAAGATATTTTCCTGTAGTAAGAAAGTTTTCTTGTATCAGTTTCACGGCTGAGTTCAAATTAATTGCAAACAGTGAGTCACAAAGACGTGCGTAAGTGTGGTAAATTTCAAATAAATTCTACATTTCAAACCAAAGACTCACAATTACCTGAAACAGAAAATCAAATACTGTATATATATATATATATATATATATATATATATATATATATAAAACAAACTATACATTTTTTTAAATTAGATTTCAGAGGCTTAGGTTCATGTTACTGCTAAGTTATATTTTTGTATATTTTTATATATTTACTGCTAAGTTATATTTTTGACAGAATTTTTAATTTTCTGTGACATTGCAGAGGTTTATTTTTCATTTTATAACAAGTGAACAGTTGCACAGTTATGTTTTTCGCATCTTGAGCCTTTAACTCTGCTTTGTAAAAGTTTTACGAGGTATAGATGGTCTTCACTTTAGATAAGCTTACAAAAATAGATAACTGACAACTACTAAACGTTTTATAACTACCTGAATTAATCATGAACTACAGTAAGAATATGTGTTAATAAAGCATTTGTCTGTTTAAAGGGATAGTTCACCAAAAAAAAAGAAAATTTGATGTTTATCTGCTTACCCCCATCCAAGATGTAGGTGACTTTGTTTCTTCAGTAAAACACAAATATTTTTAACTCAAACCATTGCAGTCTGTCAGCCATATAATGGCAGTCAATGCTTACCAAATCTTTGAGAGTTAAAAAAGAAAACATACACAGACAAAACCAAATTAAACCCTGCAGCTCGTGACAATACATTGATGTGTTAAGACACATAACGATGGGTTTGTGCAAGAAACTGAATAGTATTTATATCATTATGTACCTCTGATCCACTGGAATGTTCAGCTGTATGAAGCACGTTCACAACAGCCTGTGTGTGATGTGTCATCGTGATCTGGCAATGTAGTCTGTGAAAAGTAAACTCTCCCAGATGAGTTTGCACAAGGAAGTGTAATCTTTCAGTTTTTAATACGTTGCTAGAATCAGGACAAGCACAAGTAATTACCATTTTAAGAGGCTAATATGTAAACTAAAATAAACTAAAATATGTAAACAATGAGTGACGTATATGAGCAAAAGATCGCTTTAAGTTCAAGTACTTTATTGTCATTCCGGGTCATTGACGCGTCGTGCGCTGGCTGAGTAAACGTGCTCAGGACAGTTGAACGTTGCAGTGGATCAGAGGTAAATAATGTTATAAATACTGTTCGGTGTCTTGCACAAACTCGTTATTCTCTGGACTACCCCTATTGCACTGTTTGCTGGTGATTGCTACTCTGCCTGTACGACTCTGAGATTTGTATTAAAGATGTCGCAAATGGATCCCACGCCTCCCGATCAGTCATTGACCGCACCACAATATGACTGACAGACTGCAACGGTTTGAGTTAAAAATCTTTGTGTTTCACTGAAGAAACAAAGTCACCTACATCTTGAATGCCCTGGGGGTAAGCAGATAAACACCGAATTTAAATGTTTGGGTGAACTATCCCTTTAATATGTAATATGTAATTATTACTTTTATTGTTGTAATTTATTAAATTTGTATAAAATAGTCACTAATAAAAATCATCATTGTTACATTCAAGTGTACATATAAGAAAGACTGACCAACATTTTATAGCAATCGCAAATGAATTGGCTTTTTATGGGTGGCAACAGGCTCACAGTTAATAATATGAAATATTATATTATATAAAATGTAACTACACTCACAGCAACCTGTTTACAAATTCTGGCTTGCATTCATGCATCTTTTTTTGGTCTCCATATGCCTTGCATATTAACTTTTTGCTATGCTACAATACTATAAAAATGTTCAGTGTGGGTGACATTTGTGCTAAAAAAAAAATAACACAACAAAAGCTAAACATCTGAAACTAAACTAATTAATAAGGCATACACAAAAGCCTATGTGTATGAAAAAGTCCAAAAGTGTGAACATCCAAAAATTATAACTTTAAATGCAGTTTCTATGAAGTTAAATTATGTTGATTGCTAAAAATAAACTATGATGAAACTTCACAGTACACACTACAGATTATCACCAAAGTGGAAGCCATTACAATTTTTTAAACAAATTTGCATTACATTTGTCATTAATAAAACTTGTAACAAACACCAGATATATTATTTCTTTTTTTTTTATTAAGTAATAAAAAGTAAATTACCAAAATATAGACTTAACTTAATAATGTAAATTATCTTAATGCACAGATATGTAGACTTTTAAACTTTTAACTTTTAGGGTTAAGACTCACTCATTAATTTATTAGTATTTTAATACAGATCACATTTGTGTGTTGATATTGCCACGAATATGCAGTATCGCTAATTAACAGTTCTTAACAGTCTGTGTGTGTTCTCTGTAGAAGTCAAGTTGCACTTTACAGGTTACTACCACTATCTTATTTTTAAGGCAGATAAGGAAATGCATTATAATTACCTCCATCCAGACAGGCTTCTGATGTTGATGCTGAAATCTCTTTTGGTTTGCTTAATGCACTGGCACAAGCAGCTTCACCATCCGTGTCATCCTCAGTATCAGTTAACTGGATATCATCTGAAATCATACCAAGTTTATAAATTTAATCAGAATGCAATACTCTTGTATGAAAGTTTTGGGTCTGATATTGGAATTTTTTTTTAGCAGACCTTCGATTTGGATGTCATCAAGTGACTTTCCCTGGATGAGTGGGTTAGAAAATGTTAATTTACGTTCAACAACTGAATTCAATTGAATTATGAAAAAGGAAATACAAACTTTTTTGTAAAGCAATAAAATTGTCCACAATATATTACATTGTCAGTTCAACATATCAACTTTCAACTTTGTATATGTAAAATGAAACATGAATTTTCAAAATTATTTATTTCAATTTACATTAAGGGGGTCATGAACTAAGAATAAAAATTCCTTTGATCTTTTCACATATATATTCTTTACTGCGGATTAGTTTACAAGGTACACTTCAATGCAGGATTTTCAGAAAGATTGAAACAAAGACGGAAAATAGCTTATTACTTCCAAATTATGTTTTTTGATGTAAAAATATTGATAATATTATAAGTGGACCTCAGAGAACAGTACAAAAGGAACAAGGCAGTTCGTGACCTCTTTTAAAACTAAACTAAATGCAGTGCTGCTTGTTTGGACACCAGATTCAAGGACTATTAAGTTTTTTAAATCTTTAATATAAAGCATCAAGCACTCACATGCATATGCTACACTTATGGTAGAGCCTATGGTTTCACTACAATGTTCTGGCAAACCACTCAGTCCTCACAATGCAGTGTGTTATCTGTTAAACAGTGTGTAACTCTACCTCAAGTCTCTGTCAACTTTATTTTTCAGATATAAAGTAAGCACACTCAACCAAAATGACACAATACCTGTTCTGAACTTGCTTCTAGGAAAGGTCTTGACATCTCAGTAACGATATCTGCATTTATCTGTCAAAGAGAGAATGAATGTACATAAATATTTATGTCAAATATTTGCACAAGTTAAAGAAGGGGGGACTATAATATACTGTTAAACAGGCTGACTCTTAAAAAAGTACTGAGATCCAGATATTTGGTTATACCACCCAGGACTAACGGAGCCCTTCTTTATTACATTACTGTTAAAATACAAAATACTGCATTAAAAGGGGTGTTTGAAAATTGTTGTTTTATGTCTAACATCTGCTTATGCCTTTTCTGGTACAGAATTTTCAACCATATAAAGCTACAATGACCAAGCCTTATTGATGTCACTGACAACACGCTGCATTGAAAAGACAGAGCGGTTTAACAGGACATTATGACAGTTATATGCCTACTTTTTACTAATCATTTACACACTTCAATGTCCTGGCAAACCACTCAGTCCTTACAATGCAGTGTGTTATCTGGTTCATGTTTGGTGAAACTAAAATGCCTATGGTTTCACTACAATGTTCTGGCAAACTGTTCTGTCCTCACAATGCAGTGTGTTATCTAGGGGTGGGAATCTTTAGGTACTTCACAATCCGATCCGATTCCGATTCTGGGAGTCACGATCCGATTCCAAAACGATTCTTGATCTAAATTTTTTCCCCAATTAATTCTTCTGCTGTGCAAATACAACTTTACAATTTTAAAAATATGTACAATTGCAGTTTATATGCTTTTTGTTTATAGTTGGAATCTCTGTAAAAGTAGGTGTGTCAATCTTCACTGGTTTCAAGATTCAGTTTAATTACCGTTTTCATCAGCTAAATATCACAATGCTCACATTCTCAGTTTTCAATATTACTGCACATGGCTACATTTTCATATACATTTTATATCAAATTTATTTTGTGCCAATTTTACTTTGTTTCCTCTTTTTCCTGTTTGTTATCGTGAGGGGGCGTTCTGCACTCATCAATCCGCTCAGTCTATCTCTCTCTCTCATAATACTCAAACATGATACAGTGAGGTTTTAATACAGTAATACAATAGGCTTTCAATGAAGCAACTCAACATTATTTCGTTACTAGTTCTAAAGTGACGTTTTGGAATTAGTAACGAAGAAGCTTATGCTCAGCTGACCAACCGTCAAACTTTGATTTGAATTCGTGGCGGAAGGAATAGTTTGCACAAAAGAGGGCTTTTAAAGACACTCTGTTGTTATTTTGTTTATGTATTTTAACACTTGTGCCATTGAACTGTTGTATAAACACAATATCACACTCGTAGACTTGAGATATGGCTGTATATCGGCCTGCGGCCTCGTGCCTACGGCGAATCACAACCGTGCCGATATACAGCCATATCTCAAGTCTACGAGTGTGATATTGCTCATATATATACACACATTTTATATAGGGTTGTTTTTTTTTGTTTTTTCAGTGGACTTTCAAATTTTGAATTGTTGAGAAATTATTAAAATATACAAATATATGAATTAATTAACATGTGAACGCATTGTCTCTGACAGCCTGGGTATGCGGATCAGCATTAGCAGCTTACATGGACAGAATGCCACTGATGCACAGATCTATTTCGATATATCAGATGTTTGTCCTGCTCTGAAAACATAACTGGCTGTATGTACGGTTTCGTTTAAAACTATTTGAAAATGCAAGTGCATTTAACCGCATCCGCAATCGAGCTTTAGGACAAACAAATACAAAGCGCACGTGAAAGTCTGTCAGTGCACGAGTTTTGTGTATCTTATAGTACTGCATTTCAGACGGCATAAATAAAAGCACATCTGGCGGATGGAAGCACACACTGTCAAGCAATGCGCACGATTATCACAGTGCAAATGTGGAATGAAGCGTACTGCGTCTCTAGCGTGCACACGTGCCATATGCGGGGAAAAAACAAGCTCAGAATCGATTCTGAAATATTAGGAATCAATTCAGAATCATTGAAGAGAGAATCGCGATGCATCGGAGAATCGATTTTTTTCTCCCACCCCTAGTGTTATCTGGTTCATGTTTGGTAAAACTAAAATGCCTATGGTTTCACTACAATGTCCTGGCAAACCACTCAGTCCTCACAATGCAGTGTTATCTGTTAAACAGTCAAACAGGACATTATGACAGTTATATACCTACTTTTTACTAATCATTTACACACTTCAATGTCCTGGCAAACCACTCAGTCCTCACAATGCAGTGTGTTATCTGGTTCATGTTTGGTGAAACTAAAATGCCTATGGTTTCACTACGATAGTTTTTTAAGAATGTGCGAGTTAAAATGAATATTGAGAAAACAATGGCGGACAGAGGATTTGGTTTTCAAGCTAAAGTAAAGTAAAAGACCGCACCTTAAACCACAGTTTAAATTTTGGTATTCTTGTGGGAAAAAACAAAACAAAACATGCAAACACTGTCACCGACAGCCAGTTTAGTTTTACTTTTTTTTTTTATATGCTTTGTCATTTACCTCACATTACGCTATGGAAGCTTTCTTTAAATAATTTTATTCGATTCTTCAGTGTTTGCTAAAGGTTCTGTAATTTATTAGTCGGTATATAATAGACTACAGCATGTGGTGTATGCCATGCTTCACCTTATTTGTTTTTGTTAATAAGCGTTATGTAAGCTAGTTGCCATTTTTTATTTAGTCTTAGTCTTTATCTTGAGACGAAAATGCTTAATAGTCTAAGTCACATTTTAGTCATTTGAGTCTTTCATAGTTTTAGTCTAGTTTTAGTCAACAAAATGTCATTGCATTTTTGTCAACTTGTAGTCAATACTTTTAGTCAAACTGCAGTTACCAACATTTATTTTTAGGGATGCACCGAATATTCGGCCACCGAAAATTTTCGGCCGAAAATGGCCCAAAAGTGCATTTTCGGTTTTCGGCCGAAAGACTTTTATCACCGAAACAACACGGCCGAAACAGTACGTTGACGCAAACAGAAACCGCAGCCTGCACGTGCTTGTCTGAAGCAACACGTCTGTGGTGTGGGCGTATTTCAGTATATCTGAGAGAAAGACCCTCGGATTGCGATTTGCAAAACTTGTAATGCCGAAATTTCAAGAGGGGGTGTGTCTGCAGTCGTGCGTGCAGCCAGTGATGAGAGCAGAGATCGGCGCATTGCACGCAGACAGATGTAGCTTTCAGTGAGTGAAAAACAATGGCTTTATGTTGGTGTTATATCGCAATATTTTAAAGATATGTCTTTTCTATATACTGTATTTTTATAAATATTTATGTTTTAAACCATGGAGGTGAGCCAATGGATATCACACAAGCAACGTGAAAACTGCGCAATATGTAAAAGCGAAAGTAAAAACTGACAGTGCTTTCAGCCTCTGACGTGCATTCTCTCAGAGACAATGAGAGACGATTATACTTCACATGCTGATATTAATTTAGCCCCCTAATATTTTTCTTTTGCCCCGAACATGGTGGGAAAAAACTAAAAAGAAATGTATTTTGTGTAAGGGTTGTTTTTGAAAGTCGGTTCTTGAAATAAAGCTCTTAATTTTCATTGGTGACTGCAGTGTTATTAGGGGTTAAGAAAGTCATAATTATGATTTCAGGTGGTCTTAAATGTGGAGACTGAAAGACAAGAAAAGACAAGACAAGAACTTCAAAAGGCTATCCATTGAATAAATATGAGCGCTGCACGTTTTTCATTTGCTGCGCTGCTTTTTATACTACCATTCTGACAGCGCGTCCTGCTGGAAGAGAAACACGTAGACTTGAAAATGTGAACTGATGGATCCACAAGATAATGTGTTATAAAAATTTTAAAAATTTAAACAAAGGCTGTAAAATATATGTATGTTATTTAAGTAATATAATACTTGATTGATAATAATTGTTTCAATTAATATAATTGATTTATTCTTTATAACTTTAATATTAATTTATGCAATTGCAATGCCTTGATTTTAGTAAGATTAGTACACAATCATAGTTATAAATGCAATGGTACTAATAATTGCCATAATTCTTTCGGTGTTTCGGTTTTCGGCCTTGGTTTCGGCCAAGAATTTTCATTTCGGTGCATCCCTACTTATTTTGGTAGCCATTTTATAGTCTTAAAAAAAATTATTCTCTCTTTAGACCAAATCAATAAGCTTATGAGAAAATTGAATCAAGAATTGAATTCGGAAAAACTGGAATAAATGACGACAATTTTCATTTCTGGGTAGAGATACAAATTAAACTCAGTTTTCAGATACAGTATGTTTGCTTAAGATGCATACATTTATTTAACATCTTTTGTTGGTTTTTTAGTACTCTGTCCTCACAATGCAGTGTGTTATCTGTTAAACAGTGTGTAACTCTACCTCAAGTCTCTGTCAACTTTCTATTTTGCAGATATAAAGTAAGCACACTCAACCAAAATGACACAATACCTGTTCTGAACTTGCTTCTGGGAAGGGTCTTGACATCTCAGTAACGGTGTGTTCATCTGTCAAAGAGAGAATGAATGGAAATATTGATCAAATAAGTATAATATGCTGACTCTTAAAAACTCTTTAAAAAAAAAAAAAAAAAAAAAAAAAGTACTGAGATCCAGATATTTGGTTATACCACCCAGGACTAACTGAGCCCTTCTTTATTACATTACTGTTGAAATACAAAATACTGCATTAAAGGGGTGTTTGAAAATTGTTGTTTTATGTCTAACATCTGCTTATGCCTTTTCTGGTACAGAATTTTCAACCATATAAAGCTACAATGACCAAGCCTTATTGATGTCACTGACAACACGCTGCATTGAAAAGACAGAGCGGTTTAACAGGACATTATGACAGTTATACACCTACTTTTTACTAATCATTTACACACTTCAATGTCCTGGCAAACCACTCAGTCCTTACAATGCAGTGTGTTATCTGGTTCATGTTTGGTGAAACTAAAATGCCTATGGCTACTAAAATGCAGTGTGTTATCTGGTTCATGTTTGGTGAAACTAAAATGCCTATGGTTTCACTACAATGTCCTGGCAAACCACTCAGTCCTCACAATGCAGTGTGTTATCTGGTTCATGTTTGGTGAAACTAAAATGCCTATGGTTTCACTACAATGTCCTGGCAAACCACTCAGTCCTCACAATGCAGTGTGTTATCTGGTTCATGTTTGGTGAAACTAAAATGCCTATGGTTTCAATACAATGTTCTGGCAAACCACTCTGTCCTCACAATGCAGTGTGTTATCTGTTAAACAATGTGTAACTCTACCTCGGGTCTCTGTCAACTTTCTATTTTGCAGATATAATGTAAGCACACTCAACCAAAATGACACCATACCTGTTCTGAACTTGCTTCTGGGAAAGGTCTTGACATCTCAGTAATTATGTTTGCATTCATCTGTCAAATAGAGAATGAATGTACATAAATATTGATATCAAATTTGCTAATCCTAAAGAAAATCCAAGACCAAATCTTGACACTAAGTCTAAGATTAATTAGTTAATTTAAGCACTTCACAAACTACTGTTGTACTATGCTACCATGTTAATATGCCCCCCTTACAATAATCAAACTGAACCCTGTACACTGTTGACTCCTCAACCAAACCTTTAACCTACCCGTAACACTAAACCTGTTCACACCTCAATAGCAGCAAAAGTGTTGTACATTTGCAAATACAAAAATCTGTAATATGCTGCACCATATATACAGGTATACACAGAATTGCTTCATTCCAGTGTGTCTATCTGTATGTGACCCTGAACCACAAAAACAGTAGCACGGCTATATTTGTAGTAATAGCCAACAATAAATTGTATAAGTCTAAATTATAGATTTTTCTTTTATGGCAAAAATTATTAGGATATTAAGATCAGATCATGTTCAATGAAGATAGTTTGTATATATTTTATTATTATTATTATTATTTAGCTTTTCAGATCTCAATTAAAAAAAAAAAAACTACCCTTATGACTGGTTTTGTGGTCCAGGGTCACATATATGGTGCAGCACATTAATTTAAGGTATTCATTTCAATTCATTTCATGATAGTTTACATGGCTAACTTTGCATTAAGTCTGTACTTCTAATTATATTTTTCATTAAAAAGTATGCTAAATATATGCTTTTAGTCCTTTTTTGTGTTATTCTGCTATTTAGATTATTATATATTATATGTATATTCTTAAAACAGGCTGAGTTGACCTCAGTTACAGTTAATTAAAATTAAATAAAGAAGTAAAAATCAAGTTAAAAAAAAAACACAATTTAAAAGCTTACAGTATTAACTACATATTACCCATCCTAAAGTATAGGCTAAGAAAGAGAGTATATATTCCCCAAAGCTCAGGGAAAAGTTGCATTATCACCATAAAACTCCAGTTTAATTTAATTTAAAGATGACAAATTAAATATATTATTAGATTTAAGTAATTTCTGTCAAATAAACGCTCATTTTGCAGATTTCAATTCATATGAATCGCGCACATGGCCAGTGTTGCATCAAGCTAATAGCATATTAGCTTTTCATAGCCATTAACATTTCAATCATATGTACATCTTATTCTCTTTACGGTCATCGTTTTCTTTACCAATAAAGCCATTTCAGGGAACAACGTGATTAATCATCTCAATCACAACGCAAATTTAAGGCATTTGGATGCTTAATAAAGAGTCTATTTACTCATAGATGTCACAGTTCTTTCAAAACTTCCAATTTAGAAGCAGCCTATCTTCAGCTTCATAAATCGCATATGGATTATGACGGCATGAATATATATTTTAACGACTACCACCAGAAAACAATGCTAAGAAAAATAAACCATTCAGACAATACCATTTTTATGAATGAATATAAATCTTAATACTTTATTTACTTACCTAATTTGTCACTGCTGCTGCCGCATCACTCGACGACGTCCATAGGTAGATTGCGCGCTCCCGGAGAGACTCCGCCTCCGGTACGCGAGAGCATGATTAACCAATCAAAATGCAGCCCGCGTTTTCCGAACGGTCTCCGCCCATTTAGGTCGTAATGTGTATAAATGAGCAGTTACAAATCCTGCCATTAGGAGGCGTGATGGCATACACTCAAAAACACCAGAAAACTGGTTTACCCGTTTAAAAGGACATTCCAAAAAAAAGCAGGAGATTGTTCCTGAGGCTCAAACATATGCATTTACATTGTTTGAATTATAAGGACATGTCCTTGGTCCTCATAATCCCAAATGTCCTTATAATGCTGGTATGTAAACTGGTGGAATGTCCTTGTAATCCACCAAAACCAACACACACACACACACACACACACACATCAGCTTCTTAACCATCCACCAGTTCACATTTACAACTGCGTGCATTCCTCTAAAACTGAAAATGCAAAATACCCTTATTACTTTTCGTTTATAAATGATGAAAAGGCAATACAGCGGTTCACTTACCTTAGCCAAAACTTTTTTTTCTCCGTCAGTAAAGTTGTGACATTCCTTCATTTCGCCAAAGTTAGGCAGCGATGAAGAAACCAGTGATCAAATGCATGCTGTTATAAAAACGAATAGCAGATAAAATGTTAAAAGTATGCAGAAGTCGAATGTGGCATTATTTGTACTTGCTTTCCTGCTTTAGCTAACGCTAATTTTACTGGGACTTGAGTAGCCTAGAAAGAGCACAGGAAGGTTTTATTTAACTGTATATCATTAACAAGACGGAAAAGCACTTTGAATTTTAATAATTCGACGCATCCTCTGTTCCACAAGCACACATTCAAATACACTAACTTACAGTCCATGCTTTCACATCTCCCAACCGGACGAAATTATCTATTAACGGCGCAATATACCAGTTACACTCGTCAGCAAAACACTAAAAGCATACTAAAACACTTACAGAAATTAAAGTTTTTGACTTAACACAAAAAAGTCTTTAGATTTTCTTACCTGACTGGTACTTCTAGCTCCGACGCCATGATACACCTCCTTCGTGCCGTCTTCATCAAATGCGTTGGAAACGTCATATCCGGTTTTTTGAACGGCGAAATTAAACTGTTTACGTTACTTTAACGATTGATAATCAAGTAAAATGGAAACTTAAATAGTTTAAATTAATAGAGCACAATACAATAGTGTTTTGGCGGAAAAAAGAAATATACTTGTGTTGTTTTAACAATAAATACCTGGGTAAAATGAACAGTGGCACAAAACAATTTTTTTGAGTGTGCACATTTTAGAGTGGCCTTTTATTGTGGCCAGCCTAAGGCACACCTGTGCAATAATCATGCTGTCTAATCAGCATCTTGATATGCCACACCTGTGAGGTGGATGGATTATCTCGTCAAAGGAGAAGTGCTCACTAACACAGATTTAGACAGATTTGTGAACAATATTTGAGAGAAATAGGCCTTTTGTGTACATAGAAAAAGTCTTAGATCCTTGAGTTCAGCTCATGAAAAATGGGGGCAAAAACAAAAGTGTTGCGTTTATAATTTTGGTGAGTGTAGGTTGCACACTGATTCTCTTTACAGGATGCATTGAAAAGGTAGCTAGAAGCAGGTGATATTGCAGTCGCTCGGAGTCATTTATTTTGCCACAACTCAAGACATTCCAGATGATGTATTTCAACATATTTGTCAAGTTTTTGGATCTTCAGTGTTTCGAAAGCACCCATCGCTACTGTTGAGGTCAGATGCGAGTAAAAACCAAAGCACACTTGGGAGCTGCTCTATACTGTTGAAAATAAAGTAATTCTAATTGAAAGCCGCCTGTGTATATCAAACTTTTTTTACCCCTAAGCAAAGAATGAAAAAGAATTTGCTGTGAGTAGGTCAATTTCCTGAGTCTGTGTGTCTTAACAGTGTTCAGCAGCAAGCTGTATATTTAACTGCTTCAAAAACAGTAACATTACCATACTGCTACTGAGAAATGTCTTATAGTTTTCAGTTGCCAACAGCTTTGCTGGAAACAAATATCTTTGTGTGTGTTTGTAATTAATTGATGCATGACCCTCCACTTAAAGGTAACCTGTTATGCCCCTTTTTACAAGATGTAAAATAAGTCTCTGATGTCCCCAGAGTGTGTATATGAAGTTTTAGCTTAAAACACTTAACAGATAATTTTTATAGCTCGTTTAAATTGCCACTTTTAGGGTATGAGCCAAAACACTCAGTTGTTGTGTTTGTCGCTTTAAATGCAAATGAGCTGGTGCTCCCGGCCCCCTTTTCAGAAGAGGGCGAGCTTCAAGAGATGGCAAAAACAAGACAAGACAATCTCACGCACTTAAAATATCAGAAACTCTCAGTAGCTGTGTTCAGCCTTATGTTCGAACCGGAATTGTTTTAAAAGTAAAAAAAAAAGTTTAATAAAAGAAGGAAAGTCAGGTTTGTAATGACGGAAATTTAGTTTTTTGGGGTGAACTATCCCTAGAATACAGGTAAATTCCTCCGACCTCAACGTATTCTTGTCAATCACACCACAAGAGAGTGTATCAAAGCAAACACAGAAGCTTCATAGCTATAAGAGTTGCTGCTCTAATGAAATGCACATTTTGGGCAAGTTTTAGTGTAGCAATTTTTTTAACTTACCATATTTTATATTACATACTTGTAGCCTCTTATTGCACCAGTTTGTGGCATGGATTCACAGCCATATAGGGTGCATTAAAGCTAATACATAAGCACGTCTTACCTACCATTTTTATGGATTCCTGAACTAAGCATATTATAGCTGAAGAGTCTATTCATTTAATTTCACCCCCTTTAAGGGTGTGTTGAAGAGTTAAAGGATTTCACAGTATTGCTCTATTGCTCTCATTTTTTTCCAGCATTACCCATTGCTGCAGGATATTCTGTTTTTGTTATTTATTTGACAAAGTACATGTTAGCTTGATTATCTATTTAACTCTTCTATAAAAAAACCCAGTCTGCTTGAGTTTTTTTCCGCATGCCGAGTAATTCTGTTGTATGCTGTGCGATATTCACTGTTATAAATCACCACTCAAAATGAGCTCCTTTCTCCATCATCGCCAAAGGCAACAAAGATACTTAGAATGAAAATCTCATCACTGTAGTGTGGAAAACAAAACTCATCCATTCAGTGAGATTTAAAGTGTTATTTTTATTCCACATAGCGGAGCTACAGCACAAGCATAAAGGTCTTGCCCTTAAAGTGTAATTCAAAGCTAAATGTAGGAAATAACAATGCCTAGGGGTGTTTCTTAAAATTGTCATTGGCTTAACGTGAACTTTAGTATTCAAACTGAACCTATGTCTGGTCAGCAGCAACCTCAGACCCTTTTGCAAAGCAATCTGACAGATCAAACTAATCATAATAGTATTTCAGTTGCAATTTTACCATTGCTAATTCTCAGTCTAAAGCTGATGCTAACGCTGATCCTTCCTTAATAACAAGATTGCGTCCAAATCTGATCAGACAAAATGATTCTCTGATCAATATACTGTAATCTTTCTTTTGACAGAGAGACAGACAGGGATTTGTCAATAATGTTTTATTAGTGCACAGCAGCACTTCACTGGGGCTTGTGCCGGAATAAAAGGGGTCTTAAGGCATCCCTGGACTAGGTCAGATGACACAGTACTGCAGGGGGCTGTATTGGTACCATGGCTCTGATCATTAACTTTCTCTGTCAACCCAGGCTTTGATCTTGAAATCAAGATTTACTATGAAGTGCGTGCTGCGTGTGCATGAAAATTTGACATCAGTAGCAGACAGCCGATCAATGCTGTGAAAAATGCCGAACATGCTATTCATTTCTTGCTAAGACTTAACTAATTTTTCACTTCTGCTAAAGATTAGGAGGTTATGGAAAATATGAAGAGAGGAGAAGAAGGCTTCATTATGCTGAACAAACAGCTTTTGTGAGGAAATAGCTATATAATTTAATATCTAATATCATTTAATGAATCTACAACCTGTTTGCTACACTCAGCATGCTGGGTTGTTTTAATTAACTCAAAAAATAATTGAAAATTACTATTGTTGGCTTAAAATGTAACAAAAATAGGTTGGAAATTAAAAATCAGACACAGAATTACTAGAGGCAACAGTAATAATCCAAACGTGAACATTTATTTATAAGTAAAAACATCCATGGACAAAAATATAAGATAAATTTAATTATGCAGCATAGTTTTCAATTTTGCATACATTTAAACTAATTTAACAAGCATTTTAGAAATAAAAATATAACATTCAAAAGTAATATTTTAATTCAAGTGTATGAAACGGTTCTCCGTTATCCTTGTAAACCGAAATAGTGCAGATTCTCGTGCCGGTGTGTCGCTGAAATCTGAGCCGACGATGGACTGCTATTTCCTGTGAAAACTAGAACTTCAGACCACCGCCTCGCGTTTCACTCGTAGCTGAAAGATAATGTGACTGACTTCATAACCTGTCAATAAACAGTACTAAGTTTTAATAACATTGTTTAAAATCCAAATTAATTAAAAACAGCATTAAAACAAATAAAATCAGTTTATGTTATGCAAGGCAGAGCGTTTCCATCACACGAAACGAACTTTGCTGACACATTTAGTTGACTGACATCTCGTCTGTATGTTGTGTTGCGTAAAATAAAAATAATTTACAGCACAGGACTATTGTTACGAGTCTGGTCGGTGTTCTGCGGACCGCTCACCACCAGATGTCGTTCTCACCTTATCCACACACACGGACTCTCGCACTACACCTTGGACTACATTCCCCATCATGCAGCGCGCTGATTTGGTCTACACCTGCGACCAATCAGTAGTGCTATAAAAGCCCCGGTCTTTCCCCTTGCAAGCCACGGAGTATTGTTGTTGCGTTTATTATTGTTTCCTAGTTTCCCCTGTGTTTAGTTCCCTCACCTGGCCATCTCGTCTCGACTGTGTCGCCGCCTGCCCACTGGACTCTTTCTCGTTTATTGGATTATTCTCTCGTCTCATACCCTTTACGGATTACGTTCGCCTTGGATCTACTCACGCCTGTTTCACGGACTTCTATTGTGCCTCGCCCCTACATACCTGTTTGTTGTTGTTTTGACCATGCCTGTATGACCATGTCTTTGCCTCGCCCCATTAATAAAAGCTTGCAGATGGATCCGCTCGCCTCTCGCCTCACTCACTCCGTTACAGAATACTCGGTCACAACAGGATCAAGCAGCTTCATCCCCGGACAGTCAACAGATATGGACACAGACAGAATTCTTTTCAGGATCAAACAAGGACCACGCACACTTGAGCAATACATCCCTGAGTTTTTGGCTATCTCAAATTATTCTACCCTCCCGGACTGCATAATCATTGAAATATTCTGTGACTGCGTGAACCAGCCCCTTTGTTCGCAACTGAGACGCGAGGGTCCGCGTTCGTCACTTGCCGATTTCATGGACTATGCTTTGCTCACTGTGGTCTCATCGTTTACTGTGGGTGTCGCAGAGGAGCAACGCGACATCGCGGTAACGCCGGCCGTGCAACCCGCCCGTGTAATGGCGGCCGTGCCGGAGCGCTCTCATGCAATGGCGGCGACAGCGGTGCCCGTTCACAAAATGGCGGCCGTCCCGGCGCACATTCATGCCATGCATAGATATATATACTGACTAGATGTCGCCTTGGGCCTCTAAGCATACGTCAACATCGCCGCCATCTTGGGTCGGGGATCTGAAGGAAGCGCCAAAGTTTTTCATGAACTGGATGTTTTCAAAGAATGGTTAACCTGTGTTATATACTGTAGCCTAATCATTTAATAAGCTGTTGTAAATACTGGAAGATGTTTTCACACTACGTACGCACGTTATGTTTGTTTTTGTGTTATATAACCATTTTACGCTGGGTCATTGTATTGCAGGCTTGCTGATGTACAAAATAAACCAGTACAATTCAAATGTTTTAATTAACATGTATTTTTAAGTATGGATATCACACCATTGTAGCAGGGTTCCCGCGGGTCCTTAAAAAGTCTTAAAAAGTCTTAAATTTAGTTTATCAAATTTAAGGTCATAAAAAGTCTTAAATTGTACAAGAAAGTCTTAATTATGATTAAGAGGTCTTAAATTTTAGGCACGGGAAGACCAGAATTGCGATACAGCTTAGAGTCACGATTAAACTTCAAAAGGCTATGATTTCGTTAAATAAACATGAGCGCTGCGCGTTCAAAGTCCGGTGCTGAGCTGCTTTGTGTACTGCGGTTACCGGGGAAACACATGTCTGCAGTTCCGAATGCGCCATCTGCTGGCAGAGATTGAATGTGCATTTTCAATATGCCTGTTGTTTTGAGTAGGGTATTCTTACAGTACAGGAGGCTGTAGTTTCAGAACCGCATTTTTAGGACCCTGTAATTTTTTTTAAATTATTTATTTTTATTTTATTTTATTGTATTTATTTATTTGTATTATGTATGCATTAACAGCTCATACTATTTATAGCAGTAGCTATTCAGTTCTGTATATTATTATTTTTAAGGAAATACTGAATTTAGTTGTTTAATTGTATACACTTAATTATTGTCCTAACCAACTCCTAATCCTAAACTTACCCCTGAAATATTTAGCCTAATTTATTTCAATATATTCTAGACTTCAGTTCATTAGCTGCTGCGCTTCATGTCTGACATGTGACCCACTTAACAAAGTGAAGTAAACAGTAAAACAATTGCTGTACAAATTAGTGTGTTTATTAGTACTTTAATAAATTTAAAATAATTTGAATACAAATACTAATTTACAACATCCAGCAGCACAATGAACTGTTTTGGACAGTTTAATGGGCTAAATGGAGATTGCTGACACCCCTTTGAACACTCAAGTTTATGTCAGCTTTTACATTAAAAATAAGATGGAAAGATTAAAAAAAAAATAGTTTCAATGGATCTAGTCTTTGCGTCTGTTTGATATTTCTTTGTTGAAATGGAATTGCTAGATGGCGCTGTCTCAAAAAATAGGGTCCCAGAAATGTGGTTTTGCAGGAACATAGTATTGAGGTTGTTTTTGTTCAGACCAAAGCGAAAAGTGACCCATGTTTTTACCCTGCAAACATGCAGAGCTGTAAATGTGAACTGGTGGATCAGTTAGAAGATAATTCATCATAAAAATCTAAACACTAACATGTATTTGTATGTTTTTTAAATTAATATAATAATTTATTGATAATAATTGTTTCAATTAATAAAAGGAATACTTTTTTCTATTTACTTAAAAATTGACACTTTAAAGAAATGTGAAATGTATCACTTTATAAAACCTTTTGTTTTTGTGAAAAATCTGAACTGTAAATCGTTTTTTACAGTAGTTTACAGTCATTTTACAGTTTAATATTTAACCATAGACATTGCCTTACCCTGCTCATATGGTATTAATTTTATTTGTGCAGGTCAGGTCTTAAAAAGTCTTAAATTTGAGCTTAAAAATCCTGCAGCAACCCTGTGTAGCCATTTTGTGTGCAGTAGACTAGGCTAAGGTAAGTAACAATAGTTAATTTTAAGTTCACTGAAGTGGAAGAATAATAAACTTACACCTAGTTTTGAAGTAGATTAATATCAAAAGCTTCAATTTTCTCTGGACTCGATCATAAATACATGTCTGTCAGTTGGAACAAACCAAAAAACTAAAAAAAATCATTTGAGATTTGGACGATTTATGATGATTTAATTTCTGCCTAGATGCAGATGTTAGGTTCCCCATCCTAACATTCTGAGGTCTGTTGGTCAGGAAGTCCATAATTGTTTTTTTTTTCCGCTTTGTTTGTTTAACTCATGCCTTTATTAATTTAAATTTTGCTCTATTATTTATCTATTTATTTATATTTTATATATACTTTATTTTATATTATTCATGTTTTTTTCATATCACTATCAGCATCCTTGTAATTGTTTTGTGCATTGTAGAACAAATTAATTAGTTATGTACGTGTGTCCAAGTATTGTATTGTATATGATATATCACATATTTATGATAGAACATAGATTAATTAATTATTTTACTTATATCATATAAGTAAAATAATTAATTAATCTATGTTCTATCATAAATATATGTCTGACATTTATAATAAACCAAACGGCTTGAAAATCGGTTGAAAATTAAGCAAATTAAGGTGATTTTAATCGTTGATAGTTCTCTGCCAATGTTAACTAATACAGAGTAGACGCGGCTTCCCCCGACCCAAGATGGCAGCCGCGCTGACGCATCGTTCCTATGGACAGCAGCGTCAGAGGCGACATCTAGTCAGTATATATATCTATGCATGCCATGGCGGCGACAGCGGTGCCCATTCACAAAATGGCGGCCGCGCCGGTTCGCGCTCACAAAATAACGGCGACGGCGGAGCCCGTTCACAAAATGGCGGTGAAAACGGAGCTCCGTCACGTCACAGCTGCTACCACAGAGCCAAACAAAGCTAAAGCAGCGTTTCCAGAATCAAGTCAAGCTGCAGCTGCGTTTCCTGAGTCAAGTCAAGCTTCCAAGTCAAGTCAAGTTGCAGCTGCGTTCCCTGAGTCAAGTCAAGTTTCCAAGTCAAGTTGCAGCTGTGTTCCCTGAGTGTCAAGTTTCCAAGTCCAGTCAAGTGCAGCTAGTAAAGTCACAGCTGCCAGCCCAGAGTCAAGCAAGATTACAGCTGCTGTTTCAGTGTCAAGTCAAGCTACAGCTGCTGTTCCTGTGTCAAGTCAAGCTGGAGCTGTGTTTCCTGCGTCAAGTCAAGTCAGAGCTGCTCTTCCTAAGGCAAGTCAAGTTAAAGCTGTGTTTCCTGTGTCAGGTCAAGCAGCTGCCTCCTGTGTCAAGTCAAGTTAAAGCTGTGTTTCTGTGTCAAGTCAAGTTAAAGCTGTGTTTTCTGTGTCAAGTCAAGTTAAAGCTGCGTTTCCTGAGTCAAGTAAAGTCACAGCTGTCACTCCAGTATCAAGCAAAGCCACAGTTGTCGTTCCTGAGATGAGTCATAATGCGGCTGTTGTTCCTGAGTCAAGCAAAGTCACAGCCGTCGTTCCTGAGTCAAGCAAAGTCAAAGCAACCGTTCCTGATTTAAGCAACGTCAAAACTGTTGTTCCTGAGCCAAGCAAAGTTCAAGCTACGGTTCCTGAGTCAAACCAATTCAAAGCTGCTGCCGCTCCTGAGTCAAGCAAGGTCAAAGCTGCCGCTCCTGAGTCAAGCAAGGTCAAAGCTGCTGCTCCTGAGTCAAGCAAGGTCAAAGCTGCTGTTCCTGAGCAAAGTACGGTCAAGACTGAGGTTCTTGTGTCAAGCAAAGTCAGAACAGATCAGTCAAGTCAAGTCACAACTGGTCTCCACGAACCAAGTCAAGTCACTGCCGATCTCCAAGAGCCAAGTCAAGTCATTACTGATCTTCACGAGCCAAGTCAAGTCACTGTTGATCTCCATGAGCCTAGTCAAGTCACTGTTGATCTTCGCAAGTCAAGTCAAGCCATAACGGATCTTCACAAGTCAAGTGAAGCCACAGCGGACCATAGCGACCCAAGTCAAGTCTCAGTTAATCTTCATAAGCCAAGTTAAGCCACAGCCGGTCTTCACGAGCCAAGTCACAGCTGGTCTTAATGAGCCAAGTCAAGTTA
Organism: Labeo catla; assembly: GCA_012976165.1. Taxonomy (NCBI): domain Eukaryota; kingdom Metazoa; phylum Chordata; class Actinopteri; order Cypriniformes; family Cyprinidae; genus Labeo; species Labeo catla. The sequence goes on from VONZ01000122.1 coordinate 1,396,464, forward strand.
TTGCTGTTGTCTCTGAGTCACGCCATGTCTCGTCTGACCGCCCAGAGCCTCGCCATGTCTCGTCTGACCGCCCAGAGCCTCACCATGTCTCGTCTGACCGCTAAGAGCCTCGCCATGTCTCGTCTGACCGCTAAGAGCCTCGCCATGTCTCGTCTGACCGCTAAGAGCCTCGCCATGTCTCGTCTGACCGCCCAGAGCCTCGCCATGTCTCGTCAGAAAGCCCAGTGCCTCGTTATGTCTCGTCTGACCTCCCAGAGCCTTATCTCGTCATGTCTGCCAGTGTGATGGCGATCACCATTCTCAGTATGTGGGCCGCACACTATACTCCAAAGGTACTCCAGAGCTCCCGTCTGTTCACAAGCTTGCTCTAGAGGTCCCGTCTGACTATGAGTCAGCTTCAAAGGCCTCTCCAGTCAGAGAAGCTGCGCCAATGCCTCCTGAGGTGTCAGCGGGCGCTGTAGAACCTCATAGGGAGGCGGCGTTAACTTTTGAACTCTTTGCTTCTCTCTCTTTATTCTGTCTGCCTCCTCTGTTCCTGCTCTCCCCAGGTCCCAGTCCATGACGCGGGTTCCTGCTCTGCCCTGGAGGGCCCCTGCGCCTCCTGCTCTGCCCTGGAGGGCCCCTGCGCCTCCCGCTGGGCCTCCTGCTCCGCCCTGGAGGGCTCCTGCGCCTCCTGCTCCACCCTGGAGGGCTCCTGCGCCTCCGGCTCCGCCCTGGAGGGCTCCTGCACCTCCTGCTCCGCCCTGGAGGGCTCCTGCACCTCCTGCTCCACCTCCGGCTCCGCCCTGTAAGGCTTCTGCCCTGCCAGTTCTGCCTCAGTCTCCTGGCCCTCCCACTGCTCCCCAGGACTGTTTTTCCTGTTGGAGCGTCTGGAAGCCGCTCCTTGGGGGGGGGGTTGGGGGGCTATGTTACGAATCTGGTCGGTGTTCTGCAGACCGCTCACCACCAGATGTCGCTCTCACCTTATCCACACACACGGACTCTTGCACTACACCTTGGACTACATTCCCCATCATGCAGCGCGCTGATTTGGTCTACACCTGCGACCAATCAGTAGCGCTATAAAAGCCCCGGTCTTTCCCCTTGCAAGCCACGGACTATTGTTGTTGTGTTTATTATTGTTTCCTAGTTTCCCTGTGTTTAGTTCCCTCGCCTGGCCATGTCGTCTCGACTGTCTCGCCGCCTGCCCATTGGACTCTTTCTCGTTTATTGGATTATTCTCTCGTCTCATCCCCTTTACGGATTACGTTCGCCTTGGATCTACTCACGCCTGTTTTACAGACTTCTATTGTGCCTCGCCCCTACATACCTGTTTGTTGTTGTTTTGACCATGCCTGTATGACCATGTCTTTGCCTCGTCCCATTAATAAAAGCTCGCAGATGGATCCACTCGCCTATCGCCTCACTCACTCCGTTACAACTATAAAGTCTGAAATAAATGGAATAAAATGTATGCAAACCTTAATTTCAATGAAGAAGTCCACTGAATCACCAGCGCTGAGGACTCGCTCTCTCCTGAGGAGAATGACAAGCCAGCGCTCCAACTGTAACCCAACAGCTGGGTTAAAGTGCCCACGCTGGGTTATTTCGTCAGAGGGAGGGGGAGGGGTGTATAGTTTCAGTGGTAAGTGAGATTGACCCAGCCACTGACCCAAAAGCTGGGTTACACAAAAAACAAAAACGCTCTGGTTACTAACGTAACCGAATTCCCTGAGATGCTGCATATGATGATGATATAACAATTAATGAATAAAGGTAAAATATAAATACTTTGCTAAATAAATAAAAAGGGATTCATTCTATGGCTTCCAGATTTCAGTCACGTGACTGACGTGGAGCCCTGGAGGGCAAAACACATAGAACTGCAGCACAGGCCAATCAATATTCCATTAGTTTCAAGCCACAAATATTTAGATTGCCTCTCAAAAGAGAAAGAGAGAGACGAGATATGTGGACAAACTTCAAGTTTTGGGCTCATGCGAACCATACACAGAACCTGCTATAATGTTCGAATTACTAAAAACAGCGGGACATTCTAAAAAGTTTAATGTGAAAAATGCTTAACTTGACCTAGTGTATTACGTAATATTAAAAGGTCAAATTCAGCTTATATATCTTATTGATGCATGCATTATACATAGGCAAGCAGATTACTGAATAGCTCAGAATATGAATGCAACATGTTGATTTGCATGTTAAGCATTTTCTTTAAAATGTTTTTCAGTGGGAATATGCTTAATTTGATATATTCTTGGTTTATCGGCTTTCCTGTACATAGCCTATCTAATAAATAAGGTCTATACTGAATAGTGCATCTTAATGCATTAAGCCACTTTAGCCTAGATTTTCTCTGGGAATATGCTTAATGTGAAAGTTAGTGCATATTCTGCTTACCTGAATATTTTAGTGCATGCCTAATACGTTTTATTATTTATGATATATTTTTACTGATGTTTCAAGTTCTGTTCACTTTCACACACATTTCTCTCCCACTTTTTGTGTGTATTCATTTTGCTGCACTAAATACACACATATTTGTGCGAGTAGGGTTATACTGATGAAACAACTTATCAAGTAAAGCAAGACACATTTCATTTTACCTATTCAGTTTACTAAACTATGTTCAGGTGATCACAAATGACATTTATACAGACGAGAGTAAAATAAATAAGAGTGAAAGTTCACTTTTGATGGCTTTGGCAAAATGGATGAACGGAAAAGTCAAATGTAATGCTTTCAAAAAATAAATAAATAAGAATATTTGCAAAGTAAATATCACGCTGAATGTAGTGCATAAGCCCTGTGGACTACTTGATTTTATATATATATATATATATTTACACACTGACCAAAATTATAAACGCAACACTTTTGTTTTTGCCCCTACAAAATTTCTCTCAAATATTGTTCACAAATCTGTCTAAATCTGTGTTAGTGAGCAATTCTCATTTGCCGAGATAATCCATCCACCTCACAGGTGTGGCATATCAAAATGCTGATTAGACCGCATAATTATACTTTAATAGTTAAATGAAAATTCATTGCAATTAGTGGCAATTATCTGCACCTCTGGACTGTAGTACATTAGAAAACTGTATGCAATAATAACGTATTGCATGTAAATTAGAATTTTAATTCAAAATATACATAAAATAAATTACCGGGGTTCAAGTGCTTAAGGCATTTAAGCATATAAGGAAAAAGACATTACATATTATTTAGCAAGGCTGTACGCACCTAAATCAATGATTAAAAATGGATTTTGGCAAATCCAGGTCATCTACTATACAGTGTTTTTGAGTCATTTTTAACTGTTATAGCACCGGCTGCATGCTTGATAAGAATCACCTGTCACATGTGCTCACCAGGTTTCATGATGTTTTAAGTTTTTCTTTAGGTTTTATAGAATTTTGGGTACATTTGGACAGGCTCCTTTTCTAAACACCCCCATTATAGCCTCCCAAAGGGTAAATTTCAACATGTTTTTGGTAATTATTGACCTAGAGAGTCCAGAAAATTGTACTGCAGTGTTTTTATTTTTCCAGATTGAGGAAAAAATCTAGGACTAGTTTGTGAAAGTAGGTTTTTGACATCTTCTCAATCATTTAACAAGCAATTTGACTGACAGTAGTAATTCTAGAGGCAAAGTTGTCCAGAATGAGGAGTTCTGTCATATGATATGAATTACGGCGCTTATGTGCAAAAAACCGTGCAACATACAATCGTTTATGCCCTTTGAAAAATGCGATTTCACCCTTCCAGTGGCCAGTTTCTTTCAAATTTCTCTCAGACCTTTGGGGCCATGAGTCAAACAGGCCCAGCGAGTTTCGTTCCAATCGACCTTGTCTAACAGGTGCTCAAACTTCGTTGGCCAATGGCTGCCATGTTCTTTGAGATACTCAAATATCCTTATAGACATGTGTGGCACTTTGGACCAAGACCATGCACAACAATTTTCATGTTGAAAGGACAACGGGTTGTGCAGTTATAACGATTTTATAGCCCTCTAATAGTGCCACCAAGTGGCCAAGCTTCAAATTGAGATCTTAGATAAGTTTGGCTAAAATATCTCATTCTATTCAGGAGTTATAGGTATTTTACTAAAAGTGGCCCTGCCCCTTTCTAACATTTTGGCATCCTTTTGTGACGGTGAGTTGAAAGTTTAACTTTTTTCTTTTTTTTGATAATTATTTATATTTTCTCTCCAGAGAATCTTTCTGCACTGGTTTGGTTTTGATTTTTGTGAAAAACCTAGGACTAGTTCACAAAAGTTGGTTTTTCAAAAAATGTGAAATTTCACTAGGCTCACAGTCAAATCTGCGACTGATGGTTTAGGAGTTATGAGTGATTTCGTACTTTTGTTCGCTGTCGTGCCCCTGTCAGGTGGAGTTAATGTAAATAGCCTCTGCTAACAAGGCGAGCTGTCTGCACTTAGTGATGATAGTCAGATTATTTATATCAGGCATTTAAACACATAAGAAAATTAAGTCTTCCACTTACAGTATTTGCATTTCACCTCTGCTCTAGCTTGAGCTCTATGAAGAATTGCTTATGTTCCTCTATTGTAAGTCACTTTGGATAATAGTGTCTACTAAATGCATAAAAATAAAAGTAAATTTATTGGCCGTTTTTGGAGTTTGACAATTCTTAATTGCGGAATCCTTTCAAAAGTTAAATGGGTTCAGACTGGCATTTAGCGAAACTCATCTTTGGCACAAATGACACATAAATCAAATATTTTTCACATCAGTGGACAATAAGAACCTTTTTTAAACAGGAGTTTCATTTGAACCTTGACTCTAGTTAGCATTTTTGATCTTAAAAGAGTTGTATGATCTTGACCTCTTATTCAAAGTCTTTCATTACAAATGAAAGCATGGCCATTTTAATGACTGCATACATATCCACTTAATTGGTGCTTGACATTAAATTACTCTTCAGCTCTATTAGTATTATCTGAATATGACCTTCAGCTGCACCATCAAAAATACTCACATAGTTGACAGCATTTGATGTAATAATGTATTAACTTTTTATGAATTGCATGGCACTGTAATGAGGACTCGTGAGAAGCGTGTAAGATCCAATCGCGAGCTTTATTAACAGATCGTGGTCAAGACAGACAGGGTCGATAACCAAATAAACAGGAATATCCAGGGCAAGGCGAGAGCGTAAATCCAGGAAACAGGCAGAGTCCAAAACCAGGGAGAGCAGTCCGAAAAGTAACAAATAAACAAGGAAATGAAACCAGACAGAACTATGGCAAAACGATGGCAAAACAAAGACAAAACTACGATCAAGAAACAAAACCGTGAAAAGACAAAAACAGGGCAAAGGAAACAGGGAAAAACACTTGGTAGAGTCCGCATGAGCAAAACAATACTTCGCGAAGCCTGTTTGGTTTAGGCCTCCTTAAATGGCCACCAAACAGGAAGTTACCAGTGAAGCAGCAGAGGGAGCAGCAACAGGCAGTCAATGGGTGAGGGCTCCCTCTGCTGGCGTGGCGTTACAGGCACCTTTTAACAAGCTATACTTCAGAACATTGCCATAAAGCTTGTTATAGTTATAGTGCTGTGCTATGCCTTTGAAGGGTCGAATTTCCATATTAAAAGAATATATAATGATTAATAAAGTAGTTTTGCTCAAAAGCCTAGTTTGGCTTCCACTGCCCAAATGTTCTCTTGAAGCACACATACATGGGGCACTTCAGATTAATTGAAATCTTGAAAAATGATACTTTATCATATGTTGTGTGATGACATTTCTGACTTTTTGGAGAAAAGCTGAAGAAGGCTATGACACAAAAACTTGATTGCCTGACAAGTTTGGCACTAGTTTGACAACTAATAAAGCCACTCAGATCATATTTTACAATGTATGATATAAGGAAAGGCCAAAATAGAATTTCAGCAACCTAAAATTGAGTATTAAGTAGATAATGAGAAGCAAAGTTGAAAGCTATTATGATGTCCCCTTGCAAACTATAACCATTTTAAAAGCCTTTTTTGTTTTTCTTCAAAATCACACTAGAGGACAAAGAAGTTCCCTTAATTGAACAAACACCCACATCGTAACATTGTTTGACAGCCTGAGGATAAGGTCAGTACAGAAGCATCTGACACTGAACCCAAAGGGGCTCATTAACACGGCATCAGACCTTTGAGAGTGACCAACAAACACAACACAACATAACAACAGAGAGGAGGGGGGACATAAGGCATGACACTCTTTCCCAGCCTGCAGCTGGAGCTTCAAAAATACATCATTGCCAAAACCAGGTCCATTGGCATGCTGCAGATGATGTAGTTTTTGCTTAGTGAAAGACACGATGTGGTATGCTGTGTACTGGCCAGTATACAGAGCACACATTATGCAACACTTAAACACTAATATGTGTAACGTGCTTAAGAACACAAAAAGACAGACTAAATAGAAATACTTCAGTTACTGCTGCATTTCATAATGTATGCATTGAGTAAAGTGAATGCAGGAGATACACTGTGAACTGTACAGCAAGTTAAAGAGAAATAACTTTTAAAACTAAAATTATTTTGTATCTCTAATGTGTTCTAACACTACTATTAGATATCTGCATGCATCCCACTTCAAATGTGTCGATTAAAACCACTATTCGATTGTATGTGACAGTTGGCATGTACAAATATTTTAAAACAGTGTTTTCCAACCCCGTTACCGAAGGCACACCAACACGTTTTCAGACGCTTTGTAAACCGAACACACCTGATTCAACTCATCACATTTTTAGTGGAGACTCCAAGACCTGAAATGAAAGTGCAGATAAGGTCCATCCAAAATTGTACTGCTGGTGTGCCCCAGGAACAGGACTGGGAAACAGTGCTTAAAAAAAAAGCATTTTTCATGAGAAATACGCTGATACTGATGAAGGTATACTCCGTTACCAGACTTCAGAGATTGAAGGATATCTGAGGAGTTTTCCAGAAGCTGGTTTGTTTGGCTTGAAACAGGTAAGCCATCAGAGCACACAAACATACACAGGAACACAACGAGAAGCCAAAGGCAATGGGGAAGCCTGGAGCAGGTAAGCATAATAATGGAGTCCTTTCCACAATGGAGACCAGACAATGTGACTGTGTGAATCGTGTGCTCTTATACTGTGGTGCTGGTGATTAGTGGATGACGATCAGGTGCGTGCCATTAGAACTCTGGAGATTGAAATCGCTGATTGGTGGAAGAGCCTGGTGTGTCCGTGACAGCCACATAATCCAGTTTTGAGTGGAAAAAATATTTTCTTCACTAGTTATTCGACTGCCAACAAATGACAAACAAGTCCATTCACCTCCATCCATGGATGGCCAGTAGCTGCGTTTCCATCACCCTTCAAATTGCACAATTTGAAATTGCAAATTGAAAATGCGTCTAATGGAAACATGTAAACAGGGGTGCCGTAAGAGGGGGGAAGGTTAGAACGATTCCAAGGGCCTGACGATGGAAGGGGGCCCTTGAGGGGGTGAACGCAATTTCTAATGAGAGGAACGTGATTGTGATTTCTATCGAGGAGGACACCCAAACCCCCAAGTTAATATGCTGTCCAGGGGGCCCAGATACTGTAGTGGCTGCCCTGCAAGTAAATTTCGCAAAAATCATATATCGCATAAAAGTTTTTGTGCTCGCATGAGGTGGTTGTTCAGGCAATTCGAAAAAGGAATTTTTCGCAAAACTGCAATGGAAACGGCTTTTTTGCATTTGCAGCTCACCATGCATACATAAGTCACATGATGATTCTTGTACTATAAACTAAAAAAAAAGAAAAAAAAACACCTCTTATGTGATTCTTTCATTGCCATTAAAGCATGCATAACCACTTATTTACACTGCACAAGTCTGCAGAGCTTTTTGCAGCTCGTTTCAGTGTGAGAAGCGTCCCAGAAGTGGCTCTCCGTGCTGCTTCTGTAAAGATATATGCGTATGTCTCCTAAGATTAAAATTAATGGCTAGTGTGGTGTGGCTTCGACATACTTAAACCTACCAACATCCATCGCCAAGACTTATCGTGAGAAGAAAAAAATCAACACATTCTCACTCCCAACTCATTACAAACTGACGCTTGGTCAGGACCCTTTGGCGTCACTTTTTGATGCACAGTGCAGGGTCCTCCATTTCTTTAAATAAGAAACCCTTGGTGTCAATATGCTGACACAAAGGCATTGGAAATTTTATTGTCATGATAAAAATATATTTTGGGTAATCATTTAGCCATTATTTCTTATATGTTGGGGTGTGATTTTTCAATGTAAACAATCACAACAATATTATTTACATTACACTATTTATGCATTTATGAGCACATAAACCAACCCCTGCTTTTAAACCTAACCATTTGTCAAGAAAACACAGGATATAACAACAACAAATACAACTACAGTCATAATTTATTCAATAAAAGTCTTTCAAGGCAAAACAATTGATTTCTGAGAGGAAAAGAGATGATCGCCGTCTCTATCCGCCGTAAAGCTCATCCTGTGTGCTGCAGTCTGTTTTGCGAATTAAAAAAATGCCACCACAAGAGGCATTACATCAGCTTTGGTTGTGAAATGCCATTGGCTCTTGTCATAGATGGGAAGTAACGAAAAAAATAAATAAATAAAAAAAACACCTCTTATGTGATTCTTTCCTTGCCATTAATGCATGGATAACCACTTATTTACACTGCACAAGTCTGCAGAGCTTTTTGCGGCTTGTTTCAGTGTGAGAAGCGTCCCAGAAGTGGCTCTCCATGCTGCTTCTGTAAAGATATATGCGTATGTCTCCTAAGATTAAAATTAATGGCTAGTGTGGTGTGGCTTCGACATACTTAAACCTACCAACATCCATCGCCAAGACTTATTGTGAGAAGAAAAAAATCAACACATTCTCACTCCCAACTCATCACAAATTGACGAAGTACAAATACTTCGTTACTGTACTTAAGTAGATTTTCTGTTATCAGTACTTTACTTCACTATTTATTTTTCTGACTAATTTTTACTTTTACTCCTTTTTACACAAATATCTGTACTTTCTACTTCTTACATTTTCAAACCAGGCTCATTACTTTAGTTTTAAAGGGGTCATCGGATGCCCATTTTCCACAAGTTGATATGATTGTTTAGGGTCTTAATGAAAAGTCTATAATATACTTTGGTTAAAAATTCTCAATGGTAGTTTAAAACAACACCCTTTTTACCTTGTCAAAATGAGCTCTGCAAAAATCATTCTGTTCTGGTCGAAGTTTCTTTAAATGTTAATGAGCTCTGCTCGCCCCGCCCCTCTCTTCTCTCTGTGGAGTGACAAGCCTGTTTACTTTAGCCGCATTAACCGCGTTTAGCCGCTAGACTTGCTAACTAGCACGTTATTAGGAAAGGCGATCGCAAAGATTCATAAAAAAAACCCTTATACTCACTTCTGCTGTAAGTGAAGCTATATATGTAGCTATATATGTAGAACGCGAGGCGCATTCCCTTCACAAACAAATGTAATCCACTGCATCTTCAGCAGCTCAGATGTCGGGACGACCACTACGTTTATGTAACGTGGGGAGAAAGACGAGAGGCGAGCGGATCCATTCGCAAGCTTTTATTTAAAGGGTGAGACAGAGACATGGTGAAAACAGGCAGGGTCGAAACAATAGCAAACAGGTGTAGCACAGGCAAGACGTGGGAATAGTCCGTGCAGCAGGCGTGGGTCGAAGATCGGCGAACGTAATCCAGGGGGCAACGCAAAGGGGTAATCCGTAAAACAAGCGAGAACACCGCAGACGCCACACCGACAGACATCTGAGAATGGCTCGATTTGAAAAAGGGGATATTATTTTTACAGATTAATTAAAAACCACTGCATGGATTTTTATCATTATAGGGTAGATTTGTACATACACTGCCAACACACATTAATGTTCAAACAACATGTAAAAGTGAACTCATTTTCAATGATTAAAACCTTTTTTGTCCCCAGTTGGCTCAAAATCAGATGAAAATTACACAATATTTGTCCAGCTTTAAGAGTTTTGCTGTTTATTTACATGTCAATGGCATTTTGGGGGCCTGGCCCAAAACTCAAACTTGAAAAGATGATAAAACATGATAATCATGTCAAACCAATCGGTACATGGCACAACTATAATCCATAATTTGGTGACAGCAATTGCATGAGACTTGCTGCTAAATGGCATTTTCAGTGTTGCTGCTATTGCTTTGGATAGAAAAAGAGAGAAAATAAAAGGACAGCTGTGCAAATGATTCGGTGAATAGGAAAAAACAGCATGGCCATTCCATTTAACAAAATCTACTAAAGAGCAGAATTGAGTGTGTGTGTGAGTACATGTGCATGTCATAAGGGTTGCTAGAGTCTGTTCGATGTGGTTCTAATTTAGGAATAGGGGAGAGCCTTAAACTGGTCAAATTCAGGTTGACTTCCCAAATAGTAAGTCGAGCCCCCAAGTAGTGTTTAAACAACATAGACCAAACTGGTTGATGTGTTCATGTGTTACAGTGCTGGTTCCAGTTTTGGCATTAAATATTGCAAGCCAGCCAAAAACATACAGTATAGTTCTTTGATATTCAACCGTCATATCTTATCGGTGTCTTAACTGATTAACACATGAATTAGACCAATATGGGTTCACACCTCTTTCTCTCTTTATATATTCAGAATTTCTGCCAGTTTATTTTATCTTGCAGAGTTGTTCCCTGTGGTGCATGCAAGTGTTAAATTGAGTTGAGAAATGTGCTCGCAGCACTTCTGTGTTTGTGATCGAAAATTAGGTCATGATCGTGACTAATTGAGGGGAAGTAATTATCTTACAGACCCTTCATTATCGCACGTCCTATTTGTTGTTTTTGCTGTCAAGCCTCATTTAATGTTGTGTTAATTGGCTTAACATATGGCCTTATCCTTCACATCTTTGAAGTGTTAAGACAAACGCATTCAGCCGCTTTTATCAGTTGAGCTTATCCCCAACATTTAGCTTGAAATTGCTACTAATGCTATGCTAATATTTGATATATTGAGAAAATCCAAAATTTGACATTCAAAAGTAATGTTTAATTGAGACCAATAGATTTTACAAATGACATCATTAGGGTTAAGTGGTTCTCAACTTGTGAGTGATCAGTCTATAATGCATGACAGTTTTGACAGGATGTTTTGACAAGCAGGAAAATAAATGCTTCAGGTCTGTGTTCCCTCCTGTCCTTCGGTGTTCAGTCACAATGGGGTACAAAGTAACTTTCCAGAGCCTTAACTTTCTCTGTTCCAGGTGATCTGTTCTGACTAGCTCATAAAGAAGCAAGAAACATAATAAAAATCCCTGCAGTGGTTTTTAATTAATCTGTAAAAATAATATCCCCTTTTTCAAATCGAGCCATTCTCAGATGCCTGTCGGTGTGATGCCTAATGGCTCGATTTGAAAAAGGGGATATTATTTTTACAGATTAATTAAAAACCACTGCAGGGATTTTTATTATGTTTCTTGTTTCTTTAAAAACCACTGCATGGATTTTTATCATTATAGGGTAGATTTGTACATACACTGCCAACACACATTAATGTTCAAACAACATGAAAAAACTGAACTTTGCATCCGATGACCCCTTTAAAGGAGAAGTCCACTTCCGAAAACAAAGTTTCACATATAATGTACTCACCCCCTTGTCATCCAAGATGTTCATGTCTTTCTTTCTTCAGTCATAAAGAAATTGTTTTTTGAGGAAAACATTTCAGCATTTTTCTCCATATAATGGACTGATAGGGTGCCCTGATTTTGAACTTCCAAAATGCAGTTTAAATGCAGCTTCAAACGATCCCAAATGCGTTTATAAACGATCCCAGCCGAGAAAGAAGTGTCTTATCTAGCGTAACAATCAGTTATTTTTATAAAATAATACAATGTATATACTTTTTAATGTCAAACGCTCATCTTGTCTTACTCTGCCTGGACTGTTTTTGTTCCAGTTCATGACATGTTCTCCCTCAACATCAAAATCATCCTATACTGTTGTTTTACCTTTTTTGTTAAGGGCTTTTGATCTTTGCATCTTCACTTTGCAAAGACTGGGTCGGTACTTCTGCAGCAATGTAGGTTGATTTTGAAATGATTTTTGTTGAGGGAGAAAATATGATTGTAGTTTTTTTTTTATGAAAATAGCTGATCGTTTCACTAGATAAGACCCTTTCTTCTCGGCTCGGATCATTTGCAACCGCATTTGGGATCATTTGAAGTCGCATTTAAACTGCATTTTGGAAGTTCAAAATTGGGGCACCGTAGCAGTCCATTATATGGAGATAAATGCAGAAATCTTTTCCTCAAAAAACACAAATTCTTTACAACTGAAGAAAGAAACACATGAACATCTTGGATGACAAGGGGGTTAGTACAATACATGTGAATCTTTGTTTTGGAAGTGGACTTCTCCTTTAATGCATTGTGTTTCCTTCTGAAGCATCAGTGAGCGTTTGAACGTTCTGTAATAGCTGCATATGAGTACCTCAGTTTTTCTCAGTGTGAAAAGATGGATCTCAAAATCATGCAGTCATTGTTGGAAAGGGTTTAAAAACACAAAAATGCTGAAAAACCAAAGAATTAGTTGGACCTGAAGGATTTTTCTGAAGAACATCAGGCAGTTGAACTATTCAGGACAAACAAGGGACTCATGAACAACTATCACTTAACAAACAAACAAAAAACAGCTGTGTATCATTCAGGTAACAACACATAGGAGTACTGTATTATTAGCTCTTGCACTGATTATTTGTAAGGTCTGCTAATGGTTAAATATGCATATATAAATCTTTTGTTGTTGATATCAAAGGGTGTCCAAGCAAGCTGACCACAAAAGGCACACAAATTCAAAAGATTTTAGCAACATTTTTTCATGTTACTTATTATTGAAACTATAGATTCAACTCAAAAGATTCTCTAAAACCTACTGAAATTTAATTTCAAACAATATAACAAAAACAAAATGTTGTGAAAGGGGAGTAGTGCTTGTCTATGCAAACCTTGCACCCATAATGCTTTAATGTATTTACCAGGGCTTAATGGTAAAATTTGGTTTTAAAAAAAGTTATTTAAAGGGGTCCTATTATGATTTGGTGTGTATGTTTGGGTCTACAAAGTTACAAATCTCTAAGTCCACTCCAAAGGGAGATATTTTGTTTTAAAAAAAATCCCTTTTCAAGAACTACAACGAACGGCTCCTTTGGACAACCTCGTTGTTTTCCGTATGTTATGATGTCACAACGTGGTCCATTAGAATATCATTAAAATAAATCCCGCCTACAGAAATTCAAATGGTTGGGGGGTGGGTAGGGACGAGGTGGGGGATTAGCCTAACTTTAGCCATGCAGTGTAGAGAGCAGCTTCTGAGATGCTTCAACGATCCGCAGTGTGGCGGGTATAAACACAAACACTGACTAGAGTGGCCGCGATTGTTTTTTAAAATGCATAAACGTTCGGGCAATGAAACTAAGTATGTAAATAATTAAATAAATTAGCATGATAAAATCATGTATCAGCGATCTCGCAGGCTGAGGACCCAACTCTACTGTAGCATATTGTGTACTCATCCTCCATGCATCCTAGGTGTATATGACTTCCTTCTTTCAGACTAATGCAATCAGAGTTATATTAAAAATGATCCTGGCACTCCCAAGCTTTAGATCAGCATAGACGGGTATTTCTCTTCATTAGTCCAAAACAAGTCCAATAAAGTGCATCCATCCATAATAAAAAGTGCCTCACATGGCTCCGGGGGGTCAATAAAAGCCTCCTGTAGCGAATTGATGCGTTTTTGTAAGAAAAATATCCATATTTAAAATGTAAGTATCGCTTTAATCTAGCTTGCGCTAAGATTTGTACACGGAACTTGTTGCTTTGGCAAGGGGTGTGGCAGTACCAAAACACCGCCTAAGCTGTTCGCCAATTGCAATGCAGTGGGACAGCTAACCAATCACAACACATTTCGTTTTCAGAAGGCAGACCTTCATTAAACCCGGAACTAATCGAGCCATTTGTGCCAGGCTGGGAGAAAGGTATTGTAATAATGTAAATTATGTGAAAAATAATGTGTTTTTCGAACCACCAAACATGTTCTAGTACACCCCCAAAACAAAATCAAGACTTTGTAAAAGTATAGCATAATAGGACCCCTTTAAAATCATTAATTTGTGAAGCGTACTACACGTTTTCATACTATCTTTGTTGTTTTGTGCAGTCAGTGTGTTGTAAAATGTAAACTGTAAAATGTGATGTCTGTTTATTCAGCCACAAGTTGAGTTTATGGTATTTTGCTGGAAGTGAATTCATACATGGGTTTGGACAGGCTAGAGGGTGTGTAAATGAGGATAGATTTTTCATTTCTAGTTGAACTGGCCTTTTAAATTGTCAGAGTAAGTTTCAAAGGTAGCTGTCTTGCGAGTGTAAATGAGGACATGGGCACAGCGGTGACTCAGCCTGGGGATTCGGTCCCCTGGTGAGACTCACAGTAAACAGCAGCGATATGTCTCATCAGTGAGTCCCCACAGACAGGGGTATGCTGAGACACATCACCTTCATGCCACTTTCAACATCTCTCAGCCTAAATATCAATCATCCTTCCTCTCTCTCCTTTAGCTGTTCACAGCAGGTCATGTTTACCTGAGCATTACAGCCATCTCCGGCTTTTGTGAATGACTTTGAAGAGTCCTGCGTGAGTTGCCCTCGCTGTGCTGTTGAATGTCGAAGATTGTTTCCATAATTCATGAATCCAAACTGTGCTCTCACCACCAGGACTGCCAGTATATCTGTGCTCATGTTTTGTATTTTTCACACCCTGTAGACTGGAAGTGACTATGGAAGTGTTCATTAATAGGAACCTGTTCTGTTGTTAGGCTAGATTTCAGTAGCAGTAAATTAATAATAAAACAAATATCATGTTAAGAAATTAAGGTCTTTCAGGGTTTCTGCGGGTCTTAAAAAAGTCTTAAAAGTCTTAAATTGCTTTTCTGTGAATTAAGGCCTTGAAAAGGTCTTAAATCAGAGCAGCAAGTCTTAAATTCATATGATCATGGCATTCATTTTCGTTAGGGGTTGTTTCCTCGTGTTTCATTTTATAGTGAAGTGAAAGAGTAATTTCTGTGCTACATGGCTTAGGTCGCTCAATATTCATTAAACAATATGCGGTAGATGGCGGTATGTGCTGCTTTACCTGTCAGTCACCCAAAGAAGAACTTGTTGTTTTGATTTTTTTTTAATAGTAATAGAAATAATTTAGTTCAGTTAGAGAACAGACAATACAAATAAAACTGAATGCGGCTGCTCAATGCAGTGTGCCGAACAACAGTTGCATCACATTTCATTTTTTCAAGAGAGTTAGCCGAGCTGACTGACAAGAAGAGAGAGGTGAGAAAGACAAGACTATGGAGAAAGATTTATTTTATTTATTTATTTGTTTACATAGTGTTTATGTTACGTGTGTCGTGGTGTGCGAGGAAGGAGGAGCAGACGAGAAAGTCCAATGCACGAAAGTTTATTAATAATCCACATAAAAGGCAGGAACGAACAGGAACTACAGGGAAATGCAACACAAACACGACGTAAATGACATTAAACAGAATGACAATACAATCACCGACAAACTTGACTAGACACAACCAAACTTATATACACAGAAGGAACCAATCAGGGGAGGACAGGTGAGGACAATGAAACAGTGACATAGTGATTGGAAACGGAAACGGAAAGTCCAAACAAGGGCATACACGAGGGAAACACACAAAACAGTCCACAGGGGTCTGACAGTTTACCTATTTTCAGTTTTTTATACCTGTTTAAATTTTGTGTAAGTTATTATTTTATATGTATTATTGTTCGTTTTGTTAAAAAAAAGTTTGTTATGTTGCATTACGTTACATTAATACTTCTAATTTAAAAGTGAAAGTAAAATGCACACAACACTTTAACAAGCTACTTAAAACCAAAGGAAAGTGAAGAAATGAGGGAAAACTCAAGAGAACTAAAAACAAACAATTGCTTGATGCCGAATTGCCGCTAATTTGAAAGTGAAAGTAAAATGTTCACAGCGCTTTTACTGAAGGAAAGCAACGAAAATAGGAAAAAAACAAACTAAAAACAAACAATTGTTAGAATTGCCGCAAATTTAAAAGTGAAAGTGAATCTCGAACTATACTTATTGCTTTTTTGTTTTCCCTTCAATTTTTTTTCCTTTCCTTTTTTTCCTTCCTTAGTTAAATTTTCTTTAGTTGGTCTTAAAAAGGACTTAAAATGTATTAAATGTATACCCTCATAAAACCTGCAGAAACCCTGTCTTCATTTTCAATGGAAATCCATCAGTATAAAACAGCCACTGGCCTAAACAATGAAATAATTGCTTAGTATTGTTACAACTATCTATACATTTGAAAAAAAAAAAAAAATATTTACACTAGTATGAATGATGTATTAATATATAATGAATAAAATTCACAGGAAAAATAATTTTATTACAGACAGGCAGGAATAATATATTGGACAGAGTAGCTCTGCAAAGCATTAAAAATAGAAACTGATCACTCACCACAACAAGCACTTGCAGTGTAGACAGCTTAGTTGATTAAGGGAGCAATCTAAATTTGTCGCATATTTAAGCCCTCATAGTTAAAAGCAGCACCAAAAAGTCCTGCCACTGTTTCTTTTACATGCTCCATTTGTTGTGTGTCATTTCTCTTTCATGACGAAAAAAACATTTAAAACCTATTTCAAGAGAGTGTCCTTTGTAACAGCTTTGTAATCAGTTCAAAGTTTTTGCCAATGTAAAATGGACAGAACATATGACAAAAAGAGCAAAAAAATTAATCTGAAACCACATGTGTCACGAATCTGGTCGGTGACCTGCGGTCCGCTCACCACCAGATGTCGCTCTTACCCTGTCACTACACTCAGACTGTTGCTCCACACCCCGGACTACATTCCCCGTCATTCGGCGCGCTGATTGGGTCAGCACCTGTGACCAATCAGCGGCGCTATAAAAGCCCCGGTCTTTCCCCATGCAGATCACAGAGTACTGTGATTAGTATTGTTGTTGTTATTATCATTGTTAGCATTCCTAGTTTCCTTGTTCCCTAGTTCCCGAGTTTCTAGTTCTCTGTGTTTAGTTCCCTCGCCTGGCCATCTCGTCTCGACTGTCTCGCCGCCTGCCGTCTAGCTCGTTTCTTGGATTATTCTCTCGTCTCGTCCCTTTACGGATTACGTTCGCCACGAATCGACCCACGCCTGCTTCACGGACTTCTATTGTGCCTCGCCCTAATATACCTGTTTGCTGTTGTTTTGACCCTGCCTGTTTGACCATGTATCTGTCTCGCCCCTTGAATAAAAGCTCGCACATGGATCCGCTCGCCTCTCGCCTCTCATTCACCGTTACAACATGAGGGTGTGGAAACAATGACACTTTATGGAGTGAACTAGATAACTTTTATCTTTCTGTTCAGCTGCAAAAATCAAATGCTCATTATAAAAAAGAGCTGTTAGATCACCTTAATGACAACACCATGCAAATTCCACACAGAGACCACAAGATCTGGAAAAAGACTGTATGTCTAGATGAAGGAGAAATGAAAAACTCCCTAACTGAAAAAGGACAGCATGTTTCTTTAAGAAAGTAACTATGTGAAATGTGAAATGGATCATGAAAACATACATTCCATAAATCATGCACACATCTTTTTGTAAGAAAGCTGAAACACAAAGCTTTCTATAGTGTCTCTATAGTGAACTAATTCTGTTGGCCTCTGTAGGTTTCAGTCTTTCACAAGGATTGATCCAGAGAGATATTCTACTCAAAAGAGCCCATGTGTGCTCTCACTGCAGGGGGATTGTATTGAGTGCTGAAACTTCAAACCAGCACTTAAGAAACCTGCTCACAGATAGAATAGTAACATTTGTTATAATACCTCTAGATACACAGGCAGGCATATGACTACATGTTTTGCTCTAATATGAACATGAATGAAACTATGGCTTCTTCAGGGCATGTATATGCTCCCGCTGAGTACTTATATGTGCTTGCATGATTCCGTTGGGCATGGACAGCTATGGATATTTAATATTGCTAAAACAATCTTTATTATATGAATCATCTTTATCTTAATTATATATACATACATTTAATTAAAAATAAATATATTATATATAAAAATAGAACAAAAAGTGCAAGACATTTTTTAGGTGGAAAAGATGTGTTATTTAGATGTTTCCTCAAGATGGCTAAAGATGGCTAAAGCTGTTTGGATTGAGTTGGGCAGATCATTCCACTAGCTGGACAGGTAAGGTAAAAGTCTGTGAAAGTGATTTTGTGCCTCTTTGCGATAACACTATAATTGCGCTGTTCACTTACAGAATGCAAGCTTCTGGAGGGCACACACGTCTGAAGTAGTGAATTCAGAGTAGGTAAAGGAGTGCAAAGCCAGTGGTTGTTTTCTAGGCACACATCAATGCCTTGAATTGTATGTAAGCATAAAATGGTAGCCAGTACAAATTTATAAACAGAGCTGTAACAAGACAGCATTGCAATAGTCCATCACAACTCCAAGATTCTTGGTTGCGCTGACAGGTGTTTTGGTTCATGGGCCTAGCTGGATGGAGAAATTGTGATGAAGTGATGGGTTGGCTGAAACTACAAGCAGTTCTGTCTTGGCAAAGTTGAGTTGAAGGTGATGGTACTTCATCCAGCAAAAAATGTCTGTTAGACATGCTGAGATGATCGTCGGGAATGAAATGAAAATTGAATAAGCATTGTCTCCGTATGTTATCAGCATAGCTGTTTCTGACTGACGGAACCTAGTGATGCCATGTAGACAGAAAAAAGAAGTAAGTGGTCCAAGAACTGAGCCCTGAAGTACTTCAGTATCACGATTCAGTCTTCTAGTGATTCGCATTGATTCACAAATTTAAAAAAAATCTATTTTCTAGTTAATATAATAATAATAATAGCCTAGCCTAATAACAGGATGTTTTTGGAACAAAACTGCAACTCAGTGGAGGAAGACAAACAAATACATCCTGCCTCATTTTCAGCCAGAGCAAGTAATTATTGATCTTGTTTTTATGGGAAGTAGGGATGCACCCCAATCTGTATTAGCAAAGGCACGGAAAACTAACAACAACGTTCTACACAGCCACTAAAGGAACATAGTTAGCTGCCTGCTAGCGGTTGCCTGTTACATTACATTACATAAAATTTCACTTACCACATACACAGAATAAGGAGAGATGACTGATAGAATGATGGCGAATGATTTGCACATCCTGAGCACCACTGACACTGACATCTAATCTTGTAAAATGTGTGGTAAGTGCTGCCGCTCTAGTATGCACAGAGCATGTGTAATCGCAAATCTCGACAGTGACATAAAAAGCGTGCATATTAATAAGGGCTCCCTGATGCGTGCACTTTACATGCAGTATAATTTCCCAACAATATAATTGCGAGAGAAAGCATCGATATATATATATATATATATATATATATATATATTTTCTCCCATCTCGTATTTATTCCGTTTAGGGGTTTCGTAGTACATGTCATTTCCTTTCCGAACACAGCATTCGGATTCAGGCACATCCCTAATGGGAAGTGTAAAATATTTTGGATTTATTAGGAAGGTAATAGTTATTAGGAAACAATGATTTAATGTTGAACTTCAACATTAATCAATGTGAGAAAGGCCTTTAGTTGCTTAGAAGTTATTCTGGGGTTCTTTGCAACCTCTTAAATTATACATCTTGCTTTGGAGTGATCTTTGTTGGTTGACCACTTCTGGGGAGGGTAACTGTGGTCTTGAATTTCCTCAATTTGTACACAATCTGTCTGACTGTTTTGTGGAGTCCAAACTCTTTAGAGATGGTTTTGTAACCTTTTCCAGCCTGATGAGCAACATCAACACTTTTTCTGAGGTCCTCAGAGATCTCCTTTGTTTGTGCCATGATTCACTTTCACAAAAATGATCAGACTTTAATAGACCCCTGTTCTTTAAATAAAACAGGGCATAAACTGACACCTAATTGTCATCCAACTGACTGAAAACACGTCTGAAGAGATTCCTATCTGTTAGACTTTCACCTTCAAATTAACTGCTAATCCTAGAGATTCACATACTTTTGCAGCTCACAAATATTTAACGCTGGATAATTTTTCATAATAAATAAATGACAAAGTATATATTTTCATCTCATTTATTTGATTGGGTTGTCTTTTTGATTGGGTTGTCAATTTTCAGAACTTGTGTGACAATATGATTAACGTTTTGGTCATATTTATGCAGAAATATAGAAAATTCTACAAACTTTCAAGCAGCACTGTATACTATTATATGTAACATATAGTTATACAATAAAAAATATTTTGCAAGTACACAAAATAATACAATATGTAAGTAATAGTCTACCTAAAAAAAGTTTACTTTCCTTCATGTCGTGTCAAATCTGAAAGCCGCTTTCCTGCTTTTTTAATTAAAAAGAGAGAACTGTCCCATTATGTTGTGTTGTGTTATTTATTTGTACTTGCTTTATTTTTATATTACTCTCCTGAAAAAAGGGGACAAAGCCAAAAAAAGGCTAAATATGTAGCTTCAAACTGTTTGCATTTTATTGTTTTAACCACAAATTTCTAAAGAAAATTTGGAAATTAGCAAGTACTGCAAGACTACTGTTGATAAAGTTAGTATGGAATAGCCTTTTCCTTTGTTTTCTTTAAATGTTTAAGCTGGGTGTTTAAACTTGCAGACAGCTTTTTACAGGAAGAAAAGTCAATGTTGTTCCACTGGTCACACTTTATTTTAAGGTCCAGTTCTCGCTATTAACAAACCATTAACTACGACTTGTGCCTCAATAAACTCCTACTTTGCTGCTTGTTAATAGTTAGTAAGGTAGTTGTCAAGTTTAGGTATTTGGGAGAATTAAGGATGTAGAATATGGTCATGCAGAATATGTGCTTTATAAGTACTAATAAACAGCCAAAATGCTAGTAATATACATGCTAATAAGTAGCTAGTTAACAATGTGAATTGGTCCCTATAATAAAGTGTTACCATTCCACTCAATACTAATGGCTTCAAACAGTTCACGAATAGTTCAAAAATGTTTCCCAGTTAGTTGGCATTTAATGCAAAGACCAAATATTCTTTAAAGGGTTGAAATATGGACTCTGACCATGACAAAACATGAGCCTGATGGACATATTCTTCAGTGGTGGATGAAGTACACAAGTTGAGTACTTGTTGAGTATTTTGCAATTTTATAGGTTACTTAATTGAATTTTATATTAGCACATTTTTTAAGTAATCCTACTGCTCAGAATACCTGGGATTTTCCCAAAAAATACATTTTTGTTGTTGATATGGACTATGATGACGAGAGTGATGTAGTAATATTCAGTGCAATGTACCTGAGAGAAAACAGATCTGACCATCAAATTTCCACCAGTAAGAAAAAAGGGTTTTAAAGCTTGTTTTGCATAACGTGACAGTTATATATGACATGAGAATAAGGCCTGAAGTTAGCAAGAACATTTTAAGGATAATATATTTATATTTTCATAATGATTGTTTCCTTTCAAATATTGTCTGTGTAAAAACACCCCTGGCCAAATACCCCCAGAGGGCATCACTTTCCATTTTGATAATTACTGTAGTTACCATGTTCTGAGCATGTAATCTATCTAGGTGGTTGAAAAAAAATATGTGGACTTTATATCTAAAAATTATCTCAACTTAGCACCAGCAAGCAGCTAGACAGTTAACATCAGCTAACAATATTTACTTATTTCTGGTATGGTTATGAATAAACACTCATATCTGTCTACTTTAGCTGATCCAAACACTATAAAAATTTATACTGTTGCTAAACAATATAAAAACAGACGTCACGGAGGGCTACATGCGTAGCATTTTAATACAACAGCTAACGTTACATCAGCGAGGAATATGAAAGTGCATGAGTTATTTTATTTAAGCTGTTATTTAAATTTTTCGTTTTTGATGTGTCTGAATTCAAGCATTTCAGTGCGCTTAAACAGATCACCTTTTATAGCAGATGTAATTCACAAACAACGGACAGCTTTGACCTAAATATGATTTTCAGTTATAATAATTAATCGTAAAATTCGACATTAGTAACTTACTTTTCGCAGCATCGGTCGCGCCCGCACAAGATCTCCCGGTTCTTACTTATGAATTCAGTTGACTGGAAACTCGCTCTAAACGGATCATTTGAATCAAGGAGTTGTCGACTCGAGAACAGCTGCAATTGGATCATTCCAATTCGTGAATGAATCGTTTGTTGCGATTGGTGAATCAATTTAACAGGTTCATTGAAAACAATCAGTTTGTTCATGAATCAGACACCACTTGTGCGTCTCAGAGCACGTGATATATAAGGAGTAACGATATGTTTATGAAATGTAGTGAAGTAAAAAGTACGATCTTACGCTTTGGAATGTAGTGAAGTAAAAGTTAAAGTTACTCAAAATAAAACTACTCTAGTAAAGTACAGATACTTGAAAAATGTACTTAAGTACAGTAACACAGTACAACTACTTTGTTACTGCCCACCACTGATATTCTCAGGCCACTTCTATTTAGTTGTGGGAAGCAGAACATTCTCATCAGTACCAGCAGCCAAAAAGGATCCGCACATCATGACATGCTCCATGCTTCACTGTGACAGAGAAACATTCATTACTGTATTTCTCACCAGATTTTCAAAGACATAACTCTGGAGCATCTCCATACTTGTGTTTTCTTGTGATTCATCACTTCATATAATTGTGCTGAACCACTCTGAATAAACCTTCCCATATTCTGCCAAAAACTTTGTTCTGTCTTTGACATTTTTCTGAGACAACAATGACCTTTTAAGGAGTGTGTCACGGAGTCAGACGAGAAATGAATGATCGAAATATGTCCCTGTGTAGCGCAGCGGAAAACTCAAACGCGGATACACACGAGTGAGTAGGTAAACCACGCAGTTTGATCTGAGAACGCTCCAAAACGGAGCTGAGATTTCCACCAAGAAATCCGCGTTTTCACACGCACACAAACAGGTAAATAAAGCGCTCCGAAGAGCAGAGAGTTTACTCACGTGAGTTGAAGGAGATTCGGGACCGAGAGTTGAGCCTCGCATGAGCTCAATGTCTGGTGCTGGATCGTCACCTACTTCCTGCTTAAATACCTGCGTGAAGTTACTTCCGGGTCCTCGTGACCTCACGTGACACGGTGCGTGTGACAGTACCCCCCCCTCCAGGACCGGCACCAGACGTTCCCGGGATGGAGGATACCCAACGACGGTAGTCCTGGATGAGAGCTGGATCCAAGATGAACCGCCCGGGAACCCAAGACCGCTCCTCCGGACCGTAACCCTCCCAGTCGACGAGATACTGGGTGCCACGGCCCCGAGGACGCGAATCGAGGATTCGCCGGACGGTATACGCAGGACCACCGTCTATGATCCGGGGCGGAGGTGGAGCAGGAACCTGGGGAGACAGAGGAGAGAAGAAGACATGTTTGAGTTGTGACTGGTGGAAAACAGGATGGATCCGGAGGGTTGTGGGCAGCTGGAGCCTGAAGGTGACAGGGTTTAACCGGTGGGTGATCTTGAAGGGTCCGATGAAGCGAGCAGTGAGTTTTTTAGAGTCAGTCTTTAAGTTGATATTGCGAGTGGATAAATAAACCCTGTCACCAACATGGAACAATCGTCCCGGTGGGTGCCGGCGGCGATGCTGAGTGGTGTAGCGGGTGTTGGCTCTTCTGATGGCGGTGCGTGCATGGCTCCAGAGCCGCCGGCACCGACGGACCAACTCTTGGGCAGACGGGACATCCACCTCCGGTTCTTGATGTTCGAACACCGGAGGTTGATACCCGTAGCATACCTCGAATGGGCTCAGGTTGGTGGCAGAGGACATGTGAATGTTATTGGAGAGTTCAGCCCAGACAAGGTAGCGTGCCCAGGAGCGCTGATGCTCGCCGGCAAAGCATCGGAGGAAGCGCTCCAGCTGTTGGTTGGCCCGCTCCGTCTGACCGTTAGTCTGTGGGTGAAATCCGGACGACAGACTAGAGGTGGTCCCGATCAGACGGCAGAAGGCCTGCCAGAACTTGGCTGTGAACTGGGGCCCTCTGTCCGAGACGATGTCCTTGGGGATCCCATGCAGGCGGACTACGTGTTCGAGTATGAGCTCCGCAGTGGTCTTGGCAGAGGGGAGTCCGGTGAGAGCCACCAGGTGCACAGCCTTGGAGAACCGATCCACAATGGTCAGGATGGTGTTCTTCCCTAGAGATTCGGGGAGTCCAGTGACGAAGTCGATGGAGATGTGGGACCAGGGTCGTTTGGGGATGGGGAGGGGCTGCAGCTCGCCGGTGGAAGGGGTGTTGTTAGTCTTGGAGTGAGCGCAGGTGTTACATGCCTGGACGTACAGCTGTACGTCTCTCCTCAACGTCCTCCACCAAAACGCCCTGGCGATGAAAGTGATGGTCCTCTGGACTCCCGGGTGTCCTGCCAGAGTGGAGTCGTGCCCCCACTGGAGTACTTCCTGGCGTAAGGTGTCGGGTACGAAGAGACGTCCAGTAGGGGTGTCCGGAGGTGGAGGATTTTGGCTGTGACTCTGGCGGACTCTCTCTTCTAACCCCCACCGGAGGGGAGCCAAGATGACATGAGGTGGCAGGACAGGCGCGGCCTCCGTGGTGGTGGAGTCTCGCTGATGTTGGCGGGAGATGGCGTCCGCTTTGCTGTTCTTCGAACCGGGCCGGTAGGATAGCTGGAAGTTGAAATGTTCGAAGAACAGGGCCCACCGCGCCTGCCTGGGGTTAAGCTGTTTGGTCTGGCGGATGACGGTGAGGTTCTGGTGGTCGGTCTAGACGGTGAATGGGTCGCCGCCGCCCTGGAGCCAGTGACGCCATTCCTCCAATGCCCACTTGATGGCCAACAGTTCACGGTCCCCTACCCTGTAACGCTGCTGAGTGGGATTGAATTTTCTAGAGAAAAAACTACATGGGTGTAGTTCACCGTCTGGACCACGTTGCGAGAGGACGGCTCCTACGCCCACATCGGAGGCGTCCACCTCAACAACGAAGGGTTTGTCCGGGTTGGGGTGGGTGAGGACTGGAGCGGTGGTGAACAGGTGGCACAAGGTCTTGAAGGCTTGGATGGCTTCGGGGGTGAGGTGAAAGGCTCCATGAGATGGTTTGGTGAGAGCAGTGAGAGGTGCTGCAGTTGCGCTGAAGCCCTGGATAAATCGCCTGTAGAAGTTGGCGAACCCCAGAAAACGCTGCAGCTGTTTGAGCGACGAGGGTAGGGGCCACGAACGCACAGCTTCCAGCTTCTGGGGGTCCATGGCCACACCCTGAGGGGAGATGACGAAGCCGAGGAATGTGGTGGAGTGCTGGTGAAAAGCACATTTCTCCAACTTACAGTACAACTGATGGGCCAGCAACCTTCGTAGCACTGCTCGGACATGCTGGGTGTGTTCCTCCAGGGTCTTGGAATATATGAGGATATCATCCAGGTAGGCGTAGCACCAACGCCCCAGCATGTCCCGGAGGACGTCATTGATGAACTGTTGAAATACAGACGGACTGTTGCACAGACCAAACGGCATAACGAGGGTCTCGTAGTGGCCGGTGGGGGTTATGAAGGCCGTCTTCCACTCATCGCCCTCCCTGATGCGGACCAAGTTGTAGGCGCTCCGTAAGTCCAGCTTCGTGAAGAAGCGGGCACCAGAGAGGGCGTCCAGGGCGGTGTTGGTAAGAGGGAGTGGATGACGGTTCTTGATGGTGATCTGGTTCAGCCCCCGATAATCCACACAGGGACGAAGACCCCCGTCCCTCTTCTTAACGAAGAAAAACCCCGCGGCCGCCGGGGAGCTGGAAGGGCGGATAGTGCCGGCCCGGAGCCCTTCCGCTACGTACTCCTCCATCGCTTGATGTTCGGTGGCAGACAGGGAGTACAGGTGGCCGCGAGGGAGCACCGCGCCCGGCACGAGGTCAATGGCGAGATCGTAGGGACGGTGAGGTGGAAGCTGGGTAGCGCTGTGCTTGCTAAAGACCTCGGCCAGGTCGCGATACGGGACAGGGACCTCCTCCAGGTTGATATCGGAGGCCTCGGACTCCCCTGAACACGTCCCAACCGGCGCCCGGAGACAGAGCTCCTGACAGGTCGCCCCCCAGTGGACTATCTTGTGGTTGGTCCAGGAGATGAAGGGGTCGTGTGCAATGAGCCAAGGATGTCCCAGGATGACGGGTGGAGAGGTGATCTTGGTGATGAATAGTTGGATCTTTTCGGAGTGATTGCCAATGATGAGGTGAATTTCTTTGGTGCGTCGGTTGACAGGGCTGAAGTTGAGGGGGCGACCGTCGATGGCTGTGATCGTTAACGGTTGGGATAACACCTCAGTCTCAATCCCCAGCTGGGCAGCAAAATCCTGATCGATAAAGTTACCAGCCGCACCTGAGTCAACAAATGCGGTGGTCACGATCCGTTGGTGGCCCACGAGGATTGATACCTGAAGGAGCATCCGGGATTCGGCGGGACAGGTTTTGTTCGTCACCGGACCAGGCAAAGACCTCCCCCTCTTTACCTGGTCTGGCCGTTTCCCGGCCGGAGAGGGCAGATTGCTCGATGGTGATCTGGGGAGGCGCAATAGGCACATAGACCCTCGCGGTAGCGTCTAGCCCTCTCTGCCGCCGACAGGGAGGTGCGTCCTATTTGCATGGGCTCCCCGGCTCCGGTTGAGTGGGCCTCTGAGGCGATAGGTGGAGGAGGAGAGGGCGCAGCGACAGCGTAGGTGACGGGTGAATCCAGGGTCCTTGTGCGGGGGAAGGTGCCTGTGGAGGAACGAGAGACAGGGTTAGTGCGGTGTGGGTGGTGACGCATCCTCTGATCGACCCGGAGGGCCAGCTGGATCATGCCCTCCAGGGTGTCAGGGAGCTCCCGCACAGCCAACTCATCCTTGAGCCTGATGGAAAGTCCCTCGTAGTAGGCTGTGCGGAGAGCGGCGTCACTCCAGGTGGTTTGTACTGACAGGGTGCGGAACTCGGTGGTGTAACGGCTGACGCTGCGTTCCCCTTGTCTTAGATGATATAGCCGTGAGTCTACCTCCACCTCGCTCTCAGGGTGTTGGAAGGCGGCCCTGAGCTGGTTGGTAAATGCTGGATACGAGTGGGCGGAGTCGCCGTCGGCCTTCAGGACCGCCGTAGCCCACTCGGCTGCCTGCCCGGTGAGAAGTGAGACGAGCAAGGCGATCCGGCTGCGGTCTGTGGGGTAACGTGATGGCTGGAACTCAAAGATGAGAGAGAGATTAGTGAGAAAGCCATCACACCGGGCACCGGATCCATCCCACTTATCCGGGAGTGAAATTTTGGGTTGGTGGGCGGGGCGGATTGGTTCCGCGGGGGCGATCTGTGCAGCAGCCAGGTCATCATAGTCTGCTTGCAGGGTGGTGAGATCCGATTGGAGCGCCCCGCACTCCGCCCGAAGACCCGCGGTCTCAGCACGAAGCGCGGTAACCTCCGCTCGGAGTCCCACCATCTCCTGCTTCAGACCCATGATTTCCATGGACTGCTGCTGGATCACACCCCACAGTTGTTCCAAATCCGCCGGGACCATTTCGGGACCAGACATTCTGTCACGGAGTCAGACGAGAAATGAATGATCGAAATATGTCCCTGTGTAGCACAGCGGAAAACTCAAACGCGGATACACACGAGTGAGTAGGTAAACCACGCAGTTTGATCTGAGAACGCTCCAAAACGGAGTTGAGATTTCCACCAAGAAATCCGCGTTCTCACACGCACACAAACAGGTAAATAAAGCGCTCCGAAGAGCAGAGAGTTTACTCACGTGAGTTGAAGGAGATTCGGGACCGAGAGTTGAGCCTCGCATGAGCTCAATGTCTGGTGCTGGATCGTCACCTACTTCCTGCTTAAATACCTGCGTGAAGTTACTTCCGGGTCCTCGTGACCTCACGTGACACGGTGCGTGTGACAGAGTGCTTTTGCTTAATTATTGATAAAAAAAAAAGTTTTGACCAGTAATTTGTTTTTAGCTATTTTAGGCCTGGCCCATTTTTTTACCCATGCTGTATGTTGTTTATAATTAAAGTCCTGAAGAAACAACAAAAATAATGCTTTATTATTTTAGATGGTGTATAATTGCATATGTAAATTGCATGGTGACTGTACACAAATATTTGACATTGTTAATGATAACTTTTGTTCTGGTTAATTGCACAAAGTTAATTGTCATTAATTTCAGTTAAATATATACTCATTAAAATGCTTATGAATATGTCCTTGCCACAGGGCAGGCTCTAAGCTGGGACATGCTTTCAAACTGCTTGGATATTGTGTCCTATGTGTTTTCATTATCACTTATGACAGGAGCTTAAAAGCTTCAGAACTCTCTCTCTCTCTCTCTCTCTCTCTCTCTCTCTCTCTCTCTCTCTCTTTTTAAAGGTAATTATGTCCACTGCACCTTTTCTGGCCCCTGTTCTGTACTGATTCCAACTGAAATCCATATTGAATTTTGGGTAATTAAAAATTCTTTTGGCATAATTACTTTGGAATAACTAAACTTCCAATTAGCAAATCAAAGTCAAGTCATCAAGTGGCACCTGAAAACTTTTTGCTTCAAATTTCTTCCTCTTCTGTTCAGCTGAAGTACTTAGAATACTTAAAATAATCAGCAAGCCACATGGTCCATGTTGTTGTGGTTTGTATGCTGGAAGTCAAAATTACTGCATAAAAAGCAGCTGTGGGATATGATCTCATTGATATAATTTAAATATTTTTCTGGTATTTTTTCTCAAAACATCTAAAGAAAGTAGGAATCTCTTCAGGATGATGCAACAACAGGAACGTTAAGTGCCCTGCAGCCTGCCCTCCTGCTATTACTAATTGTGTTTGTGTGTGTGTGTGTGTGTACTTGTTTTTGCTACAGTGTGGGGACATTTGTAAAACCTGAAATTTTTGACAAATTTTGTCCCAACAATGTTAAAAAATTATTAAAAATAGTAAATGATGTTTATCTGAAAGTGTAACGATGCAAACATGTTTTCTGTGAGGGCTAGGTTTAGGGTTAGGGTTGGGTTAGGGGATAGACAATATCGTTTGGTCAGTATAAAAACTATAGAAGTCTATGGAAAGTCCCCACAATTCACAAAAACAAACGTGTGTGTGTGTATGTGTGAGTGAGTGTATGTGCAAAACCTTAAGATTTTAAACATTTTTTTTCCAATCATGAAAAGAGCTTATAGAGATGTGGAAATATTATCTTCTTTTCTGTATGTTCTTTTTATCCTTATTATTCTGCACTTTATCTCGCAGCCAACAAATCAATATTCTCCATTCGTTCTCAATTTTAAAAATGCTTCACTCTGCCAAACATCAAAATAAATGCTTCTTTTAACAAGAGGTAAAATGAGATGTCTATCAGCATCAAACTGCCAGCAGGAAATGAAATTTTGGGGTGGCAAATCAGATGTCACCCTGGACACCCCTTTGACTCCATTTTTTATGTTTTTCTTTAGTAAAAACAACTTTATGGTCTATAGTGAATGGCGATGTTAAAAGAAGTGTGTCATTTAGTGATAAGAATTTTTAAATGGTTCTTTCAGACACTTTGTTTCAATAAACTGGTCAGTTTTTTTTTTTAACCATTTCATTTACATAATCACACAGTGGTATAACTAATAAGTAGTAGTATCAGTAGTCAAAAGCCTGTTTTTTCTTTTCTTTTTATTTATTTATTTATTTATTTATTTTGCATATCCAGATGATGGTTTTTGAAAGCCTAGACAGAAAAAAAATAAATAAATAAATAACAAACAAACAAACAAACAAACAAAAAACATTACGAAATCAGATTTTTTTTTTTTTTCAAATCTGACTCAAACTACATACGGAGGTGGTTTTAAATGTGATTCCAATTGAATTTTTACAGAATTGTCTCTGTCTGGATGCTCTGGCTGCTCAAACCGGATTTCAAATTGTCTTCTGTGCCACTCTTAATGTGACACACAGCAATAACGCCAAAACCTATGATGGAAATGCTGGAAGACACTGCATCCCTCACTGCACAGTGAAGCTGACTACAGCACACAACATCACAATTTATACCAGTCCCCTCTGTCACTGAGTTTTTCTTGTGTGACAGGGGAGTTCTGGACCGCAACTCAACAAGGCGCTTATTTGGAGAGCAAGATGATGCACTTCCACTTTTCCTGCATCTGTTTTGAAAGTCTTGTCACACATGTGAGTACGACTATGTCACTAAACATCCAATGCAGATAGACTGGTTATGTCTGGAGTCAGAAATTGGATTTGTTCAATTGCAATTTATAGTGTGAACAGTCTGTCTGAAAAGATCTGGAGTCTGAATATAGCAACTTAAGTGTTGTACTTTCAACTCAAGAGAGAATGCTGTCAGTAGCCTACAACTACTGTTAACTTGAAAAAAAAAAAAATCAATGCATATTATTTGTACTGTGTATTTACAATGCATATTATTTGCTGTACTTTGTGCTGATCAACAAAAGACATCAGAAACACACATTTTGACCCCATTTATGAAATCCTTGACAGACGGTTTTAAGTATGTCAGTCATGTCGGAAATAGGCTGTTCGAAGCTCAGTCTAGTGTTGGAGTAACTAGAGCACTAGAGTAAGAAGGGTGAACTGTGATTTGGTGAACTGGTTCAAAAGAATGATTCGCTCACGAACCACACTATCACTATCATTAGGACATAGAGAGACGCTAGATGGTGAACTTGACTTACACACTGGTTGACAAGCCTTCCCAAAAGTGGGTGCTGGTGTTACAGAAAGGAAGTAATCCTGCACCAAGGGTGCAAAACAGGTCCTGAAGGGCCACAGCTCTGTAGAGTTTAGCTTCAACCTTAATTAAACAAGCCTGATCCGGCTAATCGGGTCCTTTAGGCTTATTCGAAAATTACATGGTATGTGTGTTGGAGCAGGGTTGGAACTAAACTCTGCAGGGCTCTGGCCTTCCAGGAAATGAGTTTTGCAACACTGTCCAACACAATCCACCAAGTAACCGAAAGTGAAGTCTGGAAAATTGGGTGGGGCAACACACTGGGATGAAGATTTCGTGCTCCAGTTAATTCAAAAGATATAATGACATCCTGTCTTAATTTTTTTGTTGTTGAATATTCCGTTTCACCCCAAAAAGTGACATGGGTTGTGAATGGTTTCATGTTGACTTGGATGTGAATACAAATGATAACAAGTCCGTCCACAGGCTCAATAAATATCTATTTCAAATGTGACGAAACAGAACCAGTTTTACCCTGTAAGTGTATTAAACATGATGCCAGCAGCCCTTTAGTTATTCCAGTCTTGTGTGGGCTAAAAAAAGCTTATAGCGAACCCAATTTCCCATACACAATCATTGTTAGTGTTCATCTTCCCTAAAAATACATCAAATTGGATTTAAAACCTCTACTACAGCTAAAAGCAAAGCTACAGTGCCACTGTAACCCAACACTTGGCCTATAGCTTCTAAAGACTGCAGGAATATAAGGAGGATCTGTTAGAGAAGGCTTTCTGCTTCATATAATCTAGTTTGTGGGCTTTTAAGAGCGGCCTGCCGTCCTTAACATCTTTACCGTACGTTACCATAACATTTTTAGAAGGAAGCGAGCTTAATCTTTCATTTTGGCTATTTTGAAACCTGCATGGATTTTGAACATGATATTTTGGAGGGAGTTTCAGATCAGCCATAGGCAACACTTTTGTTCCAGAATATCATTTCCTCTGTACTTGCGAATTGGAGTTTGTAACTTTTGTCCTGTGGCTTGATTTGGAATTCTACACCACATTTCCTCACCTCCATGTGCATCTCTCCTGTGTGTCTGATTTCATAGAGCTATCCTCAAGCTTTGAAATGTCAGCATTGGCTTCCTGTATATAGAATATAACATTTTTATTCTTTCTTGTGTGAGTGTGTGTGTTAGTGTGCAATACTACACAACAGCCATGTTTTTTTTTAAATCTAGATATGAGGTATTAGATTACCCAGTATTCTGTTGCATTATTTGTTGATCACTCATAAATTGAGCTTTGTTTCAAAAGCGTCACTTATGGCACTGAAGACAGACTAAAAGAGTTTCACATGCACGCCAGACCTCTACAGCTCATATCACATGCTTGCCTGTCTTTGGCGCTGACAGTCCTTCAAATGCATCCCATTATGAGCGCAATAGTGATGTCAACTGAACAGTGTCATTATATGACAATAAACAAACATAATTTGAAATTGTCACTGCAAAATAAACATGAAGTACATTACCCATCCATCTCTTTTCTACTGCAGCACACCCTGCATTTTTCTCGAACACAACTAAATTACTCTATGCTAAGATTATGTAAGTTTGAAACTCATTTAATGAACCAAAGACTACTGAGTGATGTTGAGTTCAAAACTCCATTAAAGGGATTAGTTTTCCCAAAAATGAAAAAAAAAAAGTCATTATTTACTCACCCATGTCGTTCAAAATCTGTTTGCCTTTCATTTTCCTTCAGTGGAACACAAAGATACAGTATTTTGAACAGCTTTTGGCCATGGAATGAAAGTAGGGTCCAAAAAACCACTGGATTCCACTGACTTTCACTGTACAAAAGCTCTTGGTCACACTTTATTTAGGTCCAGTTCTCGCTATTAACAGACCATTAGCTATGACTTTTGCCTGAATGAATGACTAATTTGCTGCTTATCAGTAATAGTAAGGTTGTTTAGATATTGGGTAGGATTAGGGATGTAGCTTGTCATGCAGGATATGTGTGTCAGGATTCTGGACTTTGTGTTCCGTGTTTTACCCCCAGCCTTAGTTCCTGTTTCCTTATATGGTTATGTGTCCTGTTCTTGTTAATTAGATTTCCTACACCTGTGTTGTATTATTTATCCTTGTTTACTCCCTATTACTTAAGCGCTGTGTTTCCCTGTGCCTGGTGTCCACTGTTATACATGTCAGCCTGAGTTCCTTTGTTATTTTCCCCTTGGATTATTTCATTTTCCTCTTGATAATACCCCAGATTCTCTATGGGGTTCAGGTCTGGTGAGTTTGCTCGCCAGTCAAGCACACCAACACCATGGTCATTTAACCCAAATTTTGGTGCTTTTGGCAGTGTGGGCTGGTGCCAAATCCTGCTGGAAAATGAAATCACCATCTTTAAAAAGCTGGTCAGCAGAAGGAAGCATGAAGTGCTCTAAAATTTCTTGGTAAACGGGTGCAGTGACTTTGGTTTTCAAAAAACACAGTGGACCAACACCAGCAGATGACATTGCACCCCAAATCATCACAGACTGTGGAAACTTAACACTGCAACTTGGGCTATGAGCTTCTCCACCCTTCCTCCAGACTCTAGGACCTTGGTTTCCAAATGAAATACAAAACTTGCTCTCATCTGAAAAGAGGACTTTGGACCACTGGGCAACAGTCCATTTCTTCTTCTCCTTAGCCCAGGTAAGACACCTCTGACGTTGTCTGTGGTTCAGGAGTGGCTTAACAAGAGGAATATGACAACTGTAGCCAAATTCCTTGACATGTCTGTGTGTGGTGGCTCTTGATGCCTTGACCCCAGCCTCAGTCCATTCCTTGTGAAGTTCACCCAAATTCTTGAATCGATTTTGCTTGACAAGCCTCTCAAGACTGCGGTTCTCTTGGTTGGTTGTGCATCGTTTTCTTCCACACTTTTTCCTTCCACACTTTTTCCTTCCACTCAACTTTCTGTTAACATGTTTGGATACAGCTCTCTGTGAACAGCCAGCTTCTTTGGCAATGAATGTTTGTGGCTTACCCTTCTTGTGAAGGATGTCAATGATTGTCTTCTGGACAACTGTCAGATCAGCAGTCTTTCCCATGATTGTGTAGCCTAGTGAACTAAACTGAAAGACCATTTTCAAGGCTCAGGAAACCTTTGCAGGTGTTTTGAGTTGATTAGCTGATTGGCATGTCACCATTTTCTAATTTGTTGAGATAGTGAATTGGTTTTTGTTAAATGTGAGCCAAAATCATCACAATTAAAATAACCAAAGACTTAAACTACTTCAGTCTGTGTTCCAAACATCTCCTCGTCTCCACATTCCCTTGCTCCA